>CM016620.1:41941477-43421382 GCA_005393395.2 Gossypium australe | reverse complement strand
GTACATAACATCCTTATAATGGGCCTACGAGGCACTAAACATACATACGGAAGGTTTCTGAATTAAACCGGAAACTTTTTTGCTCTTAGAAAATTTTTGCCTAAATAGGACCACACGCCCGTGAGAAATGGAACATGCCCGTGTGGTCACACACGCCCATGTTCCTAGCCCGTGTGGAATTTATTTTTCATTTCGAACCTATGGGGGTTTTCACACGGCCGAGCACACACTCGTGTCTGTAGCCCATGTCCCTCACACGGCCTAGACACGCCCGTCTTCTCACTCGTGTGTGAAAACCTTAGCATTCTGTTTATGATGTCAGCAAACTCTTAAGGGGCACACGGCCTAGTTACACGCCCGTGTGCTGGCCCATGTGACGAATCAAATTTTCGCAAATTTGATGCAGGAGACACACGGCCTATCAACACACCTATAGGGGTTGACCGTGTGTCACACACGGCCTAGACACACGCCCATATGTCTACCTGTGTGGATAATTAGAAGGCTATTTTCCAAGCCAATTGCCACCCTGAAACATAAACACACATATACCAACACAAGCAACAGATAAAATGGCAATAATACACTATGAAGAATCACTAATCATCATTCATACACTTCATATTTCACTCCATCAATTGCATGAACTTTCACTTCATAAAAATCATCATAAAAAAAATAAGAAGCTTGAAAAATATTGGCCACACCCCAATGACCATTTACAAAATGAGTGTATAATATTAATAGCCAACACTTTGGCTTTTAAATATGACATAACACAAGATGACCAAGTTCCTATACATGCCATACTCAAAATAAATCAACTTTACTATACCAAAAGAATGATTGATAGTGTGATCCGAGCTCCGATGTTCTACGATTCTTAAGCTAGCTTGGCGATACTACAAGGAAAAGGGAAAAGAAAGGGGTAAGCATATAGCTTAGTAAGTTTGCATGAATTTTAATAGCAACATAAGTACTCATGGTAAAATCCATTCATCTCATAGAACAATAACAACACAAGTTCTCAAGTACTTAAACATACTTACTCATACTTATTCTTACCCATCATATATCATATTATGGTGTTCATAACTCGTATTTTACTCATGGTACCTGTATCACTTCAGCACATAATTTAGCACTTATGCTATCTTGAACATAAACTTAAGTCATTATAATCCTTAACTTAAATGGAACTCATTGTCATCTTTGTATAGCTTAGCTATTTGTCATCTTTGCATACTTAGCTCTTTTGCCCGTTGAACTACTCGGAATATCAGAGGATAGTCAATCTCATCATACAAGTATCACGATGCCAATGCCATATCCCAGATATGGTCTTACGTGGGATCACCTCTTGATGCCGATGCCATATCCCAGATATGGTCTTACACTGGATCTCTTAACTCGATGTCGATGCCATGTCCTAGACATGGTCTTATACGAGATCGTACATAGATGTCGATGCCATGTCCCAGACATGGTCTTATACGAGATCGTACATAGATGTCGATGCCATGTCCCAGACATGGTCTTACACGAGATCTTCCTTTGGTGCCGAGGCCATGTCCCAAACATGGTCTTACATGGGACCTTCCTTATTCGATGCCGATGCCATGTCCCAGACATGGTCTTACGCGGGATCTTCCTTATTCGATGTCGATGCCATGTCCCAAACATGGTCTTATACGGGATCTACATTCGGTGCCGATGCCATGTCCCAGACATGGTCTTATACGGGACCTACATTCAGTGCCGATGCCATGTTGCAGACATGGTCTTCTATGGGACCCTCCTTATCTCATGTGGTGACATAGGTATCCTCGTATTCTGAATCTTCAACCGGGACTTTAACTTGACATATTCTCATCATTTTCTCATAGAGACATCATTAGTCGATTTTCATGAAATGATACTCATTATCATAATATCAAGCAATTTAAAGTATAAAAACATTATGAAACTTTAATTTCACACAAACTTACCTCGGTACTCAAAATAGATGTAGATGTTCGATTTAGTCCATAACTTTGTTCTTGCCTCGGTTTCGGTCCGGGCTTTGTGTTTCTTGATCTATAATAATAGTTTCACTTTTTTAACACTCACATTGACCAAATTGACCCATGCATCATACTTTAGCAAAATTATGATTTTGCTCCTAAACTTTCTCATATTTACACTTTTGCCCCTAGGCTCGTAAAATGATTTTTATTCAACTTTCTTATATTTTAAGACTAGATGAATTATTTTCTTAACTACAACGGCCCCCAATTTCCACTATTTCATTCATGCATGACCATTTTTATAACTTTTACAATTTGGTCCTTTTATGCATTTTTCATGAAAATCACTTAGAAAAAGATGTTTATCATACATCAAACTTTCATATTCTTCCATAAAACATCAAAATACATGCACGTCATACATGGGTAAATTTTTGAACATAAACCCTAGCTAAAAATATAGCTAGAAATAGCTAAATCGAGCTACAAGGATCTCAAAAATACAAAGAATATTAAAAACGGGGCTAGGAGATACTTACAATCAAGCTTGAAAGTTGAAGAGACCCTAGCTATGGCTCCTTAGTGATTTTCGACCATGGGAGAAGAAGATGCACACAATTTTGACTTTGTTTTCCGTTTTTAATCTTTTAGTTACCAAATGAAAAAAAAATACCCTTAAGGCCTCTTTCTTAAGAATTTTCCTTCCCATGTCCATTTTTGTCCATCTTGACATTTAATGGTCTAATTGCTAAATAAGGACCTCTAGTAATTTTTATAATTCTATTTCATACTTAAATCTTCTAGAATCTCATATTTTCTAATCTTTGCAATTTAGTCCTAATGGACAAATTGATCACTAATTAATAAAATTTCCTCATGAAATTTTCACACAATCATGCAAACACATCATAAGCCTCATAAAAATCATAAAACACGTATTTCTACTTCAGATTTGTGGTCTCGCAACCACTATTTCGACTAGGCCCTAAATTGGGCTGTTACATGTTGGCTGCAAACCGAGATGTGTGAAAATGTGAGGCTTGCAGAGGGGACACTACGGCGTTGAGGCATCAAGGTTAGAAGTAAGTTAGAATGATATCAACTGGTTCACTAAAACAACACTGTGACAACAATCTATCGACTCTGTGGAGCAATACCATGGAAACGGTTAAAGGTGTAAGACCATAGCTCAGCTATAGCAACTAATGGAGTCCTTCGAGACAGTAAACACGTGGTAGTCTACCAAGACATTAAACATGGGGAATAATGTGTAAGACCATAGCTTGATTGTGGACACATAGAGAGTACAACAAGACATCAAACATAGGGCATGGTGTGTAACACCATAAATCGGCTATGGCAGCATATGGGGTCTATAGGTACAACAAACATGGGACTATCCACCAGGACGATTGACATGGGATAATCCACTGGGACAATAAACGTGGGTTAGTTTACCAGGACGATAAACATGGGATAGTCCTTCAGGACAATAAATGCGGGTTAGTCTACTAGGACAGTAAACATGGTATAGTCTTCCAAGACAATAAAAATGAGGTAGTCTACCAGGACAGTACTCATGAAAAATCATACAAACAAGGAAAAATGCAAGTGTTGACAAGCGATAGCTAACCAGTGAGTTTGAGGAATCCGTCGAAAAAGTAAAAAGTAATATAAATGAGAAAGTTAGCCAAGATAGTAAACAAAGAAGTTTGGAGGGCATTTGGTGGTAACGTAGCTAGAATAAGTTATGGGAACAATGGTTGCAGTATAATATATAAATTTAGCATACTCCACGTTATTATGTTTCTGAGATAATTTGCTTGTGACTAACTGTTATGAATTTTGAAGTATGGAGGGAAATTATTGATGGGATAAATGGAATGGGTTTTGGCATATGGATGAATGTGCAAATGGATAGGGAAGTGGAATTTCTGTTAGATTCTGCAAACCGGTGTCGCTTGTTGCAAACCATGATGTGTGAAGCTCTAGGCCTTGTAGAGAGGACACTGTGGTGTTCAAGCATCAATGTTAGATCTGAGGTGGAATGATATTGACTGGCTCACTAGAACGACATCGTTACGACTGTCTATCAACTCTATGAAGAGAAACCGTAACAATGGTAAGGTCTTTTGGGGCAACACTATGGAAACAGTTCAAGGTGTAAGACCATAGCTCAACTATGGCAACCAATGGAGTCCATGTTGGAAAGGTGGTATGCCCCGTGGCACAATAGAAAAATTATTATGGCGATCATCAACCATCGATCCATGTATGAGAAACGAATCGGGTTTAAACATAGGTTGAAAAATATACCTTTCGAACTGAAAAATGATGAATAGCGTTGTTGATGGGATCCTCTTCGTAGATGTTGATTCCAAGCCGGAACAATAATTTCGTGGCCTTTACGTAATCCACCCAGTCAAAGAACGAACAACAACCTCTTGAACTTTTCAGAGAGTATTGTTTTTAAATTACTGCTAGACCCTTTTGTTTTATATTTTCTCTTGGTAACCCTAACATATTAAGGGATTACTTTTCCTTTTATTTTCTTTGATATCGTATATAAAAAAAATGGGATTATTCCTTTATTATTAGAGAAACAAATGGAAAGTCAAGAAAAAAATTATATTCTTTCCAAAAGAATATCACTTTCCATACCCTTTTATAATTTGACCAAAGTTATTATAACTATTTGTATTAATAATTTTGGTAAACTATGTGCAATTAATATTTTATATGAATCAAATTCTTTTTTTTACTTTTAACTATGTTCTCTATTTGTGTACAACAAGTTTGTATGTATAATGTGTTCAATATTTAACCATTAAATGAAATAATTCAATAATTAAATTAATTCATGTGACAGCTAAATACAATACCAAATGTATTTGGATTCAACTATAGGGTGTAACCATATAGTTACTTGTAACATTAGTAGTAATATTAGAACGTTCCTAATATTACAAGCAATGAGTGGCATCTAGTAATGCGTCATTGCTACCCAAGTTACAAGAAGTCGTGATTCGACATAACCTTTTTGTGACAATTTTTTCATGTATTATATTCTTTCATCCTTCATATCTAGATTGGACACAAGTCATGGAATAGTCACACTTATATAATCCAATCTCATATTTCTTGATATTTGGAGTAGACTATAATAAACAAATAAGTGTGGTATCTCATATAAACTTATTCGAGCATGGTCATGCATTTCTAGTCTCACTTCATCAAGAGGCCTAAGATATTTCTCCCATTATGTAGGAGGGACAAATCCTATCTTGATCAATCATCTTCCACTACATAGATTGTGGCATACCCAACACCATTCTTTATATTATAACCTATTATGGTAGACATTTGACTGTGTCAAAATATATAACTCACAATGTTGGGACAATGATGATCTCAAGTTTAAGGATCATATACATGGTTATCACTATGAGTAATGTTGTGACTATTACATAATAATCCAAGAAACATACTCATAACGGGTTAGTCTAGTATGTTGTTGTCTAACACATACTTATGTATCGATTTTGACATCTCTATGTCAATGACAACACTTTGTTATCAATCAACTACACATTATTCTTAATGCATTATCATCATCCAAGCCCACAATAATACTTGACTAAGGACCTTTCAAGAATAATCATATTACTCTCAGGACTTTGTTATTAACCAATTTATTTACATACACAGAAAAAGAAATTGAAATAATAATGGTAATGTCTTATAAACAAACAAGGTAAAATGAGTATGTGATTACAATTATATCATGATTGGCCTTTGGGAATACTCTAACATTCCGCCATGACAGTGAACTCGGGGTAGTCCGCCAAGACATTAAACATAGAGAATAATGTGTAATTCCACAAATAGGCTGTGGCAACATAGAGAGTCCGCTAGGACAATAAACATGGGGCATGGTTTGTAAGACCATTACTCAACTATGGCAGCATTTGGAGTCCCAGGACAATAAATGCAGGACGGTTCGCTAGGATGGTAAACATGGGATAGTATACTGGGACAAGAAATGTGGGTTAGTCAACCAAGAAGGTACTCATGGAAAATCACTAACGAGAAAAATGCAAGTGTTGACAAGCGATAGCTAGCCAACGGGTTTGAGGATTCCGTCAAAAAAGGCAAAAGAAATAGAAATGGGAAAGTTTGCCAAGACAGTAAACAAGGAAGTCGGGAGGGCATATGGTGGTAATGCATCTAGAATCAATTATGGGAATAATGTGCCGATAATGACTTATATATAGGCAAATGAAACAGGATTTATTCATCGACCGCAGGTAAAAATCTACCATTAAGAAATGCCAAAAAGTGCTCAAGGAAACTATGTATGTTAGAGGAAGGTCTTAGAAGAGTAACGAGAGAGTCACTCCAAGTAAAAGGCTTCATTGAAACCATAATTAATATGGGGAGGCACCAATGTATATACTCTGGTTAGTCTAATCTATAAAGAGGGGTTAGTTGGAACCTATGGATACAAAGAGGTACTAATAGGGATTATCCAAGTGGTAGTTATGTCTGTCAAGACTATTCCTCTTTGAGGGGAATCTATTGTGAATACACCTGCCATAGAGTTAGTTCCGTAGGGAGCCATCATATAAAAGAAATTGGAAAATCGAATGGTTGCATAGATAATAGTATACTGGATAATGTAGCCCAAATCGGTCCACTTCAAAGGACATGTTCATTAAAAGCAAGGTATTGCAAATAGGGCGGATTACAAGAAAATAATCCAAACAACTTTTCAACCCGAATGTAGGGTGGAATGAGATTTAGTCCGCCAGAGTGGCGTGGGTCCTCATTAGTTAACCTAACTAATGGGATGACAGTAAATCCTTCAAGACTATAGTAAGAAAAAGGAGTCCGCCAAGGACTAGTAAATTTTGGAATGTTTTCCAAGGAAGAAATAACCAAAAGGTTCTTAGGATGGAAGTTTAGGAGGACTACCTTATAAGTACAAGGCGAGAAAGAGAATTCATACTGATAATTGACCATCAAACTTTGTAATTAAGGATTTAATATAAAATTTATAAGTATATGGGCATCCCAAATAGGGGATGGATGAAAGGAAAAATGTTTGTGAAGAAAGGACAGAATTCGCAATTATGGTGGGACTTTTGAGAAACCATAAAAACTAGTCGAATGGCTTTAGGGTCGACCAGAGGAAGACCACTTAACAATTTATCTACCAATAAAAAAGCTCGAAAAAGGAATCAAAAACCACCATTCTAGATTAAGAGAAATCATTTAAAAACTATAAGGGATTAAACATGTTTAGTTTCTTTTCATTTACTACCCCTGCAAGATGGGGTCTTTTTTTTTTAGTAATGCAATAAAAAAACTCACGAAGTTCTTATGAACTTACAAGATTTTGGCTTATGTTTTGTAGGACTCATCGTATGAGTAAAGAGCTTGTGGAAGGATCAAGCCAGATCGTGTTAGTTCGAGGATCATAGTCAATTAAGTGCCACAATAATGCTCATTGAGCCATCACATATCTAACCACATATGTGTGCATTAAAATTAGTACATCATATATCACATACAAGTATTCTCACATATTACCTGTCATAATAATATCACATTCCACAATTTAACACATATATACTTACCGAAATTTTATTTGCTTTCGCTACATATTTTTATTATTAGCATATCATTATCATTATCATTTGGCATGTTGATTGTACTAGAAAGAACATATGTTTTCTCCATACTTATTGGTTAATTTGTTCCCATTTAGTTATCTTTAACATACATTTTAGCATTTTCAGTTTAGTAAAATGCATTTTATAACCCAGTGAATCCTAGCCTATTTTATCCTTAATTTTGCTATCTTTCTGCACTAATGTCGCTGCATTAGTTAACTCCAGATTGTGTCCAGAATTTTCACTGCAGTTGAAAGCTGTATGATAAGAGCCAACCATGCTTGAGCTTTCCAATCTGGTATAACTGCCCTGTACGTACAAGTATAGAAGAATCCTAAGGGAAGGGCACCTGTACAGTTGAGGAGAACATAAAAGGTTGACGTGATAGGAGGAAGGATCAAAATTTTTGGCAAAACCACCATTCTCTTACCCTGTTTTGAAGCTTGCAGCCACGACAGCTTGAGCTTCCTACCGGTGAGCCAACGTGAAGACTAATGCAGATCCACTCCTGGCGAGGAAATCTAAATGCAGAACAAGGGGAAATGGAGAGATCCAGTTGAGTAGCCTAGGAATTGTATTCTCCATTCGATTCTTTCTTATTTATTTGCAAACGCTGGTGATTACTCTATGTTTTCCACTATATGGAAGTACAATGAATGCTTTGTCAAATGTTATCTTATTAAATCCTGTTTTTATTGTTTACTCTTGGGGGTTTGAATGTTCTAAACACGGAAGTGTTATTACAGTCACTAACACTAGAAGGTGCAGTGACGGTTTGAGCTAATAAGTATTTCAGCGGAAGTTGAGTAAGGGCTAAAGGAATTTAGTCCACTTGTTCTTAATAGTGCAATATTGCCAACATCGGAAGGTGAGGTTAACGTGCATGGTTAAGTCCCAGATTAAATAAAAGAGTGACGTTTGGTAAGATATATATTAATTTTTATTGCGTCGACAATCACCTATCTTTTATACATTTTGAGTACTTAGTATACTACTGAAGATTCATGTTAGGGATCCCAATTTATCATTACTATATTTTATTTATTTGTTTTTAAGATATTGCTCTGACAATTACCCACACAATTTAATTCAATTTCTTTTAGGTATTGCATCGACATTAATAGACAAAGAACTACCATCCTGTGGGATCAATATCCGACAGACTCAAATCTGTCTACTATACTTGCATCGACAGTGTACGCTTGCACATTTTTGCTGTGACGTTAACAGCTGATCATGTTTTTGATGCCGTTGCTAGGGATGGCATTTGTTTGATGTTTATTTGTGTTCTTGTATGTTTTTGCACTTTGTTTTCCTTATATAATATTTAGAATTCACTAACTTGTTTTCTCTTTGTTGCTGTTTTCCAATTTCATTTTAGGTGTTTTATGACCCGAAGCAGTTCAGATTTTCTTACTGATTTTGACCCAAAAATCAAAAGAACTATTAGGAGAAGACTTCGAGAACAAAAAAATATAGATTTACCAGGGAACAATGCAGCTATACCCCCGATGCACTAGCAAAATATTAATAATCCACTATTGTCGCAAAATGCTCACATCCACAATAGAACCATACGAGATTGTGTAGTACATGTTCTGGATGATTTACAACCAGGAGTTGTTAGACCAACAATTCAAGCTGGGAACTTTGAACCGAAGCCAGTGATATTTCAAATGCTGAACTCCAATGGCCAATATGTTGGGCTACCACATGAAGATTTGAGAGAACATCTTAAATCTTTTTTATTGATTTGTGCTTCCTTTAGTCAACAAGGCGTTCCTGATGATGCCTTAAGGATGCAATTATTTCCCTATTCCTTACAAGGGAGAGCTCGTACATTGTTTCTTGGGCAACATGCTGTGTCAATTACTTCTTGGAATGCTCTAGCCACGCACTTTGTTTTGTAATTTACCCCGCCGACAATGAATGCTCATCTTCGAAATGATATTACTGCCTATCATCAGTTGGATGATGAAAATCTTCACATCACATGGGAACGTTATAAATCTTTGCTTCGATGTTGTCCCATGCACGACATTCAACTATAAACACAAATCGAGATTTTTTATAATGTTCTGTGTTCACATTCAAGGAATCTTGTCGATGCATCAGCCAATAGACCATTACTGGATTGTACTTACAATAATGTTGTGAGAATTCTTGAGAGAATTGCTCAAAATTATTATCAATATCCCATCTCTAGAGCTGCACAAGCAAAGACTACTCCATGAGTTATTGAATTGGATGCAATATCTGTGCTAAGTGCCCAAGTCTCTTCGCTCACCAACATGATTAAAAATATGCAAGGGACGAATGACATTGCAGCTATACAGGTTGCTCAACAATTGGATATTCCTACCTTTTGCTGTGAAATTTGTGGTGACAACATAGTTATGAAGAATGTTCGCAACATGTAGAAAATGCATGAGATGTCAACAATATTCACAACAATTCTTATGGAAATTCTTACAACAACTTTGTAAGCAACCAACGGTTTTGGGGAACTTAGAATGCTGGAAAAAATGCTGCTACATTCAGATATGGGAATGCATCTACTTAGGGCAACTATAATCCATGACATGGGAATTACAATCAACAACCTCATTTGTATCCACAACAAGGTCAGATACAACCACATCAAACTTAGATGCAGCCACAAATGATGAATCCGAATTATCAAGGACAGCGACAACAACAATATACACGAGTTTCTACTTCTGACATAGAAGCTATTGTTCAAGGAAATTCATCTTCCATTCGAGCATTGGAGGCACAATTAGGACAGCTTGCTTCAAATTTGAATACTCAATCACAAGGCTCATTACCTAGTGACATTCAAAATCCCAATTCGAGAGGGAAAGAGCACTATAAAGCCATCACCCTTAGGAGTGGTAAGTAAACTGGTGAGCCAGTTATAGATTCTACTATAGCATCCCCAAGCGTTGATGACATACGACCTGATAGGAAGGGTGCATCTGACGAGCTTGTCAACGTATCTGACAATGAAGTATATCAAACTGTCACTCACATGCCTTATATTCGACCCTCAAAATTATGGACACAACAAAAATTGCCGCCGCAATCGGATGTACTTCCACCTATACCTTTTCCATAAAGATTTAAGAGGAATGAAAATGATAAACAGTATTAGCAATTTTTGGATACACTGAAACAACTGCAGATCAACATTCCTTTAGTAGACGCTCTAGTACAAATTTCGAGTTATCAAAAATTTATGAAAGACTTCTTGCCCAAGAAGAAAAAACTCATTGATATTGAAACTATTGCACCCACAGAAGGTTGTAATGTTGTTTTGACAAACAAGTTGCCCCATAAATTGAAAGATCCTGGAAGCTTTACCATTCCATGTTCAATTGGCAACCATTATTTAGGCAAGGCTTTATGTGATTTTGGAGCTAGTATCAACCTTATGCCATTATCTACTTTCAGAAAATTGGGAATTGGTCACATGAAACCTACTGCAGTGACATTGCAACTGGCAGATCAATCTTTAGCTCAACCTGAAGGGCAAATCAAAGATGTTGTAGTTCGTGTGGATAAATTCTTTTTTCTGGATAATTTTATCATACTTGACTGCGAGGCAGACAAAGAGGTTCCCATAATATTGGTACGACCATTTTTAGCCATCGTTCGAACTCTTATTAATGTTTATAAAGGAGAACTAACCATGCAACATAACAATAAGCAAGTTACCTTCAGTGTTTTTGAGTTTGTTCAGCACAAGGAAACAACAGAGTGCCATACTGTCGATATGCTAGATGATTTAATTGAGGAAGATTTCAACAACCAAAGCACAGTCCTTGCTAAAGAAATTGTAGTGACATCTGAGGTGGATTCCTTAGACAATTGTGGCAGCATGGTTGAAGCTAGTAAAGATGAAATCAAGCACAGATGCCAAATTGAATCCTTAAACTTAACCAACAGAACAAATCCAATTTTCAAACCATCGATTGAAGAAGCTCCTACTCTAGAATTGAAACCACTACCTCCTCATCTCAAATATATTTTTTTGGGCGATCACAATACTTTGCCAGTTATTGTCTCTGCAACACTAGATGAAACACAAGAAAAGAAATTGACTCACATTCTCAAGCAACACAAATGATCTATTTCCTGAAATATTACGGATATTCAAGGTAGTAGTCCTTTTCGCATGCACAAAATCAAGTTAGAAGATGAAGGCAAGCAATCGATTGAACCACAACGAAGGTTAAACAATAAGATGAAAGAAGTTATCAAGAATGAAATCATAAAATGGCTTGATGCAGGAATTATTTACTCAATTTCTGATAGCAAGTGGGTGAGTCCAATGCAATGTGTCCCGAAAAAGAGTGGCATCACGGTAGTTCGCTATGATAAGAATGAATTAATACCTACACGCATCCCCACAAGATAGCAAGTTTGTATGGGTTATCTTAAATTGAATGCAGCCACAAAGAAGGATCATTTTTCACTTCCCTTCATTGACCAAATGTTAGATCAGCTTGCTAGAAAAGCTTATTATTGCTTCCTAAATGGCTATTCTAGGTACAACCAAATTGCTATTGCACCGGAGGATCAAGAGAAAAAATCTTTCACCTGCCCCTTTGGTACTTTTGCTTTTCTTCATATGCCTTTCAGTCTTGGCAATGCACAAGCCACATTTCAAAGGAGTATGATGGCAATATTCTTAAATATGATCAAAGACTCTTTAGAGGTTTTTATGGATAACTTTTCAGTTTATGGGAATGATTTTGATCATTGCGCTGACAATTTGGATAAAGTATTGAAGCGATGTGAGGACACTCATCTTGTTTTGAATTGGAAAAATGTCATTTTATGGTAATTGAAGGCATTGTGTTAGGCCATCGCATCTCTAATTAGGGTATTCAAGTAGATAAAGCTAATGTAGAAATCATCAAGAAATTAGCCCCACCGACAAATGTGAAAGGTATTCGTAGCTTTCTTGGACATGCAGGATTTTACCGGTGGTTTATTAGGGAGTTTTCAAATATTGTAAAACCATTATACTCATTGTTGGAACAGAATCAAAAATTCCTCTTTGATGAGGCATGTCCGGATGCCTTTATTTAGTTAAAAAAGCATTTGGTAAATGCCCCCATTGTCGTTGCACCTGATTGGTCTCAGCCTTTCGAAGTTATGTGGGATGCAAGTGACTTCACCGTGGGTGCAGTACTAGGACAACGGAAAGGAAAAAATTTTCACACCATTTATTATGCCAGCAAAAATCTTATAGAAACTCAATTTAATTATACCACCATAGAGAAAGAATTGTTGGCTGTAGTCTTTGATTTCGACAAGTTTCATTATTATCTTGTCAACATAAAATTTACGATATTCACTGATCACTCAGTGTTGCAATATCTCTTTGCAAAAAAAGATTCCAAACCAATACTGGTACGATGGATTTTATTGTTGCAGGAATTTGAAATGAGATAAAAGATCGCAAGGGGTCAGAAAATCAAGTTACAGATCATTTATTTAAATTAGAAGCTGGCAGTGAAGATGAGAACATATTTCGAATTGTCGACGCATTCCCAAATGAGAAGTTATTTGCTGTCGATGCAACTCCTTGGCATACAGATTTGGTTAATTACTTGGTGTGTGGTAAGTTCCCATTGAGTATCAAGGGCTATAAAAAAGAAAGATTTCTTCGTGGTGTAGTGAAGTACCATTGGAACGAGCCGTATTTATTCAAGGTATGCAATGATAACATTATTCAGCATTGTGTTCTGGAAGGGGAGATGCTCTCAATTCTGAAGCACTGTCATGATGCTCCTTATGGAAGTCATTTTGGAGGTATGAGAACCGCTGCTAAGATTCTCCAATCAAGATTTTACTTCCCATCATTGTTCAAGGATGCTCATAACTTTGTGAATCAATGCGACAAATGTCATCACACCGATTCTATTTCTCGATGTAATGAAATGTTGCAACAACCAATTATGGAAGTTGAATTTTTTGATGTTTGGGAAATGGAATTTATGGGACCATTTCCCAATTCATTTGGAAATCTTTATATATTAGTTGTCGTTGACTATGTCTCGAAGTGGTAGAGGTTGTTGCTGTCCCAAAGGATGATGCAAGGACAGTGTTTAATTTTTTCAGAAGTATATACTCACCCGTTTCGATACACCAAGGGCATTGATTAGGGTTCAGGGTACACATTTCCATTGCAACCAAGTGGCAACTGCGTTAAAAAGATATGAAGTTAATCACAGACTAGACACTACTTATCATCCACAAACCAATGGACAAGCTGAAATTTCAAATCGACAAATTAAGAATATTCTTAAGTAGGTTGTGAATCCTTTGAGAAAATATTGGTCTTCTCGATTAGATGATGCTCTATGGGCATTGTGGACAGCATATAAGACTCCATTGGGGATGTCACCATATCGATTGGTTTTTGGGAAAGCATGTCACTTGCTAGTTGAACTGGAACACAAAGCATCGTAGGCAATTATGTAACGCCCTGAATTTGGGCCTAGTAGAATTGGGCCCATTGGGCCTTGGGCGTGGGAGAGTTTAAAATTTTTGAGAACGAGAGAACAGCACTAATGCAAGTTGGACCTATTAGGTGAGTGATTTTGGAAGGTTAGGGGGCTTCTATGAAGTCCCGGGATCAAACTTGGGCTTTAGGAAAATTTTGGTTTTAGGTGAATAAAACCCTGGGAGTTAGTAAGTAGGCTTTAAGAAAAAAATATGGAGAAAAATGACACAAAAGGTGTTGTGGTCTAGTGGCAAATGGCGCCACATAGGAGACAAGGGAATGACGCCACACAAGGAAGCAAGGGGTCCAAGGTTCAAGTCTTAGCGCTTGCATTTCATTTTGATTTTTTTTAAAGGAACTTAGACTTTGGCCATAGACTTATATTTAGTTGTGCATGTTTTAAGACAACAAGGAGCTAGTTGGTGAAGTGGCTAGCGACGTGGATAAATGTTACAAGGGAGCCTGAGTTCGAATCCCATTGCAAGCAAAAAGGGGATATTTATTTTGCTAAGTTGGGGCGGCAAGTGTTTGAGATGGAATTAAAATCTGCTGAAGGTAGGATCCCACATTGGAAAGCTAGCATGAGGGAAGTGAGAAGCTGGCTTTAAATAGAGCAATCTATGAGGAAAGTAAGGATACCTTGGTGGGTGTTTGGGCATAGGAGTGCTCGGAGCGCGGATTAGCAACTTCAGATTCCCTATCAGGTGTGTATTTCACACTACTCTAACTAGAGAGCGGCAAATGTCGAAATGTCAGTCACACGACAACGGTAGCGACACGAGCGTGCAAGCGCACGTGATAGTTGAGGCCATCATGAGTGTTCTTATGGGTTAGGCTGTTTGGGCCTCGATGGGCCGAAATGGGCCATGTGGGGCCAATGGGCCGCGGGCCCATATGAATAAATTGTATGATTGTGTAGTAGATAGTGAACTGGTCTATGTGAATCTCATATCTGTGGCTAGATTTGGGATAAATGGGCCACACGAGCGTGTGGGCCCACTTAGGCCGAGAATGGGCCTTAGGCCCATTCGTATCATTATCTCTGTTTAGAATACTTGAGTAACTCGAGGCGACTATAGACCTTCTAAGGGGTTGAAAAAATTACTGAAATACCCTTGGTTTATAGAATTACTGAAATACCCTTGGTTTGTAAAATTACCGAAATATCCCTTATTTGTGAAATTACAGAAATACCCCCAGTTTGCAAAATTACCAAAATACCCTTGATTTGCAAAATTATCAAAATACTCTCGATTTTCAAAATTATTGAAATACCCTCGATTTGTGAAATTACTGAAATATCCCTAAATTACAAAATTATCGAAATACCCCTATAGGGTAGAATTATCGAAATACCCCTGTAGGGTAGAATTATCGAAATACCCCTATAAGGTAGAATTATTGAAATACCCTTATAGGGTAGAATTATCGAAACACCCCTGTAGGGTAGAATTATTAAAATACCCTTGAAGTGTAGGATTACCGAAATACCCTTATAGGGTAAATGACTGTTTTGCCCTTATGGGTAAATGACTGATTTGACTGCGATCGTATGATTGTGTTTTAACTAACTTGACTGTGGGCGTGTGACTGATATGCTGTTAATATGTGTTGAAATAACTATTATTGAGCATGGCCATTTTGCATACACGTGTCATGATTGAGCATGACATACATGACATATTGCATGGGGTTGGGACATTGATATGGAGGAAGTTCTGATAGGGTCGTACGGGTCGTATGACGACTATGGATCCAGTATTTATTTGTTAAGGTCGCACAGGTCGCACAACGACTGTGGACCAACGGATGGCTTAAAGCCGCGTAATCTGAATATGGCTCTATGCCAACCTAAATATGGCTTTGTGCTAATTGTATTTACCCGTGGCTATGTGCCTAACATATATATCGATGACTCTGTGTCGATCATATTTACCCAAGGCTGTGTGCCGATTATATTACCCTCGCTGATGGCTATGTGCCAAACATAATACAGTTACTGATGGCTTTGTGCCAATTGTAATACCGCTACTGAAGGCTTAGAGCCGTATATATATGCTTAGCAGCCTTGCTGCAACGTTTGAGTAGTGCCGCTGTTGGTGCTACCTTTGGAGTGTAGGGATGGGTGGGTAGATATTTATATCCCCACGGGAGTGTAGGGTTGGAAGGGAAATGGAGTGCAAGGTTGGATTTGGGATGGGATGGGATGCATCCTCATACTATTGCATATCTGTTATGAGATCTGTTATTGGTTTGGGCTAGGCCCAATTGATTCTGTTATGGGTTGTGACCCAAATTATATTATAGTGGGCTTGGCTCACGTATGCTCTGATCTGAACTGTACTGTTACTATTAAAGGGCTTTGGCCCAGACTACTTCGGGTTCTGTTTCTGTATACTGACTGTTACTCTAGAAAGGGGATTACACACTGAGTTTTCATAGACTCACGCTGTTTTTAACTATGCAGGTAATCCCCAGCCTTAGACGGTTCGGAGCTGCGAGGGACTCAGAGAAGACCACACACTGCTTATGTTTTCCGTTTTGATTATCTACTTTGAAATATTTTGATTCGGGTTGTAATAAGGCCTTTTAAAGTTTTCGCACTTTAAATTTTAGATTGGTTTTATTTTAATTTATATCTGTTAGAAGTAAATCGTAGTTTTTCGAAATGTTAACTGTTTTTAAAACAACACTACGTTTTTCGCAATATTTTTTAAATGGTTTTATGACTTAATCTTTTCGTAAATCAATTACTTTCAAAATTAGCTTCCGCAACTTAAAAAAAAATGTTTTGGGAATAAAACTAAAGTAATTGGGATTTTACTTAAGCTTTTAAACAAGAATGTGACACGCCAGATTCGGGCCTAACTTCTAGGCCAGGTTTGGGGTGTTACAAATTAAGCAAGTGAACATGGACTATGAAGCTGCTGGAAAGAAAAGGCTGTTGGATATCACCGAGCTAGAGGAGATTCGAAGAAATGCTTATGAAAATGCTACGATTTATAAGGAAAAGACCAAACGGTGGCATGACAAGATTAATTTGTAGCGACAATTTATTGCGGAGCAACATGTTTTATTATTCAATGCTTGACTTAAATTGCACCCAGGTAAATTGCGTTCACGTTGGTATGGACCTTTCAAAGTTGTCGACTTATTTCCTTATGGTGTGGTCACAGTTCGAGATTTAAGTGATGAACACCAGTTCAAAGTCAATGGATAGAGACTGAAACACTATTTTGGAAATAAAAATCAAGAGCAGGCATAGACCATTAATTTGGTCAAAACATTTTAAATTTTAAATTTATTATTTCGAGATTTTATCTTACTTTATTCTTGTTTTGTAAAGCTTGTTTTCTTTCTTTTTTGCAGAATAATAAGGTACCAATGTTGACACAACAAGATTTGGTTGTCAACGCATTTCGTACCACTGTGTTACCATTACTCAGAATTAAGGGAAATTCAATCTTCACTATTGGATCAAAACTCACCTAGCCGTTTGATCTATTTGAGCAGGCATAATTCTTATTAAACGCAACCCTTCCCGCTAGCTTTGTATCTCTCCAAAAAACATCAAGACTCTACATCTTCCTCTTTCAATCCCTATAAAGTCTACACCACTGTGTCGACTGCAAAGCATCCAAGCAACCATTTTTGTAACACCCCCAGACCCGGCCCAGACGTTATGGCCGAATCTAGTGATGTCACATCAAAAGGAAAAATTCCAAAATGACTTTGACTAATTAAAGCTTAAGTTTAAGGTTTAAAAGCCCAAAATCCTTGAATCTTGTTAAGTTGGGTTGAAAGCCCATGTTTTAAATTTAAGAAATTTATCCAGGTTCAACAATTAAATAAACAGTTGAAACAAAACTCAAAATCTAAAGTCAAATCGGAGTACAAGGCCTTATTACATCCAATGAAAATAAAGTAATTAAAATAAAGTCTTTTGAAACTAATTAAAGACTTCTAAATAGCTTGTAGTGTGTCCATCTCCGAGTCCTCCTTCCACGTCGAACCGTCTACTAAGGGTCCCCTGAAACATTTAATAAAAAGGGTGTGAGTTTCGAAACTCAGTGTGTACGACCCTCGGTAACCCAATTGATAAACCGTAAAAGTAACATATTTTAATCCCACATTTAGTATGCTTTTGGATAATTTAAGCCCCGATTGATATAAAGA
Source organism: Gossypium australe (assembly GCA_005393395.2). NCBI lineage: Eukaryota > Viridiplantae > Streptophyta > Magnoliopsida > Malvales > Malvaceae > Gossypium > Gossypium australe. Next base: position 43,403,008 of record CM016620.1, on the reverse strand, counting down.
GGTGCTCTTAATCCTTTCTTTTCATGTCTTATACCCAGGAAAGCACCTGAGGATGAAAAGAACATAAAACGGGCCTAAAACAGAGTAAATGGGCCATATCATGAAATCCACACAGCTTGGACTTAAGCCCACACGGTCGTGCCACATTGATCATCTAGAACATGGCCTTACCCCCAATACACACGGCCGTGCCTCATTAAAGAAGTCCGAACACGGCTTGAAGACTAGTCACACGGGCGTGTGACATGGCCGTGCCCCTATCGTGTCAAAGAGCAATTTCATTCGGATTTGGATACTTTGGGGCGAAGAAACACATTCCAAGAGCCTATATAAACCCCCTAAGTGTAACTTGAAAGAGGACGGTTAGCTAGGCTAAGGAGCCAAGCCGAAAAGGTCAAAGTTGTGGGAATCACTCGAGGATAGCCAGTTGATCCATCTCCGGAAGCCGGAATTCTACTCAAGACAGAGGATCTCTCCTTCAATTCCTTCAGGGAGTTTAGGGATTTCTTATGTTTTGTTTTATCTTTTCTTCTAAGATGTTTTCTTTATTTGATATGAACTAAACCCCTTAGAAACCTGAAGGGGATGAAATCTAGATGAATCTTGTTATTATTTTCTGAACTATAAGATAAATACTTGATTTGTTCTTAATTATGTGCGCTTAATTCTTGTGTTAATGTTTCCGGGATATTAACTCAAGTTAGATGTTCTTAGGTGGAGAAGCAAAAGTCCCTGCTTAAGAATAGATCTAGCATAATTAAAGTGGAGTCGTTCGCACGCCTAGAGATAGGGTGAGGAGATTTTGCCGGATATGGGAGTCCATAGATCGATTTACTGCTATTCTAGGGGGTTATTAAGTGAGAAAGAGATTTCTATTAATTAACCTAGGGTTAAACGTTATTCGCCTCGAGAGAGGGTTTAATATAAATTAGAGAGTCCTACGGATCAAGTCAAGTGAATAAATCGTATGGTTCAGGGTTAAATAACAAGTGAAGTCTAGGTGGATTCTTCCTGAGGGTATCGTCTTAAATCAACTGAGTCTTCCTTCAAGATATTCCCCAATTCATTCTTTTTGTCTTTGCATCTTTAGCTTAGTAGTAGTTAGATCTAAACAACTTCACTTATTTTAGGCTAGATAACAAAAAGAAGGTTAGTGTTAGTACTTTTAGTTCCTTTGCGACAATCTGGTCTTGCCTAAGCTATACTACTGTTCGATAGCTACACTTGCCTTTAATCGTTGTCAGAGTTAGTTTACAGGTTTGATCATTCTCTTTATAAATTTTCAGACTCTAATCCAGCGATCAAGTTTTTGGCGTCGTTGCTGGGGAACTAAAATATTAAGAAAGCTCTATTTTTATTACTTTAGCCATTATTTTTTATTTTTTGCAATTTTATTTTATTTTTAGGTTAAATTTTTATTTTTGCTAAATTCTCTTTCTTTCTTTTCCAGCAAGTACCCCTAGTTTATGACTAGAAGGAACCCGAGAGGACCTTTAGTATACGACAGTAATATTGAAGCTACCGCTCGAAGAAATTGCAAAGAAATCATGCGAGCCCTAAATTACATAGAGGAAAATCAAGAAGGCAGATCCAATCCTACTGAAGGGATGGACGAGAATAATCCACAACCACATAATGTGGGAGAAAACAATGCTCCACGTACTATGTTTGATTATGCTAAACCGCATTTAACAAGAGCAGAATCGAGTATTGTTAGGCCTGCTATAGCTGCTAATAATTTTAAATTAAAGCCTAACACAATACAAATGATTCAACAATTTGTTCAATTTGATGGTTTACAGGACGAAGACCCAAACATTCATATAGCTAATTTTTTTAGAGTTCTGTGATACCTTCAAAATAAATGGCGTTTCTGATGATGCCATACGTCTTCGGTTATTCCCCTTTTCATTAAGAAATAAAGCCAAACAGTGGTTAAACTCGTTACCACGAGGGTCAATCACTACATGGGAACAACTGACCGAAAAATTTCTTTTAAAATATTTCCCACCGGCCAAAACGGCCAAATTATGGAATGGTATCTTTTCTTTTGTGCAGATGAATTTAGAGACATTATACGACGCATGGGAGAGATACAAGGATCTCTTGAGAAGGTGTCCGTACCACGGTTTACCCTTATGGCTACAAGTCCAAACCTTCTATAACGGTGTAAACCCCTCAATGAGGCAATTAATTGATTCAGCCGCCGGTGGAACTCTGAACAACAGAACTCCTGAAGCAGCCTACGAGTTCATTGTCACTAAATAACTATCAATGGCAAGTTACAAGGACTAAACCGACAAAATCAGTCGGAGTTTACAACCTCGATGTAGTGACCACACTATCAACACAGATAGAAATGATAAATAAAAAGCTTGATAGTTTGTGTTCTTCGCAGGTACACCTAGTCATGCAGTGCGACGCAAGTGGAACTGTGACGAATCCTGAGTACCCACCCTACCAACCGAGCACAGAGAGCGAACAGATGAACTATATAGGTAATAATTTTAGATCCAATAATAATCCTTATAGTAATACTTACAATCCACGTTGAAGGAACCACCCAAATTTTTCATGGGGAGGTCAAGGAAATCAAGGAAACCAAAGACAACAACCTTCTCAAAATTTCCAAAATCAGCCATATCCGAAAGAGAAGAAGCCAAACCTTGAAGAGATGCTGATAAAATTCATGGCAGCCACAGAAAATCATCTCCGAGATACTGAGAAAACACTTAAAGATCAACAAACATCGGTTGAAGAGACCAAGAACTGAGTTGGGGAACTTACTAAGCCAGTAGGGGAAGTCACTAAAGCAGTTGGACAACTTGCAAGTTTAATGTCTGAACGACAGCAAGGACATCTACCAAGTAACACGGAGATTAACCCAAAGGAGCAAATTCAAGCCATCACGGCTCATGATAGTAAAGGGTTAGATGAACCCAACTTAATACAAGAAAACGAGGTAGAAAAAGGTAAAATAGATGTAACAGGAGAAAAGCCAAAACTGGTAATCAAAGAGTACCAACCTCGCATACCTTATCCAGAAGCATTGAAAACAGATGACACAGAAGAATAGTTCGGTAAGTTTCTTAAACTTTTAAAGAAATTACATATCAACTTACCTCTTCTTGAAGCTCTTTTTCAGATGCCAGACTCGAGAAAAGTTTTAAAATAGCTCTTGACGAACAAGCGCAAATTAGACGAGGAACCACATGTGGAATTGAATGTAGTATGCTTAACATGTTACAGAATAGACTACCGTGAAACCAAAAAGATCCAGGGAGTTTTACAATTCCATGTTTAATTGGTAGTTTAACTGTTGATAATACGTTAGCTGATTTAGGGGCAAGCATAAATGTCATGCCTTACAAAATGTTTAAACAACTAGGTCTAGGGAAACCCAAACAAACTAGGATGAACGTTCTATTAGCTGATAAAACTATTAGAATTCCTAGGGGTATTATTGAAGATGTTCTTGTAAAAATTGATAAATTCATTTTCCCAGTAGATTTTGTTGTCTTAGACATGGATGAGGATAATTCAATCCCCTTAATTTTTGGAAGACCCTTTCTAGCAACTGCCAAGACTAAAATTGATGTTGCCATAGGAGAACTCATACTTTGTGTAGGTGATGAATCAATCAGTCTTCAAGCTCTTGACTCGGCCAAGACAACAATCGATGAAGGTAAGAAAGTCAATTCAGTTGATAATCAATTTGTGCAACCTTCAGCGCAGAAAACACCACAAGGATACAAACCGGAGCCAAGTCATAGACCCCGAGCCAACAAAGAAAAACTACATAAGGAACAAAGCCTTAGGGTCGACAAACTAAAAGAGCAGAAAACACAAATCAAAGAGGAACAGGAACCGCACAAAGTAAAACCTAAGGATCCACCAGAAGAGCTCATAGGAACATCGAACCATTTCAAAATAGGAGACCAGGAACTGTTAGACAAAGCCGACCCTCGCATCACCACATCAGACCTGAAAGCAAACGAAGAAATTCCTCTAAAGGTACACAATATCTTCCCACACGGAACAGTCGAGGTAAGCAATCCAACATTTGGCACTTGTAAGGTAAACGCTTCTCGACTTAAACTTTATCAAGAAAATGGAACTGTAAGCATCAGGGAAGATATTCAAACCTTTAAACCTCCCTGATTTTTTTTCAAATATAAGGAAAGTCTAGCTTAAGACTATAAACGAGCGCTTCTCAGGAGGCAACCCAAGCATTAACCATATTTACCTTCGCATTTACTTTTAGTTTCTTTTCTTTTCCTAGTTCTGAAAATTTAGTTTTTAAACTAACACAAAAGTGCAGATTTCCAAGACACACGGCCGTGGCCATGGCCGTGTGGACCACCACAATCTCCGTACTGACATAGCAGAGGCGGTACGAATCAGTCCCAACCAACTTTTGAATTCATGGACTCAACCACTCCCCCACGGGTACCGACAAAGTGGCACGGTCGTGCCCGACGATCGTGTAAAGCCACTGACTTGCAAACGACAGGCAGAACACGCTCGTGCCTTCAAATCGTGCCAACATACGGACTTGTCACCAACGAGCGTGGCTGGTTGAAAAATGGGCATGGAGAATCAACACGTATAGACACACGGCCGTGCGAAGCGGCCGTGTGCATCGACACGCCCTCAGCCCACGGGTATGGGAAAGTACCAAAATTGAGCCTCTATTTAAACACCATCCCCCTCCCCATTCTTCTCATCCACTTTCCACTACTTTTCTGATTCTCTTTTCTCCCTTTTTCTCCCCTTTCCATAACAAAGTCCCCAAACTCTTAAGCCACAAATAGCAATGTCGAAGAAGCGGAAGAAGGCAAGCGTGGTCTCCTTAGGGAGACCGACATTCATAAGCTCATGCCGGCCGCTTCATTCCAACAACAAGCCAAGGGTCTTTGAGACCATTTATCTTTTATTTTTCTTTACTCTTTTGCTTCAATTCCTTTTCTTTGACAATCTTATGCTTTATTTAGTTTAATATATTTTAATTTCTTAGTGTTAGGTTATAAAGGCTGCTTGGGAATCACGCCACTTTCGCCACCGCCAGCACCTCCATTACCTTAGAAGTCACACCAACCTCACGAACCATCTACCAATAAGGATTCTCAAGCCCTTTTATCTTCCAGTCTTAGTTTATTTTCCTTCTTAATCACTTTTCCTTTTTCTTTCTTGTTTTTAGTTATATATTTCATTTATTTTAAATGTGTCTTAATAAATCCTGGCTAACTATCTATGAGCTCCCCAATTTCTTCATCTAGCTCATGATCGTCATCCAGACCGACTCCTCCAACTCCGGGATCTCATCCGTAATTCAGGAAGCTTCACCTCTCCATCTCTCTTAAATTTTATATACATCTTTGTACATTGAGGGCAATGTACATCTTAAGTGTGGGGGGTGAATATTTATTTGAAGAAAGGGCCTAGCTTTCTGCATTATTCTCAAATCCAGCCTAACTTTCTTCATTATTCTCAAAATCTCTGAAGTTAGACTTGTTTTTAAGTAATTTCTCGTATTACTAATTAAGATGAAATTTCTAATGGTCTATGATTTTTATTGATATTTCTTAGATTAAGTCATAGCTAATTGTGCATTGATGATTAAATTAGAAGAATACTAGAGAATCAAGCATGATAAGTCTATTTTTCAGAATTAAAATCTTTGCTAGGTTGTTGAGCTGAATCTGAATATTATCTAGAAGTTTGAAATTTACAAGGTTGATGTCAAAACACCCATAATTTTTGTGAGATTTTGAGCTTATTAGAGCATATATTCTTTTCCATGCTCACTTTATTGATTATGAGTGTGTCAACTATGAACTGTTATTCTAGAACTTGCCTCGATTATACATGTTGAGACCACACCGATGATTTGATACACAGAGATGTTAAAGGCACCTAGGACTTAACCCACTCACTCCACTAAAAAGCTTACCTTCATAATTAACCCCTAGTGAACCCCGTTGATCCTAACAACCCTTTTTATTGATTTACCAGCTAATATTAACCCAAAACCCCCTTTGTATTTGTTATCACCATTCCTTTTGACTACCCTTATATCGAGATATGATTTGATTAAGTTACCTAATTAAATTAGTTCAGTAGTTGAATTCATCTTTTATTATTGTAATTAAAAATATATATATTTAGTATTAGTTCTACTAAGCGAGCTTACATGTTGAAATTCCACATCTTGAGGAAAAAGCTCGTATTATTAGTTTTCAATTAATGTAATTATTTAGGATTAGTTCATTCTTTTTTTAGTTAGGCAATTTGTTAGGTTAGTCTCGATTCTAACCTTCTAATTTTAGCCTTTATCCACACCTTTAACCCTAGCCCCGTTACAACCCTGTTAAAGACCTTTTGATTTGTGTATCATCTTATTTTACAGTGGTGGAGATTTAATTTTCAGGCAAGCCTATGGGATTAACTTTTCAGGTTCGACTTATGAGAGCTTAATTTTGAACCTTAAACACCTCGAATGATTTGAGTGAATCTTTAGTGAGGATGTCAATCCTGGTCAATTTTGAATCAAAGGTAATTATTTAGATAAGGGGAGAGACCTACGTTTTTTATGCTACAAATGTATGACTTTGACTGTTTGAATCTTTAGGACTCTTCGAGTTAAATCATCCATGTATAAATTATCTATTAATTATGATGAGACATTGTTGATAGGAATTATGAATCATGGAAAGTTTGTCTTAATTGTAAGTTGAGAATTTTGCTTGAGGACAAGCAAAAGCTTAAGTATGGGGGTGTTTGATAAACCGTAAAAGTAATACATTTTAATCCTGCATTTATATGCTTTTGGATAATTTAAGCCCCGATTGATATAAAAAGGTCCTTTCTTTTCATGTCTTACACCCAGGAAAGCACCCACGGATGAAAAGAACATAAAACGAGCCCAAACAGAGTAAATGGGCCATATCACGAAATCCACATGACCTGGACTTAAGCCCACACGGCCATGCCACATTGATAATCTAGAACACGGCCTTACCCCCAATACACACGGTCGTGCCCCATTAAAGAAGTCTGAACACGGCTTGAAGACTAGTCACACGGGCTTGTGACATGGCCATGTCCCTATCATGGCAAAGAGCAATTTCATTCGGATTTGGATACTTTGGGGCGAAGAAAAACATTCCAAGAGCCTATATAAACCCCTAAGTGTTACCTGAAAGGGGGCGGTTAGCTAGGCCAAGGAGCCAAGCCGGAAAGGTCAAAGTTGTGGGAATCACTCGAGGATAGCCAGTTGATCCATCTCTAGAAGCCAGAATTCTACTCAAGACGGCGGATCTCTCCTTCAATTCCTTCAGGGAGTTTAGGGGTTTCTTATGTTTTGTTTTATCTTTTCTTCGAGATGTTTTCTTTATTTGATATGAACTAACCCTTCAGATACCTGAAGGGGATGAAATCTAGATGAATCTTGTTATTGTTTTCTAAACTATAAGATAAATACTTGATTTGTTCTTAAATTTGTGCGCTTAATTCTTGTGTTAATGTTTTCGGGATATTAACTCAAGTTATATGTTCTTAGGTGGAGGAGCAAAAGTCCCTGCTTAAGAATAGATCTAGCATAATTAAAGCGGAGTCGTTCGCGCGCCTAGAGATAGGGTGACGAGATTTTGCCAGATTAGGGTGAAACCTTGTAACATCCGGGATTTAGAGGCTCTGCATTTATCTTGTTTCTATGTGTTTGGTATGCTCTGTATGTTGTTATGTGTGTTTAGTGTCTTCGGGAAGGCCCAGGGTTAAGCCGGAACCTTGGCCAAAATTTTAGTTTTGGGCACTTTCAGGGGAGAGCTGACTGGGATAGGACTTAAGGTTTGTTTCTCGTGTTTGTTGACACAAGAACTAAGGTAGTAAAGTGGCAAGGAGGTGCCACTTAAGGTGCAGATAGTGACGCCTCAAGGGAGCTGAGAGGGAACAGGTTCAAGTCGCATGGAACTCAATTTGGATTTGGTGAAGTTTGGCTGGGACACTTCAGGATGGAGTATTGATTGAGTCAAAAATATTCGAATATGTGGCTGAGAGAAAATAAAGGAGTTTGAATCATTCAAATCGTTTTGAATGAGCGACCAAGAGGGAATTAAGGAGAAAAGTAAGGGATTGGCATATGGTGAGAGTGGTGGCTGAATTTTGAATGCTTGGGGGGAGTGTAAGAATCGGTTTTAGCTTGTTTAGGTTGTGCTGAATTCTAGTGATGGTCATAGGCATTTTAGCTTTCAAAGGGTGCATTTTCGATTTTGGTTTTGGGGGTGCCGAATTTTTGAGTGTTCTTCTTTTCGGCAATTTTGGAACCCTTTCTCTGTGTAGCCGAAACCCCTATCATCCTCTCTATTTCTCATTTTCTTTCTTCTCATCTGCATTACCTAAAGCTGAACCCTCCTATCATCTCTTCTCATTTCTTTCTTTTTCTTCTTCTTTTCATTTGTTTCATCTAGAAGTCGAAACCCCTAATCAATTCCAACCTCTTCTCCATTTCTTGCTTAACCAAATTTCTTTAGTCCCTCTTCTTGATTCTTCAATTGCCAAAACTTATCCCTCACCTTTTCATCACCATTTGCCGCGGGTTTCTTCTTCAAGTCAAAGCATCCATTGATTCTTGTTCCTTCAATATTTCATTTTGGCTGAATCTTCCCTGTGTGTTCGACGTCTTCTTTCGTTCTTAGGTCAGTGGATCACTGTTATTTTGCTTCTTTATTGATGCCGTAGGCATTAATCGTGTTCTTTGTTTATGGCCCATTGAAGGGGGCTTTGTCTTCGCGTTCTTTCGGCATCTGATCTGCGATTGAAGGGTGTTAAGGGATATTCGGTTTAGTCCACTTAGGTATTCAATCAGTGCATGAATCTAAGCCTTATAAATCTTTGGGATTTGTCGATCTAGGTAAGGGATCTTGGCGTTTGAATATGTATTCTTATTTGTTCTTTGTTTAATATCTTAACTCGGTCTTCTGATCAAGATCATTTTTATGGACTCAAGTACAGTCAGGCAAAGGAAGAGGTTGGACCCATAAACCCAGCCCCTAAGTTTAAGAAACATGCCGTGTCAACAGTGCGAGATTGGCCACCGGGTTGTGGACTGGCTTCAGAAAAGAGTAGTAGGCAGATAGCAATGGTTCCTGCTAGCGATAGTGTCGACATAGACAGTATTATTCTACGTGTTATCAGGTGTGTAAAACTCCACACACTTTATTTTATCTGTAATGTTAATTGTGTGGGCTGAAAAGCCGGAAAAGGCTGTGTAGATAGTCGTGAAACCCTTACGGGCAAGGCTAAGGATGCCAGGTACGTGACTGTATCGTTTCCTTGCATGGATGGATGTATGTCGTAAACCTGTACATTGTGGTTAGTGTGTTGCATTCGTTATGATGGTTATGTTAATGTTGCGTTCATTATGATATGCATGTAATACGTGGGATGGGATATGTATTGAAGGGGAAGTGCTTGATTATGAGGTCATATAAGTGATCGGTGGCTGAGCCACGTTATATTATGAGGTCACATAGTGATCGGTGGCTAAGCCACGTTGTACGATTTTGGTCACCTAGTGATCGGCATTATGACTGACAGCAGAACTGTTAAAATGGCGTGTAGCGGATGGAGGGTCGATTGTAGAAATCCCCACGGTGTGATAGACTGGTACGGGCTGGCGTGTAGAGGATGGAAAAACTAGGTTGGGCTGGGACTTGTTGCATTCATTTATCTCTATGCCATATTGAGTGGGCTAAGACCCAACATGCATTTGTAGGCTACGAGCCGTTTATGAGTTACGGGGAATTTACACACTGAGTCCTGGTGACTCACCCCTTTGCTCAACTTTTTAGGTAATCAGTAGACCGTGGACATGGGAGCCGAGGCGGACTCGTGGAGGCGATAAAGACTTTATTCTTTGTAAACTTTTTCCTACTTTAATTATACTTTTATTGGGGATTTTATTCATGTAATAAGGCCTTCCTATACTAATATTTGGTTTTTTTATTTTATTTATTTATTTTCCTAAATTAGAATTCGACACTATGCAACTTAATCACTAGATAACAAAAAAATGGGGTTTTCAAAATGCGAGAAACTCAAAACACACGTTTTCTTTCACGTATCTTTAAACATAATGAATATTCGATTAATACAAATTGGAATTTTTCTTGATCCAACAAATCACTGTTTTAAAAACGTCACCTTAATCGAAAAGTTTTGAAATCTACAGTTTTCCTAAATCCAACAAATATTCATTTTCGCTTCACCTCGTGACATACCGGATCCGATCGTAACATTTTGGCCGGGTTTGGGGTGTTACAATTTTGGTATCAAAGCCTAGGTTGCAAAACTCGGGCTGTGAAATGGGTTCAACAGTGTTTTACAAAATCGATGTGAATGTTAATTAGAGAAAATTTTTTGATTTGGATATGGCATCTGAGTCTACCGGCACCCGATCCACCAGGTAAGTGTTCTAATTATTTGATGGTGCATGCATAGAATGATTGTTAGCATGAAGAAATATGCTTGTTAGTTTTATGGGATTCAAACTTTAGAGATTGAAACCTCTAGGTTGTTATGTGTTTTGCGAAAACTACTTTCTAAACCTATTTCCCATAAAAATCGCTCGGTATTAAACAGTGAAAGATACTAACTCATAAAACTTTTAATCAGATTAAAACGCGACAGTAGACATGAGTACTAGGGGACGTGGACGTAATGTGCATGGACGTGGTAGAGGCAGGATCACTGTGTCGAAACCAGTGGGGTCTGGTCATGGGTCAAGAAATGAGGTGCCGCTACCGCCAGCTGCAGAAACAGACTTTTAGGACCAAATGGGCGGACACGATACGGTATCTCAGGCGATGTTACGGGTTTTGGAGAGAGTTGCTGGGGTAGGCTTGGGTACAGGGGCTCGGAAATTGGTGTCAAAACGACTTTGAGCTAATGGAGCGGAAATGTTTAGGGGTGTTTCCAGCATAGCCCCTAATGCAGCTGAGTATTGGCTGGAGGCCGTTGAACGTATAATGGATGACCTCGATTTCACGGAGGAGGAAAAGTTGAAAGGAGTTGTGGCTCTTCTTCGAGATGAGGCGTATCAATGGTGGCTTACGGTCAGAGATTGTACAGTGGCTGACCGCATTACCTGGGATTTCTTCAACTCGTCATTCCAGAGTAAGTACATTGGGTCGAGTTATGTGGATGCGCAGCGAAGGGCATTTCTGAATCTGGTTCAGGGGAACAAATTGGTGGCTAAGTATGAGGCGAAATTCCTACGCCTTAGCCGTTATGGCCGAGGAATGGTGGCCATAGACCACGAGTGTTGTGTTCGGTTCGAAGATGGTCTGAGAGATGATTTGCGGGTGCTGATAGCTCCACAGCGAGAAAGGGAATTTGCTGTTTTGGTGGAAAAGGCTAAGATAGCCGAGGAAGTGAAACAGTCCGAAAAGTAGAATCGGGATGGAGATAGAGGTAGAAATAAAAGGAATTTTGGATTGTCAGGGTTAACTGGGCGTTTTCAGAAACGACCTAGGTTGGATGGGCCGAGTCAGGTTGTGAGATCTGTTGCTGATAGTCGGTCTCAGAGGTGTGCTCGATGTGGAAAATTTCATGTGGGCGAGTGTTGGGCGAGTAGCGGAAGATGTTTCAGGTGTGGGTTTACTGATCATCAGATTAGAGACTGTCCACAAAAGCGGAGCGGTACAGGGCCGGTAGGTCAAGGTTATGCTCAGCCAGGTAGAGTTGATCAGCAACCATAGAGAGGTCGAGGTCCAACCAGAGCAGGTAATGGTTTCGGTCGAGGCTGTGGAGCACCAGGCAGAGGTGCCGGGAACACTGATGCGAGACAGGCGGGGTTAGTCTATGCAGCTAGACGCCGAGAAGAGGGTGATGCACCGGAGGTTATAACCGGTACGTTTCTTATTTTTGGGTTGCCTTATACTGCTTTGATTGATATCGGGTCGACACATTCTTATGTTGCTAGTGTGGTATCTGGAACTTTAAACTTAGACTCTGAGATTGCTTCTAGGGAGATGATTGTACTTAGCCCGCTAGGACAAACTGTAGTGGTAAACAAACTTTATAGGGATGTACCTCTAGAAGTGCAAGGGGTAGTTTTTCCAGCTGATTTGATGGAATTGCCGTCCGAGGAGTTTGATTTAATCTTGGGTATGGACTGGCTGGTAAAGTATTAAGCAAATTTGGATTGTGCAGCCAAGCGTATGGTGTTAAGAACTCTCGGGGTGAAGAAGTGGTGGTAATAGGTGAGAGAAGGAACTACCTATCTAATGTAGTGTCCGTCTTAAAAGCTAAGAGAATAGTGAGGAAAGGATGTGAGGCGTTTATAGCTTATGTTTGCACTTTGGAAGCCAATGAGTCAAATGTGGAGGATGTTCGAATAGTGAAGGAATTTTCTGATGTTTTCCTGGAAGAGCTTCCGGGGTTGCCTCCCGATCGCGAGGTGGAGTTTTGTATTGACCTTTTTCCAGGAACAGCGCCAGGAGTTGAAGGAATTGAAAGCGCAGATTCAAGAATTGTTGGATCGGGGTTTTATTCGACCGAGTGTGTCGCCTTAGGGGGCGCCAGTGCTATTCGTTAAGAAGAAGGATGGATCAATGCGTATGTGCATTGATTACCGTCAGTTAAAAAAGTTGACGATCAAGAACAAATACCCGTTGCCAAGGATTGACGACTTGTTTGACCAGTTGAAGGGGGCATCAGTTTTCTCAAAGATAGATTTGAGGTTAGGATATCATCAGCTTAAGGTTAAGGAAGTAGATATTCATAAGACGGCTTTCAGGACTCGCTATGGCCATTACGAATTCCTGGTAATGCCATTCGGGTTGACCAATGCACCAGCAGCGTTTATGGACATGATGAATTGGGTTTTCCAACCCTATCTGGATCGATTCGTCGGGGTATTTATAGACGATATCCTGGTCTATTCATGATCGGAGGAGGAGCATGATCCGCATCTTCGAGTGGTTTTACAAATCCTGAGGGAGAAACAGTTGTTCGCCAAATTCAGTAAGTGTGAATTCTGGCTAAGAGAAGTTACCTTTTTGGGCCATGTGGTGTCTGCTGAGGGGATTAGGGTTGATCCCCGGAAAATCGAGGCCGTGTTAGAGTGGAAGCCACCTAAGTCTGTGGCAAAAATCAGGAGTTTTCTTGGTCTGGCTGGGTACTATAGAAGGTTTGTGGAAGGGTTCTCATTAATTGCAGCATCGTTAACCAAGTTGTTAAGGAAAGGGGTACCTTTTGTTTGGTCTGAAAAGCAGCAAGAGAGTTTTGAAAGGCTGAAAAGGATTTTGACGGAGGCTTCGGTGTTGATACAGCCTGAGGCTGGGAAAGAGTTTGCGGTTTTTTGTGATGCGTCGCACACAGGTTTGGAATGTATGTAGATGCAGGATGGGAAAGTGGTAGCGTATGCGTCTCGGCAGTTGAGACCGTATGAGTTGAATTATCCCACGCATGATTTGGAATTGGCAGCAGTGGTGTTTGCTCTAAAAAGTCGGAGGCATTATCTGTATGGGGAGAAGTCCATTATTTATACATACCACAAGAGCCTAAAATATCTCCTTACCCAGAAGGAGTTAAACTTAAGGTAGCGAAGGTGGATCGAGTTGTTAAAAGATTACGACTGCTCAATCGAATACCATCCAGGTAAAGGTAACGTAGTGGTAGATGCATGAAGTCGTAAGGTAATCTCTGACTTGAGAGAAATGTTTGCTCACCTCAGTTTATACGATGATGGGAGTATATTAGCTGAACTGCAAGTGAAACCTTCTTGGGTCAGTTAGACTAAAGAGAAGCAGTGGGCCGATGAGTTGTTAAAGTCAAAATTTCAGTTAGGAGCAGGTGATGGAACCGCGGAATTCAGTATGAATAATGACGGGGTAGTGTGCTTTCGAGGAAAGACTTGCATGCCAAAGGGTCCTAAGTTAAGGGGTAAGATTTTACAGGAAGAGCACAGCAGCCCATACGCTATGCATCCTGGGGAAAGTAAGATGTATTGAGATTTGCGAGAGTAATTTTGGTGGTCGGGGTTGAAGCGAGAGGTAACCGAATTTGTGAGTAAGTGCTTGACGTGTCAGCAAGTAAAAGCAGAACATCAGTTGCCTTCGGGGTTGTTGCAGCCTATAAAGAGTCCACAGTGGAAGTGGGAGAGGATCACGATGGATTTTGTTAGTGGGCTACCCCTTACGCCTATCAAGAAAGATTCGGTTTGGGTAATAGTTTATCGTTTGACGAAGTCTGCTCATTTAATACCAGTTCGAGTCGACTACTCTCTACAGAAGTTGGCTAAATTGTATGTAGCGGAGATCGTGAGGTTGCACGGGGTACCAGTGGCGATCATCACAGACAGGAACCCTAGGTTTACATCGAGATTTTGGAAGGCGTTGCATCAAGTGTTGGGTACAAAGTTAGATTTCAGCACAGCGTTTCATCCACAGTCTGATGGGCAGTCGGAGAGAGTAATCCAGATCTTGCAAGATATGTTGAGAGGTTGTGCCATAGACTTCAGAGGAAGTTGGGAGGAGTTTCTACCGTTAGCGGAATTCACGTACAACAATAGTTACCAATCTAGTATTCAGATGGCTCCGTATGAAGCATTGTATGGTCGGAAGTGTCGCACTCCTACTTGTTGGATAGAGTTGAATGAGCGTCAGTTGTTGGGTCCAGAATTGGTTGCTGAGACGGAAGAGAAGGTTAAGCTAATTAGGGCTCGATTGAAAGAAGTATCCGATAGGCAGAAATCTTATGCAGACCTGAAGCGGAAGGAAATAGAATTCGCAGTGGGTGACCGGGTCTTCTTAAAGGTTTCACCGTGGAAGAAGGTTCTAAGATTTGGACGAAAGGGCAAGCTAAGTCCTAAGTTTATCGGGCCTTATCGTGTGTTGAAACGTGTGGGACCAGTGGCTTATTAGCTCGAGCTACCTTCAGAATTAAGTCAAATTAATGATGTATTTCATGTTTCAATGTTAAGGCGCTATTGTTCGGATCAATCTCATGTTGTGCCAGTAGAAGAGATTGAAGTAAGCCCTGATCTATCGTTTGAAGAAGAGCCAGTGCGGATCTTGGATCGTGATATCAAAGTATTGCGAAGAAAGACGGTTCCATTGGTTAAGGTTTTGTGGTAGAACCACAGTTCAGAGGAAGCTACATGGGAACCGGAGGATGCGATGCGGGAGCAATACCCTCATCTCTTTTGACCAGGTAATTTCGAGGTTGAAATTTCTTTAAGGGGGTAGAACTGTAACATCCGGGATTTAGGGGCTTTGCATTTATCTTGTTTCTATGTGTTTGGTATGCTCTGTATGTTGTTATGTGTGTTTCGGGTCTTCGAGAAGGCCCAGGGTTAAGCTGGAACCTTGGCCAAAATTTTAGTTTTGGGCACTTTCAGGGGAGAGCTGACTGGGATAGGACTTAAGGTTTGTTTCTCGTGTTTGTTGACACAAGAACTAAGGTAGTAAAGTGGCAAGGAGGTGCCACTTAAGGTACAGATAGTGACGCCTCAAGGGAGCTGAGAGGGAGCAGGTTCAAGTTGCGTGGAACTCAATTTGGATTTCTTTTTGGTGTCAAGGGGGCAGTGGTGAAGTTCGGCTGGGACACTTCAGGATGGAGTGTTGATTGAGTCAAAAATATTCGAATGTGTGGCTGAGATAAAATAAAGGAGTTTGAATCATTCAAATCGTTTTGAATGAGTGACTAAGAGGGAATTAATGAGAAAAGTAAGGGATTGGCATATGGTGAGAGTGGTGGCCGAATTTTGAATGCTTGGGGGGAGTGTAGGAATCGATTTTAGCTTGTTTAGGGTGTGCCGAATTCTAGTGATGGTCATAGGCATTTTAGCTTTCAAAGGGTGCATTTTTAGTTTTGGTTTTGGGGGTACCGAATTTTTGAGTGTTCTTCTTTTCGGCAATTTTGGAACCCTTTCTCTGTGTAGCCGAAGCCCCTATCATCCTCTCTATTTCTCATTTTCTTTCTTCTCATCTGCATTACCTAAAGCCGAACCCTCCTATCATCTCTTCTCATTTCTTTCTTTTTCTTCTTCTTTTCATTTGTTTCATCTAGAAGCCGAAACCCCTAATCACTTCCAACCTCTTCTCCATTTCTTGCTTAGCCGAATTTCTTTAGTCCCTCTTCTTGATTCTTCAATTGCCGAAACTTATCCCTCACCTTTTCATCACCAGTTGCCGCGAGTTTCTTCTTCAAGTCGAAGCATCCATTGATTCTTGTTCCTTCAATATTTCATTTTGGCCGAATCTTCCCTGTCTGTTCTACTTCTTCTTTCGTTCTTAGGTCGGTGGATTACTGTTATTTTGCTTCTTAATCTTTGTAAGTGGATCCTATTTGATCGTCGTAAGTATTCTCCTCCCCTCTCGGTTCTCTTTTCTTTATTGATGCCGTAGGCATTAATCGTGTTCTTTTTTTATGGCCGATTGAAGGGGGCTTTGTCTTCGCGTTCTTTCGACATCTGATCTGCGATTGAAGGGTGTTAAGGGATATTCGGTTTAGTCCACTTAGGTATTCAATCGGTGCCTAAATCCGAGCCTTATAAATCTTCGGGATTTGTCGATCTAGGTAAGGGATCTTGGCGTTTGAATATGTATTCTTATTTATTCTTTGTTCAATAACTTAACTCGGTTTTCTGATCAAGACCGGTTTTATGGACTCAAGTACCAGTCAGGCAAAGGAAGGGGTTGGACCCATAAACCCAGCCCCTAAGTTTAAGAAACGTGTCGTGTCAGCAGTGCGGGATTGGCCACCGGGTTGTGGACCGACTTTAGAATAAAGTAGTAGGCAGATAGCAGTGGTTCTTGCTAGCGATAGTGTCGACATAGACAGTATTATTCTGCGTGTTATCAGGTGTGTAAAAGTCCACACACTTTATTTTATCTGCAATGTTAATTGTGTGGGCTAGAAGCCAGAAAAGGCTGTGTAGACAGTTGTGAAACCCTTATGGGCGAGGCTAAGGATGCCAAGTACGTGGCTGTATCATTTCCTTGCATGGATGGATGTATGTGGTAAACTTGTACATTGTGGTTAGTGTGTTGCATTCGTTATGATGGTTATGTTAATGTTGCGTTCATTATGATATGCATGTAATACATGGGATGGGATACGTATTGAAGGGGAAGTGCTGATTATGAGGTCACATAAGTGATCGGTGGCTGAGCCACGTTATATTATGAGGTCACATAGTGATCGGTGGCTAAGCCACGTTGTACGATTTTGGTCACCTAGCGGTTGGCATTATGACTAATAGCAGGACTGTCAAAGTGGCGTGTAGCGGATGGAGGGTCGATTGTAGAAATCCCCACTGTGTGATAGGCTGGTACGGGCTGGCGTGTAGAGGATGGAAAAACTAGGTTGGGCTAGGACTTGTTGCGTTCATTTATCTCTATGCCATATTGAGTGGGCTAAGACCCAACATGCATTTGTAGGCTACGAGCCGTTTATGTGTTACGGGGAATTTACACACTGAGTCCCGGTGACTCACCCCTTTGCTCAACTTTTCAGGTAATCAGTAGACCGTAGATATGGGAGCCGAGGCGGACTCGTGGAGGCCATAAAGACTTTATTCTTCGTAAACTTTTTCCTGCTTTAATTATACTTTTATTGGGGATTTTATTCGTGTAATAAGGCCTTCCTAAACTAATATTTGGTTTTTTTATTTTATTTATTTTCCTAAATTAGAATTCGACACTACGCAACTTAATCACTAGATAACAAAAAAATGGGGTTTTCAAAATGCGAGAAACTTAAAACACACGTTTTCTTTCACGTATCATTAAACATAATGAATATTCGATTAATACAAATTGGAATTTTTCTTGATCCAACAAATCACTGTTTTAAAGACATCACCTTAATCGAAAAGTTTTGAAATCTACGGTTTCCCTAAATCCAACAAAAATTCATTTTTGCTTCACCTTGTGACATACCGGATCCGGTCGTAATGTTTTGGCCGGGTTTGGGGTGTTACAAACCTAATATGGGAGTCCATAGATCGATTTACTGTTATTCTAGGTGGTTATTAAGTGAGAAAGAGATTTCCATTAATTAACCTAGGGTTAGACATTATTCGCCTCGAGAGTGGGTTTAATATAAATTAGGGAGTCCTACGGATCAAGTCAAGTGAATAAATTGTATGGTTCAGGGTTAAATACAAGTGAAGTCTAGGTGGATTCTTCCTGAGGGTATCGTCTTAAATCAACTGAGTCTTCCTTCAAGATATTCCCCAATTCATTCTTTTTGTATTTGCGTCTTTAGCTTAGTAGTAGTTAGATCTAAACAACTTCACTTATTTTCGACAATCCGATCTTGCCTACGCTATACTACTGTTCGATAGGTCCACTTGCCTTTAATCGTTGTCAGAGTTAGTTTACAGGTTCGATCATTCTCTTTATAAATTTTAAGACTCTGATTCTAGCGATCACCAATCAACATGAATTATCACATTGGGCCTAAGCCCTATCAAAATGGTGGTCTTGGGCCTTAGCCCACAATGACCTCATATCACAACAATATCACATGTATGTAATGCACCCATCCCAAATCCAACCCTGCACTCCATTTCCCTTCCAACCCTACACTCCTGTGGGGATATAAATATCAACCCACCCATCCCTACACTCCAAAGGTAGCACCAACAGCGGCACTACTCAAACATTGCAGCAAGGCTGTTAAGCATATAATGGGCTTAAAGCCACCGGTGGATCCACAGTCGTCAAGCGACTATGCTATCCTCACATATCTTCCTCTGTATCATCAAACCCACCCAAATGCAACATATATTTCATGAATGCAACATACAAAATTTCACACATTAAGCACTTAGGGGTATTTTAGTCGTTTCACTACCCAGGGGTATTTTCATAATTCTACCCTATAGGGGTATTTCGGTAATTTTGCAAAACAGGGGTATTTTGGAAATTTGTAAATCAGGGATATTTTGGTAATTCTGCAAATTAAGGGTATTCTGATAATTTTACAAATCAGGGGTATTTTAGTAATTTTGCAAATCTAAGGATATTTTGGAAATTTTCAAACTAAGGGTATTTTGGTAATTTTCAAATCAAGAGTATTTTGATAATTTTCAAATCAGGGGTATTTTGGTCCCTCTTGAGTTTTAGTTATGAACTTTAGCCCATTAACAAGTCCTTGCGGCTAAAGTGAACAGACACTACGTACCAGGTAGGATTTCAGAGAAGAGGAGGTGGGTCGTTAGAACCGCTTAAGTACCAAGCTCTCCCTAGATCCAAACATAGACATGCATATGTCCATTGCCACACTCTAACCCAGCGACTTGTCCCCGGACATGTTGATTATTAAATTAAGTCTTATGCGGTTTAAGAGTTGTTCAAAACTAGGCCTAAAGTCCATTAAACCCTAGCATACTTGTCAATGTCCCCATAAAGCCCATCAAGCCTATTTCACGTTCATATAACCCATAAGCCCAAATCACATCCTTATGGCCCATTACGCCCAGATCTCATTCATATGGCTATTAGGCCCAAAACAATTCTAGATCATGTAACATGCATGACTAACTCAATTCATATAAACAAATCAATCAATTTCATCAAACTTAGCCTCAGGACCCACCGGGCCCATTTAGCCACTTTCGGCTTTTTGGCATTGACGATATCATGTGTGTGTAGTGTTTGTACACACCTGGTTACTGTGACGTGCTATACTATCCTTGATCTTGAACCTACAACCAACCAACTTTCAATATATCACCCATATTTAATCAAAATATTTACCAAAAGCCGAAGCCTTACCGTAACCTTACCGTGTGCCACCGGGTTCTAATAGCCCTTCCTTAGCTACTAATCATGAGTATCCCCTAGATTTGCACTCATACATACACCATCAAACTTTGAGTGACTCATAATCCACACAAGCCACCCCTATAGATCATACTCACATTCGGCCGTTTACTTAAACCATAATCGAGACAAGTCCACTTACCACTTGCTAACGATCCTACCACGCTTGCGATATCTAAATCCTACCCTTGTTAATACAAGGCTAGCGACAATGAGAAGTTAGATAGCCCTTCAGCTTTTAACCAAAACACACTAAGGGGGTTAACTGAACACTTACCGAAACCCAACATTTGATCCTACAGCCTAGATAGCTACTGAATGAGATTCGGCTTTTAACCTTGGCTGAGAGTAGGTAACAATTGATTTGTGATGGAGGAACAATAACAAAGATTCGGAACTAATAGGGATTTCGGCAAGAGAAGATTATGGTACTTTGGCAATAGAAGAGTTTGGCTATGAGAGAATTCGGTAAAAAGGGTTTCGGCTTTAGGAGATTTCGACAACAAGGCAAGGTAATTTCGGTTGTAAAAAAAAATAAGGTTTCGGCAAAGAAAAGAAAAAGAATGGAAAACTTGGCATTACCTAGGACCCCAGATTCGGCACACACACATTTATAGCCTACAGCCGAAACTTAGCCACCCCTAAAGTCCAATTCGGCACCACTTCATCCACTGCTCATCTCCTAATTTTTCTCTATGATATCTCCCTTATTCTTCTCCTAAATTCTATCTACTGATCACTTCTCCTTAGAGTCCCTCTACACGCCACTTCCAGCCTTCTAGAAGCCTAAAATTAAACTCCAAAATAAAACTAAGCTAGCACTCGAACCTCAGACCTCCCTGCATGCATATGTCGCCACCTCTCTACACCCTAGTGGCGTCACTTAGCCACTTCACCACAGGCTTCTTTTTGCCATTTTTCACTTATTTTTATTTAAAAGCCCACTACTCACAACCTTGATTCCTTAATTAATTAAATTAAGAATCCTCTACCATAAAACTCGAACCCAAAGCTTTTCCAACACACCTAGACACTCCAAATTCATTAAACCTTTAAAGCCGTCATGTCATTTGTCATTTTCTTGCTCACTTAAAAATTTATGAGACCCAAAGCCCAATAGGCCCAATTCTTTTAGTCCCAAATTGTGGGTTGTTATAGTTATAAAAATGGTTCAGCTAGGCTTGTACATTAAAGAAATTGCACACGTTTCATTTTACGAGCCTATGTGTAAAAATGTAAATATGTCAAAGTTTAATGGAAAAAATGTAATATTTCCATAATGTAATTTTTGGACTGAATTGGATAATGTGAAAAATAAATAAGTTAAATTTGCTATTATAGATCAAGAAAGACGAGGTTAGAACCTTGATCGGGGGAAAAATAAGGTTATTGACGATTAGGTCCAATTCTAGTATTTTTGTACCGAGGTAAGTTTGTAAGTAAATATTGCATTATTGTTTATGCTTTAATTGCATTAATATTGTATGAATTGTGATTTACTCTTTCAATGTAATTAACAAAGTTCGACAAGCGAGAAAATCACGATTGAACCTTAGGAATAGTTAGGATACAAATGTCATGACATTAGGGTTATTGAGATTTCGTGTAAGACCATATCTAGGATATGGCATCGATATAAGACTTCGTGTAAGACCATAGCTGGGCTATTGGCATCGATATGAGATCCCATGTAAGATCATATCTGGGATATGGCATTGGTATGGCACTGTGAGTATGAGATGTCCCGAGTATCCTTTAGTATTCCGAATGGTTCAACGAGTAGTTCAAAGGAAACGTTAAAGTTGTGAAAGACTATGGTATGATGTGAAAGATTATGGTAAGTTGCAAATTGGTACAGGTATGTACATAAAACTCATGCTTAATGAGCTCGATGTATGATGAAACCTCGGATTGGTTCGATTGAGTAAGTTATGATGTTAAGATTTTAATAACATCTATGCTAAGCTTGATTATGAATTCACAATGAAACTTATGTTAATTTACTTTATGTTAAATATATGTTAAAGTGTGTATGATGATTATTATTTGCATAGGGACTTACTAAGCTTTAAAGCTTACTCCTCTTTCTATTCCTTTGTCTTTTAGTGTCACCAAGCTAGCTCAGGGATCAAAGATTGCCGGAGATCCATTCACACTATCAAATCATTGTTTTGGGTACTTATGATTTCAGTATTTTGAGTTATGGCATGTATAGGGACTTGGTCTTTTTGTTATGTGTCATAATTGATTTGGCCATAAGTGATGGCTTCAATAGTTGATAATTCATTTTGTAAATGGCCATTTGATATTGGCTAATATTGGTTAAGTATATATACATATGATTATGTTTTCATAAATATGGGAAATTGCATTGTTTGAGATGCTAAATGTTTGTATGTGATAAATGATAGCATGTAAATGATATGTGGATGCCTTGTGTATGGCTGATTAGGTCGAAAGTATATGCTTGGATTGGTGATATTTTTTGTTGTGTAGGTTGGTGCATGGAAGGGTGGAAAAAAGGCTTGGTAAATAGTCTTATATTTGTCCACACGGGTAGACACACGGGCATTTGTCTAGGCCGTGTGTGACAGACGGTCTGCCCTACGGGCATGTGTTTCTGCTGTGTGTCCCCTGCTCCTTAAGTGTTGCAAAATAGAATGCTCAGTAATGAGCACACGAGCCGAGACACGGGTGTGTGTCTCATCCGTGTGGATGGCACGACCTCTAACACGGGCATGTGCCCTAGCCGTGTGAAGTCTGCACCTATTTTATGAAAAATTATGAAAATATAATCGATCACACGGTCTAAGCACATGGGCGTGTGACTTGGCTGTGTGACCTCAATTTGATGATGACGTCATAAACAGAATGCTCCTTAATTTGAACACAGCCTGAAGCACGGGCGTGTCCCGAACCTACACGAGCGTGTGACCCCTTTTTCACGAAAAATTTTCTAAGTTCTCGGTTTAGTCCCAAACCACTTTTGATGCATATTTTGGGCGTCGTAGGCTCGTTTTAGGGATGATATGAATGTTTTTGAAAAGTTTTAAATTTAAGTGGAATTTCATGTTTCGGTATTGAATGTTTACTTGTGAATAAGCCCGGTAATGCCTCGTACCCTATCCCGGCGTCGAATACGGGTAAGGGGTGTTACATTTAGTGGTAATAGAGCTAAGGTTTAGTCAATTCTCTAACTAACGTAGCGTGTGTAAGAGTCTAGCTATGCATACCATAAAAGAACTGTGATTGTGTGATGACTACCGACAACTTTAAATATTGTTTTCATATATTAATGGATCCCGATCGAGCTGAGGCTGATGAAGTCGAAAGTAATACCCGGCTCCTACTCAAAGGGCAGCATCGTCTGATAGTGGACCCCCTACGGTTAGTCAAGGAGGAGAAGGTAGGGAAGCCTTTCTCTATATGATGAATGAGCGGTATACGGAATTTGTTCGAACAAATCTAAATGCCCAACCTCTTCCACCCCCACCCATTCCTCGACCGGTTCCCGTAGCCCCACAAGGTATGGACTTTGTAAGGATGAATAAGCCCCTGATTGATAAAATCCAAAAGCATGGGGCTAAAAATTTCTGAGATGATATGGATGATGATCCCGAGAGGGCCAAGTTTTGGCTTGAAAACTCCACCAGGGTATTTGATGAGTTGTCCTACACACAGAGGAGTGTTTAAAGTGTGCTATCTCACTTCTGAGAGATTTTGCATACCATTGGTGGAATAAACTTGTATTTGTAGTTCCGACAGAAAGGGTCACTTAGGACTTTTTTCAAGAGGAGTTCCGAAAGAAGTATATTAGCCAACGGTTCATCTACTAGAAACGTAAAGAATTTCTTGAGCTAAAACTAGGTCTATGACAGTGACCGAATGTGAGCGAGAATTTGTCAGACTGAGAAAACACACTCGATAGTGTGTTTCTACGGAGGCTATTATGTGCAAAAGATTTGAGGATGGATTGAATGAAGATATTCGTATGTTAGTCGGGATCTTAGAGCTGAAAGAGTTTGTGGTATTGGTAGAACGGGCTTGTAATGCCGAAGAATTAAACAAAGAGAAGAGGAAAGCTGACCTTGTAACGCCCCGAATTTTTGGTCCTAGATGATTTGGGCTTTGGCCTTTGGGTCTCAGAAAATTTTTAAGTGAGCGAGAAAATGACAATTGGCATGTGGGCTTTGAGGGTTAATGAATTTGGAGTGTCTAGGGGTGTTGGAGATGTCCTGGGATCAAGTAAGGGTATAGGAAAAATTTTGGTTTTAGCCCCAAGGGAACTGTGACTTCAGTTAGCAAGCCTTTTAAATAAATGAAGAAGAATAATGACACAAAGAGAGTGGGTGGTCTAGTGGCAATGTGGCGTCATTAGCAGGCAAAGGAGTCCAAGGTTCGAGTAGTGGAATGGTATTTTATTGGGGTATTTATTTTGCTGTCAGGACAGCTAGAGTTTGTGTTGCGGTGAAAGTCTGATGGATGAGAGGTTTGAAATGGTCATGGAAAGATTGTAGGAGCTTATCTTGGAGAAAATTAGGATGAGATTGAGGAGTTATCAAGGAGAAAAGTTAGGAGCTGAGAAGTCTGAAGAGTTGGTGCCGTTTTGGGAAGTGGGAAGTGTATAAATTCGGCTTAGGAGGGTAGATGAGTGTCGTTTTTGGGTCTGTTAGGGGGTATTACGAATTTTCATTGTGGCTTTCAACATTTAGAGAGTTTTGCAAATAAGGTCGGTCTTTCTTTCTTTACCGAATATCCTATAGTTACCCTCACATAAGCATATTTGATCTTTTTATTTTCTTCTTGTTACCTTTTTCAAACCATCTAAAGCAGAATAATTCCACCCTCCCTTTGCCGAAATTCTTTTTGTGCCATCACTATTTCTTCAACCTAGCCGATTCTTGTGTAAGTACTTTACTCTTTCAATTGATCTTGCTAGAATCGACTTCTCCTCTCCCTCACTCTCTCTAAATCGATTTTGGTAGGGGATTGATATCGAATCTCTATTCTTCAGATCTCTGCCAAATTACTCTTTATTCATTTCGGGATTTGGATAAGTATTCTTCACTTTTGGTTTTGAAGGTTGGCCGAATGGTCATAAGTAATGTAAGGGTGACTTAAGATGGATATAAGTCACTTACTGTTCAGTTTTTAATAATTAAGATTAATGCAGATTTAAGAAGTACTCGTGATTAGTGAGCGAGGAAAAGCTATTAAGGCTTGATGTTTCAAGTAAGGTTAAGGTGAGACTTCGGCTTTTGGTAAAGTATTCGATAAGTATATGTGATTAATCATTGAGTGACATCGTTTGTAGGATCGTGGCTAAGGAGATCGCAGCGCGTTTTGTTATCAGGTTTGTACATACACTATACATACACAATGGATTGGGAAATCCCGAAATCCCGAAAGTTTGGCTTCGGTAGTCTTGCGAGTGTGCGAACACTCGTATGAGGGAAATAGAATCAATAACAGAGACCCCATGAGCGATATCATCGACTTGGGTCGTGTTGTGGCCAACTGGGCCAGAATGGGCAAAATGGGCCCGATGGGCCGTAGGCTCAAAATAGGCGAATTTGATGATTTGGTAATAAGTGATGAACTAGTCATGCTGGTTACATGGCTTGGAATTGGTTTGGGCCAGATGGGCCATATAAATGTGATTGGGCCAAAAGGGCCATATGAATGTGATTGGGCCAAATGGGCCATATGAATGTGATTTGGGCCTAATGGGCCATACAAGTGTGATTGGGCCTGGTGGGCCATATGAACGTATGTGAATTTGTTTGGGCTTTGTAAGGGGTCTTGGGCTTAGTATTTGGTAAATTGCTTAACCTTGCATAAAACTTTAATAATTAACTAATTGTGACTGTGGACAAGTCATAAGGTTAAGGTGTGGCAATGGGTATATTCATGTCTAGGATTGGATCTAAAGAGAGCTTGGTACTTAAGCGGTCTTAATGACTCATCTCCTCTTCTCTGGAATCCTACCTGGTGCATAGTATCTGTTCACTTTAGCCAACGAGGACTTGATAACAGGCCAAGGTGAGTAATAGACCCATAACAATGAGAAATGACTGAAATGCCCCTAAAGGCGAAAATGACTAAAATGCCTCTATGTGTTGAATGTAAGATTTATGGATGTTACATGTACATCTGCTGCATTCATATGATATTTTGTTTAGGCTGCATATGGGTTGGGAAATTATAGAACGGAGGAAGTATATGAGGATCGCATGGTTGCTTGACGACCGTGGAACCATCGATGGCTTTTTAAGACTATTATATGATTAGCATCTTTGCTGCAACGTTAGGTAGTACCGCAACTGGGCTACCCTTGAAGTGTATCGGATAGGTGGGTCGATTTAGAAATCCCCACAGAAGTGTTTCGGTTAGACGGAGACGATGTGTACTGGATGGATTATTTGGGGAGGGTTTGCACAGCATTTCATGTATGATATTATTATGTTATTATTATGATATGTATGCTATTTGTTTGACGAGGGTCGTACACACTGAGTTTTTGAAAACTCACTCCCTTTTTTATTTTTCTCAGGTGATCCTCAGTAGGCGGTTCGACAGATGGAGGGACTCAGAGGTGGCCAACTAGCAAGACGATTAGACCTATTTTTCTTAAAATCTAAATTCTAGATTTTAAGTTGTTTATTTTAAGTTATTTTATTTCGGAATGTAATAAGGTTTTCCCTCTAGTTACTATTCCAATACTTCCATTATGCATTGAAATTTTGAAACGAAACCTGGATTTGTTTCTTTTAAGCATATTTCAAGTTTTTGAAAATAATTGTGTTTTAAGAACGAGCTTTCGCTGTCAAAGGAAATTTTTTTACATAGTAACAAGGAAATGGTTTTTTTTTTTTGGATACACCTCGTTTTGAAAGCAAACTGGATTTTACATAACTTTTCTTTAGAATGGTTTTCAATGAAAACAAGGTTTTTGCAAAAACACTTCAATGTGACATGCCGGACTGGGGCCTAACTTCTAGGCTGGGTTAGGGGTGTTACAGATCTTGAAGCTAGAGACTCGAGGAAAAGACTGATGAGTAAGTCCTTTCCATCTCAGTCTCAGAAATCGAAAGAGATGTATTCCCGTTCGAATATTTCAGCGGGGTATTCACGCAGAGATCATGAGAAACAACATTTGAGTTTTAAAT
The DNA here is from genome assembly GCA_005393395.2 of Gossypium australe. NCBI lineage: Eukaryota > Viridiplantae > Streptophyta > Magnoliopsida > Malvales > Malvaceae > Gossypium > Gossypium australe. The sequence continues at coordinate 43,376,001 of CM016620.1, read as the reverse complement.
CTCAAGCTACTTCGATGGCAAGTGTGGGTAACGTAAAGTCTAATAGGCCCGAATGTCAACATTGTGGAAGAAGACATCCCGGCAAATGTAGAATGAATGACCGGGCTTGTTTTAAGTGTGGTTCTCAAGATCATTTTATCAGAGATTGCCCAAAGATGGTAGAGAAAGAGAAATTTCAGAGTGCAAGGCCTAGTAATACTGCTTCTAGAGGAAAACCCCCGAGAACACAGGAAATAGAGCCAGTAGTAAAGGTGTGACGAAAGAAACCGCGGTGAGATCCGAAGTTCAAGCACCTACTAAAGCCTATGCCATTCTTGTTCACGAAGAAGCGACATCTCCTGATGTTATTACTGGTACTTTTTCTCTTTATGATACTGACGTTATTGCATTAATTGACCCGGATCTACTCATTCGTATGTTTGTATGAATTTGGTAAATAATAAGAAATTATCTGTTGAGTTTACCGAATTTGTGATTAAGGTGTCAAACCCTTTAGGGAAGCATGTTTTAGTTGACAAAGTATCTAAGAAATGTCCTTTGATAATTAGAGGTCGCTGTTTTTCGGTTGACTTGATGTTGTTGCCGTTTGATGAGTTTGATGTCATTTTGGGTATGGATTGGCTGATGTTGCATGATGCTATAGTAAATTGTAGACAGAAAGTTATTGAATTGAAATGTGAAAATGGTGAAATTCTTCGGGTTGAATCAAATGAGTTAGATAGATTGCCTGTGGTGATTTTTCCAATGTCAACCCAGAAATGTATAAGAAAAGGGTGTTAAGCTTACCTAGCCTATGTGTTAAACACGAAAGAGTCTGAATTGAAAATTGAGTCGGTGCCAGTGGTGTGTGAATATTCGGATGTTTTTCTAGAGGAGTTGCCAGGATTGCCTCCAATTAGAGAAGTTGAGCTTGGTATTGAGTTAGTCCCCGGTGTTTCACCGATATCAATTGCTCCGTATAGAATGGCTTCGACCGAATTGAAAGAGTTAAAGACTCAGTTGCAAGAATTGACAGATAAGGGTTTTCCGAGACCAAGTTATTCTCCCTAGCGTGCTCCAGTATTGTATGTAAAGAAGAAATACGGGACTATGAGGCTTTGTATAAATTATTGACAACTCAATAAGGTAACCATTAAGAACAAGTATCCTTTGCCGAGGATTGATGATTTATTTGACCAATTGAAAGGAGCGACAGTGTTCTCGAAGATAGATTTGAGATCTGGTTACTATCAGTTGAGAGTAAAAGAGTCGGATGTGCCGAAAACAGCTTTCAGAACAAGTATGGGCACTATAAATTTCTTGTCATGCCTTTTGGACTGACAAATGCTCCTGTAGTTTTTATGGACCTAATGAATCGAATCTTTAGACCGTACTTGGACAAGTTTGTAGTTGTTTTTATTGATGACATACTGATTTATTCTCATAATGAGTACGAGTATGCCAAACACTTGGGAACTATTTTGCAGACTTTGAGAGATAAGAAGTTGTATGCTCCGAGAAGTCAGATTTTTAGGACATATTATCTCAGGTGATGATATTTGGATTGATCCAAGTAAGATTTCGGCAATTGTTGATTGGAAACCCCCAAGGAATGTATCTGAAGTTAAAAGCTTTTTGGGCTTAGCCGGTTATTACCGCTGGTTCGTCAAAGGGTTTTCAATGATTGCTACCCCTATGACCAAGTTGTTGCAAAAAGATGTCAAGTTTGTATGGTCCAAAAAATGTCAGCAAAGTTTAGAGAAGTTGAAGGCTTCATTGAGTGAGGCACTAGTTTTAGCGCAACCTGAACTGGGAAAGGAGTTTGTGATTTATAGCGACACGTCACTGAATGGATGGGATGTGTGTTGATGCAATAGGGCAAAGTGATAGCCTATGCCTCAAGACAGTTGAAACCACACGAGAAGAATTATCCGACGCATGATTTAGAACTAGCTACTATTGTGTTTGCCTTGAAAATTTGGAGACATCATCTGTATGGTGAGAAATGTCATGTTTTTACTGATCATAAGAGCTTGAAGTACTTGATGACTCAAAAAGATTTGAACTTACGACAACGAAGATGGCTTGAGTTACTGAAAGACTATGAGCTGGTGATTGACTATCACCCGAGTAAAGCGAATATGGTCGCTGACACCTTGAGTAGGAAATCTTTGTTCACTTTGAGAGCGATGAATGCACGGTTGACTTTGTCCAGTAATGATTGGATTCTAGCCAAGTTGAGAGCTAGATCGTTCCTTCAACAGATTTGTGAAGCTCAAAAATGTGACCGTAATTTGCAAGCCAAGAGAGCTCATTGTGAATAGGTTAGTGATTCAGATTTTCATGAGGGATCCGATGATTGTTTGATATTCTGAGGTAGAGTTTGTGTATCGAAAAATGATGAACTTATTTAGAAAATTCTTCATGAGGTGCATAATGGTTGTTTATCTGTGCATCCGGGTAGTACGAAAATGTATAATGATTTGAAGAAATTTTATTAGTAGTCTGGTATGAAAAGAGATATCTCCGAGTTTGTTTTGAAATGTTTAATTTGTCAACAAGTAAAAGCCGAACACCAAGTAACTTCGGGTTTACATTGGCCAGTGATGGTACCCAAATGGAAATGGGACAGAATTACGATGGATTTCGTAACTCGATTACCTTTGACTCCGAAAAAGAAAGATGTTGTTTGGGTCGATGTTAATAGATTGATGAAATCAGCTCATTTTATTCTGGTACGTACCGATTATTCGCTTGATAAGCTAGCCGAGTTGTACATTTCTAAGATTGTAAGATTGCATGGGGTGCCTACTTCGATTATTTCAGATAGAGATTGAGGTTCACTTCGAGATTTTGGAAGAAGCTACAAGAGGCTTTGGGTACGAAATTGAATTTTAGTACTGCATTTCATCCATAGACCGACGGTCAATCCGAAGTAATTCAGATACTTGAAGATATGCTTCGATGCTGCGTTCTAGAATTTGAGGGTAGTTGGAAAAATATCTACAATTGGTCGAATTTGCCTATAACAACAGCCATCAGTCGAGTATAAAATGGCACCTTATAAGGCATTGTATGGCCGCAAGTGCCGAACACCTTTGTATTGGATCGAACTTAGCGAGAAACAAATTCACAGAGTTGACTTAGTTAAGGAAACTGAAGAAAAAGTAAAGGTAATCCGAGATTGATTGAAAGTCACTTCAGATCGACAAAAGTCGTATGCAGACTTGAAAAAAAATAGATCAAATTTCAGGTCAGTGACAAAGTCTTTCTAAAAGTAGTCAGTGAAAAATTCTTTCTGAAAGTATCTCCGTGGAAGAAGATTCTTAGATTTGGCCGTAAAGGCAAGTTGAGTCCACGTTTTATTGGGCCGTGTGAAGTTATTGAAAAAATAGGGCCAATGGCATATCGGTTAGCTTTACCTACAAAGTTGGAAAGGATCCATAATGTGTTTCATGTGTCTATTTTGTGAAATTATCGATCAAACCCTTCACATGTGATTTCTCCGACAGAGGTTGAGATTCGACCTGATATGACTTATGGTGAAGAACCGATCAAGATTTTGGCTCGAGAAGTTAAACAGTTAAGAAATAAGAGTGTAGCCCTACTGAAAGTTTTATGGCAATGACACGGAGTCGAAGAGGCTACGTGGGAACCTAAGAAAGCTATGCGAAAACAGTACCCAAAACCTATTCTCTGGTAAGATTTTTGGGGACGAAAATCCCTAAGGGGGAGAGTTGTAACAGCCCGAATCTGGGCCTAGTCAAAACAGTGGTTTTGGGACCACAAATTTGACACAGCAAAGTTCATTTTTGTTTTATTTTTTATAGTCTACAGTTTCACTGAATGATTTTGTGAAAACTTCGTTCGAAAATTTTGACGTTTGGGCACTCAATTTAGTCAAAAGGACTAAATTGTAAAAAGTGCAAAAGTTGAGTTCTACATGCTAGAGGAGCCTAATTGCTGTGAAATTTTAAATAGAAGGTCCTTATATGGTAATTAGACCATTTGTTAAGATAATGGACAAAAATGGACATGGTGAGATAAAATTTCAAAGTTTTAAGTGAAGGCATTTTAGTCATTTGGTAAATAAAAGAATAAAAGGGGAAAATCAAGCTAAAATCTTGTCCATCCTCTCCCTCAAGTTTCGAAAATTAGAAGAACACCATAGCTAGGGTTTTTCTCAACTTCTAAGCTTGATTGTAAGTGCATCCTAGCCCCATTTTTAATGCTCTTTACGTTTTTTAAGTCGTATTCATCCGATCTTTCTATTTCTACCATTATTTTGAAGTAGGGTTCATGTTTGAAATTTGACCCATGTATGACATGCATGTGTTTTGATGTTATATGGTAGAAAATGAAAGTTTGATGTGTAATAAACAACTTTTACTAAGTGATTTTTGATAAAAATGCTTATAAAGACCTATTTGTAAAACTTATAAAATATGTAGTAAAAGTGTGTTCTAATGGAAATTGTGGGCTTTTATAGTTATAAAAATGGTTCGGCTAGGCTTGTACATTAAAGAAATTGCACACGTTTCATTTTACGAGCCTATGGGCAAAAATGTAAATATGTCAAAGTTTAGTGGCAAAAATGTAATATTTCCATAATGTGATTTTTGGACTGAATTGGAAAATGTGAATAATAAATAAGTTAAATTTGTTATTATAGATCAAGAAAGACGAGGTTTGGACCTTGATCGGGGGAAAAACAAAGTTATTAACGATTAGGTCCATTTCTGCTATTTTTATACCGAGGTAAGTTCGTATGTAAATAATGCATTATTGTTTATGCTTTAATTGTGTTAATATTGTATGAATTGTGAATTGATCTTTGAACATAATTAACAAAGTTCGACAAGTACAAAAATCCCGGTTGAACCTTTGGAATAGTTAGGATACAAATGTCATGACATTAAGGTTATTGAGATTTCGTGTAAGAACATATCTGGGACATGGCATCGATATAAGACTTCGTGTAAGACCATAGCTAGGCTATGGCATGGATATGAGATCCCATGTAAGACCATATCTAGGATATGGCATTAGTATGGTACTGTGAGTATGAGATGTCCTGAGTATCGTTTAGTATTCCAAGTGGTTAACGGGTAGTTCAAAGGAAACATTAAAGTTGTGAAAGACTTGGTATGATGTGAAAGATTATGGTAAGTTGCAAGTTGGTACAGGTATGTAACTCATGCTTAATAAGCTCGATGTGTGATGAAACCTCGGATTGGTTCGATTGAGTAAGTTATGATGTTAAGATTTTAATAACATCTATGCTAAGCTTGATTATGAATTCACAATGACATTTATGTTAATTTACTTTATGTTAAATATATGTTAAAGTGTGTATGATGATTATTATTTGCATAGGGACTTACTAAGCTTTAAAGCTTACTTCCCTTTCTATTCCTTTGTCTTATAGTGTCACCAAGCTAGCTCGGGGATCGGAGACTGTCGAAGATCCATTCACACTATCAAATTATCATTTTGGGTACTTATGATTTCAATATTTTGAGTTATGGCATGTATAGGGACTTCATCTTTTTGTTATGTTTCATAATTGATTTGGCCATAAGTGATGGCTTCAATAGTTGATAATTCATTTTGTAAATGGTCATTTGATATTGGCTAATGTTGGTTAAGTATATATACATATGATGATGTTTTCATAAATATGCGAAATTGCATTGTTTGAGATGCTAAATGTTTATATGTGATAAATGATAGCATGTAAATCATATGTGGATGCCTTGTGTATGGCTGATTACGTCGAAAGTATATGTTTGGATTGGTGCTATGTTTTGTTGTGTAGGTTGGTGCATGGAAGGGAGGCAAAAAGGCTTGGTAAATAGCCTTATATTTGTGCACACGGGTAGACACACGGGCATGTGTCTAGCCCATGTGTGACAGACGGTCTGCCTCACAGGCATGTGTTTCAGCCTTGTGTCCCCTGCACCTTAATTGTTGCAAAATAGAATGCGCAGTAATGAGCACATGGGCGTGTGTCTCAGACGTGTGGACGGCACGGCCTCGAACACCGACATGTGCCCTGGCCGGGTGAAGTCTGCACCTATTTTATGAAAAATTATGAAAATATAATTGATCACACGGTCTAAGCACACGGGCATGTGACTTGGCCGTGTGACATCAATTTGATGATGACGTCATAAACAGAATGCTCCCTAATTTGAGCACAGCCTGAAGCACTGGTGTGTCCCGAACCCACACGGGCGTGTGACCCCTTTTTCACGAAAAATTTTCTATGTTCTCCAAATGTTTAAAAAGTTCTTGGTTTAGTCTCAAACCACTTTCGATGCATATTTTGGGCCTCGTAGGCTCATTTTAGCGACGATGTGAATGTTTTTGAAAAGTTTTAAATTTAAGTGGAATTTCAAGTTTTGGTTTTGAATGTTTACTTGTGAATAAGTCCGGTAATGCCTCGTACCCTATCTCGGAGTCGGATATGGGTAAGGGGTGTTAGATAACCTTTATTTGTTAATTTCCTAAATTAACCTTTACAACATTTAATAATTACACAAAATACCAAGCCATTATCATCCAGTAACTTTTTAATAGGCTAATTACCATATAAGGTGAAACACCCCCAGACCCGGCCCAGATGTTATGGCCCCGATGAAGTCACATCAAAGGAATAATTCAAAACAACTCTGCTTAGTTAAAACTTAAGTTTAAGGCTTAGAAACCCAAAAATCTAAGCAACTTATTAAGTAATGATAAAAGCCCACGTTTTAAGAAAACACCCATATATTATAGGTATTTCGAAAACCATGTTTAAACTTAAGAAATTTATTCAAGTTTAACAATTACGCAGTTGAAAACATAAGGAAACCCAAATGTAAATTCAAATTGGAGATACAAGGCCTTATTACAAATGAAATAATTAACAATAAGTCATTCGAAAACAAATAAACAAAAACTTCTAAGTAACTTGTAGTGTGGCCATCTCGAGTCCTCTCCCAAGTCAAGCCGTCTACTGAGGGTCACCTGAAACATTTAATAAAAGGTGTGAGTTTCGAAACTCAGTGTGTACGACCCTTGGTAATCCAATCAACATGCAATTATCACATTGGGCCTAAGCTGGAAACACTGAAATTTATATACTTTTTCATGCCCTTTTTGACCCAAATTCATGTGGTTTCGAGTAAATTCTTGTCGGAAAATAATTAAATATTATAAAATAATTAAAGTGTGCTAAAAATATGAACATGATGAATTTTAATTAATTTTATAGTTAATTTTGTTTAATTTTGACTATTTTCGACAGATTCGCACAAAGGGCGAAAACCGGCTCGGCAGACACTGCTCGAAGAATAAATCCGAGAAGCAATTTGAAGTATCAAGGCGAATTTGTTTCCAGCCCAAGACGGTTCAATTATGAAGATTTAATCATAATATAATTAATTTTAATTTATTCCCAATTTAATTGGGCTAAATAAATTATTATTAATTAATTATGGAAGAAGGGTCCAGTTAAACTGCATTGGTTGAACCGAACCAGCCACCAATTGGGCAGCCCAAACTGTCCACAATGATGGCCCAAATCAGCTTATTAGCTTATTAATTAAGCTTGCAAAGAAACCCTTGAAGACCTTTCCAAATTGCATTCAAACCCCTCCAAATATTATGGCTTTAAAGATTTGCCCATGCTATATTTAGCAAAGTTGAATTCTTCAACTTTGCCACATGGGATGGCCGGCCAAGGGAGGCCTCTTTTGCTGCTGCTATTTTCTATTTTTAGCAGCCTTGATCAGCTATAAATACACCCCCTAGCTGCTCATTCAAAACACACCTCAAGCATCCAACATTCTCCTCTCTCACTTTCTCTCAATTCCCATTTTTCCCATTTCCCTTTGTGTGTTCTTGTGCCGATTTCCCCTCTTGGAAAAGAGGTGTTTTCCTAGCCATTCAGAGCAGCATTTGGAGGGTTCATAAGTCACCTTGATAGCCGAGGCCAATGAAGAACGAAGAACGGAACAATCAGACAAGCCACGGAGAAACACCGGATTTGCTTCTTGTTCCTTATCTCTTTAAATTTCGTTGTTGTTTTGACGAACATGTTTATGAATATTTATGCTGTTGGAATGATTAATTTAATCAATTTAGCTTGAATTTAATACGTGTTGGGTTGATTGCATTTCGATTTCTTAAATTGTTAAAATTGTGTTTATGCTGTTAAAGGCCTCAGTAAAATGTTTGGTTAAGTAAAATCATGTTAAGTTATCTGCATTATAATTGTTTAGATAGCTAATGAATTAATTATTTAAACGCATTGAAATTATAATTAGTGGACACAATACTTAATCTGTGCATGTTTAATTCTTCTAAGGTAGCTGAAGATTAAATTAACATTGTATTTTACGATACATATGCCTTGCATAACTTGCAGGATTTTTGTGATTAAATTGTTTCAAGGTAAAAATACTTTGTTACTTCACATGATCTTTTATATGCTTATTAGGTTCAATTGATCGTTTGAATTGACATAGGAATATGCGAGAGATTGTTTATCTTAGTAAGAATGTATGTGCAATAACATGTTTACTTTTATAAATATGTTTTATCGGTCGAATTGACATAGGAATATGTACAAGAGATGAATGGATTTTTAATTGTAAGCATGTTCATAAGTTAGCAAATTACCGAGTTGCCATGATTTAATAAGTATAAACACGAGCTTAATAATTCTAAGGTAAGAAATGTGATTAATCCAACACAATTATGTCATCTTGATTAAAATCAATTTTTGAAATCGTGCATTAGAACTTTGTTTTATTTTATTTTTCTTTGTTTTTCTTTTAGTTTTTAAAATATCTCTCAAATCCAAATATTTTTCCGTCACCAAAGTGTTTGAAATCTTTTTCATAAATAATTCTTTTACAGTCGCTGTGGGTACGATAACTCGACATTTACTTGTCACTTTATTACTTGTTACGATTGTGTGCACATTTCCACCGTTCCAAGTTTTTGGCGCCATTGCCGGGGACTGTTTTTCAAAGACATTATTTGTGAAATTGTTAATTTTGCATTTTGGTCTATTTTTTTTCACTGTTAAATTTTAATTCTATTTTTTTTTGTGTGTTTGTTTCAGAGTATTGATCAAATTATTGACTTACTTCTTCTAAACCCTGAAATTGAAAGGACTTTCTAACAAAGGAGAAGACAAGCGAACTAAAGAAGGACCGAAGATATGAATTTCGAAAATCCAAACCAAAACCCAGAAGGAACGTTCGCTTATAATACTCACAATCCGATCATTGTTGCCAATGATAGAAACTGTGCCATTCAACAATATGCCATTCCTCTATTCAACGAGCTCAATCCGAGTATTAAGAGACCCGAAATTGAGGCACAACAATTCGAGCTGAAGCTGGTCATGTTCCAGATGTTGCAAAATATGGGTCAATTCAGTGGGATTCCTAATGAAGATCCACATCTTCATCTTCGGCTATTCATGGAAGTGAGTGACTCATTTAAACTAGTCGGAGTGACTGAGGGTGCCTTGAGACTAAGATTATTTCCATACTCCTTAAGAGATAGAGCACGAGAGTGGTTGAACTCCCTACCGTCCGGTTCCATAACTACATGGCAAGAGTTGGTTGAACGTTTCTTAATGAAATATTTCCCTCCATCTTTAACCGCCAAGATCCGAAATGAAATCACTTCATTTCAGCAACTTGATGAAGAATCTTTATATGAAGCATGGGATTGATTTAAGGAGTTATTACGAAAGTGCCCTCATCACGGCATTCCTTACTGCGTTCAAATGGAGACTTTCTATATTGGTCTCAATATTCATACTAGAATGATGGTGGATGCCTCAGCAAATGGAGCCCTTCTTTCTAAGTCTTACAACGATGCTTACGAGATTATTGAAAGAATTTCCAGCAATAACTATCAGTGGCCAACCAACCGAGCAGCCTCAGGAAGACGAGTCGCTGGAATACATGAAGTAGACGCTCTTACTTCACTCACATCTCAGGTATCATCGATATCCTCAATGCTTAAAAATCCTACTACTAATGGGTCAAATAGTTTTGCAGCACAGCCGCCTAATTAATTTGAGAATATAGCATGTGTCTATTGTGGGGAGGGACATTTGTTAGAAGAATGTTCGCTGAACCCAGAATCTGTGTACTACATGGGCAATCAGAACCAAAACCGAGGAAGGCAAGGGCTACAATCCAACTTTTATAACCCATCGTGGAGAAACCACCCGAATTTTTCCTGAAGTAACCAAGGGGCTGGAACCAGTACCACTTACACCCAACCTAGACCAACCCAACCGCCTAATTTTCCACAACAAGTTCAGAAACCAGTTCAAGCTGAAGCGTCCAATGGCTTGGAGAATTTGCTGAAGCATACATGGCAAAGAATGATGCCTTAATCCAGAGCCAGGTAGCTACATTGAAGAATATGGAAAACCAAATGGGCCAGCTTGCAACTGAAATTAGGAACCGACCATAGGGTACCTTAACTAGTGATACGGAAAATCCGAGAAATCCGGGAAAGGAGCACTACAAAGTGCTGACACTGAGGAGTGGAAAGACATTGGAGCCCAAGGTGGTTGATGTTCAAGATGAGCCTGTTGTAGCTCAAGACAAAGAGGAAGTTCAACCAAGTGTTGAAACTCCTATATCACAGAAGTCAGATTCAGTGATCCTTGATGAGGTAAACACTAAACCAGTTAGTTCTGATTATCTAACACCCTTATCATATGCAGAAAAATTTCCACGGAAGAGTTGTCCGGTTAAAGCTAAGATTCCACCATTTCCATATCCTCAACGATTTCAGAAGCAGCAATGAGATACTCAGTTGAAAGAAATTTTTGATGACAAGGTGACTTTTAATGACTTCGATGCTGCTAAATCCCTAAATGTAGTTGAAGACTGTTCTACCATTTCCAAGATGGAATCGCTGGCTTCTACAGAATTGGAGCTCAATTCTTTAGACAATCCTTTAGAACATATTCTACTGGAGGATTCACCAAGTGATGATGAAGACAAGGAATGTTGGCTTGGTTAGAAGCTAATTCGAAGGAATTCACTCAAGAAGTTCCACTCGAATCATTAGAGTTATCATCTCAAGAGTATACGCAACCAAAGTCATTGATTGAAGAGCCAGCTAAATTGGAACTAAAGATTTTGTCTCCTCATTTGAAATATGACTATTTGGGTTTATCTTCGACTTTACCTGTCATTATTTCAGTTGAGTTCGCCAAAGATCAAGAAGAAGAGGCACTTGTGATTTTGGAAAGGCACAAGAAGGGTGTTGGATGGATTATTGCAGATATTCGAGTCACGGGTTGGAGGATTTGTAGGAATTACAGGAAGTTAAAGAAGGCCACCAGGAAAGATCATTACAGATTTTCTTTCCCTAATAAGATGTTGGACAGATTTAGTGGGAAAGAATATGATTACTTCTTGGATGGTTATGGTTGGTATGACAAATGGCCATTTGACACCACCATGGTCAATGATGATCCTATATAAAATGAAGGGAGTTCTCTTCACTTTCTTTATCGTTATTTTATATTTTTAGTTTTTTTTTCTCATTTGAATAAAATGGTAGGCTTAGATAAAATTTTCTTTAGTTCATTACATTAATTAAAACTCTATATAGGAGATTGGGACTTAAGCGGGACCATCTGTGACCCCTCCAGTCTTTCCTGGGAGTTTAATTTGATGTAATTTTTCAAAAAAAATATTTTTCTAAGTAGCCCAAAGAATTTAAGTATTTGTTTTGTTAAATAAAGGGTCAACTTTTAACCCAAGCACTAATTTCTTTGAGTTTTTTTTTTCAGTATAGGAGCTTAGGATCCAAAAAGGAGCTGTCATTGGGCTTAAGACACTACTAAGAAAGGAAATATTCAACCCTTCTCCTCACAAACCTATAGCACTTACCTTGTTCTACCACAACTCCCCAGTAGCCCAATAGTGCATCTCACTTAACCCCTTAATGTTGCGGCCCTTAACTCCCTGAATTACCACCCCAAACACCTTCATTCGAAGTCAGTAACTACCGCACCTAAACTATCCTTAAAACTGCCACCCTCTTCAACTCTAACCCTCAGCTACTCACCCACCTGCCCAAAACTGAAATCACCCTTAACAAATTTCCTAAGTTTGACGCTGAGAGTCCCTTTATCTAGCACCATTCCATGAAGTGAACAGTTTGGTACAATGGCTATGCTACAACACATGTAGTTGCAGTAACAAGATTACTGGAGATACTCAAAAATACGGGATGACTAAATTAGAGATGCTTTTAAAATATAAATTCATAACCCATTTATTTTTGTGCATGAATTTCCAGACTTTATACTTGAACCATGGACTCCAATGTAGAGGAAGGAAAAAGATGAGTCAGATTCTGATGGATCTGCAAACAAATAAAAAAGGGAGGACTACAACTTTACTTTATTTTTTTCTTAAGTTATTTTAGGATTAGGTTAATTAGGATTTTTTTTTTTTTGCACAATAAAACAAGAGATAGGAAGCATGAATAAAATCCGAACAAGTCACAAAGGATAAAGTGTGGCAATAGATATATACATGTCTAGGATTGGATTTTAGAGAGAGCCTGGTACTTAAGCAGTCAATTTGACTCACCTCCTCTTTTCTAAAAATCCTACCTGGTGTATAGTATCTATTCACTTTAAACAATGAGGACATTGTTCACTTTAAGTGGGGGGACCAAACATTTAAATTACTTCCACTCAGAATAAAATTTTCTTTTAATTATGCTTAGGATATATTTTGTTCAATAATTTGAAATTTTGTTAAGTATGCTGAACTTCAGTATTAATAAAGTTCTATTATTTCAATAAGTTATTATGTTAGCTTAATAAAGATATGAATGTATTTTTAATAAAGCATGTAAATTCATACCATAAAATTTTTAGTTCCTTACGAAAAAATTAGGCATGCATGAAAGCTTAAGTCTTTAGAATTGACTTAGTAATTTCTTGAGGCGAAATCATAGGAAACATGGTATATTGAAAATGATTTAGGCAACTGTTGTTTGGACCGTTTGAGCCTTTCAAGCCGATCCTGATAAAAATTATCCTTTGAAACTCAATTTTGAGACTATATGGCCTGATTTTATTTGGACCTATGCAATATTTAGCCATCAATGTTCTCTTCATTACTTTTGAAATTGTCCCAAACACTAGACTCGGTACTATTTAGAATATCGTTTGAAAATAAGTTTGAGGGAGTTGAAAAGAAGTATCAAATGTTCAAAAATTGTAGTACATGAAGCAAGTGCTCGAAATTGAACTTGAAAAAAAAAGAAACAAAAAAAAACATGTACTCAAAAGGAAATAAGTGGTCGAAAGAGCATAAGTTGGGTATCAAGGGTGAAAATTCTGAAGGTTCGATTTTAAGCTGAGTCTAGGGTTTTTAAGCCAAAAATTTGTCTATCTTTTACCTACCCCTAAGCCCAGCCATGTTACAACCTTATTAAAGACCTATTGATTCAAAATTCAAATGTTACCTACATTAGTGGAGAGAAATTGCTCTGTTCAACATATGAAGACATCAGTTAAGCTTAATGATTGCCGTTTAATTTTGAATAAGGAATTAAAATCAACTTGGTAGTGAGTAACATGTCTTCATTAGGAAACATTTAGTCTAATTTTGCTAGTATAATAATTGTTGGAGGCAATTTGAACGATATGTATACTTAAGTAGCATAACTATCAAATTTCTTATCTTTGAGCCTAAGTATATTCAATTCATAATTTTGTGAAAAGTGTTGTTCTGAAGGAGTTTTTCAAAGGTGTTTCCGAGAAAATTCTTTTCAAATTTGTGCATTACTTAGGACGAGCAATGAATTAAGTTTGGGGGTGTGGAAACACAGAAATTTATATACTTTTTCATGCCCTTTTTGACCCAAATTCATGTGGTTTCGAGTAAATTCTTGTCGGAAAATAATTAAATATTATAAAATAATTATGCTAAAAATATGAACATCATGAATTTTAATTAATTTTATAGTTAATTTTGTTTAATTTTGACTATTTTCGACAGATTCGCACAAAGGGCGAAAATCGGCTCGGCAGACACTGCTCGAAGAATAAACCCGAGAAGCAATTTGAAGTATCAAGGCGAATTTGTTTCCAGCCCAAGACGGTTCAATTATGAAGATTTAATCATAATATAATTAATTTTAATTTATTCCCAACTTAATTTGGGCTAAATAAATTATTATTAATTAATTATGGAAGAAGGGTCCAGTTAAACCGCACTGGTTGAACCGAACCAACCACCAATTGGGCAGCCCAAACCGTCCACAATGATGGCCCAAATCAGCTTATTAGCTGATTAATTAAGCTTGCAAAGAAGCGTTTGAAGACCTTTCCAAATTGCATTCAAACCCCTCCAAATATTATGGCTTTAAAGATTTGCCCATGCTATATTTAGCAAAGTTGAATTCTTCAACTTTGCCACATGGGATGGCCGGCCAAGGGAGGCCTCTTTTGCTGCTGCTATTTTCTATTTCTAGCAGCCTTGACCAGCTATAAATACACCCCCTAGATGCTCATTCAAAACACACCTCAAGCATCCAATATTCTCCTCTCTCACTTTCTCCCAATTCCCATTTTTCCCATTTCCCTTTGTGTGTTCTTGTGCCGATTTCCCCTCTTGGAAAAGAGGTGTTTTCCCAGCCATTCAGAGCAGCATTTGGAGTGTTCATAAGTCACCTTGATAGCCGAGGCCAACGAAGAACGAAGAACGGAGCAATCAGACAAGCCACGGAGAAACACCGGAGTTGCTTCTTGTTCCTTATCTCTTTAAATTTCGTTGTTGTTTTGACGAACATGTTTATGAATATCTATGCTGTTGGAATGATTAATTTAATCAATTTAGCTTGAATTTAATTCATGTTGGGTTCATTGCATTTCGATTTCTTAAATTGTTAAAATTGTGTTTATGCTGTTAAAAGCCTCAGTAAAATGTTTGGTTAAGTAAAATCATGTTAAGTTATCTGGCATTATAATTGTTTAGATAGCTAATGAATTAATTATTTAAGCGCAATGAAATTATAATTAATGGACACAATACTTAATTTGTGCATGTTTAATTCTTCTAAGGTAGCTGAAGATTAAATTAGCATTGTATTTGACGATACATATGCCTCGCATAACTTGCAGGATTTTTGTGATTAAATTGTTTCAAGGTAAAAATACTTTGTTACTTCATATGATCTTTTATATGCTTATTTGGTTGAATTGATCGTTTGAGTTGACATAGGAATATGTGAGAGATTGTTTATCTTAGTAAGTATGTATGTGCAATAACATGTTTACTTTTATAAATCTGTTTTATCGGTCGAATTGACATAGGAATATGTACAAGAGATGAATGGATTTTTAATTGTAAGCATGTTCATAAGTTACCAATTACCGAGTTGCCATGATTTAATAAGTATAAACACGAGCTTAATAATTCTAAGGTAAAAAATGTGATTAATCCAACACAATTATGTCATCTTGATTAAAATCAGTTTTTGAAATCGTGCATTAGAACTTTGTTTTATTTTGTTTTTCTTTGTTTTTCCCTCAAATCCAAATATTTTCCGTCACCAAAGTGTTTGAAATCATTTTCATAAATAATTCTTTTACAGTCCCTATGGGTACGATAACTCGACATGTACTTGTCACTTTATTACTTGCTACGATTGTGTACACTTGCACATTTCCACCGTTCCATAAGCCCTATAAAAAAATGGTGGTATCGGGTCTTAGTGTAACACCCCAAACCCGGCCCAAACAATTTGACCGAATTTGGTTTGCTACAGAGAAAACATTTTGAAAACCATTTTAAAACCGATTTTAAAATTAATCGAAATGCATTTCAATTTGAATTTTCTTTGTTAAAAACCACACTTAAAAATATTTGTTGGGTCGAGTTGTTTAAAAATTTCAAATGTACTCGATAGTACTTTAAAAACATTTTTCGTTTAATTTGAGAAAACATGTGCAACCGTTTTAACATCATCAAGTAGTTTAAACCAAACATTCAAACATGCAGCAATAATAAAATCATCCTAGGAGGCCTTATTACAATTAAGCAACATAAACCCAAACGAAAGATAGATAAAATCCAAAATTCATTTATTAGAAATCTCCACTGCATGGCCACCTCGAGTCCATCCGGCTCCTCACCCGCGATCTACGAGTCACCTGAAAAATTAAAGGAGAAGGTGAGTCACCAAGACTCAATGTGTAACCCTTCCCCGATTTAGTGCAATAACATACACAAATCATAACCAATTAACATGCATAAGTTTAAAAATGCACCCAACCTAACCATCCAAACGCCTTTCTCTACCCCGTGTGGTACCAAACCACTGGTGGTGCCAAACCACTGGTGACATATAGTCACAGATGTGATGCCAAATCACTGGAGATACCAAATCTCTGGTGTCCGAAGACACAAATCGAATGATGGGCCAACCCATCGTGTGATACCAAATCACTGGCAGACGATCCCATATCTCAAAGTGGGGCCAACCCACGGTGGTATCAACCACAGGGACAAGTCGCTATGAGGTGCCAAACCTCTGGAGGTACCAAACCTCTGGTGACCGTAGTCACAATGTGTTACCAAAACACTGGTGTCTGTCGACACAAATATCACTGCCCCATCCACTCATCAACCCATATCAATCAAATACATGCTTTTACAGAGATCTTGCTAAAGGTTTATTTAATAACATTCGTATATTTATCATTGCTATATATCAAATATTGCACATGCCAAATGTGTCATGCTTCCCAAAAGCATCAAATAGTAATCTCATAGCAAATAAGGACTTACCCGAATCTTTGTTAATACCATGATAGTATTACATCCATGTCTACACAAATCGATTAGGCATAATATAACACTTAGCATAATAAAAGGTTATAAGGTGTGTATGTACACACCTGATACTAACGAGAGTCCTAAACCCCGAATAGACAAATCGGCCACACAAGTATTCTTGCCCCTATATTCGGCCAAAAATGAACATTAGTGCCATGGCCTATTCGGCCAAACCAAAATAATTGAGAAGGGTTCCTTGTGAACCCAAAATCTTTCCCAAAAGCCTTCGAACACAAGCCAACACACTCCTAAATGAATCGGCCTCACTTCCCTACAATCAACCATCATTATTAAGGTTATTATCCTTCGATTTAAACGAATACTTAAAAGAATAATCCTTTGAAATAAACCCTTACCACCTTACCAAAACCGATTACTAGAGTAGTCCCGAGGAAAACTATGTTACCTTCAATATTCGGCCAAAGTTGATCAAGATAGGAGAAGAAAATTTTCGGCACAACAAAGAGGTATATTCGGCTATAGGACAAAAAGAAAATAACGGAAAAGAAATAGAGTTTCGGCAAAGAAGAGTGTATAGGAGGTTTTTGATGTTTAAGCAAAACAAATAGGAGAACAAGATGTTGATGAAGGTTTCGGTTTTGAGAGAATGAAAAGGAGAAAATAGAAATTGAGCAAAAATGACCAAATGGTCAAAAAGTATTAGGCTTATCAAAGGATAAAATTCAGCCAAAAAGAAAAGAGTTTGAGAGAGTGTGTTTTGCAAACTTTTGCACCAAATGCAAGGAATGGCCAAAAAGAGACTTCAATCCTAGCCAAACTAACACAAAATTTCGGCTCCCCCTTTAGTCCAAATTGCCGTCCCTATGCATGGTCAAAAGGCCATGATTATGTTTCCAAAACATAATCCTTGATACTAGCCCCATGTCTCCATATTTTCCTTAATTACTTGATTCCCTTCCATATGTTAACACTTGCCTTAAACCTATAGTCTACTAACCAAAAATAACAAGGTCAACCCTTACCTTAATTATCCTTGGCCGACACTTACCATACAAAAGCAAAAATAAAAGTTGTCCTAATGCTATTTAAGGGATTCGAACCTCTCCCCTCAAGCTAATATCCATGCGCCATTACCAACTTGCCATGCACTCATCTTGTGTCACTTAATGACACTTAAATTAACTTAAGTGCTAAGCTCACATAATCCACTTCATTAAATAAATCATACTAAAAATTATCCTACTTAACCGAGCTTACTCAAGACCCCTAATTGAGTCTTATAATTCCACAAATAATATCACAGAAATTTAAACATAAGCAAAATAATTCAATCACAAATAGCCCCAATTTCAGGATGTTACAGTTCTACCCCTCTTAAAAATAATTTCGACCTCGAAATTACCTGATCAGAAGAGATGGGGGTATTGCTGCCGTATCACATCCTCGGGTTCCCACATCGCTTCCTCCGTACCATGGTTTCGCCATAGCACTTTCACCAAGGGTACTGCTTTCCTACGCAAAACCTTGATATCACGATCTAAGATCTGAACTGGCTCCTCCTCGAAAGATAAGTCGGAGTTAACCTCAATCTCTGCCACTGGCACAACGTGCGATGGATCCGATCGATACCGTCTAAGCATCGACACATGAAAGACGTCATGAATCTGACTCAACTCTGCCGGCAGTTCGAGCTAATAAGCTACCGGTCCTACTCGCTTCAACACAGTATACGGGCCGATGAACCTTGGGCTTAACTTCCCTTTTTGCCCAAAACGCAACACCTTTTTCCAAGGCGACACCTTCAGAAAGACTTTATCTCCTACCTCGTATTCCATTTCCTTGCGCTTGAGATCGGCGTAAGACTTCTGCCTATCCGACGCTTCCTTGAGACGAGCCCGAATTACCTTAACTTTGTCCTCAGTTTCAGTCACCAACTCTGGACCCAAAACCTGACGTTCACCCAACTCCGTCCAACACGTAGGAGTACGGCATTTCCGTCCATACAGTGCTTCATATGGTGCCATTTGGATACTCGCTTGATAACTATTGTTATAAGCGAATTTCGCCAACGGTAGATTCTCCTCCCAACTGCCACTGAAATCCAGAACGCAACCTCTGAGCATATCTTCTAAGATCTGAATCACTCTCTCCGATTGTCCGTCGGACTGCGGGTGAAAAGCTGTGTTGAAATCCAATCTCGTTCCCAAAGCTTGATGCAAAGCTCTCCAAAACCTTGATGTAAACCTCGGATCCCTATCCGAGATAATCGATACTGGCACACCATGCAATCTTACTATCTCGGCTACATATAACTTTGCTAGCCTCTGAAGCGAATAATCTACCCTTACAGGTACGAAATGCGCTGACTTAGTTAGTCGATCCACAATCACCTAAACTGAATTCTTCTTACTAGGCATAAGAGGTAATCCACTGACAAAGTCCATAGTGATCCTCTCCCACTTCCACTGAGGAATCTTCACCGGTTGAAGTAAACCAGATGGCAACTGATGTTCAGCCTTGACTTGTTGACATGTCAGACACTTACCCACGAACTCAGTTACTTCCCGCTTCAGACCTGGCCACCAAAATTGCTCTCTCAAATCTCGATACATCTTGCTACCTCCGGGATGCATAGCATATGGGCTACTATGTGCGTCCCAAAGAATCCTTTGTCTCAACTCCACATCCTTCGGCATACAAGCTCTCCCTTTAAAGCACAAAACTCCATCACTGGACAGACTAAAATCCTTTAATCCACCATTCTGAACTTGCAACCTCCGATCATTCAAACCATCATCCTCTAACTGCTTCTCCTTAATCTGATCTAACCAAGTCGGCTTGACTTGCAATTCTGCCAAAAGACTCCCATCGTCGAACAAACTAAGTCGAGCAAACATTGATCTTAAATCCGATACAACCTTACGGCTCAACGCGTCTGCCACCACGTTAGCCTTACCAGGATGATACTCGATCGAACAGTCGTAGTCCTTCAACAGTTCGATCCATCAACGCTGTCTCAAATTCAAATCCTTCTGAGTCAAGAGATACCTCAGACTTTTGTGATCCGTGTAGACTATCGACTTTTCCCCATACAAGTAATGCCGCCATATTTTCAAAGCGAAGACTACTGCCGCTAACTCCAAGTCGTGCGTTGGATAATTAACCTCATGCGGTCTTAGCTGACGGGACGCATAGGCCACTACCTTCCCTTCTTGCATCAGCACACATCCCAAACCAATATGTGATGCATCGCAATAAACCGTGAATTCCTTGCCTGCCTCAGGTTGTATCAAAACCGGAGCTTCAGTCAGAATCCTCTTCAATTTGTCAAAACTTTCTTGTTGCTCTTTGGTCCACACAAATGGAATTCCTTTCCTCAACAACTTGGTCATCGGTGCAGCAATCAAAGAAAATCCTTCCACAAATCTTCGGTAATACCCTGTCAGACCTAGAAAACTCCGAATCTCAACCACAGACTTAGGCGGCTTCCAATCCAACACTGCCTCAATCTTCCGAGGATCCACTCTAATCCCCTCGGCTGAAACAACGTGACCCAAGAAAGTCACCTCCTTAAGTCAGAATTCGCACTTACTAAATTTCGCATACAGCTGCTTTTCCCTCAAAATCTGCAACACCATTCGCAAATGCGCATCATGCTCCTCCTCTGACTTCGAGTATACCAAAATATCGTCTATAAAGACTACAACAAACTGATCCAAAAACTGCTGAAATACCCTATTCATCATGTCCATGAATGCTGCCGGTGCGTTAGTCAATCCAAACGGCATCACCAGAAACTCGTAGTGTCCATACCGAGTACGAAATGCCGTCTTATGGATATCAGCCTCTTTCACCTTCAGCTGATGATATCCAGACCTTAAATCAATCTTAGAGAAAACCGCAGCCCCTTTAAGCTGATCAAACAAGTCATCTATCCTCGGCAAAGGATACTTGTTTTTGATCGTCAGCTTATTCAACTGGCGGTAGTCTATACACATCCGCATCGCACCATCCTTCTTCTTGACAAAAAGTACCGGCGCTTCCCAAGGTGAAACACTTGGTCGAATGAAACCTCGATCCAACAACTCTTGAATCTGAGCCTTCAATTCCATCAATTCCTTCGGTGCCATCCTATACGGAGCTATAGACACTGGCGCCGTTCCGGGTAACGATCCGGAGGCAATCCCGGAAGTTCTTCAGGAAATACGTCAGCAAATTCCTTTACAGTTTGAATATTCCCCACAGAAGACTCCTTAGCTTCTAAAGCACACACATGAACTACGAACGCCTCACAGCCCTTCCTGACCATCTTCACCGCTTTCAGCGCAGATACCACGTTGGATAGATAATCTCTCCTATTACCTATCATGACCACTTCTTCACCTTCAACCGTCTTCAAAACCATGCGCTTAGTGGTGCAATCCAAACTTGCTTGGTACTTGACCAACCAATCCATCCCAAGAATCAGATCGAACTCCTCAAACGGCAGTTCCATCAGATCAACTACGAACACTACCCCTTGGAGTTCTAGGGGTACATCCCTATATAGCTACTTCTACAGAGTAACCTAAAGGACTAAGTGCGGTCATCCTCCTAGAAGCAGTCACAGGAACTAAATTCATGGTCTCAACTATGCTACTAGCAACGTAAGAATGCGTCGAACCCACATCTATCAAAGCAGTATATGGAACACCAAAGATTAAAAACGTACCGGTTATGACGTCCGGTGCGTCTCCTTCCTCACGACGCCTCGCAGCATACACCAAACCAGGCTGTCTAGACTCCATGTTGCCAATACCTCTGCTAGCTGCTCCGCGACCTCCACTAGAGCCATAGCCACCTCTACCATTACCACGACCTCTCTGCGGTGCTGGTCCCTCCTTTCTGAACTGAGCACGACCTTGACCTTCAGACTGATTCCTAGCTTGCTTACGTGAACAGTCTCTCACACGATGATCCAACGAACCACACTCGAAACATCCTTTCCCTCCGGTCCAACATTCTCCCCAATGGAACTTCCCACAACGATTACACTGGGCCGGTCTCTGATTAGCAGCTGTGGACCTTCCTGCCTGATTTGGCCCACTCTGCCTAAGCCTTTTCTGAACATTACCACCTGACCCAGACAATCCAAAGCCTCTTTTCTGCTTGCTCCTATCATAACTCTTTCTCACGGACTCCTTGACTCCTTCGGCTACCTTGGCCTTCTCCACCAAGACAGCAAACTCACGCTCTTGCTGCGGAGCAATCAGCAACCTTAACTCGTCTCTAAGTCCATCTTCAAAGCGGACGCAACGATCCTGCTCCGATGCCACTATTTTCTGAGCATAGCAGCTCAGCCTCAAGAATTCCGCTTCATACTCTGACACAGACTTATTTCCTTGTACCAACCCCAGAAAAGCTTTCCTCTGTGCATCAATGTAACTAGAGCCAACATACTTCTTCTGATAAGAAATTTTGAAATACTCCCAAGTAAGATCATCTGCCGTAGCACCATCACGCACCGTGAACCACCATCGATAGGACTCATCCTTGAAAAGCGACACCGCTCCTTTCAGTTTCTCTTCATTTGTCAAATCTATCTCATCCATGATTCTTTCGATCGATTCTAGCCAATACTCAGCCGTATTGGGCGCTACACCAGACACACCTCGGAAAAATTCAGCTCCGTTAGCTCTAAGTCTTTCAGGTACCGAATTCCGAGCTCCTCCACCTCCACCCATTCCAGCTACCCTTTCCAGAACCCGCAGCATCGCTTGTGACACAGCGTCATCACCCGTCTGTTCCTGCTCCTCAGCTCCAAAGGTTGGGGGTGGTGGTGGCGGTGGTATCTCGTTCTCAGATCCCTGACCCGACCCGACAGGTTCTGACACGGTCATCCTACCCCTTCCGCGTCCACGACGGCCACGTCCTCTAAAGCTCATTCTAACTATCGCGCTTTAATCTGATTAGGAAATTTTTTTATGGATTAGTACATGTTTCACTTGATTATCCGCGAAGAAATTTTATGAAAAGAGTTTAATAGAGATTCTTTCGATCAAACAAAGTTTTAAGTCTTCTATCCTAGTTTACACAGAAAAGTACATCCATTCCCTAATACCTTTCATACCTATCACTCTTCAGACATTTCTGTCCGTTTCCAACCCAGGGTATTTTCGTCATTTTTCCTACAGGGTATTTTTGTAATAAACTGAAGAAAATTTTAAAACTCTAATAAATCAAAACATCTTGTGATTTTTAAAACTGAGGGTATTTTTGAGAAATTCTCAATTTAAAAATATGAAAAAATTTTGAAAACCAGGGGTATTTTGGTAATTTTGTCAATCGGGGATAATTTTGTAAATTCCAGAAGTCAGGGTATTATTTTGAAATACAACGTTTTTGAGTACTTTTGTAAAATAAAAGTTTGATAAAAATTTGGGGTAATATGGTAATTTTAGAAACCAAGGGTATTTTCGTAATTTTGCCACTAGGGCATTTTGAAAATTTTGGTAAACCGAGATTATTTGAAAATTTTTGAAGATAAATTTGTCCTATTATCAAAAAGAGATAATTTAGTGATTTTAAAATCGAAGTTTTCCTTAAAACATGGCTAGTCCCTTTCGGGTTTTATTTAGGGTTTTGCCTATGACCGAGTCCTCTTGGTTAGGGTGAACCGAAGCTACGCACCAGGTAGGAATCCCGTGAAGAGGAGGTGAGTCACAAGGACTGCTTAAGTACCAAGCTCTTCCGGATCCAATCTTAGACATGCGCACCAAGATTTCCACACCCTAACTCGGCGACTTGGTCACGGGTTGATTTTAGTTAGGCCATTAAAGTCTTATGTCTTTGTTTGAGATAAACTAGTCCTAAAGTTTAAAATACTTATCACTATCTACGTCCCACGCTTCCTACCCTTCTACAGTAAATAATTCATACAAAAAGTTAGAGGTACTTACCAGGGCGGATCGGTGCCTGAGACTCGGTGCCATGCTTATTCAAAACCAAATATTTTCAAAAAGACCTACCAAAAACATTTTTGGGCCTTGGGCCCCCACAGCCGAGCTTTGAACTAGGCTCTGATACCAATTTTGTAACACCCCAAACCCGGCCCAAACAATTTGACCGAATTTGGTTTGCTACAGAGAAAACATTTTGAAAACCATTTTAAAACCGATTTTAAAATTAGTCGAAATGCCTTTCAATTTGAATTTTCTTTGTTAAAAACCACACTTAAAAATATTTGTGGGGTCGAGTTGTTTAAAAATTTCAAATGTACTCGATAGTACTTTAAAAACATTTTTCGTTTAATTTGAGAAAACATGTGCAACCGTTTTAACATCATCAAGTAGTTTAAACCAAACATTCAAACATGC
This sequence comes from Gossypium australe, assembly GCA_005393395.2. Classification (NCBI taxonomy): domain Eukaryota; kingdom Viridiplantae; phylum Streptophyta; class Magnoliopsida; order Malvales; family Malvaceae; genus Gossypium; species Gossypium australe. Next base: position 43,351,808 of record CM016620.1, on the reverse strand, counting down.
AGCAATAATAAAATCATCCTAGGAGGCCTTATTACAATTAAGCAACATAAACCCAAACGAAAGATAGATAAAATCCAAAATTCATTTATTAAAAATCTCCACTGCATGGCCACCTCGAGTCCATCCGGCTCCTCACCCGCGATCTACGAGTCACCTGAAAAATTAAAGGAGAAGGTGAGTCACCAAGACTCAATGTGTAACCCTTCCCCGATTTAGTGCAATAACATACACAAATCATAACCAATTAACATGCATAAGTTTAAAAATGCACCCAACCTAACCATCCAAATGCCTTTCTCTACCCCGTGTGGTACCAAACCACTGGTGGTGCCAAACCACTGGTGACATATAGTCACAGATGTGATGCCAAATCACTGGAGATACCAAATCTCTGGTGTCCGAAGACACAAATCGAATGATGGGGCCAACCCATCGTGTGATACCAAATCACTGGCAGACGATCCCATATCTCAAAGTGGGGCCAACCCACGGTGGTATCAACCACAGGGACAAGTCGCTATGAGGTGCCAAACCTCTGGAGGTACCAAACCTCTGGTGACCGTAGTCACAATGTGTTACCGAAACACTGGTGTCCGTCGACACGAATATCACTGCCCCCTCCACTCATCAACCCATATCAATCAAATACATGCTTTTACAGAGATCATGCTAAAGGTTTATTTAATAACATTCGTATATTTATCATTGCTATATATCAAATATTGCACATGCCAAATGTGTCATGCTTCCCAAAAGCATCAAATAGTAATCTCATAGCAAATAAGGACTTACCCAAATCTTTGTTAATACCATGATAGTATTACATCCATGTCTACACAAATCGATTAGGCATAATATAACACTTAGCATAATAAAAGGTTATAAGGTGTGTATGTACACACCTGATACTAACGAGAGTCCTAAACCCCGAATAGACAAATCGGCCACACAAGTATTCTTGCCCCTATATTCGGCCAAAAATGAACATTAGTGCCATGGCCTATTCGGCCAAACCAAAATAATTGAGAAGGGTTCCTTGTGAACCCAAAATCTTTCCCAAAAGCCTTCGAACACAAGCCAACACACTCCTAAATGAATCGGCCTCACTTCCCTACAATCAACCATCATTATTAAGGTTATTATCCTTCGATTTAAACGAATACTTAAAAGAATAATCCTTTGAAATAAACCCTTACCACCTTACTGAAACCGATTGCTAGAGTAGTCCCGAGGAAAACTATGTTACCTTCAATATTTGGCCAAAGTTGATCAAGATAGGAGAAGAAAATTTTCGGCACAACAAAGAGGTATATTCGGCTATAGGACAAAAAGAAAATAATGGAAAAGAAATAGAGTTTCGGCAAAGAAGAGTGTATAGGAGGTTTTTGATGTTTAAGCAAAACAAATAGGAGAACAAGATGTTGATGAAGGTTTCGATTTTGAGAGAATGAAAAGGAGAAAATAGAAATTGAGCAAAAATGACCAAATGGTCAAAAAGTATTAGGCTTATCAAAGGATAAAATTCGGCCAAAAAGAAAAGAGTTTGAGAGAGTGTGTTTTGCAAACTTTTGCACCAAATGCAAGGAATGGCCAAAAAGAGACTTCAATCCTAGCCAAACTAACACAAAATTTCGGCTCCCCCTTTAGTCCAAATTGCCGTCCCTATGCATGGTCAAAAGGCCATGATTATGTTTCCAAAACATAATCCTTGATACTAGCCCCATGTCTCCATATTTTCCTTAATTACTTGATTCCCTTCCATATGTTAACACTTGCCTTAAACCTATAGTCTACTAACCAAAAATAACAAGGTCAACCCTTACCTTAATTATCCTTGGCCGACACTTACCATACAAAAGCAAAAATAAAAGTTGTCCCAATGCTATTTAAGGGATTCGAACCTCTCCCCTCAAGCTAATATCCATGCGCCATTACCAACTTGCCATGCACTCATCTTGTGTCACTTAATGACACTTAAATTAACTTAAGTGCTAAGCTCACATAATCCACTTCATTAAATAAATCATACTAAAAATTATCCTACTTAACCGAGCTTACTCAAGACCCCTAATTGAGTCTTATAATTCCACAAATAATATCACAGAAATTTAAACATAAGCAAAATAATTCAATCACAAATAGCCCCAATTTCAGGATGTTACACTTAGCCCACAATGACCACATATCACATCAATATCACATGAATGCAATGTTCCCATCCCAAATCCAACCTTGCACTCCATTTTCCTTCCAACCCTACACTCCTGTGGGGATGTAAATATCAACCACCCATCCCTACACTCCAATGGTAGCACCAACAGCGGCACTACTCAAACGTTGCAGCAAGGCTGCTAAGCATATAATGGGCTTAAAGCCACCGGTGGATCCACGGTCGTCAAGCGACTATGCAATCCTCGCATATCTTCCTTCGTATCATCAAACCCACCCAAGTGCAACATATATCTCATGAATGCAACATACACATTTTCACACATTAAGCACCTAGGGGTATTTTAGTCATTTCACTACCCAGGGGTATTTTTGTAAATCTACCCTGCAGGGTTATTTTGGTAATTTTACAAATCAAGGATATTTTGGTAATTTTGCAAATTAGGGGTATTTTGGTAGTTTTGCAATCCAGGGGTAACAAATCGGGGATATTTTAGTAATTTTTCCAATCACGGGTTTTAGTTATGAACTTTGGCCCATTAACAAGTCCTTGTGGCTAAAGTGAACAGACATTATGCACCAAGTAGGATCCCAAAGAAGAGGAGGTGGGTCACTAGGACCGCTTAAGTACCAAGCTCTCCCTAGATCCAATCCTAAACATGCATATGTCCATTGCCACACTCTAACCTAGCGACTTGTCCACAGACATGTTTGATTATTATATTAAGTCTTATGCTATTTAAGAATTTATCAGAACTAGGCCTAGAGTCCATTAAAACCCTAGCATGCATTTCTAAAATCCCATAAGGCCCACTAAGCCTAATCATGTCCATATAGCTCATTAAGCCCAATCATGTTTATGTAGCCCATTAGGCCCGATCACAATCAAATCATACACCCATCCATTATTCAGTTACACATATCAACTCTTGTTGACTCGGGCCCACGAGCTCGGTAGGCCCATTTAGCCCCGTCTGGCCCGGTAGGCCAAATAGTGGCCCGAGACCATGAGATCGCTCTCTTAGCCCTGGTAATCGTATCGGTGTTCCCACACGAATGTTCGCAAGCTCGTGTGGTTACTGGCGCCAACCTTTTGGCTTTTCAGTTTTTCGGCATTTTGGGTTTTTCGGTATTTTGGCTTTTGCCAATTTGTTGTGTGTGAAGTGTATGTACACACTTCGTTACTGCGACGTGCTACACTATCATCAGCCTTGAACCTACAACCAATACCAATCTCCAATCAATACACACTTAACTACAGTATTTACCTAAAAATCGAAGCCTTATCATAACCTTACCGTGTGCCACCAGTTCTAGTAGCCCTTCCTTAGCTACTATTCACATAGATCTGCACCCACACATATACTATCAACAATCAAGTGACTCATATTCCACACAAGTCACCCCTATAAGCCATACTTACAATCAACCATTCACTAATCCATAACTGAGACGAGTACACTTACCACTTGCTAACGATCCTTACCACGCTTGCGATCTTTGAACCCTACCCTTGTTAATACAAGGTTAACAACAAGGAGAAGTTAGATAGCCCTTCGGCTTTTAACAAAACACACTAAGGAGGTTAACTGAGTACTTACCGAATCCCACCCTTGATCCTGCAGCCTAGATAGCTACTGAACGAGATCTGGCTTTTAACACTTGATCAACATATTTGTGATGGAGGCAAACAAAAAAGAAACGGCACAAGTAGGGATTTAAATAAAAAGGGATGATGGTACTTCGTCAATGAAAGAACAAGAATGAGGGGAAGAAAAGAAAAAATAATGAAAACCCAAAGAACCCTTCAAAGGAATTCGACACCCCCCTTTTATAGCCAAAGCCGAAACTACTTTCCCCCAGAGTCCATTTCGGCACCAACACATCCACACCTCAATCCCCTATCTTTTCTCTCTTATCTTTACCTTAAATTTCTCTCCTGAACACTCCCTTCCAAAGTCCACTCCAGCGCCACTACCTTTCTTCCATGTGCAAAAATAAAACCCCTTAATTTACTACTCTTAAGCCTCGAACCTTGGACCTCTTCACCTAATAATAACGCCACCTTGTAGCTCCCCAAGTGATGCCACCTTGCCACTGGACCACAGGCCCAATTGTGTCCTATTTTCCCCTTAATCTATTTAAGAAGCCTAATACCTGAGACTAGGGTCACTAAGGCAAAAATTAAATTTTTCCCTATGGTCTTCCCTATCCCTAAGACTTCAAATAACCCCGGTAATACCCTAAAATTAATATTCCAAGTGCTACTTGTACATACCAACTTCAGTGCACAGAATTTTAGAGTTTCGGGATTTTGGGGCGTTACATAAGGACCTTTATTTTAAAGTTCTATAGCTATTAAACACCTTTAGCTAATAGAACTCAACTTTTACACTTTACGCGATTTAGTCCTTTTTATCGAATTAAGCATTCAAACGATAAAATTTCTTAATGAAATTTTCATATAACTATATTAACATGCCGTAGACATTAAAATATTAATAAAATAAATATTTAAACCTCGAATTTGTGGTCTCAAAACCACTGTTCCGATTTCACTGAAAACAGGCTGTTACAAAAGCAATCTAGAGGAGACAAAGGAGTTAAAAAGGCAAGTGGAAAAGCTATTACAAAAGGGATACATTAAAGAAAGTTTGAGCCCTTGTGTCGTCCCTGTCCTATTGGTGCCTAAGAAGGATGGTAAATTCTGAATCTGTTTTGGTTGCCACCCAATTAACAAAATAATAGTAAAGTATGGACATCCAATCCCTAGACTTGATGACATGCTTGATGAGTTACACGGTTCAACAATTTTTACTAAAATTGATTTAAAAAGTGGTTATCCGAATTCACATGAGGGAAGGGGATGACTAGAAAATAGCCTTTTGAAACTAAGTTTGGATTATATGAGTCCTTGTTATGCCTTTCAATCTAACTAATGCACCTAGTACTTTCATGAGATTAATGAATCATGTTTTAAGGCCTTATTTGGGTAAACTTGTGGTAGTATATTTTGATGATATTCTGATTTACTCAATTTTTTAGATGATCATGTTTTACATGTTAAATCCATTCTGGACATTCTGAGAACTGAAAAGTTATTTGTCAACATTGATAAATGCATTTTTTTGTTGTGATAAACTAATCTTTTTAGGTTTTATAATAAGTGCTCAATGTATTCAAGTCGATAAGGACAAAGTAAAGGCAATTAGGGAGTGGCCCACTCCTAAATCAATTATCGAGGTGAGATCTTTCCATGGTTTAGCAAGTTTTTATAGACATTTTGTGAAGGATTTCTCCATGATTTTTGCCCCATTAATTGAGGTTATTAAAAAGTCTATGGGTTTTACGTGGGGAGAAGCTCAGGAAAAGGCTTTTAAGCCTTAAAGGATAAATTATGTTCTGTTCTAATTCTTAAATAACCTGATTTTTCTAATACTTTTGAACTTGAATGTGAGTCTTCAGGTATTGGAATTGGTGTCATGTTAATGCAAGTAAAAAGGTCAATTGCATATTTCAGTGAAAAACTGAATGGGGCGTAATTAAACTACTCAACTTACGACAAGGAGTTGCTTGCATTAGTTCGAGCTCTACAAGTTTGGCAACATTACTTGCTGCCACATGAATTCATTATCCATATGGATCATGAATCCCTAAAATTGTTACAAGGAAAAGGTAAGTTGAGCAAGAGACATGCTCGATGGGTAGAATTCATAGAGACATTCCCATATGTAATTAAATATAAAATAGGTAAAGAAAATGTAATTGTTCATGCCTTATCTCGTAAATATTCTTTGAAAACTAAATTAAATGCTAAAGTCTTAGGGTTTGATCATATAAAAGATTTATACTTAAATGATGTTGATTTTGCAAATATTTTTTCCAATTGTAGGAATGGTGCCTTTAACAAGTTTTATCATGTAGATGGGTTTCTTTTTTGCCTAAATAGGTTATGTGCTTCACAATGTTCCATGAGAGAATTATTAATTCATGAGGCACATATTGGAGGCTTAATGAGACACTTTGGTGTTGCCAAAACACTAGATATTCTATAAGAACATTTTTATTCACCGCACATGAAGAAGGACGTTGAAAAGGTATATTCTAAATGTATTGCTTGTAAATAAGCAAAACCAAAGGCAATGCCTCATGGGCTCTATACTTCTTTTCTGATTCCTTTTTTCGCCATGGGTAGACTTATCCATGGATTTTGTTCTTGGTTTGCCACGAACTAAAAAGGGTCGAGATAGTATCTTTGTTGTTGTTGACTGGTTTTCAAAGATGGCTCACTTCATTCCTTGTCACAAAATGGATGATGCTCCACATGTGGTTGACTTATTCTTTAGAGAGGTGGTGCGCCTACATGGGATACCTCGCACCATTGTATCTGATAGAGACGTAAAGTTCCTAAGCCACTTTTGAAAAGTGGTATGGGATAAGCTTGGTACTAAATTATTATATTCTACTACATGTCACCCCCAAACTAATGGACAAACTGAGGTAGTCAATCAAGCCTTAGGTGCTTTTACTACGAGCTATTGTGGGTAAGAACCTTAAAAATTGGGAAGAATGTTTGCCATTTGTTGAATTTGAATATAATCGATCTATTCACTCTACAACAGGCTATTCTCCATTTGAACTTGTTTATGGTTTTAATCCACTAACTGTACTTGGTCTTGTGTCATTGCCTATAGAAAACATTTCTAATTTAGATGGGGAGGCGAAAGTTGAATTGGTGAAAGCCATGCATGAGAAAGCCAAACAACGAATCACCAAAATAAATTAAGCGAATGCCAACAAAGCTAACGAGGGGTGCAAGCAAGTTATCTTTGAGTTCGATGACTGGGTTTGGGTCCATATGAGAGAAGAACGATTTCTAACTAAACGCATACGAAGTTAAACCCATGTGGTGGTGGACCTTTTCAAGTACTCAAGCACATTAATGACAATGCATATCAAATCGATCTTCTCGATGAGTATAATGTTAGTGCCACTTTTAATGCTGCTGACCTTTCTCCTTTTGATATTATAGATTTGAGGACGAATCCTTTTGTGGAAGAAGGGAATGATATTAACAGCTCGGTCCAATCCAAAGGCCATAATAGAGATGGGATTAGGTTCCCTCAAGGCCCAATCCCGAGATCCAAATCCAAGCAACTAAAGTCAAACCTCAACTTATTCATACAAGACTTTATAAATAAAATTCGAGAAGAAGAGTTGAAGCTTCAAGACGAGGGATTTTGGAGCGAGGATGAATTAGAATGGATTAATTTTGTATATGGGCCTAAACTCTCAATCTATTATGACAAGCCCATGTGGAGAATGTTAACAAGCTTAGGTATTTCATTTCAAGGACTCTAATCAATCCCACAAGCTTATGCGTTTCATATTGGGTTTAGGTCCTAGGCTTAATTTTTATTATACATGACCCAATATTGTATTTATTATCTCTTATTATTTTTTATTTTTTATTTTTTATTACGAATTTTTATAATTATTAAGTATTTTAAGTTATTTAGGAGTTTTATGTTAACAAGAAAGGTTTGTTTAAAACTACTTCTTATTTAGATTAATTAGAGTTTTAGTATACTTTAAAGTTTTATTTGGATGTACTTAGCTAGCCTATATAAAGGCTTCTTCATTGTTCATTAAAGACACAATTGTTTTCATTAATAAAGTTTTCAACTCTAGGAGTTTGTTCCTTGTACAAGATTTCTTTCTTGTGATTTTTAGAAGTAGTTTTCTTCTCAATTTTCTTCAAGGAGTCATGGGGGTTCATTCTTCACCCTTCAATTTGCCAAGGATTATTTCTTGGAAGGTATTAATTGAGTTTATTGGGATTTATATCTCAAAAGGTTCAATTGGACATTTATCCTTCTATCCATCATAGCCATCGGTTTATTCAATCCATCTTCCACTTTTAAATTTTGTCTATTTATTTATTTATATATTTTTATTTTTATTTGTTCTTTGTTCTTTGTTCTTTGTTCTTTGTTCTCAGATTTCTTCTTTTATTAATTTTGACTTTTTTATTACTAAATTTATTTATTTCTTCTTTTCAAATCAGACCCAAATATTTCCTTTTCGAGTCAAACAACTTGAATTCGATCCTTCTTCCGCTTCCTCCTCTTCAATCCTTATCACAACGAGTTAAGCCATACTCATGCTCGATCTCGCAATGGGTATGGAAATAACTTCATCCTTAATGCGTCTTCAGTTACACCGGCTAGGCCCTAAAAAGAAATCACAAAAAATAAAGAATAGAGAATAAAAGATAATTAAATAAATATAAATATAAATATAAATAAATCGAATTGATAGAAATAAGTTCACAAATAATGATTAAATTAATAGTCCCCAGCAACGGCACCAAAAACTTGGTTCGCGACGAAATGTGCAAGTGTACACAATCGTTATCAAGTAATAAGTAAGTAAAAAGAGTTATCATCTCCACAGAGACTGTATTTAAATTGATAATTGTAAAAATTACTATTCACAAGTTGGTTAAGAAAAAGGCAATAGTTTTGAGTGTTGGATGTTTAATTAAACTAAATTAGCTAAATGCTAATTAACTTAAATGCAAATGAAATGAAATGCAAGGTGATGAGCAGCAATTTCACGAGTTAAAAACAATAACATGAATAGCCTAGAATAATTACAACATTTGACTTAATTCATTTTTCATCATGCTTAACAATGTTCTGGATACATCCCATGGCAACTCGGTCTTTCATTAACTTGGAATTTAATGTAAGTTCTTTCGAAATCTCATACTTAGAAAAACACGTATACTTCTATGTCCATATTTAACTAAGGATTTCTTATAATTTATGTGAAGTAACAGGGGCAGATTAGGTTTGAAACAATTTAATCATACAAATCTAAAAGCTATGCAAGGTAATAAAGCTCTTTCAAGTTATTATGAACCTTTAATTTAATTAGGTTAGGATCTAAATTAAGCATGCACCTTCCAATTATTGCGTCCATTAATCGCCATCTGGTTAGGATTGATCAACTAATTCTAATGCATTCAAACATATTTTAATGCATGAAATACATAAATTATTTTAATTGGAAGCATTAACAACTGAGGCATAGAACATCATAAACATGATTCAAATGGCCTTCATAAAATTAATACAACCATTCTAGCCAAAACAAAATTAAGCCATCATTGTTAGTGGAAAATTAGAGAATAGGAAAGAAGAAACTCTTGATGACTTTGATAGTTCTCTGAAGACAAATAATGGTGGCTTCCTCTAGTTCTCGTGATTGCTCCTTCACAAAATGCTCCTCAAGGTGGCTGGCCAAAAGCAGTTTCCCTCAAAGGAAATGCTAGTTAAAGGAAATGGGGGAATGGGAATGCTTATGCATGGAAGGGAAAAAGAAAATGAGTTGATATACAAGTGAAGAATGAATGAATGATGAGGGATGATTGAGAAATGAAATGAAGGTGGTATTTATAATAGAGGGATAGCATGGGAGCTAGCTAAAAATAGCTTGGAAATCCCTTGAATTGCTCCCTTGCTTGGTCGACCATGAATTGTGGAGAGTGGACTAATTTTTTCATGATTTTCTTGCTGGATTCTTGCTTGATTTGTTGCACGGGTTGGACAGCAATCAAGGTAGAAGTTAAAGGCTGATTTGTGATTTTTTTTGCACATGTAGGGACCTTCAAATTAATTCTTCTAAAGCTAATGTGGGTTGCTCTCATGCCTTTTTCGAATTTGGGTCATTCTCCCCCCTTATTGGACAGTTTTGACAACCCAATTGAGAGCAGACTTCATTTTTTTCAGCAACTATCTTCCAAGTTGGGTTAAATTGAATTTATGAGTCCAATCGGTGAGCTTGTCATCCACATGAAATAGAAATTAACTTGTATTCATGTGTGATATTATTGACTCCCACATGAATTAATTTAGTGGTCCAACTACAGCAAATTGAGTAAAAATTAGCATGTAGCATAAAGTAGAAAAATTATGTAAAATTAATACTAAATTGTATAAAATTATAAACTTCACTCAATTTATGTCCAATGTCTTAATATGAATTAGAATGACTCAATTGGCTCCCCATTTGCTTGGAATTTGCATAAATTATGAGTAAGAATGTGCTAATAAAACCTATAAAATTTAAATGTATCAACACCACCATTGCGGTCTATCCCTTTATGATTGTTTATTGTGTTGTTTACACTTCATGCAACATTCGTATTTTGTTTAACGTAATGTACACCATTTTTATCTGCAGACTCCTTTCCTTGTGCTAGCTTTTTCCGAAGAACCATTTTTCCTATATATTCTTACCGTTCATTAGAGCCATTAAACCAATCATATCCTCCATACCTCCATTATCCCTCTTTGTATTTTGAACACATAAGTGTTCCCCTGCAAATCCGGGTATTCACCAGTCACAATTTGCACTAGAGTGCCATACCAGAGGCAAAATATAATATATTGTATCTTCTTTTCATCAGCATATGTAACAACCCTCCAGTACCTCCTTACACCATTTTGGATACAGAGCTTGTGCACCAAGGAATGAGTATTTATACCCATGCACCTATGTGATTTCTATTTCTGATTTATTGACTTCACCATACATGTATCGATTCTTCAAACACATCCCCTTTGACACAAGTAACAGTACCAAAGGTTATAGACACTTACTTGGATATACGATAGGTAGGTTTAAAGGAAATAGTACAAATAATAGGCTCAAGGTACAAATAAACTCACCAAAAATCTTCACTCAGAGATTTCCTACTCAACGGGTTCTTTCCCTTTAGCATTGGGACCTTCTCCTGTTTCTTTGGCTAAAACAAACAAATGGCTTTTTTAAATATAACAATCAAAACTTAAGGAAATAACATGAATCGATGAACATGTAAACAATTTATGAATGGAAGTTTCCTTCCTATCCAGTATTCAAATGAAAGCCCTACAAAACAGTTCTTATAACCACTCCTTCTATCTGGTAAACTTAAAGAAGGATTTAAGTATTTAACAGTACACAACTTAAGACAGAAGCTTTTATAAGGTTGACAAACAACACTTTTATTAACAATAAAGAACACCTTTGGTTTTTCTTCAATGATAATGAAGGCAAGCAGAGAAGATGAAATAGAAATCTCCTCCCCACTACCAGGTTGTCCTATTTATAGCTATCTCTCACCCAAATTCCACTTAGGTTGAAACTCTAATTAGTAATCATTCTCACACACTTCCACTAATTAATCACATTCTACGAAGCTCCCCAGGTGTCTAGGTTATTGACACATTACCTCTACTAGGATGCTAGATGACTTAAAGGTGTCCTACTAACCACTCCACTCACATTTGTGGCAACATAAAACACTGGTGGCAGACTTATTTGCGAGAGAGTTCGCCAAATAAGATTCTCGCCAAAACAAAAAAATTCGCCAATCTGCGAAGTGAGATTTTGCAATCTCGGTGAAGTTCAACGGAATACTCCGCTAGAAAGCTTACCAACACTAACGTGTCTAAGTTTTATGACTTAGGCGGTCTCACTATCATAATTTCCCAAACAGTACTAGCTCGCCAAATGAGGGTGTGGCACTATTACCTCATGGGAAGAATTTCTTCAGCTATTCTTGAGAAGAAACATTCCAATAACAGTAGTATTGACTACTTATGATGGGTTATTTGAATTTAAACAAGGAAGTATGAAGGTATTGAGCTAAGCATGAGACCAATTTAAGAAAATGTTACGGAGTTTTTCATTTTCGATGGCGGTGTCAAGATTCCAGTTCAATGAGTAAGCAAGCTTTTTACATATAATAAAAAGAAAATAGTAAAGAAGTTAAAAAACATGAGAAAATATTCTAAGAGGCAAAAAGCATTACATTAGTCAAATTCATAGAAATGTCAAATTTAAAATAAAGAAGAAAAATCCAAACATTAAATTGTAGGGAAAGGGAGCTTAACGGGGGAAAAAAGGTAGAGAAAAGGATAAACTTGTAAATAAGCTAGGTTTTTTAATAGAAAAATCCATTAAAATCATTTTATGGGTTAAGTTGTAAAAATTTAATTCATTACAAACCAAATTTAATATTTGGGCTTTTAATGTAAACTACTTTGTGCTTTACCCACTTTTTATTAAATAGATTATCCATTAATTTTAAGGAAATAGGCCATTTTTTTAGAGAGAAAAGTTGGACGCGCTTTCTGTACAGGTGGAAGAAAAGCTCGTCCAGTTAAGCGCACTTTCCTGCCACCTGTACAGAAAGGTCGCCCAACTGGACGTGTTTTCCCTTTCTCTCTCCTAGTGTTAGGTTTTTTAATATTTTTAGGTTTAGATTTTAAATAATATTAAGGTTTTTAATAGGGTTTAAGGTTTTTCAAAAAGGGTTCAAGGTTTTCGACTAAAATCAAGGAATTTCAAAGGTAGTTTTGAGGAGTTGAGGATGTGATAACATGCCTCATGACACATACATTTCATTTGTTATGGCGGGATAGGACCATCATCTCAAAACCCCATTTTGGGGAAATCAGGTTTCAAGGTAATTGTGTTTGATAAGATCAAGGGTCGAAGTTTGTGGAGGTCTCAGTCGACGACCATGATGCGGTCACAAGTTCAAGTATAATCGGGGGCCAATTGACAGTCATTACGTGGTCACGAGTTCAAGATTTTTTGATACCCTACAAATTATGCCTTATAGATACCATAAAAAAGATTGAGGTCATAATCATAGGGAAGAATGGAGGGATTTTCGGTGTAATCAATGTAATTTTTTTTCTCTATTTCCATGTAGCCGATATATTTAACCTTTCATTCTAATCTGAAGGTTGACTTCGAGTTAGACACAAGAGGACTCTCAAGGGGAGAGCGGATGTTTCAACGGAAGTAGACGTCGAACTCGAGTCAGTGCGATAATGGTTGTAGTTATTAATGGGTTGTTTAATAATGGCAACCACTGTCAGCCTGAAAGGAGCATCACCTTTACTCCATCGAAATAGTCTCTCCTCGCTTCAGAGTCCTCCTGTGTCCACAAAGGTTCCGGCCTTCGGATAAGAAGGAAGGTTAAAGGTATCGACTACCTAAAAATGGAGAAAAACGTTACATCGATTATAGCAGGAAGTCCCACAGTTTTTCCCTATGAATATGCCCTCAAACTTCTATATGTTATTTATAAGGCAACATTTTTAGGTATCCGAAAAGTTTAAGCTCGTGGTCGCGTAACAACCATCAACTGGCTCTCTCATTATACCTCAATCCATGATTGCATAACGGTCGTAATTGAGACCTCCACGCATACTACCACCCATGACCGTACAAAGCAAAATCACCCCGGAACCCGACTTCCTCGGGATAGGCTTCAAAGGTAATGGTCTCATCTCGGCATGATATATGAAATGTGTGCGGCTCGGAGCAGTATCAAATCATCGACGACTCAATAATACCTTGAATATCAACCAAAAGATTTTAGCAACATAAATTTTTAACACCGAGAAGTGTTTTATAGAGGAGGGATGGAGAGGCTGTGGGAGAAGATGTTTAAAGTACAATGAAGCATGGAGTGGAAGAGCCCTTTTATAAGCGTGGGGGAAGGGTTGGATTACAAAGTAGAAGTTTCCTACGGTCGAGAACATGCTACAAGAGTTGCGTCTTCTAAGAATATATTCAAAACATGCCTAAAAAAGGCTGAAAAATTAGACGGGCATGTACTTTTGATGAAAAAGGTTAGAGAAAACACTCCCAGCGCGCTTTCCTGCCATGTCAGCAAGGAAGCTCGCCCAATTGGGAGTGTTTTCTCTAACCTTTTTCGGACTCAAAATTAAAAGTAGAAGGTCGTAGATAATTTTTTTGTATAATTGATGCACATTTTGAGGCGCCGAATACTATTAGGAGCACTATTTTAATGAAATTATATAACATCAAGAATGCACTACTTTTTTGGTGTTGTTAATTCAATTTGTGACCAATATTGAAATGAATCGACAAGTGAAAACTGGTTGTTAATCCAATATCATAATGTAACGAAAACAAATGCAGTGTTGAAATGAAAATATATGGTTTCTTTATTTATATCATTTATATTTACATTGTAGTAGTAATAAAAAATACATCAATCACGTTGTGGGAAAAATGTGTGCTGTAGGGTGGTGGATGACGATCGCAAGGAGTATTTCTTTGCACAACAGGAGATGCGGGCCTATAAACTTCCTCATTGCCACAATCTGTGTCACCATCGCCTTCACCCCACCCTTTTTTCTCGTTTCCGTCTCCATCATTGTCATCATGTTTGTCTTGGGCTTCCTCTTCATGTTGATCTTAGTCTTCGTCTTCGTCTTCGTGTTCATGTTCGTCTCCGTCTCCATGGTGCTTGTGAAAAAAACACGGGGTTAATAAAATGAACAGAGACAAATAAAGTGAACTAATCGGGATATTGCATGGACATAGGCAGCGCTTCTTAGGGTAGAACCGATGATGAACCCATCGTGCAACTGCGTCTAGCACTACAGTGCTGCTTAGGTGGTCGTCTTTGCCTCTTCTGATGAAGTTGCCTACTCTTCGCCTCCAGCGATAGCAAATACGGCTTACCAGCGAGTTTGAACCACGACAATTACTCCAAACAGGTCATCGTGTCTACTGAGAAAAATGGTTTGCGGATGGGTAAGAAATTCATCCTACGATCCTAAGCCTCGATGTACTCTTTGTGCACCTTTCGCCAATTCTCATCGTTCTTCTCGCGCATGTCCACCTTGTGCAGCTCCTTCAAGTCTTGCGGTGGCAGCGTAATTTGTTGCCTCCACCCAAACTACCACATCACTTGGTCTGATTCTTGCATTTCCACTATCGCATACACTATCAACGACACATTCGCGTTCCACATCCTTTAATTGTCCAACACTTTCGATGAGATACAAGATATGGTGTCGGCGTATAGCATCCATTCAAACGAAATGAACAATTGTAAATTTCGTTATCTATAATTTTTTTTACAAATCGTTATGTGGTTAATATAGGTTCAAAACAATAAGTAACAAACTCTGACTTTCGAGCATTGATCTAACAGTAGCATAATATCTTATAGCTCCTTGGGTAGTCTCACGTAACTCAGCCCATGGTTCCACCTGTAAAAATGATATGTTAGTTCAAACATATGATAAATAAAAACATTTACCATACAAGCTAAGTATTTATTAATAAATTGTCTTTACCTTGTCACCAACAAAAACATGTATTCACTCGTGATAACAATCCGTTTTTGGTCAAATTAGAACAGTGGTTTCGGGACCACAAATCCAAAGTCAATATATTTATTTTATTATTAAATTAAGGTCTACAACATGATAATATGTTTGTGTGAAATTTCATTAAGAAATTTTATCATTTGATTAGTCAATTTGATAAAAAGGACTAAATCGCGTAATGCGTAAAACTTGTGTTCTATTAGCTAAAGGTGTCTAATAGCTATAGAAAATTAAATTAGAGGTCCTTATGTGGTAATTAGCTTATTTATGATATAGTAGATGATAGTGGCATGGTATTTGGTGTAATTACTAATGTTTTTAAAGGTTAATTTTGGTAAATGATAATTAAAGACAAAATAAATAAAACAAAACAAAATATTTGTTTCTTATCATCTTCTCCACCGATTTTCAAGAGGAAAAGGAAGCCATTTTTATCCTTTCTATTCAGCCAAGCTTCCTAGCTCAATTGGTGAGTGAATTTTGTTCCGTTTTTAATGATTTCTATGTTTTTAGATCGTTGCAGCTTGGTCTAGCTAGCCCAGGGACTATTTTGTAAAAATTTTAAAGGTTTGGGGTTTTTCCATTGATGAATACATATGTGTTTTGATGTTTGATGATAGATTATGAATGTTTGATGATAGTTATATAAGTTTTGTTAAGTAAATTTTAGTGAAAATGCAAATTAGGAATTAAATTTTTAAATGTGGAAAATTTGTGGTTAAAATGTGAAATAAATGAAAATTATGGGCTGATATGAGTACTAGGAAAATTCGGCTAGCATGGGTTGGTATTAAATTGCATGAATTTGTGATTTTATGAAATAAGGACTAAATAAAAATGTGAAACATTAGGGCAAATGTGTAAAAGTGTCTTAATGTGACTTTTGAACTAAATTGAATAAAGAGATGATTAAATAAGTTAATTTTGATTACATATAGATCAAGAAAAGCGAAATTTGGATCTAGATCGAGGGGAAAACAAAGTACTCGGCTAATCGACCTATTTCGCCTTTTTAGCATCCGAAGTAAGTTCGTATGTAATAAGCTTTGTTATAATTGTAATTTAAATGCTTTGATATTACATAAATTGTGAAAACAAAATTGCGGACTTATTCGACGAATATTCAGCATTGGAAATCCTGGTTGAACCTTAGGAATAAATTAGGATACGAATGACATGTCATTAGGGGATACATTGAGTTTGCTTCGGGCCATGATATAGGCACTTCGGGTACGACATTCATTGAGTTGGCTCCAGGCCATGATATTGGCACCTAGGGTGCAAGACTCCCGAGTATCCGGCTTTTGTTTCAAATGGTTCAACGGGTATATCGAAGATATGAATTGGTGAGAATAGATAGGTATCGATACATGTATGTATGGAAACCGAATGTGCATTGATCATATGAAAGTTTAATTTTATGGTTAAATAGATGATTGGGTATAGTTAACATTTTGTTATGTATATTTTGGTAAGTCTATGCATATTTTGAATGGAAATTAAATGGTAAGTTTTGCTTATTATTTTCATACGAGCTTACTAAGCTATAAAGCTTACTTTTTTTATTTTACCATGTTTTATAGTGATTTCAAAGCTAGCTCAGGTTCGAGGATCTTCGGAGACTTCGTCACACTATCCAACTACTACTTTGGTACTTTTGAAACTAAGTTTTTGGTCATATGGCATGTATAGGAGTTTGGTCATTTTGATATGTATTTGGTGTTGGATGTAGCCATTTGAGTTGGCTTATTTTGGTTGATTTGATTTTTGTGTATTGCCTTGTAAATTTGGTTTATTTTGGAAAATATGGTGATGTATATATATGCGTCAATGGTCTTTGGTGATGAGGTTTATATTTACTTATTGAATGCCTAGATGAGATATGGTAGTGAAGGTGGCAAATTGCTTAGTGTATGCCTTATTGTGGATTGGTATATTGATTACCATATGAATGCATTAAGAGTTATGTTATACATGTGGTTTTAGGTAAAGTTATGCACAATTGAAAATGACAAATTAGGTGTTTAAGATTGTGAAAATTGTATGCTTTGAATAGGCATGTTTTGGTCTTAGTTCTGCTTGAAATGGATGCCCGTATATGCTATGTTTTGGTGCCAATTGGGTTGATGTAGGTGTGCACAAGTTTGGATGGCAAAATGGCTTGGTAAATAGCCTATTTTTGTCCACACAGGCAGAGACACGGGCGTGTGTCTCAGTCGTGTGTGACACACGATCATGTACACTGTCGTGTGTCCCCTGGTGTTGAATTAGAAATCAAGTCAGTATGCTTCACACGGCCTCACACACGGGCGTGTGATTTGGCCGTGTGGCATAAGTCAGTATACCCTACAGGTTTGGCACAGCCTAGCACACTGCCTGGCATACGGGCGTGTATGGCCATTTTTAAGGCACACGGGCTAGTCACACGGGTGTGTGTGTTGGCCGTGTGACCCAAGTCAGAGAGTTACACGGGGTTGAACACGGGCTGGGACACGGCCATGTGCTCTTATTTCGAATGTCCACACGGCCGGGCCACATGGGCGTGTGTCCCCTGTTTTTGGAAAAAATTTCTAAGTGTTCGAGAAGTTTCTAAAGTTATCGGTTTAGTCTCGAACCACCCCGAATGCATGTTTTGAGCCTCGCAGGCTCGTATTAAGGAAGATATGAATGTTATTGATTGATAATTACATGAAATTTAAAATGTATGAGAAAATGTATATATGTAGCTGTATAGTATGTTCGGTAATGCCCCGTAACCCTATTCTGGCATTGAATATGGGTGAAGGGTGTTACAGGAGCAGACAACCACTGATTGACATCTTATCCGGTTCCGTGGCCCAACACAGCTCTTGGTATAACGTGGCCAACACAGCAGATTCCCAACTCGATTTTCCACATTCTTTGAAATCTATTAGGTGTAGTAGCCACCTGATGTGTTCAAGATTTTTTGGGCATTAAAGTGCCCCCGATTAACAGAAGGATGAATGCTCGGGCGTACTGTTCTTTGACGACCTTGATTGCATCCACAGGAAGCTTATCAAATTTTTTCGGCAACCAATTCATCGATATCCAACCACGACCAAACTTGTTCGGGACCTTCCCCAATAATGTTGCACAGAGATCCTCTTTACCGGGAATGATCGCTGCTCCCTAACGACCGACCCATCTACCAGCAAATTGAGTTGTAATGCCACGTCCTCCAGTGTGATTGTACACTCACCACATGGAAGATGAAAAGTGTGTGTCTCGGGCCTCCATCTTTCCAATAATGCACTGATGAGTCTAGGATCGAGTTTGCAGTCCCTGAGCATACGAGAAGCATCCAAAAATCTCAACTCTTGCAAGTAACCACGAATGGAGGGGATCAGAAGCTTTGCCGAATTATGTATGAACGCCTCCAAAACACGATCGTCCGCCTATTTATAAAGACAAAAATATATTTTAATTTATAAAAAATATTTTTTAAATTTTACTTAATCTAAAATAACGAAAATTAAATTTTGTTTTACCATTATTGCTTGAGCGGCGGAAATGTGCTTATTGTCGAAACGAATTAGAGAGGTTGTCATTCGTGAAAACTTAATCCGAACGAATCAAATACAAAATAATTAAAAAAACTAATATTTTAACACGAGAATATCGAAAAAAATTTGAACAAAAACTTAAGAAAATTGAGAGAGTTAGGAGATTAGAAAGAATTGAGAGAATAGGATCTGAGTGAAAAAAATATTTTGGTGGCATTTATGGGTAAAAAAATTCACCGTTGGCCCTTTTAAATTTTTTACTGTTGCAAGGGCAACGGTCATATGAACGTTGACGAAAAGCGTGTCGAACTAGGTGAGCTTTCTGTACAGGTGGTAGGAAAAGCGCGCTCAGCTAGACGAACTTTTTTTCTACCTATATAGAAGGCATGCCCAACTGGACGCGTTTTCCTTTTCTCTCTTTTAAAACGGTCTATTTCCCTATTTTAAAAAACGGCTTAAAAACCTAATTAAAAAAATCCACTTTTAAGCCTAACTTAGCCAACTTTGTTAGTAAAAACCTATTCTCACGTTATGTTTATATATTCTACCAAAATCTATATAATGTGAATAGTAGAATGATTCAACATTAGTAAATCGAAAACTGATTAGAGATTTATAAGCTTTTATATTATACACTGTTAAAAATTTTGGTATAAAGTTAAAAATTTTAAGATTAATACAACATCAAAAATTTTTATATATCCTTAAAAATTAATTAAATTATTCTAAAAAACCACAACAAATTTTCGGGTTTTTATAACACTTTATCTATTTATCATTTTCTAAGAGGTGGTGTTGTAAAAAAAATATATAATAATTTATTTAGTCTTTTAATTTTATAAAAAAAATCTTTCATTTAATATTTAATTTTTTTT
Organism: Gossypium australe; assembly: GCA_005393395.2. Taxonomy (NCBI): domain Eukaryota; kingdom Viridiplantae; phylum Streptophyta; class Magnoliopsida; order Malvales; family Malvaceae; genus Gossypium; species Gossypium australe. The sequence goes on along the minus strand of CM016620.1, from coordinate 43,332,023 downwards.
AACATTTGAATTTGTATTATTTGTTAAATTACTTTAAAATAAATGAAAAAGTAATGTGTATTAACTTAGGACATAATGTATACCATATTAAAAATTTTCATGAATTCACAAATAAGGTAAATTAAAAAATCTAAATAATAATTTTTTTATACTAAATAAATTTTTTTTAAATTATATGTTGCGCTTTGTCGGTGAATATCTCAAGCGTCAACTCTTAACCCAAAAAATACAATCAAATTACTTCGCCTGCCCACATATCTTAGCCGTCCACCTAATCTTACAATCCACGTATAACCATCATGATCAGTGGGCAATGCGCTCCATGCTCAGAGTATTCCCTCTCCGTTGTAGTTTAATGAATCATCACCTATCAACTCTCTTTGACTTGGGCAAATTTAAAGAAAAAAAAAAAGAACAAAATAAAATAAAGTTGCAGAAACTGAGTGCAAATCTTACTAAGCCCCAGCTCACACTCCTCTGCCCCATTAACTGTATAAGAGAGAGGAAATCTGATTTTCAATTTCATCACTGCATCTTCTCTTTGCTTTTGGCCTCATCTTCAGAAAGGTAAGCCAAGTTCTTTAGATTGCTTGCCGCTTTTTGAGTTTCAAGATCTATGAACCCCAGATCTGTAGAACCTTGATCTTGTTGCTGAATTCTTGAATTTTAGTAGTTTGGGTTCTTTTGCTTTTTCCTTAATAACTAGATTTAGTTTATTGTAAGGGCATTTTAGCTCATTCAGGATGTTGGGTCGTCCTGGGTTATCTAGAACTGGAAGCTTTAGGCCTGAGAATCTAGGACAAAATGCTTTGCATATGATCGGCAATCTTTGTTTCACTATATTTGTAATTGGTGTCCTAGTTTTCACCATTATAGCTGCTACTTATGAGCCTGAGGACCCTCTGTTCCACCCTTCCACCAAGCTCACAACTTTCCTCACTTCCACATCAAATGCCACCTTTCAATCGGATAACACGGTTGTTAAAACCGGAGAGGACTTCATGGCCGCCAACCAGACTGCATTTGCCACTTTTATCAATGTGACGGATGTAGTAGAAATCAAGGAGGAGCGTACTGACCAAACTAGTTCATCCGAATGCGAGGGTGATTCGAGAAAACCACTTAATTGTAGGGACCCAGAAGTGTTCCATTTGATGATGAAGGAGGCGATTGAGCGTTTTAAGGATATACATTTTTATCGGTTTGGAAAGCCAGCACCAGGGCCTGAGGAGAATACTTGTGATATGGCCTGGCGGTTTAGGCCTAAGGAAGGGAAGACAGCTGCTTTTTATAAGGATTATAGGCGGTTTGTGATTAATAGATCTGAGAATTGTACTCTTAGTGTGGTGAGCATTGGGGATTATCATTCAGGTGTGAATGCAAGGAAGAGGAAGAATAAGAATCAAAAGCCCGGATTTGAGAAGACATCTGGTAAGCAGGAGCAAGTTGTTGCGGCTTTGCCTGTTGTTGGGGAAACAGTGAATGATTCGCTTCCAGTGGTCGAGTCTGAAAATGCATTTAGTCGTGGGAAGTATTTGATTTATGTGGGTGGTGGAGATAGGTGCAAGAGCATGAACCATTACTTGTGGAGCTTCTTGTGTGCGTTGGGTGAAGCGCAATATTTGAATCGGACTTTGGTTATGGATTTGAAACTTTGTTTATCTTCAATTTATACTTCCTCAAATCAGGATGAGGAAGGGAAGGATTTCAGGTTTTACTTTGATTTTGAGCATCTGAAGGAGGCCGCATCAGTGTTGGATCACGAGCAGTTTTGGCAAGACTGGAATAAATGGCAAAAGAAAGATGGCTTGAGTCTTCATCTTGTTGAGGATTTTAGGGTGACGCCAATGAAGCTTTCTGAGGTAAAGGATTCTTTGATTATGAGAAAGTTCGGATTGGTGGAGCCCGATAATTACTGGTACAGGGTTTGTGAAGGAGAGACTGAATCTGTTGTTCAAAGGCCATGGCATCTGGTATGGAAATCAAGGAGGTTGATGGATATAGTGTCGGCAATTGCGTCAAAGTTGAATTGGGATTATGACTCTGTTCACATTGTGAGAGGGGAGAAGGCGAGGAACGGGGACCTGTGGCCTAATCTTGCCCAAGATACCTCACCTGATGCCCTTATCTCAACCTTGCAGAATAAGATTGAAGATGGGAGGAATGTTTATATTGCAACAAATGAACCTGATACATCCTTCTTTGATCCTCTGAAAGACAAATATTCGACTCACTTTCTTGATGAATATAAGGATCTTTGGGATGAGAACAGTGAGTGGTATTCAGAAACAAAAAACCTTAACAGCGGAGTACCAGTTGAATTTGACGGTTACATGAGGGTCTCTGTCGATACGGAAGTTTTCTTGAGAGGGAAGAAACAGATTGAGACTTTCAACGAACTGACCAACGATTGCAAAGACGGCATCAACACTTGCAATACTGCATCCAGTTAAAACCCTACGAATCCTGTCCGAGACTTTATCACAACATCAAGGCATATCCACGTGTAATTTTAACTATAGTCTTTGTTGCCTTTAATAAAATTTATGCCTTACGTGGTAGTATTATCATCTGGTGGCATTTTTGAATTTTGTACTTTGTACAATATTATTATCAGTGTTTGAGGACTTAGCATCATTTTGAGGTTTTTAAACCAGGTTGAACTTTTCTTTGTCAACTCTTTTCATTGACCTTTTGGTATTATTGTAGTGTGTTGGAATTTGCCATTTAGATTACCCTTTTAAATTGGTTTTTTACTTTCTATAGAATCCTAAACCTTGGTTCGTGGATATTATGCTTTTGTTCATTTAGGGTTTAGGGCAATTTGTTTCTTACATCAGAATCAAGATACAAGACATGATAGAAGAGAAGAGCTTGTAATCAATGTTGCTTCAGGTCGGTGGTAGGGATATCGGTCTTGATTGATCTGTGAAACTGTACAAATTAGTTGAACCAATCAAACTAGATTTTATAATTTTTAATATATATACACTTTTTAATTTTTATGCTTTTCTTAATATGTTATTCAATTTTAAACAAGATTAACCGGTAAAAAAATTAATAGGACTGAAAATCGGTGTCAGATTAAGAACAAATGGTCTAATTGGTTCGAGCATTAGATCGGATTCTTGAACCATGAATTCATCATCATCATCATCATATCTGGTGATTGTTGCATTTAAATTGAAGTGGTTAGTATTATATTGGTTGGAGTACAACTTTTGTTCTAGTATGTAATGGTAACTGTGTGTTCTAATGTATTATTTCGCATTGACCAGTATTTCTCAAATATTATTTTATTACATATTTATAGTAATTTTTATTTTATTTTATAATATAATATATACATATAATGTCTCTAAATTCCAATATGCAGATAGATATATTTATATGAAAATATAAATTTTAAATTTATTAATTAAATTCAAATAATATAATAATTATAATTTATTTTTAAATTTAAATGTTAAAATGAAAGTGAATAAAATATAAAAAGTATTTTTAATAAATAAAAATTAATTTAAAATATTAGCCAATAATGAACCGAAATTATAGAAATATATAGAAATTTTAACAGGAAAAAGAAAAGAGCATGTGTTACGTACCGGTCGAGACAACACAATGTTAGGTAGAAAGTGCTAAATTATGCCAAGTTCTTTTTCTTCTCTTTTTTTTCTTTTTTTTTTTTTTTTTGGCTTCTGTTTCATGTTCCGATTTTGATCACAATTTCTTTCGGAATAAAATCAAACCCTCTCTTTTATCCCATGAAAAATCCAATTACGTGTCTTCAAATGTTTGAGAAAAAAAACTGTACAACCTGCTCTTTCCCTTGAAAGATGTCTGAGACAGTGAAAACTTTGGAGATGGAAGGCAGGGGCTAAGAGTTGAAAAAAGGTGGTTTTCTAAGCCTGAAAGACCAAACATCTCTTCAGGCTCTTTCCACTGCCCAAAATTAGGCATGAATGTAGGTTGTACCCAAACGTGTGACATAACTGTTTTTTCTCAAGTGTTAATATGAGTGATAGCTCAGCCCAACCTTTTTTCCACTTCATAACACCATATAAAACATAAATTGCATGAGATACCATAAAAAAAATAACATCAGAAACCTGACATTATCATATTACAAAACAACAGCTACAGCCATTACAAGGCAGTAATCCTGTCTGTCAGCAGATTTTGATTCCACTAATCGAAAATAGGAGACATAACAAAATCTGGATGAACCGAACATAAGTGAGATGAGCATACAACTTCAGAAACCCTGAAAAAAGTATATGTACATTCAGTAACAAAAACATCACCACATCTCGCGGGTAATAACCCCACTCCGCTTAACGCTAATCCGAGGGCGGCATCGTTTCATTTAAAATACCTGTACAATAAACGCGCTGTACATGGAAAATTCGAAAATCTCCGCATGCTCACCACAAGTAGGCCGGATCGTCTTCGGGCAGCAGAGCGTTCCTGCAAAGAGGGCATGTGACATTCCAATAGTTCAACCACTTTTCCAAGCATACCTTGTGAAACAGATGACCGCAGGACAAGCGGTTAATCTCTGATTCTGGCTCGAACCTAGTCAGGCAAACTGAACAGTCATACTCCGGTTGACTGCCGCTACATACCGCATCGTACCGTGTCGATGGCATCCTGCTCCGGAACTCTTTAATGTAACTATCAGCATTACCGATGCTGATGTCGAATGATACCGCAGGGATTTCAATAAGATCTGAGGATGGCGATGATGATGATGATGATGATGATGATGACGAGGAGGAGGAGGAGGAGGAGGAGGAGAGATGGATACCGACAATGTGAAGGATTGATCGAATTATGCCTTTAACCATAGATATGGATAAAGCTGTGTTTACCAAGAGTACACATAGCACTCCTTCTGATGGGGCTGGGAGACTTGAGAGACCCATTCTTTTGTATCAAGATTAAGCCAAGTTTATTCGAACAAATGATTATATGAACTAGTTAAGGATATAAATGATGTCACTCTCTTGCAGATATATATGACCTGGAAACATAAAACCTCCATTAGAATAGCATTCATTGAATATAAATTCGATGCAAAAAACAAAAGAAGGTAATCAAGCTTTTAATTCTCAAAACTCACATGAATACAACCTCAAAGATAAACAAATTGATGATCAAATGTTTAAATAAACAGTTTGATTCCAACCATATTGCCATGAATATTAAAATATCAAAGAAATTGAAAAGATCAAATCATAGTATGTGATTTTCAAATGAAAAGAATCCAACATGAGAATTCGGACTTGGCAGCCTAAAAAGCTAATATCCCCCACAAAGATCAATGCTAAATGGAACACCTTTCAAAAGCTTTCTCATAATTAAGATCTAGCCATGTTCAAACGTTGGTGATGATGATAATCATGGTCAAAATAGGGAAAACAAAAAGGGGAAAGCAAAAGATATCATATTTCCAAATTGGAAAGATAAATTAAAAAGAAAAATCAAATCCCAAATAGAAAACCCAAAAAAAAGAAGAGAGAGAAAACATAAACAAAGTTAAATGAGATCTAACATTTTCATTCATAATAACAAAAACCCCATAAAGTTACCCTTAGTATCTTTCCTTTGCTTCATAGTGAGAAAACCAACATTTCTTTAAACATAGAACAAGCAGCTTTAAAAGAGTAAAAAGATTTGAGTTTGTTCAAAAGCAAAGGAACTTACACAAAAAGAGGACAAATTTTCATGGGATCAGTGAAGCATAAGGAAAAGAAAACCGGGTTTTAACAGAAAGTAAACATGTAAGCTTTTCTGAAGTGAGGTGATGGCTGCTCTGCCATCCTTCTCTGCTTATATAGCAATCCCCCCACCCTAACTCTAAAAACAAACTGTGGTTAGCCTTCCGGGTTTTTCGGACTCTATAAACCCTTTAACCATGGTTACTTTATATCATCAATATTTTTGTGCCTTCAAGCTTAAGCTTATAACTAAACTTCCTTTTCTTTTCTCTTTTGAACTCTCAAAAGAAAAAAATCTTTAATTAGAAGTTATAGAATTGTAGCAGCTAAAAGAGTAAAGGTAAAAGAAACCATCTCTCACATTTTCAGATACAAAGTTCCCATTTTTACAAAAACTTACTATTTTGAGAATGGAATCATTACTATTTTTAATCATTTCTAATAACAATTATTTAAGAATAGTGTTGAATGGATAGAAAGAATCATAAGTAAATGATGTTCTCCATCATTTGATTTAATGGATTACTGCAACATTTTTAACGAAATTAAAAACTTAATTTCAATAATTCAGTAATGTTACTAACCAATTTGATCATTTGAGCAGCGATCTAGATAAGCGGCAGGCGGTGGCTTTCACCCACTAAAATTAATAATACTACTTCATAACCCTTATAAACTAATATGATGGTAACCTTTTAAAATTTTATATTTTATCTTTAATTTCATAATTGATTTTACCTCAAAATTCGAGTTTCCGATGAATTTGAAAAAAAAAAAATCATAAGATAGAAGTTGCTATGCATCAAATAGTAAATTTCTATTTTAACATCTTACAAATTTATACTCTATCTCTTATTCGGTAATAGCTTCGCTTAGAATTTCAATATTTAAAAAAAAAATAAAAAGAATTATAAGGTAAGAGAATTTCGCTATGCATCAAATGGCCAATTTTCATTTTAACCTCTTAAAAGTTTATATTTTATCTTCGATTTTGTAACGGATTGTACCTTAAAATTCAAGTTTTAATATTTAAAAATAAAATTGAAAAGAAAATCATAAAAAAAAACTTCGCTATGCATCACAAGGTAAATTTGCATTTTAACCTCTTAAAAATATATACTTTATCTTTGATTCCGTAACGGCCTTCGCCTCAAAATTCAAGTTTCAATATTTAAAAATGAAATTAAAAAAAATCATAAGACATAAGAACTTCGCTATGCATCTCATTTTAAATTTCTATTTTAACCTCTTAAAAATTTATACTTTATCTTTGATTCTATAATCGACTTCGCATCGAAATTCGTATTTTAATATTTAAAATTGAAATTAGAAAAATCTTAAAACACGAGAAGTTTGCTATGCATCACATGGTAAATTTCCATTTTAACCTCTTAAAAATTCAAATTTTATCTTTGATTATGTAACAAACTTCGTCTCAAATTCGAGTTTCAACATTTAAAAATGAAATTAAAAAGATGCATAAGACACGAGAACTTTGCTATACATCACATTGTAAATTTCTATTTTAACCTCTTAAAAATTTATATTTTATCTTTTATTTTGTAACCGAGTTGCCTTGAAACTCGACTTCTAATATTTAAAAATAAATTTTAAAAAAGCGCAAAACACAATTATTTTTCTATGTATCACATGATAAATTTTCTTATTAACCTCTTAAAAGTTTATACTTTATCTATAATTCCATAACGGACTTCGACTCAAAATTCGAGTTTCAATATTTAAAAATGAAATTCAAAAGAATCATAAGACACGAGAACTTCGCTATGCATTACATGGTAAATTTCCATTTTAACCTCTTAAAAATTCAAACTTTATCTTTGATTCTGTAATGGACTTCGTCTCAAAATTCGAGTTTCAACATTTAAAAATGAAATTAAAAAGATTCATACGACACAAGAACTTCGCTATGCATCACATTGTAAATTTCTACTTTAACCTCTTAAAAATTTATTCTTTATCTTTTATTCTGTAACCGAGTTGCCTTGAAACTCAAATTTTAATATTTAAAAATAAATTTAAAAAAAGCGCAAAACACAATTAATTTTCTATGTATCACATGGTAAATTTCCTTTTTAACCTCTTAAAAGTTTATACTTTATCTATAATTCCTTAGCGGACTTCGACTCAAAATTCAAGTTTCACTATTTAAAAATGAAATTCAGAAGAATCATTAAGGCACGAGAACTTCACTATGCATCACATGGTAAATTTTCATTTTAACCTCTTAAAAATTTATACTTTATCTTTGATTCTGTAACGGACTTGGCCTCGGAATTCGAATTTTAATATTTAAAAATGAAATTAAAAAAAAATCATAAAACACAAGAAGTTTTCTATGCATCACATGATAAATTTCTTTTTTTAACCTCTTAAAAATTTATACTTTATCTTTGATTCTGAAACCAATGTTGCCTCCAAATTCAAATTTTAATAATTAAAAATGAAATTATAAAAAATCATAAAACACGAGAAGTTTTCTATGCATCACAAGGTAAATTTCAATTTTAACCACTTAAAAATTTATACTTTATCTTTAATTGTGTGAAAAATATAACGTCGGTAATGACAATATATCGCAAAGAAAAAAAGAAATAGAAATAAAAATAAAGAACACACAGATTTTACGTGGAAACCCTTTCGGGAAAAACCACGGGCGGAGGAGAAGAAAAATTCACTATGTCGAATTCAAATCAATTACAAGAGGAATAGACCATGTCTACTTATAGGCTTATAAAGCCATATTCAATAGGAGTGTAGTAAGATTGAAACTCCTTATTCTAATCAATATCAAATAGATAGAGTTTAATAAGGTTTAAAAAACCTTATTTAAAATAAAATAAAAGAAGTGTAATTCTATAGGGATTCTTCTTTTATTTTATTTAAATAAGAATTTGGGTCACTTAATTCTAACAATCTCCACCTTGACACGAATTCTCAATGAACAAGTTCTTCATCGCGAACTCTCAACGAACAAGTTCTCCACCTCTTCCATAAAACCCCTTAAGGGTTTAACTTCAACAATGAACACCAACCAAGTCTAAGCAATGCTCAAACATGGTTATAGGAAGTGACTTAGTCATCATATCTGCAGGATTTTCATGAGTACTAATTTTGCTCACAACAATATCACCACGAGCAATAATATCACGAACAAAATGATACCGAACATCAATGTGTTTTGTTCTCTCATGAAACATTTGATCTTTTGTAAGGAAGATGGCACTTTGACTGTCACAAAATACTGTGCTGATTTGAAGGTCTTCATTGAGCTCACTAAAGAGTCCCTTCAACCAAATAGCTTCTTTACAAGCCTCAGTAATCACCATGTACTCAGCTTCAGTGGTAGACAAAGCGACTGTAGTTTGCAAAGTAGCTTTCCAACTGATTGCACAACCTCCTATTGTAAAGACATAACCAGTAAGAGATCTTCTTTTATCAAGGTCTCCAGCAAAATCAGCATCAACATACCTAATGACTCAATCTCTAGTTCTTCCAAACTGTAAGCAAACATTTGTAGTACCTCGTAAGTATCTTAAAATCCACTGAACTGCTTTCCAATGTTCTTTACCGGGATTCGCCATGTATCTGCTAACTTCACTGACTGTATATGATAAATCTGGACGTGAACAAACCATAGCATACATGAGAGATCCCACTGCACTAGAGTATGGAATATGTAACATGTACTCAATCTCATCATCTGATTGTGGAGACAAAGCCGATGAAAGTTTGAAATGGGCTGCTAAAGGAGTACTAACAGGCTTAGCACTCTGCATATTGAACCTGCAAAGAACTTTCTCAATGTACCCCTTCTGACTTAGGTACAATTTACTTTCTTTTCTATATCTGAGAATCTCCATACCAAGTATCTTTTTTGCTGGTCCAAAATCTTTCATCTCAAATTCTTCACTTAGTTGGGCTTTGACCTTTCTTATCTCTCCTTTATCTTTTGCTGCTATCAACATGTCATCAACATAAAGAAGTAGATACACAAAAGAACCATCACAGTTTTTCTTAAAGTAAACACAGCTGTCAAAACTACTTCTTTTAAAATCATGAGAAGTCGTAAAGGAATCAAACCTCTTGTACCACTGTCTTGGTGACTGTTTCAAACCGTAAAGAGACTTTTTCAGCAAGCAAACATAGTTCTTTTTTTCTGAGACTGTAAAACCCTCTGGTTGTTGCATGTAAATATCTTCCTCAAGTTCTCCATGCAAAAATGCAGTTTTTACATCTAACTGCTCAAGTTCCAAATCATGCATGGCCACAATACCAAGCAAAGCTCGAATCAAACTATGCTTCACAACTGGGGAGAACACATCTGTGAAGTCCACTCCTGGAATTTGACTGTAACCCTTTGCAACAAGCCTTGCTTTATATCTGGATTCTTCAACTCCTGGAGTCCCTTCTTTCTTTTTAAACACCCATTTACAGCGAACAACCTTTTTACCTTTAGGAAGTTTCACAAGATCCCATGTTCTATTTTTGTGGAGTGATTCCATCTCCTCTTGCATAGCACACATCCACTTTTCTGAGTCTTCACAGCTAACCGCCTCAGAATAATTAGACGGCTCTTGGTTTGTATCTATATCTTCAGCCACATTTAAAGCATAAGCAACTAGATCAGCCTCGGCATACTTCTTTGGAGGTTTAATTTCTCTTCTAGTTCTGTTTTTGGCAATAGAGTATTGTGGTGAAGAAGCAACTCTATTCTCAATTTTTGTACTGGCTTGAGAAGTTGTCTCTGTATTAATCTGATGCTCCACTTGCTTTTGATTTTCTTTATTGGAAGACTCTTTAAGAGATAAGTTAGGTAGCATAGCAGTTTCATCAAAAATAACATCTCTGCTAATCACAACTTTTCTATTTTCAGGACACCATAACTTATACCCTTTTACGCCAGCTTTATAACCAAGAAAAACACATTTAATCAATCTCGGTTCCAATTTTCCATTATCAACATAAGTATACGCAGGACACCCAAAGATCTTTAAATCAAAATAATTAGCAGGATTACCATACCATACCTCTTGTGGAGTCTTTTTCTCAATGGCAATGGATGGAGATCAGTTGATAAAAAAACATGCAGTAGAGGCTGCTTCGGCCCAAAACGACTTTGGTAAGTTGGCATTTGACAACATGCATCGAACCTTCTCCATGATCGTTCTGTTCATTCGTTCTGCAACGCCGTTTTGTTGTGGAGTATGACAAATTGTCAAGTGTCTCACGATCCCTTCTGACTTGCATAGTTTATTAAACTCATCAGAACAAAACTCTAAGCCATTGTCTGTGCGGAGGTATTTTATTTATTTTCCTGTCTGTTTTTCAATCATAGCTTTCCAAGACTTAAATGCGGAAAACACATCGCTTTTCTGCTTCAAGAAGAATGCCTTAACTTTTCTAGAAAAATCATCAATAAAAGTTAGCATATAATTAGCTCCACCTCTCGAAGGCACTCTTGATGGCCCCCACAGATCAGAATGAATATAGTCCAACGTTCCCTTCATGTTATGGATTCCTCTGGTGAATCGAACTCTCTTTTGCTTCCCAAAAACGCAGTGCTCACAGAACTTCAGTTTGTAAATTCCTTCCCCATCAAGAAGTCCTCTTTTGCTCAATTCTGCCATGCCATTCTCACTCATATGCCCTAGGCGCATATGCCAAAGTTTAGTAATATCATCATCTGACAAAGAAGAAGAAGCGACAGCTGCATCACCAATAACAGTAAAACCTTGCAAAACATATAACTTGGCAGTCTTTCTCTGCCCTTTCATCACAATGAGGGAACCTTTGGAAATCTTCAAAATCCCACTTTCAGCTGTGTATTTGTACCCTTTTGAATCAAGAGTACTCAACGAAATTAAATTTCTCTTCAATTCTGGAACATGCCGTACGTCACTAAGTGTTCTAACAACTCCATCAAACATCTTAACTTTATTTGTTCCAACACCTGCGATTTTACACGAAGCATTATTTCCCATCAAAACAACACCTTCAGACACCGTTTCGTAATTTGTAAACCAATCCTGATTGGGACTCATGTGGAAGGTGCAGCCTGAATCAAGTATCCACTCCTCGCTCTCTTTAGAATTGATGACAGAAGCGACTAGAAGTTCACTATCACTGTAGTCTTCTACAATATCAGCTTCACTGGAATTTTCTGGTTGTTTTCCCTTTTGATTCGCAGCCTCCCTTTTAATCTTGTTCTGTAGCTTATAACACTCAAATTTAATGTGCCCTTTCTTCTTGCAGAAGTTACAAGTTTTACCTCTGTTTGAAGACTTTGATCTACCCTTAGATTTACCGCGAGGATTCCGATCCTGTGTCCTTCCACGATCATCATCAGTATTCCGATCTTGTCTCCCACGAACAATGAGACCCTCTCCCTGGGAGTCGGGTTTAACCACAAGATGCTTCATCTTATCATACGAGGTTAAAGAATCATAAACCTCATCAACTGTGAGAGACTCGCGGCTATATAAAATCGTGTCTCTAAAGGTTGAATAAGATGGGGGCAACGAACAAAGTAGAATCAACCCTAGATCTTCCTTATCATACTGAACCTCCATGGCCTCCAAGTTTGAGAGAATATCTTTAAACACTGTTAAGTGTTCGTGCACAGACGCACCTTCCTCTTAACGATGAGCATAAAGACGTTGCTTCATATGCAACTTGCTAGTTAGAGTTTTCGACATACATATTTGTTCTAGCCTCTTCCATAATGCTGCGGCAGTCTTCTCCTTCATCACATCCTGCAAAATGTCGTTAGACAAATGCAGATGTAACTGTGTTAACGCCTTTCGATCCTTGCGCTTCTTATCTTTCTCCGTCAATGTCGAAGGCATCTTATCTACCCCTAGCAGGGCTTCCTCTAAATCCATCTGTGCAAAAACTGCCTGCATCTTTATCTGTCACAACGCAAATCTGGTGTTGCGATCCAACAACGGAATTTCATACTTTAAAGACGCCATTACCGTGATCGAGATGAAAAAAAACCCGGAAGCTCTGATACCACTTTGTGAAAAATATAACGTCGGTAATGACAATATATCGCAAAGAAAAAAATAGAAATAAAAATAAAGAACACACAGATTTTACGTGGAAACCCTTTCGGGAAAAACCACGGGCAGAGGAGAAGAAAAATTCACTATGTCGAATTCGAATCAATTACAAGAGGAATAGACCATGTCTATTTACAGGCTTATAAAGTCATATTCAATAGGAGTGTAGTAAGATTGAAACTCCTTATTCTAATCAATATCAAATAGATAGAGTTTAATAAGGTTTAAAAAACCTTATTTAAAATAAAATAAAAGAAGTGTAACTCTATAGGGATTCTTCTTTTATTTTATTTAAATAAGAATTTGGGTCACTTAATTCTAACAAATTGCGTAGCGGAGTTTGCCAGCTTCAATATTTAAAAATATATTAAAAACAATCACAATACACAAGAACTTCGTTATGCATCACATTGTAAATTTCCATTTTAATCTCTTAAAAATTTATACTTTATCTTTGATTCTGTAACTGACTTTGCCTCGACATTCGAGTTTTAATATCTAAAAATGAAATTACAAAAATCATAAAACACAACAAGTTTGCTATGCATCACATGATAAATTTCCATCTAAACCTCTTAAAAATTTATATTTTATCTTTGATCTTGTAATGACGTTGCCTCGAATTTCAAATTTTAACATTTAAAAATAAAATTAAAAAAAATTGCAAAACACAATTAGTTTTCAATGCATCACATTTTAAATTTCCATTTTAACCACTTAAAAATTTATATTTTTTCTTTCATTCCGTAACGGACTTCGCCTCAAAATTAGAGTTTCAATATTCAAAAATGAAATTGAAAACAATCATAACAGAGGAGAACTTCGCCATGCATTACATTGTAAATTTCCATTTTAACCTGTTAAAAATTTATACTTTATCTTTATTTTGTAACCGACTTGGCCTCGAAATTCAAATTTTAATATTTAAAAATGAAATTAAAAAAAATCATAAAACACGAGAACTTTGTTGTGCATCACATGATAAATTTCCATTTTAACCACTTACAAATTTATACTTTATCTTTGATTCTGTAAACAACGTTGCCTCAAAATTTCCATTTTAACCACTTAAAAATTTATACTTTATCTTTAATTTAGTAACAGTTCGCCTCAAAATTTGAGTTTCAAAATCTAAAAATAAATTAAAAACAATCATAAGACACGAGAACTTCACTATGCATCACATTATAAATTTCCATTTTAACCTATTAAAAAATTATATTCTATCTTTGATTTTCTAACTAACTTGGCCTCGAAATTCGAGTTTTAATATTTAAAAATGAAATTAAAAAAAATCATAAATCACGAAAAGTTTGCTATGCATCACATGGTAAATTTCGATTTTAAGAACTTAAAAATTTATTCGAGTTTTAGAATTTAAAAATGATATTATAAAAAAATCATAAAACATGAGAAGTTTTCTATGCATCACATGGTAAATTTCAATTTTAACCACTTAAAAATTTGTACTTTATCTTTAATTGCTTAACGGAGTTTGCCTCAAAATTCGAGTTTCAAAATCTTAAAATAAGTTAAAAACAATCATAAGACACGAGAACTTCGCTATGCATCACATTGTAAATTTCCATTTTAACCTCTTAAAAATCTATACTTCATCTTTGATTTTTAACTGACGTTGCCTCGAATTTCGAATTTTAATATTTAAAAATCAAATTAAAAAATCATAAAACACAAGAAGCTTGCTATCATATGATAAATTTCCATTTTAGCCTCTTTAAAATTTATACTTTATCTTTGATTCTGTAGTCGATGTTGCCTTGAAATTCGAATTTTAATATTTAAAAATAAAATAAAAAAAAGCATAGAACACAAGAAGTTTTCTATGCATCACATGGTAAATTTTCATTTTAACCTCTTAAAAATTATACTTTATATTCGATTCTGTAACTGACTTGACCTCGAAATTCAAATTTGAATATTTAAAAGTGATATTAAAAAAAATCATAAAACACGAGAAGTTCACTACGCATCGTATTGTAAATATCCATTTTAACCTCTTAAAAATTTATACTTTATCTTTGATTTTGTAACTGACGTTGCCTTAAAACTCGAATTTTAATATTTAAAAACAAAATTACAAAAAAGCGCAAAACACAATTAGTTTTCTATGCACCACATGGTAAATTTCCATTTTAACCTCTTAAAACTTTATCTATAATTCCGTAACGGACTTCAACTCAAAATTTGAGTTTCAATATTTAAAAATAAAATTAAAAAGATTCATAAGACACTAGAACTTAGCTATGCAACACATTGTACATTTCCATCTTAATCTCTTAAAAATATATACTATACCTTCAATTCCGTAACCGACTTTGCCAAGAAAATTGAATTTTAATATTTAAAATTGAAATTAAAAACAATCATAAATCACGAGAAGTATGCTATGCATCACATGCTAAATTTCCATTTTCACTTTTTAAAAATTTATACTTTATATTTGATTTTGTAACACAGATTGCCTCGAAATTTAAATTTTAATATTTAAAAATGAAATTATAAAAATTCATAAAACAAGAGAAGTTTTCTATGCGTCAGAAGGTAAATTTCCATTTTAACCACTTACAAATTTATATTTTATCTTTAATTCCTTAATGGAGTTTGTCTCAAAATTCAAGTTTCAAAATTTAAAAATAAATTAAAAATTTCTACTTTATATTTGATTCCGTAACTGACTTGGCCTCGAAATTCAAATTTTTATATTTAAAAAATGAAATTAAAAAAAATCATAAAACACGAGAAATTTGCTATGTATCACATGATAAATTTCCATTTTAATCTCTTAAAAGTTTATACTTTATCTATAATTCCGTAACGGACTTCGACTCAAAATTTGAGTTTCAATACTTAAAAATGAAATTAAAAAGAATCATAAGACATGAGAACTTTACTATGCATCACATGGTAAATTTCCATTTTAACCTCTTAAAATTTTTATACTTTATATTTGATTCTGTAACCAACGTTGCCTCTAAATTCAAATTTTAATATTTAAAAATAAAATTATAAAAAATCATAAAACAGGAGAAGTTCTCTATGCATCACAAGGTAAATTTTCATTTTAACCACTTAAAAATTTATACTTTATCTTTAAATCCGTAATGGAGTTTGCCTCAAAATTCGAGTTTCAAAATCTTAAAATAAATTAAAAACAATCATAAGACATGAGAACTTCGCTATGCATCACATTGTAAATTTCCATTTTAACCTCTTAAAAATTTATACTTTATCTTTGATTCTCTAACTGACTTGGCCTCGAAATTTGAATTTTAGTATTTAAAAATCAAATTAAAAAATAAAAAAATACGAGAAGCTTGCTATACGCCACATGATAAACTTTCATTTTAGCCTCTTTAAAATTTATACTCTATCTTTGATTCTGTAACCGGCATTACCTTGAAATTCGAATTTTAATATTTGAAATTGAAATTAAAAAAAAAGAAGCATAAAACACAAGAAGTTTTCTATGCATCACATGGTAAATTTCTGTTTTAATCTCTTAAAAATTATACTTTATATTCGATTCTGTAACTGACTTGACCTCGAAATTCGAATTTTAATATTTAAAAGTGAAATTAAAAAAATCATAAAACACGAGAAGTTCACTACGCATCGCATTGTAAATATCCATTTTAACCTCTTACAAATTTATACTTTATCTTTAATTTTGTAACGGAGTTCGCCTTAAAATTGAAGTTTCAATATTTAAAAATAAATTAAAAACAATCATAAGATACGAGAATTTCGCTATGCATCACATTGTAAATTTCCATTTAAACATCTTAAAATTGTATACTTTATATGTAACAGCCCGAATGTGACCCTGATTGGAAAAGTGGTTTCGAGACCCCATTCTCCAAATTTGGAAATGTTTGAATAATTTATTTGATACCTGAATTATGCGTGTGAGCATGTGTTTTAACGTTGTAAAATTTTATGCATGTTTGAGTGACTAATTTAAGAAAAAGGATTAATAGTGAACAAATATGAAAATAGCTATTGTAGGAATTAGGGGTCAAATTGATTAGTTCACTTTTGCATGGGATTTAAGTAGCAATTTAACCACAATTGCTTCCTAGTGGACGGCAATGACTATGGATTTGGTGTGCATGTCATATTTTATATTATTATTATATTTAGATAGTGGAATGACATTCATTAAAGAAATATGATAATGAATAATAGTAATAAAATAACAAAAACATTACCTTCCACTATCATCATCTTCTCCACGAAAACAAAGAGAAGAAGAGAAGAAGTTCCTTAGTTTCGGCCTTGTTGCATGTCTTCCTAAGGTGAGAAAACAAGGTTTAATTTTAAAAATTCTTGTATGGTTTTGCTAGTTATCTTGAGTTCTATAAGGTACATGTGGAAATTTTGAGGTTTGGAGCTTGTGTTAGGTTCAGCCATGGGAGAATTCTTTGATATGCATGAGATTTGATGAAAAAGAAATGCTAAGCATGGTAGACTCCAACGGGTAGGAATAGGAATTTAGATTAAATGAATGTGAGAAGGTCTAATGTAGGTGAATAAATAGTTGAGGGTAGGATTGCTAAATAAATGGCTTATATGGACTCAACTAGGAATAAGGAGAATTCGGCTCTTGAAGGACTTGTTTAAATTTCATGAAATTATTGCGTTTATTACTTAGAGATTAAATTACAAGAAAGTGAAATTTGAGGGGAAAATTGCAAATGTGGTAAATTACATGTTATGAATTATTTTTAATATTATGATGAGATTGATTAACTTGGGGAGTATTCGGCTTTTGATAGAAGAGTGTATAAAATTTTATATTTATTTGTAGGGGTTCGAATGAATGAAAAGATCCAATACTAATTTGTAAAAGTTATAAATTGTGAATGATAGATTGGAAAAAAATAGTATACTTAAATATTTCGAATGGCGATGAATGAAAATTCAATTGAAGAGGCTCTTTTAAATTCGGTTTTAGATCAAAGAAGGAAAGATTTGGAAACAGATCGAGGGAAAGCTAAACTGGACGAGTAGCCGGGAAGCTTGTTCGGTCGATCATCGAAGTAAGTTTTAAGCAATGAATTTGAGTTGAACTTATACTTTGTTTCAAGTTTAAGTTGAATGGTAAAAGTATGATTGGAGGTATTACCGAAATATTATATATGTGTATACTTATATGAAATTGATAAAAGATGATCGAAGGTGATGGTACTTGGATATTATATTAGGTGCATGAAATAAGTACTATTGATAGTAGCATTATAATGAGATTCGGCATACTAAATAGGGTTATTGATGGCTTGATGTAGCTTAGGCCGAATGCAATATAGGACTTGGGATAATTACTACCTTGATGTATATGTGTATGTTCTTGTGTGGAGTGGATGATAATTATATGTATATATATATCGTATGCACGTCGAATGAATAACAAGTTATGAGAAACATGAGTGAGTGAAATGGTTCGATGAGCATTATACGAGCAAACTCTTCAGTAACGGTCTATGTGAGCGATACGTTACGGAACCCTGAAGTAACAGCTCTATGTGAGCGATACGTTACGATAAGTATGAAGTAACGGCTCTATATGAGTGATACGTTACGATAAGTATGAAGTAACGGCTCTATGTGAGCGATACGTTACGAGAGGTATGAAGTAACGGCTCTATGTAAGCGATACGTTACAAGAAAAATCAAGTAATAACTCTAAGAGTGTGAGACGTTGCTTAATCCTATTAAAAATGTGCAGGTGTGAAGTTCGTCTAATGACTTCTAATATATATGCAAATAAGCATGCAATAGAGATCGAGAATAATATCTTACATATATACTTGAATGGTTAAGTTTGGAATTGGTAAGTAAGCTAGAAGTAAGCATTATCTCTATAAATTCAAGGGTGATAGGAGTAGATGTGTAAGTTGAACACTCGTTGAATATATACTATGTATGTAAATAATTTGGATCGTAGCTATGTTTTCAACCCTTGAAGTTTTGGTTATTCAGACAAATAGTGATGTATAAATAGGATTAATTATTTATTTATTCATTTAATTATCTTATTTGAACAAGCATGTAGAAATGAAGATTAATTGCTTAATTCTTACTAAGCTATGAAAGCTTACTCTGTGTTTTGGTTATTCTCTAAACGCGTAGGTTACTTTTGGAAGCTCATTTTGTGCTCGGGATTCACTTCGGAAGTTCTCCATACTATCGTCTCTTTTGGTACACTTTTGTAGTAGTAAACTCTGGCTATTGTAACACCCCAAACCCGGCCCAAACACCATGACCGGATTTGGTATGTCACTAAGAAAATTTTGGAAAACATGTCGTATTTTTAGAAAATATTTTTCTAAAGTTTATCCTTTTATTCGAAAAAATAAATAGTTGATAGTTTAAATAAAATATGCCTTTATGAATTAAAAACCCAAATTTAAATACATGCAATAGTTCAATAAGAATTTAGTAATTAAAGCCCAAAATAAAACAAAATATAAACTAGTGGCCCATGGCCTTATTACAACGAGATTTAAAATCCATTAATTAAAAATATAAAATAATAACTTGAGTCTTTTTGTTGGATCCAGATGTTCTTTTGCATGGCCACCTTGCGCTCCTCTCCAGCCCGGTCCAATGCACTAAGTGCTACCTGAAATATTAATTAATTGGTTGAGTCGCGAGACTCAGTGTGCAACCCTCATGCACCATTAGATGTGGGCCTTAGCCCCATAAAACAAAATAAACAGTTTAATATACATAATAAAAATTAATATGCAAGCCCACCCCAAATCCTAGGTTTCCATCCGCTACAAACCCCCGTACCAGCCATTCACACCATTGGGGATTTCTACAATCGACCCACACCGCTACACGCCAAGATGGCAGTCATGCTGCTCATCAACATATTATGGCCGAAGCCCTTATAACAGATCACGGCATTAGCCGCTACAACATGTAACAGATCACGGCATAAACCGCTACACATATAACGTATAACTTCCTCCTTTCATCAACCCAACCCATGCAATCATATACAAGCAAATTACTTATAACATTTAATCAGATTATTCATTGACCTGGCGATTTGCGTTACCCTTTTTGGGCTTCCCACATTAAGACGAGATTTCGGCTTTTATCATAACATATAAGCTTATGAACATATATTAATAATCAGTTCTAGATGGTGGGGAAGTATTACACACCTGATTAATATAGATACCCTTGCTAAACCGATCTACGCTTTGCTTCAAAAAGTCGAAAAGATATGAAAATAGGCCTCTCCTATATTCGGCCATAGTTAGTATTCTACCCGATTTTATATATATGAATAAACAAATCCTCTTACCTTGAAATCCTGAATGTAACACGATTCTATAACTTAGAGATCTATGCGATTGACTCCTTCCTATAAAAGATTTCGACTATCCTTGTTGAGAGATTCGGCAACCGTAGTAGATTAGAGATCTATGAGTTTCGGCTTCTAGGAAAAATCCCGGAAAGATGATCTATCGCGCTTTCGGCTTTTGAAAGAACTAAAAATTGAAAATGTAACATCCTGAATTTTTGGGCCTATGCGTTTAATAGGTAGGATATGTTTAATGTGTTAATTTAAGTGCTAGGGGTCCAAATTGGGCTCAGGCTTAAGTAGAGGCCTTGATTAAAATTTTCTGTTTGGGCATTATATGGGTTTAAAAGGTAGTATCTATGTTTAAAATTCCAAAGTGGGCTTGTGGCCCAATCTTAGGAGGTGACGCCACACAAGGGAGTAAGGGGCCCAAATTTAAGTTTCATGGAGCCCAATTCTTTTAATTTAAGTTAGCTAAATTTTGGGCATTAGGATTAGGTGGAGTGGATGGCAACAAGGCTAAAATTTAGGGGTTTTAATGTTTAAAATATGTGGATAATAAGCAGATAAAGGCTATTATTTAGGAATTTATTTTATGAGGATAATAAGCAGATAAAGGCTAAAATTTAGGGATTTTAATGTTTAAAATATGTGGATAATATGCTGATAAAGGAGGGAGGAGTTAGAGATAATTAAGTCTCTTTTAGATGAGCTAGTAGATTAAGATAAAGGAGAAAAGATAAGATTTATCTGCAAGGTTAGGTAAGTGCCGAAATTTCCATAAATAGGGGGAATATCTCTTTAATTTCGGCATTTGGGGTTTTTCTCTCATTCTTTTCTCTTCTTCTCTGAGTAAAGCCGAAAACTCCTAAAGTTCCATCTTCTTCTTCATTCTCTGCAAAAGCCGAAATCTCTAAGCCTATTCCCTCATCTTCACTTTGATTCAAAAGCCGAAACTACACCTATTCTTCTCCTTAATATTCATTGGCCAAATCTCCCTTAGCCATCTTTTCAATTTTTAGTTCTTTCAAAAGCCGAAAGCGCGATAGATCATCTTTCCGGAATTTTTCCTAGAAGCCGAAACTCATAAATCTCTAAGTTATAGAATTGTGTTACATTCGGGATTTCAAGGTAAGAGGATTTGTTTATTCATATATGTAAAATCAGGTAGAATACTAACTATGGTCGAATACAGGAGAGGCCTATTTTCACATCTTTCTGGCTTTTTGAAGCAAAGCGTAGATCGGTTTAGCAAGGGTATCTACATTAATCAGGTGTGTAATACTTCCCCACCATCTAGAACTGATTATTAATATATGTTCATAAGCTTATATGTTATGATAAAAGCCGAAATCTCGACTTAATGTGGGAAGCCCAAAAAGGGTAACGCAAATCGCCAGGTCAGTAAATAATCTGATTAAATGTTATAAGTAATTTGCTTGTATATGATTGCATGGGTTGGGTTGATGAAAGGAGGAAGTTATGCGTTATATGTGTAGGGTTTATACCGTGATCTGTTACATGTTGTAGCGGCTAATGCCGTGATCTGTTATAAGGGCTTCGGCCATAATATGTTGATGAGCAGCATGACTGCCATCTTGGCGTGTAGCGGTGTGGGTCGATTGTAGAAATTCCCAATGGTGTGAACGGTTGGTACGGGGGCGTGTAGCGGATGGAAACTTAGGCAAACAGGTTGGGCCTTGCATATTATTTGTTATTTAAATGAATGAAATTATTAATCTGTTTTATGGGCCTAAGGCCCAAAATCTAGTGGTGCATGAGGGTTGCACACAGAGTCTCGCGACTCACCCTTTTAATTAACATTTCAGGTGATACCTAGTGCTTCGGACCGGGCTGGAAAGGAACGCAAGGTGGCCATGCAGAAGAATATGAAGATTTGGCAAAAAGACTTCAGTTAATTATTTTATATTGTATTTTAATTAATGGATTTTAAACTTCGGTGTAATAAGGCCATGGGCCACTAGTTTATATTTTGTTTTATTATGGGCTTTTATTACTTTTAGTTATTTAAATTTTCCTTATAATTAAACTAAGGCATATAATCAAGTTTGGGTTTTATTTTACAAAGGCATATTCTATATAAAATATATTTGGGTTTTTCTGAAAATACGACATGTTTGACAAAATTTTTCTTAGTGACATACCAGATCTAGTTGTAGTGTTTGGGCCGGGTTTGGGGTGTTACAAATTGGTATCAGAGCCCGACTCAAAACTCGGCTTTGGGGTTTTTGGGCTCAAAACGTTTTCTAAAAATGGGTTTTTGAAACATGTATATTTATAAGTAATACAGGATGCTTTTCTCGGCATGGCACCTGCGTCTCCGGCCCAAGTCCGCCAGGTAAGTATTCTAAACCATTGTGTGATATAAATATGTGGGCTTGATCGGCTTTATGGGACGTAGATTAGTTAGATTAGAACTTGATGGACTCTAGGCTTAGCTGAAACAACTCCTTAAATCTCATAAGACTTAATTTCACTAAACAAACCCATAAACGAGTCGCAAGATTAGGGTGTGGCAACAGGCATGCGCATGTCTAGGATTGGATCCGGAAGAGCCTGGTACTTAAGTAATCCTAGTGACTCACCTCCTCTTCGCTGGAATCCTACCTGGTACGTAGTGACTGTTCACCCTAGCCACGAGGATTTGTTGACGGGCCTAAATCTATAATTAAAACCCGAAAGGGACCAGCCACCTTATTTTTACAAAAAAAAATTACTATTACTAAGATACCCATGATTTGCAAACATACCTCGATTTACAAAGTCAACAAAATTTTTCCTTAGAAAAAAAAAACTCACAAACACCTAAACACTACTATTTTCTTTGAAATCAAATTCTCCAAGTTACCCCGGTTTAAATATATATATATATATATCTTCTTAGTTTTGTAAATTTTTCTTTTTTGAAAATACCCTTGATTTGTAAAATTTCCCAAAATATCCCTATTTGTAAAAATTACTAAATTGCCCCTGATTTGTAAAATGACCAAAGTACCCCTGATCTTAAATTTATCGAAATACCCTCAGACTTCAAAATTACCAAAATACCCCTGGATTGTAAAATTACCAAAACACCCTTATTTCACAAAATCACCAACGAACCCTATTTTGAAAATTACGAAAATACCCCTGGGTAGTGGAATAACGAAAATACCCCTATGTATTGAATGTGGGTGTATGGATGTTGTCAGTTGAATGTATGTAGTTCTTAGAACTAAGAAAGGTGAACTTGAGACTGAATTGCGAATTCGAAAGAACTACTCTTAAAACTACTAATCATAAGACTGTTCGTGGATAATTAGTGGAAGAAAACCAATAATTCATAAAATTTTTAATCAGATAAACACGAACCGATAGCATTAGTACAAGGGGACGAGGACGCTCTAGATGTGAATACCGGTGCGTACTCTACCATAGAATACTAAGTGTTTATTTTGGGTTTAGAATTGGAGTGCGCAGCGAAAGCGTGGTAGTGAAACTTAGGTAGTACGATTAATAGTTAGTTGGAAATTTTGAGGATGAAATTTCTTTAAGGGGGTAGAACTTAACATCCTGAACTTTTGGGCCTATGCGTTTAATAGGTAGGATATGTTTAATGTGTTAATTTAAGTGTTAAGGGTCCAAATTGGGCTCAGGCTTAGGTAGAGGCCTTGATTAAAATTTTCTGTTTGGGCATTATAGGGGTTTAAAAGGTAGTATCTATGTTTAAAATACCAAAGTGGGCTTGTGGCCCAATCTTAGGAGGTGACGCCACACAAGGAGTAAGGGGCCAAAATTTAAGTTTCATGGAGCCCAATTCTTTTAATTTAAGTTAGCTAAATTTTGGGCATTAGGATTAGGTGGAGTGGATGGCAACAAGGCTAAAATTTAGGGGTTTTAATGTTTAAAATATGTGGATAATAAGCAGATAAAGGCTATTATTTAGGAATTTATTTTATGAGGATAATAAGCAGATAAAGGCTAAAATTTAGGGATTTTAATGTTTAAAATATGTGGATAATATGCTGATAAAGGAGGGAGGAGTTAGAGATAATTAAGTCTCTTTTAGATGAGCTAGTAGATTAAGATAAAGGAGAAAAGATAGGATTTATTTGCATGGTTAGGTAAGTGCCAAAATTTCCATAAATAGGGGGAATATCTCTTCAATTTCGGCATTTGGGGTTTTTCTCTCATTCTTTTCTCTTCTTCTCTGAGTAAAAGCCGAAAACTCCTAAAGTTCCATCTTCTTCTACATTCTCTGCAAAAGTCGAAATCTCTAAGCCTATTCCCTCATCTTCACTTTGATTCAAAAGCCGAAACTACACCTATTCTTCTCCTTAATATTCATTGGCCGAATCTCCCTTAGCCATCTTTTCAATTTTTAGTTCTTTCAAAAGTCGAAAGCGCGATAGATCATCTTTCCGAGATTTTTCCTAGAAGCCGAAACTCATAGATCTCTAAGTTATAGAATCGTGTTACATTCGGGATTTCAAGGTAAGAGGATTTGTTTATTCATATATATAAAATCAGGTAGAATACTAACTATGGCCGAATATAGGAAAGGCCTATTTTCACATCTTTCCAGCTTTTTGAAGCAAAGCGTAGATCGGTTTAGCAAGGGTATCTACATTAATCAGGTGTGTAATACTTCCCCACCATCTAGAACTGATTATTAATATATGTTCATAAGCTTATATGTTATGATAAAAACCGAAATCTCAACTTAATGTGGGAAGCCCAAAAAGGGTAACGCAAATCGCCAAGTCAGTGAATAATCTGATTAAATGTTATAAGTAATTTGCTTGTATATGATTGCATGGGTTGGGTTGATGAAAGGAGGAAGTTATGCGTTATATGTGTAGGGTTTATACCGTGATCTGTTACATGTTGTAGCGGCTAATGCCGTGATCTGTTATAAGGGCTTCGGCCATAATATGTTGATGAGCAGCATGACTGCCATCTTGGCATGTAGCGGCGTGGGTCGATTGTAGAAATCCCCAATGGTGTGAACGGTTGGTACGGGGGCGTGTAGCGGATGGAAACCTAGGCAAACGGGTTGGGCCTTGCATATTATTTGTTATTTAAATGAATGAAATTATTAATCTGTTTTCTGGGCCTAAGGCCCAAAATCTAGTGGTGTATGAAGGTTGCCCACAGAGTCTCGCGACTCACCCTTTTAATTAACATTTCAGGTGATACCTAGTGCTTCGGACCGGGCTGGAGAGGAACGCAAGGTGGCCATGCAGAAGAATATGAAGATTTGGCAAAAAGACTTCAGTTAATTATTTTATATTGTATTTTAATTAATGGATTTTAAACTTCGATGTAATAATGCCATGGGCCACTAGTTTATATTTTGTTTTATTATGGGCTTTTATTACTTTTAGTTATTTAAATTTTCCTTATAATTAAACTAAGGCATGTAATCAAGTTTGGGTTTTATTTTACAAAGGCATATTCTATATAAAATATATTTGGGTTTTTCTGAAAATACGACATGTTTGACAAAATTTTTCTTAGTGACATACCAGATCTAGTTGTAGTGTTTGGGCCGGGTTTGGGGTGTTACAAATTGGTATCAGAGCCCGGTTCAAAACTCGGCTTTGAGGGTTTTGGGCTCAAAATGTTTTCTAAAAATGGGTTTTTGAAACATGTATATTTATAAGTGATACAGGATGCTTTTCTCGGCATGGCACATGCGTCTCCGGCCCAAATCCGCCAGGTAAGTATTCTAAACCATTGTGTGATATAAATATGTGGGCTTGATCGGCTTTATGGGATGTAGATTAGTTAAATTAGAACTTGATGGACTCTAGGCTTAGCTGAAACAACTTCTTAAATCTCATAAGACTTAATTTCACTAAACAAACCCATAAACGAGTCGCAAGATTAGGGTGTGGCAACAGGCATGCGCATGTCTAGGATTGGATCCGGAAGAGCCTGGTACTTAAGCAGTCCTAGTGACTCACCTCCTCTTCGCTGGAATCCTACCTGGTGCGTAATGACTGTTCACCCTAGCCACGAGGATTTGTTGACGGGCCTAAATCTATAATTAAAACCCGATAGGGACCAGCCACCTTATTTTTACAAAAGAAAAATTACTATTACTAAGATACCCATGATTTGCAAACATACCTCGATTTACAAAGTCAACAAAATTTTTCCTTAGAAAAAAAAAAAACTCACAAACACCTAAACACTACTATTTTCTTTGAAATCAAATTCTCCAAGTTACCCTAGTTTAAAAAAAATATATATATATATCTTCTTAGTTTTGTAAATTTTTCTTTTTTGAAAATACCCTTGATTTGTAAAATTTCCCAAAATATCCCTGATTTGTAAAAATTACTAAATTGCCCCTGATTTGTAAAATGACCAAAGTACCCCTGATCTTAAATTTATCGAAATACCCTCGGACTTCAAAATTACCAAAATACCCCTGGATTGTAAAATTACCAAAACACCCTTATTTCATAAAATCACCAAGGAACCCTATTTTGAAAATTACGAAAATACCCCTGGGTAGTGGAATAACGAAAATACCCCTATGTATTGAATGTGGGTGTGTGGATGTTGTCAGTTGAATGTATGTAGTTCTTAGAACTAAGAAAGGTGAACTTGAGACTGAATTGCGAATTCGAAAGAACTGCTCTTAAAACTACTAATCATAAGACTGTTCGTGGATAATCAGTGGAAGAAAACCAATAATTCATAAAATTTTTAATCAGATAAACGCGAACCGATAGCATTAGTACAAGGGGACGAGGACGCTCTAGATGTGAATACCGGTACGTACTCTACCATAGAATACTAAGTGTTTATTTTGGGTTTAGAATTGAAGTGCGCAGCGAAAGCATGGTAGTGAAACTTAGGTAGTACGATTAATAGTTAGTTGGAAATTTCGAGGACGAAATTTCTTTAAGGGGGTAGAATTGTAACATCCTGAATTTTTGGGCCTATGCGTTTAATAGGTAGGATATGTTTAATGTGTTAATTTAAGTGTTAGGGGTCCAAATTAGGCTCAGGCTTAGGTAGAGGCCTTGATTAAAATTTTCTGTTTGGGCATTATAGGGGTTTAAAAGGTAGTATCTATGTTTAAAATACCAAAGTGGGCTTGTGGCCCAATCTTAGGAGGTGACGCCACACAAGGAGTAAGGGGCCCAAATTTAAGTTTCATGGAGCCCAATTCTTTTAATTTAAGTTAGCTAAATTTTGGGCATTAGGATTAGGTGGAGTGGATGGCAACAAGGCTAAAATTTAGGGGTTTTAATGTTTAAAATATGTGGATAATAAGCAGATAAAGGCTATTATTTAGGAATTTATTTTATGAGGATAATAAGCAGATAAAGGCTAAAATTTAGGGATTTTAATGTTTAAAATATGTGGATAATATGCTGATAAAGGAGGGAGGAGTTAAAGATAATTAAGTCTCTTTTAGATGAGCTAGTAGATTAAGATAAAGGAGAAAAGATAAGATTTATCTGCAAGGTTAGGTAAGTGCCGAAATTTCTATAAATAGGGGGAATATCTCTTCAATTTCGGCATTTGGGGTTTTTCTCTCATTCTTTTCTCTTCTTCTCTGAGTAAAAGCCGAAAACTCCTAAAGTTCCATCTTCTTCTTCATTCTCTGCAAAAGCCGAAATCTCTAAGCCTATTCCCTCATCTTCACTTTGATTCAAAAGCCGAAACTACACCTATTCTTCTCCTTAATATTCATTGGTCGAATCTCCCTTAGCCATCTTTTCAATTTTTAGTTCTTTCAAAAGCCGAAAGCGCGATAGATCATCTTTCCGAGATTTTTCCTTGAAGCCGAAACTCATAAATCTCTAAGTTATAGAATCGTGTTACATTCGGGATTTCAAGGTAAGAGGATTTGTTTATTCATATATATATAATCAGGTAGAATACTAACTATGGCCGAATATAAGAGAGGCCTATTTTCACATCTTTCTGGCTTTTTGAAGCAAAGCGTAGATCGGTTTAGCAAGGGTATCTACATTAATCAGGTGTGTAATACTTCCCCACCATCCAGAACTGATTATTAATATATGTTCATAAGCTTATATGTTATGATAAAAGCCGAAATCTCGACTTAATGTGGGAAGCCCAAAAAGGGTAACGCAAATCGCCAGGTCAGTGAATAATCTGATTAAATGTTATAAGTAATTTGCTTGTATATGATTGCATGGGTTGGGTTGATGAAAGGAGGAAGTTATGCGTTATATGTGTAGCGGTTTATACCGTGATCTGTTACATGTTGTAGTGGCTAATGCCGTGATCTGTTATAAGGGCTTCGGCCATAATATGTTGATGAGCAGCATGACTGCCATCTTGGCGTGTAGCGGTGTGGGTCGATTGTAGAAATCCCCAATGGTGTGAACGATTGGTACGGGGGCGTGTAGCAGATGGAAACCTAGGCAAACGGGTTGGGCCTTGCATATTATTTGTTATTTAAATGAATGAAATTATTAATCTGTTTTATGGGCCTAAGGCCCAAAATCTAGTGGTGCATGAGGGTTGCACACAGAGTCTCGCGACTCACCCTTTTAATTAACATTTCAGGTGATACCTAGTGCTTCGGACCGGGCTGGAGAGGAACGCAAGGTGGCCATGCAGAAGAATATGAAGATTTGGCAAAAAGACTTCAGTTAATTATTTTATATTGTATTTTAATTAATGGATTTTAAACTTCGATGTAATAAGGCCATGGGCCACTAGTTTATATTTTGTTTTATTATGGGCTTTTATTACTTTTAGTTATTTAAATTTTCCTTATAATTAAACTAAGGCATGTAATCAAGTTTGGGTTTTATTTTACAAAGGCATATTCTATATAAAATATATTTGGGTTTTTCTGAAAATACGATATGTTTGACAAAATTTTTCTTAGTGACATACCAGATCCGGTTGTAGTGTTTGGGCCGGGTTTGGGGTGTTACAGAAAAGATGGCTAAGGGAGATTCGGCCAATGAATATTAATGAGAAGAATAGGTGTAGTTTCGGCTTTTGAATCAATGTGAAGATGAGGGAATAGGCTTAGAGATTTCGGCTTTTGCAGAGAATGAAGAAGAAGATGGAACTTTAGGAGTTTTCGGCTTTTACTCAGAGAAGAAGAGAAAAGAATGAGAGAAAAACCCCAAATGCCGAAATTGAAGAGATATTCCCCCTATTTATAGAAATTTCGGCACTTACCTAACCTTGCATATAAATCCTATCTTTTCTCCTTTATCTTAATCTACTAGCTCATCTAAAAGAGACTTAATTATCTCTAACTCCTCCCTCCTTTATCAGCATATTATCCACATATTTTAAACAATAAAATCCCTAAATTTTAGCCTTTATCTGCTTATTATCCTCATAAAATAAATTCCTAAATAATAGCCTTTATCTGCTTATTATCCACATATTTTAAACATTAAAATCCCTAAATTTTAGCCTTTATCTGCTTATTATCCTCATAAAATAAATTTCTAAATAATAGCCTTTATCTGCTTATTATCCACATATTTTAAACATTAAAACCCCTAAATTTTAGCCTTGTTGCCATCCACTCCACCTAATCCTAATGCCCATAATTTAGCTAACTTAAATTAAAAGAATTGGGCTCCATGAAACTTAAATTTGGGCCCCTTACTCCCTTGTGTGGCGTCACCTCCTATGATTGGGCCACAAGCCCACTTTGGTATTTTAAACATAGATACTACCTTTTAAACCCCTATAATGCCCAAATAGAAATTTTTAATCAAGGCCACTACCTAAGCCTGAGCCCAATTTGGACCCCTAACACTTAAATTAACACATTAAACATATCCTACCTATTAAACGCATAGGCCCAAAAATTCAGGATGTTACAGCTATTGTGGCATGTATAGGCTAAGATATATTTTGATTTGGTTTCAAATGGTGTATATGTGTATTTATGCCATGCGAAAATGGCTAAATGATGTTAACTTGGTTTATGGGTGAATTCGGTTTTGATGTTTATTTAAGGTGAAAGTACAACATTTCTAGGTATTTGTATTCGATATATGCTAGGGTTGGCTCGAATGATAGTATAGGCTATATGAATCTTAGGTTGCGTATTCTAGTAGTGATAGTACATCCACGTATAATGTGGTTGGTTTATAGGTATTAGGTGAAACATAGGATATGTTCAAGTTCGATAATTAATTTTTGATAATCATATGGGATGTGGTTGTTTATTAGTAATGTGTTGGTATATGCATATTTGATGTTGACGATAGATAAAACTTGTCTTTTAAAATGTATGCAATGTAGGCATATTTGGGCTGTTGAAATGTCATTGACCAAATGGATAGTTTTTTTTTTTTTTTGGGATCGATGGTTAATATAGAATGCAATTGCCATTGTTATTATTAATGAATGCAAATTATCGGTAGGTCTGTGTTTTAAAATCTATTCTGGGTCGGGTTAGGTCGGTAACGTCTTGTAACCCCATTCCGACGACGGATACGGGTTAGGGGTGTTACATTATATTTGATTCCTAATCGACTTGGCCTTAAAATTCGAATTTTAATATTTAAAATGAAATATAAAAAATCATAAAATACGAAAAGTTTACTATGCATCACATGATATATTTCCATCTTAGCCTCTTAAAAATTTATACTTTAACTTTTATTCTGTAACTGATGTTGCGTTGAAACTCAAATTTTAATATTTAAAAATAAAATTAAAAAAAGCGCAAAACACAATTACTTTTCTATGCATCACATGGTAAATTTTCATTTTAACCTCTTAAAAGTTTATACTCTATCCATAATTGCGTAACGGACTTCAACTCAAATTTCGAGTTTCAATATTTAAAAATGAAATTCAAAAGCATCATAAGACGAACTTCGGTATGCATCACATGGTAAATTTTCATTTTAACCTCCTAAAAATTTATACTTTATCTTTGATTCTATAAACGACATTGCCTCGAAATTCGAATTTTAATATTTAAAAGTAAAATTAAAAAAATCATAAACCAGGAGAAGTTCACTACGCATCGCATTGTAAATATCCATTTTAACCTCTTACAAATTTATACTTTATCTTTAATTTCATAACGGAATTTGCCTCAAATTTCAAGTTTCAATAATTAAAAAAAAATTAAAAACAATCATAAGACACGAGAATTTCACTATGCATCATATTGTAAATTTTCATTTAAACCTCTTAAAATTGTATACTTTATATTTGATTCCATAATTGACTTCGCCTCGAAATTTGAATTTTAATATTTAAAAATGAAATATAAAAAATCATAAAACACGAAAAGTTTGCTATGCATCACATTATAAATTTCCATCTTAACCTCTTAAAAATTTATACTTTAACTTTTATTCTATAACTGATGTTGCCTCGAAACTCGAATTTTAATATTTAAAAATAAAATTAAAAAAAGCGCAAAAGACAATTACTTTTCTATGCATCACATGATAAATTTCCATTTTAACCTCTTAAAAGTGTATACTCTATCCATAATTGCATAATGGACTTCGACTCAAATTTCGAGTTTCAATATTTAAAAATGAAATTCAAAAGCATCATAAGACACAAAAAATTCGGTATACATCACATGGTAAATTTTCATTTTAACTTCCTAAAAATTTATACTTTATCTTTGATTCTGTAAACGACATTGCCCGAATTTTAATATTTAAAAGTGAAATTAAAAAAATATCATAAAACATGAGAACTTTGCTATGCATCACATGCTAAATTTCCTTTTTAACCTCTTAAAAATTTATATTTTATCTTTGATTTTGTAACCAACGTTGCCTCGAAACTCGAATTTTAATATTTAAAAAATAAAATTTAAAAAAGCGCAAAACACTAATAGTTTTCTATGCATCATATGGTAAATTTCTATTTTAACCTCTTAAAAGTTTATAGTTTATTTATAATTCCGTAACGGACTTCGACTCAAATTGGAGTTTCAATATTTAAAAATGAAATTAAAAAGAATCATAAGACATGAGAACTTCGCTATGCATCACATGGTAAATTTTCATTTTAACCTCTTAAAAATTCATACTTTATCTCTGATTCTATAACCAACTTCGCCTCGAATTTCGTAATTTAATATTTAAAAATGAAATTAAACAAAATCATAAGACACAAGAACTTTGCTACTCATTGCATTGTAAATATCCATTTTAGCCTCTTACAAATTTATACTTTATCTTTGATTCTATAGTTGACTTGGCCTCGAAATTCAAATTTTAATATTTAAAAATGAAATTAAAAAACTCATAAAACACGAGAACTTTGCTATGCATCATATGGCAAATTTCTATTTTAACGACTTAAAAATTTATACTTTATCTTTAATTCCGTAATGGAGTTTGCCTCAAAATTCGAGTTTCAATGCCTCAAAATTCGAGTTTCAAAATCTTAAAATAAATTAAAAATAATCATAAGACACGAGAACTTCGCTATGCATCACATTATAAATTTCTATTTTAATC
The DNA here is from genome assembly GCA_005393395.2 of Gossypium australe. Lineage (NCBI taxonomy): Eukaryota > Viridiplantae > Streptophyta > Magnoliopsida > Malvales > Malvaceae > Gossypium > Gossypium australe. The sequence goes on along the minus strand of CM016620.1, from coordinate 43,299,406 downwards.
TCTTAAAAATTTATACTTTATCTTTGATTCTCTAATTGACTTGGCCTCGAAATTTGAATTTTAATATTTAAAAATAAAATTAAAAAAAAAAATCATAAAACACGAGAACTTTGCTATGTATCACATGATAAAATTTCATTTTAACCTCCTAAAAATTCAAACTTTATCTCTTATTCTTTAACCGACGTTGCCTCGAAATTTGAATTTTAATATTTAAAAATGAAATTACAAAAAATCATAAAACACGAGAAGTTTTATATGCATCACATGGTAAATTTCCATTTTAACCAATTAAAAATTTATACTTTAACTTTAATTTTGTAACGGAGTTTGCATGAAATTTCAAGTTTCAAAATCTTAAAATAAATTTAAAACAATCATAAGACATGAGAACTTCGCTATGCATCACATTGTAAGTTTCCATTTTAACCTCTTAAAAATTTATACTCTAACTTTGATTCTCTAACAGACTTGGTGTCGAAATTCGAATTTTAATATTTAAAAATCAAATTAGAAAATCATATAACACGAGAAGCTTGCTATGCATCACATGATAAATTTCCATTTTAACCTCTTTAAAGTTTATACTTTATCTTTGATTCTGTAGTTGACTTAAAATTCGAATTTTAATATTTAAAAATGAAATTAAAAAAAAGCATAAAACACTAGAAATTTTCTATGCATCACATGGTAAATTTCCATTTTAACCTCTTAAAAATATATACTTTATCTATAATTTCAACGAACGTTGCCTCAAACTTCGAGTTTCAATATTTAAAAATGAAATTAAAAGGACTCATAAGACATGAGAACTTTGCTATGCATCACATGGTAAACTTCCTTTTTAACCTTTTATAAATTTATACTTTATCTTTGATTTTGTAACCGATGTTGCCTCGAAACTCGAATTTTAAAATTTAAAAATAAAATTAAAAGAAGTGCAAAACACAATTAGTTTTCTATGAATCACATGGTAAATATCCATTTTAATCTCTTACAAATTTATACTTTATCTTTGATTCTATAATCAACTTGGTCTCAAAAATCAAATTTTAATATTTAAAAATGAAATTAAAAAACTCATAAAACACGAGAACTTTGCTATGCATCATATGGTAAATTTCCATTTTAACCTCTTAAAAATGTATACTTTATCTTTAATTTTGTAGATGACTTCGTCTTGAAATTCGAGTTTCAATATTTAAAAATGAAATTAAAGAGAATCATAAGACACGACAACTTCGCTATGCATCACATTGAAATTTTCCATTTTATCCACTTAGAAATTTACACTTTATCTTTAATTCCATGATGGACTTCACCTCAAAATTCGAGTTTCAATATTTCAAAATAATTAAAAATAATCATAAGACACGAAACTTTGTTATGCATCACATTGTAAATTTCCATTTTAACCTTTTAAAAATTTATACTTTATCTTTGATTCTGTAACTTAATTGGCCTCGAAATTCGAGTTTCACTATTTAAAAATAAAATTAAAGAGAATCATAAGACACGAGAACTTCGCTATGCATCACATTGAAAATTTCCATTTTAACCATTTAGAAATTTACACTTTATCTTTAATTCCATAATAGACTTCACTTAAAAATTTGAGTTTCAATATTTAAAAATAAATTAAAAATAATCATAAGACATGAGAATTTCGCTATGCATCACATTGTAAATTTCCATTTTAACCTCTTAAAAATGTATACTCAATATCCGACTTTGCCTTGAAATTCAAATTTTAATATTTAAAAATGAAATTTAAAAAATCATAAAACACGAAAAGCTTGCCATGCATCATATGATAAATTTTCATCATAGCCTCTTAAAAGTTTATACTTTAACTTTTATTCTATAACTGACATTGCCTCGAAACTCAAATTTTAATATTTAAAAGTAAAATTAAAAAAAGTACAAAACACAATTAATTTTCTATGCATCACATGGTAAATTTCCATTTTAACCTCTTAAAAGTTTATATTCTTATCTATAATTCCGTAACGGACTTCGACTCAAATTTAGAGTTTCAATATTTAAAAATGAAATTCAAAAGAATTATAAGACACGAGAACTTCGCTAAGCATCACATGGTAAATATCTATTTTAACCTTTTAAAAGTTTATACTTTATCTTTGATTCTGTAACGGACTTGGCCTCGGAATTTGAATTTTAATATTTAAAAATGAAATTAAAAAAATCATAAAGCACGAGAAGTTTTCTACGCATCACATGGTAAATTTCCTTTTTAGCCTCTTAAAAATTTATACTTTATCTTTGATTCTGAAACCAACGTTGCCTCGAAATTCAAATTTTAATATTTAAAAATAAAATTATAAAAAATCATAAAACACGAGAAGTTTTTTATGCATCACAAGGTGAATTTCCATTTTAACCACTTAAAAATTTATACTTTATCTTTAATTGCGTAACGGAGTTCCCCTCAAAATTCATGTTTCAATATTTAAAAATATATTAAAAACAATCATAAGACACAAGAACTTCGCTATGTATCACATTGTAAATTTCCATTTTAATCTCTAAAAAAATTTATACTTTATCTTTGATTATGTAATTGACTTTGCCTCGACATTCGAATTTAATATCTAAAAATGAAATTACAAAAATCATAAAACATGACAAGTTTTCTATGCATCACATGATAAGTTTCCATCTTAACCTCTTAAAAATTTATACTCTGTCTTTGATTTTGTAATCGACGTTGCCTCGAATTTTGAATTTTAATATTTAAAAATAAAATTAAAAAAAAGCGGAAAACACAATTAGTTTTCTATGCATCACATTGTACATTTCCATTTTAACCACTTAAAAACTTATAATTTATCTTTAATTTTGTAACGGACTTCGCCTCAAAATTCGGGTTTCAATATTTAAAAATGAAATTGAAAACAATCATAACAGACGAGAACTTTGCCATGCATCACATTGTAAATTTCCATTTTAACCACTTAAAAATTTATACTTTATCTCTGATTCTATAACTGACTTGGCCTCGAAATTTGAATTTTATTATTTAAATAAAATTAAAAAAAATCATAAAACACGAGAATTTTGCTATGCATCACATGATAAACTTCCATTTTAACCTCTTAAAGATTTATACTTTATCTTTAATTATGTAATCGCCGTTGCCTCTAAATTCAAATTTTAATATTTAAAAATAAAATTATAAAAAATGGGAGGTGTAGGCGACGGCAACAATGGGAGAAAGACAGAAAATTGAAGAGAAAAGAGGAGAGGAAGATGGTGAGCGGCTAGGGTAGGGAAAATTGAATTAAAGGCTGGAAAATACAATAAAAAGTTGTATTTATACTTAGGGTTCAAAGGTAAGGATGGCACACATATTAAAAAAACAAGGGATTTTGCAAAATGTAATTATTTTGCAAGAGAAAGGATTCAAACTTGGGACCTCATTTAATTTCCATGCTTTCTCATATTTCTTTTCATGATTAGGCTTTTTCCTTATTCTTGAAATAATTTTGCAATATTTATTTTAAAAACAAGGCATGTCACATACTAGGGTTTAAGGTAAATTTTGCAAAATAATAAAAATGATGCGAGAGAAAGGATTTGAACTTGGGTTTTAAGGAACGTTTCACTAACACTTATCCAACAAACTAATACCTCATTTATTTCCTAAAAATGCATAGATAATTGATGAACCGCAAAAGTAACATATTTTAATCCCACATTTAGTATGCTTTTGGATAAATTAAGCCTCGATTTATATAAAAAGGAGCTCTTAATCCTTTCTTTTCATGTTTTATACTCAGGAAAGCACTCAAGGATGAAAAGAACAAGAAACAGGCTTAAAACAGACCAAATTGGGCCGAGAGAGAAATCGACACGGCCTGGCCCAAAGCTAACACGGCCGTGCCTCATTAAAAGTTCGAGCACGGCCTGGCCACGATCCACACGGACGTGTGCCATGGCTGTGCCCTTTTCGTTGGAAAGAGCAATTTCATTCTGGAAAGGATACTTAGAGGCAAAGAAACACATTCCAAAGCCTATTCAAACACCCTATTAGGAATTCTACTTAAATTAGGATACTTAGGGACCAAGTATGGCATCTCAAAGTCTATATAAACACCCAAGGGGGAAACTTGAGAGGGGAGTTAGGCAGAAGCCGGAACCGGGGTCAAAGCTAGGCCAAAGAGCCAAGCCGAGAAGGTCAGAGTTGAGGGAATCACTCGAAGATAGCCAGTTGATCCATCCCAAGAAGCCAGAGTTATACTCAAGACGGCAAATTTCTCCTTCAATTCCTTCAGGGAGTTTTAGGGATTTCTTATGTTTTGTTTTATCTTATCTCTTGAGATGTTTTCTTTATTTGTCATAAACTAAATCCTTCAAATACCTGAAGGGGATGAAACCTAGATGAAACTTGTTATTTGATTTTTGAATTATATGATAATTACTTAGTTTGTTCTTAATTATGTTGCTTAATCCAAATATGATGTGCTTAGGTGGAGGAGGAATAGACCCTGCCTAAGAGTAGATCTAGCATAATTAAGCGGAGTTGATCGAACGCCTAAAGATAGGGTTACGAGATTTCACCGGATTATGGTGAAACCTAATATGGGAATCGATTGATCGATTTACTGCTATTCTAGGGGGTTATTATAAGCGAACGAGAGTTCCACTAATTAACCTGGGGTTAGACGTTATTCACCTCGAGAGAGGGTTTAATATAGGTTAGGGAGTCTTACGGATCGGGCTAAGTAGAGAAATCATATGATTCAGTGATAGGTAACGAGAGAAGTCTAGGTGGATTCTTCCTGAGGGTATCGTCGTGATCAACTGAGTTTTCCTTCAAGTTATTTTCCAATTCATTCTTTTTGTCTTGTGTCTTTAGTTTAGTAATCGTTAATTTAGATTAAAGCATCTTCACTATATATTTAAGACCAAATAATAAAAAGAAAGTTAGTATTAGTACTTTTAGTTCCTTTGGGTTTGACAATTCGGTCTTGCCTAAGCTATACTACTGTTCGATAGGTACACTTGCCTTTAATCGTTGTCAGAGTTAGTTTCTAGGTTTGATCATTCGTTTTATAAATTTTAAAGCTCCGATTTCAGTGATCAATAATCTCAAAAATTAAGGCACGACCACTCTCTCTCGATTCACAAACCCGATTCTACTTACCCCTGATTTTTGAGATGTTACAATTCTCCCTTCCTTAAAGAAATTTTGTCCTCAAAATTTTCTTAGTCACAAAATCTTTTATTCCTTTTCCTTCAAATCTGGGCACCAAGCTTTCGCTGCGCAGCTCAGATTCCAACCAATTGTAGACAATGCGTCTCCTTAAATTCCTAACATATATCTTGCAAATCTAATACGGAAACGTTATTAACAGATTCCTCTACCCCAATTCCCAATTTTAACAAAAACTCTAATGGATTATGCTTACCACAATATCTACAATTTGGAACCTTAGCTGATCTAACAGTTTCTCCAGTAATAACTACTACAACATTTCATCGAGGTCTGGCTCCTCTAGCCCCTTTTTAAAGGTAGCAGATTTGGACAAGTGGAAGCAGACTCTCTCCTTTTTCAAACTTTAATATTTTCCTTTCTCTTGCACTCTAAGCATTTACTTTCTTCCTCCATATTAGTCCTTTCAAACATAATTTTGAAAACACATTCTAAGACTCCCAATATCGCTTGTGACACTGCATCATCCCCAACTTCCTGGTTTTCACCTTTAGAAGTAGGCGCAATCACGACGTCATTCGTCTCAAGGTTAGGCACAATTCCTTGAAAAAAATAACTCAACCTGGTAGCTTGACGTTGAGCCCCATGGTTCCTCATTCTACGGTTGTTCATTATGTATCCTACGATCTTAAATTTAATCTACAATTTCAGAAAAAAAAATCACTAGCTAACTTCAATCAATTTTTAGTTTCCTATCTTACAGTTTCAAAGAAAAGTTAAATACTAACTATTTCAGTTCTATGTCTACAATAATACACCTCAAGTGTTTACCTATAACTTAACAATATCTTTTCTATGGCAACCGGCATCAGAGTCTCAGACCTGATTTTCTTTGTATAATATCATTTTCAAAATTCATCGTGGCTTTTTTTCCCCAAATACCCCTTTTTCATGTATACATGCATGCAAACTCATTTTTGAAAATAAAAAATCAATCTAAGGTTTTGAACCAAGGCTTTGATACCACTAAATGTAACCTCCCAAACTCGGCCTAGATATGATGGTTAGATTGAGAAGGCTATATTGGCCACCAAAATGGCTAAGCTAACTTACGTTACTTTTGAAGACCTTAAAAAAACTCATTTTAGAGAAAATCGTATTTAACTTTGAGTTAGCTTAAAAGCATTCATCCATTAGGTCGTGTATACTTATGATTCATTTTATTGTTGATAGTGTTGTTTAGAAAAACCATTTGCTTGTCGCTCTTCTTAAAAAAAAAAACTCGATGTTAAACTAATGCAATAGAAAAACCATTTTTCAAGTCATTTTGGAAACTTAGTTGCCTTATCGATTTGTTTTTCAAAAACGGTTCCTTTGCAATGTAGTGGAAACTAGGGGACAATATCAAATTTTACTTAAGCTTGATATCATGCATTATCAGATTATTATGCTTGAGTAATCCATGCATGCAAAAATCCAAGAAGAAAAGTTACCAAGCCATAAACCATAAATAATTAAAAATTACAAACCAAAACCAATAAAGACTTAATAATACTTATTAAGAATAGTCCGAGGTCCAAAGAGATTCTCCAAATGTTGAGTCCGATCCTACTTTCGAGGTTTACGTGAAAAGTTAAACGCTATTGGGGGGAGAGCTTATGAAAAGCTCAGTGTGCGTCGAACAATTATTTAAACGGACAAAAACATAAATATCAAATACAGTGAAACATATTAGTATTAACAGAAGAACACATAACCATCATTGAAATTTCATATCATTACATAGACATTATCAAATTGATGTCAAACTGTGTATGAGCATGGGCCATCATTCATTCGAGTAACAATCATTAATTTCGATACGATTCAATACAACACAATATAATGCGTAGCATAAATCAATAACATTCGAATATGTCGTGAGCATGATGCAATGCAAAAAGGTTCCTACCTATACCATCAGCTACACACCACGAGTTCCCCAGAACCCGTCACCCGAACTCCAAAACATTATGGGTTTAAGCCCGCTGTAGGTAAAACCACCGATAATAATATGCGAAAAATTCTGCAAGTAAAATGCAGACAAGCTGCCAGTAAAAATGCTATAAATCTCCATTCCCCTCGGTACTCGATGTGCAGTGCACTGACTACGAATAATGCGGACTTAATATGCCACCGGTACTCCATGGAACTCCTCCGTCAACCACAAAACCCCAACCCAATGCATATGCAATATGTCACACAATCTCATACATAATCATATCTCAATAATTTTCACATTCATTTGACATACTCAGCATGTCCTCAATAATCACATACTTTCAGTAAATGGAAACAATGTTCCAATCTTTCAAATTACCATTGCGTTGGTATCAATCAATATTGTTCAATTTAACATACTTTACGGATTTTCATTGTGTATAAATAGCACCATTTTCAGTACAGTTTAAATCATACATAAACTTAATATCTCAACACATTATATCATTCAGTCAAACATTCTTATATCTCGTAACTCAAATATGCAATTACAAACTCAATCAACAATTCATACTATCAAACTAGCAATTTCTTTTAAGGCTCGAAACATAACTAGTTCGACCACTCACAAAATCAATAATTTAACTATTAAAAAAATCCAATCAGCAAGCTAATTTATCAAATATAACATGATATTTAACATTTTCAAACAATTTTATGAGTTTAGGACCCACACCTTATTTTTCGCTTCCTCGCAGCACACTAGCAAATCTTCCAATTTTCCTTAATAATTCCTTAAACGAACCTAAACCAAAATTCAGTATAAATTCAGTCAATTTACCACTAAACCATCCCCCAAACACTCACTTATGAGTTCAAACCAATCGTTGAAATTATAACTATTTTATGAATCCAAACTAGTTAGATTCCTTACACTGTATCTATGGGAACCGTACGTACAATCGTTCTTCGCCTTTAAGGATGATTTGGGGCATTTGGGTCAGAACCTAATTTAATAAAATACTAGAAATAAGTATCTAATTAATGATTAAATTCCTTCATTTAATCAATTCATAACCTTTACCCAACAACTATGTTGAAATAACAAACTAGTTATCCTTAATTGCACTTACGCTTCACGATTTGTGGGATCCGATTGGCTAATTGATCAAGAACGTCTCTTCCTAATTAACATGTGATTAAAGGGTGATTAGGAGGGTTCAAGAACACAATTTAATGCTGGAAAAATATGGTCAAGACCCAAGAAACAAAACAACCCCCTTTCTTGCACATAGGCGCATGCACCACCACCCATGGTGGCCAAAATTGGGGTTGAATTTGAAAATGGTTTGAGATCTCATTAAAATATAGAAAAATACCTTTGAAGTAATTTAAAATCTCCCAAATTCCAAATCTAGAATTTTTTTAATTGACAAGATTAGTCAAGAAATTGAAGAGAAAAGAGATCTTACCAAGCTAGTTGAGAGAAACGGCAATAACACTTTCTTGGCAATGTTCAGGATCAATCTTGGGGTTCAATATTTTAGATTTGGGGATGATCTAGATGAGGATAAATGGCAGAAATAGAGTAAAAGAGATGGTGCACAATCTTTATGCAGAAAAAAGAAGAAAGAGATGGTAAAATGGGAGGTGTAAGCAACGACAACAATGGGAGAAAGAAAGAAAATTGAAGAGAAAAAAGGAGAGGAAGATGGTGAACGGCTAGGGTAGGGAAAAATTAAATTAAAGGCTGGAAAATACAATAAAAAGTTGTATTTATACTTAGCGTTCAAAGATATGGATGGCACACATATTTAAAAAATAAGGGATTTTGCAAAATTTAATTATTTTGCAAGGGAAATGATTCGAACTTGGGACCTCATTTAATTTCCATGCTTTCTCATTTTTTTTCACCATTAGGCTTTTTCCCCATTCTTGAAATAAATTTTCAATATTTATTTTAAAAACAAGGCATGTCACATACTAAGGTTTAAGGTAAATTTTGCAAAATAATAAAAATGATGCGAGAAAAGGGATTTGAACTTGGGTTTCAAAGAACGTTTCATTAACACTTATCCAAAAAATCAATACCTTATTTATTTCCTAAAAATGCATAGATAATCTCAAAAATTAAGGCATGACCACTCTCTCTTAATTCACAAACTTGATTATACTAACCCCCGATTTTTGGGATGTTACATGTAACCTCCCAAAAATATGAATGTCTGACTGTCAATTTCTGTTGTTGTTAAGTCTTTGTTTTTGTGGCTATGTAATTTGCTTATGTGTTCGAGGTTAGGGGTTCGAGTCTTTGCGTAAGCGAAGCGGGGATATGTTTTTGCTACTTTGCAGAATTAGTTTAATTGTTTTTTTAAAATTTAAGTTTTCTTTCCTCTTTTTAATCGTTCGTTTCTTATTTTTCTCCTTCTTCGTTCTTCTTTTCCTTTTTTCTTTTTCCTTCCTTTCCTTTTGGCTTACTGTTAAAGTGTTGCTGCAGTGTAATCGAGTAAGTACACATCTTATTATTGTCGACTGAAAGGTTAATTGCATGAGTTTTATTGTAGAACTTCTGTTAAACTTTTGTTCATTCATTTCTGTTGAACTGGGTTTTGACTTAGCTTGTTTAAATTGTCTATTAAATGATCGTTTGGGTTCCTTTTTAGGCGTAAATATCGAAGGTAGCGATCCCCAACACTCTAATTTGAGTAATTGCCATTGATTCATCGGTAAATGTTAGTTTCGTTTGAAGGTTTTGTGTCAAATCTTTTGACATAGTTAGTTTTGTGTTAAATTGTGTGATTTTTGTCATTTAAGTTGTTTAATTGGTCATTGGATGGTCGTTTTCGGTCGGGATTCTTTTGCGTTGTTTCTACTTCGAAACTATACTAGGTGTGTAACGAGCCCGATTTTCTGCAAATTTTGAATGCATGAAACATGGTTGTCAATGCCACATAGCCGTGTGCTAGGCTGTGTGGTAGGCCGTGTAACTCATTGTTTGTGAATTAGGGCTACACAGGCCAAGGACACGGGCATGTGCTTAGGCCGTGTAACTCACTATTTTGGAATTAATGTCACACAGGCAAGAGACATGGACATGTGTCCAGGACGTGTGAGAGGTATTTTGAGATTTGAGTCATACGAGCGTGCGTTTGGTAGTGTACTAGACCATGTAACTCACAGTTTTGAGCCACACGACTATGTATCAGGCCGTGTGTGACATTAAGAGGGCCACACGGGAGTGTGCTAGGTCGTGTGGACCACACAGGCCAGACATCCAGGTCATGTGAATCCACATGGGCGTGTGGGCTGAAATTCAAAATTTTCCCCTAGGGCTGTAAACATCGTTCAAATCGAATGTATGCCTTTCATAGGGTTTGTATGATTGGAATTAGGCTATATAACTTGATATATGAAGATCTAAGGCTGATTAAGTTTTTATGTATGCTTATATCTGATGCAATAATTGCTAAATGATTATATCTGACGCGATAACTATTAAGTGATTATGATCTGTATATCTGTATGTGAATTATGTTTGGATAACCATATATACACTCTTGATATCCGATAACTTTGTTTCTGCATTAGGTTGGGAATGTTGAGATAGATGAGTTAGTGAGGGTAGTTTAATTATCTAACTGATTCTAGTGGCTAAGCCACTAATATTTCTGATTCTGGCGATTTATCGCATACTGATTGGCAACTAGGCTGCAATTGTTCTGAAATGTGACATACAATCACCACGCTGTGTTTAGAGATGGATGGGTACTTAATGCCTTATATGTTGTGTTGGGATGGACAGAGATGATGTGTAGCAGATGGGGTTAGAAATCTGCATATGTATCTGACATGTTCTACATCTGTATATGATATTCTCTAGAAATGACTGATTATGAAAGATTGAAATCATATTTACTGTATTACTGTTTATTAATGAATGTAAGTTACACACACAGAGATGAAAACTTGTTTAGTTTGTTTATCTGAATTTCAAGTAACCCATAGACTTAAGCGGGTCGACGTGGCAGGAGCTCAGTCATCTCTTTACTTATTACTTAATGTTTTATCCGGACTTATACTTATGCATTTATTTTAGATTTCAGTTTATGATATGGATCCTACGTCGATTAATTATATAATGATTTTGATTGTTAAACTCAAAACAATTAAGACTGGTTTTCGATTGATGTTTTGGTGTAGCCTCCAGACTTGGTGTTAACGTCAGAGCCGGGTATGGTTGTTATATTTAGTGGTATCAGAGCCAAGTTTACAAAATTCAGGTTGTGTTTCTAGGCTCCTATTTTTGTTAAATTGTGTTTTGGAGGAAAAAATTATTTGAGTAACTCTGGAAATCGATTTATAAAAGACCAAGTCTCCAACGCCGAACCTGTAAGTACTTCTACTTTAGCTATACTATTTAGCTAGAAAAAATATTGTAATGACTGAACTTGTAGTTTTAGTTAGAGATTGTGATATGAACTGTGAAATAAGATATCTGATGTAACACCCCAAACCCGGCCCACAAGCCATGACCGGATCTGGTATGTCACGGAAGAAAGGAAGTTCGAAAGGTTTAGGTTAATTGTAGAAATTTAAAATTTTGCTAAGGGTATAAAACGGTATTCGTTAAAAACTCAGGTGGGTTGATTTGGTAAATCCGATAGAGTTGTAAATCCCTTATTCTTTTAAAACCATTCGATCATTTAGATTTTAAACATTGGAGTGGTCAATAGCTTAGAAAATTTTGCTACCCGATAGTAGCATTTTTGAAAACGCGTACAAGTATTTATCTTCGAAAACGTTACTTTTAACCAATTTGCATAACCGTCCGTAAGTTCATCAGTTATAAAGTAAAGTAAAACAACTACCTAACCATCCAAAATAATAAGCGGCCATATTACAACCCAATCGAATTGTAGTGAATAATTAAACTTAAAACGGCAAAATAAAGTTTCAAATCCACAAAACCAACATGGCCGCCTCGAGCTCTCCTCGGCTCCGCATCCGTGCTCTACTCACCTGCAAGATGATATGGGAAGGGGTGAGTCACCAAGACTCAGTGTATAAATCCCCAACCCGGGAAATAACACTCATACACAAGATATTAGTATGACATGCAATTATGCAACCCAACCTAGCCATCCATGCTCCTTTTCTACCCCGTGTGGTACCAAACCACTGGTGGTGCCAAACCACTGGTGACTCATAGTCACAATATCCGTCAATACGTGTGGTGCCAAACCACTGGTGGTGCCAAACCACTGGTGACCCGAAGTCACAATCAAATGATGGGGCCAACCCATCGTGTGATACCAAATCACTGGCGTCGATCCCGTATCTCAAATGTGGGGCCAACCCACGGTGGTACTAAGCCACAGGGACGAGACGCTATGAGGTGCCAAACCTCTGGAGGTACCAAACCTCTGGTGACCGTAGTCACAATGTGTTACCAAAACACTGGTGTCCGTCGACACGAATATTACTCCCTCTCATCAATCCCACCATCATCATGCTCATATTACAGTATCATGATTCCATATATCATGCAATCGTATATAGCATAGCATTTTTCAGCATATGATGGCATATACAACATATATCGTAAATCGAGTAATAAGGAAACTTACCCGGAACCCAAGCTTATGCCCACTAAGCCAAGTTACCATATGAGAGGTTATTAATATCATTAAATAACAGTTTATACTAATAAAGTGTGTAGGAGTTTACACACCTAAATAATTGAAGGTCTACAAGAAATCCCGGATTTACGTGATGTTTAAAAAGTCCCGAACTTGTCCTCGTATAGCTCCTATTATTCGGCCATTACGGGTTAGCATTTAGGGGTCTTATCGATTAATTAACAAGTCCAAGGTTATTGGTCATAACATAATAAAACAGGGCCTTAGGCCGAACCTTTATTAATACGAACTAATATGACTTGAAATCTTGAAAGCTTCTGGTCTCCTAGCCGATTTATCCCCCTAAAATCACAGTGCACAAATCGGTCAAACATAGATACTAAAATGGCCCTTCAAAAGAGAGGTAAGGAACCTAAGTAAAAGAGGAAATTCTTACCAACTTTCGAAAATACCCCTCTTTTCGGATTCGGCCTATGCTCTAGGTGGTAAGCATCATTCGGCTAAGACTACAATGGGAAAAGAAAGCAAATTTGACGAGGTTAAAGAGCTTAGAATATAAACAATGGAAGGAAAGAAATAATAGGAGCTAGCCGAAAACACCCCCCCACTTAGAGCCTCTTCAAAAATCGAAACCCCAAGCCCCCCCTTGGAGTCTCCCATTTTCGGCCAAGGTCTAAAACTCTCGGCCACAACAGTTGGTCGCCCTTACCTCGACAATTTCTCCTCCTAGATGAACACCAAAATTCGGCCAAGCCTTGAGGATAGATGGTGTAGCCGGCCACTTCAAGAGAAACTAAGGAGAGGAAGAAGAACAAGGTTTCGGCATGCACAAGGGAGGGGAAAACAAAGTATGCTAAGGGAATTTGGCTTTCTTCTAATTTTGGCCAAGCATTCAAGGTTGGAAGGAAGGGAAAATAATAGAGCTACTGCCGAAATGCTCTCCTTTGCTAAACTCCAAGGCCGGCCACCCCAAGGCATGCCCTTCTTCAAATTTCAATTTCCTATAATATTGTTTTGCATATTCCCAACACTCCCCCCATACTTAATTTAACTAATGGCTAGATAAAACAAGGATAATTCCCATACTACAATAAAATATTACCCCATATTCCAATGGAAATAATAATAACTAATTAAATAAAATAAAACAATAATACTAAAAGGATAAAATAAGGGAGACATGCAGCCAACAGCCTTGTTCCCCGTGCGTGCATGCGCATGCTGGCGCCCCAAACTTCGTCGGCCAAGGCAAAAAGAGGAAGGAAAGCTCCCAGGCGCTGCTGGGTCTCGAACCCCGGACCCGAAGCAGCTTTCCCCAAGCCTCAGCCATCAGGCCAACTGGTCTTTCATGACATAATGCGTCGGGAGTTTCTTTTAAACACTCGTTTCCTGCATGCCTTAATGCCAGAGACGAAAACAAAAAGCACGTTCATGCCTTACCCTCGGGTCTCGAACGCGAGACCTGAGGCAGAATTCCCCACGCTTTATCCACTTGACCGACCTGACTTTCATGGTAGAATTGCGTCGCATCATTTTTTTAAATCCTTCCTGATGGCTTCAATAGTTGAAATGCTAAAAGCAAAAGTTAAACGCCCTAGGCGCGATTCCTAGGGCTCGAACGCAGGACCCGAAGGCATATACCCGAGCCTTCTGCCACTCTTCTAACGTGCCTTTCGTGACCTAACTCGTCAGTATTTTCTTTTAAGCACTCCCTTACTTCAACGCTAAAATAAAACAAGCTCCCTTGCGTCCCTGGTGGTTCGAACCCGAGCCTAGCGCACCTTCTAGCCTTCTAGCAGCACCCTAACCACTCCGCCAGCCATTCCTTTGTGTCCATATTCGCCCCAATAAATAAAAATACTTATACTTAGCCTTTCCATCCCAAGCACTTAAGGAACTTTTTAACCCTATACCAAACCCAACTCGGGATTTCTGACCAAGCCATAACACATACATTAATTTAGGCAATCACGCAATAATTAAATTACCTTGCAACCAACCTAGTGCAGGATGTTACATCTGATGAGAATTCTGAACTGATCTATGAACTTTTGGCATTGTAGATAAGTTGTTATAATAAGTTAGCACAATAGTCGTGGACGTGGTTCCCGTGGATGTCATGGACGCCAAGGAGGAGCTCAAGCAAAGTCATCCTCTATGGGCAGTATGCCCAATCTAGAGACTAGCGAGACCACTGATACTCTTACTGCTGAGACGGGGTCTCAGGTTTCGACGGCCGGGGATGACTTACTTTCCCAAGCTATGTTGCGTGTATCGGAAAGGGTCGCTAGGACCCATTCTGGATCTGGGGTCGAAGGTCAATTACTGAATGACTCCAGTTATAACATCCCATACTCGGTCCAATTGCCAGACCCGAGCTACGAGATGCTATGAATAAATCTAGAATAATCACCTGCAATTTAAAACATTTAATGATCATATAAATACACACATTAATTATTAAAAATAAACACAAAACTAAATCAAACTTTTAATACAATAGATTAGATTCGAGCGTGAAAAAGGACTAAACTGTAAATTTTCCAAAACTTTGATATCGATACTGTAACATCCTAGATTAGGGGTTATGCGTTTGTGCATAATTCATGAGTTAGTAGGTTTTGGCAATGTTTGGAAGTGTATTAAGGGTTTTTAAAATTCTAGGATAGAAGAGAAAGCTTAGAAAAATTATTGGATTTTAAGTGAAAAGAGGAAACGAGGCAAAGAGGCCTTAAGGAAAATTTGTGTTGGACTCATGACACAAGGAAGGCATGTGGCAAAGTGGACTCAGTGGGTGCGTTGGAGGTGTTCTGAGGAGTTTTAGGAACCCTAAGATGTAAGGAAATGTATGAAATGTAAGGAAATGTATGGAAATGTATGGAAATGTAAGGAAATGTACGGAAATGTAAGGAAATGTAAGGAAATGTATGGAAATGTATGTAAATGTATGGAAATGTATGGAAATGTATGGAAATGTATGGAAATGTATGGAAATGTAAGGAAGTGTATGGAAATGTATGGAAATGTATGGAAATGTAAGGCAATGTATGGAAATGTAAGGAAATGACTTGGAAATGTAAGGAAAAGATTTAGAAATGTTAAGTTCAAAAGAGGAAAGTAAACATTCCGGGAAACTTGGAAATGTAAGGAAATGTTAAGTTTAAAGGAGGCAAACGAAAATTTTTGGAAACTTGGAAATGTAAAGAAATGTCAAGTTTTAAGGTTTAAAAAGAGGAAATTAAGGCAAGGTGGCCTTAAGAAAATTAGTAGGAGGAATTTGACACACAATCAGGCTTGGAAAAGTGGCCTGAAGATGTCACTTAAGGCCCAGATGGGTGACGCCACAAGCAGGTATTTGGGCCAGGGTTCGAGTCACTTGGGGAGCAAATAAAGAAGTTTTATTTTTGCTTCCAGAAGCAGAGAGGTGGACGGCACAAGGCTTCTAAAAGAGGAGTTTTATTCTCTTTAAATTTCGTCTAAATAGGAGATAAATAAAGGATTTTGTTTTGGATAATTTCTAAGAGATAATTGTTGGATTAATTCTTTTATTTTGTGATAATTAAAAGGATAAAGCTATCAATTAGAAGAGTGGTGGCCAAGTAAGGGACTCTAGCCTAGTAATTTCGGCTATAAAAGGAAGAGTAAGGCTATTCTTCATTCATTCATTTCTCTTCAAGGAAACCTCTGCCGAAAATTCCCTAGCAAACTATTCTTCTTTCTCTTTTATTTTTGCCAAAGCCGAAATCTTCTTCTCCCCAAGTCCACCATTGTCGATCCCTCCCAAATCCCATACTTTTCTATTGAAGCCGAAAATAAGTTCCATCTAGGCCATAGTCGACTAGTCTCCTAATCTTCAGAGCCGAATCTTTGAGGGGCTTCAAGCAAAGGTTTTGTCGATTTCTTCAATAAGGGTAAGATTAAATTCAGTTTCCATTCTTTCTACTTTTAGACTTATCGAAATCTAGGGCTAATCCCATTAATGTTCATGGTTGTCGAAACTTTGAAGGAGAAGTTCTTTTCCCGAGGGTACACCATAGGCCGCGTGTTCCCTAGTTATTCGGCGAGTTTCGGGATTTAAAATCCACAAGGTAAGCATCTATAGCATTCAGACAAGGCTTATTTTAGTGTTTAGATCTATCTTTTCTTATTTTAAAAGCCGAAAACTAATATGTTAAAAGGGTCTAGAGTTGGCCGAATATAAGGAAGGAGCATAGCAAGTTTCAGGATTTGGCAACAAGGTAAGTTTTAGGTGTACAAATCCTACTAGGATTTGGTTTTATAGCCAAATAGGTTTTTACTAAATAGTAAGTGATTAATCAAATGTAGGAATTGAGATCTAAGGCGGTAGATCAGATCTCGAGATTTTAGTGAAGTTGTTAAGCGAATCAGGTGTGTACCCCACACTATCTTTTAATACGTTATATGGCAATATGTAATGTATGTATGTATAAGAATGTGAATATGGCTAAGTACCCTAACGTGGTACAAAGTACTCAGGTACGTTTCCTACTCCTGCTAGGATTACGAAATATGTTATATTTTAACATGTGAAAAGTGACATGAATGTGAATTTAAGTATGATATGCATGATATAAAATATATATGGGGCATTCGGGTTATATGAGAAAGGGGAAGTGAATGTGATGACTTCGGTCTCACTATCTGAATGTGGTGGCTTCGGTCACGTTATCTGAATGTGGTAACTTCGGTTACATTATCTGAATGTGGTAACTTCGGTTACATTATCTGAATGTGGTGTCTCATGACACAATTTTTTAATCTGGTGGCTATGCCACGAATTTATATGGGCGATGAGCACGTCGACTGTAGCGACTGCCTTCGATGGTGTGTAGCGGAAGGAGGGTTGACTTAGTAGTCCCCACGGTGTGCAGGTTGGTACGGTGATGTGTAGCGGATGGCATCTAGGTTTGGGTATGGGTTGCATCATTATTTTATCTGTATATGAATGTGCATGTGATACGTTATGGTATGCCTGATCTATTAAATTTTAGTGTTGTGTACACATTGAGTCTGTTGACTCACCCCGTTGGGGAATATTTTTCAGGTGATGAGCAATAATGGACCGGGTAGGCAGGAGCTAAAGGTGGCCATGCATAGCAAGGAAAAATCTTATTATTTGGGACTTTTATTTTTACTAAGCACTTTAATTTTAAGTTTGGGAATTATTTGATGTAATAAGGCCATAAGGCCATAGTTGAATTTCTTTATTTCTTTTTACTTATTATTATTATGTTACGAATTATTATTAATTAACGAATCAAGTAAATTTATTTTTGAATAAGCCCTAAATGTTTTGTCACTCTAAATAAATGGATTTCAATAGAAGATAAATTGGTTTTCAACACAAGCCCAACCCAAAACAATATTTTTTTTAATTTTGCACAAGTTTTTCCTAAGAAACAAAAGAACTTTGAACCGGTTTACTTGAGGAACGTACCAAATCTGGTCAAAGCTCGTGGGCCGGGTTTGGGGGTGTTTCAATTTGGTATCAGAGCCCAGTTTTAAACTCTCGGCCTTGGGTTTAAGGCCCAAAGCGTTTTCAAAAAAATTAAGCCCAAAAGAATTTTGTGAAAATTTTTGAAATAAGCAGGTTTTCTGGCATGGCACCTAAGTCTCCGACCCGCAGTCCACCAGGTAAGTACTTCGATCTCTTGTGTGATTTATATTATGATTTGTAGAAGGGTAGAAATGGAATGGAACGTAGATTAGTGAGCTAGAATCTATTGAACCATAGGACTAGTCTACTCAAACACAAGTGCATAAGACTTAAGGACCATTAAACAAACCTATGACTAAGTCGCCGAGCTAGGGTGTGGTAACCATTGTGCGCATGTCTAGGATTGGATTCGGAAGACCCTGGTACTTAAGCAGTCCTAGTGACTCACCTCCTCTTCGCAGGAATCCTATCTGGTGGGTAGCTACGGTTCACCCTAACCAAGAGGACTCAGTCGCAGGCTAAACACAATAACTAAAACCCGAAAGGGAACTAGCCGTGTTTTTATAAAAAACCCTAGTTTTAAAACTCTTAAAAATTTCTTTTTAATTTGTGAGAACTATTGTTTTACAACATTTTTCCGAAAAATTTCCGATTTGTAGAATTACTAAAATACCCTTATTTGCAAAATTACAAAACTGCCCTTGGTTTATGAAATTTCCAAAATACCCACAGTTCTTATTCAAAAAAATTCATTACTTTATAAAATGTCCAAAAACCCTAATTTGCAAAATATCAAAATACCTTGATTTTGGAAAATTACAAAACTGCCCCTAACTTACAAAATTACCAAAATGACCCAGATTTCCAAATTTTTGCAGCATCACCGTTTTGGAAAGTACAATTCTCAAAAAGAACCCTCAAAGTTTTGCAAAATTTGGAAATACCCCGAAAATATTAAACTCTACAAATTTACCATGGTTTATTACCAAAATACCCCCGAGCTCCAAATTACCAAAATACCCCTGGATTTCAAAAATTTTTCAAAATACCTCGGAAATTTAAAAATTCCAAAATGCTTTTTGACAAAATCACCATGGAACCTCATTTTGACAAATTACAAAAATACCCCTGTAGGGCAAATTACGAAAATACCCCTGGGTAGTGGAAAAACAACAACATGAAAACTACAACATTTCTCTGAATGAACGAAAGTTCATAATTGATTGATGGATGTATGAATGTAAAGACTGTGTGCATGTATGGATACGAAAGAACCACTCCTAAAATTCTTTTCATAAAACTTATTTGCGGGTAATCAGTGGAATAAGGACTAATGCATAAAACTTTGTAATCAGATTAAATCGCGACATTAGAAATGAGTTCTAGGGGACGTGAACTTAGAAATTGTGCCTAGAAAGTATGATGGTTCTATTAAGATCAGAGTGCACAGCGTAAGCATAGTGCGGTGAGAAGGATTGTACGACTGTTAGTAAGTAATTTCGAGGACGAAATTATTTTTAAGGAGGGTAGAACTGTAACATCCTAGATTAGGGGTTATGCGTTTGTGCATAATTCATGAGTTAGTAGGTTTTGGCAATGTTTGGAAGTGTATTAAGGGTTTTTAAAATTCTAGGATGGAAGAGAAAGCTTAAAAAAATTATTGGATTTTAAGTGAAAAGAGGAAACGAGGCAAAGAGGCCTTAAGGAAAATTTGTGTTGGACTCATGACACAAGGAAGGCATGTGGCAAAGTGGACTCAGTGGGTGTGTTGGAGGTGTTCTGAGGAGTTTTAGGAACCCTAAGATGTAAGGAAATGTATGAAATGTATGGAAATGTATGGAAATGTATGGAAATGTAAGGAAATGTACGGAAATGTAAGGAAATGTAAGGAAATGTATGGAAATGTATGTAAATGTATGGAAATGTATGGAAATGTATGGAAATGTATGGAAATGTAAGGAAGTGTATGGAAACGTATGGAAATGTATGGAAATGTAAGGCAATGTATGGAAATGTAAGGAAATGACTTGGAAATGTAAGGAAAAGATTTAGAAATGTTAAGTTCAAAAGAGGAAAGTAAACATTTCGGGAAACTTGGAAATGTAAGGAAATGTTAAGTTTAAAGGAGGCAAACGAAAATTTTTGGAAACTTGGAAATGTAAAGAAATGGCAAGTTTTAAGGTTTAAAAAGAGGAAATTAAGGCAAGGTGGCTTTAAGAAAATTAGTAGGAGGAATTTGACACACAATCAGGCTTGGAAAAGTGGCCTGAAGATGTCACTTAAGGCCCAGGTGGGTGACGCCACAAGCAGGTATTTGGGCCAGGGTTCGAGTCACTTGGGGAGCAAATAAAGAAGTTTTATTTTTGCTTCCAGAAGCAGAGAGGTGGACGGCACAAGGCTTCTAAAAGAGGAGTTTTATTCTCTTTAAATTTCGTCTAAATAGGAGATAAATAAAGGATTTTGTTTTGGATAATTTCTAAGAGATAATTGTTGGATTAATTCTTTTATTTTGTGATAATTAAAAGGATAAAGCTATCAATTAGAAGAGTGGTGGCCAAGTAAGGGACTCTAGCCTAGTAATTTCGGCTATAAAAGGAAGAGTAAGGCTATTCTTCATTCATTCATTTCTCTTCAAGGAAACCTCTGCCGAAAATTCCCTAGCAAACTATTCTTCTTTCTCTTTTATTTTTGCCAAAGCCGAAATCTTCTTCTCCCCAATTCCACCATTGTCGATCCCTCCCAAATCCCATACTTTTCTATTGAAGCCGAAAATAAGTTCCATCTAGGCCATAGTCGACTAGTCTCCTAATTTTCATAGCCGAATCTTTGAGGGGCTTCAAGCAAAGGTTTTGTCGATTTCTTCAATAAGGGTAAGATTAAATTCAGTTTCCATTCTTTCTACTTTTAGACTTATCGAAATCTAGGGCTAATCCCATTAATGTTCATGGTTGCCGAAACTTTGAAGGAGAAGTTCTTTTCCCGAGGGTACACCATAGGCCGCGTGTTCTCTAGTTATTCGGCGAGTTTCGGGATTTAAAATCCACAAGGTAAGCATCTATAGCATTCGGCCAAGGCTTATTTTAGTGTTTAGATCTATCTTTTCTTATTTTAAAAGCCGAAAACTAATATGTTAAAAAGGTCTAGAGTTGGCCGAATACAAGGAAGGAGCATAGCAAGTTTCAGGATTTGGCAACAAGGTAAGTTTTAGGTGTACAAATCCTACTAGGATTTGGTTTTATAGCTAAATATGTTTTTACTAAATAGTAAGTGATTAATCAAATGTAGGAATTGAGATCTAAGGCGGTAGATCAGATCTCGAGATTTCAGTGAAGTTGTTAAGCGAATCAGGTGTGTACCCCACACTATCTTTTAATACGTTATATGGCAATATGTAATGTATGTATGTATAAGAATGTGAATATGGCTAAGTACCCTAACGTGGTACAAAGTACTCAGGTACGTTTCCTACTCCTGCTAGGATTACGAAATATGTTATATTTTAACATGTGAAAAATGATATGAATGTGAATTTAAGTATGATATGCATGATATAAAATATATATGGGGCATTCGGGTTATATGAGAAAGGGGAAGTGAATGTGATGACTTCGGTCTCACTATCTGAATGTGGTGGCTTCGGTCACGTTATCTGAATGTGGTAACTTCGGTTACATTATCTGAATGTGGTAACTTCGGTTACATTATCTGAATGTTGTGTCTCATGACACAATTATTTAATCTGGTGGCTATGCCACGAATTTATATGGGCGATGAGCACGTCAACTGCAGCGACTGCCTTCGATGGTGTGTAGCGGAAGGAGGGTTGACTTAGTAGTCCCCACGGTGTGCAGGTTGGTACGGGGATGTGTAGCGGATGGCATCTAGGTTTGGGTATGGGTTGCATCATTATTTTATCTGTATATGAATGTGCATGTGATACGTTATGGTATGCCTGATCTATTAAATTTTAGTGTTGTGTACACATTGAGTCTGTTGACTCACTCCGTTGGAGAATATTTTTCAGGTGATGAGCAATAATGGACCGGGTCGGCAGGAGCTAAAGGTGGCCATGCATAGCAAGGAAAAATCTTATTATTTGGGACTTTTATTTTTACTAAGCACTTTAATTTTAAGTTTGGGAATTATTTGATGTGATAAGGCCATAAGGCCATAGTTGAATTTCTTTATTTCTTTTTACTTATTATTATTATGTTACGAATTATTATTAATTAACGAATCAAGTAAATTTATTTTTGAATAAGCCCTAAATGTTTTGTCACTCTAAATAAATGGATTTCAATAGAAGATAAATTGGTTTTCAACACAAGCCCAACCCAAAACAATATTTTTTTTAATTTTGCACAAGTTTTTCCTACGAAACAAAAGAACTTTGAACCGGTTTATTTGAGGAACATACCAAATCTGGTCAAAGCTCGTGGGCCGGGTTTGGGGGTGTTTCAGATACCAAAGAAATAAGTATCGATATTTTTGTAATAGGTATCAACACCAAAATTAATATTGATACTATTTTGGCATTCTGTAATTTGAAAATATTGTTCATTTGGTCAAGTATCGGTACCTTGGTCCTTGGTATTGATGCTTTTATCCAGATGGTCAAAAATTACAAGTTTGAAATTTCATTTCATGACCAAAGCTATATCTTAATTCATAGATACAAATAGGTACACATATGACCTGCATAAAACTCATTCAATCCATTTCAAACATGCCATAATTCAACCATGATCTATTAACTAACTCATCTATGTAACACCATAAAATATGACCTAGGAGTCTTAGGGTATTTTAGGGATTTTAGCTTTAGAGTGTTTTTTGTGACATGGTACATCATAGATGTTTTCGACTATGGTTTTTAGAAAATTAAATCAATTTCTGAAAATGAGTTTTAAATACCTTAATTTTGAAAATAGGATTGATTTGTAAAAGAGTTAATACTGTGAATTTTTAAAACACTATTAAACCAAAATTTTAAAAACACCCTATTTTCCCATCCATCTATATTAAGTCACGATAGTTTCTCCTTCATAATTTAATGTTGCTGCCCCTTGAGTTCCTAAGCACAAATCTTCCAATTTTGATTCCTAAACGTTATTCTTTTGATTTCTATCATCCTCCTAGTCATAAACCTCCATAGAAGTTAAAAGAAACACCTAAAAACACCATAGTTTTCTCCATTGTCAAGCTTTCGGGTTTTTGATTAAACGCTCAATTTTTCATAAAATAAGGTAACGATTCAACTCCTAAATACTTTTAAATGTTATTTAGCCTTTAAAAGTAAGTTTTTAGCCATTAAATTACATGTTTCGAATAAAAGTAAAAAATTGGCTCGTTAATGGTGGATTTCGGGATTTTAAGTAAAAAACTTGGTTTCAAAGTATTTTTCAACTTGTTTTAACATTATTAGAAGATTTCTAAACTTACTTTGAAGTTTTGTTAAGGATTTCTAACGTTTTAATGAATTTTTGTTAAAATTGCCAAAAACATGTTGAAAAAGTCGATACCATGAATTGAGTGTTTTTATGTAGTTTAAATGTTGGAAATTAGTCGTAGGTGAATTATAAGATGAACATAATTCATTTTAGATGAAAAGATTAAATATAGACTGAGAAATTAGAATTTTAAGTTTTCTATGTCGAAGGTTTCGGTCAAAAGAGAACCTAGCTTAGGCTTGTGTTTTTGGACTGTTTGATGTGAGTCTTTGGTTGAATGTTGATTGCGTTGTCATGTGATTTACTTTGTTGAAGCATTGGAATCAATAGGACCTTCTACTAGTAGAAATAAAGGCAAGGAAACGCTAGTTTAAGCTTTCGGCTTTTTCGCGAAAGCGTAATTAGTGAGTGTTTGGAATCACTGGTAGTAGACATGATTTATAATGTTAATTGGGAGCTTAGGAATAGCCTAAACCCCTATCCTAAGTTCCGAGTGTATGCTTTCTATTTTCCTTGTTTTATTTTTGGTAAATTATGTGATTATGAGAATATTTATGGATCGATTATTATGATGTGATATTGTGATATGAGACATGTGTGATGACTATTGTGAATTGTATTGTATTGTGGGCATATTAAATATGCTGAACAATAGCGATGATGTTGTGTTAGCAATATAAATGTGTAGTGAAAGTGTGTAAAAATCGGTAAGTATGTATGTGTTGAATTATGGAATGTAATGCTAATGCAACAGGTTATGTATGTGATAAACTAATTTTAATGCACTCATATGTGGTTGGATAAGTGATGGCTCAAAGAGCATTATTGTGCACTTTAAGTGCAATTAAATGTGGATTCGATAAGCGTGCATTGTGTACAAGTTTGTGATGTGAATTGATGAATATGAATAGAGATTATGTGCATTAAATCAATAATTAAAATTGTGTAGTTGTGGATATTTTGGCCTTGTGACCTTATGAGACCGTTGGATATAGTTGACATATCATAGGATTGTAAGTACTCCCCTATATGTTTTTTGTGATTTGAGTGTTGAGACATTGGGACATGTTGGTGAGATAAGGGAATGTGAGCTAAGCTCCATTCAACGTGACATGTTTGGCGTGTTGAAGAGTGTTAACTTTATGCTTCACTTTTGGGATATGTTTGACTTTATGAGTCATTTGGTGTGTCGGAGATTCGAGTATCCGATGTGTGGTGATAGAGCCCATTTTTATGTTTCATAGCCTCAAGTGCCAAATTATCTTTAAATGTATATATGTGTAATGTGATGCATGCCTGAATGAGTACGTGGTTTCTATGCAAATTATAGTTTAAATGTGATCTTATATGTTGTAATAATACGATGTGAGATGGATGCAAAAACATGCAAATAAAATGTTAAATGAGTCAATTTAAGTTTCATGCAAATGTTAGTATGTTATTATAGTAAATTGTGTATGTAATTGTAGTTTGGATTGTTTCCATTTAACTTGTGAATGCATGTGAATATATCAACTAGACTTGTGGATTATTAAAGCATGTATTTATTGTTGAGTCTTGATGAATTATTGTTAAATGAATTATATAAGCGAGTTGAGTGTAATTGCATGTAGGATTATATGTTAGTTTTATGACTTAATGAAACGTGAATATGATATTTTGACTTGATTAGAATATGGTTGTGAACATGGTCTAGTATGCTCTTGTTTAACCTTTGATATTGTGTGTACATTATGGTTATTCTGAGCACTCAATGAGCTTGTTAAGCTCACCCACTCCTTTTTCAAAACCCTTGCAGTAGTTTAGTGTCGGTGTGAGCGGTCTGGCTCTGAGGGGTGATCCAAGCAAGTCCTGTAACACCCCAAACCCGGCCTAGACGTTATGACCAAATCTGGCATGTCACACTGAAGCGTCTTTCAAAAATTGGACTTGTTGATAAAACTCGTTACCAAATTTAAAACCCCTTTATTGTTATTTAACAAATCATCTAGTCAAAATGTTTGCCTTATTATCAGTTATTGTTATAATAGGTTGATTTAAAATCGCGGAAGCTTTTGGAAAAATCTAATGTTTAAATTTCGTGTCTTTGAAAACAGTAATTATTTTGAAAATTTGCCTTCTCCTAAACTAGCAGTTTTAAGTAACTAAGCAAAGCCCAATTAAAAATTTAAACAAACATAAATGGCCTTATTACATAAGCAAAACCCAACATAAATTTTAAATTTAAGTAAAAGCAATGTAAAACAGTTGCAGTAGTGTGGCCACCTCAGAGTCCTTCACAGTACCAAATCGCCTATGGCTGAGGATTACCTGTACAGTAAGAAGGAAAAGGGCGAGTTTACGAAAACTCAATGTGTAATCCCCCATCAGTCAGTCAGTATACAACATGCAGTAACGGTCTGAGCCTGAGCCCTACTCAGTAACAGTACAGTGTGGGTCTTAGCCTAATATAGTAACAGTGTGCGCCTTAGTCCAATACAGTAACAATGTAATAATGCAACCCATCCCAATCCAGCCAACACACCACTCCGTACCACCAACACACCATGTGGGGATAAAATCGACCCACCCAGCCAACACACCAATATCGCAGCAAAGCTGCTAGTACAGTATCGCAGCAAAGCTGCCAGTAACAGTATTGCAACAAAGCTGCCAGTAATAGAATATGTGGCAAAGCCACCAGTACAGTATACTTCCTTCATAATAGTATCCCAACCCCATGCAGTATGTCATGTCATAAATCATACGTATATGCAGAATGTCAGTAACAGCCATATATAAATCATGAACACATCAATCAACCTACCCTTAGGGATATAATGATCATTTCCATCTATTAGGGGTAAACTAGTCATTTCACCCTTTAAGGGTATTTTGGTCATTTACCTATTTTAGGGTCTTGGTGCAGATATCGACCTCTCAGGAGGTCCGCAGTTGCCTCGAGCGACTTCGGTAACCTAAACGGTCATAACAGTGCAAATGGGTCCAAAGCCCATTACTCGGCCCAAATGGGCCCACACGCTCGTGTGGCCCGTTTAGCCCAGATTTCGCCATGGCTATGTGACCTACATAGCCCAGTCTAGTATATGACATAAATCGTAGATTTCATCCGTGTGGGCCTACGAGCCTATTGGGCCTACACAGCCCAATATGGCCCAATACGGCCAAAGCCCATGAGAGTGTTCATGGAGGCCTCTTACAGTCTATCGCCCACGTTTCATGGGTTTGGCTTACCACACGAGCGATCGCACGCTCGTATGGTCTCAAACGCTGTGTTTTTGGCTTTTCGGCTTTTACCGTTCTACAGTTACAGTAGGGTGTTTACACACCTGTTTACGAAACCGCTCCAAGTTCCACGAGCACCCAACCTAGATTCAAACATGACCCAATGTCAATCCTTTAATCGTTAGGGTAAAACATCCTCTTATTGACACTTAATCCCAAAACTACCATCCTTACCTTGCTTGAATGAGGCGACTTTTGTCCTCCAAGACCGCTAACCAGAAGTGATCACACGCCTTTAAAGATTATCTGTACCACAACACCGATCTCATTAACCACGATAGGCCACATAAGTAGCCTCAATCCATGAATATCAAACTTGAAGAAACATAGGGATATTCGGCCTATGCTCAAAACACCAAGATAACGCTCTTACCTTAACTGAACGATGAACGAAAAGGTTTTGATTGCTTCTGTCACTTGCACCCCTTCACTCCACTGAAGTCCCTGTTACCCAAAAAACCACCACATCGCAAGGAAAGGACAAGAATCGCAATTAGAACAAGTAAGAAGAAGCATTCGACTTTCGGAAAAGATAGAAGAAAACAGATTTGAACACATAAAGAAATAATAGATGTAATAGCCCATTTGTGCTCGGGCCCGTGTAAATAAAAAAATAGAAAATAAATAAAAACAAAATAAATAAACCAATGTCCAGTTATAGTCCATTTACAAAACCAAAATTCAAATAGGCCCAAATTTACAAACTTACCCGTAGCCTACTATTAACCTAAATTAAATTAAACCCCAAACCCAATTAGCCCAAAACCAAAACTAAACCCCTAACCTAACCTACAGAGCCCAAAAGGCCCAAACTAAATTAGGACCTAGGGTTTCTGGGAAACCCTCGCACCGCAAGCACCCAGCATGGTCCTTCGGTCACGCCGCAACCCGCACACAAATAACGATTCGCCGCCGGACTTCTCGCCATTCGCCTGCAAAAAAGGAAAGAAGAACATAGCAAATAAGGATAGAATATTTGTATTTATTTATTTTTGGGGCTATAAGAGCCCTAGCACAATCTGTAATATGGCACACAATACATATATACACGCAAATATACACAGAGATTAATACAAAAAAAAAAAGCAGAAGGTGATTTTTCATAATTCCACTTTGTTATGTTTTTTTTTTCTTTTCGATTCATGCATATTTTTTATACACAAAATAGTACTAAAAATAAAAATATACGAGTTTACCTTTTGATTGTGTTGAAAAACCGAAGTTTTAGCCTTCGACCGCCGTCTACAGTGGCGCGTGCGATGGCGCGTGAGGCAGTTTGTCACCGGAGTTAGGGCCGGAGATAGAAAGGGAGAGAGAGCTTTTTGAAGCTCTGTTTGTGTTTTTTTTAAATGTCTTTAAAAATGTTTTTTTAATAGGTTTTTGGTTTATATAGGCCAGGGAAACGGCGTCGTTTTGGTGTGGTCAATTAATGACCAAAACAACATTGTTTTAAGGACCAGATCCGCTCGTTGACCCAAAACCCGGGAAGGATCCACGTGTTTTCATAAAAGGGGGAATTTGCCTCTTTAGTCCCTCCGCAATTTTATTCTTTTTGATTTCGTCCAATTTGAATGTTTCTTTTATTTTTCAAATTGGCCCTGCAAATTTGCTTCTTTTTCAACTTGGTCCCTCGGGCTATTTAAAGGCTGATATCAGAATGGCGCCGTTTAGGAGATAGGGCATAATGGCCCAATAAGTCCTTATATTTTGACGCATGTTCCAATATCGTCCCTTTCTTTTTTTTTTAAAAAAATTACTTCTGATTTTCATTTATTTTCTGATTTGATCCTTGTTCAATTTTTTTTAAAAAATTCTTTTTATTTCATTTTCATTCTTATTTTTAATTATTTTAGTATTACTTCTGTATTAAATTATTATTTTTTATTATTTATATTAGGTTATTTTATTAAATTCAATATTATTCATATATTATATATTATTTTAAAATTTGCACATTAGTTATTATATTACACTTTTTATTTTGTATATTATATATAATTATATTATATCATATATAGCTTTTAAATTATTTTATCTTAATAGTGTATAAAATTTCATATATTATATATTGTTTATATTATTTATTCTTAAATATGTAGTTTTATGCATATATGTATTAGATTATTATATTATTAATATATTTTTTATTTAAAGTTATATATCATTTATTTATTTAAAAACGTATTTTACTTATTTTCTCATGAATATATATATATATATATATATATATTTAGATTTTGCCATATCATTTTTATGTTTTTTTAATTTGCAATATCTATTTATTATTTGGTATATGTCACTCATTCTATGTTGATTTATTTTACACTTAATCTTGCATGTATAGTTTCATATTTATTTAGTATTTATCTTTCGTTATTTACTGTTTTGTACCTTATATTTGTTTATCCATGCTCTTTTATTTGTTTATGATTTTTATGTTTGCTTTAGTATAGTTATTCTATTATTTGTATCATTCGTTATTTTATATTATTCTTCCTTTAATTGTCTATATTAGTATTAATTGTTAAATATGACTTGTAATTATATTTGGAATTTATGTTTTGTAATGCCATATCTTACTCATAACCAATTTTTTTATAAAAATACATTTTGAATTGATGCATTTTATTCAAATGTTTTTTTTTAAATATAGTGATATATGATATTTAGGGACTTTGAGAAAATTATACCCTAACTCACTGGGTTTTAATTTTCTCGTGGAACTTAAGGTATCGAGTATCCTTTTTAAAAACTCATAAAATTTAAATCGAAACTTATTATCGAAAATGCAAAATGTTATATCTTAACTTATTAGATATAATGTTTCGTATCTCGAGGTAAGGATTTTTCTGCAAATAAAGGCAAGCTTAATTTCGAAGTATTGAGATGTTACATTCTAACTTATTGGGTGTGACATTTTATTTCTTTGAAATAAGTGAGTTTTAGCTTTCTTTCAAATAAAAGGATCACATTTTAAGTTTTGTTTTTAAATTTTCAACATTAGGACATGATTTTATCAATTAGGTGCCAATTTTTGGGTGTTACGATGGTGCTAACCCTTCCTCGTATGTAACCGACTCCCGAACCTGTTTTCTTGAATTTTGTAGGCCAAAATTAATGTTTTAAACAAAATATGTTTTTATTAGGTGATCTGATCACACCTAAGCAAAAAAAAAAAGATATCGGTGGCGACTCCCATTTTCATTTTTAAAATCGATTCCTATTTTTTTTCCAAACTTAAAAATGGTTTCAACAGCTTGGCGACTCCGCTGGGGACATAGAGAGAGTCAAGCAGTAAAATTGATTATTTTCTGTCCTTTGTCGAAAATTTGAAAATTCAATTTGAAAATTTGATTTGAAAATTACAATCCTTTTGTTGCATTTGTTTGTGTCATTGCATATGATTTGTTATTTTCTTGCGCACATTGCATTACATGACCGTTGTGGTCGTACCCTTAAATGGGAGTGAGAAACTATGGCTTCGTGAGGTTTTCACCTTCGCATGGGCTAGTGGATTGCTTTCGGGATACATCTATACCTATGTGTTCGTGAAGTTTTCACTTCCGCATGGCCATAGGGAAATGTATTCCCCCAAACTGAACTCGGTCCGTATGAACCTATAATGGGTAAGGATCGAGGAATCTGCTGGTTCGGGTACTCCAACTTTGGAGCTAAACCACACGTAGAAAACATAAGGACTCTCCCTAAGTAGAACTATGCCAAACTTTAGTAGTCACCCGGATAGGTGTTTGTTTATTTTATTTGCTTTATATTTTATTTCATGATACTAACTTGTTGTGCTTTATTTTTTATGCATGTCATTTCATATTTTAAGAGGTATCGATTCACGGTCAGTTTCTAAATTAGAAAGCTGGTTATGGAGAACGAATTTCTTAATAAAGTGGAAGACAATGTAGTAGTCCGCATGTGGTCAGAGCAGACGCAATTAGAGAAAGGGAATAGCTTAGCTGAAGGGCATGTGTCAGAACTATGGGATTTCACTCGTATCTGTATTACGTAAAATGAGTTCCAAGAGTTGAAAGAAATATGGGCCGAGTGGAATGATGAGGCTAGGCAGCTGTTCTATTGTAATTATGGCCATTTACTCTACTTGCTCGACATCAAGGTAGACAAGCATCTGTTCCGAGCTATGACTCAGTTTTGGAACCCTGCCTACAGTTGATTCACTTTTGGGAAAGTAGATATAGTGCCCACAGTGGAGGAATATACAACCTTGCTTCGCTATCCAAGGGTCCAAGTCGACAAAGCTTATTCCAGGGCTGCTAATGTCCCAACTTTTGTGAAGAAGTTAATGAACATCATGGGGATGAGCGAACAGTGGGTTGCAGCCAGAATTCAGAAGAAAGGTGAGGGTAAATACATTCCTTGGGTAAGTTTAAGGGACCTGATCTTAGCACATCTAGATGAAAAGAAGAAGATCGACGTTTTTGCCTTGTGTATTTACGGTTTGGTAATCTTCCCTAAAGCTCTCAGACATGTAGATGAAGCAGTTACTGATTTATTCGATCGACTTGAGAAAAGAGTCACACCTGTACCTGCGATCTTAGCCGATACATTTAGATCTTTGAATACATGTCGAAGAGCAGGTGATGGTAGGTTCATTGGATGCGTGCAGTTATTATTAGCTTGGTTTCACAATCATTTCTAGAAGGTGGAGAAAGTTTCTTATCGGGTTTTCTCTGAGAACTATTCTCCATTAAAAGAGATAGTGGATACACCAAGGAGAGAGGACGTGTCTGAGGAAAACTGGATGGCTCTCCTTCAAAACCTCCAAGAGGAAGACATCGAGTGGAGGGCTCCTTGGATGATTCCCAACGAAATTCTTTATCGGTGTGGGAACTTTGACTGGGTTCCTTTACTTGGAATTTGGGGAGCCGTTGGGTATGCTCCTTTGCTCGTACTAAGGCAATATGGATCAACACAGTTCATACCTGCAACATTTGGATTGTCTCAATGTGAGTTCTCATATAGAGGGGATAACTATAAGAAGAGGGTTAAGGAGATTTCTAGTGCTTGGAATTAGATTCGCAGGATGAAGAGATTATCCGCAAGCCCAATGACGACCCCAGAATACAGCAGATGAAGGATTAGAAGGATTAATGATAACATCCCTGAGCTGAATCCAAAAGGTGCTCGATCAAGAGAGGAATACTTGCAAGTAGTCTCGTTAGAATTGGAGATTATAAAACAAGATTTCAAAAGGATGAGTTCAGAGCTTGGAAAGAGGATGGAGAAGTAGGAAGAAGAAAAAATGTATCTGAGGTTAGACGTGGATGTTCAGAAATTAGAGGCCAAAAAATTAAGAAAAGGGAAGAAAAGGGTCGAGGAAGATCTGGATAGCCTAAAGACAGAATATAAGAAGCTGCTTCTATCAATGAAAAATGCCAGATTGGGGAAGACTTCGGAATAGTGGCAATAGGAGATTTAAGAGGAAAAGGCCAAGGCTAACCATTGGGAGAAGAAGTTCCAAGAGATGCAGATGTGAAATGAGGCCATAGAAAGGAGTTTGGCAAAAAGCCAAAAAGAGAAATGTGGATTGAAAGCTAGAGTGACTGAACTGGGACGGTCTCTTCACCACCATCGAAGCCGTAATTCTGCAATCGAGCTGAAATCAAGTCTGAACAAGATTGAGGAAATGAAGGGCAAGATTGAAAAATTAGGCATTGCAAAATTGTGAACTCTGGATTGAGGTTCTTGAAGCAAGAGAAGGGCATTGGAAGGAAGAGCTCCACCATTTCCATAATCAAGTTAGAAATTGGGATTATCTCATGGGTGAAGCAATAGTTCAGATTCGAGAGGTAGCTGATCATTTACAGACTTTGGCAGTACAGACAGATATATTGAGCATGAAATATGAGCTACAGTCAGATCATGGTCAAGAGCTAGCTTTGTTGTTTAGAAAAGTTAAAACTTTGGGCATTAGGGCGAAAGCATATTTGTAGTCCGTTTTATGTAAAGGATTTTTGTTTTCTAATAAAGTTTTCTAAATGAAATTGAATCTGAATTGATGCCTTCTTTTTGCATTCATGCATTACATCACATCACATGTATTTAAGTCTATAGAAAGATCCTAATTAGTTGAAATTATCACAAAAGAGATAGAATAGAGAGAGAGAGAGAGAGAGAGAGAGAGAGAGAGAGAGAGAGAGAGAGAGAAGAGAGAGAGAGAGAGAGAAGGAAAAATCTAGAAACTAAACATCGTTACAGTACACGTGCCAAGAAAAAACACATGGATCAAAGACTTGAATAGTTCCAAAGAGACATGCAAGGCTAGATGTAAGAGCAATTGGCAAAGCTCCAACAAGAGATGAGATACTAAATGCTGGAAGCCCAAAGAAATATGATGGCTCAAATGGCTTAGCTACTGAATGGGGCGATGGAAAAAGGAAAAGGTCCCATAATTAATGATGAAGATAATGAGGACTTTCCTTCGGGTTTCACCCCATCGCATGCACAAACACAACATGAAGATTATCCCCAAGCCCATCTGTCACGATTAGACCTCAACAAGGGCAAACTGACACTGGAGTGCCCATGAATTTCCAAGTTGGCACAGGATCCAACCCAGGAGATAACCCTGCTAATCCTGTTATCCCAGACTTAGTTATAGCAGAGAGGGAGGGAACAATAATTGAATCCTCAAGGCAGTTAGAGGATCATTGTAAATGGTTGGAAGAAAAGTTCAAGGACTTGAAAAATGATAATAATCACCATGGAATTGATGCTAAAGACTTGAGTTTGGTTCCAGATTTGGTGCTTCCTCATAAGTTCAAAATTCCAGAATTCGAGAAGTACAATGGGACTAGCTGCCCTGAAGCTCACATTACCATGTTTTGTAGACGGATGACCGGCTATGTTAATAATGATCAACTCTTGATTCATTGTTTCCAAGATAGTTTGGTGGGGGCAGCGTCTAGGTGGTACAATCAACTAAGCCGTGCTAGGATTAGTTCCTGGAGGGACCTAGCCTAAGCTTTTATGAAGCAATACAATCATGTCACAGACATGACGCTTGATAGAATCACCTTGCAAAACATGGAGAAGAAGTCAAATAAAAGCTTCAGCCAGTATGCGAAAAGATGAAGGGAGGTTGCCATGCAAGTTCAGCTACTGCTCTTAGAAAAGGAAACTACAATGCTTTTTTATCAATACCTTGAAGGCTCCCTTCATCACTCACATGATAGGAAGTACCACCAAGAGCTTTGCGGATATAGTGATGGCAGGAGAAATGATTGAAAATGCCATAAGGGGTGGCAAGATTGAAGTAGGGGAAACTACTAAAAGGTCTGCTCCTAGAAAAAAGGATAACGAGGTGAATAATACGAGTACATTCAACAAGGGGTACTCGAAGGCAATTACCGTTAGCCAGCCAGAAGTAATTACTGCTGGGCAACAAGGGTTAGTGAGACAAGAATCAGGCGCAAGGAAAAACTCTGAAATGCTCCAATTTACGCCAATCCCAATGGCGTATAAGGAGTTATATCAAAGTTTATTTGACGCACATGTGGTGTCTCTATTTTATCTAAAGCCGTTACAGCCCCCATATCCTAAATGGTATGACTCAAACGCTCAATGTGATTACCATGTGGGAATATCAGGGCATTCAATAGAAAACTGCACTGCCTTCAAAAAGGTAGTCGAAAGACTCATCAAGATGGGGATTGTAAATTTTGATGATATACCTAGTGAAGAAAAACCCGTTACCTAACCATGGAAATAAGGGGATAAACGCGATTGGTGAAAATATCGTGAAAAGGATCAATGAGGATATTGCGGAGGTAAAAACCCCGTTGAGAATGGTTTGGAGAGAAATGGTAGGAAGAGGATTGGTAGAATCAGATTCTGTGGAAGGATGTGAAGGAGTAAGGGACTACTGTGAGTTC
Organism: Gossypium australe; assembly: GCA_005393395.2. Lineage (NCBI taxonomy): Eukaryota > Viridiplantae > Streptophyta > Magnoliopsida > Malvales > Malvaceae > Gossypium > Gossypium australe. The sequence goes on along the minus strand of CM016620.1, from coordinate 43,264,514 downwards.
CACAAAGCAGAAGGGCATGAGATCCAGGAATGTGTTGAGTTCAGGGTCTTGATGCAAAGCCTTATGAACAATAAGGAATTGGAATTTTATGAAGAAGGCTCAGAGGGAGGAAACATATAGGCGACAGAAGGAGAGTTGACAAACCAAAAAGTCAATTATCGAGGATCATCATTTCCCGACCAAGAAACACGGAAGGCGGAGCACAAATCGTGCCTAAGGTCGTAATTCAGAAACCTATTTCCTTTCCTTATAAGGATAACAAAATGGTACCTTAGAATTACGACTGTAATGTGACAATACTAGGAGGGGAAATCTTAGCCAGCAATTCCAAGGAGGTCCAAAGTGAAGGATGCTACACATGAAGTGGAAGGCGTTACGACTCGGTAAACGTCAGATCTGTGCCTGTGAAAGTAAAGACCTTGGTAGTTGAGCGAGAGAAAGGGACTGAAACACTTATCAATGAACCTGTAAAATAGGAAAAGGCTAAAGAATTTCTAAAATTCTTGAAGCACAGTGAATACAGCTTGGTAGAGTAGCTGCGCAAACAATCGGCTCGTATATCAGTACTAGCCTTGCTTTTAAGTTCAGAAGTGCATCGTGAGGCATTGATGAAAGTGTTGAATGAGACCTATGTTACTAAAGATATATCTGTCAATAATCTTGACCGTTTGGTTAGTAATATAAGTACTGGCAACTTCATTTACTTCAGTGATGATGAAATTCCACCTGGAGGTATGGGATCGACCAAAGCTCTACACATCAGTACTCGTTGCAAGGGATACACTCTACCAAGTGTGTTAATCGATAATGGATTGGCCTTGAATGTCTTACCATTGTCTACGTTGAAAAGATTGCCTATAGATAGTTCTCACATGAAGACATGCCAGAATATAGTGAGAGCATTTGATGGCACTGAGAGAAGAGTGATGGGAAGGATTGACATACCGTTGTTGATATGGCCAAACACATATGAAGTGGATTTTTTGGTGATGGATATCAAGCCCTCCTACAATTGCTTGTTGGGAAGACCCTGGATTCATTAGGCAGGGGCAGTGCCCTCATCATTGCATCAAAAATTGAAACTGGTAACAGAGGGTCGGCTGGTTACTATAAATGTAGAGGAGGATATCATAGCAACTATAACCAACAACGCGCCATACTTAGAGGCAAATGAGGAGGCCACTGAGTGTTCCTTTCGATCTTTAGAGTTTGTGAACGCAACATTCATTTTGGAAGGGAATGAGGTGCCAGTCCCTAAGATATCCAGGACCACAAGAATGGGTTTGCAAATGATGGTGGGGAAAAGAGCCTTACCAGGAAAAGGATTGGGTAGACATCTTCAAGGAGAGATTCAAGTTCCAACGCTGAAAGAAAAAAGAGACCGTTGTGGCTTGGGTTTCAGGCCAGAGGCTAGACAAAGGAAGAGAGAAATAGAGAAGAAGTAAGAGAGGAGAAGGGCACGGCTGAATGGGGAAGAAGTCAAGTGGGAATTGATGACATTCCCTCACATATGCCAAACTTTTGTATCAGGAGGGATAATTCACCCGGAGAGAGGATTGTTAGAAAATGGAAATCTTCACATCAACGCTATACACGAGGAAGGAACTGGGCAAAGAAGCCTGTTGGGTATTCGCCCTTATGAACCTGGAAGCGTTTTGAACAATTGGACTACAGAGGAACTTCCTTTAGTTTTTAGAGATTACACAGAGTAATGTTTAGAACACACTTGTTGTTTTAAAGCCTAGGAACATTAAGATTTCTTTTGTGAAATAGGCTCATGTTCAGACATCTTTTGTTTCAATAAAATACATCCTTAATGATCAATTTGGGCAAATATTCTTTCATTATTCTTTCATTCTAATTTTTTTTATTCTCATTCATATCATGTGAATAGTTGTTCTTGAATTCATTTGTTCTTTGTACATTCTTTTGTGCCTACCACAGGTCTCTAGATATCAATGACATGAGCAACGATACTACAAATTCAGAGGTCTTTTTTGAGTAAGACATGTGTTTAGAGGAATCTCAGGATTTTGAGGGTGACAGAGATTGTGACTTGTCTCCAGATTTGTTAAGAATGGTAAAGCAAGAAGAAAAATAGATTTTACCCCATGAAGAGGTGGTAGAGAATATAGTCTTAGAGGAAGGAAAGGTTGTGAAAATTGGAACGCGCATAGCCAAGGAGACGAAGCAAGACCTTGTTGAGTTATTACAGGAATTCAAAGACGTCTTTGCATGGTCATACCAAGATATGCATTGGCTATGTACTGATATTGTAGTACATCGCCTTCCCATAAGAGAAGAGTGCAAGCCAATTCAGCAAAAGCTACGAAGGATGAGGCCTGACGTGGTGTTGAAAATAAAAGAGGAAGTCAAGAAATAGTTTGATACTGGTTTTCTACAGGTGGTAAAATACTCAGAATGGGTAGCCAACATTGTACCTGTTCCTAAGAAGGATGGAATGGTTCGGATGTGTGTAGACTACAGGAACTTAAATAAAGCCAGCATAAAGGACAATTTCCCTTTGCCTCATATTGACACATTGGTGGATAATACGGCGGGATACTCACTGTTTTCTTTCATGGATGGTTTTTCGGGATACAATCAAATCAAGATGCACCCTGAGGATATAGAGAAAACTAATTTCATAACATTGTGGGGTACCTTTTGTTATAAGGTGATGCCAATAGGGCTGAAGAGTGCAGGAGCGACATATCAAAGGGCCATGGTAACATTATTCCATGATATGATGCACAAATAGATTGGAGTATATGTTGATGACATGATCGCTAAATCTCGAACAGAAAAGGAACACATTGAAGTCTTGAAGAAGTTGTTTTTGAGATTGAGAAAATTTCAATTAAAGCTCAACCCGGCTAAGTATACTTTTGGAGCTCGGTCAGGGAAATTACTGGGTTTCATAGTCAGTGGGAGAGGAATCGAGATTGACTCAGATAATGTCAAAGCTATACAAGAATTGCCTCCGCTACGCACTCAAAAAGAAGTTCGAGGTTTTCTTGGAATATTAAATTACATTGCTCGGTTCATTTCACAATTAACTGAGGAATGTGGTCCCATATTTCGTCTTCGTAAGAAACACAACCAAGGTGTATGGGACGATGAGTGCCAGAGAGCTTTTGACAAAGTCAAACAATATCTGTCAAATACCCTAGTACTATCTCTGCCTAATCCAGATAGACCATTGATACTGTATTTGACAGTGTTCAATAACTCCATGGGATGTGTGCTTGGTCAACATGATAAGTTAGGAAGAAAAGAAAATGTGATATACTATTCAGTAAAAAGTTCACTGAATGTGAAATGAGATATTTGTCGATTGAGAAATTGTGTTGCGTCTTGATTTGGACAACTCGAAGATTGAGGCAGTATATGCTATATCATACAACTTGGTTAATTTCGAAGCTTGATCCGTTAAAGTATATGATAGAGTCAACTGCTTTGAATGGAATGATGGCACGATGGCAAATTTTGCTTTCTGAATTTGATATAGTCTATGTAAACCAAAAGGCTATAAAAGGGAGCGCAATAGCAGAATTTCTGGCTAGCAGGGCCATAGAGGATTATGAACCTTTGAGCTTTGATTTCCCCAATGAAGAGCTAATGTATGTGGCAACTACTGAAGAATGTCCGTGGAAGCTTAATTTTGACGGGGTGTCAAATGCTGTGGGAAATGGAATTGGGGTAATCTTGGTATCCCCTAGTGGTGATCATTATCCATTCACATGCAAATTGGATTTTGATTGCACAAACAACATGGAAGAGTATGAAGCATGCATCATGGGAATTCGAGCAGCTGTAGAGCGTAAAATAAGAGTGTTAGAAGTATATGGAGATTCTTCCTTAGTAATATACCAGCTTAAAGGAGAATGGGAGACAAGAGATCCCAAACTAATTGATTACCGAAAAATAGTTTTGGGATTGATTGAGGAGTTAGATGACATTACTTTTAATTATCTCCCACGTGATGAAAACCAGATGGCTGATGCTTTGGCATCCCTGGCTTCTATGATCAAAGTAAACAAACCAGAGGATATGAGACCTATTCAGATGAGTATTTTTGAAGTTCCAACTCATTGTTATAACATGGAAGAAGAGGAAAAAGATGACCACCCTTGGTATCATGATGTATTGCGATATGTAAAAAATTATAAATACCCGGAGCATGCAACTGAAAATGATAAAAGGACATTAAGAAGATTTGCCTCTGACTTTGTTTTAGATGGGGAGATCTTGTACAGAAGGAGAAAAGATCAGGTACTATTAAGATGCATTGATGCTGTTGAAGCTAGGAAAATCCTAGAAGAAGTTCATGAGGGTCTTTGTGGGACACATGCTAATGGTTTTACAATGGCTAGACAAATTATGAGATTTGGATACTATTGGTCTACTATGAAAGGAGATTGTATCAACTATGCCAAAAGATGCCATAAATGTCAGATTTATGGAGACAAAATTCACGTACCACCTTCACCTTTGCATGTTATGACTTCTCCATGGCCCTTTTCCATGTGGGGCATGGATGTCATTGGGCCGATCTCACCGAAAGCTTCGAATAGGCATCGATTCATCTTTGTGGTTATTGACTACTTCACGAAATGGGTAGAGGCTGCTTCATACGCTAGCGTTACTAGGTCAGCAGTTAGTCGGTTCCTGAAGAAGGAGATCATTTGTCGATATGGAATGCCTGAGAGGATCATATCAGAAAATGCACTGAACTTGAACAACAAGACGATAGCAGAAGTTTGTAGTCAATTCAAGATCAAACACCACAACTCGTCTCCGTATCGTCCAAAAATGAATGGGGCAGTGGAAGCAGCCAATAAAAATATTAAGAAGATAGTAAGGAAAATGACTGAGACTTATAAGGATTGGCATGAGAAATTACCATTTGCACTCTATGCTTATCGGACTTCCATCAGAACCTCTACTGGGGCAACTCCTTTCTCATTGGTCTATGGGATAGAGGCAGTTCTACCTATTGAAGTAGAAATACCTTCTCTTCGAGTTTTGTCAGAAATAAAATTGGATGAAGCTGAATGGATCCAAGCTCTGTATCACCCCAAACCCGGCCCATGCGTTACGAGCGGATTTGGTATGTCACATGAAGAAAGTGTAAAACATCATATGATTCTTACTAAAATAGGCGTTACTTGGTTGTGTTTAAATAAACAAGTTTTGCATGTAACTATTTGATAAAATACAACTATTCTTGATTGGTTGATTGATGAGTCGAAAATCGGGGTAGTGAACTTTAAAAACCATGACTTTCGAAAATGACGTTGAAAATTCCAAAGAGAATCCGAGTCTTTTGAAAATTTCGTTGATAATTCGAAAGAGAATTTCTGTGTTAATTTATTTGTAAAAGTTTGTTTTGAAATCCATTTGTTAATCTATTTTGGAAAATCATTGGTTATGCTTTTAGAAAATCCCCATTTAAAAATATTTCAAGCAAAATCATAAATACGTCCAAACATAAAGCAAATTGAAGTTTATCCCAGAGGCCTTATTACAACTTTAAAACCCGAAATATTAAAGGTAACGAAATAATAGGGAAAAGTAGTTTACTAATGTTTACAAACATCATTTATGAAGTATGGCCTCCACCGAGTCATCCATGGCCCCAAGTCCTCGTCACTGAGCGTTACCTACACGGATTAAGAAAAGAAAGGGGGTGAGTTACAAGAACTCAGTGTATAATCCCCTTACCGTCATCCACTGGGTCTGAACCCATTTAGCAAAAACTTAGGCCTGAGCCCATAAAGCATAATCTTGGGCCAAAGCCCGTTTACATAACAGAATATACATATATGCAATGTATGCAACCCAACCCATCCTAGTAATCCATCCGCTACACACCACCCGTACCATCCCATCACACCTGTGGGGATCAAGTCAACCCACCTCGCCAAACACACCAAAACGCAGGCTAAATGCCATTTAATATAATAATTCGCAGGCCAGTGGCCATTTATAAGCGCAGGCAAGATGCCATTTATAATATTTGTGGCTGAGCCACCAGAGTCAGAATTATGCGTGGCATAGCCACTATACAGATTGTGGCAGAGCCACCAGATATCATTTACAGTAATATAATTGGCACACAGCCTTGAGTAAATATGATCGACACAGAGTCGTTAGTTCATATGCTAGGCACATAGCCGTTATCAGAATTTGTGGCAGAGCCACCAGAATCAGAATGTGGCAGAGCCACCAGGCTACAGTTCTCTTCTTTAACATTTTTCCATCCCATGCAAAATATGCAAATGCAACATAATTAATAAAACATAATATTCACATATATAAACAACAATCATTAATCCAGTAATTTATTACGGTAAATCGGTCCACTAAAGCATTCTAGCAATTCGGCCCATAGGGGCATTTTAGTAAATCGGCCCGTAGGGGCATTTTCGTAATTCAGCCCATAAGGGCATTTTCGTAATTCAGAAATTTTACCCACTAAGGGTAATTCGGTAATCTCGCAACCTAGGGGTATTTCGGTAATTTACCCTCCAAGGGTATTTTGGTAATTTCGCAACCCAAACTTAACTACTAATGTGGGGCATAAAAATTGATACTGTCCATCTGTGTCATATTGACTAAACTGACTATAATTCGAGTTAGGAAACTCGAAATTTTGATCCGTAAATTTTCCTTGAAACTAGACTCATATATCTTCTTACTACAATTTTTCCAGAATTTTCTGCTTAGCCATTTAGTACAGTTTGTTCCTTAAACTTTCCCTTGTTTCACCGACTAACAACTCTGACCTCTCTTAACTTAAATTCAGATATCTCACTATACAGTTTTCATATGATGCTACCACTAGTTTCTATTGAAAATAGACTCACTAAGGAATCTATACATATAAATTATAACTCATAATTCACTTTGTAAAATTTTGGATGATTTTTCCAAGACAGATCAGAGAACCACGATGTCATTCAGAACCACTCTCACTAAAATTAAAATATCACAGAATATAAAATTCCTTTTTCTTCTCTGTTTCTTTCATATAAAAATAGACATAGTAAGATTTAATTCAATATCTTATTCACTTTCTAATTCTCTTTCTCCTATTTTTCATGAAATTTCAAAATCCCATCACTGCTGCTAACCAAAACTGTTTCATTGCAAAATATGGTTACTACTACGAACATACACACGCCCGAGTGGTCACGGATGCCGGTTTCCTATTTTTTTTGGTATTTCGACCGAATCAAAGAACATTTCATGCAAAATTCAAAGAGGTATGAGATTACACACCATTTCAAACATGTATTCGGAAGGGTACGGGATTACACACCTGATTTGGATTTCCTAAAGAACCACTCTTCGTTGACCCTAGAACAATACCAACCAAAAGTTAGCCTCGGATTTCCAAAAGATTTCATACCCAACGTATTACTTACACTTGAATCACTTACCACTATATCCAAAGGATTAGCAAATAGAATATATCGAGTGATTTTGTCCCTAAAACATAATCGATTAGTCGAAACTTCAATCCGATTTGCAACATAGCCAAATAGAGATATAACGAAAAATCCAAAAATGAACCCCTTACCTTAATGATGATAGATCCGACTTCAATCGATTGACTTAAGACTAGAGAGGAATCAGCAAGAATGTGCTTTACGACCACACACTAGAACACGATTCGATCAAAGAAGATGTGTTCAACTCGCAAGATGGAGAAGAGAAGATGATTGAAATTCGACTATTGATGAGAAAAGAATTAAGAAGATTTCGGCCAAAACAAAAGAGAAAAATGGACAAATAGACTAGGAGATTTTGGCTAAAGCAAAAGAGAAAAATGAGGTGAACAAATGGCTTTAGAATTTCGGTATACCAAGGGAAAAGATTTGGAAGAGAAACACTAAGTATGCTAAAAAGAAAAATAGGCCTTCTATGTACCAAATTTTACCAAATGCCTCAAGAAATTCGGCTCCCTAAGTCTCCCTTTCAAAACTGTGTACTACCTTACCAAAAAGATGTGTGTGGGTTGACCAAAAATTCTATCCTAGGCAACTCCTAATACTTGGCCAACATGTCCCCCTCCCTTATCCCTTTCTTTGATTTCCTTCCTTCTTTTTCCCTTATCTTCCTCCTTACCATATTCCTTAGCCTCCTTTCCCAAATTAAAAAGTCTTCCTTTCCTTATTAAAACCTTGACCGACACTTACCTTATAGTACAAAAAAAATATTTAATCCAAAATATTTGCACTAGGTGGGATTCAAACCTCAGACCATTAGTACACTCCACACGCCACTTTCCACCTTTACCAATAGACTCCTTGTGCTAGAAAAGTGCACACTTATTTCCTTAAGTCTTGATGCCATTTAACTTCTCTCCCTAAAGTTCTTAAACACTAAAATTTACCTATAGCCTAACTTGAACCCGGAACTTCCTAAAAACCTCGTAACTTTCCAAAATCACCTTTCTAATAAGTCCAACTTGAAATAATGCCATTCTCTTATTTCCAAAAATTTTAAACACTCCTACGCCCAAGGCCCATTGGGCCCAATTCTACAAGGCCCAAATTCGGGTCGTTACAAGCTCGATATGATTAGTTGAACTTGATTGAAGAAAAAAGGCTAAGGGCTATCCATCATTGTCAGATGTATCAGAAACGAATGATGAGAGCTTATGATAAAAAGGTCCACCCAAGAGAGTTTCATGAGGGGGACCTTGTATTGAAAAAGATCCTTCCTATACAAAGGGATTTCAGAGGAAAATGGATGCCAAATTGGGAAGGACCATATGTGGTGAAGAAGGCTTCTGGAGGTGCACTGATTTTGACCGAAATGGATGGGAAAAGTTTACCCAATCCTGTGAACTCGGATTCAGTCAAAAAATATTTTGCTGAAAAAGGAGGAGAGGCCAAAGTGAAAACCCGCAAAGGGCACTTTGAGACTTCCAACTAAAAAAAAAGAGAGGCCTAGGTGAAAACCCGAAAAGGGCACCTTGAGACCAAAGGGGTTTTGAGTTGAAAACCCGAAAAGGGCGGCTCAAATTCTGAATGGGCATGCAGTGATCTTGCTATACCTGAATCAACAAGAAATGAAGTATGTTGCATATTAGGGCATCAACAAAGTACTTTGGATCTTCTAAACACATGTCAAGTTTAAAGCAGTCTTCATGGAGTTTGTATATAGAAGCCCAATCTACGATATCTAGGGCATCTGATCTTTGTCTATTCATATCAATTTATTATCTTTGGATTCTTTTTCTTCTCAAAGATATTTTCCTAATTATTTCTTTTTAATTGATGATTTATTCAGTTTGAACTATCCTCAAAATCAAGTTATTTTTTGTCCATTAAGCATGTTGCATTGAAATAATGGTTGATGAACTAATAATTTCACAAAAGAAGTTCTACATATTACTTTGGAAATTTCTAGATAACACAAGAAACTGAAACAGGACAATTTTTTAGAATTTCCATATGCATGGATTGGAAATATTTGAGAAAGGAGAGTATTTCTTTGAATTCTTTGTCCAAATGGTGACAAAATATTGAGTTGTTGTGACAAAGCAATGTTAATCCTAAGAGAGGATCATTTTACAAAGCATTCTCCTTGGGTCATAATGTTCGGGGAATGGTATGATAGACCAAGTTGACGGGAAAAGATTCAAAAACCCTAAATGGATTGAAGTTGAAACAGATCTTGGTAGGATGGTTTGAAGGTGGTATAAGACCTGATAAACCGTAAAAGTAACATATTTTAATCCCACATTTAACATGCTTTTGGATGATTTATCCTTCGATTTATATAAAAAGGTGCTTGTAATCCTTTCTTGTCATGTTTTATACCCAAGAAAGCACCCGAGGATGAAAAGAACACAAAACGGGCCCAAAATGGAGTAAATGGGCCTTAGCACAAAATTGACACGGCCTGGACCAAATCACAGACGACCGTGCCTCAACGATCACCTAGAGCACGACCTCAACCCCGCCTCACATGGCTGTGCCTCAAGTTAGAAATCCGAACACGGTCTAAAGTCGATCCACACGGGCGTGTGCCATGGCCGTGCCTCTGTCGCTGGAAAGAGCAATTTCAGTCGGAAAAGGATACTTAGAGAGAAAGAATCACATTCCAAGAGCCTATATATATACCCTAAGTGCCACCTTTGAAAAGGCATCAAAGCTAGGCCTAGGAGCCAAGCCGAAAAGGTCAGAATTAGGGAATAGCGCGAGGATAGCCAGTTGATCCATCCCAAGAAGCCGAAGTTATACTCAAGACGACGGAATTCTCCTTCAATTCCTTCAGGGGGTTTTAGGGATTTCTTATGTTTTGTTTTATCTTTTCTCTTGTGATGTTTTCTTTATTCGTTATGAACTAAATCCTTCAAATACCTGAAGGGGATGAAACCTAGATGAATCTTGTTATTTGATTTCTGAATTATATGATAATTACTTAGTTTGTTCTTAATTATGTTGCTTAATCCAAATCTGATGTGCTTAGGTGGAGGAGGAATAGACCCTGTTTAAGAGTAGATCTAGCATAATTAAGCGGAGTTGATCGAACGCCTAGAGATAGGGTTACGAGATTTTGCCGAATTAGGGTGAAACCTAATATGGGAGTCCATTGATCGATTTACTGCTACACTGGAGGGTTATTATAAGCGAACGAGAGTTCCACTAATTAACCTAGGGTTAGACGTTATTCGCCTCAAGAGAGGGTTTAATATAGGTTAGGGAGTCTCACGGATCAAGCTAAGTAAAGAAATCATATGGTTCAGGGTTAGATAAGAAGTGAAGTCTAGGTGGATTCTTCCTGAGGGTATCATCGCAATCAACTGAGTTTTTCTTCAAGTTATTTTCCAAATCGTTCTTTTTTGTCTTGTGTCTTTAGCTTAGTAAGTCGTTAATTTAGTTTAAAGCAACTTCACTCTATTTTTAAGGCTAAATAATAATAAAAAAAAAGTTAGTATTAATACTTTTAGTTCCTGTGGGTTCAATAATCCAGGCTTGCTGAAGCTATACTACTGTTCGATAGGTACACTTGCCTTTAATCGTTGTCAGAGTTAGTTTTCAGGTTCGATCTCATTCTTTATAAATTTTAAAACTCTGATTTCAGCTATCAAGTTTTTGGCGCCGTTGCCGGGGAACTAAAATATTAAGAACGCTCTGTTTTTATTACTTTAGCCATTATTTTTTTATTTTTCGCAATTTTATTTTTTAGGTTAAATTTTTATTTTTGCTAAATTTTCTTTCTTTTCCTAGCAGGTACCTCTAGTTTATGACTAGAAGGAACCCAAGAGGACCTTTGGTATACGATAGCGAAATCGAAGCTACCGCTTGCAGGAATTGTCGAGAAACCAGGCGAGCCTTAGATTATGCAGACATAGAGGAAGAAGGCAGATCCAATCCTACTGAAGGGATGGACGAGAACAACCCACCACGACGGGATGTGGCGGAAAACAATGCTCCACGCACAATGTTTGATTATGCGAAACCACATTTAACAGGAGCAGAATCAAGTATTGTTAGGCCTGCTATAGCTGCTAACAATTTTGAATTTAAGCCTAACACAATACAAATGATTCAACAGTTTGTTCAATTTGATGGTTTGCAGGACGAAGATCCAAATGCTTATATGGCTAACTTTTTAGAGTTCTGTGATACCTTCAAAATAAATGGCGTTTCTGATGATGCCATATGTATTCGGTTATTCCCTTTTTCATTAAGGAATAAAGCCAAACAGTGGTTAAACTCATTACCACGAGGGTCAATCACTACATGGGAACAAATGACCGAAAAGTTTTTATTGAAATATTTCCCACTGGCCAAAACGGCTAAATTACGGGATGATATCTCTTCTTTTGTGCAGATGGATTTAGAGACATTATACGATGCATGGGAGAGGTATAAAGATCTCTTGAAGAGGTGTCCACACCATGGCCTACCCTTGTGGCTACAAGTCCAAACCTTCTATAATGGTGCAAACCCCTCAACAAGGCAACTGATTGATTCAGTCGCCGGTGGAACGCTGAACAACAAAACTCCAGAAGCAGCATACGAGTTCATTGAGGAGATGTCACTAAATAATTCTTAGTGGCAGGTTGGCAGGTTTCAAGGACCAAACTGACAAAATCAGTAGGAGTCTTCAACGTCGATGCAATAACCATGCTATCAACGCAGATAGAGATGATGAATAAAAAGCTTGATAGTTTATGTTCTTCACAGGCACATCCAGTCATGCAGTGTGACGCAAGTGGAACCGTGGCGAATCCTGAGTGCCCACCCTACCAACCGAGAATAGAGAATGACCAGATGAACTATATAGATAATAATTTCAGATCCAACAATAATCCTTATAGTAACTCTTACAATCCAGGTTAGAGAAACCACCCAAACTTTTCGTGGGGAGGTCAAGGAAATCAAGGAAATCAAAGGCAACAACCTCCTCAAAATTTCCAAAATCAGCCCCACTCTCAAGAGAAGAAACCATCGCTTGAGGAGATGCTAGCAAAATCACCAGACACAGAAAAACGTGTACAAGATACCGAGAAAACCCTTAAAGATCAACAAGCGTCAGTTGAAAAACTTACTGAGTCATTTGGGGAACTCACTAAAACGGTTGGATTACTTACTAAGATGATCTGTGAAATACGGGCAGAAATTTTTCCTAAAGGAACAGAACAGGTAAAAGCAATCACACTAAGAAGTGGAAAAGAATTAGTTGACCCAAAGAAACAAATCCCATACGAAGATAACAAGGCAAGCGATGAGGGGATTGAGGATGTAAATCCAGTACGCAATGAAAACAAACCACCAATCCCATATCCAACCAAGTTAAAAAAAAGAACGAATTGATGCCCAATACGATAAGTTTCTTGAACTTTTTAAACAAATACATATTACCTTACATTTTGTTGAAGCCATTTCACAGATGCCAAGGTACGCAAAATTCTTAAAGGAACTCCTGACGAATAAACGGAAGCTTGAAGAAGTGTCAACGGTGGAACTTAATGAAGAGTGCTCAGCCATCCTCCAAAATAAGTTACCAACCAAATTAAAAGACCTAGGAAGTTTTACTATCCTGTGTTTAATTGGTAGCTTGAATATTAAGAAAGCATTAGCTGATCTAGGCGCCAATATTAATTTAATGCCTTACAAAATGTTTAAAAAACTAGATCTTGAGGAACCAAAACCCACTAGGATAAGTATTCAGTTAGCAGATAGATCCATTAAATATCCTAGAGGAGTTATCGAAGATGTCTTGGTAAAAATTGATAAATTTATTTTCCCTGTTGATCTCGTTGTGTTAGACATGGATGAAGACATTAATGTTCCTTTAATCTTAGGGCGTCCCTTTTTAGCCACTGCTAGAGCTGTTATTGATGTAGGTGATGGTAAACTCGCGCTGAGGATAGGTGATGAAGAAATTATTTTTCAAATTTATGATGCCATGCGATATTCTAAAGAGCAAGATAATTCCTGTTATTTTGTTGATACTACTGATCATATCATTCAAAATTCATTACAAGAAATCATACACGACGACACGATGGAACTGTGCCTGACTCAAGAAGAGGGGGAAGAAGATGAAGACGATGAGTTGAATCTGAATACATCATCATCCAGACAAATGAAAGAAGAAAGCATTGAAAATGATAACGAAATAAAACAGAAACCCTCCATTGATGAGCCACCCAAATTGGAATTAAAACAGTTACCAAAACACTTAAAATACGCATTCCTCGGGGACAATTCTACGCTACCGATAATTATCTCTTCAGAACTAGAACCCAAGAAAAAAGAGAAGCTGATAAAGGTACTAAGAGGACACAAAAAAGCCATTGCTTGGAAAATTTCTGACATTAAGGGTATAAGCCCCTCGTTCTGTACCCACAAAATTTTAATGGAAGAAGAATACAAGCCGTGTGTGCAACCCCAGAGACGGCTAAACCCCAACATGAAAAAAGTGGTCAAAGCTGAGGTAATTAAACTTCTAGATGCAGGAATAATTTATCCTATTTCTAACAACACTTGGGTAAGTCCTGTGCAGGTAGTTCCAAAGAAAGGAGGAATGACGGTGGTGCCCAATGAAAAGAATGAGTTAATTCCCAGAAGAACAGTTACAGGCTGGAGAGTCTGTATAGACTATAGAAAGCTGAATGATGCCACCAGAAAAGATCACTTCCCTCTGCCCTTCATAAATTAAATGCTAGAAAGATTATCCGGGCATATGTACTACTGTTTCTTGGACGGACTTTTTAGCTATTTCCAAATCCCCATAGCTCCCGAAGATCAAGAGAAGAAAACATTTACATGCCCATACGGTACGTTTGCTTATCGTAGAATGCCATTTGGATTATGTAATGCTCCTGCTACTTTTTAGCATTGCATGTTGGCAATCTTTGACGAACTTGTGGAAGACATCATGGAGGTATTTATGGATGATTTCTCGGTATTCGGTAATTCTTTCCAACTTTTCCTTAAAAATTTAAAACGAGTTCTAATGAGATGTGAGGAAACAAACCTTGTTTTGAACTGGGAAAAATGTCACTTTATGGTTAGAGAAGGAATTGTATTAGGACATAAGATTTCTAGTAAAGGGATTGAAGTAGATAAAGCAAAGGTTGAAGCCATAGAAAAACTACCTCCCCCTAGTTCTGTTAAGGCTATTAGAAGTTTTTTAGGACATGTAGGGTTCTATAGAAGATTTATTAAAGATTTTTCTAAAATAGCTAAGCCTTTGACAAAATTACTAGAAAACGATGTTCCTTTCAATTTCAATCAGGAATGTTTAGATGCATTCAATATCCTTAAAGATAAATTAATAAATGCTCCGATTATAATTGCACCTAATTAGAACTTACCCTTTGAACTAATGTGTGATGCAAGTGACTTTGCAGTAGGTGCAGTTTTGGGACAATGAAGAGACAAGCATTTTCAACCAATTTACTACGCTAGCAGAACATTAACACCCGTGCAAGAAAACTACACCACCACAGAAAAAGAACTGCTAGTTGTAGTCTTTGCTTTTGATAAATTTAGACAGTATTTAATATTGTCTAAAGTTGTCGTTTACACTGACCATTCAGCTCTTCGTTATCTTTTAAACAAACCTGTTGCAAAACCTAGACTCATACGATGGATTCTACTCTTACAGGATTTTGATTTGGAAATACAAGATAAGAGGGGAGCTGAGAATCTCGCAGCGGATCACCTTTCTAGACTTGAAAATCCACACACCAAAGAGCTCGATGAAAGTGAAATAAATGATTCGTTTCCCGAAGGACAACTCTTTTCTATAACGCATTCTGAGGTACCATGGTTTGCAAATATTGCGAATTATTTAGCAGCTAACATCTTGCCAAAAAAATTAACACATCACCAAAAGAAGCGATTCTTAGCTGATGTGAAAACTTATTTTTGGGAAGACCCCTTTCTTTTTATCATATGTGCAGATCAGGTAATTCGAAGATGTGTTACAAAATCAGAAGCAAGCAAAATCTTGGAACATTGCCATTCAGGACCTTCAGGAGGACACTACAGTGGTATTAAGACAGCACACAAAATACTCGAATCAGGTTTTTATTGGCCCACTCTATTTAAAGATGCCAACAGGTATGTTACCTCGTGTGATAGATGCCAAAGAACAGGTAATATTTCTAAACATGATTAAATGCCTCAAACATATATGTTGTCATGTGAAATATTTGATGTATGGGGTATTGATTTTATGGGACCATTCCCTAGTTCGTTTGGAAACAAGTACATCCTAGTGGCAGTTGATTACATGTCAAAATGGGAAGAAGCAGAAGCTTTACCTACCAATGATGCCAGGGTAGTAGTTAAGTTTCTCAAGAAACTATTTTCTCGATTTGGCACACCAAGAGCCATCATTAGTGATAGGGGTACTCATTTCTGTAATACTCAATTTGAAAAAGCTCTAAAGAAATATGGAGTATACCACAGGATAGCCACCCCATATCACCCTCAAACCAGAGGGCAAGTTGAGGTAGCAAATCGAGAACTTAAGCGCATCCTAGAAAAAAACAATTGAATGGAATAGAAAAGATTGGGCATTAAAAGTAGATGATGCTCTATGGGCCTATAAAACAGTATTCAAAACACCTCTAGGGACATCCCCGTACAAACTTGTATACAGGAAAAGCTGTCATCTACCATTCGAATTAGAACACAAAGCTTTTTGGGCAATAAAATTTTTGAATTCTGACCTCAAAATTGCAGGAAAGAAAAGAATGATGCAAAACTATACAAGGAAGCAACAAAGCGACGCCACGATGCTCGTCTCAAGATATCAAAACAATTCGAAGTAGAGGACTTGGTCCTACTATATAACTCAAGGCTTAAACTATTCCCGGGAAAGCTGAAATCAAGATGGTCAGGCCCATTCATGATCAAAACAATTTTTCCATATGGCACCATCGAGGTAACTCATCCCACTAAGGGCACATTCAAGGTAAATGGCCATCGACTCAAAATTTATAATGGTGTAGATTTTGGAGATATAAGAGAGGAGCTTCTGCTCCATGAACCTTCTTTTAGAACCAAAAACAGGGAAAGTCTAGCTTAAGACTATAAACAAGCGCTTCTCGGGAGGCAACCCGAGCACTAACCCACTAACATTTTATTTCCATTTTTCTAACACCAAATTAAAATAGTCCAATAGAAGTGCAGATTTTTAAACACGGCCTTGAACACGGGCGTGTCAATGGCCGTGTGCAAGACAGGGGACGAACCACAGGTGTGCCAAGAGCCGTGCCCAAATAGTGAAAAATTTCTTTTGTTAACACGGGTTGCTGTACCAGACCACGCCCGTGCTATCTAACCGTGCAAGGTCACTGACTTATCGACCACGAGGCATCACACGCCCGTGCTATCTAACCGTGTGAAGCTACTGACTTGCACACCACGGGAAAAACACGACCGTGCCCAATGACCGTGCGAAGATAGTGACTTGCCACACACGGGCTATACACGCTCGTGCTACACCACCGTGTCAACATACTGACTTATCGAACACGGGCGTGCTAATTCACCCACGGCCGTGGCAAGAATCCTGAACGCGCCCAAATTCTAAAAATCGCGAAAATCACGGGCAATTTCAAACTCACACGGGCGTAGCGATAGACCGTGCTCCCTCCCCTATATATAAAAATTAACCGTCCCTCCTCTAAACCCTAAACCTAAAATCAGTTTTCAACATCCTTTCTCCCCAAATCCGGCTGCACCTGTATTATCCTTCACTTAAAACTGCCCCTATTGCCATTTCTCTCCAAAAAACCATCCAAAACCCGCTCACACGCCCGCACCACAGCCGTGCTACCAAACGCCACGCCACCGCCACCGCTGTGTTCGTGCTGCAGAACTCGCACCACCGCCGTGCTCTGCCTGTGTTTGATCATCTCACACTGGTTCCCTTCACTACTTTAATTTCTTGACTCAAAAACTGGAATATTATGCCATTTTTGCTTTATCCTCTTTACTTTTGTTTAGTATTAGGCATGATTTATGGTTAGTGATTTCTCTCAAAGACTCATGAACACTCTGATGAATTGGTTGCTGATTAACTCTATTTTAGGCATAAACTTTTGCATTTTTGATGTACTTCTTTGATTAAAAGAATCAATGCTGTCATATAATACCCACTGCTTATAGTTTTGCTTGATTTAATACAAAATACTTTGGCCATATTATTGTTAAGAAACAGCTTTTTATTTGTTTATTTTTCAGGTACCATGTCTACATCATGAACCAAACGGCCAACCCCAAGCAAGAAAAGAAAGGGGTCCGGATCAGCCTCTGCAAGTGCCTCTTCTGAGCTTCGACACCCATTCCTCAAATTTCCTCAAGCAGCTCAGGAAGGGCGGTATAAGACAATCCGAGACAGACCCCTAGGCACCGGTAAGTGCATCGATTGGGACGCAATAGAATTAGTTGGAATCGCAACCGATATTCGAGCTTACCTCTCGACTGACCCGTGGGAGCAGTTCTTCTCAATCATCGAGCCCACATACTTGGAGCTCACACTAGAATTTTGCACCACCTTCACATTGCAGATAGTGATGGCACAATTCGACGATCCGGGTACCATCCAATTTCGATTAGGGGGCACAGTACGTCGAATGAGCGTACCACAATTTGGCTCGGCACTAGGACTATATACACCAGAATTTATAGAAGACAACCCACTCTCCGGGTTAAACCGCCAACTCCATTGCACTCCCCTCAACTGCTGGAATAACTTAGCACCCACCACGACTGTCTACGATCCCAGTTGCTCTAAGGCGACAGCCCTTCCTCCACCCCTACGATATATTCACGCCATCCTTGCTCATACCATCCCAGGTCGCCGAGAAAGTACCAGCATGGTAAACGAACACGATGTTTACTACCTATCGTGCTTGTCAGAAGGGCACGTTTTTGACCTGGCATACTTCATCGCCTGTGCAATTCAACACCAGACAGAGCCGCATAGAAAAGGGATTTTATCGATGGGGCCATACATCACAAGGTTGGCTCGATACTTTGGCCTCCTCCATACTGAGGCTCAGATCACCTCCTTCACACTGATTGGCAACATGATACCTCACGGCATCCAGACGATGCTTCACATGAGAATGATCAAACACCGTTGAGGGACCGACCCCCCGCAGTACCGATTAGTGATACCCACAGATGAGGGGGAGGCCAAGAACATTCCTAATGATGTTCCACTACCATCAGAGGAGGCACCGAATCCAAGCCAGCATCTGTACCGAGCAGCACCATCAATAGCAGACATCTTTGCACGACTCGACCAGTTCGAGCTGTACTTCGCTGAAAACACTCAACGCTTTGATGGACTAGAGGCAACTCTCCAACAAATATGCCAACACCTCCACATTACATCACCAGCACCACCACCGGACCCGACCAATGATGAGGACCTCAGAGTCCTCTTAATTTGTTATCTTTCATTTTATTTTCTTTATTTTAAATTTTTATTTTATGTTGTTTTTAATTTGAACTTTTCTTATTATTGCAAACTTTTACAATTGGTTATCTAACCATTCAAACATCCCTAATCACATATCTATTACAAGATCGTTAACCAGTGACTTTGCAGAATAAATTACACACTCCACATACACAAACGCACAACTAGGAGAAATCCAATAAGTCACCTGACGCCACACATTTTCCACATCCTCCAAGGATCTCATCCGTAATTCAGGAAGTGACACTTTCCCTCTTATCTTTTGATTGATCAGTAATTATCGTTATTTATCTTTGTACATTGAGGGCAGTGTACATCTTAAGTGTGGGGGGATAAAAGTGTCTAATTTTTGCATGATTCTCAAACATTGCCTAACTTTTTTTTTTCATTATTCTCAAATCCCTGATTTAGTCTTGTTTTTAAGCAAATTTGTCATATTACTAATTAGGATGAACTTTCAGATGATTTGTGATTGTTATTGACATGTTTTAGAATAAGTCATAGCTAATTGTGCATTGATGATTTAATTTGAAGAATACTAGAGAATTAAGCATGATAAGTCTCTTTTTCAAAAATTAAAATTTTTTTGCTAGGTTGTTAAACTAAATTCGAATACTACATTGAATTTTGAAATTCACGAGGATGATGTCAAAACACCCATAGTTTTTGTGAGATTTTGAACCTTATAGAGCATATTTCTTTTTCGTGCTCATTTTTTGATTATGAGTGTGTCAACTATGAACTGTTATTCTAGAACTTGCCTGGTTTATACATGTTGAGACCACATTTATGATTTGATAATACAAAGATGATAAAGGCACCTAGGTTTTAACCCAGTCACTCCACTAAATAGCCTACCTTTACAATTAACCCCTAGTGAACCCCGTTGATCCTAACAACCCTTTTATTGACTCACCTACTAATATTAACCCAAAACCCTTTGTATTTGTTATCACCCTTCCTTTTGACTACCTTTTAATCGAGATATGATTTGATGAGTACCGAAGTATATTATAAGTTAAAGTAATTACTTAGTTTGTTCTTAAAAAAAATTTCAAAGTATTCAATATTAATATTATGAAAAGTGAGCTTATACAAATCAAAGTTTATTTTCAAAAAGAAAAGCTCGTATTAGTAGGTTCATTATTATTTCCAGTTGATGTAAATATTATTTCAGTACTCTTAGGTAGGTACTTGTCAATTCGATCTCGATTCTAACCCTCTAATTTTAACCTTACCAACACCTTTAACCCTAGCCTTGTTACAACCCTAACAAAGACCTCTTGATTTGTTTATCATCTCATTTTACAATGGTGGAGATTTGATTTTCAGGAAAGCCTATGGGATTAACTTTTCAAGTTCGACTTATGAGCAATCTTTTCCTGAACCTTAAACACTTTAGAGTGATTTGAGTGAATCTTTAGTGAGGATATCAATCCTTGTCGGTTTTGAATTGAAAAGGTAGTTATTTAAATGAGGGGAGACACCTATGTTTTCGAAGTACAAACTCATGACTTATCTTGTTTGAATCTTTAGGACTCTTTGAATTGAATTATACATGTATGAATTATCTATGAATTATGATAAGGCATTGTTGATAAGAATTGTAAATTATGGAAAGTTCATTTTAATTGTAGTTGAGAATTTTGCTTGAGGACAAGCAAAAGCTTAAGTGTGGGGGTATTTGATAAACCGTAAAAGTAACATATTTTAATCCCACATTTAACATGCTTTTGGATGATTTATCCTTCAATTTATATAAAAAGCTGCTTGTAATCCTTTCTTTTCATGTTTTATACCCAGGAAAGCACCCGAGGATGAAAAGAACACAAAATGGGCCCAAAACGGAGTAAATGGGCCTTAGCACGAAATTGACACGACCTGGCCCAAATCACACACGGCTGTGCCTCAACGATCACCTAGGGCACGGCCTCAACCCCGCCTCACACGACCGTGCCTCAAGTTAGAAATTCGAACACGGTCTAAAGTCACACGGGCGTGTGCCATGGCCGTGCCTCTGTCGCTGGAAAGAGTAATTTCAGTTGGAAAAGGATACTTAGGGAGAAAGAATCACATTCCAAGAGCCTATATATATCCCCTAAGTGCCAGCTTTGAAAAGGCGTCAAAGCTAGGCCAAGGAGCCAAGCCGAAAAGGTCAGAATTAGGGAATACCGCGAGGATAGCCAGTTGATCCATCCCAAGAAGCTGGAGTTATACTCAAGACGGCAGAATTCTCCTTCAATTCCTTCAGGGGGTTTTAGGGATTTCTTATGTTTTGTTTTATCTTTTCTCTTGTGATGTTTTCTTTATTCGTTATGAACTAAATCCTTCAGATACCTGAAGGGGATGAAACTTAGATGAATCCTGTTATTTGATTTCTGAATTATATGATAATTACTTAGTTTATTCTTAATAATGTTGCTTAATCCAAATCTGATGTGCTTAGGTGGAGGAGGAATAGACCCTGCTTAAGAGTAGATCTAGCATAATTAAGTGGAGTTGATCGAACGCCTAGAGATAGGGTTACGAGATTTTGCCGGATTAGGGTGAAACCTAATATGGGAGTCCATTGATCGATTTACTGCTATTCTAGGGGGTTATTATAAGCGAACGAGAGTTTCACTAATTAACCTCGGGTTAGATGTTATTCGCCTCGAGAGAGGGTTTAATATAGGTTAGGGAGTCTCACGGATCAAGCTAAGTAAAGAAATCATATAGTTCAGGGTTAGATAACAAGTGAAGTCTAGGTGGATTCTTCCTGAAGGTATCGTCGCAATCAACTGAGTTTTTCTTCAAGTTATTTTCCAAATCGTTCTTTTTTGTCTGGTGTCTTTAGCTTAGTCAGTCGTTAATTTAGTTTAAAGCAACTTCACTCTATTTCTAAGGCTAAATAATAAAAAGAAAGTTAGTATTAATACTTTTAGTTCTTGTGAGTTCGACAATCAGGTCTTGCCGAAGCTATACTACTGTTTGATAGGTACACTTGCCTTTAATCGTTGTCAGAGTTAGTTTCCAATTTCGATCTCATTCTTTATAAATTTTAAAACTCTAATTTGAGCGATCAAGCCCCAAGGTTCAAATGGAGTGGACCCCAAATTTCCATGGGGCTAATTATTTGAGCAAGAATATGATACTTCAAGAGGAATGAAGATGACGCAACCCTAAATGGGTTGAAGTTGAAACAGATCTTGGTAGGATGGTTTGAAGGTGGTATAAGCCCCAAGGTTCAAATGGAGTGGACCCCAAAATTTCCATGGGGCAAATTATTTGAGCAAGAATATGATACTTCAAGAGGAACGAAGATCAAGCCTTGACGAATAAATGAGTGATGACACCTGAAATAGGAATTATTCTCATAACATTTTTTGCATTCACATATCATAGCATGTCTAAATAGGAGCATATGACTCATGTCGATCAGGGCATCCTAATTATTAGGCATAAGCATATACCTATTCTACAGGTTATGTCCTCTAGAGGACAATGTAGTAAGGTAGATTGAAGGTATCGGTCTTGCTTCCCTAAAGTTGCAGTGGAGCAGACTGAAGATAGAAGATCTGGTCTTCCTAAAGTTGCAGTGAAGCAGATCAAAAACATCAGTCTTGTCTCCCTGAGTTTGCAGTGGAGTGGACTAAAATAACAGATCCTACCTTCCTGAAGTTGCAGGAAGAAGATCGAAGATATCAAGTCTTGTCTCCTTCAAGTTGCAGCGGAGCAGACTGAAGACAACAGATCTTACCTTCCTGAAGTTGCAGGAAGAAAATCAAAGACATCAGATCTGGCATTCTTGAAGTTGCAGTGAGCAGATTGAAGATACCAGTCTGGCATTCCTGAGTTTGCAGTGGAGTAGACCGAAGACATCAGATCTTGTTTTCCTGAAGTTACAGTGAAGCATATCAAAGACATCAGCCTTGCCTCTCTGAGTTTACAGTAGAGCAGGCTAAAAGACAGCAGATCTGGCTTTCCTAAAGTTACAGTGAAGTAGATCAAAGACATCAGCCTTGCCTCTCTGATTTTGAAGTAGAGTAGGCTAAAAAACAATAGATCTTACCTTCCTGAGATTACAGTGAAGCGGATCGAAGATACTAGTCTGGCATCCCCGAAGTTGCAGCGGAGTAGACTGAAGATAACAAATCTTGTTTTCCTGAGATTACAGTAAAGTAGATCAAAGATAATAGTCTGACCTTCTTGAAGTTGCAGTGAAGCAGACTGAAGATAGCAGATCTTATCTTCCTGAAGTTGCAGTAAAGCAGATCGAAGACATCGGTCTTGTCTCCCTGAGTTTGCAGTGGAGCAGACTAAAGATAGTAAATCTCGTCTTCCTGAAGTTGCAGTGAATCAGATTGAAGATATTAGCCTATCTCCCCGAAGATACAGCTATGTGACAAGACCTGGCAAAATGGGCCCTTTTATCGTCTTTGCTCGATTCTCATTACACGACAATGAGCAAAGAGGGGCAGCTGTAATAGCCCATTTGTGCCCAGGCCTGTGTAAATAAAACAAACCAGAAAATAAATAAAAATAAAATAAATAAACCAATGTCCAGTTACAGTCCATTTAAAAAACCAAAATTCAAACAGGCCCAAATTTACAAATTTACCCGCAGCCCACCATTAACCTAAATTAAATTACACCCCAAACCCAATTAGCCCAAAACCAAAACTAAACCCCTAACCCAACCTACGGAGCCCAAAAGGCCCAAACTAAATCAAGACCTAGGGTTTCTGGGAAGCCCTCACGCCGCAAGCACCCAGCATGGTCCTTCGGTCACGCCGCAACCCGCGCACGAATAACGCTCCGCCGCCGGACTTCTCGCCATTCGCCTGCAAAAAAAGAAAGAAGAACACAACAAATAAGGACAAAATATTTGTATTTATTTATTTTCGGGGCTATAAAAGTCCAAGCACAATCTGTAATATGGCACGCAATACACATATACATGCAAATATACACAGAGATTAATACAAAAAAAACTTAAAAAAAGCAGAAGGTGATTTTTGATAATTCCACTTTGTTTTTTTAACACAAAATAGTACTAAAAATAAAAAAAATTCGAGTTTACCTTTTGATTGTGTTGAAAAATATGGGTGATTCTTTTCCTAAACCTTAAACACTTTGAGTGATTTGAGTGAATCTATAGTGAGGATGTCAACTCTTGTCAATTTCAAATCAAAGGTAATATTTCAGATAAGGGGAAACACCTACGTTTTCAAATTACAAATGAATGACTTATCATTGTTTGAATCTTTAGGACTCTTTGAATTGAATTATCCATGTATAAATTATCTATGAATTATGATGAGGCATTGTTGATAGGAATTGTGAATTATAGAAAGTTCGTTTTAATTGTATGTTGAGAATTTTGTTTGAGGACAAGCAAAAGCTTAAGTGTGGGGGTATTTGATAAACCGTAATTATAACATATTTTAATCCCACTTTTAGCTTACTTTTGGATGATTTATCCTTCAATTTATGTAAAAAGGTGCTCTTAATCCTTTCTTTTCATGTCTTATACCAAGGAAAGCACCCGAGGATGAAAAGAACGTAAAACGGGCCCAAAACGAAGTAAATGGGCCATATCACGAAATCCACACGGCCTGGCCCAAATAGCACATGGCTGTGCCATGACGAGCATCTAGAACACGGCTGGACCTCCAACTTACACGGTCGTGCTTCAAGTTAGAAATCCAAACACGGCTTGAAGTCGAGCCACACGGGCGTGTGACATGGCCGTGCCTCTGCCGCTAGAAATAGAAATTTCAGTCGAAAAAGGATACTTAGGGAGAAAGAATCGCATTCCAAGAGCCTATATATATCCCCCAAGTGCCACCTTTTAAAAGGCATCAAAGCTAAGCCAAAGAGCCAAGCCGGGAAGGTCAAAGTTGAGGGAATCACTCAAAGATAGCCAGTTGATCCATCCCAAGAAGTCGGAGTTATACTCAAGACAGCGGATTTCTCCTTCAATTCCTTCAGGGAGTTTTAGGGATTTCTTATGTTTTGTTTTATCTTTTCTCTTGAGATGTTTTCTTTATTTGTCATGAACTAAACCCTTCAGATACCTGAAGGGGATGAAACCTAGATGAATCTTGTTATTTGTGTAACACCCCAAACCCGGACAAGACACCCCGTCCGAATCTGGTATGTTACGGGGAAAAACGTACTTGAGAGGTTTAGATTTTTCATTTAAAAGCGGGGTGAAAACATGGTGAACTTGAAGAAAATTAGAGTAGACTTGTTTGAAATCAAATGGTATATTTGAAACCCGGACATTTTTGAAAACTTAACCAAAATGTGTAGTTAAAACGAGTTTATTCCATTTAAACTTCAATAGTTTCTTAGTGTTACTTAAAACATTTTTTTTTTGACTTAGTAGAAAATTGAGTTTGATTTGAAAATCATTTGAATTTGCTTAATATAAAAAAACATAGTGTGATACCCGATGGTATAATTTAAAACACGTTGCGTTATAGTTTTGAAATCATTGCCTTTCCAAATTTTTAGTAAAGTTTCATACCAAGTTATTTTGTTAAGCATGTTAAGAATCTAATTAAAACACAACCATCATAAAACATAAATTAAAGGCCTTTTACAGATCCAAATTAAAACCCAGATAAAGATAATTAAGCTAAGGTACCCAAATTGAATAGTCTGAGCAAAACTTTTATTTAGCATGACATGAGCACACCGAGTCCACCCCGGCTCCATGTCCGCGTCTACGAGTCACCTGAAATGTCAAAGGAGAGGGTGAGTCGAATGACTCAGTGTGTAAATCCCGCTCCCAATAAATCAACATGCTAACACACATCATACATAGCAACATAATTAATGCAACCCGATCCTAACCATCCGTATCTCCTTTCCTACCCCGTGTGGTACCAAACCACTGGTGGTGCCAAACCACTGGTGACATATAGTCACAATGTGTTACCAAAACACTGGTGTCCCAAAGACACAATATCCGTCAATGTGGTGCCAAACCACTGGTGTCCCAAAGACACGTTTGTGCTACCAAAGCACTGGTGACCGAAGTCACAAATCCAATGATGGGGCCAACCCATCGTGTGATACCCAATCACTAGCAGACGATCCCATATCTCAAGTGGGGCCAACCCACGGTGGTGCCAAACCACAGGGACGAGTCGCAATGAGGTGCCCAACCTCTGGTGTCCCAAAGACACAAATGTGCTACCAAAGCACTGGTGACCGTAGTCACAATAATCGAGTGATGGGGCCAACCCATCGTGTGATACCCAATCACTAGCAGACGATCCCATATCTCAAGTGGGGCCAACCCACGGTGGTGTCAAACCACAGGGACAAGTCGCAATGAGGTGCCAAACCTCTGGAGGTGCCAAACCTCTGGTGACCCAAAGTTACAAAGTTGTGTTACCAAAACACTGGTGCTCGTCAGCACAAAATATCACTGCTCCCTCCACTCATATCACCCATCAACATACCATACTCATGTGATCATGCATATCATACAAGTCATGCCTATCATGCTAATATGTTTGACTCATACCCCATATCACATACATACATAGTCATGATACCATATAGATCATCAGTACACTTGTAACAATACTGACTTACCCGAGTCTAAGATCATACCCAAAAGGGTATCATATCAATCCATCAAACTGCCATGATTTTAATAGACAAACATGTTTAATAATAATATCACTAAGTATGGGTGTGTTAGTTACACACCTGGTATACACGAGTCTAAAAATCCCAACGAAAACGAATGCTAAGTCCCTCGATTACTAGCTCCTACAATCGGCCAACACATAGGGGTTAGTACACATAAACCATTCGGCCAAAGGCTTAATACCAAGAGAAGTCATTTCAAACCCTTACCTTCACTTCTTAACTTGGTTTCCAACCAACCCCGAACCACAATGGTCCTTCTAAGACAATCGGCCACCACCTTGAAAAGAATAACAGTTAATCCTTTATCATTCATGACTTAATCGAAACCAGACGATTAAACTACCAACAACCAATCACTTACCCCTTACTAGACAATTGACAGAAGGAAACGGCTCCTCTTGCTTGCTTCCACAATCCAATGACCCTATATGAAAAGGTTAAACAAGTGATTAACTCACTTCCATCTACAACCATCATAGGCTTTGAACAAACCGCAATCAATATAATACTTCGAGAAGAGAGAGATGGCCATTCGGCCAACCACTTACCCCAACACCAACCACCAAGAATTCGGCCACAAGAAACCCCCCTAGGAGAGAAGGGAAATTCGGCTTCAACCACCCAAAAGAAAGAGGAAAAACGGCTAGAGTTTTGGAAGTAGAAACAGAGGAGATGTGATTCAAGAAGAGAAAGAAATCGGTAATAAAAGTTTAGAAGGGAGAAAGGAAAGATTCGGTCTAACCCCAAGGAAGGAAAACACCAAAAAGAGATGGAAGGAAGAGGGTGATATTCGGCCTATGCTTAAAGAAAAAGGAAACAAAAGTTTTGGCTAAGAGAAAAATGCAAATTCAGCACAAGGGTTGTAGAAATAAAGAAAATATGAGAAGAAAATGATGGCTAGTTCCGATTTACTCAAATGAACAAGAAGAGAGACATGTAAGGGACATTCGGCTTAACAAAGAATATTGAGAAAACAACACAAAAATTCGGCAAGCCTTAGAGAGGTTTTGATTTTCGGTTTACAAAGAAAGAAAAACGAAAAAGAATACACTAGAGAATTCGGCTACCAATGTCAAAATGAGAAGACACTAGCTTGCTAAGCCTTGACCGAAACAACCAAAATTCCAAAAATGAATTTTGGCACAACACCTCCCCACTTCCCAAAACCGGCCATACACTCCACCACTTCCCCAACATTCGGCCAAATCCCTCCATGCACTCACATCCACACATTTCAAATGTGTTTACCAAGTCACACTCCACTTTTTGCTCTCCACCATCCAAGTCATCACTTGACCAAGTCCAAGGAGGAATTCAAATTGCTCTCAACCTCTTCCTCCATGCCGTCCCAAAATGAGTGACAAAATGGGAACTCTGCAACTCGAACACTAGACCTCCACTCCATGTAGATGACGCCACACCAAGCTCCCCATGTAACGCATGCTTGCCACTAAGCTAGCTCCTCTTTTGTGCAATAAAACATCAATTAAAATTCTTAAACCCCAGCTTCCTCAGCTCCCTTCACTTAATACCCAAAAACCAAAATTTTCCCATTCCCTCAGGCATACACCTAGGCTACAATTAAGCCCCGATACTACACAAACAACAACACAGCACACTAAACACATGCAATAACATGCAACAACAAAACAGCCCCTAACCCGGGATATTACAGTTCTACCCCCCTTAAAAATAATTTCGACCTCGAAATTACCTGGTCAAAAGAGTTGCGGGTATTGCTGTCTCATCATATCCTCGGGTTCCCACGTAGCTTCCTCCACGCCATGATTCCGCCAAAGTACCTTAATCAAAGGCACAGACTTCCTACGCAGAACCTTCACATCCCGATCTAGAATCTGCACAGGTTCTTCTTCCATGGTCAAGTCTGGATTTACCTCGATCTCTTCCACTGCTACCACATGTGACGGATCTGAACGATAACGCCGAAGCATCGAAACGTGAAATACGTCGTGAATCTGGCTTAGCTCTGCTGGCAACTCAAGCTGATACGCTACTGGTCCAACTCGTCTCAATACCTTATACGGCCCAATAAACCTCGGACTTAGCTTGCCTTTCCTTCCGAACCTCAACACTTTCTTCCAAGGCGAGACCTTCAGGAACACTCGATCCCCCACAGCAAACTCTATGTCTCTTCGCTTAAGATCGGTATAAGACTTCTGCCGGTCCGAAGCTTCCTTTAACCGAGCCTGAATCATTTTAACCTTGTCCTCAGTCTCAGCTACTAACTCGGGTCCCAACAACTGACGTTCACCCAACTCCGTCCAACATGTAGGTGAGCGACACTTCCTACCATACAACGCCTCATACGGTGCCATCTTGATGCTCGCTTGGTAACTGTTGTTGTAGGCAAACTCAGCTAATGGTAGAAACTCCTCCCAACTACCTCTGAAATCCAGGACACAACCTCTCAGCATATCTTCCAAGATCTGAATAACCCTTTCTGATTGACCGTCAGACTGCGGGTGAAAAGCTGTGCTGAAATCCAAACGAGTACCCAGAGCCTGATGCAATGCTTTCCAGAACCTTGACGTAAATCTGGGATCCCTATCCGAGATTATCGAAACCGGCACACCGTGCAACCTCATTATCTCTGACACATACAGCTTCGCTAGCTTCTGAAGTGAGTAGTCAACCCTTACCGGAATAAAGTGAGCTGATTTAGTCAGACGATCCACCACTACCCAAACTGAATCCTTCTTGCTTGGCGTAAGCGGTAACCCACTGACGAAATCCATGGTTATCCTTTCCCACTTCCACTGAGGAATCTTCACAGGCTGAAGCAAACCCGACGGCAACTGATGTTCAGCCTTGACCTGCTGACAAGTCAGACACTTCCCAACAAACTCTGTCACCTCTTTCTTCAAACCAGGCCACCAAAACTGCTCTCTAAGATCCCTATACATCTTGCTACCTCCAGGATGCATAGCATAAGGACTGCTATGTGCGTCCTGAAGAATCTTCTGCCTTAGCTCCACATCTTTAGGCATACAAGCCTTACCTTGGAAACACAGAACCTCATCACTAGACAAGCTGTAACCCTCCAAACCACCATCCTGCACTTGTAACCTTCGCGCACTCAGAACCTTATCATCTAACTGTTTCTCTCTGATCTGCTCAACCTAAGTAGGCTTAACCTGCAGCTCTGCCAGAATACTCCCGTCGTCATACAAACTCAAGTGGGCAAACAAAGCTCTTAAGTCCGAAACAACCTTACGGCTCAACGCGTCTGCCACCACGTTAGCCTTGCCCGGATGATACTCAATCGAGCAGTCGTAATCTTTCAGCAACTCAACCCATCTACGCTGCCTCAAATTCAAATCCTTCTGAGTCAGAAGATACTTCAGACTCTTATGATCTGTGAAGACTATCGATCTCTCTCCGTACAAGTAGTGCCTCCAAATCTTTAAGGCGAAGACCACAGCCGCTAGCTCCAAATCGTGCGTCGGATAGTTGACCTCATGTGGCCTCAGCTGTCGAGAAGCGTAAGCCACAACCTTACCTTCCTGCATTAGCACACAACCCAAGCCCGTATGTGATGCGTCGCAATAGACTGTGTATTCCTTACCAGCCTCAGGTTGAATTAAAACCGGAGCCTCAGTCAAAATCTTCTTTAACTTATCGAAGCTTTCCTGTTGTTTCTCAGTCCATACAAACGGAACCTCTTTCCTTAACAACTTGGTCATCGGCGCTGCTATTAACGAGAAACCCTCAACAAACCTTCGGTAATATCCGGCCAAACCCAGAAAACTTCGAATCTCAGCCACTGTCTTCGGTGGCTTCCAATCCAAAACTGCCTCAATCTTATGAGGATCTACTCGAATCCCCTCAGCCGACACTACATGACCCAAGAAAGTCACTTCTCTAAGCCAGAACTCGCACTTACTGAACTTAGTATAGAGTTGCTTATCCCTCAAAATCTGCAGCACCACTCTCAAATGCTTATCATGCTCTTCCTCTGTCCTTGAATACACTAAGATGTCGTCTATGAAAACCACGACGAACTGATCCAGATACTGCTGAAACACCCTATTCATCATATCCATAAACGCTGCCGATGCGTTAGTCAACCCGAACGGCATTACCAGAAATTCGTAGTGCCCATACCGAGTATAAAACGCTGTTTTATGGATATCAGCCTCCTTAACCTTCAACTGATGATACCCAGACCTCAAGTCGATCTTCGAGAATACCGCAGCACCCTTCAGCTGATCAAACAAGTCATCTATCCGTGGCAACGGATACTTGTTTTTAATCGTCAGCTTGTTCAACTGGCGGTAGTCTATACACATCCGCATTGTGCCATCTTTCTTCTTAACGAATAGTACCGGCGTACCCCACGGCGAAACACTTGGCCTGATAAAACCTCGATCCAAAAACTCCTGGATCTGAACCTTAAGCTCCACCAACTCCTTTGGCGCCATTCTATACGGAGCAATAGACACTGGCGCAGTCCCGGGTAACAGATCAATCCCGAACTCCACCTCTCGATCTGGCGGCAAACCCGGAAGCTCCTCAGGAAACACATCAGCAAATTCCTTAACAGTACAAACCTTCTCAACAACAGACTCTTTAGCCTCCAAGGCATACACATGAACTACATACACTTCACAGCCCTTCCTGACCATCTTCTCTGCTTTCAAAGCAGATACCACATTTGATAAGTAATCTCTCCTATTACCTATCATAGCCACTTCATCACCATCAACCGTCTTAAGAACCATGCGCTTGGCCGCGCAATCCAACCTCGCCTGGTACTTGACCAACCAATCCATCCCAAGAATCAGATCGAACTCCCCAAACGGCAGTTCCATCAGATCAGCAGCAAACACTACCCCTTGGAGTTCTAGGGGTACCTCTCTAAACAGTTTATCTACTACTACAGAGTGACCTAGAGGGCTAATCACAGTCATCTGCCTAGAAGATATCTCAGAGTCTAAGTCCATGGTCTCTATTATACTACTAGCAACATAAGAGTGCGTCGAACCCACATCAATCAAAGCAGTATAAGGAGAACCAAAAATCAAAAACGTACCGGTTATGACGTCCGGTGCGTCGCCCTCCTCTCGGCGCCTTGCTGCATACACTAATCCAGGCTGTCTGGCATCAGAACTACCCGCACCTTTGCCCGGTGCTCCACGGCCCCGACCAGAACCATTACCACCTCTGCCATTACCACGGCCCCTCTGCGGTGGCGGTCCACTACTCCTGAACTGATTACGGCCCTGACTCTCAGACTGAATCCTGGCCAACCTACGCGGACAGTCCCTCACACAGTGTTCCAGAGAACCACACTCAAAGCACCCTTTACCTCCAGTCCAACAACCACCCCAATGAGATTTCCCACACTGATTACACTGCGGCGGTCCCTGCCTAGCAGCAACAAACCTAGCAGACTGATTCGGCCCACTCGGTCTAGCCCTCTTCTGCGGATTACCCGACAATCCAGAAGACCCAAAGCTCCTCTTATGCCTATTTCTGTCCATACCCTGCCTCACTGACTCTTTAATACCCTCGGCTACCTTAGCCTTCTCAACTAAGACAGCAAACTCGCGCTCCTGCTGCGGAGCAATCAGCAGCCTCAACTCGTCTCCCAGACCATCCTCGAAACGAACACACCTCTCATGCTCAGTGGCCACAATGCCCCTGGCATACCTACTCAGCTTCAGGAACTCGGCCTCATACTCAGCAACAGATTTACTCCCCTAAACAAGCCTCAGAAATGCCTTTCGCTGAGAGTCAATATAACTAGCTCCGATGTACTTCTTTTGATATGCAGCCCTGAAATAATCCCATGTCAAATCCTCTGCTGCCACACTGTCCCGAACCGTGAGCCACCACTGATATGACTCATCTCGGAGAAGCGATACGATGCCCTTCAGCTTCTCTTCAGCTGTCAAATCCAGATCATCCATGATCCGCTCAGTTGTCTCCAGCCAGTATTCAGCAGTGCTGGGAGCAACACCAGATACACCTCGAAAGAATTCGGCCCCATTTGCCCGAAGTCGCTCAGGAACAGATTTCCTAACTCCTGCACCACCGCCTACTCCTGCTACTCTTTCTAACACTCGCAGCATCGCCTGTGACACTGCATCGTCCCCAGTCTGATCTTGGAACTCACCACCTCCAGCTGGTGGCGGAACCGGTATCTCATTCTCTGACCCCTGACCAGATCCTACGGGCTCCGAGACTGCCATCCTACCCCTACCTCTACCACGAGTATTACGACCACGTCCGCCTCGAGTGCCCATGACTAATCTTTCTACGTATCTGATTAAGAATTTTATGCATCAGTATTTATTCCACTGTTTTAAAGCAAGTCTTATGAATATTAAAGAGGATTTGTTCTCGCGAGTTCACAGAATCCTATAAGTTTCAATTTCTAGAGTAGTATACCATTGCTATTTATCAGATCATATCACCTCCAATCAAATCACAAAGAATAGTAAGGGTACTTACCTAGGCGAACTAGTGCCGGAGACTCGGTGCCATGCCTTTCAAACCATACTTTAAGAATAAAGACTAACAAAACAATCTTTGGAAAACATTTTTGGGCCTCAGGCCCACAGCCGAGCCTTTGAACTTGGCTCTGATACCACAATTGTAACACCCCAAACCCGGACAAGACACCCCGTCCGAATCTGGTATGTTACGGGGAAAAACGTACTTGAGAGGTTTAGATTTTTCATTTAAAAGCGGGGTGAAAACATGGTGAACTTGAAGAAAATTAGAGTAGACTTGTTTGAAATCAAATGGTATATTTGAAACCCGGACATTTTTGAAAACTTAACCAAAATGTGTAGTTAAAACGAGTTTATTCCATTTAAACTTCAATAGTTTCTTAGTGTTACTTAAAACATTTTTTTTTTGACTTAGTAGAAAATTGAGTTTGATTTGAAAATCATTTGAATTTGCTTAATATAAAAAAACATAGTGTGATACCCGATGGTATAATTTAAAACACGTTGCGTTATAGTTTTGAAATCATTACCTTTCCAAATTTTTAGTAAAGTTTCATACCAAGTTATTTTGTTAAGCATGTTAAGAATCTAATTAAAACACAACCATCATAAAACATAAATTAAAGGCCTTTTACAGATCCAAATTAAAACCCAGATAAAGATAATTAAGCTAAGGTACCCAAATTGAATAGTCTGAGCAAAACTTTTATTTAGCATGACATGAGCACCCCGAGTCCACCCCGGCTCCATGTCCGCGTCTACGAGTCACCTGAAATGTCAAAGGAGAGGGTGAGTCGAATGACTCAGTGTGTAAATCCCGCTCCCAATAAATCAACATGCTAACACACATCATACATAACAACATAATTAATGCAACCCGATCCTAACCATCCGTATCTCCTTTCCTACCCCGTGTGGTACCAAACCACTGGTGGTGCCAAACCACTGGTGACATATAGTCACAATGTGTTACCAAAACACTAGTGTCCCAAAGACACAATATCCGTCAATGTGGTGCCAAACCACTGGTGTCCCAAAGACACGTTTGTGCTACCAAAGCACTGGTGACCGAAGTCACAAATCCAATGATAGGGCCAACCCATCGTGTGATACCCAATCACTAGCAGACGATCCCATATCTCAAGTGGGGCCAACCCACGGTGGTGCCAAACCACAAGGACGAGTCGCAATGAGGTGCCCAACCTCTGGTGTCCCAAAGACACAAATGTGCTACCAAAGCACTGGTGACCGTAGTCACAATAATCGAGTGATGGGGCCAACCCATCGTGTGATACCCAATCACTAGCAGACGATCCCATATCTCAAGTGGGGCCAACCCACGGTGGTGTCAAACCACAGGGACAAGTCGCAATGTGGTGCCAAACCTCTGGAGGTGCCAAACCTCTGGTGACCCAAAGTCACAAAGTTGTGTTACCAAAACACTGGTGCTCGTCAGCACAAAATATCACTGCTCCCTCCACTCATATCACCCATCAACATACCATACTCATGTGATCATGCATATCATACAAGTCATGCCTATCATGCTAATATGTTTGACTCATACCCCATATCACATACATACATAGTCATGATACCATATAGATCATCAGTACACTTGTAACAATACTGACTTACCCGAGTCTAAGATCATACCCAAAAGGGTATCATATCAATCCGTCAAACTGCCATGATTTTAATAGACAAACAGGTTTAATAATAATATCACTAAGTATGGGTGTGTTAGTTACACACCTGGTATACACGAGTCTAAAAATCCCAACGAAAACGAATGCTAAGTCCCTCGATTACTAGCTCCTACAATCGGCCAACACATAGGGGTTAGTACACATAAATCATTCGGCCAAAGGCTTAATACCAAGAGAAGTCATTTCAAACCCTTACCTTCACTTCTTAACTTGGTTTCCAACCAACCCCGAACCACAATGGTCCTTCTAAGACAATCGGCCACCACCTTGAAAAGAATAACAGTTAATCCTTTATCATTCATGACTTAATCGAAACCAGACGATTAAACTACCAACAACCAATCACTTACCCCTTACTAGACAATTGACAGAAGGAAACGGCTCCTCTTGCTTGCTTCCACAATCCAATGACCCTATATGAAAAGGTTAAACAAGTGATTAACTCACTTCCATCTACAACCATCATAGGCTTTGAACAAACCGCAATCAATATAATACTTCGAGAAGAGAGAGATGGCCATTCGGCCAACCACTTACCCCAACACCAACCACCAAGAATTCGGCCATAAGAAACCCCCTAGGAGAGAAGGGAAATTCGGCTTCAACCACCCAAAAGAAAGAGGAAAAACGGCTAGAGTTTTGGAAGTAGAAACAGAGGAGATGTGATTCAAGAAGAGAAAGAAATCGGTAATAAAAGTTTAGAAGGGAGAAAGGAAAGATTCGGTCTAACCCCAAGGAAGGAAAACACCAAAAAGAGATAGAAGGAAGAGGGTGATATTCGGCCTATGCTCAAAGAAAAAGGAAACAAAAGTTTTGGCTAAGAGAAAAATGCAAATTCGGCACAAGGGTTGTAGAAATAAAGAAAATATGAGAAGAAAATGATGGCTAGTTCCGATTTACTCAAATGAACAAGAAGAGAGACATGTAAGGGACATTCGGCTTAACAAAGAATATTGAGAAAACAACACAAAAATTCGGCAAGCCTTAGAGAGGTTTTGATTTTCGGTTTACAAAGAAAGAAAAACGAAAAAGAATACACTAGAGAATTCGGCTACCAATGTCAAAATGAGAAGACACTAGCTTGCTAAGCCTTGACCGAAACAACCAAAATTCCAAAAATGAATTTCGGCACAACACCTCCCCACTTCCCAAAACCGGCCATACACTCCACCACTTCCCCAACATTCGGCCAAATCCCTCTATGCACTCACATCCACACATTTCAAATGTGTTTACCAAGTCACACTCCACTTTTTGCTCTCCACCATCCAAGTCATCACTTGACCAAGTCCAAGGAGGAATTCAAATTGCTCTCAACCTCTTCCTCCATGCCGTCCCAAAATGAGTGACAAAATGGGAACTCTGCAACTCGAACACTAGACCTCCGCTCCATGTAGATGACGCCACACCAAGCTCCCCATGTAACGCATGCTTGCCACTAAGCTAGCTCCTCTTTTGTGCAATAAAACATCAATTAAAATTCTTAAACCCCAGCTTTCTCAGCTCCCTTCACCTAACACCCAAAAACCAAAATTTTCCCATTCCCTCAGGCATACACCTAGGCTACAATTAAGCCCCGATACTACACAAACAACAACACAGCACACTAAACACATGCAATAACATGCAACAACAAAACAGCCCCTAACCCGGGATATTACAATTTGATTTCTGAATTATATGATAATTACTTAGTTTGTTCTTAATTATGTTGCTTAATCCAAATCTGATGTGCTTAGGTGGAGGAGGAATAGACCCTGTTTAAGAGTAGATCTAGCATAATTAAGCGGAGTTGATCGAACGCCTAGAGAAAGGGTTACGAGATTTTGCCGGATTAGGGTGAAATCTAATATGGGAGTCTGTAGATCGATTTACTGCTATTCTAGGGGGTTATTATAAGCGAACAAGAGTTCCACTAATTAACCTAGGGTTAGACATTATTCGCCTCGAGAGAGGGTTTAATATACATTAAAGAGTCTCACGGACCAAACTAAGTAAAGAAATAATATGGTTTAGTGATAGGTAACAAGAGAAGTCTAGGTGGATTCTTCCTGAGGGTATCGTCGTAATCAACTGAGTTTTTCGT
Source organism: Gossypium australe (assembly GCA_005393395.2). NCBI lineage: Eukaryota > Viridiplantae > Streptophyta > Magnoliopsida > Malvales > Malvaceae > Gossypium > Gossypium australe. Next base: position 43,227,603 of record CM016620.1, on the reverse strand, counting down.
CAATTTATTTTCCAATTCGTTCTTTTTGTCTTGTGTCTTTAAGCTTAGTAGTCATTAATTTAGATTAAAGCAATTTCACTTCATTATTAGTACTTTTAGTTCCTGTGGGTTCGACAATCCGATCTTGCCTAAGCTATACTACTGCCCGATAGGTACACTTGACTTTAATCGTTGTCAGAGTTAGTTTCCAAGTTTGATCATTCGTTTTATAAATTTTAAAGCTCTGATTTCAGCGATCAGTATAGTAGATGAATAAGAGGAAATTATTATTGAGGAGATGTGTGATAACCAGAATAATCAGCTACCTCCTGCAGTTGCTGCAAATCTTGCAAATCTAGATCTTGTTCCTCGTGCTATGTACGATTATGCCAAGCCCACTCTGATTGGGGCTGAATCGAGTATTGTGTGACCTACCATTGATGTAAATAATTTTGAACTGAAGCTGAACACTACTTAGATGATGCAACCGTTTGTTCAGTTTGATGGTTTGCAAGACGAAGATCCAAATACTCACTTAGCCAATTTTTTAGAAAACTGCAATACTTTCAAGATTAATGATATCTCTTCCTTTGTGCAAATTGATTTAGAAACATTATATGATGCATGGGAGAGATATAAGGACTTGTTGAGACAGTGCCCTCACCATGGGTTACCTCTATGGATATAGGTTCAAACTTTCTACAATGGTTTGAATCCGTCAACAAGGCAGGTAATTGACGCAATAGTCGGTGGTACTCTGAATAATAAGACACCCGAAGTGGCTTATGAATTTATTGAAGAGATGGTACTGAATAATTATCAGTGGCAAGTCATGAGGACTAAGTTGATCACTGCAAATCAGAGCTTTAAATATTTATAAAAGAATGATCAAACCTGAAGACTAAATCTGACAACGATATTAAGGCAAGTGTACCTATCGAACAGTATTATAGCTTAGGTAAGACCGGTTATCGAACCCAAAGGAACTAAAAGTATTAATACTCACTTTCTTTTTATTATTTAGCCTTAAAGTTAGAGTGAAGATTACTTTTTTAAATTAAATTGATGACAGCTAAACTAAAGACACAAAGACAAAAAAAAAAAAAAAAAACGAATTGGAAAATAACCTTGAGGAAAAACTCAGTTGATTTTAATGATACCCTCGGGAAGAATCCGCCTAGATTTCACCTATTATCTAACCTTCAATTATATGATTTCTTTTACTTAGCATGATCCGTAGGACTCCCTAACCTATATTAAACCCTCTCTCGAGGCGAATAACGTCTAACCCTAGGTTAATTAGTGGAACTCTCGTTCGCTTATAATAACCCTCTAGGACAGCAGTAAATCGATCAATGGACTCCCATATTAGGTTTCACCCTAATCTGGCAAAATCTCGTAACCCTATCTCTATGCGTCCGATCAACTCCGCTTAATTATGTTAGATCTTCTCTTAGGTAGGGTCTATTCCTCCTCCACCTAAGCATATTAGATTTGGATTAAACGAACAAACTAAGTAATTTATCATATAACTTAAAAATCAAATAATAAAATCCATCTAGGTTTCATCCCCTTCAGGTATTTGAGGGGTTTAGTTCATAATGAATAAACAAAACATCGCAAGAGAAAAGATAACAAAACATAAGAAAACCCTAAAACTCCCTGAAGGAATTGAAAGAGATTTTCGCCATCTTAAGTATAACTCCGGCTTCTTGGGATGGATCAAGTGGCTATCCTCGTTATTCCCTAACTTTGACCTTCTCGGCTTGGCTCCTTGGCCTAGCTTTCGATCTTGTTTCGGCTTCTGTCGAACTCCCCCCTCAAGTTGCCCCATTGGGTGTTTATATAGACTTTCTGATGCCTTACTTGGCCCCTAAGTATCCTAATTCAAGTAGAATTCCTAATAGGGTGTTTGAATAGGCTTTAGAATGTGTTTCTTTTCCTCCAAGTATCCTTTCCCGAATGAAATTTCTCTTTCCAGCGACAGGGACACAGCCATGGCACACGCTCGTGTGAATCGTGGCCAGGTCGTGTTCAGACTTTTAATGAGGCACGACCGTGTGGTATTTGGGCTAGGCCGTGTCGATTTCTCTCTTGGCCTAATTTGGTTTGTTTTAAGCCCGTTTTACGTTCTTTTCATCCTTAGGTGCTTTCCTGAGTATAAGACACGAAAAGAAAGGATTAAGAGCACCTTTTTACATAAATTAAAGGATAAATAATCCAAAAGTATGCTAAATGTGGGATTAAGATATGTTACTTTTACGGTTTATCAAATACCCCCACACTTAAGCTTTTGCTTGTCCTCAAGCAAAATTCTCAACTTACAATTAAAACGAACTTTCCATGATCTATAATTCTTATCAACAATGTCTTATCCTAATTCACAGAAAATTCATACATGGATAGTTTGATTCAAAGTGTCCTAAAGATTCAAATGAGATAAGTCATAATTTTGTACCTTGAAAACATCGGTGTCTTCCTTCTTTTAAATGACTACCTCTTTAATTCAAAATCGACAAGGATTGATATCCTCACTTAGGATTCACTCAAATCACTCTAGAGTGTTTAACGTTCAGAAAAAGGATCGCTCATAAGTCGAACCTGAAAAGTTAATCGTATAGGCTTGCCTGAAAATCAAATCTCCATCACTGTAATATAAGATGGCAAACAGATCGAAAGGTCTTTGACAGGGTTGTAACGGGGCTAGGGTTAAAAGTGTGGATAAAGGCTGAATTAGAAGGTTAGAATCGAGATTGACTTGATAAATTACCTAACTAGAAAAATGAACTTAATCTTTAAACACTAATAGAATGAGTTTTTTTTTTTTGAATTTGAACATACAAGCTCACTTAATTATCGTACTAATAATGAATTTTTTTAAGAACAAACTAAGTATAATAGTATGAAGGAATTTTTACAACTGAAATATAATACATAATTAGGGAACTTGTTTAACATCAAATCTCTACAAAAAGGTAGTTTAAAAGAATTGGTGATAAAAAAATACAAAGGGTTTTTGGTTAAAATTAGTAGGTGAGTCAATAAAAGGGTTGTTAGGCTCAACGGGGTTCACTAGGGGTTAATTATGAGGGTAGGTTTTTTTTAGTGGAGTAAGTGGGTTAGAACTAAGGTGTCTTTATCATTTCAATATATCAAATCATAATTGTGGTCTCGACATGTATAATCAAGGCAAGTTCTAGAATAACAGTTCATAGTTGACACACTCATAATAAAAAAAAATGAGCATGAAAAAGAATGTTTGATCTATAAGTTCAAATACTCACAAAAATTATGAGTGTTTTGATATCATCCTTATGAATTTTAAATTTCAAGGTAGTATTTAAATTTAGGTCAACAACCTAGCAAAAATTTTAATTCCTGAAAACAGACTTATCATTCTTGATTCTCTAGTATTCTTTTAAATTAAACATCAATGTACAATTAACTATGACTTATTCTAAAACATGTCAATAATCATCACAAATCATTAAAAATTTCATTCTAATTAGTAATATGATAACTTTGCATAAAAACAAGACTAAATCAGGGATTTGAGAATAATGCAGAAAGTTAGGTATTTTTACCCCCCACACTTAAGATGTACATTGTCTTCAATGTACAAATATAGATAATGCATTTAAAATAAAAAGGAAGGGGATAGAATACTCCCTGAGGTGTGGGTTGTTTCCTTGGAGGAGAGTAGGGGTCGTGGAGGATACGGCGAAGGCGTCGGTATGGTGGTGGTGCTGGTTCCCGAGCTTTGCGCTAGATGAAGAAATTGGGGAACTCATGAAGGATTAGCCAGGGGTTTTTGAAACATAATATAAATAAACTAAAGATGAAATTAAAGAAAAGAAAGCTAAAGTGAAGGAGACTAAGAAGAAAACTGAAATGATTATAAAGTACTAATGGACTATGAAGTCCTTATTAAAGGATGGTTCGCAAGGTGGGAATCAATGCTAAGATTGGGGATGTGGTGGCGGTGGTGAGAGTGGTGAGGTTGTCGTGGTGGTCGGCGTGATTCCCTAACAGCCTGGCGAACCTAACATTAAGAAGTTAAAAGAAAATTAAACGAAAATAGCAGTAGAGAAGCTTAGATGGGGAAAATAAAGGAGAAGAGAAGGAAATTGAAGCAAGAGAGAAAGCGAAAATAAAAACTAATTGGTCTCAAAGATCCTTGGTTTGGTGTTGAGACGAAGCTGCCGGCATGAACTCATGTTGATCGTTCTTTGTTAAGGAGTCTATGCGTAGTTTTTTCCGCTTCTTCGGCATGGTGTTGATTTGCTCAATGATCTAGTGTCTTGAAGGGTCTGAAACTGAAGAGAGTGAAAATGAGAGGAAAAATTAGATTGAGGGGAGGAGAAGAGGTAAGAGGTTTAAATAGAATTTCAGATTTTGTTCTCCCCTACGGCCGTGGTCACAGGGTGTGTCGAATTACACGGCCACCTCACACGGCCGTGTTATAAGGGGTGTTGTCACCCTTTTGGCCGTGCTTGGTCCTCCCATGCCCGTGCTTGTGAATTCTTTCTTTTGGCACGGTCATTATGCACAGGCGTGTCTCCCCTGTGTTTTATAAGTCAGTAACCTCAGTAATTTCACACGATTGTGTAGCACGGGCGTGTTCTGGCCGTGGTGTGCTAGTTAGTAGCTTTAGTAATTTCACACGGTTGTGGGCACGGGCATGCCCTTTCTGTCGGTGCCCGTGGGGAGGGTTTATTGGATCCGTGACGTTGGGGAGGGTGGTTGGGCTGACTGTACGGACTGTATTCTGTCAGTATAGTGGTTTAGGTGGTCCACACGGCCACGGACACAGCCGTGTGTAAGGCCGTGTGGCCTGGAAAACCTGCATTTTTGGTTAGTTTAGAAAGGAAAAAGAGAAGAAAAAGGAAAAAATAAATAAAAACAAAGGAAAAAAATAAGGTTAGTGCTCGGGTTACCTCCCGAGAAGCGCTCGTTTATAGTCTTTAGCTAGACTTCCTCGTGTTTGAAAATTTTAGGGAGGTTTAAAGGTTTGAATATCTTCCCTCATGCTTACAGTTCTGTTTTCTTGATAATGTTGAAGTCGAGAAGCGTTTTCTTTGGTAGTGCCGAATATTGGATTGCTTACCTCGACTATGCCGTTTGGGAAGATATCATGTACTTTGAGAAGGATCTCTCTCTTTGCTTTCAGGTCTGTGATAGTGGTTTGGGGATCGGTTTTGTCTAACAGTACTTGATCTCCTATTTTGAAGTGATTTGATGTCCTTCTCAGCTCATCTGGGGTCTCCTTTGGTGTCACTTCCTGCGGTTCCTATTCCTCTTTGATTTGTGTTTCCTGCTCTTTCAGTTTGTCAACCCTAAGGCTTTGTTCCTTATGTATTTCTTCTTTGTTGGCACGAGGTTTAAGATCTAGCTCAGCTAAGTGATTTCGTGATGTTTCCTGTAAAGAAGGTTGTACCAAATGATTATCAATAGAATTAACATTCGTACCTTTATTACTCAATGTCCTAGCTGAGTCAAGAGCTTGAAGAGTGATTGTTTCGTTGTCTACACGAAGTGTGAGTTCACCGAATTCTTCCTCTGTGTGGTCTTTCTTTATTGCACCGGGATATGGCACACGAGCTTGGTACTCTGTATTTACCGGGTTTGGTAAATCATGGCTTACCTCAACCTTACCTTCACTTACCTCAGGTTCTTGCCTTGGGTCAGATTCCACTAACAATTCACTGTTATGAGCTTGTACGGCTTGGGGCCCATGATTCGGCTCAAGTTTGTAGCCTTGTGGTGTTTTCTGTGGTGAAAGTTAAACAATTTGATTATCAACTGAATTTACTTTCTCACCTTCATCACTTGATGTCCTGGTCGAGTCAAAAGCTTGTAGACTGATTGATTCGTCACCTACACGAAGAATGAGTTCTCCTATACCAACATCAATTTTAGTCCTGGCAGTTGCTAGAAATGGTTTTCCTAAAATTAATGGAATCGAATTGTCCTCATTCATGTCTAAGACAACAAAATCTACTGGGAATATGAATTTATCAATTTTGATTAGAACATTTTCTATTATACCCCTAAGACTTCTGATAGTTTTATCAATTAACTGAATGCTCATCCTAGTTTGTCTGGGTTTCCCTAGACCTAGTTCTTTAAACATTTTATAAGGCATAACATTGATGCTTGTCCCTAAATCAGCTAAAGCATTATCAATAGATAAACTACCAATTAAACATGGAATTGTAAAACTCCCTGTGTCTTTTTGCTTCTGCGGTAGTCTGTTTTGTAACATTGCTGAGCATGCTGCTTTTAATTCCATGTGGTGCTCCTTGTCTAATTTGCTTTTGTTTGTCAAGAGCTGTCTTAAAAATTTCCTCGAGTCTGGCGTCTGAAAAAGAGCTTTAAGAAGAGGTAAGTTAATATGTAATTTCTTTAAAAGTTTAAGAAACTTACCGAATTGTTCTTCTGGATCGTCTCTTTTTATTGCTTCGGGATAAGGTATGTGAGGTTGGTACTCTTTGATTACCAGTTTTGGCTTTTCTTGTGTTACCTCTGCTTTACCTTCGTCTACCTTGTTTTCTGGTATTGCATTGGGTTCATCTAACCCTTTACTGTCCTGAATGGTGATGTCTTGATTTTGCTCCTTAGGGTTAATCTCCGTGTTACTAGGTAGACGCCCTTGCAGTCTTTCTGACACCAGCTTTGCAAGTTGTTCGACTGCGTTAGTGACTTCCTTGACTGACTTAGTAATTTCCACGATTCGGCTCTCGTTGCTTTTGATTGTTCTCTCAGTTTCTTGGATACATTTCTCTATGTCTGCTGAAAATTCTGTCAGCATCTCTTCAAGGTACGACTCCTCTTCCTGTTGGTGAGGTGGTTGTTGAAAGTTTGGAGAAAGTTCCGGTCTTTGGCTATTTTGATCATCCCACGAGAAATTAGGATGATAACTCCAACCTGCATTATAAGTGTCATTATAAAAATTATTTTGTGGTCTAGAATAGTTACCCGTATAGTGAGCTTGCTCATTTTCCATGCCATATCCGTAGGGTGGGTACTCAGGATTCGCCACTCCTCCTTAATTCAAGTCATATTGCATTACTGAGTGTACCTGCGAGAGACTACACAAACCATCAATCTTTTTATTCATCATCTCTAGCTGGTTAGATAGCCTGGTGACCACGTCGAGGTTGGAGACACTGGTGGCTTTTATTGGCGTTGTCCTCATAACTTGCCACTGATAGTTATTTAGTGCCATCTCCTCTAAACTAAAATTACCTGTCAAAGCAAAGAAAAACTAGCAAGTAAAAATAAAACAAATAATAAAAATTTTGCAATGATAAAAAAAAATGGCTAAAGTAATAAAAATTAAGCTTTCTTAATATTTTAGTTCCCCGGCAACGGTGCCAAAAACTTGATCGCTGCAAATCAGAGCTTTAAATATTTATAAAAGAATGATCAAACCTGGAGACTAACTCTGACAACGATATTAAGGCAAGTGTACCTATCGAACAGTAGTATAGCTTAGGCAAGACCGATTATCGAACCCAAAGGAACTAAAAGTATTAATACTCACTTTCTTTTTATTATTTAGCCTTAAAGTTAGAGTGAATATTACTTTTTAAAATTAAATTGACGACAGCTAAACTAAAGACACAAAGAGAAAAAAAAACGAATTGGAAAATAACCTTGAGGAAAAACTCAGTTGATTTTAATGATACCCTCGGGAAGAATCCGCCTAGATTTCTCCTATTATCTAACCTTCAATTATATGATTTCTTTTACTTAGCTTGATCCGTAGGACTCCCTAACCTATATTAAACCCTCTCTCGAGGCGAATAACGTCTAACCCTAGGTTAATTAGTGGAACTCTCGTTCGCTTATAATAACCCCCTAGAACAGCAGTAAATCGATCAATGGACTCTCATATTAGGTTTCACCCTAATCCGGCAAAATCTCGTAACCCTATCTCTAGGCGTTCGATCAACTCCGCTTAATTATGTTAGATCTTCTCTTAGGCAGGGTCTATTCCTCCTCCACCTAAGCACATTAGATTTGGATTAAACAACATAATTAAGAACAAACTAAGTAATTTATCATATAACTTAAAAATCAAATAATAAAATCCATCTAGGTTTCATCCCCTTTAGGTATCTGAGGGGTTTAGTTCATAATGAATAAACAGAACATCGCAAGAGAAAAGATAAAACAAAACATAAGAAAACCCTAAAACTCCCTGAAGGAATTGAAAGAGAATTCCGCTGTCTTGAGTATAACTCCGGCTTCTTGGGATGGATCAACTGGCTATCCTCGCATTATTCCCTAACTTTGACCTTCTCGGCTTGGCTCCTTGGCCTAGCTTTCGATCTTGTTTCGGCTTCTACCGAACTACCCCCTCAAGTTGCCCCCTTGGGTGTTTATATAGACTTTGTGATGCCTTACTTGGCCCCTAAGTATCCTAATTCAAGTAGAATTCCTAATAGGGTGTTTGAATAGGCTTTGGAATGTGTTTCTTTGCCTCCAAGTATCCTTTCCCGAATGAAATTTCTCTTTCCAGCGACAGGGACACGGCCATGGCACACGCCCATGTAAATAGAGGCCAGGCCGTGTTCGGACTTTTAATGAGGCACGACCGTGTGGTATTTGGGCTAAGCCATGTCGATTTCTCTCTTGGCCCAATTTGGTTTATTTTAAGCCCGTTTTACGTTCTTTTCATCCTTGGGTGCTTTCATGAGTATAAGACATGAAAAGAAAGGATTAAGAGCACCTTTTTACATAAATCAAAGGATAAATCATCCAAAAGTATGCTAAATGTAGGATTAAAATATGTTACTTTTACGGTTTATCAGAGGTCGATGAAAGTAGCCAGTGTTTTCAACTTAGATGCAATCACCATGTTATCAAACTAGGTAGAACAACTAAATAAGAAAATTGATGGTTTATATGTTTCTATGCAGGTACATCCAGTGATGCAATGCGATACAAATGGAGGAGGATTGAATAATCCAGAATGTTTACCCTTCACTCCTAGCATAGAAAATGAACAAATCAATTATATGGGTAATAATTCTAGGCCTCAAAATAACCTTTATAGTAACCACTATAATGCAGGTTAGAGGAATCATCCCAATTTCTCTTGGGGTGGTCAAGGAAATCAAATAGCAGAAGCCCCTCCAGGCTTCCAACAACAACCTTACCAGTAAGAGAAAAAGCCAAACCTCGAGGAGATGTTAACGAAGTTTATCTCAATGTTAGAAACCCACTTTCAAAACACTAAGGCAGCATTGAATAATCAACAAGCATTAATTCAAGGGCCCGAGAACCAAATAGGTCAACTTGCTAAGTTAATCTCAGAAAGACCATAAGGTAGTTTGCCTAGCAATACCGGAACTAACACAAGGGAGTAGCTTCATGCAATCACTGTGCGAGATGAAGAAGGGTTAGTCGAATCTAATCCTAAACCAAGGCAAGAAATTGTGGTAAATAAAAATAAGGTTGAGGTAAGCTAGAAAGAGCAAAAATCAGTTGTTAAGGAATATAAACCTTGAGTACAATATCCTAATGCGACGAAAAGAGACCACATGAATGAATAATTTGGTAAATTTCTTAAAATCCTAAAAAAAATACATATTAACTTACCGTTTGTTGAATCTCTTTTGCAAATGCCCAATTATGTCAACTTTTTAAAGGAGCTTTTGGCAAACAAAAGGAAGTTAGATGATTCGTCGACTATGGAGCTAAATGTAGTTTGCTCGGCCATATTGCAAAATAAATTACCCAACAAATTGAAAGATCCAGGGAGTTTTACTATTCCTTGTTTAATTGGTAGCTTGAATATTGATAATGCTTTGGCTGATTTAAGGGCTAGGATTAATGTCATGTCCTACAAAATGTTTAAACAACTAGGTCTTGGGAAACCCAAACAAACTAGGATGAGTATTCAATTAGCGGATAGAACCATTAGATATCCTAGGGGTGTTATTGAGGATGTGCTTGTTAAAATAGACAAATTCATATTCCCTGTTGACTTTGTTGTTCTAGACATGGATGAGGACAGTAAGGTACCTTTAATTTTAGGGCGACCCTTTTTATTAGCAACTGCTAGAACTATAATTAATGTTGGTATGGATGAATTAGTACTTCGTGTAGGTGACAAAATGATTACTCTCCAAGCACGTGATTCTGTAAGAGTCTCAGTAATCGAGATGATATTAAGTGTTCTGTTAACGTGAATAACCATGTGGCTCAACCTTTTTTGCAAGAAATGCCATGAGAGATCATAAAGGAGCCACGTTTCAGTCAATGCGAAAGAAATAGAACGATTTATGATGAACAATTGTTACAAATCGATGGACTACATGAATGGCGAACACATGTCAATGAGAAACTGAAAAAGCACGATGAAAAGCCAGAGCGACGCCATGAGGAGCATGTGAATGGAACAAACCGATTTAAGGTTGGGGACAAGGTACTACTAGACAAAATGGATCCACGAATTGCCACTTCGGGGCTTGATGCAAACGAATCAAACCCTTTTATGGTACTGGACATCTTCCCATATGGTACAGTCGAGGTAACTCATTCTAAATTTGGCACATTTAAGGTAAATAGTACTAGACTTAAACCTTATTTTAATAATATAATTGATAATAAGAGAGAGGAGTTGTGGCTCTACGAACCACCGTGATCGTGCGTGCGTAAGGTAAGTCGAGCTTAGACTTTAAATAAACACTTCTTGGGAGGCAACCCGAGTGTTAACACTGTTAATTCTCTTAATTTTATTTCATTTTATTCTTAAAACTAATTAATTTTCAAAATGTAACACCCCAAACCCGGCCTATGCGTTAAGGCCAGTTTTGACATGTCACATGAAATAAATATACTTTAAGTCCTTTTAAAAATTTAAGTAAAACAGATTCCAAAATTTTGAAGATATATTATTGAATAAAAGATTGATTGATAAATTGATAAATTTGAGATGTAAGATCTCATAAACTGTAACTTTGAAAATATCATTAATAGTTCGAGAAGATTTAAAAGAATTTGAAAATATTTTTCTAAAAGTGTTGATGAAAATTTAAAGAGAAAATTTCTGAGTTAAAAATATATTTATGAAAGTTTATTATGAAACCCCTTTTTTTTGTATATCCATTTTAGAAAACGTTTATTTAAGTTTTTAGAAAAATCCCAATTTGAAGTACTTAGAGCAAATTAAAAATTTGTCAAACATAAAACAAAACAAAAATTAATCCAGAGGCCTTATTACACCCATAACTCAAAATAGTAAAGTAATTAAATGTACTAAAAGAAATCCAAATTCCAAATTAAACCGTTTTTGTAGTATGGCCTCCACCGAGTCATCCATGGCCCAAGTCTCCATAACTGATCATTACCTGAAAAGGGATAAGGAAAAACGGGGTGAGTTACTAGAACTCAGTGTATAACCCCCTTACCGTTGTCCACTGGGCCTGAATCCCATTTAACAATAATTTGGGCCTAAGCCCATTTTCAATAATAATGTATCAATTATATCATGTGTATGTAATGCAATTCCCAAACCAAACCTAATATTCCATCCGCTACACACCACCCTTACCAACCAACACACATATGGGATCAAGTCAACCCACCCCGCCACACCAATCGCAGGCATTAAGCCATTTATAACAAATTTAATTGTGGACGAACCACAAGAATAACAGAATATATGTGGCATTGCCACTATACAGATTTGTGGCAGAGCCACCAAAATATGTGGCAGAGCCACCAGAACTTCTGTTCAATATTATCCTATCCCATGTAAAATCATGTTTATAATGCATAACAAATCATGATTATAACAACAGTAATTTATTCGGATATTTATTACAAAAGTACGACCCATTATAACAATTTGTCAAATAGGCCCATTAAGTAAAGTATCAAATCGGCCCATTTAGCAAAATATCAGATCGGCCCATTTAGCAAAATATCAGATCGGCCATTTAGCAAAATATCAAATCGGCCCATTTAGCAAAATATCAGATTGACCCATTTAGCAAAATATCAGATCGGCCCATTTAGTAAAATATCAGATTGGCCCATTTAGCAAAATATCAGATCGGCCCATTTAGCAAAATATCAAATTGGCCCATCAAGCCATAAAATTAGATTGGCCCATTAATCAATATATCCATTCGGCCATAAGGCAATATGCATCGATTTGGCCCATTAGGGGCATTTTCGTAATTTTCACGGTGTTATAACCGATTTTGTCAATTTTGTCAAAATAGTGAGATATAAGCAAGTTTTCTCAGTTTCACCATAATACGATTTTAATCAAGTAATTTACTTCTAATGTGATTATAATCTTAAATCTACAGAAAACAGTGTGAGATTACACACCTGATTACGATAAGCACTAAGCCTTCTTGCTCGTCGACACCTAAGATATCGTAACACTAGATTAATCGACATACGTGATTTTAATAATCAAACTCTAAAATGAATGATCTACGGTACTTACCCTTGGAATCGTGAATGACCACGATTTGTCGATTTTCCCCAGATGACGGTCCACAACCCAGTGGAAAATACCGAACCACGGATGCCTCAAAATTGTGAACGACCTCGAATAGTCGATTCTCATCGAATGATGGTCCACAACCCGGTGGAAAGTCCCGAATCACTGATACTGCCCTTCGCTTAAACTTAGGAGTAGGGATCGCAAATTCGTTCCTTTTGCGATCTTCAATCACTATCCCTTTCGATTCAATATTGCTTGTCTCCATTGAAAACAAATCTTAGTCAAAACTTATCATACTTTGATATGAAACAATTTACTAAAGAAAAAGGGTCAGGTTACCACTATTTTCATAAAAGCAACGAGTGGATAGATCGAGCATTTTAGTCCCCAAAAATATGCAATCGATTAGTCCAACCACTATTTCGTTAACAACCAATCGAATATAGAACGATATCAAATGATCCAAAAAGAAACTCTTTACCTTATCGAGATTGAATCTGATTCCCACCGTTCGTCTTAAGGCTAGGAAGATACACGGCCACTCACTTAGAACACTACGAATAAAGTATTGGTCACAACATAAGAGTGATGAGGAGAGTGATGTTTCAATAAGAAACAAAGTAAACTAATCGAATAACGATGAACATTCATATTCGGTTAGAAAGAAAAAGAAAATGAAATGAGAAGAGAGAGATATAAGGTCACTTACCGTTTCGATTAAGAAGAGATTTTCTCGCACGATAAGGAACGAAATGGTGAAGAAATAGGATGATATTGGATTCGGCTATAGAGAAAATCACAAAAGAAAATAGATCACAAGTGATGTCGATTAAAGAAGAAGAAGAAGGAAAAAGATTGGTGAAATGGTCAAAAGAAAAGGATGAATGGAGAAAAGTGCTTTGGGGTAGATTCGGCTATCAAAGGGGAGATGAGCAAAGGTGAGTGTTTCGGCCAAACAAAAGGAAAATAGTGCACAAATGTGCTAGGAGATTTCGGCCAAAACAAAACAAAAGGAAAGAGATAGATTTGAAAAGAAAACACAAATGGTCAAGGAGTAAAAAGTGTACCTCTCATGCACCAAAAAAAAAAAAAAAAGAAAAATAACAAAATGTTCTAAAATGAAAAGAGAAATTCGGCTATCCCCTCCCCCTAACAAAACCGTCCATAACATGCCAATAATGTCAAAAATTTGGCCAACCAATCTTTCCATAACACTTTCCTCTTTTTGTGCCAACATGTCTCCCATACTTGCCTTTTCTTTCGATTTCTTTCCCCAACCTCAACCTTTCCTTATTTCCTTAGCCACCTTGCCAAAAACAAAAAGTCCACCTTGCCATATATACATCTTGGCTGACACTTAGGGAACGTATACAAAAATAATAGTCAAAATTTGCACACTATGGGATTTGAACCTCCTCCCTCGAAGTCCTTCACTTGATGCCATAACCTCTTTACTAATTGCTTATTTATGCTAGCAATTTACTCATTTATTTCCATAAGCATTGAGGTCACTTACTATATCTCCTTAAAGTGCTAAAACACAAAATTTTTACTTGGGCCCAAATAGACCCTGAGCCTTCTCATAACCCCTAAACATGCACAATAATATTTTTAACTAGCTTATCACAAGCAATAATGCAATAATTAAAATTCCAAATTTTGGGATGTTACACAAAAGTTAAAAAAAATGTGTTTTTGACGCACACGGCTTGGGCACACGGGCGTGTCCCAAACCGTGTGCACAATAAGGGGTTCGACAGTGAGTTACACGGCTGGACACACAGGCGTGTCCTTGGCCGTGTGGATACTAGGACTTCAATTTTCAAAAACAAGACGGCTACATGCCTAAATGGTCCACACGACCTGAACATACGGTTGTGTCCTAGGCCGTGTGAAACCTGGAGCTAATTTTTTCAAGTTTATTCCAAGTCAGAGAGTTACACAGGCAGGAGGCACGATCGTGTAAGAGACACGACCGAGCCACACGGGCGTGAGGGATCTCACATGGCGTGGGAGAAGCGAAGGAGATCACAGATGGCCAAGCCATACGGGTGTGTGGGATCTCAAATGGGCTTGTGGGATCTCACATGGGCGTGGGAAAAGCAAAAGAGATCAGACACGGCCGAGCCACACAGGTGTGTGGGATCTCACATGGGTGTGGGAGAGGCGAAGGAAAATACATACGGCCTGGACACACGGGCATGTCTGAGGCCGTGTGAAGACTGGGCTTAACTTTTTATTGCACACATGTGGCCCAGACCCTAAAATTTATTTCTTAATTTGTCTTGTTCTTCTTCCCCAAACAAGCCACCCCCTTGCCCTTCCATCACCCACCTCCTCTCCTTTCCCCCAATAGTCGACCAACCCTGCCCCCACCCACGCACGACACCGCCTCCTACGCGCGACCCCCATCGTAACTCCAGCCGCCGTCTTTCGTCAGTCTTCCCCTTTTACCCTTTTTCTTTATTTTATTTTATTTTATTTCTTTATTTCTTTATTATTATTATTTGTTATATTATTTATTTTCATTTTACTAATCTGTTTTCTTATTTTATTTATTTGTTTTATTATTCTTATACTTAGATTTTAAATTTATTTTAATATTTTTTCTACTTCTATTATTTTTAGTATTGGTTTTTTTTATTCTTACAATTACCTTTAATTTTATTGGTATAATTGAGTCTCTTTTTAGACTAAAAAATTTGAATTATCTTCGAATTCGAAATAGAAATGAATGAAATAATTAGTTCTAGTTATTAAATATAAATAATTAGTTCTAGCTATTATACTATAAAAAAAATAATCATTTTCATTTTCATTTTTAATAATGAATAAATTCAATTTTCATTCATTATCTTTTGTTTTTGTTTTTGTTTTTAGTTGCTTTATTTTTATTTTCTTAGACTTATTTCATTCATTATCTTTTGAACTATGTTGTTATTTTTATTTTTATTTTTATTTTTATGGTTGTTTCTAATTGAGTTGTAACCTCTTAATCTTCTTCATTATTTGTGTTTATTTTCTTCTTAGTTTGCACAGAATCATGCACTTCACTTTCAATTGCCTACTGTAATATCCCGGGTTAGGGGCTATTTTGTTACTGCATGTTACTGTATGTGTTTAGTGTGCTGTGTTGTTGTTTGTGTAGTTTCGGGGCTTAATTGTAGCCTAGGTGTATGCCTGAGTGAATGGGAAAATTTTGATTTTTGGGTGTTAAGTCAGGGGAGCTGTTGGAGCTAGGGCATAAGGGTTTTCTTTGGTATTTTATTGCACAAGTGAAGAGATGGCAGAGTGGCAAGGGAGGAGCTTGGTGTGGCGTCATCTGCATGTGAGGGAGGTCTAGAGTTCAAGCAGCAGAGTCCCCTTTTTGTCACTTATTTTGGACGGCATGGAGGGAGGAGTTTGTGGCAGTTCAAACTCTGCTTAAGACTTGGTCAAGTGATGAGGTGGTGGGAAGAGAGGAAAAAGGGGAGTGTGACTTGGTCCACTCATTTCAAATGTGTGGATGGGAGTTAATGGGGGGATGTGGCCGAAATTTTGGGGTGTTTGGAGGTGTTGGCCGTAGCTTGGGAAGCTTGTTGGGGAGTGGCCGGTTGGTGGGTATGTTGGGGGAGCTAGTGCCGAATGTGCCTTTGCTTTGTTGGTGCAATTTTTTCGGTCACATCTTGGTAAACAAAAAGTCCTCTCACTTTTGTTCTTTCTTTCATCTATTGGAACCGAAACTCAAGCCTCTAAAAAAACATTTCCTTTTCCCATTTCTTCTATTGTAAACCGAAATTCTTCTTCTCTCAAAAGCAAGCCGAAACTTTCCAAGTAAATTCCTCCATCTTTCCTTCGTGAAGTCAAAGCCTAGTTGCCGAATTTGTTTTATTTTTCTTCAAACTCTTTGATAGCCGAATGTGCTCATTCATCATTTTTTCTTTTTCAATTGTGTAAGCCGAAACTTATATCCCTTCTTCTCACATTTTCTTCCTCTTTCTTTAATTGTACAAAGCCGAAAGTAGGGGTGTTAAGCACTCAAGCCGAACCCTTCTCATCTGTTGGCCGATTCCTTCTCATCTCTTAAACCGTTTTCCTTTGTTGTACTTCTGAGTTTTAAGCGGAATACCTCCCTTCTCTTAGTGTTTTGGTTGGCCGAATTCTTTCCTTCTTTTGATCAAGGTGTTGGCCGAATCTATCCCCTCTTCTAGTGGTTGGCTTGGCCGAGTATCAGTGGTGTTTGGGGGCCCTGTTTCAATCGGTTGGAGGTTGGTAAGTCTTGGCCGAATGGTCATCTAATTTCTTTCTTTTTCTTAATCGAGTTGAGTTGTTTAAGAGTCGTTTATGACAACTATTGATGAGTGTTGTCTCTTGTGTTGGAACCGATTGCATCATAGGACAACGGGGACTTTGAAGCAGTCAAGTGGAGTTTTCTACCTTGGTTTAACCATTTGATAAGTGGTGGTAAGAAGATTAATTGTTAGTCTATTCTTTTGAATTTCAATAAGATTGGGATTCAAGTGGATTAACTGTTCATCTTTTATGGTGTAGCCGATTGCTAAAGGAGAAGCACTACTTGATTCGGATTTGGTAGGAAACCAAATCATCTTAAAAGGTAAGAGTGATTCGACAAACTCTTTTGGTCTAAATGGTGTTGGCCGAATGTCATAGATGCCTAACCCCTAATGTTTGGCCGATTGTAGGAGCTAGTCATCAAGGGGATTTAGATCGTTTTCGTTGGGATTCTAGACTCGTATTTACCAGGTGTGTAACTAACACACCCATACTTAGTGATATTATTATTAAACCTGTTTGCCTATTAAAATCATGGCAGTATGATGGATTGATATGATACCCTTTTGGGTATGATCTTGGACTCGGGTAAGTCAGTGTTATTATTATTATGAGTTACTGATGATCTATATGATATCATGGCTATGGATATATGTGACATGGGATATGAGATTAGACATATTAGCATGATATGCATGATTGTATGATATGCATGATTACATGAGTATGGCATGTTGATGGGTGATACGAGTGGAGGGAGCAGTGATATTTTGTGCTGACGAGCACCAGTGTTTTGGTAACACACTTTGTGACTTTGGGTCACCAGAGGTTTGGCACCTCATTGCGACTTGTCCCTGTGGTTTGACCACCGTGGGTTGGCCCCACTTGAGATATGGGATTGTCTGCTAGTGATTTGGTATCACACGATGGGTTGGCCCCATCATCATTGGATTCGTGACTTCGGTCACCAGTGCTTTGGTAGCACATTGTGTCTTTGGGACACCAGTGGTTTGGTACCACATTGACGGATATTGTGTCTTTGGGACACCAGTGTTTTGGTAACACATTGTGACTATATGTCACCAGTGGTTTGGCACCACCAGTGGTTTGGTACCACACGGGGTAGAAAAGGCGATATGGATGGTTAGGATCGGGTTGCATTAATTATGTTGCTATGTATGATATGTGTTAGCATGTTGTTTCTTCGGGAGCGGGATTTACACACTGAGTCACTCGACTCACCCTCTCCTTTGACATTTCAGGTGACTCGTAGACGCGGACATGGAGCCGGGATGGACTCGGGGTGCACATGCCATGCTTTAATAAAAGTTTTGCTCAGACTTTTGCATTTGGGTACTTTAGCTTATTTACTTTCATTTGGGTTTTAAATTGGATTTGTAAAAGGCCTTTAATTTATGTTTTATGATGTTTGACGTTTTAATTAAATTCTCATATGCCTTTAAAAATAAGTTGGTATGAATTTTACTAAAACTTGGAGAGATAACGATTTCAAAATCATAACGCAATGTGTTTTTAAACTATACCATCGGGTATCACACTATGTCTTCTTAATAAGCAAATTCAAATAATTTTCAAATCAAACTTGTGTTACTCCTAAGTCTAAAAATGTTTTAAGTAACACTAAGAAACTATTAAGGTTTTAAATGGTTTAAACTCGTTTTAACCACACATTCGGGTTAAGTTTTCAAAATCTCCGGGTTTCAAATACACCATCTGATTTCAAACAAGCCTACTCAAATTTTCTGCAAATACACTATGTTTTCACCCAGCTTTTAAACGAAAAATCTAACCTCTCAAAACGTTTTTCCCCGTAACATACCAGATTCGGACGTGATGTCTTGTCCGGATTTGGGGTGTTACAATTGTGGTATCAGAGCCAAGTTCAAAGGCTCGGCTGTGGGCCTGAGGCCCAATATGTTTTCAAAAGATTGTTTTGTTAGTCTTTATTCTTAAAGTATGGTTTGAAAGGCATGGCACCGAGTCTCCGACACCAGTTCGCCCAGGTAAGTACCCCGTACTATTACTTGTGATTTGATTGGATATGATCTGATTTGATGATTAGCAATAGTATACTACTTTAGAGATTGAAACTGATAGGATTCTGTGAACTCGCGAGAACAAATCCTCTTTAAATATTCATAAGACTTGCTTTTAAAAACAAGTGGAATAAATACTGATGCATAAAATTCTTAACCAGATACGTAGAAAGATTAGTCATGAGCACTCGAGGCGGACGTGGTCGTAATACTCGTGGTAGAGGTAGGGGTAGAATGACGGTTTCTGAGCCCGTAGGATCTGGGCAGGGTTCAGAAAATGAGATACCGGTTCCGCCACCAGCTGGAGGTGGTGAGTTCCAAGATCAGACTGGGGACGATGCAGTGTCACAGGCGATGCTGCGAGTGTTGGAAAGAGTAGCTAGTGTAGGTGGTGGTGCAGGAGTTAGGAAATCTGTTCCTGAGCTACTCCGGGCTAATGGGGCCGAATTCTTCCGAGGTGTATCGGGTGTTGCTCCTAGCACTGCTGAATATTGGCTGGAGGCAACTGAGCGGATCATGGATAATCTGGACTTGACGGCTGAAGAGAAGCTGAAGGGTATCGTATCGCTTCTACGGGATGAGTCATATCAGTGGTGGCTCACGGTTCGGGATAGTGTGGCCGCAGAGGATTTGACATGGGATTATTTTAGGGCTGCATATCAAAAGAAGTACATCGGGGCTAGTTATATCGACTCCCAGAGAAAGGCATTCCTGAGGCTTGTTCAGGGGAGTAAGTCTGTTTCTGAGTACGAGGCTGAGTTCCTGAAGCTGAGTAGGTATGCCAGGGGCATTGTAGCCACTGAGCATGAGAGGTGTGTTCATTTCGAGGATGGTCTGCGAGACGAGTTGAGGCTGCTGATTGCTCCTCAGCAGGAGCGCGAGTTTGCTGTCTTAGTTGAGAAGGCTAAGGTAACCGAGGG
Organism: Gossypium australe; assembly: GCA_005393395.2. NCBI lineage: Eukaryota > Viridiplantae > Streptophyta > Magnoliopsida > Malvales > Malvaceae > Gossypium > Gossypium australe. Next base: position 43,207,900 of record CM016620.1, on the reverse strand, counting down.
TGTTAAGGAGTCAGTGAGGCAGGGCATGGACAGGAGTAGGCTTAAGAGGAGCTTTAGGTCTTCTGGATCGTCGGGTAATCCGCAGAAGAGGGCTAGACCGAGTGGGCCGAATCAGCCTGTTAGGTTTGTTGCTGCTAGGCAGGGACCGCCGCAGTGTAATCAGTGTGGGAAATCTCATTGGGGTGGTTGCTGGACTGGTGGAAAAGGTTGCTTCGAGTGTGGTTCTCTGGAGCATCGCATTAGGGACTGTCCGCGTAGGATGGCCAGGATTCAGTCTGAGAGTCAGGGCCGTAATCAGTTCAGAGGTAATGGACCGCCACCGCAGAGGGGTCGTGGTAATGGCAGAGGTGGTAATGGTTCTGGTCGGGGCCGTGGAGCACCGGGCAGAGGTGCGGGTAGTTCTGATGCCAGACAGCCTGGATTAGTGTATGCTGCGAGGCGCCGAGAGGAGGGCGACGCACCGGACGTCATAACTGGTACGTTCTTGATTTTTGGTACTCCTTTTACTACTTTAATTGATGTGGGTTCTACGCACTCTTATGTTGCCAGTAGTATAGTAGAGACCATGGATTTAGACTCTGAGATATCTTCTAGGCAGATGACTGTGATTAGTCCTTTAGGTCACTCTGTAGTAGTAGATAAACTGTTTAGAGATGTACCTCTAGAACTCCAAGGGGTAGTGTTTGCTGCTGATCTGATGGAACTGCCGTTTGGGGAGTTCGATCTGATTCTTGGGATGGATTGGCTGGTTAAGTACCAGGCGAGGTTGGATTGCGCGGCCAAGCGCATGGTTCTTAAGACGGTTGATGGTGATGAGGTGGCTATGATAGGTAATAGGAGAAATTACTTATCAAATGTGGTATCTGCTTTGAAAGCGGAGAAGATGGTCAGGAAGGGCTGCGAAGCGTATGTGGTTCATGTGTATGCCTTGGAGGCTAAAGAGTCTGCTGTTGAGAAGGTTCGTACTGTTAAGGAATTTGCTGATGTTTTTCCTGAGGAGCTTCCGGGTTTGCCGCCAGATCGTGAGGTAGAGTTCGGGATTGATCTGTTACCTGGAACTGCGCCAGTGTCTATTGCTCCGTATAGGATGGCACCAAAGGAATTGGTGGAGCTTAAGGCTCAGATCCAGGAGTTATTGGATAGGGGTTTTATCAGGCCGAGTGTTTCGCCGTGGGGTGCACCGGTACTTTTCGTTAAGAAGAAAGATGGTACGATGCGGATGTGTATAGACTACCGCCAGTTGAACAAGCTGACGATTAAGAACAAGTATCCGTTGCCACGGATAGATGATTTGTTTGATCAGCTGAAGGGTGCTGCGGTATTTTCGAAGATTGACCTGAGGTCTGGGTATCACCAGTTGAAGGTTAAGGAGGCTGATATCCATAAAATAGCGTTTCGGACTCGGTATGGGCACTACGAATTCCTGGTAATGCCATTCGGGTTGACTAACGCACCGGCAACGTTTATGGATATGATAAATAGGGTGTTTCAGCAGTATCTGGATCAGTTCGTTGTGGTTTTCATAGACGACATCTTAGTGTACTCAAGGACAGAGGAAGAGCATGATAAGCATTTGAGGGTGGTGCTGCAGATTCTGAGGGAAAAGCAACTCTATGCTAAGTTTAGTAAGTGCGAGTTCTGGCTTAGAGAAGTGACGTTCTTGGGTCATATAGTGTCAGCTGAGGGGATTCGAGTAGATCCTCGTAAGATTGAGGCAGTTTTGGACTGGAAGCCACCGAAGACAGTGGCTGAGATTCGGAGTTTTCTGGGTTTGGCAGGATACTACCAAATGTTTGTTGAGGGTTTCTCGCTAATAGCAGCGCCGATGACTAAGTTGTTAAGGAAAGAGGTTCCGTTTGTATGGACTGAGAAACAGCAGGAAAGTTTCGATAAGTTAAAGAAGATCTTGACTGAGGCTCCGGTTCTGATTCAACCTGAGGTTGGTAAGGAATACACAGTCTACTGCGATGCATCACATACGGGTTTGGGTTGTGTGCTGATGTAAGAAGGTAAGGTTGTGGCTTACGCTTCTCGACAGCTGAGGCCATATGAGGTCAACTATCCGACGCACGATTTGGAGTTAGCGGCTGTAGTTTTCGTCTTAAAGATTTGGAGGCACTACTTGTACGGAGAGAGATCGATAGTATACACCGATCACAAGAGTCTGAAGTATCTCCTGACTCAAAAGGATTTGAATTTGAGGCAGCGTAGATGGGTTGAGTTGCTGAAGGACTATGACTGTTCTATTGAGTATCACCCGGGCAAGGCTAACGGGGTAGCAGACGCGTTAAGCCGTAAGGTTGTTTCGGACTTAAGAGCATTGTTTGCCCATTTGAGCTTGTATGACGACGGGAGTATTTTGGCAGAGCTGCAGGTTAAGCCTACTTGGGTTGAACAGATCAGAGAAAAACAGTTAGAGGATGAGGTTCTAAGTGCGCGAAGGTTGCAAGTGCAGAATGGTGGTTTGGAAGGTTTCAGTCTGTCTGGTGATGAGGTTCTGTGTTTTCAGGGTAAGGCTTGTATGCCTAAGGATGTTGAGCTAAGACAGAAGATTCTTCAGGACGCACATAGCAGTCCTCATGCTATGCATCCTGGAGGTAGCAAAATGTATAAGGATCTGAGAGAGCAGTTTTGGTGGCCTGGCTTGAAGAAGGAGGTGACAGAGTTTGTTGGGAAGTGTCTGACTTGTCAGCAGGTCAAGGCTGAACATCAGTTGCCGTCGGGTTTGCTTCAGCCTGTAAAGATTCCTCAGTGGAAGTGGGAAAGAATAACCATGGATTTCGTCAGTGGGTTACCGCTTACGCCAAGCAAGAAGGATTCAGTTTGGGTAGTGGTGGATCGTCTGACTAAATCAGCTCACTTTATTCCGGTGAGGGTTGACTACTCACTTCAGAAGCTAGCGAAGCTGTATGTGTCAGAGATAGTGAGGTTGCACGGTGTGCCAGTTTCGATAATCTCGGATAGGGACCCCAGATTTACGTCAAGGTTCTGGAAAGCATTGCATCAAGCACTGGGTACTCGTTTGGATTTCAGCACGGCTTTTCACCCGCGTCTGACGGTCAATCAGAAAGGGTTATTCAGATCTTAGAGGACATGTTGAGAGGTTGTGTTCTGGATTTCAAAGGTAGTTGGGAGGAGTTTCTACCATTAGCTGAGTTTGCCTACAACAACAGTTACCAAGCGAGCATCAAGATGGCACCGTACGAGGCGCTGTATGGTAGGAAGTGTCGCTCACCTACGTGTTAGACGGAGTTGGGGGAACGTCAGTTGTTGGGACCCGAGTTGGTTGCTGAGACAGAAGACAAGGTTAAGTTGATTCAGTCTCGTTTGAAGGAAGCTTCGGACCGGCAAAAGTCTTATGCCGATCTTAAGCGAAGAGATATAGAGTTTGCTGTTGGGGATAAGGTTTTTCTGAAGGTCTCGCCGTGGAAAAAGGTGTTGAGGTTCGGAAGGAAAGGTAAGCTAAGTCCGAGGTTCATTGGGCCATATAAGGTACTGAGGCGAGTTGGACCAGTAGCGTATCAGCTTGAGTTGCCAGCAGAGCTAAGTCAGATTCACGACGTTTTTCACGTTTCGATGCTTCGGAGGTATCGTTCAGATCCGTCACATGTGGTAGCAGTGGAGGCGATCGAGGTAAATCCAGACTTGACCATAGAAGAGGAACCTGTGCAGATTCTTGATCGGGATGTGAAGGTTCTGCGTAGGAAGTCTGTGCCTTTGGTTAAGGTACTTTGGCGGAATCATGGCGTGGAAGAAGCCACGTGGGAACCCGAGGATATGATGAGACAGCAATACCCGTAACTCTTTTGACCAGGTAATTTCGAGGCTGAAATTATTTTTAAGGGGGGTAGAACTGTAATATCCCGGGTTAGGGGCTATTTTGTTACTGCATGTTACTGTATGTGTTTAGTGTGCTGTGTTGTTGTTTGTGTAGTTTCGGGGCTTAATTGTAGCCTAGGTGTATGCCTGAGTGAATGGGAAAATTTTGATTTTTGGGTGTTAAGTCAGGGGAGCTGTTGGAGCTAGGGCATAAGGGTTTTCTTTGGTATTTTATTGCACAAGTGAAGAGATGGCAGAGTGGCAAGGGAGGAGCTTGGTGTGGCGTCATCTGCATGTGAGGGAGGTCCAGAGTTCAAGCAGCAGAGTCCCCTTTTTGTCACTTATTTTGGACGGCATGGAGGGAGGAGTTTGTGGCAGTTCAAACTCTGCTTAAGACTTGGTCAAGTGATGAGGTGGTGGGAAGAGAGGAAAAAGGGGAGTGTGACTTGGTCCACTCATTTCAAATGTGTGGATGGGAGTTAATGGGGGGATGTGGCCAAAATTTTGGGGTGTTTGGAGGTGTTGGCCGTAGCTTGGGAAGCTTGTTGGGGAGTGGCCGGTTGGTGGGTATGTTGGGGGAGCTAGTGCCGAATGTGCCTTTGCTTTGTTGGTGCAATTTTTTCGGTCACATCTTGGTAAACAAAAAGTCCTCTCACTTTTGTTCTTTCTTTCATCTATTGGAACCGAAACTCAAGCCTCTAAAAAAACATTTCCTTTTCCCATTTCTTCTATTGTAAACCGAAATTCTTCTTCTCTCAAAAGCAAGCCGAAACTTTCCAAGTAAATTCCTCCATCTTTCCTTCGTGAAGTCAAAGCCTAGTTGCCGAATTTGTTTTATTTTTCTTCAAACTCCTTGATAGCCGAATGTGCTCATTCATCATTTTTTCTTTTTCAATTGTGTAAGCCGAAACTTATATCCCTTCTTCTCACATTTTCTTCCTCTTTCTTTAATTGTACAAAGCCGAAAGTAGGGGTGTTAAGCACTCAAGCCGAACCCTTCTCATCTGTTGGCCGATTCCTTCTCATCTCTTAAACCATTTTCCTTTGTTGTACTTCTGAGTTTTAAGCGGAATACCTCCCTTCTCTTAGTGTTTTGGTTGGCCGAATTCTTTCCTTCTTTTGATCAAGGTGTTGGCCGAATCTATCCCCTCTTCTAGTGGTTGGCTTGGCCGAGTATCAGTGGTGTTTGGGGGCCCTGTTTCAATCGGTTGGAGGTTGGTAAGTCTTGGCCGAATGGTCATCTAATTTCTTTCTTTTTCTTAATCGAGTTGAGTTGTTTAAGAGTCGTTTATGACAACTATTGATGAGTGTTGTCTCTTGTGTTGGAACCGATTGCATCATAGGACAACGGGGACTTCGAAGCAGTCAAGTGGAGTTTTCTACCTTGGTTTAACCATTTGATAAGTGGTGGTAAGAAGATTAATTGTTAGTATATTCTTTTGAATTTCAATAAGATTGGGATTCAAGTGGATTAACTGTTCATCTTTTATGGTGTAGCCGATTGCTAAAGGAGAAGCACTACTTGATTCGGATTTGGTAGGAAACCAAATCATCTTAAAAGGTAAGAGTGATTCGACAAACTCTTTTGGTCTAAATGGTGTTGGCCGAATGTCATAGATGCCTAACCCCTAATGTTTGGCCGATTGTAGGAGCTAGTCATCAAGGGGATTTAGATCGTTTTCGTTGGGATTCTAGACTCGTATTTACCAGGTGTGTAACTAACACACCCATACTTAGTGATATTATTATTAAACCTGTTTGCCTATTAAAATCATGGCAGTATGATGGATTGATATGATACCCTTTTGGGTATGATCTTGGACTCGGGTAAGTCAGTGTTATTATTATTATGAGTTACTGATGATCTATATGATATCATGGCTATGGATATATGTGACATGGGATATGAGATTAGACATATTAGCATGATATGCATGATTGTATGATATGCATGATTACATGAGTATGGCATGTTGATGGGTGATACGAGTGGAGGGAGCAGTGATATTTTGTGCTGACGAGCACCAGTGTTTTGGTAACACACTTTGTGACTTTGGGTCACCAGAGGTTTGGCACCTCATTGCGACTTGTCCCTGTGGTTTGACCACCGTGGGTTGGCCCCACTTGAGATATGGGATCGTCTGCTAGTGATTTGGTATCACACGATGGGTTGGCCCCATCATCATTGGATTTGTGACTTCGGTCACCAGTGCTTTGGTAGCACATTGTGTCTTTGGGACACCAGTGGTTTGGTACCACATTGACGGATATTGTGTCTTTGGGACACCAGTGTTTTGGTAACACATTGTGACTATATGTCACCAGTGGTTTGGCACCACCAGTGGTTTGGTACCACACGGGGTAGAAAAGGCGATATGGATGGTTAGGATCGGGTTGCATTAATTATGTTGCTATGTATGATATGTGTTAGCATGTTGTTTCTTCGGGAGCGGGATTTTCACACTGAGTCACTCGACTCACCCTCTCCTTTGACATTTCAGGTGACTCGTAGACGCGGACATGGAGCCGGGATGGACTCGGGGTGCACATGCCATGCTTTAATAAAGTTTTGCTCAGACTTTTGCATTTGGGTACTTTAGCTTATTTACTTTCATTTGGGTTTTAAATTGGATTTGTAAAAGGCCTTTAATTTATGTTTTATGATGTTTGACGTTTTAATTAAATTCTCATATGCCTTTAAAAATAAGTTGGTATGAATTTTACTAAAACTTGGAGAGATAACGATTTCAAAATCATAACGTAATGTGTTTTTAAACTATACCATCGGGTATCACACTATGTCTTCTTAATAAGCAAATTCAAATAATTTTCAAATCAAACTTGTGTTACTCCTAAGTCTAAAAATGTTTTAAGTAACACTAAGAAACTATTAAGGTTTTAAATGGTTTAAACTCGTTTTAACCACACATTCGGGTTAAGTTTTCAAAATCTCCGGGTTTCAAATACACCATCTGATTTCAAACAAGCCTACTCAAATTTTCTGCAAATACACTATGTTTTCACCCAGCTTTTAAACGAAAAATCTAACCTCTCAAAACGTTTTTCCCCGTAACATACCAGATTCGGACGTGATGTCTTGTCCGGATTTGGGGTGTTACACCTACAATTTCGCTTTTCACCATTCTGGCGATTTCATCCAATATTCAGGGCAGTTTCAATTTTCTCCCTCTCGTATGATATTCTGCATACACTGTGATTATATTTTTTTGTACATTGAGGACAATGTGCATATTAAGTGTGGGAGGTTATTTATATGACTATTAGAAAATCCCTGAATTATTCTTGTGTTTAAGTAATTTTCTCATTAAAACAAATTTTTATCGATTTGGGATTTTTATTGATGTGTTTTGGATTAATTTGTAGATATTTGTGCATTGGTTGATTTAAACTTTAAGACATTAGAGAATCAAGTATGATAAGTTTATTTTTAGAATTAAAAATTTTAAGTTGTTTCCCTGAATTGAGGTATTATCTTGAATTTTAAATTTGCAAGTTTGACATCAAAACCATGATTTTTTATGAGATTTTGAGCTTGTATAGCATACATTTTTCTTACTCATTTTTTATTGGTTATTAGTATGTCAATTTGATTTGTTATTCTAGAACTTGCTTCGATTATACATGTCGAGACCACACATGTGATTTGATATACTGAGATAAGGCACTTAGCTTTTAACCCACTTATCCCATAAAAAGCTTACCTACATAATTAACCTTTAATGAACCCCGTTAAGCCTAACACACTATTTCTTAATTTACCCATTAATGTGAACCCAAAACCTATTTATTTCGTTGAGAATTTTTCCCGTTTTATTGACTTCCTTTTTGTTGAGATTTGATTTCATTAATTGCCTAACTATGCTCTTTTGTTTGATTTGCTGAATTATTTCTTATTTTTAAAAAAGGAAGAAAAAGAAAAATAAAATTGAAAAAAAATGTATTGTTTATTATTTAGTTCTATTATTGAGCTTGAACAGTTAAATTCATATTTTGAGAAGAAACTCATTTTTTTATTCTTGAATAATTCTTGATTTATCCTTAATTCAACATTTGTTTTTTTTTCTAGTTTGGTAATTTATCAAGTCGATCTCAATTATAACCAAATTTTCTGGCCTTTCTCCACACCCTTAACCTAAGCCCCATTATAACCTCTTAAAGACCTTTTGATTTGTGTATCATATCATTTTATAGTGGTGGAGATTTGATTTTCATGCAAGCCTATGGTAATGACTTTTCTTGTTTGACTATTGAGTGCTTATTCTTGAACCTTAAATACTTTGAGTGATTTGAGTGAATCTTTAGTGAAGATGTCGATTCTTATTGATTTTGTATTAAAGGTAATTACTTAGATAAGGGGCAATACCTATGTTTTTGTGCTTTAAAATTTTTTGACTTGGATTGTTTGAATCTTTAGTGCTCTTTTAGTTGAATTGTCAATGTATGATTATTTGTGAATTATTTCAAAACATTATTGATGAAAATTATAAGTTGATAAAGATTAATATTAATGTGAATTGAGGATTTTTCTTGAGGACAAGCAAATGCTTAAGTGTGGGCATATTTGATAAGCTATAAAAGTAACATATTTTAATCTCATTCTTAATGCATTTTTGGATGATTAATTATGCAAATTAGTGAATTTGATGCTCCTAATCCTTTAAATTCATGTTTCTATACTTAGGAGAGCATTTGGGGGCGAAAGGAGCGAAAAACGAGCCAAATCAAACAAAAGAGCTATTTTCAGGATCCACACGGCTGGACACACGCCCGTGTGAGCTACACACACTGGACACATGCTCGTTTGCTAGCCCATGTCGATTTTGCACCCTACTTCCTAAATACGTGGAAAAACCTAATTTTTAGGGTTTCTTGAGCATTCTAAAGTCTATAAATACCCATTAGAAGAAGACATAAGGGGGAAATCAGTGAAGATCTCGAAGAACACCATTAGAGCCAACTCGGAAGTGGATCTCCATCAAGATTGAAGATCTCCTTTTAATTTCTTTTGAAGTTTCATTGAGTTTCTTTATGTCTTGTGGTTTTTCTGACTTTGAGATGTTCTTATTCAGGATTATGAACTAATCCCTTAGATACCTAGAGGAAATAAAACATATGATGAATCTTATTATTTAATTTCTATTTTACGTGATAAATACTTGATTTTTGTTCTCAACTATGTATGCTTATTTCTTGTTTTAATATTTTCGAGATATTAATTCATGTTTAATGTGCTTAATTCAGTGGAGTAAAAGGAGCTGTTTAAGAGTGGATCTAGCATAATTGAGTGGAGTTGCATGCAATCCTAGAAATAGGATGACATAAATCTACCAAATTAGAGTCAAATGTAATAGGGGAATCCATAGATCAAGTTAATGCGACAATAAGGGTTTTAATTAGAAAAAAGTTTCAATTAATCAACCTAGAGTTAGTTGTTCTTACTCTCGAAAGAGATATTAACATAATTTAGGGATTTCTACGGATCAAGTAACAAGTGAATTAATCGTTTAATTCATATTCATAATAATAGGTGAAGTCTAGGTGAATTCTTTCCTGGGTATTGTATATCTCATTGGTTATCTTCGATTATTTTCCTATTGCATTCTTTGTAGTGTTCTTAGTTAAATTAGTTTATTAATTTTAGATTAAAACACAATCCCTCCAAATTGTCGGCTAAATAATAGAAAAAGGGTAATTACTAGTACTTTTAGTCCTCGTGGATACGATATTTCCTACTCACCATAGCTATTCTATTGTTCGATAGGTGCGCTTGCCTTCGTTGTATTTATAGTTAATTTAGTAACCATCACAGGTACTGCTCCTGTGTCTATTGCCCCTTATAGTGTGGCAGCAAAGGAGCTTATAGAATTAAAAGACTAGCTTCAGGAACTTCTCGATTAAGGGTTCATCCAATCGAGTGTGTCCCTGTAAGGAGCACCGATGCTATTTGTTAAGAAAAAAGATGGCACGATGAAAATGTGTGTGGATTATCCGGAGCTGAATAAGTTAATAGTAAAGAATAGGTATCCACTTCTTAGGATTGACAATTTGTTCGATTAATTTCATGGGGCATCTGCATTCTTTAAAATTGATCTTCGTTCAGGATACCATCAACTCAAGGTTAAGGAGACTGATGTGTATAAGACTGCTTTTAGGACTTGTTATGAGCATTACGAGTTTTTGGTTATGCCATTCGAGTTGGCGAATGCTCCGACTGTGTTTATGGATCTGATGAACTGGGTATTTTAGCCGTATCTAGATCAGTTTGTTGTAGTCTTCATTGATGATATTTGATTTATTCTAAGACTGAGAGTGAGCACGACGAGCATCTTCGGATAGTACTGCAGATAGTCTGTAAAAAAAATTTTATGCTTAGTTTAGCAAGTTTGAGTTTTGTTTGCAAGATGTTACTTTTCTGGGGCATATTGTGTCTGCCGAGGGGATCCAAGTTAATCCTAAGAAAGTCGAGGCTGTGATCGAGTGCAAATAGCTGAAGAATGTGTCTAAGATCCAGAGTTTCCTTGGTTTGGCAGGTTACTACTGGAGGTTTGTTGAAGGGTTCTCACTCATCGCAGCTCCTCTAACTAAGCTGTTGTTTCTGTGGTCTGATGAACAGCAAGTGAGCTTTGAAAAGCTCAAGTCCGTTTTGACTCAAGCCCCTCTTCTGGTACAGCCTGAATCTGATAGAGAGTTTGTTGTGCATAGCGATGCTTTGCATGTTGGGTTAGGTTGCATTTTGATGCAGGATGGTTAGGTTGTGGCTTAGGCATCTCGACAGCTTAAGTCACACAAGGGTAACTATCCCACGCATGACCTCAAGTTGGATGTAGTAGTCTTCACTCTGAAAATCTGGAGGCACTATCTGTATGGTGAGAGGTGTATCATTTACACCGCTCATAAGAGTTTCAAGTATCTGCTATCTCAGAAGGAGTTGAACCTTTGGAAACATAGATGAGTTGAATTGCTTAAGGATTATGACTGTAAGATTGAGTACTATCTCGATAAGGAAAATGTTGTGGTCGATGCTCTTAGTCGTAGAGCTATGACTGATTTGAGAATGATGTTTGCTCGTTTGCGTTTGTTTAATGACGGTAGTTTGCTAGCTGAGTTGTAGGTTAAGCCAACCTAGGTTGATCAGATTAGAGCTAAACAGTTGAATGATGAGTCTCTAGTTCCTCATTTTCGTCAGGTTGAAGATGGTGGGACTTCCAATTTTGGATTAAATAGCGATGAAGTTTTACGTTTCAAGGGTTGGATTTATGTGCCTAATGATGTGGAGTTGAGACGGTCAATTTTGCGAGAAGCTTATAGTAGCCCAAATGCTATGCACCCCGGTGGAAATAAGATGTATAGGGATCTCCGTGAGCTTTACTGATGGCTCGGTTTGAAATGGGAAGTCATTTCCTTTGTTTCTCATTGTCTGATGTGCTAGAAAGTTAAGGCTGAGCACCAACTGCCTCCAGGTCTGCTACAACCGATTACGATTCCTCTTTGGAAGTGGGAGCGTGTGACTATGGACTTTGTTTGTGGGTTGCCCTTGACACCCACTAAGAAAGGTTCGGTTTGGGTCATCGTCGATCGATTGACTAAGTCCGCTCATTTCTTTCCGATTAGGACTGACTTTTTGTTTCAAAAATTGGCCAAGTTGTATATCTTCGAAATTGTAAGATTACATGGAGTTTCAGTTTTGATAATTTTTGACAGAGACCCACATTTTAGTTCTCAATTCTGGAAGAAGCTTCACGAGGCTCTGGGCACCCGATTGGATTTTAGTACTATATATCATCTTCAAACCGATGGATAGTTTGAGCAAGTTATTCAAGTTCTGGAGGAGATGCTGCGGAGTTGTGTAATCGACTTCTAGGGTATTTGGGAGGATTACCTGCCACTAGCTAAGTTCACGTATAACAATAGCTTTAAGTCTAGCATTCAAATGGAACCTTAAGATGCTTTGTATGGTCGAAAGTGTCATACGCCTCTGTGTTGGACTAAGTTAGGTGAACGTCGATGTAACATCACAAAATTGGGCCTAGTAGGATTGGGCCCAATGGGCCTTGGGCGTAGGAGTGTTTAAAAATTTGAGAACAAGAGATCGACATTATTTCAAGTTGGACTTATTAAAAAGGTGATTTTAGAAAAATTACGGGGTTCTATGAAGTTTCGGGTTCAAGTTGGGCCTTAGTGAAATTTTATGTTTAAGCCTATTAAGGAGAGTTAGTAAGTGGCATCAAAGCATATGGAAATAAATGAGTAAATAGCTAGCATAAATGAGCATATGGTAAAGAGGTTATGGCATCAAGTGGAGAGTATGGAGGGAAGAGGTTCAAATCCCATTGTGTGCAATTTTTTTACTTTTATTTTTGCACTCCTTCCTTAAGTGTCGGCCAAGGTGTATATATGGCAAGTTGGACTTCTTTATTTTTGGTAAGGTGGCTAAGAAATAAGGAAAGGTTGAGGTTGGGGAAAGGAATCAAAAGAATAAGGCAAGTAAGGGGAACAAGTGGCTTATTTTGTGGAGATTGTTTTGGAAAGTGTGGTTGGCCAAATGTTGACCCATAATGTAATGCATGTGGATGGTTTTGGGGGTAGATAGGTAGCTGAATTTTTACTTTGGCATTTGGTAAGGTCTTGGTATTGTTTTGGCCAAAAATCCTATTTGTAACTTTTGAGTCATCTTCTCCCAATTTGCTATCCTCTTTGTCGAATCCTCCTAGCACAATTGTGCATTTTCTCCTCTTTTGTTTAGTCAAAACCTTCATCCCTTGTTCATCTTTCTTGGATAGCCGAACAACCTATCATCCATCCAACTATCCATTATTTTCTTTTAACCATTTCTCTAACTTTTACTCTTCTCTAAATCAACACCATCATAAAATCACATTTTCTTGTTGATTATCCTCCATAGCCGAACCTTTCTATCCAAAATATCTCCTTTGCAATTTCTTTCTCATTCGGGTTGACACTCTTTCCTTTGATCAATCGAATTATAGTGGAAGGCCGAATCTTTGACTCATCCATAGCCATTGTACAATCGTTGGGAATCGGTTTTATAATCATTAAGGTAAGGGATTCATCATGGTTCTTTTGGATCTTTTTCGTTGTTCGGTTATTTTGCTAAGCGGGATAGTAGTTGTGACTAATCGAGTTTATTTTTAGGGTCCAAATCGCTCAATCACCTATCCCTCGTAATAAGAGACTCAAATTGTGGTAAGTGATCCAAGTGTAAGTAATACATTGGGTATAAAATCTTTTGGAAATTCGAGGCTAACTTTTGGATGGTATTGTTCTAGGTCAACGACGAGTGGTTCTTTAGGAAATCAAAATCAAGGTGTGTAATCTCGTATCTTTCGTATACATATTTGAAATGGTGTGTAATCTCACACTTCTCTGAAAGTTTAAATGAAATATTCTGTGAATCGGTCGAAATACCGAAGAAAACCAAAAACCGGCATCCGTGATCACTCGGACGTGCGTATGATCATAGTGGTAATCGTATTTTGTAATAAAACAGTTTCGGTTAGAAGCAATAGGAGAAAGGGAATTAATAAGTGAATAAGATATCGAATTAAAGCTTACTGTGTCTATTTTAATATGGATGAAACGGAAAGGAAAAGGATTTTATATTCTGAGATATCTTAATTTTAGTGAGACTGGTTCTGATTGACTTCGTGGTTCCCTGATCTGTCTTGGAAAAATTGTATAAAATTGTACAAAGTGAATTATGTGTTATAATTTATATGAATGGAATCCTTAGTGAGCCTATTTTCATTAGAAACAAGTGGGAGCAGTATATGAAAACCGTACCGTGAGATATTGGAAAATATAATAAAAGAGGTTAGAATCTTTGGAAAATGAAACAAGGGAAACTTTAAGGAATAAATGTACTAAATGGTTAAGCCAAAAATTCTGGAAAAATTGAAGTAAGAAGATATATGGGTCTAGTTTCAAGGAAAATTTACAGATTTAGATTTCGAGATCCCTAACTCAAGTTATAGTCAATTTAGTCAGTATGATGCAGATGGATAGTTTCAAATTTTATGCCCCAAATTAGTAGTTAAGACTACGTTGCGAAACTACCATAATACCCTTAGAGGGTAAGTTACTGAAATGCCCCTGGGTTGCGAGATTATTGAATTACCCTTAGCTGGTACGATTGCCGAATTACGAAAATGCCCTTGCGGACCGAGTTACGAAAATGCCCCTATGGGCCGAATTATGGAGATGCCCCTAATGGGCCGATTTGCAAAGTGTTAATGGGCTGAATTGTTGTATTGCCTTAATGGGCCGATTTGTTATATTGCTTAATGGGCCGATTTGATAAATTGCCTTAAAGGGCCGAATTGAAATGTGTTAATGTGCCGTTTTGATAGATTGCTTAATGGGCCGATTTGATAAGATTGCTATATGGGCCGATTTGATAACTTGCTATATGGGCCGATTTGATAGTTTGTTATATGGGTCGAACTTTTGTCTGAATTAATTAATGATTGTGGTTTATATTTGTGAATATCGTGATTTACTATGTATGTTGCATATACATAATTTTGCATGGGATGGGAAAAATGTTGAAAAGAAGTTATTCTGGTGGCTCTACCACAAATTCTGATTCTGGTGGCTCTGCCACAAATTTCTATAGTGGCTATGCCACGTATATTCTGTATTCTGGTGGCTCTGCCACAAATATTATAAATGGCCACTGGCCTGCAAATTATTGAATTAAATGGCTTAATGCCTACATTTGGTGTGTTGGCGGGGTGGGTTGACTTATGATCACCCACAGGTGTGTTGGTTGGTACAGGTGGTGTGTAGCGGATGGATTATTAGGATTGATTTGGGAATTGCATTTAATACACATGTTATAATTGATACATTATTGTTATTGTAAATGGGCTTAGGCCCAAAATATTGCTAAATGGGTTCCGGCCCAATGGATAACGGCAAGGGGATTTCACACTGAGTTCTTGTAACTCACCCCCTTTTTTTCTCTTACTCCCTGTAGGTAATGCTCAGTGACGTGGACTTGGGCCATGGATGACTCGGGTGGAGGCCATACTTCAGAATTGGTTCTAACTTTATTAAATTTCCTTTTTCATTTATTTCGTTGCTTTTTCTGTTCGGGTTTTAAAGTTGTAATAAGGCCTCTGGAATATTTTATTTGGTTTTATGTTTAGCTGTACTTATTATTTTTCTACATTATTTTAAATGGAGATTTTTCTAAAATCATAAATAATGGTTTTCCAAAAATTGATTAGCAAATGATTTTCATAACAAACTTTTACAAATGATTTAACTCAGAAATTCTCTTTCAAATTATCGACGACATTTTCAAAAGTCACGGTTAAAGTTCACTACCTCGATTTTCGACTCATCAATCAACCTCTCAAAAATACTTGTATTTTATCTACGTTTTCGCAATGTTTTCAAAATGCTTCTACAACTCTATTTCTAAACATCATATTTTTTGTAAATTGTTTATTTCACATATGTTTTCGCAACCAAAAAGGTTTTTAAAGATAATTACATTTTCAAGTAGATAACAATTGCTTAAGTGTTTTGGGTTTTAACAAAGAGGTTGTAATTCTCAAACAAGTTTTTAACAATCACAAAGATGGTTTTGAAAAAAAAAACAACACTTCCATGTGACACCCCAGATTCGGGCTAGTTTGGGGTGTTACAGTCGAGATTTGGATCCCGAGCTAGTTTTCAAGATGAAAAATACAGTTAGATTGATTTGAGATCATCTCAAAGCAGCTTTTGATCCATAAAAATAGTGTGCAGATTTGAGAAGGCGTGATATTGAGTATACTATGTGTGATCAGGTAATTTTGAAGGTTTCCCCATGGAAAAAGGTTCTTTAATTCGAACGTAAGGGCAAGTTGAGCCTGAGGTTCAGTGGACCTATCGTATTCTAAAATATATCAGAATTGTCGCCTACCAGCTAGAGTTACCTCCTGAGTTAGATCAAATTCATGATGTGTTCCACGTCTCTATGTTGAGACGGTATCGATCTGATCCATCTCACATTGTTCATGTTGAGGAGATTGAGGTGCGACCAGATTTGACCTTTGGAGAGGAGCCTATTTAGATTCTGGATCGAGACGTCAAGGTCTTAAGGAAAAAACCGTTCCTCTAGTTAAGGTTCTGTGGCAGAATCATGGTATTGAGAAAGCTACATGGGAACCATAGGATTCGTGTAACACCTCAAACCCGACCCATACGTTTTGACCAGATCTGGTATGTTATGGGTTGTACATTGAAAACTTTTGCTTTGTTGGTTTTGGAAACCGTTAGTTAATTAGACAATATTTAAATAAAGAAATGACATTAAAAAAAACCTTGTATTATCATTATTTTGAATAATTAAACCTTTGACATAATCTCATAAGTTGCAAATATTAAAAAGCTACTTAGTTGAATATAAAATATGGGGCCTTATTAGATAAATATTCCCACAATTAAAAACTTAAAGAAAAATCGAAATCATCTATAAAGATAAAAACTTGGTGGCCCCTCGAGTCCGTCTCGACTCCCATGTCCACGATCTACTGCTCATCTGAAAAGTTAAGGAAAATAAATGGTGAGTCACCAAGACTCAGTGTGCAAGTCCCAAAAACACATAAAAAGCTTGGGCCCACAAACACATTATGAGCCCTGGCCCAAGCATAAAGGCAACAATCATAATTACATGATAAATAATAAATGATGAATAGCCCAGCCCATCCTAGAATTCCATCCTCTACACACCAGCCCGTACCAACCATCACACCTCGGGGATTTCTACAATCAACCCGCCAACCGCTACATACCATATCGACAATTGTGCTGCCTATCTTAAAGACCGATTACTGTGTGACCTATGTGGCAAAGCCACCGATCGCCATGCGACCTTAATAATACATCGTAGCATTTCGACAGCTGAGCTGCCTGTCATAAAGACCGATCACTATGTGACCTATGTGGCAAAGCGACCGATTGCTATGCGACCTTCTTCCCCTTCATCATATCAATCCCATCCCATGCATACACACAGAAAACATCATACCATCTTTAAGAAAAAAGGCTTTCATATTTACATATCGATACACATAGAGATTTCTATGATCGCATACCTGGCATCCTTTGCCTAACCCTTTTAGGGCTTTATTAGACTGTCTACACAGCCTCTTTTCGGCTTTTAGCCCATAACACATATATATATTACAGTTAACTAGTGTGTTAGAGATCTACACACCTGATTACCGTTAGAACGAGACCCTCTAAGTCGACGCTATCCATAGCCAACACCACCGCTATCTGCGTAAGGTGTTGTTCAGAAGCCGGTAACGAAACATTAGGTTAAGGCACAACTAACAAAAAGCAAACTGTTGGTCATCTTAAGGAGAATTAAAATCCTTACCTTGAAATCCCGAAATTAGAGACTAGCGATTTTCGGCTTTTAGATCTAAACGAACAGGCTTCCTTCAAATCCCAGAATGCCGCGCAAAACGCAGGAAGAGAGTAAATATTAGCCTCAAACCAAGTGGCCATTCGGCCTTGTCTAGGGAAGATACGGCAACCCCTAGGAGTTTTCGGCTTTTGAGAAGATCAAGAAGAGAAGATAATAAAAAGAAATCTAAGTAGTTTTGGCTTTTAGTTGAAGGAATCGACAAAAAGAATAAGGAGTATTCGGCTATGGAGATGAGAGGACTGTTCAGGGTTTCGGCTTTTGAAAGAAAAGATGTTGAGAAGCTTGGGAGGTTTCAGCTTTTGAAGAAATCAAAAGGAGAGATTGCAGAGGATGGCTAAGGATTTCGGCATAGAGGATGAAGAAAAGAATAGAGTTCCAATGCCGGAATTGAAGAGTACCACCCCCTATTTATAGAAATTTTGGCACTTACCTATCAAAAACCGAAAGTGCCCTTCCTGATAACTAAAAATTAAGCAAATAAAAAGGGAAAATTCGGCACCCCCTATGGCAAATAAAAAAAACCCGATTCCTCCTCCCCCTCAGAGTTTGAAATTCGGCCACCACTTAGCCTTGCAGATAGATCCTATCTTTTCTCCTTTTATCTTCCATATTATCAACTATAATATCTACATTATCCCATTCACATAAATCCTCTTATTTTTGAGCCTTGTTGCCGTCCATTCCACCTAACCCTTATGTCGAAAAATAGCTAACTTAAATTAGAAGAATTGGGCTCCATAAAACTTAAATTTGGGTCCCTTACTCCCTTGTGTGGCGTCACCTCCTTGCTCCCTAAGTGGCGCCACTTTGCCACTAGGCCACAAGCCTATTTTGATATTTTAAACTCAGATACCACCTTTTAAACCCTATAGTGCCCAAACAAAAATTTCACCAAGGCCTTGACCACATCCTGAGCCCAATTTGGACCCCTAACAGTTAAATTAAGTCATTACACATATTCACCCAATAAACGCATAGGCCTAAAAATTTAGGATGTTACAGTTCTACCCCCTTAAAGAAATTTCGTCCTCGAAATTTCCAACTAACTATTAATCGTACTACCCAAGTCTCACCACTATGCTTTCGCTGCGCACTCTAATTTAATAATATATAAACATTGCACGCATATAATTTCTATACCCAAAAATATAGCATCCACACAAAACATACCCGACTTAATGGTGATTGAACAATCCCGAGCCTTATGCTCTTCAGACCCGCATCTTAAACACGTTCCTGACTTCCTCCAACATTCACCCGGATGACGCCTTCTGCAATATTCGCAAACCCGAAAGTTTGGATGTACCTTAACATGCTTCACAGAACGAGACTGCAACTCTAAAAAACTACAATCTCCTTTTTTCTTACAGTCCATGCACCCAACCCGAAGTGTTTCACTGATTTCTTTAACCTCCTTCAGTACCTCCCTAACTAGCTGAGTCAGCACATCAGTCTTAACACTTCCACGGCCTTGGCCGCGGCCTCTTCTTCCTCTTCTAGCACTCATCATTGATTCTCGTATTATCTGAATTAGAAATTTTATGAATTATTAATTTCTTTCACTGATTAACCACGCACAATCTTATGGACAGTAGTTTCAAAAGTAGTTCTTTCGAATTTGAACCTATCTACAGTTTCAGTCTCAAGTTTATCTCCTAATTCCAGAAACCACATACATTCAACCATCACACATCAACAAACATATAACATCCATGAACTCACATTCATCACATAAGGGTATCTTCGTTATTTCACTACCCAGGGGTTTTTCCGTAGTTTTGCCCTACCAGTATTTGTTTCCAAATAAAGTATCTTGGTAATTTTCTTTGAATTAGAGGTACTTTCGTACACACATTTTTTTCTTCTTTTTCTTTGTTTTTTTTATAAAGCAAGGGTATTGTGAAAAACAAGTTTTTTTTAGCAGGGGTACTTTGGAAAATTTAATTTCGCAAACCGGGTTACTCTTGTAAATATAGGGGTTTTTAGGTAAATTTGCAAAACACGGAGATTTTATAAAATCACGGTTGTTTTGGAAATTTTCACAAACCAAGGGTATTTTGGAAATTTTGCCTACCGGGTTGTTTCGGTAATTTCACAAATTTTGGTAGTTTTACAATTCTGGGGTATTCTGGGAAATTTTCACAAATCAAGTGTATTTTGGAAATTTTACAAAACTTGGGGTATTTTGATTGTGAAATAGGGTGGCTGATCCCTTTCGGGTTTTAAATTATAGATTTTGGCCCATCAACAAATCCTCGTGGCTAAGGGGAACAGTCACTACGCACCAGGTAGGATTCCAGCTGAGAGGAGGTGAGTCACTAGGACTGCTTAAGTACCAAGCTCTCCCTGAATCCAATCCTAGACATGCGTATGCCTGTTGCCACACCCTAACCCAGCGACTTGTTCACGGGTTTGTTTGGATAGATTAAGTCTTATGAATTTAAAGAGTTGTTTAAATTAAGCCTAAAGTCCATCAATGCCTAACATACTAGTCTAGGTCCATCAAGCCCATCAAACCCAATCATGCATATCATATCAAGAGTTAGAATACTTACCTGCGTGGATCGGGTGCCGGTAGACTCGAAGGCCATCTTCTTCCAGAATTTTTTTCCAAATTCACATAAACTTTACCAAAACATTACTAGGCCCATTTCACAGCCCGAGTTTTGAACTGGGCTCTGATACCAAAATGTAACACCCCAAACCCGGCCCATATGTTTCGACCAGATCTGGTATGCTACGGGTTGTACATTGAAAACTTTTGCTTTGTTGATTTTGGAAACCGTAAGTTAATTAGACAATATTTGAATAAATAAATGACATTAAAAAAAACCTTGTATTATCATTATTTTGAATAATTAAACCTTTGACATAATCTCATAAGTTGCAAATATTAAAAAGCTACTTAGTTGAATATAAAATATGGGGCCTTATTAGATAAATATTCCCACAATTAAAAACTTAAAGAAAAATCGAAATCATCTATAAAGATAAAAACTTGATGGCCCCTCGAGTCCGTCTCGACTCCCATGTCCACGATCTACTGCTCATCTGAAAAGTTAAGAAAAATAAAGGGTGAGTCACCAAGACTCAGTGTGCAAGTCCCGAAAACACATAAAAGGCTTGGGCCCACAAACACATTATGAGCCCTGGCCCAAACATAAAGGCAACAATCATAATTACATGATAAATAATAAATGATGAATAGCCCAGCCCATCCTAGAATTCCATCCTCTACACACCAGCCCGTACCAACCATCACACCTCGGGGATTTCTACAATCAACCCGCCAACCGCTACACACCATATCGACAGTTGTGCTGCCTGTCTTAAAGACCGATCACTGTGTGACCTATGTGGTAAAGCCACTGATCGCCATGCGACCTTAATAATACATCGTAGCATTTCGACAGCTGAGCTGCCTGTCATAAATACCGATCACTATGTGACCTATGTGGCAAAGCCACCGATTGCTACGCGACCTTCTTCCCCTTCATCATATCAATCCCATCCCATGCATACACACAGAAAACATCATACCATCTTTAAGAAAATAGGCTTTCATATTTACATATCGATACACATAGAGATTTCTATGATCGCGTACCTGGCATCCTTTGCCTAACCCTTTTGGGGTTTTATTCGACTGTCTACACAGCCTCTTTCCGGCTTTTAGCCCATAAAACATATATATATTACAGTTAACTAGTGTATTAGAGATCTACACACTTGATTACCGTTAGAACGAGACCCTCTAAGTCGACACTATCCGTAGCCAACACCACCGCTATCTGCCTAAGGTGTTGTTTAGAAGCTGGTAACGAAAAGAAAACGTTTGATCATCTTAAGGAGAATTGAAATCCTTACCTTGAAATCCTGAAATTAGAGACTAGCGATTTTCGGCTTTTAGATCTAAACGAACATGTTTCCTTCAAATCCCGGAATGTCGCGCAAAACGCAGGAAGAGAGTAAATATTAGCCTCAAACCAAGTGGCCATTCGGCCTTGTCTCCTAAAAACCGAAAGAGATCTTAAGGAATAACAAGAGTCGACACTAACCTTACTAGGGAAGATTCGGTAACTCCTAGGAGTTTTCGGCTTTTGAGAAGATCAAGAAGAGAAGATAATAAGAAGAAATCTAAGTAGTTTCGGCTTTTAGTTGAAGGAATCGACAAAAAGAATAGGGAGTATTCGGCTATGGAGATGAGAGGAGAGTTCAGGGTTTCGGCATTTGAAAGAAAATATGCTGAGAAGATTGGTAGCTTTCAGCTTTTGAAGAAATCAAAAGAAGAGATTGCAGAGGATGGCTAAGGATTTCGGCATAGAGGATAAAGAAAAGAATAGGGTTCCAATGCCGGAATTGGAGTACCACCCCCTATTTATAGAAATTTCAGCACTTACCTATCAAAAACCGAAAGTGCCCTTCCTGATAACTAAAAATTAAGCAAATAAAAAGGGAAAATTTGGCACCCCTTATGGCAAATAAAAAAAAAAAACCCGATTCCTCCTCCCCCTCAGAGTTTGAAATTCGGCCACCACTTAGCCTTGCAGATAGCTCCTATCTTTTCTCCTTTTATCTTCCATATTATCAACTATAATATCTACATTATCCCATTCACATAAATTGTAACACCCCAAACCTGGCCCGAACACTACAACATGATCTGGTATGTCACTAAAGTAATTTCGTAAAAAGATGTAGCACTTTGGAAAACAATTATCAGGTTTAAATAATTATACCGAAAACTTAATAGTTTATTAAGTCATATAAGATATAAAGTTATAAATTGCCTTGGTGAATTTTAAATAAGAACTGAGATTTTATACATGTCTTAACTTAATTTAAATATAAAATTTAAATGCCCAGTAATAAAAGCCCAACATAAAACCAAAACATAAATAATAGTCTAGTGGCCCATGGCCTTATTACAACAAAATTTAAAACCCTTAATCAAAAATATTAAGAAAACAATATTCTAAGTGAAATCTTCTGCTGGATCAAGTACTCTCTCGCATGGCCACCTCGCGCTCCTCTCCAGCCCGGTCCGATGCACTAGGTACTACCTGAAATTGTTAAAAAATAGGGTGAGTTGCGAAACTCAGTGTGCAACCCTCATGCACCATTAGACTTGGGCCTTAACCCCACAAAACATATAACAAAATATAATATATCAGAAAATATGCAAAGCCCAACCCAAATCCTAGGTTTCCATCCGCTACACGCTACCCTTACCTGCCAGTCACACCATTTGGGGATTTCTACAATCAACCCACACCGCTACACACCATTGATTGCAGACATGCTACTCATCGTCAGATCATGGTCGTAGCCACTACAACAGGTCATGGCAAAAGCCACTACAACAGGTCACGACAGAAGCCGCTATAACAGGTCACGGCAGAAGCCGCTACAACAGGTCACGGCAGAAGCCGCTACAACAGGTCCCGGCAGAAGCCGCTGCAACAGAACACTTCCCCTTTCAATAAACCCAACCCCATGCAATCATAGAAACAGCATACTTATCACAGATGTCACCTTAACAGGAACATTTACTTAGGAATGACAGAGATCACTAACCTGGTGATTCGCTTTTACCCTCCTCGGGTTTCAACCATGATGCCGGGATTTCGACATTTATCAGAATATAACAGATTTATAACATGATGCCGGGATTTCGGCATTTATCAGAATATAATAGATTTATAACATATTTTAACAGGCAATCTAAATGGCGTGGAAGTGTTACACACCTGATATTGCGTAGTTTTACTCCCTTAGTTAAATCCTTACTATCTGGATCTACAACCCTTAGTCTAAAACCTTGCTCAAAAGCTGGAAAAATATGAAGATTTGGGCTCCCCTTGAAATCCCGAAAGTAACACGATTCGAGTGTTACTGAACCCTATATTAGAGATCTAAGCGAGTGACTCCCCTTTAGTTTCCTTCGAGATTCGGCAGAAGCAGATACCTCAGAGAGAATTCGGCAAACACAGGAGATGAGACTAAGGATTTCGGCTTTTATGAAAATCCCGAAAAAGATGAACTGATGCGTTTTCGGCTTTTAGAAGAAAAAAGAGAAAAGAATAATGGAGTTTTCGACTTTTAGAGGAAAGAAGAGAAAAGAATAATGGAGTTTTCGGCTTTTAGAAGAAAGAAGAGAAAATAAAATGGAGTTTCGGCTTTTGAATCAAAGTGAAGATGAGGGAATAGGGTTAGGAATTTCGGCTCAGAGGAGAAGAGAAAGAAAAGATGAAAACCCTAAATGCCGAAAAATAAAGAAGAGAACCCTCCCTATTTATAGAAATTTCGGCACTTACCAATGAAAAACCGAAAGTGCCCTTCCTGATAACTAAAAATTAAGCAAATAAAAAGGGAAAATTTGGCACCCCTTTGCCATAAAGAAATCGATTTCTTCCCTCCTCTAGGTGATGGAATTTCGGCCAACACCTAGCCTTGCAGATAGCTCCTATCTTTTCTCTTTTTATCTTCCATATTATCAACTATAATATCTACATTATCCTATTCACATAAATACTCCTATTTTTGAGCCTTGTTGCCATCCACTCCACCTAACCCTAATGCCAAAAATTAGCTAACTTAAATTAAAATAATTGGGCTCCATGAAACTTAAATTTGGGCCCCTTACTCCCTTGTGTGGCGTCACCTCCTAATATTGGGCCATAAACCCACTTATTTTAAACACAGATACTACCTTTTAAACCCTATAATGCCCAAACAGATAATTTTAATCAAGGCCTCTACCTAAGCCTGAGCCCAATTTGGACCCCTAACACTTAGATTAACACATTAAACATATCCACCCATTAAATGCATAGGCCCAAAAATTCAGGATGTTACAGTTCTACCCCCTTTAAAGAAATTTCGTCCTCGAAATTTCCAACTAACTATTAATCGTACTACCCAAGTCTCACCACTATGCTTTCACTGCGCACTCTAATAATATATAAACATTGCACGCATATAGTTTCTATACCCAAAAATATAGCAACCACACAAAACATACCCGACTTAATGGTGATTGAACAATCCCGAGCCTTATGCTCATCAGACCGGCATCTTAAACACGTTCCTGACTTTCTCCAACATTCACCCGGATGACGCCTTCTGCAATATTCGCAAACCTGGAAGTTTGGACGTACCTTAACATGCTTCACAGAACGAGACTGCAACCCTAGAAAACTACGATCTCTTTTTTTTCTTACAGTCCACGCACCCAAACCGAAGTGTTTCACCGATTTCTTTAACCTCCTTCAGTACCTCCCTAACTAGCTGAGTCAGCACATCAGTCCTAATACTTCCACGGCCTCGGCCGCTGCCTCTTCTTTCTCTTCTAGCGCTCATCGTTGATTCTCTAAATTAGAAATTTTATGAACTATTAATTTCTTTAACTGATTAACCACGAACAATCTTATGGAAAGTAGTTTTAAGAGTGGTTCTTTCGGATTCGAACCTATCTACAGTTTCAGTCTCAAGTTTATCTCCTAATTCTAGAAACCACATACATTCATCGCATAAGGGTTTTTTTTTCATCATTTCTCTACCCGGGGGTATTTCCGTAGTTTTGTCCTACAGGGTATTTTCCAAAATAAAGTATCTTGGTGATTTTCTTTGAATTAGAAGTACTTTGGGTACATTTTTTTTCTTTTTATAAAGCAAGGGTCTTTTGGAAAACAAGTTTTTTTTTCGAAGTAGAGATATTTTGATATTGTTGTTGTTTTGTTCCTTTTTTTTTTATAAACAGGGATACCTTGGAAGTTTTTTTTTTTCTTTTGCAAACCGGGTTCTTTTGTAAATCTATTTTCGAGTAAATTTGCAAAACTTAGGTATTTTATAAAATCCCGGTTGTTTGGAAATTTTCACAAACCAAGGATATTTTGAAAATTTTGCCAACCGAAGTGTTTCGGTAATTTTCACAAATTTTGGTAGTTTTACAATTCTAGGTATTCTGGAAATTTTCATAAATCAAGTGTATTTTGAAAATTTTACAAAACTTGGGGGTATTTTAGTTGTTTTATAAATCAGGGGTAAAATTTTTTTCCAAAATAAGGGTATTTTAGCAATTTTGTAAAAATAAGGTGGTTAGTCCCTTTCGGGTTTTAATTATAGATTCTGGCCCGTCAACAAATCCTCATGGCTAGGGTGAACAGTCACTATGCACCAGGTAGGATTCCAGCGAAGAGGAGGTGAGTTACTAGGACTGCTTAAGTACCAGGCTCTTCCGGATCCAATCCTAGACATGCACATGCCTGTTGCCACACCCTAGTCTTGTGACTCGTTCGCGGGTTTTGTTTAGTGAAATTACGTCTTATGATATTTAAGGAGTTATTTCAGCTAAGCCTAAAGTCCATTAAGTTCTAATCTAACTAATCTACGTCCCATAAAGCCCATAAAGCCCACATACATATATATAACACACAGTGAGTTCAGAATACTTACCTGGCGGACTTGGGCCGGAGACGTAGGTGCCATGTCGAGGAAACCATCCTGTATCATTTATAAATATACATGTTTCATAAACCCATTTTTAGAAAACGTTTTGAGCCCAAAAACCCCCAGAGCCGAGTTTTGAATCGGGCTCTAATACCAATTTGTAACACCCCAAACCCGGCCCAAACACTACAACTGGATCTGGTATGTCACTAAAGTAATTTCGTAAAAAGATGTAGCACTTTGGAAAACAATTATCAGGTTTAAATAATTATACCGAAAACTTAATAGTTTATTAAGTCATATAAGATATAAAGTTATAAATTGCCTTGGTGAATTTTAAATAAGAACTGAGATTTTATACATGTCTTAACTTAATTTAAATATAAAATTTAAATGCCCGGTAATAAAAGCTCAACATAAAACCAAAATATAAATAATAGTCTAGTGGCCCATGGTCTTATTACAACAAAATTTAAAACCCTTAATCAAAAATATTAATAAAACAATATTCTAAGTGAAATCTTCTACTGGATCAAGTACTCTCTCGCATGGCCACCTCGCGCTCCTCTCCAGCCCGGTCTGATGCACTAGGTACTACCTGAAATTGTTGAATAATAGGGTGAGTCACGAGACTCAGTGTGCAACCCTCATGCACCATTAGACTTGGGCCTTAACCCCACAGAACATATAACAAAATATAATATATCAGAAAATATGCAAAGCCCAACCCAAATCCTAGGTTTCCATCCGCTACACGCCACCCTTACCAGCCAGTCACACCATTTGGGGATTTCTACAATCAACCCACACCGCTACACACCATTGATGGCAGACATGCTGCTCATCGTCAGATCATGGCCGTAGCCACTACAACAGGTCATGGCAAAAGCCACTACAACAGGTCATGGCAAAAGCCACTACAATAGGTCACGGTAGAAGCCGCTACAACAGAACACTTCCCTTTCAATAAACCCAACCCCATGAATCACAGAAACAACATACTTATCACAGATGTCACCTTAACGGGAACATTCACTTAGGAATGACAGAGATCACTAACCTGGTGTTTCGCTTTTACCCTCCTCGGGTTTCAACCATGATGCCGGGATTTCGGCATTTATCAGAATATAACAGATTTATAACATATTTTAACAGGCAATCTAAATGGTGTGGAAGTGTTACACACCTGATATCGCGTAGTTTTACTCCCTTAGTTAAATCCTTACTATCTGGATCTACAACCCTTAGTCTAAAACATTGCTCAAAAGCCGGAAGAATACAAAGATTTGGGCTCCCCTTGAAATCTCGAAAGTAACACGATTTGAGTGTTACTGAACTCTATCTTAGAGATCTAAGCGAGTGACTCCCCTTTAGTTTCCTTCGAGATTCGGCACAAGCAGATACCCTAGAGAGAATTCGGCAAACACAGGAGATGAGATCTAAGGATTTCGGCTTTTATGGAAATCCCAAAAAAGATGAACTGATGCATTTTTGGCTTTTAGAAGAAAGAAGAGAAAAGAATAATGGAGTTTTCGGCTTTTAGAAGAAAGAAGAGAAAAGAGTAATGGAGTTTTTGGCTTTTAGAAGAAAGAAGAGAAAAGAAGAATGGAGTTTTCAGCTTTTAGAAGAAAGAAGAGAAAAGAACAATGGAGTTTCGGCTTTTGAATCAAAGTGAAGATGAGGGAATATGGTTAGGAATTTCGGCTTCTACTCAGAGGAGAAGAGAAAGAAAAGATGGAAACCCTAAATGTCGAAAAATAAAGAAGAGAACCCTCCCTATTTAGAGAAATCCCAGCACTTACCTATGAAAAACCGGAAGTGCCCTTCCTGATAACTAAAAATTAAGCAAATAAAAATCGAAAATTTGGCACCCCTTTTCCATAAAGAAACTGATTTCTTCCCTCCTCTAGGTGATGGATTTCGGCCAACACCTAGCCTTGCAGATAGCTCCTATCGTTTCTCTTTTTATCTTCCATATTATCAACTATAATATCTACATTATCCCATTCACATAAATCCTCCTATTTTTGAGCCTTGTTTCCATCCACTCCACCTAACCCTAATGCCAAAAATTAGCTAACTTAAATTAAAATAATTGGGCTCCATGAAACTTAAATTCAGGCCCCTTACTCCCTTGTGTGGCGTCACCTCCTAATATTGGGCCACAAGCCCACTTTGGTATTTTAAACACAGATACTACCTTTTAAACCCTATAATGCCCAAACAGATAATTTTAATCAAGGCCTCTACCTAAGCCTGAGCCCAATTTGGACCCCTAACACTTAGATGAACACATTAAACATATCCACCCATTAAACGCATAGGCCCAAAAATTCAGGATGTTACATAAATCCTCCTATTTTTGAGCCTTGTTGCCGTCCACTCCACCTAACCCTAATGCCGAAAATTAGCTAACTTAAATTAGAAGAATTGGGCTCCATGAAACTTAAATTTGGGCCCCTTACTCCCTTGTGTGACGTCACCTCCTTGCTCCCTAAGTGGCGCCACTTTGCCACTGGGCCATAAGCCCATTTTGATATTTTAAACTCATATACCACCTTTTAAACCCTATAGTGCCCAAACAAAAATTTCACCAAGGCCTTGACCACATCCTGAGCCCAATTTGGACCCCTAACAGATAAATTAAGTCATTACACATATTCACACAATAAACGCATAGGCCCAAAAATTCAGGATGTTACAATTCGATTCGTCAGCAATACCCCTATCTGTTTAAGTCAGGTAAATTTTAAGGCTGAATTTTTTTTAAGGGGGAGAGTTGTAACATCCAAAAAATTTGAAGGTCTGACTGTCGATTGTTGTTGTAGTTAAGTCTCTGTTTCTATGGCTATGTACAATGCTTATGTGTTCGCGGTCAGGGGTTCGAGTCTCTACGTAAGCGAAGTGGGGATATGTTTTTGCTACTCTACAAAATTAGTTTAATTACTCTTTTAAAGTTTATTTTTTCTTTTTGATAAGTGATAAAAGTAACATATTTAAATTTCATTATTAATGCGTTTTTGGATGATTAATTATGCAAATTGGTGAATTTGATGCTCCTAATCCTTTAAATTCATCAATACTTAGGAGAGCATTTGGGAGCAAAATGAGTGAAAAATGAGCCAAAATGGACAAATAAAACTGTTTTCAGGAGCCATACGGCCTGGGCCTTCCCACACCGGCTGGACACACGACCATGTGTCAGACCGTGTCGGTTTGTAACTTGTATCTAAAATGCGTGGAAAATGCAATTTTTAGGCTTTCTGGGTATTTTAAAGTCTATAAATACCAAATAGAAGAAGAGAATAGGGGGCCATCAGAGAAGATCGAAGAAAACACTCGAAGAACACCATTAAGAGCCAACTCTGAAGTAGATCTCCATCAATATTGAAGATCTCCTTTTAATTTCTCTTGAAGTTTTTATAAGTTTCTTTATTTATTGTGGTTTTTCAAACTTTGAGATGTTTTTATACGCAAGTATGAACTAATTCCCTAAATAATTGGGGAGGACAAAAACACTCGAAGAACACCATTAAGGGCCAACTCTGAATTAGATCTCCATCAAGATTGAAGATCTTCTTTTAATTTCTCTTGAATTTTTTATAAGTTTCTTTATTTCTTGTGGTTTTTCTGACTTTGAGATGTTTTATACGCAAGTATGAACTAATTCCCTAAATACTTGGGGAGGACAAAACCTATGATGAATTCTATTATTTAATTTCTATTTTACGCGATAAATACTTGATTCTTGTTCTCAATTATGTGGGTTCATCTCTTATTTTAATATTTACGGGATATTAATTCATGTTTAATGTGCTTAATCAGTGGAGCAAAAGTCCTTGTTTAAGATTAGATCTAGCATAATTGAGTGGAGTTGCATGCAATCCTAGAAATAGGATGACATAAATCTACCGAATTAGAGTCAAATCTAATAAGGGAATCCATAGATTGAGTTAATGTGACAATAGGGGTTTTAATTAGAAAGAAATTTCAGTTAATCAACCTAGAGTCAGTTGCTCTTACTCTCGAAAGAGATATTAGCATAATTTAGGGATTTTTACGGATCAAGATACCAAGTGAATAAATCGATTAAATCAAGTTTATAATAATAGATAAAGTCTAGGTGGATTCTTTTCTGGGTATTATTTCTCTCATTGGTTATTATTAGTTTATTTTTTTGATTCATTCTCTGTTGAGTTCTTTAGTTAGATTAATTTAGTAAATCTTAGTTCAAAATAATCACTCCAATTTGTCGACTAAATAATAGGAAAACGGTAAGTACTAATACTTTTAGTCCTCATGGATACGATATCTCTACTCAACGTAGCTATACTATTGTTCAATAGGTAGGCTTGCCTTAGTCGTATTTTAGTTAGTCACGTAAAACACACATCACTTTCCTTTTTTTTTTTTATCGTTCGTTTATTATTTTTCTCCTTATTCGTTCTTTTTTTCTCCTTCTCTTTTCTTTTTTCTTTTTCCTTCCTTTTCTTTTGGCTTACCGTTAAAGTTTTACTGTAGTGTAATCGGGTAAGTACGCATCTCATTGTTGTCGATTGAAAGGTTAATTGCATGAATTTTATTGTAGAACTACTATTAAACTTTTTGTTTGTTCATTTCTGTCATAGTGGGTTTTGACTAGGCTTGTTTAAATTCTCTGTTAAATGATTGTTCGGCTTTCTTTTTAGGCGTAGATATTGAAGGTAGTGATCCCCAACGTGCTAATTCGAGTAATTGCCATTGATTCGCCGGTAAGCGTTAGTTTCATTTGAAGGTTCTGCGTCGAAGCTTTTGACATAATTAGGTTTGTAACACCCCAAACCCGGCCTAGACGTTACGACCGAATCTGACGTGTCACATCGAAGTGTTTTTCAAAATCAGGCTTGTTGAGAGAAAACTCTTTTTAAACGATTGCCATGTTTGTTGCTGTTGGTTTCTTAGTTGGTTAAAAACCCGTGGAAGCTACTCCAGTTAATGATATTTTGAAGTTTGAAAATGTGAGTTTGTCTTTTAAAATAGTTATTATTTTTTAAAACTTATTTGTATTAGTTTGGTAGTTTCAAAATAAGAAATTAAACCCAATTAAAAGAAATTAAAATCACCAAAGGCCTTATTACATAAATATCAACCCAATATAAAAATTCAAATAACTAGGTATAAAATAAAATATTAGCGAACGTGTTGCCATCTCCGAGTCCTTCGCAGCTCCAAATCATCTAAGGCTAGGGATTACCTGCACAGTTAAAAGAAAAAGGTGAGTTGCGAGAACTCAGTGTGTAATCCCCTATCATGCAGTCAGTAATACATGCAGTAGCAGTCTGGGCCTGGGCCCTATACAGTAACAGTGTGGGCCTAAGCCCAATACAGTATCAGTACGGTGCAAATATGCAACCCACCCCAATCCAGCCAACACACCACCCGTACCAACCAACACACCATGTAGGGATAAAATCGACCCACCCAGCCAGCACACCAATATCGCAGCATAGCTACCAGCAATAACAACGCAGCAAAACTACCAGTAACAGTATTGCAGCAGAGCTGCCAGTATCAGTATCTCAGCAAAGCTGCCAGTAACAGTGTTTGTGGCAAAGCCACCAGTAACAAGACACTTCCTCCATAACTGTATCCCAATCCCATGCAATATGCCATGTCATAAATATCTCGTGTATGCAGTATGTCCTACTCAGTACAGTCATACAGTAATATGCATTCACCAGTCGACTTACCTCTAGGGGTAAAATGGTAATTTCCATCTATTAAGGGTAAAGTAGTAATTTTACCCTTTAGGGGTATTTTGGTCATTTAACCTATTTTATGGTTTCAGTGTAGATAACAACCTTTCCAAAGGTCCACAATCGTCTCGAGCGACACAGATAACCCATATGATCAAAATGATGTAAATGGGCCAAGGTCCAATATTCGGCCTAAGTGGGCCCACACACTTGTGTGGCCCCTTTAGCCCATAATCAGTCACGGCTATGTGAATGATATAGCTCAATCCAGTATTTGCCACTTATCATGGATTTATTCCGTGTGGGGCCCACGAGCCCATTGGGCCCATACAACCCATTTCAGACCAACGAGGCCCATAACGGCCCAAGAGCACGAGAACGCTCGTGATGGCCTCTACAGTCTATTGCCCATGATTGTGGGCAAGGTTTACCACACGAGCGATCGCACGCTCGTGAGGCCTCATGTGCCGAGGGTTCGGCTTTTCGGCTTTTGCCGATTCGCAGAGGAGATAGCGTGATTACACACCTTTTTCACGAGAGCTAGCGAAACACCTCTTGGCACTAACCTACATTGACTTGAATATTCGACCAGCCCTTCAATAATGGATATTTTCAAGTACTTAACCACACTTAAACAATCACCTACCACGATTGAATGAAATATGGCCTACTCTTCTAAGATTGTTGGCCAAGCCACGGTTCCACGCTCATGATAATTATCTGTTTAAGCAACGATTCTTACTAGACAGATCTGTTCACTAGAATGTGATTTAAAACAAACCCAACACCAACATCACAGCTTAATCAGCCCACCTTACCAAACTTACCCCAATGATCAATCAATTGGTGAAGGGGAAGATTTAGAACGCCTCTTTACCCTAGAGACTCCTCCTTTCTCTTCTAGAGATTTTAGACCCCTAAGAATTAAATAAGTGTCGCTTAGAAACACAGTGCTAATGAAATAACTCACTTGGAAAAAGTCGGAAGACTTACCAAAATTGATGATGATGGAATCGGTTGGAATAGTTTAAGTATATTCGGCCAAACACAATAGGGAAAGATGATAAACTGAACGTACACAAAAAGCCTTATGAAGAATTTGGCTATGATGGAAGAGAGTGGGAAGTAGAGAAGAAGAATATGGAGAGTAGGTTTGATTTAGAAGGGATGCTGAGAGGAGAAGGATTCAGGAGGAAAAGAAGAAGCAGAACCAAAAGAGAGAAAGGAAAAGGAATTCGGCAAAGAAAGAAAAATGAGACCAAAAAGAAAGTTACCTATTTGGCAAATGTAGGAAGGAAGAAATTAGTAGAAATTTTGGTCACCTCAATAGCTAAAACGCAAAACCCGAAAGAAACCCTGAATGGTAAAAAATCCCAAAGAAAATTCGGCACTTTCCTTTCAACCCTCACAAAACCGAACAAAGAAATGTCTAGTGCCAAAAATGCTCCCTATTTTCCCCCTAGCCGAATTCCACTAAAGCCTTAGAGTCTCAATCGGCCACAACTTGAACCCAGGCCGTGTGACAAGCCATGTAACTCACTTTTTTAGAATTAAAGTCATACAGGCCA
Source organism: Gossypium australe (assembly GCA_005393395.2). NCBI lineage: Eukaryota > Viridiplantae > Streptophyta > Magnoliopsida > Malvales > Malvaceae > Gossypium > Gossypium australe. Next base: position 43,174,862 of record CM016620.1, on the reverse strand, counting down.
GAGACACGGGCATGTGTCTAGGCCGTGTGAGAGGTATTTTGAGATTTAAGTCACACAAGCGTGCGCTTGGTCATGTGCTAGACCATGTAATTCATTGTTTTGAGCCACACGGCCATGTTCCAGGTTGTATTTGACATTAAGAGGGCCACACAGGCATGTGCTAGGCCGTGTGGACCACACAGGCCAGACACCTAGGCAGTGTGAATCCACAAGGGCATGTGGTCCGAAATTCATAATTTTTCCCTAGGGTCGTAAACATCGCTCGAATTGAACGTAGACCTTCTGTAGGATTTGTATGATTTGTATTAAGCTATATAACTTGATATTTGAGGATCTAAGGTTGGTTAAGCTGTTATCTATTCTTATATCTGATACGATAACTGCTAAATGATTATATCTGACGCAATAACTGTTAACCAAACCAAAAATCCAAAATGAATAGTCCCAAAAGTCTGGAGAGTCCAAAAATTACAAAACTCTCTCGAAAAACAGAAATTAAGTACAACCCACAAATAAGGATAAGAAAAAATAACAGTTTTTCGACAAGTGATCTCCGCTGAGCCTCCGTCGCACCGATTCGCTTAAGTCTGAGGATTACCTAAATAGAACATACAACCAGATGTGAGTTTTCGTAAACTCAGTGTGTAACCCAATAGAGATAGCCATGCAACATACACAGAATCTCATATGCAGACAGAGACAGATTTGGACCTAAGTCCTTAACAGATGCAAATATCAGAATTAGATAAGCAGAACAGATATACAGAATCCTACCCCCATCCTCTACACACCATCTCCGACCATGTGGGGTTAAAAACACCCACCCATCTCTATACACCATATAGTGTCGATACGACACATAACAGAATAATGTGCAGTCAAGCTGCCAGAAATTAGGTGAAAGGCCGCCGTACAGATTACTTCCTCAACATATACAAATCCCACCCCAAATACAGATACAACATGTAGATAACATATAATAGGTATAGAATCACATGATTAACATGCTCGTATATAGATATTATACTTACGCAGAGCAGTCAGACATGCAAATTAGTTTCCTACTCAGATCAGACTATCAGATTAACAGGTTACGTACAATGGGTTTAGTTAGCCCTTACTGACCCTACGGTACGCCCACAATCAATCAGAATGACCTGTGCGACCTTAGGGAAAATTTAAGAATTTTGGGCTCACAATCCATTGTACACGGCTAGCCACACAGTCTAAGACACGTCTGTGTGGCGTCGACAGACCCAATTTTTGGTTTTCATCAAACCTCATTTTCTTCGTGTTTTAGGTACACACCTGGTTCGATTTTGATGTGTAACGCTCCGAATTTTAGGCCTAGAAGTTTTGGGTTTTGAGTGTAGTGACAGCGAGGAGGTTGCGCACATAAGTTAAGTTGTGCAATTTAGTGTCAGACTGGGCCTGCTGGTCTGGTGGGTAAATGAGTGTTAACTTACCTTAAGGTTCTGGGTTCGAGGCGTTGTGTGTGCATCTTGAGTGGTAGATTTATTTTAGGCTTTAAAATAATTATTCAGCTTTATTTTGGTAACTTAATTGTGTAAGTTATTATTGTATTTTTATTTTATTTTAGGGATTTTTTGGGGATTACTCTATGTCAGTTTCACGTTTCCTCTCCTTCTCTTCTCTTTTTTTCTTTTTCTTGTTAGTGCCACCTGATTTTTATTCTGTTAAGCAGTTTGCCTGTAGATTTCAGAGCTGTTGCTCCTTTGTCGATCTCTCCAACGTCAAATCAAGTGTGGGATTCTAATCTAGTTACTACTTCTAGTCTTAAATCGATTACTATCTTGTGTTGTGAATCCCTTTCCTTCGACTTTTCGTAATATGCAATAACCTCGTCATTTGTTTTTGAGTTTTTAGATATTAAAAGTGAAGGGAAAACGTTTTTTTTCTGATATATGTTGATAGGGAAAGGGTTTAGAACTGTCACTATAGCTTAAACGAGGTTTTTGGGGTTGTTTCAAAGAGTTTTCGTGGTTGCCCCGACAGCCACATGGGCGTGTGCGGGAGGCACATGGCCGTTTGGATTTGTGAATTAGGGTTTTCGGGCCAAATTGGGTGCCACACGACCGTGTGGCTAATTTGGGGATTTTTATCGACTTTCACACCGCCGTGTTCCTCGGGCACACGGGCGTGTGAGATTGGGAAGTAAGGAATTAGAGTTTTGAGATCATATGGCCTGGCCATATGGCCGTTTGATTGATTTGGGGATTTAGGGATCCCACACAGGCGTGTGTTTTAGAATACACGGTCGTGTCTGATAGGCACACGGGTGTGTGAGATTCTCACACGGCCGTGTTTGCCCTACACCTAATATTAGTGATTTTGGACAGTGAGTTACACGACCTGTTCACACGACCGTGTCCCTGCACCACACAGGCATGTGCCACCTCTAACACGGGCGTTTGGATCCCCACACGACCTAGATTGCTCCACACGGGCGAAGCACATGGGTGTGTTGCCCTAACTCGCCAGATTCTGATTTTAGGGCAAATTGAATGCTATTGTGAGTCTATGTGTTTCAACCCCTTGTCTGTAATACCCGGGATTTAGGGGCTTTGCATTTACTTTGTATCTGTGTGTGTTGGTATGCTTTGCATGTTGTTTGAGTGTGTTTGGGGTCCCCGGGAAGGCTCGGGGTTAAGTCGAAACCTTGGCCAAAATTTTAATTTAGGCACTTTAGGAGGGGAGCTAACTGGGGCAGGACTTAAGGTTTATGGCTTGTGTTTGGTGACACAAGATTTTAAATGGTAAAGTGGTAAGAAGGCGCCACTTAAGGTACAGGTAAGTGACGCCTCAAAGGGGCTTCGATCTTTTCAAAGATAGATTTGAGGTCGGGATATCATCAGCTTAAGGTTAGGGAAGCGGATATTCACAAGACGGCTTTCCGGACTCGCTATGGCCATTACGAGTTCTTGGTGATGTCGTTTGGGTTGACAAATGCACCAGCTGTGTTCATGGATATGATGAACTGGGTTTTTCAACCCTATCTGGACCGGTTCGTCGTAGTATTCATAGATGACATTTTGGTATATTCCAAGATAGAAGAGGAGCACGATTCGCATCTTCGGGTGGTTCTGCAGATTTTAAGGGAGAAGCAGTTGTACGCCAAATTTAGCAAGTGTGAGTTTTGGTTGAAGGAAGTTACATTTCTGGGTCATGTGATATCTGCGGAAGGGATTAGGGTTGATCCCTAGAAGATTGAAGCTGTGTTGGATTGGAAACCGCCTAAGTCTGTGGTAGAAGTTTGGAGTTTTCTTGGTCTGGCTGGGTATTACTGAAGGTTCGTTGAGGGATTCTCCTTAATTGCGGCACCCTTAACAAATTTGTTGAGGAAAGGGGTACCATTTGTTTGGGCTGACAAGCAGCAGGAAAGCTTTGAGAAGCTGAAGGGGATTTTGACAGAGGCTCCGGTGTTGATTCAGCCTGAGGCTGGAAAAGAGTTCGTGGTTTATTGTGATGCGCCTCACACGGGGTTAGGATGTGTGTTAATGCAGGATGGGAAGGTTGTTGCGTATGCGTCTCGGCAGCTAAGACCGCATGAGGTTAATTATCCTACGCATGGCTTAGAGTTGGCTACGGTAGTTTTCGCTCTAAAGATCTAAAGACATTACCTATATGGGGAGAAGTCCATCATATATACAGATCACAAGAGTTTGAATATCTTCTAACACAGAAGGAGTTGAATTTAAGGCAGCGAAGGTGGATTGAGCTGTTGAAAGATTATGACTGTTCGATCGAGTATCATCCGGGTAAGGCTAATGTGGTGGCAGATGCGTTAAGTCGGAAGGTAATATCAGATTTGAGAGTGATGTTCGCCCATCTCAGTTTATACGATGATAGAAGTTTATTGGCTGAACTGCAAGTGAAGCCGACGTGGGTAAATCAGATTAAAGAGAAACAGTTATCAGATGATGTCTTGAGTGCTCGACTTCTGCAAGTACAGAATGGTGGGGTTGAAGATTATAGCCTGAGCAGTGGTGGGGTTTTGTGTTTTCGTGATAAGGTTTGCATGCCGAAAGATGTAAAGTTGAGGCAGATGATTCTGCAGGAAGCGCATAGTAGCCCTTACGCTATGCATCATGGAGGGAATAAGATGTACCGGGACCTGCGTGAACACTGGATTGAAGCGGGAAGTTACAGAGTTTGTGGGAAAGTGTTTATTGTGTCAGCAGGTAAAAGCTGAGCATCAGCTGCCTTCGGGGTTATTGCAGCCAGTGAAGATTCCACAGTGGAGATGGGAGAGGATCACTATAGACTTTGTTAGTGGGCTACCTCTTACGCCTACTAAGAAAGATTCGGTGTGGATGATTGTGGATCGATTGACAAAGTCTGCTCATTTCATACCTGTTCGTGTCGACTATTCTTTGCAGAGGTTGGCTAAGCTGTATGTGGCAGAAATTGTAAGGTTGCATGTGGTACTAGTATCGATCATATCAGATAGGGACCCTAGGTTTACATCACAATTCTGGAGGGCACTGCATCAAGCATTGGGCACAAGACTGGACTTCAGTATAGCATTTCATCCACAGACAGAGGGTCAGTCTAAGAGGGTAATTCAGATCTTAGAAGATATGTTGAGAGATTGTGTCATCGACTTCAGAGGTAGCTGGGAAGAGTTCTTACCGTTGGCAGAGTTCGCATACAACAACAGCTACTAATCTAGTATTCAGATGGCCCCCTATGAAGCGTTTCAATTGGGTGAGCGTCGGATTTTGGGACTAGACTTGGTTACAGAGACGGAGGAGAAGGTTAGGTTAATTCGGACTCGACTGAAGGAAGCGTCTGACAGGCAGAAATCATATGCAGATCTGAAGCGAAGGGAGATAGAGTTTGCAGTAGGTGATCGGGTTTTCTTGAAAGTTTCACCGTGGAAGAAGGTGATGAGGTTTGGACAGAAGGGCAAGCTAAGTCCTAGGTTCATCGGGCCTTATCGGGTTTTGAAACGTGTGGGACCAGTGGCGTATCAATTGGAGTTACCATCAGAATTGAAACAGATGCATGATGTGTTCCATGTTTCAATGTTAAGACGCTACAGATCAGATCCGTCTCACGTAGTGCCAGTAGAAGAAATTGAGGTAAAGCCAGACTTGTCTTATGAGGAGGAACCAATCCAGATCTTAGAACGAGACGTCAAGGTGCTAAGAAGGAAATCGGACCCATTGGTTAAAGTCTTGTGGCGAAATCATGGAATGGAAGAGGCGACTTGGGAGCCAGAGGATGCGATCCGTCAGCAGTACCCGCATCTCTTTCGACCAGGTAATTTCGAGGTCGAAATTTCTTAAGGGGGTAGAACTGTAACACCCGGGATTTAGGGGCTTTGCATTTACTTTGTATATGTGTGTTTGGTATGCTTTGCATGTTGTTTGAGTGTGTTTGGGGTCCCCGGGAAGGCTCGGGGTTAAGTCGGAACCTTGGCCAAAATTTTAATTTAGGCACTTTAGGAGGGGAGATGACTGGGGCAGGACTTAAGGTTTATGGCTTGTGTTTGGTGACACAAGAATTTAAATGGTAAAGTGGCAAGAAGGAGCCACTTAAGGTATAGGTAAGTGACGCCTCAGGGGGGAGCAGTGAGGGAACAGGTTCGATTCACGTCGTCAGCAATGTGGATTTTATTTTTATTTTGCTTATGCACCAAGGAGCTTGGATGATGGATTCGGTTGGGAGCCTTGAAGAGTGGAGGTGGACTTAGTCAAATATTTCAAAAGGATGGACAAGAGTAAAAAGGGGATTTTGAATATTTCAAATCAATTCAAATGGGAGGTGGTGAGGAAAGATAGGAGAGAATCAAGGGGTTGAAGATGGAGAAGGGTGTTAGCCGATTTTTTGTTGAAGGGGTGCTAGGTAGGTTAGGCATTAGGTTTAGTGTGTGTTGGTGCCGAAAGTTTTGAAGGGCTAGCTTTTGTGTGGTAAGCTCTTTCTTTTCGGCATTTGGAGTGTTGGGCATTTTGGCAGCCTTGTTCTTTCTTTGTATAGTCAAAACCCCTATGGTATTTGTACATTCTTCATTTAGCCTAAACCGAAACCATTCTTCTCTCTCTCTTTTGCATTTTTGGTAACTTGAGTTCTTTCCATCACCATCAAAGCCGAAACAAGTCTCTCATCTTCTTTTGTCGAAAAGTGTTCTCTTTTGATAACCTCTTGGCCGAATCTTCTATTCTCCTCCATTTCATCTTCCTCTTCTTTCTTTTTAGCATTTTGGTAACAAGTGAGCATTGCTTCATCACCTAAAGCCGAACCCCAACTCCCCCTCTCTTCTTCTCTTTTATTCTTCTTTGGTTCATATTCTCTGCTTGTCTCTTGATCACCTTGAACCGAAATCATCTCATAGGTCCCTATCTTGACATTCACCTTCTTTAAACCAAAAGCCGAAATCTAATCTCATTGTGTGTGCACCTTGTTAATCCATTGTTATCTCAGGAGAATGCCGTCACTTCTCCTCTCAATTTTCTCAATCGCATTCTTCTTAAGTTGTAGAAGGGCTTGGCTTCATTTTTTTCTTCTGCACTTGGCCAGCGTTTGAAGGGTCTTTGGAGACAATCGATCAATCAAGGGATTTCAGTGATTCCTTAATCCAAGTCTTTTAGTCTCAGGGTTCTATCGATTTAGGTAAGAAATTGTTATATTGTTGAGCGTATATCCTTACTTTCTCTGCTTCGATGTCTTAACCCGGTCTTCTGACCAAGATCGTTTTTATGGAATCAAATACCAGCCAAGCAAAGGAGGGGGTTGGACCTGTAATCCCAGCCTCTAAGTTCAAAAAGCGTGCAGTGTCTGCTGTTCGAGATTAGCCACCAGGTTGTGGGCCGGCTTCTGAAAGGGATAAGCAGACCGCTGTGATCCCTGCGAGTGAGGACGTTAGTGAGATCGATAGTGTAGTCTTGCGTGTTTACAGGTGTGTAATTACCACACTTTTCCCTTTAATGTTTAAATCATTTATGTGGTGTGTTGAAAGCCGAAAATCTCGGCAGTGGTAATTGAGTTACTGAAATAGGGGGAAAATCGAAGCACCAGGTTAGTGATTTTCAATTGAGCTTTAATATTAATGTTGATAGCATGTTTGTGTGAGTACTTTAAACTTTGGAAGTATGACATCATATGACCTGTTTATTATACCATGTTGCATGTGCATGGGGTATGGGATGATATTAATATGAAGGGGAAGTGCATATCGGTGACACTGTCACGCTAGTTGATGGCTTAGTGCCTCAGTATCGTATTGGTGACTCAGTCACATGATTATCGGTGGCTAGACCATGATATATTGACTTTGGGCCATATGACTACCAAAGAGGTGTTAGAGGATGGAGGGTTGATTGTAGAAATCCCCACAGGTGTGTTGAAGATGGACATATGGAGTGGTGTGTAGAGGATGGAAAATTAGGCTGGGTGGGGCTATCATATTGATTATGTTGCTATGCGATTATGATTTGGGCTTTGGCCGATTGTGGTTGGGGCTTAAGCCCACTTGTGGATTATGTGGACTAATTGCACACTGAGTCTTGCGACTCACTCTTTTTATTCTAACAAATTGCAGGTGACTCATAGTTTAGTGGATTGGGCTGGACCGGACTCGAGGTGGCCATGCACGGGTTTTGTTTAATTAAAACTTTGCTTTAATTATAGTTTTTTTCTATTTTTGGGGATTTTTGGTTGTAATAAGGCCGCTGTTAACTTGGTTTAAATTTTCAGCTTTAAATTTTAGATGTTATGAAAATGGTTTAATAGATGAGACACATTACTTTCAAAAACGAACAAAATTTTCGACAACCTAATTAACTGTTTTCATAAAATGGACTATAACACAAACTGCTACTTAAACTTGATAAGTATAAATGTATGTATATCTTTATACCAATACGTGACTAATTTAGCATGTAAGTTCATATGTCGTCTAAATGGAATTTGGAATAAGAAATGAGTTTTTAGACAAACTATTAGACTGGGTCACAAAAGTATAACAAAAACTTAATGTTTTTCGGAAGATCGAGAAGTATGATAAAACTTTCTTTTAGTGACATGCCAGATCCGTTTGTGGTGTTTGGGCCGGTTTTGGGGTGTTACACTGTCTAAGCTTACTGAGGGTGAATATGATTCTGTTCTGACTTCGAATTATGTACGACTTATAAGTGAGTGTGTGCTATGTAACATCCCAAAAATTAGGGCTTTGTGATTTGTGCATAATGCATGTGTTGAGCTTGTTTAACTAGTTATTTGAGGGTGTTTGGGGGTTCTAGGGAGGCCTGGGTTCGAGTCCAAGCCCTGGAAAAATTTTGGTTTTTGGCCCTTTAGTGGAGAGGGCTGATGGAAGCAGGACTTATGTAAATTAGAGTGTGTTTTACTAACACAAGTAAAGCACATGGTGGAGTGGTGTGGCCTCAAGTGGAGAACAAAGAGGTAAGGGGTTTGAATCCCACAGATTACAAATGAGGGATTTTATTTTGTGACTTTGGAGAGCAAGAGGTAGAGTTGGGATCAAACTCTACAAGGTTGGTTGGAGATTGGGTCAAACAATTCAAACGGATGAAGGGGAGCAAAGTTAGGAGGAAAAAGTGGAGAGAATCAAGGAAGTGTGGTGTGAGGAAGTGTTGGCTGTGAATGGGAGTGTGTGATAGGGGGAGTTTTGGCTGGAGAGGGGTCTTGAGTAGCATATTCGGCTTTGAGAGGGGGAGTGTCGATTTTCTTAAGTTCTCTTTTGATAGAGTTTTGCTTTTTGCATTTTCGACTATAGCATTTCGGGTCCTTTTTCCTCAATTTTCTTTTGCCAAAATCTTAGCTTCTGTTTTTCTTTTCTTCTCTCTTTTCAAACATTTTTCTTTACTGGTTAATAGCCTAAGCATTGGTAGGCCAAAACTCTTCTTGCCCATCTCTTCTTATCCATTTATTTTTTTTCTTCTTTTCCTCTCATCTCCTTTCCTTGTCTTTCTCCATAGCCGAATACATATTTTCTTTACCTTTGTGTGGCAACTAGCTTCCGTTCCTCTTCATCTACTGTGCTGCAAAGAGGGTGGCAATCGGTAAGTTATAGTTCTTGTGTTCGGTAACTCTGTTTCCATTCGGTTTCTTCTTTAACAAGCATATGTTCCTTCTTTCAATCTGAGGCTAAAAGTACGTTCTTTCTGTGTTTTGGCCATCGTCGAGTTAGGGATTGTTATAAGGCGAAGAGGAGCAAGTAGTGGTGGTAATCAAAGCTTGATTGTGGACTCACCGTTCGAAGAAGGTAAGGGTGTTGTCATATTACTGGGTTTGGCCGAATGTGCCATGTGTTGTGTTAGGTGGTATGCGGATTTCAATCACACTCATGGGTGTCATTTGGTATAGGTTCTTGTTAAGGACGTGAAGCAAATCAACCGTGCCTAGTAATCTTGGTGTTTAGGGTCGTTTACTCAAACAAGGTTTGATACTAAGGGCTAATCGTGCGGCTAGCTAAGGTGTGTAATCTCACACCACCGCTTATTCTGAGAATGTTTTTCTGTGAATCGGCTAAAAGCCAGAATGCCGAAATACTGGCAATTGAGATCACTCGAGAGTGCGAGCGCTCGTAATGATAAACCGAGCCACTGTGATGGCGGTAGACCGTTGAGAGTGTCATGAACACTCTCGTGAATCTGAGGCTGTAATGGGCCTTATTAAGCCGAAATGGGCTAAGTGGGCCTAATGGGCTAACGAGCCCACCTGGGTAAAACTGACAGAAAATTGACCGAATGACTAATGCAACTGTGAAGTGCACAGAACCGAGACCGAAAACGAGCTGAATGGGCCACACGAGCGTGTAGGCCCGTTTGGGCCAAAATGGGAACTTAGGCCCAATTACACCGTAGAGACCCAAAAGGAATCCTGTGTCACTCGAGACTACAATAGGCCTCCGAAAAGGCCGTTAGATGACTGAAATTATCGAAGTACCCTTAATGGGTAAATTTCTGAAATACCCTTAGTGGGTAAATTACCGAAATACCTCGACGGGAAAATTATCGAAATACCCCCAATGGGTGAAATGACCGTTATACCTGGATGGTAGTTAATTACCGTGTATAGGATTTTATTTATATAACTGTTTATTGTTGTAATTCACTGCATTCATATCATGTTGCATGGGTTGGGTTTGATGATTGGAGGAAGTACCGTTGAAGTGGCTCTGCCACCTACCATTTTAGTGGCTCTACCACATACCATTCGAGTGGCATCGCCACCTACCGTTTTAGTGGCTCAGCCACATATACCGTGATTAGCAGCTTGACTGCAATATTGGAGAGGTTTGGCTGGGTGGGTTGACATGGTCCCCACATGGTGTGATTGGTTGGTACGGGTGGAGAGTTATTCGGCTGGTAGGATTGGGGTGGGCTCATATCCACATAGATTGAGATGATTTTGGGGCTTAGGCCCAGCTTGCTACCGAATAGGGCTTAGGCCCAGACCGATACCGTATGGGCTCAGGCCCAGATAGTGACCGTTATAGGGGATTACACACTGAGTTCTTGTAACTCACCCCTTTTCTTTTAACCGTGCAGGTAATCCCCAACGTTAGATGATTTAGAGATGTGGAGGACTCGGAGGTGGCCATACGTCGGATTTGCTTCTTAACAATATTTAGTAAATTTGGATTTAACTTATTTTATATTATTTTTGGGTTAATATTTTGTTTAATAAGGCCATTGGATTTTTTTTTCTTTTTTAAACTTTCATTTGGTAATTTTGCTAGCTATGAATTGTTAAACGATTAAACACCAGTTTTAAAGATAATAACTACTGTTTTTCAAAACATCACGTTTTCGCAATTATTTAAGTCAAACCTCCACAACAAACAAAGTTTTCGGAAATAGTAGCATGTTTGCAAGAATATATTTTGAACGAATCTTTTTTTCTTGTAAGCAACGAAATTCGAAGTTTCAAAAAGGATACAAAGTGTTTAACGAACGTGTAGCTTTTAAACAGTCTTTTGGCATGACATGCTAGATCCGGCCATAACGTCTAGGCCGGGTTTGGGGTGTTACATGCTATGTTAGGTACTAAATCTGAGTGCAAAAGTGTGCACGTTTCTATAACTGATTGACTGACTGTAAGTGACTACTTATGAATGACTGCCTGAAATTGTATTCTGATTTTGTGTATCTGCATTCATACATCTGCATACACATATTTGCATACATACATCTGCATATAAAGTATTTTAGGTTGGGATTTTGAAGAGAAGGAAGATTTACTATCTGATCTGGCAGTTTTACTGCAACTCATCGGTATAGCGGATTACCGCATTGCACTGTACCGCATGTACGTTAGCTACGCTACGTACCATATCTGATCTGGCAGTTCATACTGTATGTCTATACCATGGTTTACCATATTGCACAATACAGCTTATACGCTAGCTTTGCTACATAATCTATGAGACTGGCAGTTTATCTGCGCACTGTTAGCCCTAATTCCCAGAGGGTCAAGGACAATGCTGATGATCAACGTTGCCGGGCAACCCGGGATGACATCTTATGGGGTATAAGGTTAGATGGGCTTTTCGAGCTTCTACTCGGTGTGCAGGGATGGATGGGTTGATTAAATTCCCATAGCAAGTGTAGGGTTGGACGGAGATGGTGTGCTGGCTGGATGGGTGGGTTGTTTTATAACTCATTTGCACTCATATGCATCTGAGTGAATTTATGTGAATGAATGTGACTGTACTATTCGACTGAAATGTCTGAATGATCAGATTGGATGAATGTGATAATATGACTGAATGTGTTACTGATTGCCTGAAGGCCACGTGTGGCTATGCAATTTCTTTAGACTTTCTCTATAAAGGTCTGACTGAACTGTTATTATGGTAGTGTGATTAACTTATGAACTGTTGTTATTGTATTTGAATAGCACGTGAGACTAGATGTTTCTGTTTGTTACATATGACCGTAAGGTACATATGGTGTGTGTTTGAGGTTGGACAAACTCGCTTAACTATTATATGTCTGTGAGTGTGTTCTTCTTCTGAACTGCTTCTAGTTCTCTACATCTGCTTCTGTAGTTTAGCTAGTTTGATCTCACACTAAGCTCGAGTTGCTCACCCCCTCTTCTGTTTCCCCTTTTTCAGATACAGTTCTGAATTTTGGATGCTGGACTCAGTAAGCGGAGGTCTCGGACAGTTTTGTGAACAGCAATTGAGCAGTTTGTTTTCTAGTTTTTACATTTGGTTTTGATCTGTAAAGATTTATAATACTGATAAATCGTAATTATAACATATTTTAGATCCACATTTAATATGATTTTGGATGATTTATCCCTCAATTTATGTAAAAAGGTGCTCTTAATCCTTTCTTTTCATGTCTTATACCCAGGAAAGCACCCGAGGATAAAAAGAACGTAAAATGGGCCCAAAACGAAGTAAATGGGCCATATCACGAAATCCACACGGCCTGGCCCAAATAGCACACGGCCGTGCCTTGACGAGCATCTAGAACACGGCCTCGCCCTGATTTACACGGCCGTGCCTCAACTTAGAAATCCGAACACGGCCTGAAGACGAGTCACACGAGCGTGTGACATGGCCGTGCCCCTGTCGTGGACTTAGACAATTTCAGTCGGAAAAGGCTACTTAGGGAGAAAGAATCGCATTCCAAGAGCTTATAAATACCCCTAAGTACCACCGTTGAAGGGGGCGTAGAAGCCAAGCCGAAAAGGTCAGAATTGAGGGAATTACTTGAAGTTAGCTAGTTGATCCATCCCAATAAGCCGAAATTCTACTCAAGACGGCGGATTTCTCCTTCAATTCCTTCAGGGAGTTTTAGGGATTTCTTATGTTTTGTTTTATCTTTTCTCTTGAGATGTTTTATTTATTTGTTATGAACTAAACCCCTCAGATACCTGAAGGGGATGAAACCTAGGTGAATCTTGTTATTGTTTCATGAATTATATGATAAATACTTAGTTTGTTCTTAATTATGCATGCTTATTCCAAATCTGATGTGCTTAGGTGGAGGAGGAGTAGACACTGCTTAAGAGTAGATCTAGCATAATTAAGCGGAGTTGATCGAGCGCCTAGAGATAGGGTTACGAGATTTTGCCGGATTAGGGTGAAACCTAATATGGGAATCCATTGATCGATTTACTACTATTCTAGGGGGTTATTATAAGAGAACGAGAGTTCCACTAATTAACCTAGGGTTAGACATTATTCGCCTCGAGAGAGGGTTTAATATACGTTAGGGAGTCCTACGGATCAAACTAAGTGAATAAATTATATGGTTCAGTGTTAATTAACAAGTGAAGTCTAGGTGGATTCTTCCTGAGGGTATCGTCGTAATCAACTGAGTTTTTCGTCAAGTTATTTCCCAATTTTTTCTCTTTGTCTTTGTGTCTTTAGATTAGTAGTCGTTAAATTAGATTAAAGCAACTTCACTGTATTTTAGGCTAAATAATAAAAAGAAAGTATTAGTATTTTTAGTTCCTGTGGGTTCGACAATCTGGTCTTGCCTAAGCTATACTACTGTTAGATAGATACACTTGCCTTTAATCGTTGTCAGAGTTAGTTTCCGGGTTTGATCATTCGTTTTATAAATTCTAAAGCTCTAATTTCAGCGATCTCGTTACCACGATTGTCAATCACTACATGGGAACAAATGGCCGAAAAGTTTCTATTGAAATATTTTCCACCGGCCAAAATGGCTAAATTACAGAATGATATCTCTTCTTTTGTGCAGATAGATTTAGAGACATTATACGACGCATGGGAGAGATACAAAGATCTCTTGAGTAGGTGTCCACACCATGGTCTACCCTTATGGCTACAAGTCCAAACTTTCTACAATGGTGTAAACCCTTCCACAAGGCAACTAATTGATTCAGCCGCCGGTGGAACTCTGAATAACAAGACTCCTGAAGCAGCCTACAAGTTCATTGAGGAGATGTCACTGAATAATTATCAGTGGCAAGTTACAAGGACCAAACCGACAAAATCAGCCGAAGTTTATAACATCGATGCAATAACCACACTATCAACACAGATAGAAATGATGAATAAAAAGATTGATAGTTTGTGTTCTTCGCAGGTACACCCAGTCATGCAATGCGACGCAAGTGGAACCGTGGCGAATCTTGAGTACCCACCCTACCAACCGGAAGCAGAGGGCGAACAGATGAATTACATAGGTAATAATTTTAGATCCAATAATAATCCCTATAGTAATACTTACAATCCAGGTTGGAGGAACCACCCAAATGTTTCGTGGGGAGGTCAAGGAAATCAAGGAAATTAAAGGCAGCAACCTCCCCAAAACTTCCAAAATTAGCCCTATCCACAAGAGAAGAAACCAACCCTCGAGGAGATGCTTACAAAATTCACGGCAGACACAAAAAAACGTTTCCAAGAAATTGAGAGAACAATTAAAAGCAACGAGAGTAGAATTGGAGAAATTACTAAGTCAGTCAAGGAAGTCACTAATGCAGTCGAACAACTCGCAAAGCTGATGTCAGAACGACCGCAAGGATGTCTACCAAGTAACACCGAGATTAACCCAAAGGAGCAAATTCAAGCCATCATAGCTCAGGATAGTAAGGGGTTAGATGAACCTGATCCAATAACAGAAAACAAGGTAGACGAAGGTAAAACAGAGGCAACACAAGAAAAACCAAAACTGGTAATCAAAGAGTACCAACCTCGCATACCTTATCCCGAAGCAATAAAAAGAGATGATTTAGAGGAACAGTTCGGTAAGTTTCTTAAACTTTTAAAGAAATTACATATTAACTTACCTCTTCTCGAAGCTCTTTTTCAGATGCTAGACTCGAAAAAATTTTTAAGGCATCTCTTGACAAACAAATGCAAAATAGATGAAGAGCACCATGTGGAATTAAACGCAGCATGCTCAGCAATGGTACAGAATAAACTACCACGAAAACTAAAAGATCCAGGGAGTTTTACAATTCCATGTTTCATTGGTAGTTTGCCCATTGATAATATGTTAGCTGATTTAGGGGCAAGTATAAATGTTATGCCTTATACATTGTTTAAACGACTCGGTCTAGAGAAGCCCAAACAAACTAGGATGAGCATTCAATTAGCTGATAAAACTGTTAGAATTCCTAGGGGCATTATCGAAGATGTTTTGGTCAAAATCGATAAATTTTAGGATAATTCAATCCCCTTAATTTTAGGAAGACCCTTCCTAGCAACTGCAAAGACTAAAATTGATGTTGCCACAGGCGAACTCATACTTTGTGTAGGTGACGAATCAATCAGTCTTCAAGCCCTTGATTCGGCCAAGACAACAAACGATGAAGGTAAGAAAGAAAATTCATTTGATAATCAATTTGTGCAACTTTCATCGTAGGAAACACCAGAAGGATATAACCCTGAGCCAAAACCCCAATTCGACAAAGAAGAATTACATAAGGAACAAAGCCTTAGGGTTGACAAATTAGAAGAGCAGAAGACAAACATCAAAGAAGAACCAGGACCACACGAAGTAAAACCAGAGGAACCACCAGAAAAGCTCGTAGGAACATCAAATCACTTCAAAATAGGATACCAGGTACTGTTAGACTACACAGATCCTTACATCATCATAGCAGACCTGAAAACAAAGGGAGAAATTCCTCTAATGGTACACGATATCTTCCCCCACGGAACAGTCGAGGTAAGCAATCCAACATTCGACACCTTTAAGGTAAACGCCTCTCGACTTCAACGTTATCAAGAAAGCAGAACTGTAAGCCTGAAAGAAGATATTCAAACCTTTAAACCTCTTTGATTTTTTTCGAGGAAAGTCTAGCTTAATACTATAACCGAGCGCTTCTCGGGAGGCAACCCGAGCACTAACACTATTTACTTTCAAATTTATTTTCATTTATTTTCATTTTTTTCTTTCTTTTCTTTTAAACTGACCAAAAGTACAAAATTTCAAGGTCACACGGTCTTACACACAGCCGTGTCCGTGACCATGTGGACCACCAGAATCTCTATACTGACTTTGTAGAAGCCGTCCGAATCAGTCCCAACCACTCTTCGACGTCACGGATCCAACCACTATCCCACGAGCTCCGTAAAAGTGGCACGCCCATGCCTTGAAGCCGTGTGAAGCTACTGACTTGCACACCACGGGAAGAACACGCCCGTGCCCCTAGACCGTGTGAAGCTACTGACTTGCACACCACGGGCGTGGCTAGCTGAAGAACGGGCATGGTGACTCAACACGCACAGACACATGGCCGTGCGAGACGGCCGTGTAAATCGACATGCCCTAGGTCCACGGGCGTGGGAACATGCCAGACCTGAATTTCTATTTAAACCCCACAGCCCTTTCCCTTCTCCCCATCCAATTTCTTTCTTTTCTTCTTTTCCAACTTCTCCCTTTTGGACTTTTCACCCCATATATCAAAACTCTAGATCCTTGAACCATACCACATCATGTCAAAGAAGCGAAAAAGCCAACAATAGTCTTCTCAAAGAAGAACGATCAACATGAGTTCATGCCGGCAACTTCATCTCAACACCAAGCCAAAGGTCTTTGAGACCAATTAGTTTTTATTTTTCTTTTCTCTTTTGCTTCAATTTCCTTCTCTTTGACAATCTTATGCTTAGTTTAGTTTAACTTATTTTAGTTTCTTAGTGTCAGGTTCGCCAGGCTGCTAGGGAATCACGCCGACCACCATGATAATCACGTCACTTTCGCCACCGCCAGCACCACCGCAGCCCTAGAAGTCACACCCACCTCGCGAACCATCCATCAATAAGGACTCTTCGGTCCATCCATCTTTTCATTTATTTTTATTTTCCTTCTTAGTCTCCTTTCCTTTTTCTTTCTTATTTTAAATTATACATTTAGTTTATTTTAAAAGTGTCTTAATAATCCCTGGCTAATCCTCTACGAGTTCTCCAATTTCTTCATCTAGCACAGGTTCGTCATCCAGACCGACCTCTTCAAGGACACCATCCAAAATTCAGGGAGTATTCTTTCCCCTTCTCTTTTGATTTATCCCATAAATGTTATATCTATCTTTGTACACTGAGGGCAATGTACATCTTAAGTGTGGGGGGTGAATATTTATCCAAAAGAAGGGCCTAACTTTCTGCATTATTCCCTAATCCAGCCAAACTTCTTTTTCATTATTCTCAAATGCTTGAATTTAGTCTTGTTTTTAAGTAAATTTTTCATATTACTAATTAAGATAAAATTTCTGATGATTTATGATCCTTATTGACATGTTTTAGATTAAGTCATTAATAATTGTGCATTGACGATTAAATTTTTGAAAATCAAGCATGATAAGTCTATTTTTCAATAATTAAAATTTTGCTAGGTTGTTAGCCTAAATTAGAATATTGCTTTGAAATTTGAAATTTATGAGATTGATGTCAAAACACTCATAATTTTTGTGAGATTTTGAGCCTTATAGAGCATATATTCTTTTTCGTGCTCACCTTTTGATTATGAGTATGTCAACTTTGAACTGTTATTCTAGAACTTGCCTCGTTTATACATGTTAAGACCACATTTATGATTTGATATACAGAGATGATAAAGGCACCTAGGACTTAACCCACTCACTCCACTAAAAAGCCTACCTTCATAAATTAACCCCTAGTGAACCCCGTTGATCCTAACAACCCTTTTTATTGACTCACCCATTAATAACCCAAAGAACCTCTTTGTATTTGTTATCACCCTTTCTTCTGACTACCCTTTAATCGAGACATGATTTGATTAGTTACCGAATTATATTATGCTATGAGTTGAATTCATCCTTTATTATTAGTTTGTTCTTAAAAAAAATTTCGAAGTATATTCAGTATTAATAGTGAGCTTATACAGTTAAAGTTTCTTTTCCAAAAAGAAAAGCTCGTACTATTAGGATTATTATTATCAGTTGATGTAAATATTATTTCAGTATTCATTAGGTAGGTACTTGTCAATTCAATCTCGATACTAACCTTCTAATTTCAGCCTTTATCCACTCCTTAACCCTAGCCCTGTTACAACCCTAACAAAGTCCTTTTGATCTGTTTATCATCTCATTTTACAGTGGTGGAGATTTGATTTTCAGGCAAGCCTATGGGATTAACTTTTCAGGTTCGACGTATGAGTGCTTCTTTTCCTAAACCTTCAACACTTTGAGTGATTTGAGTGAATCTATAGTGAGGATGTCAACTCTTGTCAATTTCGAATTAAGGTTAATTATTCAGATAAAGGGAGACACCTACGTTTTCGAATTACAAATGAATGACTTATCATTGTTTGAATCTTTAAGACTCTTTGAATTGAATTATCCATGTATAATATCTATGAATTATGATGAGACATTGTTGATATGAATTGTGAATTATGGGAAGTTCGTTTTAATTGTAAGTTGAGAATTTTGCTTGAGGACAAGCAAAAGCTTAAGTGTGGGGGTATTTGATAAACCCTAATTATAACATATTTTATATCCACATTTGATATGCTTTTGGATGATTCATCCCTCAATTTATGTAAAAAGGTGCTCTTAATCCTTTCTTTTCATGTCTTATACCCAGGAAAGCACCCGAGGATGAAAATAACGTAAAATGGGCCCAAAACGAAGTAAATAGGCCATATCACGAAATCCACACGGCCTGGCCCAAATAGCACACGGTCGTGCCTTGACGAGCATCTAGAACACGGCCTCACCCCGATTTACACGGCTGTGCCTCAACTTAGAAATCCAAACACGGCCTGAAGACGTGTCACACGGGCGTGTGACATAGCCGTGCCCCTGTCGTGGACTTAGACAATTTCAGTCGGAAAAGGCTACTTAGGGAGAAAGAATTGCATTCCAAGAGCGACTTAGACAATTTCAGTCGGAAAAGGCTACTTAGGGAGAAAGAATCGCATTCCAAGAGTGTATAAATACCCCTAAGTACCACCGTTGAAGGGGCGTCGAGCTAGGCCTAGAAGCCAAGCCGGAAAGGTCAGAATTGAGGGAATTACTCGAAGTTAGCTAGTTGATCCATCCCAATAAGCCGAAATTCTACTCAAGACGGCGGATTTCTCCTTCAATTCCTTCAGGGAGTTTTAGGGATTTCTTATGTTTTGTTTTATCTTTTCTCTTGAGATGTTTTATTTATTTGTTATGAACTAAACCCCTCAGATACTTGAAGGGGATGAAACCTAGATGAATCTTGTTATTGTTTCATGAATTATATGATAAATACTTAGTTTGTTCTTAATTATGCATGCTTATTCCAAATCTGCTTAGGTGGAGGAGGAGTAGACCCTGCTTAAGAGTAGATCTAGCATAATTAAGCGGAGTTGATCGAGCGCCTAGAGATAGGGTTACGAGATTTTGCCGGATTAGGGTGAAACCTAATATGGGAATCCATTGATCGATTTACTACTATTCTAGGGGGTTATTATAAGAGAATAAGAGTTCCACTAATTAACCTAGGGTTAGATGTTATTCGCCTTTAGAGAGGGTTTAATATACGTTAAGGAGTCCTACAAATCAAACTAAGTGAATAAATCTTATGGTTTAGTGTTAATTAACAAGTGAAGTCTAGGTGGACTCTTCCTGAGGGTATCGTCGTAATCAACTGAGTTTTTCATCAAGTTATTTCCCAATTTGTTCTTTTTGTCTTTGTGTCTTTAGCTTAGTAGTCGTTGAATTAGATTAAAGCAACTTCACTGTATTTTAGGCTAAATAATAAAAAGAAAGTTAGTATTAGTATTTTTAGTTCCTTTGGGTTCAACAATCCGGTCTTACCTAAGCTATACTACTGTTCGATAGGTACACTTGCCTTTAACCGTTGTTAGAGTTAGTTTCCATGTTTGATCATTCGTTTTATAAATTTTAAAGCTCTGATTTCAGTGATCAATTACTGTGGTGCCATTACTATTTTAAACTTTGTTCGTACATTATGTTTTTGTTACATTTGCGAATGGTATTTTTAAACGAATAAACGTTTTGGTTTGTTTTGAGATAAATATTTTCAGAAATGGAATTTTGAACGACTGGTTTTTGTTAAATTTTCCTACGATCACTTCGGTGATCAATGTGGCATCTCGAATTCGGTCTAAACTTCTAGGCCAGGTTTGGGGTGTTACATGATGTTATTGTGACCCCAAGCCCACCAGAACCAGAACAGTTACGACAACTCTAACACTATACACGATAGACGATGAATTTTGATCCCCTTGATTAGCACCAACCACAATCCGAGCAGGGATCATAGAACCAAAACGTAGAGATTGGCGACAGTTTTTGAATGGAAAAGGAGAAAGAAGCAAAAAAAGAAAAAAAAAAAACAAAAGTGCAGAAAAAAGGCGAGAATGAACTGACGTCAGTTTTTTTTTTTGAAAGAGAGAAACAAATTTTGAAAAAAAAATCAAATAATATCCCTTATCCATCAAATTTAGGCATGATCTCCTACTAACCCAATCCTGACTACCCACTCTCGCATCCACTTACACAGACTTCCAAACCCATCCAAACTCCCTCAGACAACCGAGACAAAAGTTAACATCCACACTCGTACGAGAATTCGAACACAAGACCTCCAGCAAGCTAACTTCTTAACACTCAAACCAGTAGGCTCATTCTAATATGAGTTTACAAACAATATAACAAAATCCTACTTAGCAAGAATAAGGCTAGGATAAAAAATAATAGAATTTTTAAAAAATGGGACTTGAACCTCAAACCTCAAACTCACAATCAGAACACCTAGCCACTAAAGCAAATACATATTTATGTTAGGATTTATAGAAACAAGAATAAATTATTCAGGGCATTACACTTTATCTTTGATTTTGTAGCCGACTTGGCCTCAAAATATGAATTTTAATATTAAAAAAAGAAATAAAAACATCATAAATCACTAGAAGTTTGCTATACATCACATGATAAATTTCCATTTTAACCTCTTAAAAATTTATACTTTATCTACAATTCCGTATCAAAATTTTCCTCAAAATTCAAGTTTCAATATTTAAAAATGAAATTAAAAAAGAATCATAAGACACGAGCACTTCGCTATGCATTAGTTGTAAATTTCCATTTTAACCTCTTAAAAAGTTATACTTTATTTCTAATTCCGTAAAGGACTTTGCCTCAAAATTCGAGTTCCAATATTTAAAAATGAAATTAAAAAGAATCATAAGACACGAGCACTTCACTATGCATCACATTGTAAATTTCCATTTTAACCTCTTAAAAATTTATACTTTTTGTTTGTGTAACATCCTGAATTGGTGGGGCTTTGCATTTAATGTGCTGTGATGCGCTGTTACGCTTAATATGTTAATTAGAATGTTTAAGGGGTTCAGATTGGGCTCAAGGTTGGGCCGAGGCCTTAGTTAAAATTTTCTGTTTGGGCACTCTAGTGGAGAGCCAGGTAGAATAGGGCTTAAAGGATATAATCTGTGAATTAAGACACAAAATGGGTTTGTGGCCTAGTGGTCAGTGGCGCTACATAAGGGAGCTATGAGGTGGCGGCAACTAAGGAGGCCCAAGTTCGAGTCGCATGAAGCCCAATTCTTTTAATTAAATTTTAGCTAATTTTTTACATTTAAATGGATAGAGTGGGACGGCAATAAGGCTTAAAAATAGGAAGATTTACTCGAGTGGATAATGCTAAAAATATGGCAGATAAAGGAAGGAAGAGGTGGTGTTATTTAGGCCTCTTTCGGAGGTGTGAGTAGATAAAGGTAAGGGAGAAAAGGTAGGAGTTATTTGCTGA
Source organism: Gossypium australe (assembly GCA_005393395.2). Classification (NCBI taxonomy): domain Eukaryota; kingdom Viridiplantae; phylum Streptophyta; class Magnoliopsida; order Malvales; family Malvaceae; genus Gossypium; species Gossypium australe. Next base: position 43,153,162 of record CM016620.1, on the reverse strand, counting down.
TCAATAGTGGTGGCCGAATTTTCATCTCTTGGAGGGGGGAGAAATCGGTTTTGTTATACTATAGGGGTGCCGAAATTTCCCTTGTTAATTAATTAGTCTTAGTTTTCAAAAGAGGGCAATTCCGGCTTTTGGTTAGTGTGTGTGCCGAAAATTTGATTAGAAAATAGGGTACTTCTTAATTTCGGCATTTATTCTCATTCTCTTCTCTTAGTTGTTTCTTTTCTCAAAAAAGCCGAAAACTCCTAAAGTTCCATCTTCTTCTTCATTCTCTGCGGAAGCCGAAACCTCATAGCCTTTCTCTACACCTTTTCCCGATTTCTTCTATAAGCCGAAACCCTTAAGTATTCTTTCTCTTTACTCTCTTCTGCCATAGCCGAATGCCCTAGTGTCCATTCTTTTTCTTCCTGCCAATTTCTTCATTAAAAGCCGAATCTCCATAGATTTTTTTTGAATCATCTTCTCTTTTTGATTTTCGCAAAAAGCCGAAATCTTCTAGGAGTTGCCGAATTCTCTGTAAAGGTAGGTGCCGATTTCTTCTGATCCATTCTTTTTCTCTTTCGATTTTTAGAAGACCAAGCCGGAAGGCTAATGGATTGTTGGTTTCTTGTGTTTACGTGTTGGGCGACATTCGAGAATTGAAGTAGATCGCTTAGATCTAAAAGTCAGAACCGCTAGTCTCTGAAACTCATATCTCTCTTTTCGGGATTTCAAGGTAAGGGGTTCTCTTTAGATTTTCGTTAGGTTCGTTCATCGTGCTTATAATCTTAACTTTATGATATGGATTAACAACCAAATGTTGTGATGGTAGCAACTGATAAGGTCTTTTGATGGAATCACATGTCGGTCAGGCAAAAGGAGGGATTGGATCTATAAAACCAATCCTTAAGTTTAAGAAACGAGCGGTGTCAGCAGTACGGGATTGGCCACCGGGTTGTGGACCGGCTTCAGGACAAAACCTTAGACAGATAGCAGTCATATCGGCTTCTGATAGTGTCGACATAGAAGGTCTCGTCTTGACTGTAATCAGGTGTGTAGATCTCTAACACATTAAATAATCTGTAATAAATATGTAATGGGCTAAAAGCCGGAAAAAGGCTGTATAGACAGTCGTATTACCCGAAAAGGGTAGGCAAGGGATGCCATGTACGTAATCATAGAACCTTCTCTATGTGTATCGATGAATGTGATTGTCTGTGATCTCTTAGTTAGTATACTGTTTGATTCTGCATGGATGTATGCATGGGATGGGGATAATATGATGAAGGGGAAGAGCATGTTTATAGGTCACTTGGTGATCGATGGTTAAACCACAAATTATAAAGTTAGGTCACAATAGTGATAGGTGGCTAAGCCACGTTAAATTCATTCCTGACTGCTAGGAATAGGCAGCATGACTGTCGATATGGTGTGTAGCGGTTGGTGGGTTGATTGTAGAAATCCCCGAGGTGTGTTGGCTGGTACGGGCTGGTGTGTAGAGGATGGACTTTTAGGTTGGGTTGGGCCATGTTGCATGTAAATATTTTGTTGCCATCGTGTATGGGCTAAGGCCCATAATGTGTTTGTGGGCCTCAAGCCTTTTATGTGTTCTCGGGATTTGCACACTGAGTCTTGGTGACTCACCCTTTTATTTCCCTGACTTTTCAGATGAGCAGTAGATCGTGGACATGGGAGCCGAGGCGGACTCGAGGGGCCATCAAGTTATTTAATTTCATAAACTATTTCGGGTTTTCTTTTAAGTTATAATTTTGGGACTATTTATGTAATAAGGCCTCCAAAGCTTAGGTTTTAAATTTATATTTGTTAGTGTTTACAGTTGTAAATTTATGTTCACAGATTTAATTATAAGAAGAGATAAAATGGGATTTCCAAACAAGTTTTACAAAAAAAAAAAAAAGAAAAAAATATAACCCACAAAGGTTTTCTGCAAATATCACTTATTTAATGAATACCTGCATAAACAAAGCCAAGTTTTCAAAATAACGCGTCATTGATGAGTTTTTTTCAAATGAGATACATGCTCTCTTAAAAGTAAACAAGGAACTTCGTTTTTAACATTTCAACCCGTAACATGCCAGATCTGGTCGTAGCGTTTGGGCCGGGTTTGGGGTGTTACAGTTTGACTCTATAATTGAATTCGCATCGAAATTCAAATTTTAAAATTTAAAGATGAAATTAAAAAAAATTATAAAACACGATAAGTTTTCTATGCATCACATGGTAAATTTCCATTTTAACCACTTAAAAATTTATACATTATCTTTAATTTTGTAATGAACTTCGCCTCAAAATTTGAGTTTCAATACTGAAAAATAAATTAAAAAGAATCATAAATCACGAGAACTTAGCGATGCATCAAATTGTAAATTTCCATTTTAATCTCTTAAGAATTTATACTTTATTTTTTATTTGGTAACCGACTTGGCCTCAAAATTCAAATTTTAATATATAATAACAAAATTAAAAAATCATAAAACACTAGAAGTTTGCTATGCATCACATGTTAAATTTCCATTTTAACCATTTAAAATTTTATACTTTATCTTTAATTCCGTAATGGACTTGGCCTCAAAATTCAAGTTTCAATATTTAAAAATGAAACTAAAAACAAACATAAGACACGAGAACTTCGCTATGCATCACATTGTAAATTTCCATATTAACTTCATAAAAAATTATAGTTTATTTTTTTATTTTGTAACCGAAGTTGCCTCGAAATTCAAATCTTAATATTTAAAAAAGAAATTATAAAAACTCATAAAACACGAGAAGTTTTCTATGCATCACATGGTAAATTTCCATTTTAACCACTTGAAAAGTTATACTTTATCTTTAATTCCGTAACGGAGTTCGCCTTAAAATTCAGGTTTCAATATTTAAAATTAAAACAATCATACGACACGAGAACTTCGCTACGCATCACATTGTAAATTTCCAGTTTATCCTCTTAAAATATTATACTTTATCTTTGATTTTGTAACTGACGTTGCGTCGAAATTCAAATTTTAATATTTAAAAATGAAATTATAAAAAATCATAAAACACGAGAAGTTTTATATGCATCACATGGTAAATTTTTGTAATGCCCCAAAATTTTTATTTTGGTTTTTGGGAAATGTGACACAAATGTGTATCTGCTTCAGTGGTTATGTGTTCTGGGTGTGTGTGTGAGGTCTCAAGTTCAAGCCCTAGCTTTAGCAAATTTTGTTATTTTTGGAATAAAGCCCTATATCTGTTTAGTGGGCTTATACTTAATTATTTGTAGAAACATATCAGAATGGGCTTGCTGGTCTGGTGGTTAAGTTGAGTGTTAGTTTTCTAAAAGTCGTGTGTTCGAATCCCTGCGCAAGTGAGGGAGTTCATCTTTTGCTCATTTGACCGAGAGAGTTTCGGTCAAATTGGAATTTTGAGTAGTGGGATAGTGGGAGGAAATTTAGGGATTGTGGTCAAAATAGTTTTCCCTAATTATCTCTTAATTAATTTTGTTTCTGTTCTTTTCAAAATTTTGGCCTCTTGGAAATTCTGACGTGCTTTTTCATTTCCTTTCCTTTCTTTCTCCCTGTTGTTTTCTCTCCAAATTGGCATCATCTGTTTTTTTCAAATTACGGTTTTCTACTCACGGTTTCCATACGTTGTTAAGAGTGACTTCGTTCGTATAGGTGGTATTTTCTTTTAATTTGTTTAGAGCTGTGTGGTTTCTTTCCGTTGACATGGAATTTACGTTTTGGCAGCAGGGAATAAAGAGGAGCGTGTCCCTACTCTTGCGGAATCATAGTCGATCATTTGGAGTGTTTGCGGTGAGCGTTGAACACTAGTTTTGGACTTTTTTCTATATCGAGTTTCCAGTTTAATCGTGTTTTAGGACTAATTTCAAGTGTTATTATGTCGATTATAGGCTTTCGAAGGCTTAGGAGTGGTTTCTACATTGAATCGGTAGGTGTGTGTACCCAAAAAGAAAAAAATGGGGTTTCGACGAAAGCCAAAAACCTGCAACTCCTCTAATCCGTAATTGTCGTCGGAATAGGTTAGGACGCATTACCGAACTAATAGCTCAGTTCAAAACAATCGCTTATCAAATATCATCTCATTTCAGCAAATATCATACATTCACATTCAATATATATTTAAATCGAGCATACAAAGCTTAAATCATACATTCGGGACTAAATCGATAACATATGAAAATTTTGGAAACTTACAAAAATTTCAACCTTACAAGTATCACACGCCTGTGTGAATAGACCGTGTGCCTCACATGGCTAGTAGACACGCCCATGTCTTAGACCGTGTGAAAACAGGGCATACATACTGACTTGCGTCACACGGCCGAAGACATGCCTGTGTGTTAAGCCGTTTGAAGACTGGAGAGTATACTGACTTGGGTCACACGGCCAACCACACGCCCGTGTGTCTAGCCCGTGTACCCTTTGAAATGGCCATACACGTCCGTGTATCAGGTCGTGCCAAAAATGTAGGGTATACTGGCTTATCAACACGGCCAAGCCACACACCTGTATGCTATGTCGTGTACCATTTAGGGGGTATACTGACTTGTACCACACGACCGGTCACACGCCCGTGTGTGAGGCCCTGTGGAGCATACTGACTTTAATTCCATTTCAACACCAGGGGACACACGATCGTGTACTTAACCGTGTGTCATACACGGCTGAGATACACGCCCGTGTGGACAAAAATAGGCTATTTGCAAAGCCATTTTGCCACCCTATTTTCACAAGCATTCACAAGCATAAATGACCACATTTCATAACCCAATTGACAATCATTCCATAACATTTCATACACATAATATACCAATTCAATTGAGTATTAAATTACCTAATAAATATCATGCATAATCCATTCATATATCAACTACATGACAAGACATCTTTTGCACATTTTCATTCCATAACTTCCTTACCAAAAACATACCATAATAGAACACTTATACACAACCAAATATGATACCAAAATAAGCCAAATCACACGGCTTAACTCATACACAAAATATACCAAAACCATGATATCAAGTGTAACATCCTAAAATTTGAATTTTTATATGTTGCATTATTATGGTGCTCAGCTAGTTTATTCATCCTATGTGTGTGTTAAAATAGTCCCGAGAAGGCTCGAGATTTAATTGGATTTTGGAATAAATTTTGGTAAATAGTACTTTATTGAAGTGGAACAAGTGACCTTGATGTTTAAGGAAATTAAGTGGTAAAAAGATAGCATAATTGAGCTATTGGTTAAGAGGTTATGCGGTACATGAATGGTCTTGAGGGGAGAGGTTTGAATCCCCTAGTATGCATTTTTGTGAATATTAATTTTTGCTCTTTCCTCGCAAGTGTCGACCAAGCATCATATTTTTGGTAATTTAGACTTTTATTTTTATGGTATGATGGCTAAAGGATATGGTAAGAGTGAACTTAAGGTAGGGAATCATGAGTATATGGTATGTAGGGGGAACACAAGGCACTTTATAAGGAGTGTGTTTTGGAAAGTTTGGAATGGCCAAACTTTGACCTTGGTGTCCATGTATTTGAATGGTTTTAGGGGATAGGGGGTGGCCGAATTTTTGAAGAACTTTGGGTAAGGATAGGTGCTTGTTGGGCACATTTCTTTTTGGGTCATTTTTGTTTTCTCTCAAAGTTTGTTTTTCTCTCCATCTTTTCTCTCCCTAGCCGAGTGCACATTAAGCATTTGTGAGCATCTTTTGTTTTTCTTCTTTTGGTCATTTTCATTTTGACCATTTGGTCTTAATTTGCCTAACCTCTCAAGTCATTTTCCCCTAGTGCCGAAAACACCAAAACTTGAAGGCTATTTTTCTCTTTTTTCTTTTCTTCTCCATTGCCGAATGCTCTCTAGCATCAAACCTCTCTCTTTGCTCCTACTTCATCTTTAAAAACCGAAACACAAACCTCTCATCCTCTATTTCTTTCTTTCTCTTTTCCTCTATGGCCGAATGTTGCTAACACCATTTTCTTCAATTTTTCTTCATAGCCGAATCTTCCTCTTCACATATATTTTCTTATCAATCATTCTTTCTACTCTCGTTTTGATCAATCAGTAAGAACCCTCTTCGATTCTTTATTTACTTCTTTTTCTTTTGCTGAATCTACATATTGGTTTGGGAAGGTCTTTTGATGTAACATCCTAAATTAATGGGCCTATGCGTTTAGTGTGTGGATATGTTTAATGTGTTAATTTAACTGTTAGGGGTCCAAATTGGGCTCAGGATGTGGTCAAGGCCTTGGTTAAATTTTTGTTTGGGCACTATAGATCACTGACTTGAGAGCGATGATTGCTCACCTTAGCTTATATGATGATGGAAGTCTATTAGCTGAACTTCAAGTGAAACCCTCTTGGGTCAGTCAAGTTAGGGAGAAGCAGCAGACCGATGGATTGCTTAAGGAGAAGTTGCAGTTGATTTCAAGTAATGAGCCAACGGAATTCAATGTGAATGAGGAAGGATTGGTATGATTTCAAGGGAGAGTTTGCATGCCAAAGGACCCTGAGTTGAGGCGTAGGATTTTGCAAGAGGCGTATGGTAGTCCATACGCTATGCATCCGGGAGGAAGCAAAATGTATCGAGATTTGCGGGAACAGTTCTGGTGGCCAGATTTGAAGTGTGAGGTAACTGAGTTTGTGAGTAGGTGTTTGACCTGCCAGCAGGTTAAGGCGGAACATCAGTTACCGTCAGGGTTGTTGCAGCCGGTAAATATTCAACAGTGGAAGTGGGAGAGGATCACAATTGACTTTGTTAGTGGGCTACCCCTCACGCCCACTAAGAAAGATTCAGTTTGGGTGACTGTACATCGCTTAATGAAGTCTTCTCACTTCATACCAGTACGGGTCGATTACTCCTTGTAGAAATTGGCTAAGCTATACATAGCGGAGGTAGTGAGGTTGCATGGAGTACCGGTATCGATCATTTCGGATAGGGACCCTAGGTTCATGTCGCAATTTTGGAAGGCGTTGCATCATGCGTTGGGTACGAAGTTAGATTTCAGTACAGCGTTTCACCCTCAGACCGATGAACAGTCTGAGCGGGTGATTCAGATCTTGGAAGACATGTTGAGTGGATGTGTTATTGATTTCAGAGGTAGTTGGGAAGAATTTATACCCTTAGCGGAGTTTGCTTACAACAACAGCTACCAGTCTAGTATTCAGATGGCGCCCCATGAAGCTTTGCACGGGCGGAAGTGTCGTACTCCTACCTGTTGGACGGAATTAGGGGAACGTCGGATTATGGGTCCGGATTTGGTCACCGAGATGGAGGAAAAGGTTGAGATAATTTGGGCTCGACTAAAGGAAGCGTCAGACAGACAGAAGTCCTATGCTGATTTAAAGCGTAAGGACATAGAGTTTGCAGTGGGCGACAAGGTGTTCTTGAAGGTGTCACCATGGAAGAAAGTACTGAGGTTTGGGCGGAAAGGTAAATTAAGTCCAAGATTTATCGGACCTTATCGGGTGTTGAAACGAGTAGGACCAGTAGCTTATCAGCTTGAACTACCTTCTGAGCTAAGCCAGATTCACAACATGTTTCATGTCTCTATGTTGAGACGATATCGTTCGGATCCATCTCATGTGGTGCCTGTGGAAGAAATCGAGGTAAGACCCGATCTATCCTTTGAAGAGGAACCAGTGGAAATCCTGGATCGTGATGTCAAAGTATTGCGGAGGAAGATAGTTCCGTTGGTTAAGGTTCTATGGCGGAATCACGGTTCTGAGGAGGCTACTTGGGAACCGGAGGAGGTGATGCGGTAGCAATACCCTCATCTATTCCGATCAGGTAATTTCAAGGCCGAAATGTTTTTTAGAGGGTAGAACTGTAACATCCTAAATTAATGGACCTATGCGTTTAGTGTGTGGATATGTTTAATGTGTTAATTTAACTGTTAGGGATCCAAATTGGGCTTAGGATGTGGTCAAGGCCTTGGTTAAATTTTTGTTTGGGCACTATAGGGTAAAAGGTGGTATCTGTGTTTAAAATATCAAAGTGGGCTTGTGGCCCAGTAGCAAGTGGCACTGCAAAGGAGTTATAAGATGGCGCCATTAACAGTTGAAGGGGCCCAAGTTTTGGCCGCATGGAGCCCATGTAAGTGGGCCATTTTCGGCAATTAAAGGGGAGTTAGTTGGGGCGGAAATAGGGCTAGAAAATAGGTGGATTAAATGACATGGATAATAGGGATAATGAGCTGATAAAAGAAGGAAGAGGTGGTGCTATCTAGGTTTCTTCTAAAGGTATGAATAGATTTAGATAAAGGAGAAAAGATAGGAGCTATTTGCAAGGCTAGGTGTTGGTCGAAATTCCATCACCTAGAGGAGGAGGAATCGGTTTTTATTTGCTGTAGGGGGTGCCGAATTTTCCCCTATTATTTGTCTAATTTTTAGTTATCAGGAAGGGCACTTTTGGTTTTTGATAGGTAAGTGCCGAAATTCTCTATAAATAGGGTGGATATCTCATCAATTCTCGGCATTTGAACCCTACTCTTTTCTTCATTCTCTGTGTCGAAATTCTCAGTCTCTCCCTCTGCAATTTCTATTAATTTTTTTCTAAAAGCCGAAAACTTTCTTAAGCCATCTTCCTCTTCTTACTTCTAAAAGCCGAAACCCCATAAACCTTTCTCTATATTTCTTTTGATCCTTGCTAAGGCCGAACCTACCCCTAGTTTGCCGAAATTCTCTTTTCTTTTTCCTGCCTATTTCTTCATTAAAAGCTGAATCACCATAGACTTCTTTGAATCATCTTCACTTCCTGATTTTCACAAAAAGCCAAAATCTCCTAAGAGTAGCCGAATCTTCTCTAGTAAGGTGAGTGTCGACTCTTGCTGTTCCTTAAGATCTCTTTCGGTTTTTAGGAGACAAGGCCGAATAGCCACTTGGTTTGTTAAGGCTGTCGATTGAGGCTAATACTTTCTCTCTTTTTACGTTTTGGGCTGCATTCCGGGATTTGAAGGAAACTTGATCGTTTGGATCTAAAACCCGGAAATTGCTAGTCTCTAATTTCGGGATTTTAAGATAAGGGGGTTTTCTTTAGATTTCCGTTAGATTCACTATCACATTTAAGATCTTAACCATATGTTATGGTTTAACAACCCTATTTTGTTATAGTAGTTCTGACAAGGACTTTTGATGGAATCAAATATGGATCAGGCAAAGGAGAGGATTGGGTCTGTTAAACCAATCCCTAAGTTTAAGAAGCGCGTTGTTTCTACCGTTTGAGATTGGCCATCGGGTTGTGGACCAGCTTCTGAACAACACCTTAGGCAGATAGCGGTTGTTTGGCTTCGGATAGCGTCGACTTAGAGGGTCTCGTTCTAACGGTAATCAGGTGTGTAGATATCTAACACACTAGTTAACTGTAATATATATGTATGTTATGGGCTAAAAGCCGGAAAGAGGCTGTGTAGACAGTCGAATAAAACCCTAAAAGGGTTAGGCAAAGGATGCCAGGTACATAATCATAGAAACCTCTCTATGAGTATCGATATATGTGAAAGCCTGTTTTCTTGTTTATTTCTTTTAAGTATGTATGCATGGGGCGGGATTATGATAATGAAGGGGAAGTGCATGATAGGTCACTTGGTGATCGGTGGTTAAACCACAAATTCAAATGTTAGGTCACACAGTGATCGGTGGCTATGCCACGTTTAATGATTCCTGAATAAAAGGAATAGACAGTACGGCTGTCGTTATGGTGTGTAGCGGATGGAGGGTCGATTGTAGAAATCCCCGTGGTGTAATGGTTGGTATGGATTGGTGTGTAGAGGACGGAATTCTAGGATGGGTTGGGATAATCATTATTTATTAATTATCATATAATTATGATTGTTGCCTTTATGTATGGGCCAGGGCTCATAATGTGTTTATGGGCCTCAGGTCGTTATGTTCGGGATTTATACACTGAGTCTTGGTGACTCACTCTTTTATTTTTTTTTCTACTCTTTCAGATGAGCAGTAGATTGTGGACATGGGAGCCAAGGAGGACTCGAGGGGCCATCAAGTTTTTATCATTATAGATTATTTCAGTTTTTCTTTAAGTTTTTAATTTTGGCAACTTATGAAATTATGTCAAAGGTTTAATTATGTAGTTTATATTCAACTAAGTAGTTTTTAATATTCGCAACTTATGAAATTATGTCAAAGGTTTAATTATTCAAAGTAATAATAATACAAGTTTTTTCTTTCAACCGTCACCTATTTATTAATTATGGGCTAATTAATTTACGATTTCCAAAACCGATAAGGAACTATGTTTTCAACTTCAAACCCGTAGCATGCCAGATCTGGTTGAAACGTATGGGTCGGGTTTGGGGTGTTACATTTGACCGAAAATATCATCCTCTATCTTTCTCTCTTAGACAACCTTTTTCGTCTTTATAGTGAAATAGAGAAAGGCTGAAACTCGGAGTGTTCGTAACCATCGTGAATAGCTAGGATTCGGTCCAAAGTGTTAAGGTAAGGGTTTCTATCAAGGACCTCCATATTACTCATTATTTCATTAAAGATGGGGGTTTACTAATTGATTTTATCTTAGGGACACTATCGCTCGGTTTTCATCCCGTGAAAGCAAAGATATTTTTGTGGTAAGCCGATTTCGCCCCTTAAAACCTATAGTCTTAATTTCCGAAAATATTAGTTGGACTAATATTCTTTTGTCAATGGAGGCAAACAAGATAGGGTCAAAAAGGGTGGTGAATAGTGTCTGGAATAGGGGCAGATTCACTATTCCCTCTAGATTCAAGCGAAAGGCTGTTTCGGCAATTCGTGATTTTCCACCGGGTTGTGGACCCTCATCCGGTGAAAATCAGTTATTCGAGGTCGTTCGTAGTTCTGAGCCATTGGCTGTTCGAGATTTTTCAGCGGGTTGTGAACCGTCAACCGGGGAAAACCAACAAATAGTAGTTATTCGAGATTCCGAGGGTAAATATCTTGACCGCTTAACGTATTTTAAGTGTTAGTGTTCTAATCGAGCGTTATAACGTATTTAGGTATCGACGATTAGGAAAGTGTAGTCCTCACCGTAATCAGGTGTGTAATCTCACACGTATCTAATGGGTTAGATGACTATACCGTAGTAAACATTGGATTAAAAATCGCAAAGTTGGTGAAATTGGAAAATATGGTATAATAAACACTTTAGTGTTAAGATCATGAAATCGATATTAAGATCGTGAAAATTACAAAATCGCCCCTAATGGGCTAAAACGGTAAAAAGTGATATTTTGGGCCATATGTGATATTTTGGGCCACATGTGATATTTTGGGCCACATGTGATATTTTGGGCCATATGTGATATTTTGGGTCATTTGTGATATTTTGGGCCATATGTGATATTTGATAAATGGGCCATATGTGTTATTTGATAATTGGCCAAGTGTGATATGAGATGTGAAATGGGCCAAATTGTGAAATGGGCCAAATTGTGATATAGGCCAAATTGCAATAATTTTTATAATAGGCCTTTTGTTGGAATAATTATATGAATGAATTATTATGCATGTTGCATACATGATTGCATGGGTTGGGATAATTGATGAAGAGAAGTTCTGGTAGCTTTGCTACAAAATTTTGAAGGCTTCGTGCCCATTTTGATATAAGGCTTCGTGCCCAGTTTGATATAAGGCTTCGTGCCCAGTTTGATATAAGGCTTAATGCCCAATTTGGTGTATTGGCGGGGTGGGTGACTAAAGCTCCCTACAGGTGTGCTGGTTGGTACGGGTGGTGTGTAGCGGATGGAAAACTTAGGTTTGGTTTTGGGAATTGTGTAACACCCCAAACCCGGCCCATACGTTTCAACCAGATCTGGTATGCTACGGGTTGAACGTTAAGATCTTTTGCTAAGTTGGTTTTAGAAAATCATAAGTTATTAGGCAATATTTGAATAAATAAGTGACATTTCAAAAGAAACCTTGTATTATTATTATTTGGTATAAATAAACCCCTGACATAAATTCATATGTTGCAAATATCAAAAAACTACTTAGGTGAATATAAATTATGGGGCCTTATTACCTAAATATTCCCAAAACAAAACTTAAAGGAAAACTGAAAATAATCTATAGAAATAAAAACTTGATGGCCCCTCGAGTCCGTCTCGGCTCGCATGTCCATGATCTACTGCTCATTTAAAAAGTTAGGGAAAAATAATAGGGTGAGTCACCAAGACTCAGTGTGTAAATCCCAAAAACACAAAAAAGGCTTGGGCCCACAAACACATTATGAGCCCTGGCCCATACACAATGGCAACAATCATAATCACATGACAGATAATAAATGATGCAAAGCCCAACCCATCCTAGAATTCCATCCTCTACACACCAACCCGTACCAACCATCACACCTTGGGGATTTCTACAATCAACCCTCCATCCGCTACACACCAAAACGACAGCCGTACTACCTATTCCTATCAATCAGGAATTTTAACGTGGGTTTTCTACCACCGATCACCAAGTGACCTAACATTTCATTTCGTGGGTTTTCTGCCACCGATCACCATGTGATCTAACATTTCATTAGGTGGGTTTTCTACCATCGATCACCATGTGATCTAACATTTCAGTAAGTGGGTTTTCTACCACCGATCACCACGTGATCTAACATTTCATTAGGTGGGTTTTCTACCACCGATCACCATGTGATCTAACATGCTCTTCCCCTTTTCATAACAAACCCATCCCATGCATACATTAATGTAAAATCAAACAATCTACTACATAAGAGATTACAGTCTTTCGCATACATCGATACACATAGAGAAGTTCTATGATTACGTACCTGGCATTCCTTGCCTAACCCTTTTTGGGTTTCATTCGACTGTCTACACAGCCACTTTTCAGCTTTTTAGCCCATAACATAAACATACATATATTCATACAGATTATTAGTGTGTTAGAGATCTACACACGACTGTTTATACAGCCTCATTTTCTGGCTTTTTAGCCCCTAATAGGTATAATACAAAATAAAACTTATGTGATAAGGATCTACACACGACTGTTGATACAGCCTCATTTTCCGGCTTTTCAGCCCCTGACAGGTGTAATACAAAATAAAACTTATGTGATAAGGATCTACACATGACTGTTCATACAGCCTCATTTTCCGGCTTTTCAGCCCCTAACAGGTATAATACAAAATAAAACTTATGTGATAAGGATCTACACACAACTGTTCATACAGCCTCATTTTTCGGGTTTTCAGCCCCTAACAGGTATAATACAAAATAAAACTTATGTGATAAGGATCTACACACGACTGTTTATACAGCCTCATTTTCTGGCTTTTCAGCCCCTAACAGGTATAATACAAAATAAAACTTGTGTGATAAGGATCTACACACGACTGTTTATACAGCCTCATTTCCCGGCTTTTCAGCCCCTAACAGGTATAATACAAAATAAAACTTATGTGATAAGGATCTACACACGATTGTTCATACAGCCTCATTTTCTGGCTTTTCAGCCCTTAATAGGTATAATATAAAATAAAACTTATGTGATAAGGATCTACACACCTGATTACCGTTATAACGAGTCCCTCTAAGTCGACGCTATCCGTAGCCAACACCACCGCTATCTGCCTTGAAATCCCCAAAAGAGATATGAGATTCAGGGACTAGTGTTTTCGGCTTTTAGATCTAAGAGATCTACTTACTAGAGAAGATTCGGCTACTCCCAGAGGATTCCGGCTTTTTGCGAAAATCAGGAAGAGAAGATGATTCGAAGAAATCTATAGAGATTCGGCTTTTAGAAGAAAGAAGAGAAGAGAATAATGGAGTTTTTGGCTTTTACAAGAAAGAAGAAAATGATGGAGTTTTCGGATTTTAGAAGAAAGAAGAGAATAATGGAGTTTTCAGCTTTTAGAAGAAAGAAGAGAATAATGGAGTTTTCGGCTTTTAGAAGAAAGAAGAGGGTAATGGAGTTTTCGGCTTTTAGAAAAAAGAAGAGAATAATGGAGTTTTCAGCTTTTAGAAGAAAGAAGAGTATAATGGAGTTTTCGACTTTTAGAAGAAAGAAGAGAGTAATGGAGTTTTCGGCTTTTAGAAGAAAGAAGAGAATAATGGAGTTTTCGGCTTTTAAAAGAAAGAATAGAATAATGGAGTTTTCGGCTTTTAGGAGAAAGAAGAGAAAAGAATAATGGGGTTTTCGGCTTTTAGAAGAAAGAAGAGAAAAGAATAATGGAGTTTTTGGCTTTTAGAAGAAAGAAGAGAAAGAAAAGGTGGAAACCCTAATTGTCGCAAAATAAAGAAGAGAACCCTCCCTATTTATAGAAATTTCGGCTAACTCCTATCCTTGTAGATAGCTCCTATCTTTTCTCCTTTTATCTTCCATATTATCAACTATAATATCTACATTATCTTATTCATGTAAATCCTCCTATTTTTGAGCCTTGTTGCCATCCACTCCACCTAACCCAAATGCCGAAAATTAGCTAACTTAAACTAAAAGAATTGGGCTCCATGAAACTTAAATTTGGGCCCCTTATTCCCTTGTGTGGCGTCACCTCCTTGCTCTCTAAGTGGCGCCACTAACCACTGGGCCACAAGCCCATTTTGATGTTTTAAACACAGATACTACCTTTTAAACCCTATAATGCCCAAACAGATAATTTTAACCAAGGCCTCTGCCTAAGCCTGAGCCCAATTTGGACCCCTAACACTTAAATTAACTCATTACATATGTTCACCCATTAAACGCATAGGCCCAAAAATTCAGGATGTTACAAATTGCATATCACATGCATTTTATACATGTTAAAATGTTTTACTTGTAATGTGCTCAGGCCCAAATAAATGCTTAAATGGTTTTGGCCCAGTGGATTATGGTAAGTGGGTTACACACTTAGTTCTAAGTAACTCACCCCGTTTTCTTTACCCTTCTCAGGTAATGATCAGTAATGGAGGCTTGGGCCGGGGATGACTTTGTGGAGGACATACTACGAATGATGGTTTATATGAACTTTGAACTACTTTTAAGTATTTTTATTTAATTACTATTTCAGTTGTGATGTAATAAGGCCTTTGGTATTATTTTTATGGATGTTTTACTTTTGGATGGATTTTATAATATGCCTTAAATACTTAAATGGGTTTATTTTTCTAAAAATAGAAATAAACGTTTTCCTTAAATTGAACGTGCGAAAAGGGTTTTCATTCTTAGATATTTTAAACTTGGAAATTTTTTTGTTATAACATTTTTAATGTTTGTTTTCAAATTACTTTCGAACTCTTTAAATTTTCTCTAACTACTAAATTAATTTTTAAGTTTCAAATTATACGACTCAAATTATTAGAGTTTGATTTCAACCTTTGGTTTTCAATAAACTCCACGTCAAAGTGTTTTAGAAAATTTGATTTCTTTAAAAGACTAGTTGTATGTTCATTTTGTGTGACATGTCAGATCTGGTCTTAACGCATAGACCGGGTTTGGGGTGTTACATCAAGTACCCATATTTATCATCCTTAAAACTAGCCTATGCATGCCATATTTACAATTATTCATAAGTTCAAAAGTACCAATCAGAAGTTGGATAGTGTGATGTGCAACTCCGATTTGTCCAAAACAGACGAGCTAACAAACCTCTATAAAACATAGAAAAAGAAACAGAGTAAGCTTTATAGCTTAGTAAGCCCATATAATTCATAATTAAACTTACCATTTATACCAAACCAATACAAATAACTAAGGTAAACTCCATACAATTTCCAAATGCCTATCACAGGCATTTATCCATAGGTTAGACATGTTAATACATGAAATCATCCATTATCACAATTCAATATTCAATATAACTAGCATTTAACATTTCATTCTCAATCATATAACCAATAATCCATTCAATAACAGTACTCATCCGTGTAAACATAATTTATGCCCGTTGAACCTATTAGAACTCCAAAGGATACTCGGGTGGTAAACATCAGTAATCCATCAAGTCATTATCATTTCTACTTTTTCGAGCCATGATCGGTAAGCTCCTCCTGAGTTGATGAACAGTAAACTCTATTGACCTAAAACGGTGAGCTCTATTGAGCTGAACAGTAAGCTCATACGAGCTGAAACAGTAAGCTCCAATGAGCTGAAAACAGTAAGCTCTTACGAGCTGATATATATATCGGTAAGATCATATGAGCTATGGTGAGTCCGCAACAAATGCATGAGCTCGACCAAAACGGTAACCCTAGTGACATGTCACTCGTATCCTATGAATTCATACAGTTCAAACGGGGCTCGATAACCATTAATATATATCAATAAGGCATTTGTATTTCAAGTATATCAATTACACAATCACAAACATTCATTTCAAATATTTACAAATATATAAAAGTTCGATTCTAATTATACGAACTTACCTCGTATTGCTCGAATAAAAACTATCGGCTATTCGTCGATCTTTTCTTTTCCCTAATCTAAACTTGATCTCAGCTTTTCTTGATCTATATATTATCAAATTTAGTACATTCAGCATTCAATATAATCAATTTAGTCCATAATTCATATTTTGGCAAATTTACACATTTGCCCCTATACTTTTCAATTTTTTTTTACAATTTAGTCCTTATCACATAAAATTGCATATTCATGCAATTTAGTACCTACCCATGCCTAGCCGAATTTCATAGAGACTCCTAGCAGCCCATATCTTTCATTATTTCACACTTTTAACCACCACATTTTACATTTTCACAAATTAATCCCTTTTTGAGATTTTTGTCAAAAATCACTTTACAAAACTAGTTTAACTATTAACAAATATTCAAAATTCATCATCAAACATCAAATAACTGAAATATTCAACAATGGCACTTCACAAAATCATGAACAAATTCAAAAATTACGGGATGGGCTAGCTAGAATACAAAGCAACATTCTCAAAAACGTAAAAATCATCAAAAATCGAGCTCAAACCTTACCTTAATCAAGCCAAATGTGTGTCGAACCCTAATGTCTCTTCTTTAGCTTCTTTTCCTTTTTTTAATCGGTTATGAAGAAGAAAAATGATGATAATATGGCTTTTTTTTTATTTAATCTTTACTTATTTAACATTTTACCATATTAACCTTAATTAAAACATTAAAAGCATGCTTAATATATGTCCATACATGTCCATCTTCATTATACATGGTCTAATTTCATAATAAAGACCTTTAATATAATAAGCCATAGCCATTAGACACATTTAACTAATAGCACACAATTTTTACACTTTACACGATTAAGTCCTTTTACCGAATTAAGCATTTAAACGGTAAAATTTCTTTATGAAATTTTCAGACAGTAATTCTATCATGCTATAAACAATAATAAAATAATAAAATAATGTTTTAACCTCGAATTTGTGATCTCGAAACCACTATTCTGATTTGACTCAAAAATAGGTTGTTACAAAACCCCATTGTCGACGACACGGGCGTGTGGTCGCCCGTGTGGTAGGCCGTGTGTGATAACACGGCCTTGTGGGTCCACACGGGTAGTCCACACAGGCGTATGGGATTTTGGGCCAGGCCGTGTGATCTACACGACCAAGGCTAAATTGAGCCGTGTGGGCCACACTGGCGTGTGGGCCCACACGGGTAGGCCACATGGGCGTGTGAGCCCATTTAACTGAAATGTGTTCTAAGGTTGCACGGGTCACCCAAGTCGACTATGAACCTACTGTAGGGTCGGTAAGCACTACTTAGACCCTTAAATGCGTGAATTGTATATATATGATGTATGTACTGAGCATGATGATTATATGAATGAAAACTGGACTGTATGTATAACTGTTATTCATGTATTAGCATTTCATATACTGTATGTTGCATTGCATTGGGTTGGGATGTTAATATTTGGAGGAAGTGCACTGAAAGGATTTTAAGCCTATTATCTGACAGATTAGCTAATATTTACTAATTATGTGACGCATTCGGTACTACTTGGAATGTAGGGATGGGTGGGTGTTTTAAACCCCACATGGAGTGTAGTGATGGACGGAGATTGTGTGTGGAGGCTGGTTGGGTAGATTAATGTATATCTGATACTGTTACTGCGATGGGCTTAGGCCCTAATGCATATCTGATACTGAAACTGAAATGAGCTAAGGCCCGAAGTGCTACTGAAACTGAAATGAGCTTGGGCCCAGACTGCATTTGATTGATAAACTGTAGTTTGACTGTATGCATGTTTTCTGTGGGGATTACACACTAAGTTTACATAAACTCACCCCTATCTATTTTATCCGTACAGGTAATCCCCAGATTTAGATGGATCGGTGCGACGGAGGACTCTACGGTGACCACATATCTACTGAACGGTTTAATTTCATTTATGGTTTTAATTCCTATTATTTTTCGAGTACTTTTTTATGTAATTTGGACTTTTGGACTGTTTGTTTTTATTTTGAGATTTTTAACTATTTTCATGAATTTTTAAACTGCAATGAAAACTTGGTTTACTAAACACAAACGGTTTTCTCAAAATATCAAGATTTAAAAAGCTTCCGCTACAGAATATGTTTTAAACGAATCGAATTAATGATAAACAATTTTGAAATTGACGAGAGATAAATAAAAGCTAACAAACGGAAACGGTTTTAGCTTGATAATTCGATTTCAAATTCCATTCCATGTGACATCGCCAGATTCGGCCATAACATCTAAGCCGAGTTTGAGGTGTTACAATTTCCATTTTAATTACTTATAAAATTATACTTAATCTTTAATTCCATAACAGAGTTCAACTCAAAATTCGACTTCCAATATCTAACAATAAATTAAAAACAATAATAAGACACGAGAATTTCGCTATGCATCACATTGTAAATTTCCATTTTAACCTCTTACAAATTTGAACTTTATCTTTGATTCTGTAATCGACTTGGCCTTGAAATTTTAATTTTTAATATTTAAAAATGACATTAAAAAAATCATAAAACACGAGAAACTTGCTATGCATCACATGATAAATTTCCATTTTAACCTCTTTCAAAGTTATACTTTATGTTTGATTCTATAACCGATGTTGCCTTCAAAATCGAATTTTACTATCTAAAAATAAAATTTTAAAAAAGCATAAAACACAATTAGTTTTCTTTGCATCACATGGTAAATTTCCATTTTAACCTCGTAAAAAATTATACTTTATCTATAATTCCGTAACGGACTTTGGCTCAAATTTTGAGTTTCAATATTTAAAAATAAAATTAAAAAGAATCATAAGACACGAGAACTTCACTATGCATCACATGGTAAATTTCTATTTTAACCTCTTAGAAATTTATACTTTATCTTTGATTCTGTAGCCAAGTTCGACTTGAAATTTGAATTTTAATATTTAAAACTCGAATTTTAATCGACTTTGCTATGCATCATATGTTAATTTGAATACCTCTGAATCTATTAATAACCATGCATGTGATTTCATGGAAAAACTGATGTGTTTTCAATGGGATTTGATAAATTTATTCTGCGAAGCGTGGATTTTCTGTTTTTCACTATTGTATGTCAGCATGTCCTACATGTTTATCATTCTGATTCTGTATATGCATGTCATGACATGTTGTATGGGGTTTGGGATGATGTTGAAAGGAGGAAGATTCTGGCAGTTTAATTATCTGCACATTTTGGTAGTTTAACAACATTTTTGTCTGGCAGCTTGTCTGCAATTATAGTGGCTCGTCCACTCATATCTGTTTTTACAGCTTTGCTGCAATATAGTAGCTTGACCACATATATTTTTTATTGGACAATTTCGACTATAATCTCTAGTGGCAATGCCCACAATTTTATGTTGGTGTGATTTGGATGGACGAGTTCTAGGGAACTCTATTTTGGTGTGTAGCAAAGATGGGTAGGAAATTTTCTAAAAAATCTGCATTATGATTTCTGGAAAATATCGTATTGGCATAATCATGCATTCTCAGTTCTGTTCAATTGCACGTGATAAAATTCTTTGTGATACTCTGATTCGTATATTGTGATATGTGTGTTCTGTGTTCGAGTTTGGTTATACACTGGGCTCCATAGCTCACACATTTGTTTTGTCTCTGACTTTTCAAATTAACTTTGAGTTTAGGATCGGAAGGCGTGCGGGAGCTCGGATTGATTCTCGAATAATAAAATAGGATAGTTTATGTTTTTAATTATTTTGGGACTATAAATTTGTTTAGACTTCATTTTTTTGTTTTTTTTTGTTTGGTTTTTAGTATTTTAAAATGAAACTGCAATGTAACATCCCCAAACCCGGCCCATTCACTACGACCGAATCTGGTTATGTCACTGCGGAAAGACGGTGGAAAATTCTTTTTTTTTGACTTAAAATAAAATAGTAAATTTATTAGCCTTTGAAAATCCCTGTTTATTTGATATTGTGTGAAAAACTTTGATATTATTATATTGTCCAAAATTAAACTTTAGTAAATATATAAAACCAATTTAAATAATCAAGTTGTTAGAATAAATTGGTCTTCACTTAGTAATTTAATATAATCCAACCATAACTTAAAATAGTAATAAAATAGTTCCCAAAATAAATAAAGATCAAAAGGCCCTTATTACATCAATATTTAAACCCAAGTACTTAATATAATTAAGTTTAAAATATTTAAACTCTTCTTTCTGCATGGGCCACCATGTGTCCTCTTCGATCCCGGTCCAATTCTACGCATCACCTGAAATGGTTAAGAAAGTAGGGTGAGTCCACAGACTCAGTGCATAGTCATAACACGTATTTCCACACGTATGGGCTTGGCCCATACCCACACAGTCATCGAAACAAATCATGCAAGAATACATTTCAGCCCAACCTACAATCCAACCGTGACACCAACCTTAGCAGACCCCCTGCCTAGGGCCGTGGCTAACCCACCACTGATCACATCGTGATCCATAAACCTTACCTTGGCAAGCTCGCTGCTCAAGGCCGTGGCTGAGCCACCGATCAACCAAAGTGATCCCAAAACCATAATCTGTCTATGGTGATGCACATAGCCATCAACCGCCGAGATGGGCACCGAGCCACACCTCCCTTGAGGTAGCACACAGCTAACCGTCAAGCGCTAATGTAGCCTGAGCTAACATTAGACCACGTACATCATGTGTACACTCCTACCTTCATCGATCCAATCCACCTCCCATGTATGTAAAAATGCAACATGTCAGATCGTATTATAACATAAGAGTGGACATCACATGTTAATTATCATACCATATATATATCATAAATAACTCACCATTCAAGCCATTATAATCGGCCACCACACATCACGCATATGTAAACACATTAGCAAACCAAAACCACAGAAATACTGCGATGATTACGCACCTTATAACTAGCACAATCGATCAAATCCTGAGAACGTTACTTGATTAAGAACCTTGTCGAAATTCCTAAACAATCCACAGAAGAATCGGTCATCACCTAAAAACGTACCATTTGTGGCCCTTGGTCGAATACTCACCACACCCTTACCTTGATAAATCGAATCCCGAGACCCCCTTAGCACCCTTAACGCCAGCTACAAGCAGAAGACCCTCAACCTAGCCCTCCATGATTCGGCCAACAAAACACCTGATTAGCACCTTAATTTCGACCAACCAAGAAAGGAAAAGAGAGAAACCAATAAAAGAAAGGAGACCTTACCACCTTACTAATCCCAGATTCGGTTTGATAGCAACCTTTGAGAATCAACGTTCTAGAGAAGAATAAAGAGAAGAAATAAGGGTAAGGCTCAAAAAGAGATTCGGCTAACACAACATAAAAGGAGAAAGGCTCTTCGACTTTTGAAGATGGTTGAATCGAGAATAGATGAAGAAGAAAGAATGGAAGAAAAGGTGACTTAAAGTTTCGGCTAAGGTGAATTTAGTGAAGGAAGAGAGGTGTTTTAGCATATGGGAAGGGGAAGAAAAGAGTGAAGGCTTGGACTGAAAGCTAAAATTCGGCAAAGGAAGAGCACACCCCCCTTTTATAGCATTCGGCCAAAGCTCCCCCTAGAAGAAAGCAAGATTCGGCCAACACCCAACCTCCCCACAAAATCCCCCAATTCCCTCCTAAATCACCTCCCTAACACTCATTCAAAAAGGTTTGAATGAGTCAAACCTTACTCCTTACCTACCTAGCTGAATTCAAAATGGAAGACCAAGTCTTCCTCCATCATTTAAGCATTCAAAACCATCCAACCCCCTACCATCTTGACGCAAAAACAAAGCCCCATCTGCTGTCATCGCGAATCGAACATGAGACCCTTTCCAGCTCCCCCTTGAGGCGTCACTTCTCCATGCCTTATGTGGCGCCTCCTTTCCACTCTGCCAAGCCATTCTTTGTGCCTAAACTTCACCAAAATTTCTCTTAAGGCCCCCTCTATCCAAGCTCCCCTTTTAACCCCTAAAACTAAAAATTTCCTAAGGCATTCCACCACTACCTAGGGTTCTCCGGACCCCTAAAACTTACCCAACCACACACTGAAGTGTGCCAACACCTGAGCTAAGCATCAAAAGCCTAACCCCTAAAACCAGGGTGTTACATGCAAAACCTCGCAGGTTAACAATTTAAAATTTAATTTTCAAAGTTAAAACTCTGAAAGTTTTTCTACTGTAAAATTAAGTAAACCCTAAAGAGTTTTTCTGTAAATAAACAAACAATTTTATCAAGTGATTGTCTTTAAGTTGGAAATGATTTGCCAAAATACTTATTTTCGAAACACGATTTTGAAATCAAATTTTGGGATTGAGATAAGTGATCCCGGATTTAAGTTTTTTCTAAACATTTTTGAAAGTTTTGCCAAATTTTATGTTTCCGAAATGCACTTTGAATTTGATTGAAATGCAAATTTTTAAACAAGTTGATTTAATTCTTCAAATTTTGGACATAACGTCTAAGCTGAGTTTGGGGTGTTAAATGAAATTAAAAACAATTATAAGACACGAGAACGTTGCTATGCATCACATTGTAAATATCTATTTTAACCTCTTACAAATTTATTCTTCATATTTGATTTTGTAACCGGCTTCGTGTAACACCCTAAAATTTGAGTTTTTATTATTAAGTTGTGTCAATAAATATGCGTCTACTTCTGTAGTTGTGTGTTCTATTGGCTCACTTGAGATTTGAGGTTCGAGTCACATAAATTTTGGAATTTTTCTAATTTCTTTATTTGAGCCCTTGGGTTAGAATTCCTTGTTTAAGATTAATTATGTACCTTTTGTATCAAGAATGAGTCTGTTGATTCACTGGTTAAGCATTTGCCTATTCTCTGGTTTCATGTTTGAGTCCTTACATATGCAACAAGGGTTTATGTTTTTGCACTTTTCCGTAAAACTGATCTGAATTTTTAAATGGCTTCTTCCCTTTTTTGATATTTTAGACGTTCCTTTTTGTTTCTTCCCATTTTTTTATTTTTCTTCTTTAGTCTAGTTTACAATTCTTCTAAAATTTTCTTTAGTTCTTTCCGTCTTGTGTAATTGCTACATTGGATTGCGACTTTGCTTACTCCGATATGTTTTAAGGTAATTGGGTTGGTTATTTCCATTTTAAAGTGCTATTGTGCGAATTAGGGAAAGTCTTCAAAATCTCGAGGTGTGTTATAATCCTATTGTTCGTTGTGTTTTGAACCGCTAGGGGAGACTCAAGAGACGTTTAATGCTTCTCGCCTCACTTAGGAACCGAACATGTACGAGGAATCCGCGGTAAGTAGACTTTCATTTGTTTCGTGTAGTGAGCCGAAGGTTTTAACGAAAATTGATTGTTATCACTTTTGTGTTTGTGAGTTTTATTGAATGAGACATTTGAAACTTGTTTTAGGCTTGGAATTTGCATTTGGGTGCTTCTATAGCGTCGTGTAACAGGTGGGTATCGGAACCCCTTTCTTTTCTGTGTTTTTATTTGTCAAAAAAGGAACTATTGATATAAAAAGGTGCTCTTAATCCTTTCTTTTCATGTCTTATACTCAGGAAAGTACCCGAGGATGAAAAGAATGAGAAACGGGCCAAATGGCCAATTTATGAAATCGACACGGCCTGTGTAACATCCTGAAAAGGGCCTATGCATTTTCAGTTTAATTGTACGAAATGTCAAGTCTCAAGTACTAAGAATAAATTTTTGATATTTTTGGAAACCTAGAAATGGAAATGGAAATGGAAATGGAAATGGAAATGAAAATGAACATTTTTGGAAACTTGAACATTTTGGAAACTTGAACATTTTGGAAATGATTCAAAAATGGAAAGTAAACATTTCTGGAAGCTTGGAAATGTAAGAAAAATGGCAAGTTACAGATCCGATCGAAAATTTTAGGAAACATAGAAATGATGCCGAAATGTCAAATTTTAAAGTTCAAAATAGGAAATAAGGGCTAGAGGGCCTTAAAATAAAAAGTTGGAGAAGTTTGACACACAAACAGGCTTGGAAAAGTGGCCTGAAGATGCCACTTAGGGCCTAAGGAAATGGCGTCACATGCAGGGGAAATGGGCCTGAGTTCGAGTCACTTGAGGAGCAAATAAATAAGTTTTATTTTTGCTTCCAGAAGGCTGAGGTGGACGGCATTGGTTTCTAGAAAAGGGAGGTGTTTTATTTGCATAAATATGTGAATAATAAGTGATAAATAAAGGATTTTCTTTTAGGATTATTTGAGGAGATAAATGATGGATTAAACACTTTTATCTTTTAAATAAAAGAGATAATATTATCAAAAAGAGGAGTGGTGGACAAGTAAGGGACTCCTAGGCTGATATTTTCGGCTATAAAAGGAGGACAGGAGGGCTACTCATCAACTTTTGCTTCCTCTTCCTCTCTGCCGAAATTTTCCCTAAGCCAAAACCCCCTCTGCCGAATTTTCTTTTCATCTTTTCTTCTTCTCTTTTCTTCATCTGTCAAGCCAAAACCTTTTCTTTTGATCCCTGATTAAATCTCTATAGCCGAAACTCTGAGACTCTAGGGAAGGAAGCATTCGACTAAAGGCATTAAGGATCTCTCAGGTTTCTACAATTGCCGACTATAAGGATCAAGGATCTAAGGTAAGATAAATTTATTTGATTAAAGGTTATGATGTATATGTTAGATTAAATCTAACATGAAGATTTCGACAGACATATAGGGCAAGGAATCCTTTTCAGATTTGGAAATTTTAAGGTAAGTAAACCTTATGTATTCGGCCAAGGAACTCAGATCTGTTTCTTGTAATTTTCAGAAGTCAAACTAACCATGTTTAATGAATTTAGTGTTAGCCGATTTCAAGGAAAAGGATACTAGCAATTTTTGGAACTTGATCAATCATCCAATTCGGCAACAAGGTAAGTAATACAAATCCTACTAGGATTTGGTTTTTAAGCCAAATAGGTTTGTTAATATGTTTTAATAATTGGCCGAATATAGGAGATAAAGATCTAGATCGGTAGATCGTTCTTCAGGATTTCAAGGAATCTATTAAGCAAATCAGGTGTGTACTCACACTAACTTTCAATATATCATATGGCAATTATTTTAATATATGAATATGCATAAGAATGTGAATGTGGCTAAGTACCACAGATGTGTAAGAGTACCCAGGTACGTTTCCTACTTTTGATAGGATTACGAATATGATTTATTTTGAACATATGATTAGTAGCATGAATGAGAAATTTAATATGTTTTGCATGATATAAAAATTATGGGGCATACGGGATCTATGTGAAAGGGGAAGAAGGTGTTGACTTCGGTCTCACCAACGGAATATGGTGACTACGGTCACAAAATTTGAATATGGTAACTCCGGTTACATTATCTGAATTTGGTAACTTCGGTTACATAATTTGAATATGGTGTCTAATGACACAAATTATATGGGCGATGAGCACGTCGACTGCAGCGACTGCCTTCGATGGTGTGTAGCAGATGGAGGGTTGACTTAGTAGTCCCCACGGTGTGACTTAGTAGCGGATGGACCATTAGGCTTGGGTATGGGTTGCATCATTTATTTTGTATGCACATGAACTTGATATGAACTTGTATGCCTGATTTGTTGAATGTTAATGTTGTGTACACATTGAGTCTGTTGACTCACCCCGTTGTGGGAACTATTTTCAGGTGATGAACAGTGACGGACCGGGACGGTAGACCTTGAGGTGGCCATGCTCCATTTGAAGATTTTATTTAATTTGGACTTTATTTCTTTTAGTATCTTTTAATTTTATTATTGGGTTTTACTTGATGTAATAAGGCCATAAGGCGCAGTGGATTTTCTTTATTTTGCTTTACTTTTAATTATTATGTTACGAATTATTTTGATTAAAGTTAAGTACAAGAATGATTTCTTTAAAAACAAACCCTAAAAATTATTTTGTCACCTTAATAAAATTTGATATTTAAATTAATTAAATGGGTTTCCCAACCTAAGCCCAATCCAAAACAATATTTCCTAATTTTCTCTAAGTAACAAAGAATTTGAAAACCGGTTTACTTAAGGAACATACCAGATTCGGTCCGGGCTCGTGGGCCGGGTGTGGGGTGTTTCTGCCTGGACTTCAAGCCACACGGCCGTGCCTCATGGATCAGCTAGAACACGGCCTGACCACGATTCACAAGGCCGTGCCTCCATAAATAGACCCGAACATGGCCTGAAGTCGATCCACACGGGCATGTGCCATGGCCGTGTCCCTGTCGCTGGAAAGAGCAATTTCATTCGGGAAAGGATACTTGGAGGCAAAGAAGCACATTCCGAAGCCTATTCAAACACCCTAGTAGGAATTCTACTTAAATTAGGATACTTAGGGGCCAAACAAGGCATCACAAAGTCTATATAAACAGCCAAGGGGGCAACTTGAAAGGGGAGTTCGACGGAAGCCGGAACGGGCGGTGAAGCTAGGCCAAGGAGCCAAGCTGAAAAGGTCAGAGTTGTGGGAATCACTCGAAGTTAGCCAGTTGATCCATCCCAAGAAGCCAAAATTCAACTTAAGACGGCGGATTTCTCCTTCAATTCCTTCAGGGAGTTTTAGGGATTTCTTATGTTTTGTTTTATCTTTTCTCTTGAGATGTTTTATTTATTTGTTATGAACTAAACCCCTCAGATACCTAAAGGGGATGAAACCTAGATGACTCTTGTTATTGATTTCTGAATTATATGATAAATACTTAGTTTGTTCTAAATTATGTGTGCTTAATCCAAATTTGATGTGCTTAGGTGGAGGAGGAGCCTGCCTAAGAGTAGGTCTAGCGTAATTAAGCAGAGTTGATCGCACGCCTAGAGATAGGGTGACGAGATTTTGCCGGATTAGGGTGAAACCTAATATGGGAATCCATAGATCGATTTACTACTATTCTAGGGGATTATTATTCGAGAAAGAGATTTTCGTTAATTAACCTAGGGTTAGAAGTTATTCGCCTCGAGAGAGGGTTTAATATACGTTAAGGAGTCCTACGGATCAAACTAAGTGAATAATTCGTATGGTTCAGTGTTAGATAACAAGTGAAGTCTAGGTGGATTCTTCCTGAGGGTATCGTCATGATCAACTGAGGTTTCCTTCAAGTTATTTTCCAATTCATTCTTTTTGTCTTTGCGTCTTATCTTAGTAGTCCTTAATTTAGATTAAAGAAACTCCACTTTATTTTAGGCTAAATAATAAAAAGAAAGTTAGTATTAGTACTTTTAGTTCCTTTGGGTTCGACATTCCGGTCTTGCCTAAACTATACTACTGTTTGATAGGTACACTTGCCTTTAATCGTTGTCAGAGTTAGTTTCCAGGTTTGATCTCATTCATTATAAATTTAAAACTCTGATTTTAGCGATCAAGTTTTTGGCGCCCTTGCCGGGGAACTAAAATATTATGAAAGCTCTATTTTTAGTACTTTAGCCATTATTTTTTATTTTTTCACAATTTACTTTTATTTTTATTTTCTAGGTCAAATTTTGATTTCGCTAAATTTTCTTTCTTCTTCTAGCAGGTACCTCTAGTTTATGACTAGAAGGAACCCGAGAGGACCTTTAGTATACGATAGTGAAATTGAAGCTACCGTTCGTAGGACTCGCAGAGAAATCAGGCGAGCCCTAAATTATACAGAGGAAGATCAAGAAGGCAGATCCAATCTTACTAAAGGGATGGATGAGAATAACCCACAACCACATGATGTGGGGCAAAACAATGCTCCATGTACTATGTTCGATTATGCTAAACCGCATTTAACAGGAGCAGAATCGAGTATTGTTAGGCCTGTTATAGCTGTTAATAATTTTGAATTAAAGCCTAAGACAATACAAATGATTCAATAGTTTGTTTAATTTGATGGTTTGCAGGACGAAGATCCAAACACTCATATAGCTAACTTTTTAGAGTTCTGGGATACCTTCAAAATAAATGGCGTTTCTGATGATGCCATACATCTTTGGTTATTCCCCTTTTCATTAAGCAATAAAGCCAAACAGTGGTTAAACTTGTTACCACGATAATCAATCACTACATGGGAACAAATGATCGAAAATTTTTTATTAAAATATTTTCCACCGGCCAAAACGGCAAAATTGCGGAATGATATCTCTTCTTTTGTGCAGATCGATTTAGAGACATTATACGACGCATGGGAGAGATACAAGGAACTCTTCAGAAGGTGTCCACACCATGGTTTACCCTTGTGGCTACAAGTCCAAACATTCTATAACGGTGTAAACCCCTCAATGAAACAACTAAATGATTTAGCCGCCGGTGGAACCCTTAACAACAGAACTCCTGAAGCAACCTATGAGTTCATTGAAGAGATGTCACTGAATAACTATCAGTGGCAAGTGACAAGGACAAAATTGACAAAATCAGCCGGAGTTTACAACCTTGATGTAGTGACTACACTATCAACACAGATAGAGATGATAAATAAAAAGCTTGATAATTTGTGTTCTTCGCAGGTACACCCAGTCATACAGTGCGACGCAAGTGGAACTGTGGCGGATCCTGAGTACCCACCCTACCAACCAGGAGCAGAGAGCAAACAGATGAACTATATAGGTAATAATTTCATATCCAATAACAATCCTTATAGTAATACTTACAATCCAGGTTGGAGGAACCACCCAAATTTTTCGTGGGGAGGTTAAGGAAATCAAGGAAATCAAAGGCAACAACCTCCTCAAAACTTCCAAAATCAGCCCTATCCACAAGTTAAGAAGCCAAACCTCGAAGAGATGCTGACAAAATTTATGGCAAACACGGAAAACCGTTTCCAAGAAAATGAGAGAACATTTAAAGATCGACAAGCATCGATGGAAAAACTTTCTAATTCAGTCAAAGAAGTCACTAATGCAGTTAGTCAACTTGCAAAGTTAATGGCAGAACGACCGCAAGGACGTCTACCAAGTAACACCGAGATTAACCCAAATGAGCAAATTCAAGCCATCACAGCTCAAGAAAGTAAAGGGTTTGACGAACCAAATGAAGAGTTAGACGAAGGTAAAATAGAGGTAGCACAAGAAGAGCCAAAATCGGAAATCAAAGAGTACCAACCTCGCATACCTTATCCCGAAGCAATGAAAAGAGACAATTCAGAGGAGCAGTTCGGTAAGCTTCTGAAACTTTTAAAGAAATTACATATTAACTTACCTCTTCTTGAAGCTCTTTTTCAGATGCCAGATTCGAGGAAATTTTTAAAACAGCTCTTGACAAACAAACGCAAATTAGATGAAGAGCCACATGTGGAATTAAATGCAGTATGCTCAGCCATGCTACAAAATAGACTACCACGGAAGCAAAAAGATCCAGGGAGTTTTACTATTCCTTGTTTAATTGGTAGACTAAATGTTGATAATGTGTTAGCTGATTTAGGGGCAAGTATAAATGTCATGCCTTATACATTGTTTGAAGGACTAGGTCTAGGGAAGCCCAAACAAACTAGGATGAGTATTCAATTAGCTGATAAAACTGTTAGAATTCCTAGGGGCATTATCGAAGATATTCTTGTCAAAATTGATAAATTCGTTTTCCCAGTAGATTTTGTTGTCTTAGACATGGATAAGGATAATTCAATCCCCTTAATTTTAGGAAGACCATTCCTAGCAACTACCAGGACTAAAATTGATGTTGGTACAGGAAAACTCATTCTTTGTGTAGGTGACGAATCAATCAGTCTTCAAGCTCTTGACTCGGCCAGGACAACAGTCAATGAAGGTAAGAAAGTCACTTCAACTGATAATCAAATTGTTCAACTTTCATCGCAGGAAACACCACAAGAACACAACCCTGAGCCGAATCATAAACCCCAAGCTAACAAAGAAGAATTACATAAGGAATGAAGCCTAGGGGTTGACAAACTAGAAAAGCAGAAGACACACGTCAAAGAAGAACAGGAACCACACGAAGTAACACCAGAAGAACTACCAGAAGAACTCGTAGGGACATCAAATCACTTCAAAATAGGAGACCAGGTACTATTAGACAAAGCAAATCCGCGCATCGCCACAACAAACCTGAAAGCAAAGGGAGAAATTCCTCTTAAGGTACACAATATCTTCCCCCATGGAACAGTCGAGGTAAGCAATCCAATGTTAGGCACTTTTAAGGTAAACGTTTCTCGACTTAAACTTTATCAGGAAAATAGAACTGTAAGTACAAGGGAAGATATTCAAACCTTTAAACCTCCCTGATTTTTCTTACGAGAAAAGTCTAGCTTAAGACTATAAACGAGCGCTTCTCGGGAGGCAACCCGAGCATTAACACTATTTACTTTCAAATTTATTTTCAGTTTCTTTTTTTTCCTTCTTTCTTTTCTGGACATCTAGTTTTAAACTAACGAAAAAAAAAGGCAGAATTCCAGACCACACGGTCTTACACACGGCCGTGTCTGTGACCGTGTGGACCACCAGCATCTCCGTACTGACATAGTAGAGGCCGTGCGAATCAAATCCCAACTAATTTTGACATCACGGATCCAACCACTACCACACGGGCAAAGAAAAAGTGGCACGGCCGTGCCCCACGACCGTGTGAAGCTACTGACTTACCAAGCACGGGTAGAACATGCCCGTGCCCCTCAATCGTGTCAACATACTGACTTCTCGAACACGGGCGTGATTGGCTGAAACACGGGCATGGTGAAACAACACGCACAGACACACGGCCGTAGGAGGCGGCCGTACGATTTGACACGCCCTCAGACCACGAGCGTGGGGACGTGCCAGACTTGAGCCTCTATTTAAACCCCGTAGCCCACCCTTTCTTCCCCAACTTATTTCTCCCTTCTTTTTCTTTCAAAATTTCTTTTCTTTACTTAGAAAAGGTATCCAGACTCTTGAGCTACACTAAAATCATGCCGAAGAAGCGTAAGAAGGCAAGCATAGTCTCCACAAAGGAGACCCTGTACATAAGTTCATGCCGGCCGCTTCATCCAAACACCAAGCCAAAAGGGTTTGAGACCATTTAGTTTTTATTTTTCTTTTCTCTTTTGCTTCAATTTCCTTCCCTTTGACAATCTTATGCTTAGTTTAGTTTAACTTATTTTAGTTTTTTAGTGTCAGGTTCACCAGGCTACTAGGGAATCACGCCACTTCCGCCACTGCCAGCACCTCCGTAGCCCTAGAAGTCACACCCACCTCGTGAACCATCCATCAATAAGGACTCTTCGGTCCATCCACCTTTTCTTTTATTTTTATTTTCCTTCTTAGTCTCCTTTCCTTTTTCTTTCTTGTTTTAAATTATATATTTAGGTTATTTTAAATGTGTCTTAATAATCGCTGGCTAATCCTCTACGAGCTCCCCAATTTCTTCATCTACCATCCTCCAGGGACACCATCCAAAATTCAGGGAGTATTCTTTCGCCTTCTCTTTTGATTTATCCCATAAATGTTATATCTATCTTTGTACATTGAGGGCAATGTACATCTTAAGTGTGGGGGCTGAATATTTATCTAAACAGGGGCCTAACTTTCTGCATTATTCTCAAATCCGGCCAAACATTTTTCATTATTCTCAAATCCCTGAATTTAGTCTTATTTTTAAGTAAATTTTTCATATTACTAATTAGGATGAAATTTCTGATGGTTTATGATTTTTATTGATATGTTTTAGATTAAGTCGTAGTTACTTGTGCATTGATGATTAAATTAGAAGAATATTAGAGAATCAAGCATGATAAGTCTATTTTTCAAAATTAAAATATTTGCTAGGTTATTAAACTGAATCTGAATATTATCTTGAAATTTGAAATTTACAAGGTTGATTTCAAAGCACCCATAATTTTTGTGAGATTTTGAGCCCTATAGAGCATATATTCTTATTCATGCTTACTTTATTGATTATGAGTACGTCAACTTTGAACTGTTATTCTAGAACTTGCCTCGATTATACATGTTGAAATCACACCGATTATTTGATATACTGAAATGATAAAGGCACCTAGGTTTTAACCCACTAACTCCACTAAAAAGCTTACCTCCACAACTAACCCCTAGCGAACCCCATTGATCCTAACAACCCTTTTTATTGACCCACCAGCTAATATTAACCCAAAACCCCTTTGTATTTGTTATCACCATTCCCTTTGACTACCCTTATATCGAAATTTGATTTGATTAGTTACCTGATTATATTATTAGTTCAATTTATCATTTATTATAAGTTTGTTCTTAAAAAAATCGAAGTATTTTCATTATTAGTTCTATAATTAAATGAGCTTACATGTTAAAATTCCACATCTTGAGGAAAAAGCTCGTATTATTAGTTTTCAATTGATGTAATCATTTAGGATTAGTTCAATTTTTGTTAGTTAGGCAATTCGTCAAGTCAGTCTCGATTCTAACCTTCTAACTTAGCCTTTATCCACACCTTTAACCCTAGCCCCGTTACAACCCTGTTAAAGACCTTTTGATTTGTGAAACACCCCAAACCCGGCCCACGAGCTTTGACCAGATTTGGTATGTTCCTCAAGAAAATCGGTTCAAATTCTTTTGCTTCTTAGGAAAAACTTGTGCGCTTTTTAAAAAATATTGTTTTGGGTTGGGCTTGAGTTGAAAACGAATTCGATTTTATATTGAAAACCCTTTCTAATTTTAAGTGATAAAATATAGAGTATATTCAAAAAATAAATTACTTAATCTCTAACTTAATAAAATTTGTAAACATAATTAAACAATAAGACAGAAATAAAATAGTTTCACTATGGCCTTATTACATCAAATATGACCCAAATTTAAAACCAAGTACTTAAAGAAATAAAAGTCCAAATCATAGATTTCTTGCTGTGCATGGCCATCCCTAAGCTTCTGCCGAACCCAGTCCATTACTGATCGTCACCTGAAAATAGTTCCCACAACGGCACAACAGGGTGAGTCAAACGGACTCAATGTGTAACCAACACTAAGTCCAAATAGATTTAGGCATACCATACATATCATATTCACATAATAATTCATATAACAAATAGTAATGCAACTTATTCACATGTGCTACTTATTGGGCTTGGCCCATAACCATATCACATTCTTATAATAGGGTAGTTAACCACATAATTTCCACATACTGGGCTTAGCCCATTTCCACACTGATCCACATTCATATACTGGGCTTGGCCCTTTTCTTAATAATCCACATATCAACTGGGCTTGGCCCATTTCCACATTAAATATTCATATCAGATATAATATGCAAAGTGCACCCAACCCAACCTAGGGTCCATCCTCTACACACCCCCGTATCCAGCCTACCACACACCAGGGGATTAACAAATCACCCTCTCCTTTTCACTCCAAAGGCAATCAATGCCGTCCACGTGCAATTAAGCACAATAATCCACAACGCGACCTCAGTCAGCGCCAATCCACGATGTAGCCGTAGCTAACACCAAAACCACGATGGGACACATAGTCACTCATCAACCACGATATGGCACATAGCCTATATCAACCACGATGAGGCACAGAGCTACTCATCAAACCACGTGAACTTAATCGCAAATAAATCCACGACGTGACCTCAGTCAACGTCAATCCACGATGTAGCTCAAGGCTAACATCAAACCACGTACTCGAAGTACACCCATACCTTCTTTCATATCCCAACCCATGCATATGCAACAAGTAATAGTGGTATAATAATAAATGCATGCACATGTTATTAAGGCAATCAATCACATTTTCACAGGCATAGTCACATTCACATCGGCACCTTCACATTCTTATCATTATTCTCATGTTACACATAACATATTTCATAATCCTAGTAGGAGTAGGAAACGTACCTGAGTACTTTTGTACCATAGCATGGTACTTAGCCATATTCACATTCTTATAACATACATGCATATTTAAATCTTGCCATAAACTTATTAAGAATTAGTGTGGGGTACACACCTGATTCGCTTAAGGTTTCCAATCCAAATCCCGAAAAGCTTGATCTAATGCCTTAGATCTTAGATCTCTACATTTAATCAATCATTTAATACTGATTAAAGAGCCATTCGACCATAAATCCAAATCCTAGTAGGATTAGTACACTAAAACTTACCTTGGTGTCGAAATGACTATAGTCAAATCCCGAAACTTCGCAGAGTTGTCCCCTTGCAATCGGCTAGGCACTAAAATCACTTAACTAATTAGTTTCGGCTTTTAGACGAAATAAGAAATAGATCTTCATACCAAAATAAGCCTTGGTCGAATGCTATAGACACTTGCCTTGTGGATTTTAAATCCCGAAACTCACCGAATAACTAGGGAACACGCGGCCTATGGTGTACCTTCGGGAAAAGAACTTCTCCTTCCTTGTAGTTGACACTTAGTAAATCCCGAAAGATCTCCTCAAGGTTTCGGCAACAAGAATATTTATGGGATTGTCCTAGATTTTCGACAAATCTAAAAGAAAAGAATAGAAATCAAACTTGTTCTTACCTTTGAAGAAATCGACAGCACCTAAGCTTGAAGCCACTTGAGATATTCAGCTATGGCCTTAAAAGGCTTACTTCCGGCTTTTGGAGGGATTAGAAAGAAAAGAGAAAGAAGAATAAAGATGGAGGATTCGGCTAGAACACAAGGTATTTCAGCTTTGGCTAACAAAGAAAAGAAGAATAAAAACTGTAGGAAATTTGGCAGAGAGAGGAGAATTTGCTTAAGAAATTCGGCAAAGGAAAAGTGAATGAATGAATGGCCTCTCTTTTCCTTTTATAGCCGAATTTACTAGCTAGAGTCCCTTACTTGGCCACCACTCTTCTATTTTGATAGCTTTATCCCTTGACTTATCACTTTATTAAAGGAATTTAATCCAACAATTATCTCTTGAAAATAATGATAAATAAATCCCTTTTTTATCCCCTATTTATCCCTTAAAAATAAAAGAATAAAAGATCCTAATTTATAGCCATGTGCCGTCCAACTCCCTTGCTCCTTGCAGCAAAATAAAACTCTTTTATTTGCTCCCCAAGTGACTCGAACTCAGGCCCACTTGCATAGCTTGTGGCGTCACCTACCTGGGCCTTAAGTGATATCTTCAGGCCACTTTTCCAAGCCTGTTTGTGTGTCAAATTCCTCCTATTAATTTTCTTAAGGCCACCCTGCCTTAGTTTCCTCTTTTTAACCTTTAAAACTTGACATTTCTTTACATTTCCAAGTTTCCAGAAATTTTCGTTTGCCTCTTTTGAATCATTTCCAAATCATTTCCTTACCTTTCTGAGTTTCCAAAAAGGTTCACTTTCCTCTTTTAAACTTAACATTTCCATACATTTCTAGGTTTCCAAAAATGTTCAAAACATAGTCATAACACATAAGACACGTCATTTCTTACAATTAAACCGAAAATGCATAGGCCCTTTTCAAGATGTTACAGTTCTACCCCCTTAAAATAATTTCGTCCTCGAAATTACTTACTAACGAACAGTCGTACTTCCTAGCTCACCACACTACGCTACTGCTGTGCACTCTGATCTTAAGAAACTATCATACTTTCTAGGCACATTCTCTTAGTTTACAATCAAGGTTCCATACACCTTACTAACAACATAAGAACGAACTGACTTTACAACGAACAAGGCAATTAAGGTATTCCAGAACCACGTCCCCTAGAGCTCATTTCTACGATCGTGCTTTAATCTAATTAAGAAATTTTATGAATTAGCCTTTATTCCACTGATTACCCGCGAAAAAGTTTTATGAAAAGAATTTTAGGAGTGGATCTTTCGTATTCATACATGCACACAGTCTTTACATTCATACATTCATCAATCAATTATGAACTTTCGTTCATTCAGAGAAATGTTGTAGTTTTCATTGTAACTGTTTTTCCACTACCCAGGGGTATTTTCGTAATTTGTCCTACAGGGGTGTTTTCGTAATTTTTCAAAAGAAAAAGTTTCTTGGTGATTTTTTCAAAAAGTATTTTGGAATTTTTAAATTCCCGGGGCACTTTGGAAAGTTTTGAAATCCGGGGGTATTTCGGTAATTTTGGAGCTCGGGGGTATTTTGGTAATAAACCAGGGTAAATTTGTAAATCTTACTAAATCAAGGGTATTTCAACATTTGCAAAACTTGAGGGTTCTTTTTGAGAATTCTATTTTCCAAAACGGTGAGGTTGCAAAAATTTTGGAATTCAGGGTCATTTTGGTAATTTTGTAAGTTAGGGGCAATTTCGTAATTTTTTTCCAAATCGGAGCATTTTGGACTTTTACAAAATAGAGGTTTGGGATACTTTTACAAAATAAGAGAGTTTTATTGAAATCGGGGTAATATGGTAATTTTCAAATCCCAAGGGTAGTTTTGTAATTTTACAACTAGGGGTATTTTAGTAATTTTCACAAATCAAGAATATTTGAGAGAATTTTATAAAATCGTGTTTGCAATTCAAAAGGGTAATTTTTTAAAAGTTTGAAAACTAGGGTTTCCATAAAAAAAATGCGGCTGGTCCCTTTCGGGTTTTAGTTAAAGGTTTAGCCCATGAATAAGTCCTCTAGGTTAGGGTGAACCGAAGCTACGCACCAGGTAGGATTCCTGC
Organism: Gossypium australe; assembly: GCA_005393395.2. Classification (NCBI taxonomy): domain Eukaryota; kingdom Viridiplantae; phylum Streptophyta; class Magnoliopsida; order Malvales; family Malvaceae; genus Gossypium; species Gossypium australe. Next base: position 43,116,245 of record CM016620.1, on the reverse strand, counting down.
GAAGAGGAGGTGAGTCACTAGGACTGCTTAAATACCAGGCTCTTCCGGATCCAATCCTATACATGCACACAATGGTTGCCACACCCTAACTCGGCGACTTAGACACAGGTTTGTTTAATTAGGCAATTAAGTCTTATGTAGTTGTTGGGGTAACTAGTCCTAGGGTTCAAATACTTATCATGCTAATCAACGTTCCATTCCACTTCTACCCTTCTACAATTCATAATATAAATCACCCAAAGGTTAGGGGTACTTACCTGGTGGACTTCGGGTCGGAGACTTAGGTGCCATGCCAGAAAAACCTGCTTATTTCCAAAAATATTTTCATAAAAACTCATTTGGGCTCGATTTGAAAACGTTTTGGGCCTTAGACCACAGGCCGAGAGTTTAAAACTGGGCTCTGATACCAAATTGAAACACCCCAAACCCGACCCACGAGCTTTGACCAGATTTGGTATGTTCCTCAAGAAAACCGATTCAAATTCTTTTGCTTCTTAGGAAAAACTTGTGCGATTTTTAAAAAATATTGTTTTGGGTTGGGCTTGAGTTGAAAACGAATTCGATTTTATATTGAAAACCCTTTCTAATTTTAAGTGATAAAACATATAGAGTATATTCAAAAAATAAATTACTTAATCTCTAGCTTAATAAAAATTTGTAAACATAATTAAACAATAAGACAGAAATAAAATAGTTCACTATGGCCTTATTACATCAAATATGACCCAAATTTAAAACCAAAGTACTTAAAGAAAATAAAAGTCCAAATCATAGATTTCTTGCTGTGCATGGCCATCCCTAAGCTTCTGCCGAACCCGGTCCATTACTGATCGTCACCTGAAAATAGTTCCCACAACGGCACAACAGGGTGAGTCAAATGGACTCAATGTGTAACCAACACTAAGTCCAAATAGATTTAGGCATACCATACATATCGTATTCACATAATAATTCATATAACAAATAGTAATGCAACTTATTCACATGTGCTACTTAATGGGCTTGGCCCATAACCATATCACATTCTTATAATAGGGTAGTTAACCACATAATTTCCACATACTGGGCTTAGCCCATTTCCACACTGATCCACATTCATATACTGGGCTTGGCCCTTTTCTTAATAATCCACATATCAACTGGGCTTGGCCCATTTCCACATTAAATATTCATATCAGATATAATATGCAAAGTGCACCCAACCCAACCTAGGTCCATCCTCTACACACCCCCGTATCCAGCCTACCACACACCAGGGGATTAACAAATCACCCTCTCCTTTTCACTCCAAAGGCAATCAATGCCGTCCACGTGCAATTAAGCACAATAATCCACAACGCCACCTCAGTCAGCACCAATCCACGATGTAGCCGTAGCTAACACCAAAACCACGATGGGACACATAGTCACTCATCAACCACGATATGGCACATAGCCTATATTCACATTCTTAATCGCAAATAAATCCACGACGTGACCTCAGTCATTCATCAACCACGCAAACTTAATCGCAAATAAATCCACGACGTGACCTCAGTCAACGTCAATCCACGATGTAGCTCAAGGCTAACATCAAACCACGTACTCGAAGTACACCCGTACCTTCTTTCATATCCCAACCCATGCATATGCAACAAGTAATAGTGGCATAATAATAAATGCATGCACATGTTATTAAGGCAATCAATCACATTTCCACAGGCATAGTCACATTCACATCGGCACCTTCACATTCTTATCATTATTCTCATGTTACACATAACATATTTCATAATCCTAGTAGGAGTAGGAAACGTACCTGAGTACTTTTGTACCATAGCATGGTACTTAGCCATATTCACATTCTTATAACATACATGCATATTTAAATATTGCCATAAACTTATTAAGAATTAGTGTGGGGTACACACCTGATTTGCTTAAGGTTTCCAATCCAAATCCCGAAAAGCTTGATCTAATGCCTTAGATCTTAGATCTCTACATTTAATCAATCATTTAATACTGAGTAAAGAGCCATTCGGCCATAAATCCAAATCCTAGTAGGATTAGTACACTAAAACTTACCTTGGTGTCGAATTGACTATAGTCAAATCCCGAAACTTCGCAGAGTTGTCCCCTTGCAATCGGCTAGGCACTAAAATCACTTAACTAATTAGTTTCGGCTTTTAGACGAAATAAGAAATAGATCTTCATACCAAAATAAGCCTTGGTCGAATGCTATAGACACTTGCCTTGTGGATTTTAAATCCCGAAACTCACCGAATAACTAGGGAACACGCGGCCTATGGTGTACCTTCGGGAAAAGAACTTCTCCTTCCTTGTAGTTGACACTTAGTAAATCCCGAAAGATCTCCTCAAGGTTTCGGCAACAAGAATATTGATGGGATTAGTCCTAGATTTTCGACAAATCTAAAAGAAAAGAATAGAAATCAAACTTGTTCTTACCTTTAAAGAAATCGACAGCACCTAAGCTTGAAGCCACTTGAGATATTCGGCTATGGCCTTAAAAGGCTTACTTCTGACTTTTGGAGGGATTAGAAAGAAAAAAGAAGGAAGAATAAAGATGGAGGATTCGGCTAGAACACAAGGTATTTCAGCTTTGGCTAACAAAGAGAAGAAGAATAAAAACTGTAGGAAATTCGGCAGAGAGAGGAGAATTTGCTTAAGAAATTCGGCAAAGGAAAAGTGAATGAATGAATGGCCTCTCTTTTCCTTTTATAGCCGAATTTACTAGCTAGAGTCCCTTACTTGGCCACCACTCTTCTATTTTGATAGCTTTATCCCTTGAATTATCACTTTATTAAAGGAATTTAATCCAACAATTATCTCTTGAAAATAATGATAAATAAATCCCTTATTTATCCTCTATTTATCCCTTAAAAATAAAAGAATAAAAGCTCCTAATTTATAGCCATGTGCCGTCTAACTCCCTTGCTCCTTGCAGCAAAATAAAACTCTTTTATTTGCTCCCCAAGTGACTCGAACTCAGGCCCACTTGCATAGCTTGTGGCGTTACCTACCTGGGCCTTAAGTGATATCTTCAGGCCACTTTTCCAAGCCTGTTTGTGTGTCAAATTCCTCCTATTAATTTTCTTAAGGCCACCCTGCCTTAGTTTCCTCTTTTTAACCTTTAAAACTTGACATTTCTTTACATTTCCAAGTTTCCAGAAATTTTCGTTTGCCTCTTTTGAATCATTTCCAAATCATTTCCTTACCTTTTTGAGTTTCCAAAAAGGTTCACTTTCCTCTTTTAAACTTAACATTTCCATACATTTCCAGGTTTCCAAAAATGTTCAAAACATAGTCATAACACATAAGACACGTCATTTCTTACAATTAAACCGAAAATGCATAGGCCCTTTTCAGGATGTTACAATTTGTGTATCATCTCATACTACAGTGGTGGAGATTTGATTTTTGGGCAAGCCTATGGGATTAACTTTTCAAGTTCGACTTCTGAGAGCTTAATTTTGAACCTTAAACACCTTGAGTGACTTGAGTGAATCTTTAGTGAGGATGTCAACCCTTGTTGATTTAGAATTAAAGGTAATTATTTAGATAAAAGGAGACACCTACGTTTTTGTGCTACAAATGTATGACTTTTATTGTTTGAATCTTTAGGACTCTTCGAGTTAGATCATCCATGTATAAATTATCTATGAATTATGATGAGACATTGTTGATAGGAATTATGAATCATGGAAAGTTTGTCTTAATTGTAAGTTGAGAATTTTGCTTGAGGACAAGCAAAAGCTTAAGTGTGGGGGTATTTGATAAACCGTAAAAGCAACATATTTTAATCCCACATTTAGTATGCTTTTGGATGATTTAAGCCTTTCTTGATATAAAAAGGTGCTCTTAATCCTTTCTTTTCATGTCTTATACTCAGGAAAGCACCTGAGGATGAAAAGAATGAAAAACGGGCTTAAAACGGGCCAAATGGGCCAATTCACAAAATCGACAAGGCCTGGACTTCAAGCCACATGGTCGTGCCTCATGGATCAGCTAGAACATGACCTGACCATGATTCACACGGCCGTGCCTCTATAAACAGACCCAAACATGGCCTGAAGTCGATCCATACGGGCGTGTGCCATGGCCGTGTCCCTGTCGCTGGAAAGAGCAATTTCCTTCAAGAAAGGATACTTGGAGGCAAAGAAGCACATTCTGAAGCCTATTCAAACACCCAAGTAGAAATTCTACTTAAATTAGGATACTTAGGGGCCAAGCAAAGCATCACAAAGTCTATATAAACAGCCAAGGGGGCAACTTGAAAGGGGAGTTCGGCAGAAGCCGGAACGGGCAGTGAAGCTAGGCCAAGGAGCCAAGCCGAAAAGGTCATAGTTGTGGGAATCACTCGAAGTTAGCCAGTTGATCCATCTCAAGAAGCCGGAATTCAATTCAAGACGGCGGATTTATCCTTCAATTCCTTCAGAGAGTTTTAGGGATTTCTTATGTTTTGTTTTATCTTTTCTCTTGAGATGTTTTATTTATTTGTTATGAACTAAACCCTTCAGATACCTGAAAGGGATGAAACCTAGATGAATCTTGTTATTGATTTCTGAATTATGTGATAAATACTTAGTTTGTTCTAAATTATGTGTGCTTAATCCAAATTTGATGTGCTTAGGTGGAGGAGGAATAGACCCTGCCTAAGAGTAGATCTAGCGTAATTAAGCGGAGTTGATAGCACGCCTAGAGATAGGGTGACGAGATGTTGCCGGATTAGGGTGAAACCTAATATGGGAATCCATAGATCGATTTACTGCTATTCTAGGGGGTTATTATTCGAGAAAGAGATTTTCGTTAATTAACCTAGGGTTAGACATTATTCGCCTTGAGAGAGGGTTTAATATACGTTAGGGAGTCCTACGGATCAAACTAAGTGAATAAATTGTATGGTTCAGTGTTAGATAACAAGTGAAGTCTAGGTAGATTCTTCCTGAGGGTATCGTCGTGATCAACTGAGTTTTCCTTCAAGTTATTTTCCAATTCATTCTTTTTGTCTTCGCGTCTTTGCTTAGTAGTCGTTAATTTAGATTAAAGAAACTCCACTTTATTTTAGGCTAAATAATAAAAAGAAAGTTAGTATTAGTACTTTTAGTTCCTTTGGGTTTGCCAATCTGGTCTTGCCTAAACTATACTACTGTTCGATAGGTACACTTGCCTTTAATCGTTGTCAGAGTTAGTTTCCAGGTTCGATCTCATTCATTATAAATTTAAAACTCTGATTTCAGCGATCAACTGTCGACGGTACACTGGCTGCCACACGGCCGTGATGGAGGTCGTCTAGTGGACCATGTAACTCTTTAACTTTGGATTTGGGTCACACGGGTGTGTGTTAGACCGTGTGTTGGAAAATAAGGTGCAGGAGTCACACGAGCTGACACACGGGCATGTGTCCAGGTCGTGTAATTCACTGACTTTGATTTTGGGTCACACGGGCAAACCACACGGCCATGTGTAAGACCGTGTGGAGCCACACGGGCGTGTGAGCCTAGAAATTGAAATTCTGTTAAAGTTGTAGTTGATGTGTGAGGCGAATGTAAGCCGTCCGCAGGATGTGTCGAAACTAAACTGAATTGTATGATCTATTTTATTGTGAATATTAGTGACTCTGGATATCGATATGAGTTGGATATTAATGCTATCAACACTCTATTATACTGGAAGTGTGTGATCGTATCTGCATCTGAATTATATATATATGTCATTTGTTCTGCATCTGCATGGGTGGGAGTTATGAATTGAAGGAAGTGTTCTGTACTGATTTGGTGGTCAAACCACCCATAATTATGTTTGATCTAGCAGTGAGATTGTAAACAGTGCAACATGTCACACCAACACTATGAGGTGTATAGGAATGGATGGGCATTATATACCTATTGGTGTTTAGGGTGGGTCGAGATGGTGTGTAGTGATTGGGGTAGGAAATTGCATCTGTATCTGTGTCTGTATTACATCTATATCTACTACGTATCAAAACTGTTTTGTGTCCAAAACTGTCTTGAGTTATTAATCTAACTGACAAGACTGAGTTGCTATTTGAACGCTTAATAATATCTAAGCTATTATACATAGGCTAATTTGTTTACGTTATATTCTAAGCTACAACACGCTAACTATTTTGAATGAATTTCAGGGAAATCCCAAGACTAAGTGGCCGGCGGACGAAGGACTCGGTCACCTATCAGACTTATTATATATATGTGTGTGTGTGTGTAACATCCTGAGTTTTTAGGCCTATGCGCTTAATCGGTGAAAATGAGTAATGAGTTAATTTAATTGTTAGGGGTCCAAATTGGGCTCAGGATGTGGTCAAGGCCCTGGTGAAATTTTTGTTTGGGCACTATAGAGTTTTAAAAGGTGGTATCTGTGTTTAAATTATCAAAATGGGCTTGTGGCCCAGTGGTCAGTGGCGCCACTTAGGGAGCAAGGAGGTGACGCCATAACAAGGGAGATAGGGGCCCAAAATTTAAGTTTCATGGAGCCCAATTCTTTTAATTTAAGTTAGCTAATTTTCGGCATTTGGGTTAGGTGGAGTGGATGGCAACAAGGCTCAAAAATAGGAGGATTTATATGAATAAGATAATGTAGATATTATAGTTGATAATATGGAAGATAAAAGGAGAAAAGATAGGAGCTATCTACAAGGCTAGGAGTTAGCCGAAATTTCTATAAATAGGGAGGGTTCTCTTCTTTATTTTGCGACATTTAGGGTTTCCACCTTTTCTTTCTCATCTTTCTTCTAAAAGCCGAAAACTCCATTATTCTCTTCTTTCTTCTAAAAGCTGAAAACTCCATCATTCTCTTCTTTCTTCTAAGAGCCGAAAACTCCATCATTCTCTTCTTTCTTCTAAAAGCCGAAAACTCCATCATTCTCTTCTTTCTTCTAAAAGCCGAAAACCCCATTATTCTTTTCTCTTCTTTCTCCTAAAAGTCGAAAACTCCATTATTCTCTTCTTTCTTCTAAAAGCCGAAAACTCTATTATTCTCTTCTTTCTTCTAAAAGCCAAAAACTCCATTATTCTCATCTTTCTTCTAAAAGCCGAAAACTCCATTATTCTCTTCTTTCTTCTAAAAGCCGAAAACTCCATTACTCTCTTCTTTCTTCTAAAAACCGAAAACTCCATTATTCTCTTCTTTCTTCTAAAAGCTAAAAACTCCATCATTCTCTTCTTTCTTCTAAAAGCCGAAAACTCCATTATTCTATTCTCTTCTTTCTTCTAAAAGCTGAATCTATATAGATTTCTTCGAATCATCTTCTCTTACTGATTTTCGCAAAAAGCCAGAATCCTCTGGGAGTAGCCGAATCTTCTCTAGTAAGTAGATATCTTCGATCTGAAAGCCGAAAACGCTAGTCCCTGAATCTTATATCTCTTTTCGGGATTTCAAGGCAGATAGCGGTGGTGTTGGCTACGAATAGCGTCGACTTAGAGGGTCTCGTTAACGGTAATCAGGTGTGTAGATCCTTATCACATAAGTTTTATTTTGTATTATACCTGTTAGGGGCTGAAAAGCCGAAAAATGAGGCTGTATGAACAGTCGTGTGTAGATCCTTATCACATAAGTTTTATTTTGTATTATACCTGTTAGGGGCTGCAAAGTCGAAAAATGAGGCTGTATGAACAGTCGTGTGTAGATCCTTATCACATAAGTTTTATTTTGTATTATACCTGTTAGGGGCTAAAAAGCCGGAAAATGAGGCTGTATGAACAATCGTGTGTAGATCCTTATCACATAAGTTTTATTTTGTATTATACCTGTTAGGGGCTGAAAAGTCAGAAAATGAGGCTGTATGAACAGTCGTGTGTAGATCCTTATCACGTAAGTTTTATTTTGTATTATACCTGTTAAGGGCTGAAAAGTCGGAAAATGAGGCTGTATGAACAGTCGTGTGTAGATCCTTATCACATAAGTTTTATTTTGTATTATACCTGTTAGGGGCTGAAAAGCCGAAAAATGAGGCTGTATGAACAGTCGTGTGTAGATCTCTAACACACTAATAATCTGTATGAATATATGTATATTTATGTTATGGGCTAAAAAGCCGGAAAGTGGCTATGTAGACAGTCGAATGAAACCCAAAAAGGGTTAGGCAAGGAATGCCAGGTACGTAATCATAGAACTTCTCTATGTGTATCGATGTATACGAAAGACTGTAATCTCTTAGGTAGTAGATTGTTTGATTTTGTATGAATGTATGCATGGGATGGATTTGTTATGAAAAGGGGAAATGAAATGGTAGGTCACTTGGTAATCGGTGGTAGAAAACCCACGTTAAAATTCCTGATTGATAGGAATAGGCAATACGGCTCCCGTTTTGGTGTGTAGCGGATGGAGGGTTGATTGTAGAAATCCCCAAGGTGTGATGGTTGGTACGGGTTGGTGTGTAGAGGATGGAATTCTAGGATGGGTTGGGCTTTGCATCATTTATTATCTGTCATGTGATTATGATTGTTGCCATTGTGTATGGGCCTGGGCTCATAATGTGTTTGTGGGCCCAAGCTTTTTATGTGTTTCGGGATTTACACACTGAGACTTGGTGACTCACCCTATTATTTTTCCCTAACTTTTCAGATGAGCAATAGATCGTGGACAAGGGAGCCGAGACGGACTCGAGGGGCCATCAAGTTTTTATTTCTATAGATTATTTTCGGTTTTCCTTTAAGTTTTGTTTTGGGAATATTTAGGTAATAAGGCCCCATAGTTTATATTCGCCTAAGTAGTTGTAACATCCTGAAAAGGGCCTATGCATTTTCAGTTAAATTGTACGAAATGTCAAGTCTCAAGAACTATGAATAAATTTTTGATATTTTTGGAAACCTAGAAATGGAAATGGAAATGGAAATGGAAATGAACATTTTTGGAAACTTGAACATTTTTGGAAACTTGAACATTTTGGAAACTTGAACATTTTTGGAAACCTGAACATTTTTGGAAATGATTCAAAAATGGAAAGTAAACATTTCTGGAAACTTGGAAATGTAAGAAAAATGGCAAGTTACAGAGCCGATCGAAAATTTTAGGAAACTTAGAAATGATGCCGAAATGTCAAATTTTAAAGTTCAAAATAGAAAATAAGGGCTAGAGGGCCTTAAAAGAAAAAGATGGAGAAGTTTGACACACAAACAGGCTTGGAAAAGTGGCCTGAAGATGCCACTTAAGGCCTAAGGAGATGGCGTCACATGCAGGGAAATAGGCCTGGGTTCGAGTCACTTGAGAAGCAAATAAATAAGTTTTATTTTTGCTTCCAGAAGGCTGAGGTGGACGGCATGGGTTTCTAGAAAAGGAAGAGTTTTATTTGCATAAATATGTGAATAATAAGTGATAAATAAAGGATTTTCTTTTAAGATAATTGAGGAGATAATTGATGGATTAAAGGCTTTTATCTTTTAAATAAAAGAGATAATATTATCAAAAAGAGGAGTGGTGGCCAAGTAAGGGACTCCTAGGCTGATAACTTTGGCTATAAAAGGAGGGCAGAAGGGCTACTCATTCACTTTTGCTTCCTCTTTGCCGAAATTTTCCTAGCTCTCTCCCCCTCTCTGCCGAATTTTTCTTTAAGCAAGATCCATCTTCTTTTCTTCTATTTTCTTCTCTGTTTCTACTGTCAAAGCCGAATCTTTGTTGATTCTAAGTAAAGGAGCAATCAACTACAACATCAAAAGGGTTTCTACAACTGTCGAATACAAGGATCAAGGATCTAAGGTAAGATAAATTTATTTGATTAAGGGTTATGATGTATATGTTAGATTAGATCTAACATGAAGATTTCGCCAGACATATAGGGCAAGGAATCCTCTTCAGATTTGGAATTTGTATGGTAAGTGATATTCGGCCAAAGCTTAATTTTGGTATTTAGAATTATTTTCCATTATTTCAAAAGCCGGAAACTGACATGGTTACATGTCTAGTGATAGCCGATTTCAAGGAAAAGGATACTAGCAATTTTGGGATTTGATTTACAATCATCCAATTCGGCACAAGGTAAGTAATACAAATCCTACTAGGATTTGGTTTTTAAGCCAAATAGGTTTGTTAATATGTTTTATTGAATGGCCGAATATAGGAGTCAAAGATCTAGATCGGTAGATTGTTCTTCGGGATTTCAAGGAATCTATTAAGCCAATCAGGTGTGTACTCACATTAATTTTTGATATATCATATGGCAATTATTTTTAATATACGAATATGCATAAGAATGTGAATGTGGCTAAGTACCACAAATGTGGTAAGAGTACCCAGGTACGTTTCCTACTTTCGATAGGATTACGATTATGTTATATTGTTAACATGTGAATAATGAGAAATTAAGTATGTTATGCATGATATATGGGGCATTCGGGATATATGTGAAAGGGGAAGAAGGTGTTGACTTCGGTCTCACCAACGGAATATGGTGACTACGGTCACATTATTTGAATATGGTAACTCCGGTTACATTATTTGAATATGGTAACTCCGGTTACATTATCTGAATTTGGTAACTTCGGTTACATTATTTGAATATGGTGTCTAATGACACAAATTATATGGGCGACGAGCACGTCGACTGCAGCGACTGCCTTCGATGGTGTGTAGCGGATGGAGGGTTGACTTAGTAGTCCCCACGGTGTGATTGGTAGGTACGGGTGGTGTGTAGCGGATGGACCATTAGGCTTGGGTTTGGGTTGCATCATTTATTTTATATGAACATGAACTTGATATGAACTTGTATGCCTGATTTGTTGAATGTTAATGTTGTGTACACATTGAGTCTGTTGACTCACCCCGTTGTGGGAACTATTTTCAGGTGATGAATAGTGACGGACCGGGACGGTAGACCTTGAGGTGGCCATGCATCAATTTGAAGATTTTATCTCTTTTTGACTTTATTTCTTTTTAGTACATTTAATTTTATTATCGGGTTTTATTTGATGTAATAAGGCCATAAGGCCAGTGGATTTTATTTATTTCTGCTTTATTTTTTTTAATTATTTTGTTACAAACGATTGTTGGATTAAATTTTAAGTGAAATATATTTTTATAAACCTAAAAAAAATTATTTTGTCACCTTAATAAAATTGGATTTTTAAATTAATTAAATGGGTTTCTCAACCTAAGCCCAATCCAAAACAATATTTCCTAGAGTTTTACAAATTTTCTCTAAGTAACAAAGAATTTGAAAACCGGTTTACTTAAGGAACATACCAGATCCGGTCCGGGCTCGTGGGCCGGGTGTGGGGTGTTTCAGCTTGGTATCAGAGCCCAGTTTAAACTCTCGGCCTGTGGGCTCAGGCCCAAAAAGTTTTGAATTCGAGCCCAAATGATCTTCTTTGAAAATAAGCAGGTTTTCTGGCATGGCACCTAAGTCTCCGACCCGCAGTCCACCAGGTAAGTGCCCCTAACTATTTGGGTGATTATGTGAATTATGTTGTGAATATTAGAAGGGTAGAAAAGGCATGGAACGTAGAGTAGTATGATAGGAACTTGAACCCTAGGATTAGACTACTCAAACACAAAACACATAAGACTTAATGCACTAAACAAACCTATGGCTAGGTCACTGAGCTAGGGTGTGTTAACCCCTGTGCGCATGTCTAGGATTGGATCCGGAAGAGCCTGGTATTTAAGCAGTCCTAGTGACTCACCTCCTCTTCTCAGGAATCCTACCTGGTGCGTAGCTTCGGTTCACCCTAACTCAGAGGGCTCAGTAGGTGTGGCAACCTCTGTGCGCATGTCTAGGAATGGTTTCGGTGGGAGCTTGGTATTTAAGCAGTCCGCGTGACTCACCTCCTCTCCACTCGAATCCTGCCTGGTGCGTAGCTTTGGTTCACCCTGACCAAGAGGGCTCGGCCATAGGCTAAACATAATGACTAAAACCCGAAAGGGAACTAGCCATGTTTTTCCTAAAAAAAAAAAAAGAAGAACAAAACAACAAAACCCAGTTTTAAAATTCTCAAAACTTTCTTTTGAATTTGAGAAAACCATCTTTATAAAATTTTTTTGAAAAATTTCTGATTTGTGAAAATTACAAAAATGCCCCTAGTGGCAAAATTACCAAAATGCCCTTGATTTACAAAATATGAACCTACCTAACAGTTTTGCCAAAATTTCCTTATTTTATAAGTGTTCACAAACCCTAATTTGCAAACTATCAAAAATACCTTGATTTTGAAAAAAAAAATTTCAAAATTGCCCCTAACTTACAAAATGACCAAAATGACCCCGGTTTCCGAAATTTTTGCAAACATCACCATTTGAAAAGGGAAACTCTCAAAAAAAAAAAGAACCCTCAAAGTTTTACAACTTTTGAAATATCCCTAACTTATTAAATTTTACAAAACTACCCTGGTTTTTGGAAAATTACCGAAATACCCCCGAGGTCAAAAATTTCCGAAATACCCCTGGATTTCAAAATTTTTTCCAAAATTACCCCAGGACTTTAAAATTACCAAAATATTTTCGACAAAAACATCAAGGAACTTTTTTATCTTGAAAAATTACGAAAATACCCCTGTAGGACAAAATTACGGAAATACCCCTGGGTAGTGGAAACACAATAACGATGAAAATTACAACGTTTCTCTGAATGAACGAAAGTTCATGCTTCTTTGATGGATGAATGAATGAATGGAAAGACTGTATGCTTGTGTGAATACGAAAGAACCACTCCTAAAACTCTTGTCATAAAATTTCTTCGCGAGTAAACAAATGAAACCAAAGTACTAATACATAAAACTTCTTAATCAGATCTCGACGCCGAAATGAGCTCTAGAGGACATGGCCGTCGTGGACGCGGTAGAGGAAGAATGACTAGGTTAGAACCCGTTAGATCGGGTCAAGGGTCTGATAATGAGGTACCACCACCCCCATCGCTCCCAGCTGTTGGTGTGGAGCAGCAAGCTCAGACGGGGGACGATGCTGTGTCGCGGGCTGTGCTGCGAGTTCTGGAGTTGGTGGCGGGGGCAGGAGGAAATTCGGGAACACGTAAGTCTGTGCCTGAACGGCTCCGAGCTAATTGAGCGGAAATGTTTTGAGAAGTATCTGGAGTGGCACCCAGTACAGCTGAGTACTGGTTGGAAGCAACAGAGCGCATCATGGATGCGCTTGATCTAACCCCTGAAGAAAAGTTAAAGGGAATGGTGGCACTGTTACGCGATGAAGCGTATCAATGGTGGTTAACTGTGCGGGATGGTGCCACGGCTGAGGATTTGACCTAGGAATATGTTAAGGAGGCATTCCAGAAGAAATATGTGGGAACCAGGTATACAGATGAGCAAAGAAAGGCTTTTCTGGGGTTGGTACAAGGGAGTAAGTCTGTCGCAGAATATGAGGCGGAATTTCTGAGGTTGAGCCGTTATGCTCGAGGGGTAGTGGCAACTGAGCATGAACGCTGTGTCCGTTTTGAGGACGGACTGAGGGACGATCTGAGACTGTTGATAGCACCGCATCAGGAGCGGGAATTCTCTACTTTGGTGGAAAAGGCCAAGGTGGCCGAAGGGATTAATGATGCTACCAAACAGACTGTGGATAGGAATAAGCCCAAAAGAGGTTTTGGACCATCTGGAAAGGGTTACAAGAGGCCTAGAGTTGACGGGCCACGAAATCAACAAGCTGGTACAGGCTGGCAGTATCGCCCTTGTGAGCATTGTGGAAAGAAGCACTTGGGAGAGTGCTGGAGAAAGACGGGAGGATGTTTCAAGTGTGGGTCCAAGGACCATATGCTTAAGGATTGTCCCAAGCAAACAGATGAGAGCCGACCGGCAGTTCAGAATGCTAGCCAGACGGGTAGAGGAGGACAGCAGCCTCAGCAAGGTCGTGGACCGAACCATGGAGGAAATGGTTCGGGCCGTGGACGTGAAGCACCAAGAGGAGGTGCTGAAGGTGCAGACGCGAGGCAACCAAGGTTGGTTTATGCAGTTGGCCGTCGCGAGGAGGAATATGTGCCAGATATGACTACGGGTACGTTCCTCATTTTTGGAATACCTTTAATTGCTTTGCTTGTTATAGGGTTAGCTTATTCTTGTATTGCTGGTGAAGTGACTAAAACTTTGGATGTGAACCTAGAGAATGTGCCTAGAAAGTATGATAGTTCTTTAGGATCAGAGTGCGCAGCAATAGCGTAGTGGGGTGAGTTAGACCATACGATTATTCGTTAGTAAGTAATTTCGAGGACGAAATTATTTTAAGAGGGGTAGAACTGTAACATCCTGAAAAGGGCCTATGCATTTTCAGTTAAATTGTACGAAATGTCAAGTCTCAAGTACTATGAATAAATTTTTGATATTTTTGGAAACCTAGAAATGGAAATGGAAATGGAAATGGAAATGGAAATGGAAATGGAAATGAACATTTTTGGAAACTTGAACATTTTTGGAAACTTGAACATTTTTGGAAACCTGAACATTTTTGGAAATGATTCAAAAATGGAAAGTAAACATTTCTGGAAACTTGGAAATGTAAGAAAAATGGCAAGTTACAGAGCCGATCAAAAATTTTAGGAAACTTAGAAATGATGCCGAAATGTCAAATTTTAAAGTTCAAAATAGAAAATAAGGGCTAGAGGGCCTTAAAAGAAAAAGATGGAGAAGTTTGACACACAAACAGGCTTGGAAAAGTGGCCTGAAGATGCCACTTAAGGCCTAAGGAGATGGCGTCACATGCAAGGAAATAGGCCTGGGTTCGAGTCACTTGAGAAGCAAATAAATAAGTTTTATTTTTGCTTCCAGAAGGCTGAGGTGGACGGCATGGGTTTCTAGAAAAGGAAGAGTTTTATTTGCATAAATATGTGAATAATAAGTGATAAATAAAGGATTTTCTTTTAAGATAATTGAGGAGATAATTGATGGATTAAAGGCTTTTATCTTTTAAATAAAAGAGATAATATTATCAAAAAGAGGAGTGGTGGCCAAGTAAGGGACTCCTAGGCTGATAACTTTGGCTATAAAAGGAGGGCAGGAGGGCTACTCATTCACTTTTGCTTCCTCTTTGCCGAAATTTTCCTAGCTCTCTCCCCCTCTCTGCCGAATTTTTCTTTAAGCAAGATCCATCTTCTTTTCTTCTATTTTCTTCTCTGTTTCTACTGTCAAAGCCGAATCTTTGTTGATTCTAAGTAAAGGAGCAATCAACTACAACATCAAAAGGGTTTCTACAACTGTCGAATACAAGGATCAAGGATCTAAGGTACGATAAATTTATTTGATTAAGGGTTATGATGTATATGTTAGATTAGATCTAACATGAAGATTTCGACAGACATATAGGGCAAGGAATCCTCTTCAGATTTGGAATTTGTATGGTAAGTGATATTCGGCCAAGGCTTAATTTTGGTATTTAGAATTATTTTCCATTATTTCAAAAGCCGGAAACTGACATGGTTACATGTCTAGTGATAGCTGATTTCAAGGAAAAGGATACTAGCAATTTTGGGATTTGATTTACAATCATCCAATTCGGCAACAAGGTAAGTAATACAAATCCTACTAGGATTTGGTTTTTAAGCCAAATAGGTTTGTTAATATGTTTTATTGAATGGCCGAATATAGGAGTCAAAGATCTAGATCGGTAGATCGTTCTTCGGGATTTCAAGGAATCTATTAGGCCAATTAGGTGTGTACTCACATTAATTTTCGATATATCATATGGCAATTATTTTTAAGATACGAATATGCATAAGAATGTGAATGTGGCTAAGTACCACAAATGTGGTAAGAGTACCCAGGTACGTTTCCTACTTTCGATAGGATTACGAATATGTTATATTGTTAACATGTGAATAATGAGAAATTAAGTATGTTATGCATGATATATGGGGCATTCGGGATATATGTGAAAGGGGAAGAAGGTGTTGACTTCGGTCTCACCAACGGAATATGGTGACTACGGTCACATTATTTGAATATGGTAACTCCGGTTACATTATTTGAATATGGTAACTCCGGTTACATTATCTGAATTTGGTAACTTCGGTTACATTATTTGAATATGGTGTCTAATGACACAAATTATATGGGCGATGAGCACGTCGACTGCAGCGACTGCCTTCGATGGTGTGTAGCGGATGGAGGGTTGACTTAGTAGTCCCCACGGTGTGATTGGCAGGTACGGGTGGTGTGTAGCGGATGGACCATTAGGCTTGGGTTTGGGTTGCATCATTTATTTTATATGAACATGAACTTGATATGAACTTGTATGCCTGATTTGTTGAATGTTAATGTTGTGTACACATTGAGTCTGTTGACTCACCCCGTTGTGGGAACTATTTTCAGGTGATGAACAGTGACGGACCGGGACGGTAGACCTTGAGGTGGCCATGCATCAATTTGAAGATTTTATCTCTTTTGGACTTTATTTCTTTTTAGTACATTTAATTTTATTATCGGGTTTTATTTGATGTAATAAGGCCATAAGGCCCAGTGGATTTTATTTATTTCTGCTTTATTTTTTTTAATTATTTTGTTACAAACGATTGTTGGATTAAATTTTAAGTGAAATATATTTTTATAAACCTAAAGGAAATTATTTTGTCACCTTAATAAAATTGGATTTTTAAATTAATTAAATGGGTTTCCCAACCTAAGCCCAATCCAAAACAATATTTCCTAGAGTTTTATAAATTTTCTCTAAGTAACAAAGAATTTGAAAACCAGTTTACTTAAGGAACATACTAGATCCGGTCCGGGCTCGTGGGCCGGGTGTGGGGTGTTTCAGTAGTTTTTTTTAATATTTGCAACTTATGAATTTATGTCAGGGATTTATTTATACCAAATAATAATAATACAAGGTTTCTTTTCAAATGTCTCTTATTTATTCAAATATTGCCTAATAACTTACGATTTCCAAAACTAACTTAGCAAAAGATTTTAACGTTCAACCCGTAGCATACCAGATCCGGTCGAAACATATGGGCCGAGTTTGGGGTGTTACAGTGTGTGTGTGTGTGTGTGTGTGTGTGTGTGTGTGTGTGTGTGTGTGTGTGAATTTATGTCTTTGATTTCGTATTTAAGCTTCAAAGATTTAACTATGTTTTCAAATAAAGAATGATTTTATAACTTAACTATTGATTGAAAAACTCGCTCTAAGTATGATTGTGTTTTGGTAAGTTAGTGTGACGTTCTAGACTTGGCCTTCCTGTGTAGGCTGGAATTAGGTGTTACACTTGTCCTCGAAATTCGACTTTTAATATTTAAAAATGAAATTAGAAAAAAATCATAAAACACGAGAAGTTTACTATGAATCACATGATAAATTTCGATTTTAACCTCTTAAAAATTTATACTTTATCTTTGATTTTGTAACTGACATTGCCTTGAAAATCGAATTTTAATATTTACAAATAAAATTTAAAAACCATAAAACACATGGTAAATTTCCATTTTAACCTCTTAAAAATTTATACTTTATCTATACATCCTTAACGGAGTTCACCTCAAAATTCGTTCACCTCAAAATTTGAGTTTCAATATTGAAAAAATGTATTAAAAAGAATCATAAGACACGAGAATTTCGCTATGAATCACATTGTAAATTTCCTTTTTGACCTTTTAAAAATTTATAGTTTATTTTCTATTTGATAACTAACTTGGCCTCGAAATTCGAATTTTAATATTTAAAACTGAAATTAAAAAAAAAAATCATAAAACACTAGAAGTTTGCTATGCATCACATGGTAAATTTCCATTTTAACCTCTTAAAAATGTATACTTTATCTTTCATTTCGTAACAGAGTTCGTCTCAAAATTCAAGTTTCAATAGTTAAAAATGAAATTAAAAAGAATCATAAGAAACGCGAAGTTTCCTATGCATCACATGGTAAATTTCCGTTTTAACCTTTTAAAAATTTATACTTTATATTTGATTCTGTTCCCGACTTAGTCGCGAAATTCAAATTTTAATATTTAAAAATAAAATTAAAAAAATCATAAAGCATGGGAAGTGTGTTGTACATCACATGGTAAATTTCCATTTTAACCTCTTAAAAATTTATACTTTATCTATAATTCCGTAACGGACTTTGCCTCAAAATTCGAGTTTCAATATTTAAAAATGAAGTTAAAAAGAATCATAAGACACGAGCACTTCTCTATGCATCACATTGTAAATTTCCATTTTAACTTCTTAAAAATGTACACTATATCTTAAGAAGAATCATAAGACCCGAGAAGTTTGCAATGCATCACATGGTAAATTTCCATTTTAACCTTTTAAAAATTTATACTTTATCTATAATTTCGTAACAGAATTTGCCTCAAAATTTGAGTTTCAATATTTAAAAATGAAATTAAAAAGATTCATAATATACGAGAACTTCGCTATGCATCACATTGTAAATTTCCATTTTAACCTCTTAAAAATTTACACTATATCTTAAGAAGAATCATAAGACCCGAGAAGTTTGCAATGCATCACATGGTAAATTTCCATTTTAACCTTTTAAAAAGTTATACTTTATCTATAATTTTGTAACAGACTTTGCCTCAAAATTTGAGTTTCAATATTTAAAAATGAAATTAAAAAGATTCATAATACACGAGAACTTCGCTATGGATCGCATTGTAAGTTTTCATTTTAACCTCCTAAAAATTAGTACTTTAATTTTGATCCGGTAACCAATTTGGCCTCGAAATTCGAATTTTAATATTTAATAATTAAATTAAAATCATAAAACACGATAAGTTTGCTATTCATTACATATAAATTTCCATTTTAACGTCTTAAAAAATTATAATTTATAATTGATTCTGTAACCGACATTACCTCAAAAATCGAATTTTAATATTTAAAAATAAAATTAAATGAAATCATAAAACGCGACAAGTTTTCTATGCATCACATGGTAAATTTCCATTTTAACCTCTTAAATATTTGAACTTTATCTGTAATTCCATAACAAACTTCCCTTCAAAATTTGATTTTTAATATTAAAAAATTAAATTAAAAAGAATCATAACAAACGAGAACTTCGCTATGCATCAAATTATAAATTTCCATTTTAACCTATTAAAAATATATACTTTAACTTTTTCTTTGATTTTGTAACCAACTTCGCCACGAAATTTGAGTTTTAATAATTAAAAATGAAATTAAAAAAAAGATTCATATAACACGAGAAGTTTTCCATGCATCACATGGTAAATTTCCATTTTAACCACTTAAAAATTTATACTTTATCTTTAATTTCGTAACGGAGTTCGCCTCAAAATTTGAGTTTCAATATTTATAAATAAATTTAAAATAATCAGAAGACACGAGATGTAACATCCTGATTGAATGGGCCTGTGCATTTTGTGTGTTGTAAGTTCAATTTGTTAATTTAAGGGTTAGGGGTCCAGATCGGGCTCAAGAGTGGGCTGAGGCCTTGACTAAATTTTTGTGTAGACATTCTAGCACTTTAAAGGGGTAGTTTTGTGTTTTGAATGACAAAATGGGCTTATGGCCCAAAGGTTGGTGGCGCTACAAAGGGGCAAGGGGGTGGCGTCACTAGTGGATGGAGGGGCTCAAGTTTGGGCCACTTGGGGCCCATGTTTTGGGCCAAATTCGGCACTTACAAGGGGAGTAAGGGGGGACGGCAACAAGGCTATAAAATAGGGATTTTTAATGTCAATTTATGAGGATAATAAGCAGATAAAGAAGGGAGGAGTTGGTGCTAATTAGGGCTATTTTTGAGGAGTTAGTAGATTAAGATAAGGGAGAAGGATATGAGCTATCTTGTGGAAGCTAGTGTTGGCCGAAAATCAAACTCAAGAGAAGGGAGGAATCGGTTTAGTATAGGCAGAAGTATGTGCTGAATTTTGCTGTTAAGTTCTCATCATCTTTTTCTTTCTCTGTCGAAATCTCCACTCCATTCTCCCTCTCAACTTTCTTTCTTTTCTTTTTCCCTTATTGGCCGAACTCTCTGACAATCTCTTTCTCATCTCTTTCAAATACTTTAGCCGAAATCTCTAAGCCTTCTCTTGATTTTTTTTTTACTTTCTTTCTAAGCCAAAGCTGAAACACTCTACTCAGATCTTCTAAAAGTCGAAAGCACATCAGTTCATCTTTTCCGAGATTTTCATAAAAGCCAAAATCCCTAGATCTCATCTCTTGTGTTCGCCAAATTCTCTCTAAGGTGTTTGCTTGTGCTGAATCTCGAAGGAAACTGAAGGTAAGTGTTGATTCATAATATTTCAATCTTTTCCGGCTTTTTAGGGACTTTAGCCGAATGGCTATAAGGGAACTAATCTTAAGTTTTTCTCTTAATTGCGGCATTCTGGGATTTGAAGGGGAGTCAATCGCTTAGATATCTAAGTCAGAGTTCAGTAACACTCGAATCGTGTTACTTTCAGGATTTCAAGGTAAGGAGATCTGTTGATTTTAACGTGCAAATTCGGGTATATACTAACCCTTGGCCGAATGTAGGGGAGGCCTAATCATCGTGTTCTTCCAATTTTTGAGCCAAGTTATAGACTGAGGGTAGTAGATCCGGATAGCAAGGATATTGACTAAGAGTGTAGTACTACGCGAATATCAGGTGTGTAACACTTCCACACCATTTAGATTGCCTGTTAAAATATGTTTATAAATCTGTAATACTCTGTAAAATGCCGAAATATCGGCATAGCCGTTGAAAACCTGAGAAGGGTAAAAGCGAATCACCAAGTTAGTGATCTCTGTCATTCTAAGTGAATGTCTCTGATAAAATGATATGATTTATGAGTATGCCGATTTCTGTGTTTGCACGGGGTTGGGTGATTTATGAAAGGGGAAGTGATCTGTTGTAGTGGCTTATGCCATGATCTGTTGTAGTGGCTTATGCCATGACCTGGTGACTATGTCACAATTTTGACGATGAGTAGCTAACTACAACATGCCTGCCATCGATGGTGTGTAGTAGAGTGGGTTGATTGTAGAAATCCCCAATGGTGTGACTGGCATGTAAGGATGGTGTGTAGCAGAATAGCGTATCGATTGGAGTTACCTTCAGAGTTGGAATAGATACATGATGTGTTTCATGTCTCGATGCTAAGACAATATCGTTCTGATCCATCGCACATTGTGCCGGTGGAAGGGATTGAAGTAAGGCCAGATTTGTCCTTTGAGGAGGAGCCAGTGCAAATCTTGGAGCGAGACGTAAAAGTGTTGAGAAGGAAGTCCGTCCCTTTGGTCAAGGTTTTGTGGCGGAACCATGGCGCAGAGAAAACGACGTGGGAGCCAGAAGATGTTATGCGGCAGCTGTATCCCCATCTTTTCTGATCAGGTAAATTTCGAGGCCGAAATTTATTTTAAGGGGGGTAGAACTGTAACATCCTGATTTAATGGGCCTGTGCATTTTGTGTGTTGTAATTTCAATTTGTTAATTTAAGGGTTAAGAGTCCAGATTGGGCTCAAGAGTGGGCTAAGGCCTTGACTAAATTTTTGTGTAGACACTCTAGCACTTTAAAGGGGTAGTTCTGTGTTTTAAATGACAAAATGGGCTTATGGCCCAAAGGTTGGTGGCGCTACAAAGGGGCAAGGGGGTGGCGTCACTAGTGGATGGAGGGGCTCAAGTTTGGGCCACTTGGGGCCCATGTTTTGGGCCAAATTCGGCACTCACAAGGGGAGTAAGGGGGGACGGCAACAAGGCTATAAAATAGGGATTTTTAATGTTTAATTTATGAGAATAATAAGCAGATAAAGAAGGGAAGAGTTGGTGCTAATTAGGGCTATTTTTGAGGAGTTAGTAGATTAAGATAAGGGAGAAGGATAGGAGCTATCTTGTGGAAGCTAGTGTTGGCCGAAAATCAAACTCAAGAGGAGGGAGGAATCGGTTTAGTATAGGCAGAAGTATGTGCCGAAATTTGCTGTTAAGTTCTCATCATCTTTTTCTTTCTCTGCTGAAATCTCCACTCCATTCTCCCTCTCAACTTTCTTTCTTTTCTTTTTCCCTTATTGGCCGAACTCTCTGACAATCTCTTTCTCATCTCTTTCAAATACTTTAGCCGAAATCTCTAAGCCTTCTCTTGATTTCTTTTTACTTTTTTTCTAATCCAAAGTCGAAACACTCTACTCAGATCTTCTAAAAGCTGAAAGCGCATTAGTTCATCTATTCTGGGATTTTCATAAAAGCTGAAATCCCTAAATGTCATCTCCTGTGTTCGCCAAATTCTTTCTAAGGTGTTTGTTTGTGCCGAATCTCGAAGGAAACTGAAGGTAAGTGTTGATTCATAAGATTTCTATAACACCCCAAACCCGGCCCATGCGTTTCGACCGGATCTGGCGTGTCACGACTTGTACCTTGAAAACTTTTGCTTTGTTGGTTTTGGAAGTCGTAAGTTAGTTAGACATAATTTAAACAAATAGATGACATTTAAAAAATAAACTCATTATTATTATTATTAAGTATAAATAAACTTTGTCATAAATTCATAAATTTTAGAACATTGAAATCTACTTTGTTGAATAAAAGCTAGGGGCCTTATTACATAAATATTTCCAAAATAAAAATAAAATAAACTTAAAGAAATCCCGAAAATAACTTGTAGAAATAAAATCTTGATGGCCCCTCGAGTCCGTCTCGGCTCCCATGTCCACGATCTACTGCTCATTTGGAGTAGTAGAGAAAAAGGAAAGCGTGAGTCACCAAGACTCAGTGTATAAATCTCAAAGCACACAATGACCTGAGCCCACAAACACATTATGGGCCCTGGCCCATACATAAAGGTATCAATCATAAACATATATCAAATAATAAATGATGAATAATAACCCAACCCATCCTAGGTTTCCATCCTCTACACACCAACCCGTACCAACCATCACACCTTGGGGATTTCTACAATCAACCCTCCATCCGCTACACACCATAACGACAGTCGTACTGCCTATTCCTGTTATTCAGGAATCATTAAACGTGGCATAGCCACCGATCACTATGTGACCTAACATTTACTTTTGTGGGATTTCTACCACCGATCACCAAGTGACCTATCATGCACTTCCCCTTCAATATCAAAATTCCCACCCCATGCATACACACATAAAGAAAACATCATGCAGACTTACATATATTTCGATACACATAGAGAGTTCTATGTTTACGTACCTGGCATCCTTGTCTAACCCTTTTAGGGTTCCATCCGACTGTCTATGCAGCCTCTTTCTGGCTTCTTCGCCGATAACATATATATATATAGACATACATACAAGATTAATAGGCCTGATTACTGATAAAACAATCTTTCTATGTCGACGCTATCCTTAGTCGACACAACTGCTATCTGCCTATACGAAGTAACTCCTGAATCTATCCAGCAACTCCTGAATCTGCGCTTTCAACTCCACCAACTCCTTCAGCGCCATCCTATACGGAACAATTGATACCGGCCCTATTCCCGGAAGAAGATCAATACCAAACTCCACTTCACGATCTAGGGGTAATCCCGGAAGCTCTTCAGGGAAAACATCAAGAAATTCCTTTACCGTCCTGACGTCCCCAACAGACAGATCTTTGGCTTCTAGAGCCTGAACAAACAATAAAACTGCCTCGCACCCTTTTCCTCACCATACTTTCTGCTCTTAGGGTAGTTACTACATTCGACAGATAGTTCCCCCTTTCTTCTATCACCAACACTTCATCACCCTTGGGGGTTTTTAACACCATACGCTTAGCCGCACAATCTGGATTAGCTTGATGCTTCACAAGCCAATCCATACCTAAAATTAAATCAAACTCCCCGAACATAATTCCATTAAATCCGTTCAGAAAACTATCCTCTGAACTTCTAGGGGTACTTCACGATAGAGTTTATCCACTACTACAGATTGTCCTAACGGGCTAACTACAGTCATTGCCCTAGACGTAACTTCAGATTCTAACTTTAGAGTTCCAGATACGCTACTAGCTACATACGAATGCGTCGACCCAATGTCAATCAATGCAGTGTAAGGCAAGCCAAAAATTAAAAGCGTACCGGTTATGACATTCGGTGCGTCAGCCTCCTCTCGATGTCTGACAGCATAGACCAACCCTGGCTGCCTCGCCTCAGTGTTTCCTGCCCCTTGGCCTGGTGCTCCACGACCCCGACCAGCACCATTACCACCTCTGGCTGCACCACGACCTCTTTGTGGCTGCTGACCTCCTCTGCCAGGCTGAACATTCCCTCGACCCATGGTCCCTTCACCGTCCCGTTGCTGTGGACATTTCCTAACTTGGTGGTCCATAGATCCACACCTAAAACACTTCCCACTGCCTGCCCAACACTCACCGGCATGAAATTTGCCACATCGAGCACACTTTGGAGTCTGGTTAGCAGCAGTAGGTTTCTCTTCCCGTTTCAGTCCATCAGACCTGGGCCTTTTCTGAGTACGCCCAGTTGCTCCTCACGATCCAAAATTCCTCTTATTTTCACCCCTATCTCTATCTCGATTTAGTTTTTCGGTTCACTTTACCTCCTCGGCTATCTTAGCCTTTTCCACTAGGACAGCAAATTCCCTCTCCCGCTGTGGGGCTATTAAAACACGCAAGTCATCCCTCAGGCCATATTCAAACTTAACACAACGTTCATGCTCCGTGGCTACCATCCCTCGAGCATAACGGCTAAGAAGTAAGAATTCAGCTTCATACGCAGCCATTTACCTACTCCCTTGAACCAGATTCAGAAATGCTCTGTGCTGCGCATCCACACAACTCGATCCAATGTACTTATTCTGAAACGCCATTTTAAAGAGATCCCAGGTGATACCGTCAGCCACTGTTCCATCCTTAACCGTAAGCCACCATTGATATGCTTCATCTCGTAGAAGGGATACAACTCCTTTCAACTTCTCCTCCTTCGTGAAATCCAAGTCATCCATTATGCGTTCTACCGCCTCCAACCAATACTCAGCTGAACTTGGGGCTACACCAGAAATTCCCCTAAACACTTTTGCCCCTTTGGCCCTAAACCGCTCCGGCACAAATTTCCGGGTTCCTATGCCCATACCAGCCCCAGCAACCCTCTCTAAAACCCTTAACATCGCATGAGATACCGCATCATCTCCGGCAGTCTGATCCTGAAATTCCTCCTCCGCAGCTGGTAGGACTAGCATCTCGTTCCCAGATCCATGGCCAGATCCTACTGGCTCAGACCAGGTCATCCTACCCCTACCGCGTCTACGCGGCGGACGTCCTCGACCCCTTGTACTCATTCTTTCGATTGACGGTTATCTGATTAGAAATTTTATGAATTATTAGTTTTCTTCCATTGATTAACCACAATCAGTCATATGAATAGTAGTTTTAAGAGTAGTTCTTTCGAATTCGCAATTACATTCACAATCCAGTCTCAAGTTCGTATCTTCTAATTCTATGAAGCACATTCATTCAATCATCAACATACAAATAACATCCACGAACTTACATTTATCATGTAAGGGTGTTTATTTTGTTTCACTACCCGGGGGTATTTTCGTAATTTTTCCTACAGGGGTATTTTCGTAATTTTCCAAAATAGGGTTCCTTGGTGATTTTGTGAAATGAGGGTATTTTGGTAATTTTGCAATCCAGGGGGTATTTTGGTAATTTTGGAATCCGAGGGTATTTCGGTAATTTTGAAATCCAAGGGTATTTCGGTAATTTTGAAATTCGGGGGTATTTTGGTAATTTAGCAAATCAAAGGTAATTTCGGTAATTTACAAACTAGAGATATTTTGATGTTGTTGTTGCTGACGTGTTTTTTTTAAACAGGGGTACGTTGAAAAATCTCGTTTCATAATCGGGTTACTCTTGTAAACATGAGGTTTTTGGGTAAATTTTCAAAACATAGGTATTTTATAAATTCATGGTTGGAAATTTTCACAAATCAAGTGTATTTTGAAAATTTTACAAAACTTGGGGGTTTTTTTTTGAAATAGGGTGGCTGGTCCCTTTCGGGTTTTAATTATAAGGTTTAGCCCATCAACAAGTCCTCGTAGCTAGGGTGAACAGTCACTACGCACCAGGTAAGATTCTAGTGGAGAGGAGGTGAGTCACTAGGACTCCTTAAGTACCAAGCTCTCCCTGAATCCACTCCTAGACATGCGTATGCCCATTGCCACACCCTAACTCAGCTAAGGTGAACAGTCACTACGCACCAGGTAAGATTCCAGCGAAGAGGAGGTGAGTCACTAGGACTGCTTAAATACCAAGCTCTTCCGGATCCAATCCTAGACATGCGTATGCCTGTTGCCACACCCTAGTCTTGCGACTCGTCTACAGGTTTGTTCAGAGAAATTAAGTCTTATGAAATTGAAGAGTTGTTTATTCTAAGCCTAAAGTCCATCAATGTCTAATATTCCAGCCTATGTTCCTCAAGCCCATTAAGCCCACATGTATATCACAACAAGAGTTTAGAATACTTACCTGCGTGGATCGGATGCCGGTAGACTCGTAGGCCATATATTCAACCAAGACATTTCTTTTTTTCCTCAAACTTACATCATTTTAAAAAACATTGCTAAGCCCATTTCACAGCCTGAGTTTTGAACTGGGCTCTGATACCAAAATGTAACACCCCAAACCCGGCCCATGCATTTCGACCGGATCTGGCGTGTCATGACTTGTACCTTGAAAACTTTTGCTTTGTTGGTTTTGGAAGTCGTAAGTTAATTAGACATAATTTAAACAAATAGATGACATTTTAAAAATAAACTCCTTATTATTATTATTATTGTTATTATTAAGTATAAATAAACTTTGTCATAAATTCATAAAATTTAGAACATTGAAATCTACTTTGTTGAATAAAAGCTAGGGGCCTTATTACATAAATATTTCCAAAATAAAAATAAAATAAACTTAAAGAAATCCCGAAAATAACTTGTAGAAATAAAAACTTGATGGCCCCTCGAGTCCATCTCGGCTCCCATGTCCACGATCTACTGCTCATCTGAAGGAGTAGAGAAAAAGGAAAGCGTGAGTCACCAAGACTCAGTGTATAAATCTCAAAGCACACAACGACCTGAGCCCACAAACACATTATGGGCCCTGGCCCATACATAAAGGTATCAATCATAAACATATATCAAATAATAAATGATAAATAATAACCCAACCCATCCTAGGTTTCCATCCTCTACACATGAACCCGTACCAACCATCACACCTTGGGGATTTCTACAATCAGTCCTCCATCCGCTACACACCATAACGACAGTCGTACTGCCTATTCCTATTATTCAGGAATCATTAAACGTGGCATAGCCACCGATCACTATGTGACCTAACATTTTCTTTTGTGGGATTTCTATCACCGATCACCAAGTGACCTATCATGCACTTCCCCTTCAATATCATAATTCCCACCCCATGCATACACACATAAAGAAAACATCATGCAGACTTACATATATTTCGATACACATAAAGAGTTCTATGTTTACGTAGCTGGCATCCTTGCCTAACCCTTTTAGGGTTCCATCCGACTGTCTATGCAGCCTCTTTCCGGCTTTTTCGCTAATAACATATATATATATATATATATAGACATACATACAGAATTAATAGTGTGTTAGAGATCCACACACCTGATTACCGATAAAACAATGCTTTCTATGTTGACGCTATCCTTAGTCGACACAACTGCTATCTGCCTAAGGTGTTGTTCAGAAGCCGGTCCACAACCAAGCGGCCAATCTCGAACGGCAGATACCGCTCGTTTCTTAAACTTAGGGATTCTCTCCTTTGCCTGATCCATATTTAATTCCATCACAAGTCCTTGTCAGAACTACTATCACAATTTATGATCGTTAATCCTCATCATAAAGTTAAGATCTTGCATATAATGAACAAATCTAGTAAAAATCTAGGGAAAATATTCTTACCTTAAAATCCCGAAATTGAAGACTAGTGATTTTTGGCTTTTAGATTTAGACAACCAAGTTTCCTTCAAATCCAGGAATGCCGCCCAACATGGAACCATTAAACTATTAGCTTTTCGGCATTTTCCTTTCAAGAACTGAAATAGAACGTGAGAACTAATAGGAGTCGACATTTACCTTAACACAGGGATTCGGCTAGCACTAGAGAGAAGATTCAGCAATGCCAAAGAAAAAGATTTAAATGCCAGAAGAATAGAACTAATTCTCAAATAGGATGAATAAAGAAAAACTATTGAGATTTCAGCTTTTTAGAGAAATCGGCTCAAGGGGAAAAAGAATGGAGAAGAGGTTTCGGCTTTTGAAGAAATTGAAGAAAAGAAATTGGAGAGGAAGAGGCTAAGAATTTCGGCACAAAGAGTGAAGAGAGAATTTAGGGTTTAAATGCCAGAATCAAGGAGCTATCCCCCCTATTTATAGGAATTTCGGCACCTCCTGTATAAAACCGAAAACGCCCTTCCTAATTAATTAAAATTCAAGCTAAATGAAAGGGAAATTTTGGCACCCCTTTGCCATGCAGTAACCGATTTCTATACTCCTCTAAGTGGTGGATTTTCGGCCAT
The DNA here is from genome assembly GCA_005393395.2 of Gossypium australe. Taxonomy (NCBI): domain Eukaryota; kingdom Viridiplantae; phylum Streptophyta; class Magnoliopsida; order Malvales; family Malvaceae; genus Gossypium; species Gossypium australe. Next base: position 43,087,848 of record CM016620.1, on the reverse strand, counting down.
CACCTTCATTGTAGATAGGCTCCTATCTTTTCTCCTTTATATCTTCTAAATTATCAATTATAAAATCCATATAAATCCTCTTATTTTTGAGCCTTGTAGCCGTCCACTTCATTAAACTCTAATGCCGAAATTTAACTCACTTAAATTAAAAGATTTGGGCTCCATAAAACTTAAATTTTGGGCCCCTAACTCCTTGTGTGTTGCCTCACTCCTTGCTCCATTTTAAGTGCCGAAAATGGCCCAAAAACATGGGCTCCTTGCGGCCAAAACTTGGGCCTCTTTAATTGTTAATGGTGTCACCTTCTAATTCCCTTACGGTGCCACCTATTGTTGAGCCACAAGCCCACGTTGGTATTTTAAACATAATTACCACTTTTTAACTCTATAATGCCCAATCTAATAATTTAACCAAGGCCTTTGCCTAATCCTGAGCCCAATTTAGACCCCTATCACTTAAATTAACATATTAAGCCTATCCCTACACTAAATGCATAGGCCCATAAATTTAGGATGTTACAATTTCAATCCTTTCTGGCTTTTTAGGGACTTTAGCCGAATGGCTATAAGGGAACTAATCTTAAGTTTTTCTCTTAATTGTGGCATTCCGGGATTTGAAAGGGAGTCAATCGCTTAGATCTCTAAGTTAGAGTTCAGTAACACTTGAATCGTGTTACTTTCTGGATTTCAAGGTAAGGAGATCTATTGATTTTAACGTGTAAATTCGGGTATATACTAACCCTTGGCCGAATGTAGGGGAGGCCTAATCTTTGTGTTCTTCCGGTTTTTGAGCCAAGTTATAGACTGAGGGTAGTAGATCCGGATAGCAAGGATATTGACTAAGAGTGTAGCACTACGCGAATATCAGGTGTGTAACACTTCCACACCATTTAGATTGCCTGTTAAAATATGTTTATAAATCTATAATATTCTGTAAAATACCAAAATATCGGCATGGCCGTTGAAAACCCGAGAAGGGTAAAAGCGAATCACCAGGTTAGTGATCTCTATCATTCTAAGTGAATGTTTCTGATAAAATGATATGATTTATGAGTATGCCGATTTCAGTGCTTGCACGGGGTTGGATGATTTATGAAAGGGGAAGTGATCTGTTGTAGTGGCTTATGCCATGACCTGGTGACTATGTCACAGTTTTGACGATGAGCAGCTAACTGGAGCATGCCTGCCATCGATGGTGTGTAGCGGAGTGGGTTGATTGTAGAAATCCCTAATGGTGTGACTGGCAGGTAAGGGTGGTGTGTAGCGGATGGAAACCTAGGATTGGGTTGGGCTTTGCATCATATCTATTGCATGATAATCTATTACTCTGTTCTATGGGGTTAAGGCCCAAATCTAATGGTTCACGAGGGTTACACACTGAGTCTCGCGACTCAACCTATTATTTAACATTTTCAGGTAGCATCTAGTGCATCAGACCAGGCTGGAGAGGAGAGCAAGGTGGCCATGCGAGAGAGAGTAATTTAATCCAGCAGAAGACTTTACTTAGAAGATTTATTTTTAATATCTTTAATTAGTGGGTTCTAAATTTCATTGTAATAAGGCCATGGGCCACTAGTTTATTTTTATTCCGGTTTTATTTTGGGCTTTTATTATTATTAGACGTTTAAGTTTTTTTTTTTCCTTTAATTAAGTTAAGGCATGTGACAAATTCGATTTTTTTTAATTCACCAAGGCATTTTACAAAATTTACATCTTATATGAATTATTAAATTATTAAGCTTTCCGGTACAAATGTTTAAACCTGATAATTGTTTTCCAAAGTGCGACATGTTTTATAAAATCTCCTTAGTGACATACCAGATCCGGTTGTAGTGTTTGGGCCGGGTTTGGGGTTACACGAGAACTTTGCTATGCATCACATTTTAAATTTCCATTTTAACCTGTTAAAAATTTATACTGTATCTTTGATTCTGTAATCGAATTTGCCTCGAAATTAAATTTTTATTATTTAAAAAACGAAATTAAAAAAAAATCATAAAACACTGGAAGGTTGTTATGCTTCATATGGTAAATTTCCATTTTAACCTCTTAAAAATTTATACTTTATCTTCCATTCCATAACGGAGTTCGCCTCAAAATTTGAGTTTTAATAGCTAAAAATGAAATTAAAAAGAATCGTAAGAAACGAGAAGTTTCCTATGCATTACATGGTAAATTTCCATTTTAACCTTTTAAAAATTTATACTTTATATGATTTGTACCAGACTTAGTCTCGAAATTTGAATTTTAATATTTAAAAAAAAAATTAAAAAAAAAATCATAAAACACGAGAAGTTTGCTACGTATCACGTGGTAAACTTCCATTTTAACCTCTTAAAAATTTATATTTTAACTATAATTTCGTAACAGACTTTGCCTCAAAATTCGAGTTCCAATATTTAAAAATGAAGTTAAAAAGAATCATAAGACACGAGCACTTCTCTATGCATCACATTGTAAATTTCTATTTTAACCTCTTAAAAAATTATACTATATCTTAAGAAGAATAATAAGACTCGAGAAGTTTGCTATGCATCACATGGTAAATTTCCATTTTAACCTTTTAAAACTTTATACTTTATATATAATTTTGTAACGGACTTTGCCTCAAAATTCTAGTTTCAATATTTAAAAATGAAATTAAAAATATTCATAATACACGAGAAATTTGCTCTGCATCACATTGTAAATTTCCATTTTAACCTCTTAAAAATTTATACTTTAGTTTTGATCCGGTAACCGACTTGGCCTCGAAATTTGAATTTTAATTTTTAATAATTAAATTTAAAAAATCATAAAACACGAGAAGTTTGCAATGCATCACATATAAATTTCCATTTTAACCTCTTAGAAATTTATACTTTATCTTTGATTCTATAACCGACGTTGTCTCGATATTCAAATTTTAATATTTAAAAATGAAATTAAAAAATCATAAAACACGAGAAGTTTGCTATGCATCACATTGTAAATTTCCATTTTAACCTCTTAAATATTTAAACATTTTCTTTAATTCCATAACAGACTTCCCCTCAAAATTCGAGTTTTAATATTAAAAAATTAAATTAAAAATAACCATAACACACGAGAACTTCGCTATGCATTAAATTATAAATTTTCATTTTAACCTCTTAAAAATATATACTTTAACTTTTTCTTTCATTTTGTAACCGACTTCGCCTCGAAATTCGAGTTTTAATACTTAAAAACGAAATTAAAAAGATTCATATAACATGAGAAGTTTTCCATGCATCACATGGTAAATTTTCATTTTAACCACTTAAAAATTTATACTTTATCTTTAATTCCATAACGGAGTTCACCTCAAAATTTGAGTTTCAATATTTATAAATAAATTTAAAATAATCAGAAGACATGAGAACCTTGCTATGCATCGCATTCTAAATTTCCATTTTAACCTGTTAAAAATTTATATTGTATCTTTGATTCTGTAATCTACATTGTCACGAAGTTCAAATTTTAATATTTAAAACCGAAATTACAAAAAATCATAAAACATTAGAAGTTTGCTATGCATCACACGGTAAATTTTCATTTTAAACTCTTAAAAATTTATACTTTATCTTTCATTTTGTAACGGAGTTCGATTCAAAATTCAAGTTTCAATAGTTAAAAATGAAATTGAAAAGAATCATAAGAAACGTGAAGTTTCCTATGCATCACATGGTAAATTTCTGTTTTAACCTTTTAAAAATTTATACTTTATATTTGATTCTGTACTCGCCTTAGTCGCGAAATTCAAATTTTAATATTTAAAAATGAAATTAAAAAATCATAAAGCACGAGAAGTGTGCTATACATCACATGGTAAATTTCCATTTTAACCTCTTAAAAATTTATATTTTATCTATAATTCCGTAACGGGCTTTGCCTCAAAATTCGAGTTTCAATATTTAAAAATGAAGTTAAAAAGAATCATAAGACACGAGCACTTCTCTATGCATCACATTGTAAATTTCCATTTTAACCTCTTAAAAATTTACACTATATCTTAAGAAGAATCATAAGACCTGAGAAGTTTGCTATGCATCACATGGTAAATTTCCATTTTAACCTTTTAAAAATTTATACTGTAACATCCTGAAAAGGGCCTACGCATTTTCGATTTAATTGTATGAAATGACATGTCTTAAGTATTATGAACAAATTTTGAATATTTTTGGAAACCCGGAAATGTATGGAAAAGATTTAGAAATGAACATTTTGAAAACCTGAAAATGTATGGAAATGTTAAGTTTAAAAATGGAAAGTGAACATTTTTGGAAACTAGGAAATGATAGGAAATGATTCAAAAGAGGTAAGTGAACATTTCGGGAAACTTGGAAATGTAAGCTTAAAGGAGGCAAACGAAAATTTTAGGAAACTTGGAAATGAAAGGAAATGTCAAGTTCTAAAGTTTTAAAAGAGGAAATTAAGGCAAGGTGGCCTTAAGAGAAAAAGTATGTGAAATTTGACACACAAACAGGCTTGGAAAAGTGGCCTGAAGATGCCACTTAGGGCCTCTGGAAATGGCGCCACATACAAGGGTGTTGGGCCTGAGTTCGAGTCACATTGGAAGCAAATAAAAGAAATTTTATTTTGCTTCCAGAAGAAGTGAGGTGGACGGCACAAGCTTTTTAAAAAAAGGAAGAGTTTTATTCTCTTTAAATTTCGGCTAAATAGGGATAAATGATGATTTATCTTAAGTATTTTCAAGAGAAAAATAAGGGATTTATTTATCATTATTTCCATGAGATAAATGTTGGATTAAACTCTTTTATTTTATGATAATTAAAGGATAAAGCTATCAAATAAAGAAGAGTGGTGGCCAAGTAAGGGATTCTAAGTGATAAATTCGGCTATAAAAGGAAGAACATAGGGCTACTCATCAATTTTTCTCCTCTTCTCTCTCTGCCGAAATTCTTAGTGTTCTCTTCTCTTCTCTTTTTATTTTGTCAAGCCGAAATCTACTTCTTCTTTAGCCATCATTGCCGATTCTTTAAGCTTCAAGAACCGAAAGTGTTGATACACCTCTAAGCCATAGTCGATTAGTCTTTAAGACTCCATAGCCGAATACTGCTAAGGGTTCAAGTAAGAGTTCTATCAATTTCTCCAAGTAAGGGTAAGATCTAGATTAGGTTTCTTTACTTTTCTTTTTAAGCCTGTCGAAATTTAGGGACTAATCCCTCCTATTGTATTTTGGGCCGAAACTATGGAAGGTGATTCCGGGATTTCAGATCTAAGGTATTTCGGCATCTCCATTAATCAGGAAAAGAGTTTCAAAATTTAAAGATTTAAGGTAAGTAACTATGAATATTCGGCCAAGGCCTATTTTAGTAGTTAGATCTATTTGTTTTAACCGAAAACTAACCGATTCAAGGGATCTATTGTCTAGCTGATTTCAAAGGGGGAAGAATACAAGTTTCGGGATTTGATTAATCGTCAAAACGGCAACAAGGTAAGTTTCAAGTGTATAAATCCTACTAGGATTTGGATTTGTGGTCGAAAAGGTTTATTAATGTGTTTAAATAATTGGCTGAATATAGGAGTTAACGGATCTAAGGCAATAGATCGGTTTTTCGGGATTCAAGGAATTCGTTAAGCAAATCAGGTATGTACCCCACACTATCTTTTAATACGTTATATGGCAATATGTAATATATGTATGTATAAGAATGTGAATATGGCTAAGTACCCTAATGTGGTACAAAATACTTAGGTACGTTTCCTACTCCTACTAGGATTACGAAATATGTTATATTTTAACATGTGAAAAGTGAAATGAATGTGAATTTAAGTATGATATGCTTGATATAAAATATATATATGGGGCATTCGGGTTATATGAGAAAGGGGAAGTGAATATGATGACTTCGGTCTCACTATCTGAATGTGGTGACCTTGGTGACATTATCTGAATGTGGTAACTTTGGTTACATTATCTGAATGTGGTGTCTCATGACACAATTATTTAATCTGGTGGCTATGCCATGAATTTATATGGGCGTAGCGACTGCCTTCGATGGTGTGTAGCGGAAGGAGGGTTGACTTAATAGTCCCCACGGTGTGCAGGTTGGTACGGGGATGTGTAGCGGATGGCATCTAGGTTTGGGTTCGGGTTTGCATCATTATCTTGAATTATTATGTGAACATGATATGTATGGTATGCCTAAATCTATTAAATTTTAGTGTTGATTACACATTGAGTCTGTTTGACTCACCCCGTTGGGGAATATTTTTCAGGTGATGAGCAGTAATGGACCGGGTCGGCAAGAGCTTAAAGGTGGCCATGCATAGCAGGAAATTACCATTTGGACTTTTATTTTATTTAAGTACTTAAGAATTTTATTTGGGGTTTTTACTTGATGCAATAAGGCCTTAGATGAATTTTCTTTATTTCTTCTTACTTCTATTTATTTTGTTTACAAACTATTATTTATGGATCAAGTAAAATTATTTCAAAATAATAAACTCCAAAGTGTTTTGTCACCTTAATTAAAAAGGGAGTTTTAATATAAAATTAATTCATTTTCAATTCAAGCCCAACCCAATAATAAGTTTTCTTTCAAAACAATATTTTTTTTTAAAAATCGCACAAGTTTTTCCTAAGAAGCAAAAGAATTTTGAACCGATTTACTTGAGGAACATACCAGATCCGGTCAAAGCTCGTGGGTCGGGTTCGGGGTGTTTCAGTTTGGTATCAGAGCCCAGTTTTAAAACTCTCGGCCTGTGGGCTAAGGCCCAAAACGTTTTCAAATCGAGCCAAGTAAGCTTTATGAAAGTATTTCTGAAAATAAGCAGGATTTATGGCATGGCACCTAAGTCTCCAACCCGCAGTCCACCAGGTAAGTACCCCTAACCATCTGTGTGATTATGTGATTTATAGAAGGTTAGAAAAGGAATGGAACGTAGAATAGAATGATAGGTACTTGAACTCTAGGACTAGTCTACTCAAACACAAATACATAAGACTTAAGGACCACTAAACAAACCTATGGTTAAGTCAATCGAGTTAGGGTGTGGTAACCCCTGTGCGCATGTCTAGGATTGGATCCGGAAGAGCTTGGTATTTAGGCAGTCCTAGTGACTCACCTCCTTTTCGCAGGAATCTAGCTTCGGTTCACTCTAACCCAAAGGTCGCAGTGGGTGTGGCAACCTCTATGCGCATGTCTAGGAATGGTTTCAGTGGGAGCTTGGTACTTAAGCAGTCCATGTGACTCACCTCCTCTCCATTTGAATCCTGCCTGGTGCGTAGCTTTGGTTCACCCTGACCAAGAGGACTCGGTCATAGGCTAAACACAATAACTAAAACCCGAAAGGGAACTAGCCGTGTTTTTATGGAAACCCTAATTGTAAAACTCTTAAAAAATCATATTTTCTTTAATTTGTGAAAACTATCTCAAAAAAAAAAAATTTCGAAAAATTTTTGAAATTTCAAAATTTACCCTAGTGGTAAAATTACCAAAGCCCTTGATTTATAGAATGACCAACTATTCAACAGTTTTTGCCAAAATTTCATCATTTTATAAATGTTCAAAAACTATAATTTGCAAAATATCAAAATACCTTGATTTTGGAAAATTACAAAACTGCCCCTAACTTACAAAATTACCAAAATGACCCTGGTTTCCAAAATTATGCAACATCACCGTTTTGGAAAGTACAAGTCTCAAAAAGAACTCTCAAAGTTTTGCAAAGTGTGGAAATACCCCGGAAATATTAAACTTTACAAATTTACCCTGGTTTATTACCAAAATACCCCCGAGGTCCAAAATTACCGAAATACCCCTGAATTTCAAAACTTTCCAAAATACCCCGAGAATTTAAAAATGCCAAAATACTTTTTGACAAAAATCACCAAGGAACTTTTTCTTTTGAAAAATTACGAAAATACCCCTGTAGGGAAAATTACGAAAATACCCCTGGGTAGTGAGAAAACAACAACAATGAAAACTACAACGTTTCTTTGAATGAATGAAGGTTCATAATTGTTTGATGGATGTATGAATGAATGGAAAAACTGTGTGCATGTATGACTACGAAAGAACCACTCCTAAAACTCTTTTCATAAAATTTCTTCGCGGATAATCAAGTGAAACAAAAGTACTAATTCATAAAACTTCTTAATCAGATCTCAACGTTAGAAATGAGCTCTAGAGGACGTGGTCGTCGTGGACGCGGTAGAGGAAGAATGACTAGGTCAGAACCCGTTAGATTGGGTCAAGGGTCTGATAATGAGGTACCACCGCCACCACCACCCCCAGCTGTTGGTGTTGAGCAGCAGGCTCAGACGAGGGAGGATGCTGTGTCGCAGGCTGTGCTGCGAGTTTTGGAGTTGGTAGCTGGTGCAGGAGGAAATTCGGGAAATCGAAAGTCTGTGCCTGAACGGCTTCGAGCTAATGGAGCTGAAATGTTTCGTGGAGTATCTGGTGTGGCACCCAGTACAGCTGAGTACTGGTTGGAAGCAACTGAGCGCATCATGGAGAGCTTGATCTGACCCCTGAGGAGAAGTTAAAAGGAATGGTGGCACTGTTACGCGATGAAGCGTATCAATGGTGGCTAACTGTGCGGGACGGTGCCACAGCTGAGGATCTGACCTGGGAATATGTTAAGGAAGCGTATCAAAAGAAGTATGTTGGAACCAGGTATACTGATGCGCAAAGGAAAGCATTTCTGGGGCTGGTTCAAAGGAACAAGTCCGTTGCGGAATATGAGGCTGAATTTCTGAGGTTGAGCCGGTATGCTCGAGGAGTAGTGGCAACTGAGCATGAGCATTGTGTCCGTTTTGAGGACGGACTAAGGGATGATCTGAGATTGTTGATAGCACCGCATCAGGAGCGGGAATTTTCTGCGTTAGTGGAAAAGGCTAAAGTGGCTGAAGGAATCAAGGATTCTACCAAGCAGGCTATGGACCGGAATAGGCCCAAAAGAAGTTTTGGATCGTCTGGAAAGGTTCAAAAGAGGCCTAGAGTTGATGGGCCACGAAATCAGCAAGCTAGTACAGGATGGCAGTATCGCCCTTGTGATCATTGTGGAAAGAAGCACTTAGGGGAGTGCTGGAGAAAGACGGGAGGATGTTTTAAGTGTGGGTCCAAGGACCATATGCTCAAGGATTGTCCTAAGAAATTAGATGAAAGTCGACCAGCAGCTCAGAATGTTAATCAGGCTGGTAGAGAAGGACAGCAGCCTCAACGAGGTCGTGGTTCGAATAACAGAGGTAATGGTGCTGGCAGAGGACGTGGAACACAAGGCAGAGGTGCTGCTAATGCTGAGGCAAGGCAACCGAGTTTGGTTTATGCGGTTCGCCGGAGGGAGGATGAAGACGCGCCGGATGTTATAACCGGTACGTTCTTTATTTATAGCAAGACCTATTTTGCTCTGATTGATGTGGGTTCGACCCATTCTTATGTTGCATGTAGTGTAGTGGAAACACTAGGCCTAGACTCTGAACTTTCCGATAGGCAGATGACTGTAGTAAGCCCATTAGGCCAAACTGTAGTGGTGGATAAGATCTTTCGAAATGTACCCCTAGAGATTCAAGGAGTGAACTTTCGGGCTGACTTAATGGAACTACCTTTTGGGGAGTTTGAACTCATACTTGGAATGGACTGGCTAGTAGAGCCGAGCCGTGTTGGATTGTGCGGCCAAACGAATGGAATTAAGGACCTCGGAGGATGAAGTAGTAGTAATGATCGGAGAAAGAAGAAACTACATGTCTAACGTAGTTTCGGCTTTAAAGGCTGAGAAAATGGTTAGGAAAGGGTGCAAGGCGTTCTTAGCTTTCGTAAGTGCGTTGGGTGGAAAGGAAGAAGGTGTTAGTGGAGTTAGAACTGTAAGGGATTTTGAAGATGTATTTCCAGAGGAATTACCAGCAATACCCCCAGATAGGGAGGTGGAGTTTAGAATAGACTTGCTACCGGGAACGGCTCTTGTGTCAATCGCTCCATACCGAATGGCGCCGAAGGAGTTGGTTGAGCTCAAGGCTCAGATCCAAGAATTGTTGGATCGTGGGTTCGTTCGACCCAGTGTGTCTCCATGGGGAGCACCAGTCCTGTTCGTGAAGAAGAAGGACGGAACTATGCGTATGTGCATAGACTATCGTCAGTTGAACAAGCTGACCATTAAGAACAAATATCCTTTGCCGAGGATCGATGATTTGTTCGATCAGCTGAAGGGCGCAGCAGTATTCTCGAAGATAGACTTAAGGTCGGGATATCATCAGTTGAAGGTGAAGGAGGCAGATATCCATAAGACAGCTTTTAGGACAAGGTACGACCATTTTGAGTTTGTAGTAATGCCGTTTGGATTGACGAACGCTCCAGCCGTGTTCATGGATATGATGAATCGGGTTTTTCAACCCTATTTGGATAGGTTCGTTGTCGTGTTTATCGATGACATTTTGGTGTACTCCAAGTCTGAAGAGGAGCATGATGTGCATCTACGGGTTGTGTTGGAAGTATTAAGGGAGAAGAAGCTTTATGCCAAATTCAGCAAGTGTGAATTCTGGCTTAAAGAGGTGGCATTTTTAGGGCATGTGGTATCCGCAGAGGGAATAAGAGTAGACCTTAGGAAGATCGAAGCAGTGTTGGATTGGAAACCACCTAGGTCCGTGGCTGAGATCCGAAGTTTCTTAGGTTTGGCAGGCTATTACAGAAGGTTTGTAGAAGGGTTCTCGTCAATAGCCGCGCCTTTGACAAAGTTATTGAGGAAGGAAGTACCCTTTGAATGGACTAATAAGCAACATGAGAGCTTTGAAAAGCTTAAGAAGGTGTTGACGGAAGCTCCAGTGTTAATTCAGCCGGAGGCAGGAAAGGATTTTGTGGTGTACTGTGACGCTTAGCATACGGGATTAGGCTGTGTGCTAATGCAAGATGGAAAAGTAGTCGCTTATGCGTCTCGGCAGTTAAGGCCTCATGAGGTTAACTATCCAACCCATGACTTGGAATTGGCGGCAGTGGTTTTCGCACTTAAAGGTGTGGAGGCACTATCTTTATGGAGAAAGGTCTATAATCTACACAGACCACAAGAGCCTTAAGTATTTGTTGACTCAGAAGGAGTTGAACTTGAGACAGCGAAGGTGGGTGGAGTTATTGAAAGATTATGATTGCTCGATAGAGTACCACCCGGGCAAGGCGAATGTGGTAGCTGATGCCCTAAGTCGGGAGGTTGTGTCGGATCTAAGGGCTATGTTTGCTCACTTAAGTTTGTATGATGATGGAAGCCTGTTGGCAGAGTTGCAAGTCAAGCCCACGTGGTTGAATGAGGTGAAAGGGGGACAGTTGGCTGATAAGGACCTAAGTGTTAAGTTACAGCAAGTACAGAACGGAGAATTAAAGGATTATAGTGTTAATGATGAAGGAGTATTGTGTTACAAAGGAAAGGTCTGTATGCCGAGGGACGAGGCGTTAAGACAGAGAATTCTTCAGGAGGCGCATAGTAGCCCTTATGCTATGCATCCCGGAGGCACTAAGCTGTACAGAGATCTAAGGGAACGATTTTGGTGGCCTAATCTTAAACGGGAAGTGACTGAATTCGTGGGAAAATGTCTGACGTGTCAGCAAGTTAAGGCTGAACACCAAGTTCCATCGGGATTGCTTCAACCAATCGAGATTCCACAATGGAAGTTGGAGAGAATTACCATGGACTTCGTTAGTGGGCTTCCCCTTACGCCTACTAAGAAGGACTCGGTATGGGTGATAGTGGACCGTTTGACCAAGTCCGCGCACTTCATCCCGGTAAGAGTTGACTATTCTCTTCAGAAGCTGGCCAAGTTATATGTGGCAGAAATTGTAAGGTTACACGGAGTGCCGATGTCAATTATTTCGGATAGAGACCCGAGGTTCACATCTTGGTTTTGGAGGGCACTTCATCAAGCTTTAGGCACTAAGTTAGACTTCACTATGGCTTTTCATCCACAATCAGACGGGCAGTCTGAACGGGTTATACAAGTGTTGGAGGATATGTTGAGAGGCTGTGTGATGGATTTCCGAGGAAGTTGGGAAGATTATTTGCCTTTAGCTGAGTTAGCCTACAACAACAGCTATCAGGCTAGCATTCTGATGGCACTATATGAAGCGTTGTATGGTTAGAAGTGTAGAACTCCTACTTGTTGGACTGAGTTAGGAGAACGTCGAGTTTTGGGTCCAGAATTAGTGGCAGAAACTGAAGAAAAGGTTGAGATAATCAGGGCACGGTTAAAGGAAGCCTCTGATAGGCAGAAGTCTTACGCAGATCTCAAACGAAAAGAGATAGAATTTGATGTAGGAGATCAAGTATTCCTTAAAGTCTCACCTTGGAAAAAGGTAATGAGGTTTGGGCGCAAAGGGAAGTTAAGCCCAAGGTTTATAGGGCCCTATCGAGTACTGAAGCGAGTTGGGCCAGTGGCATACCAATTGGAGTTGCCACCAGAGTTGCAGCAGATGCACGACGTATTCCATGTATCCATGTTACGTTGTTATCGATCGGATCTGTCTCATGTGGTACCAGTTGAAGAAGTGGAGCTAAGGCCAGACTTATCCTACGAGGAAGAGCCGATTCAGATATTGGAACGTGAGGTGAAAGTGTTACGGAGGAAGTCAGTTCCTCTAGTCAAAGTGTTATGGCGCAATCATGGGTCGGAAGAAGCTTCGTGGGAACCAGAAGAGACAATGCGACAGCAATACCCTCAATTATTTTAGATAGGAAATTTCGAGGACGAAATTATTTTAAGGGGGTAGAACTGTAACATCCTGAAAAGGGCCTATGCATTTTCGGTTTAATTGTATGAAATGACATGTCTTAAGTATTATGAATAAATTTTGAATATTTTTGGAAACCCGGAAATGTATGGAAAAGATTTAGAAATGAACATTTTGAAAACCTGAAAATGTATGGAAATGTTAAGTTTAAAAATGGGAAGTGAACATTTTTGGAAACTAGGAAATGATAGGAAATGATTCAAAAGAGGAAAGTGAACATTTCGGGAAACTTGGAAATGTAAGCTTAAAGGAGGCAAATGAAAATTTTAGGAAACTTGGAAATGAAAGGAAATGTCAAGTTCTAAAGTTTTAAAAGAGGAAATTAAGGCAAGGTGGCCTTAAGAGAAAAAGTATGTGAAATTTGACACACAAACAGGCTTGGAAAAGTGGCCTGAAGATGCCACTTAGGGCCTCTGGAAATGGCGCCACATACAAGGGTGTTGGGCCTGAGTTCGAGTCACATGGGAAGCAAATAAAAGAAATTTTATTTTGCTTCCAGAAGAAGTGAGGTGGACGGCACAAGCTTTTTAAAAAAAGGAAGAGTTTTATTCTCTTTAAATTTCGACTAAATAGGGATAAATGATGATTTATCTTAAGTATTTTCAAGAGAAAAATAAGGGATTTATTTATCATTATTTCCATGAGATAAATGTTGGATTAAACTCTTTTATTTTATGATAATTAAAGGATAAAGCTATCAAATAAAGAAGAGCGGTGGCCAAGTAAGGGATTCTAAGTGATAAATTCGGCTATAAAAGGAAGAACATAGGGCTACTCATCAATTTTTCTCCTCTTCTCTCTCTGCCGAAATTCTTAGTGTTCTCTTCTCTTCTCTTTCTATTTTGTCAAGCCGAAATCTACTTCTTCTTTATCCATCATTGCCGATTCTTTAAGCTTCAAGAACCGAAAGTGTTGATGTAACACCCCAAACCCGGTCTATGCGTTTAGACAAGATTTGGTTTGTCACACAAATCATACATTCGTTCATTCTCAATGGTTAAAATAGAATAGTGCTACAAAACTTTTTAAAAATAGAGTTTAATAAAATTAAATTCGAGGATTTGAAATTTGTGGCTTAAGAAAAATACTTGTTTGAAAACTTATCGTCAAATATAAATATCAAATTCTTAAGATAGTTTAAAAGAACTTTGAAAGAATTTAAAATAATTAAAGTGTCCAAAAATTGTTATAAAACCAATGTTTTTAAGAAAACTTAACATATTTATGATAAAACCATATTAAAAGTTTGGAAATAAAATTTAAACCATCCACACAATAAAATTTATAAAAATGTAACTAGAGGCCTTATTACATAAAACCCATAACAGAAATTTAAGATAATAATTTAAATAAAGTCATAGTTTATAAAAACCCAAGTTTGTAGTATGGCCTCCACCAAGTCATCTCCGGCCCAAGTCCACGTCAATTTCCATTACCTGAAATGGTTAATAAAATTGGGTGAGTTACAAAGAACTCAGTGTGCAACTCACTTACCACCATTATTGGGCCAAATCGTCAAGATAATATGCTGAGCTTGAGCCCAATTACAGAATTCAACAATATATCATAAAATGAAATAACATAATTTAATAATGCATGTAAAATGAATTTCCCAACCAAACCTAATTTTCCATCCGCTAACACCCCCGTACCAACCAACACACCTGTGGGGATCAAGTCAACCCACCGTGCCAAACACACCAATCATAGGCTTTAAGCCTTTAAATAATTTTGTAGTGCACTACCGAACCAGATTGTGACATTGTCACCGAACTAGAGGCATTTAGCCGAATTTGTGGCAGAGCCACCGAACTAGAGGCATTGAGCCGAATTGTGGCAGAACCACCGAACTAGATTTTTGGCAACTGGCCATTCTTCTCTTCATATACCCCACCCCATGCAATCATACGTGTATAACAAAATATAGTCATATAACAAATTTTCAATTAATCCATAACATCGGTGGGTTTATCATTAATCATTTCATTTGGCCCATAAAAATAATAATTTAGCAATTTGCCCATTTAACAGTTTAGTGGGCTTTGGCCCATTTATCGAACTAGAGTATTTTGGCCCAATTTATCGAACTAGAGTATTTTGGCCCAATTTATCGAACTAGAGTATTTTGGCCCAATTTATCTATTTAACAGTTTTTCGCATATTTCTCGGTTTTAACCGTTTTCATGCATTTTCACAAAAGTATCAATTACTACATAATTTCCGAATTTACCATTTTCACGATTTTATCGCAATACTTATGATTAGAAATCTAACCCGAAATGAGTGTGAAATTACACACCTGGTTATTGAGAGAACTACACTTTCCCGCTCTTCAACACCTATACGTATCGCGATAATTAGAACACTATAATCGGTCTAAATATAGCGATCTAGAATTTACCCTCGGATTTCCGTAGTACTTCTACTTGCGATTTCTCCCCGATTGATGGTTCGCTAACCGAATCGAATCCACGAACGAATAATGGTTCGGGAGTACGAACGACTTCGAACAGTTGATTTTCCTCGGTTGAACGTCCGCAACCCAGTGGAAAATCCTGGATTCCCGAAATAGTCCTTTGCTTGTACTTAGGGGGAATAACAGAACCTCCCCTCTTCCGAAGACTAAACACCGCCCTTTTCTTCCCTATTTTGAATGTCTTCAAAGACAAAGGAACATTAATCCAATCTAACATAATTTCGAAATAATTCTAAGGTTTTAAAGATGTGATTTCCTTACCACAAAAATCGATTCCAACGATTTGTGTCACCCACGACTTCTTGATTTCCAAACTTCCGTTATCGCACTAAGGTATAACAAAATAAACGTTAATAGAATGAACGTTTATTTTGATCTAATAAAGCCTTCAAACCATCATCAATATTCGGCCATAACCACTATTAACTAATCGAAACGAAAAGAATCTCTTACCTATTTTCCACGTCGAAAAGAAAGGATTTAGAATGGTATTGATTGATGAAGGATTCGGCTATGAAGAATAAAAGAAAAGAGAAAATGGTTCGGTTAAGGTACACTAATATTCGGCCATTGGAGAAAAGAAAGAAATTATGAGTGAAAAGAAAGAAAAAGAGAGAAGAATAATGATGATATTGTTTTGATTTTCAAAGAGAATGGAGAAGAAAAGAATGAAAGAGATGAGCTTTAAGATAGGTGTATATTCGGCAATGGTAAAAAGAAAAGAAAAGAAAGCCTTTTAGGTATTGGCAAAATCGGCACAAAGAGAAAGGCACAAAATTGACACTAAAGTGAAAAGGAAAATAACCAATTGATCAAAAGAATCAAGGCTTACCAAATGCACAAATTCGGCCAAGGGAGAGAGGTTGAGAGAATTTGCAAAACTATGCCAAAAACTAAGAAAATGACCAAAACAAAAGACTAAAATTCCTAGCCAAACTATCACCAAAAATTCGGCTCCCCCCTAGCCATATTGCCGTCCATATGCTTGGTCTATTGGCCAAGATATTGTTTCCATAAACAATTCCTTGATTCTTGCCTCATATCTTTACAACTTTCCTTATTTTCTTGATTCCCTTCCTTAAGTTAACTATTTCCTTATTCCCTTGATATACTAACCAAAAATAACATGGTCAACTCTTTCCATAAATAAGCTTGGCCGACACATGCTAGGAAAACCAAAAATAAAAGCCACCTAATTGTTATTTAAGGGATTCGAACCTTCACCCTCATGCACTAGCTCATGCGCCAACACCACTTGGCCATTAACTCATCTTATGCTTCACTTTGACACTTAAATTAATTTATGTGTCATAGCCACTTAATTCACTTCCATAAATTCTCAAAATTAATATTATTCCATCCCAATAAATTTTAAATTCTTCTTTAGGACTATACTAAACACAAAAATAAATAAAGAAATTCCACCTTCTAGAATAATTATTCAAAGCACACAATGAAAATAAATTACTCAAATTTTCAGGGTGTTACAGTTGATACACCTCTAGGCCATAGTCGATTAGTCTTTAAGACTCCATAGCCGAATACTGCTAAGGGTTCAAGCAAGAGTTCTATCAATTTCTCCAAGTAAGGGTAAGATCTAGATTCGGTTTCTTTACTTTTCTTTTTAAGCTTGTCGAAATTTAGGGACTAATCCCTCCTATTGTATTTTGGGCCGAAACTATGGAAGGTGATTCCAGGATTTCAGATCTAAGGTATTTCGGCATCTCCATTAATCAGGAAAAGAGTTTCAGAATTTAAAGATTTAAGGTAAGTAACTATTAATATTCGGCCAAGGCCTATTTTAGTAGTTAGATCTATTTGTTTTAACCGAAAACTAACCGATTCAAGGGATCTAGTGTCTAGCCGATTTCAAAGGGGGAAGAATACAAGTTTCGGGATTTGATTAATCGTCAAAATGGCAACAAGGTAAGTTTCAAGTGTATAAATCCTACTAGGATTTGGATTTGTGGTCGAAAAGGTTTATTAATGTGTTTAAATAATTGGCTGAATATAGGAGTTAACGGATCTAAGGCAATAGATCGATTTTTCGGGATTCAAGGAATTCGTTAAGCAAATCAGGTGTGTACCCCACACTATCTTTTAATACGTTATATGGCAATATGTAATATATGTATGTATAAGAATGTGAATATGGCTAAGTACCCTAATGTGGTACAAAGTACTCAGGTACGTTTCCTACTCCTGCTAGGATTACGAAATATGTTATATTTTAACATGTGAAAAGTGACATGAATGTGAATTTAAGTATGATATGCTTGATATAAAATATATATATGGGGCATTCGGGTTATATGAGAAAGGGGAAGTGAATGTGATGACTTCGGTCTCACTATCTGAATGTGGTGACCTCGGTCACATTATCTGAATGTGGTAACTTTGGTTACATTATCTGAATGTGGTGTCTCATGACACAATTATTTAATCTGGTGGCTATGCCACGAATTTATTTGGGCGATGAGCACGTCGACTGCAGCGACTGCCTTCGATGGTGTGTAGCGGAAGGAGGGTTGACTTAGTAGTCCCCACGGTGTGCAGGTTGGTACGGGGATGTGTAGCGGATGGCATCTAGGTCTGGGTTCAGGTTTGCATCATTATCTTGAATTATTATGTGAACATGATATGTATGGTATGCCTAAATCTATTAAATTTTAGTGTTGATTACACATTGAGTCTGTTTGACTCACCCCGTTGGGGAATATTTTTCAGGTGATGAGCAGTAATGGACCGGGTCGGCAAGAGCTTAAAGGTGGCCATGCATAGCAGGAAATTACCATTTGGACTTTTATTTTATTTAAGTACTTAAGAATTTTATTTTGGGTTTTTACTTGATGTAATAAGGCCTTAGATGAATTTTCTTTATTTCTTCTTACTTCTATTTATTTTGTTTACAAACTATTATTTATGGATCAAGTAAAATTATTTCAAAATAATAAACTCCAAAGTGTTTTGTCACCTTAATTAAAAAGGGAGTTTTAATATAAAATTAATTCATTTTCAATTCAAGCCCAACCCAATAATAAGTTTTCTTTCAAAACAATATTTTTTTTAAAAATCGCACAAGTTTTTTCTAAGAAGCAAAAGAATTTTGAACCGGTTTACTTGAGGAACATACCAGATCCGGTCAAAGCTCGTGGGCCGGGTTTGGGGTGTTTCATATACTTTATCTATAATTTCGTAACGGACTTTGCCTCAAAATTTGAATTTCAATATTTAAATATGAAATTAAAAATATTCATAATAGGTGAGAACTTGGCTATGCATCACATTGTAAATTTCCATTTTAACATCTTAAAAATTTATACTTTAATTTTGATTCGATAACCGACTTGACCTCAAAATTTGAATTTTAATATTTAATAATTAAATTTAAAAAATCATAAAACACGAGAAGTTTGCAATTCATCTCATGTAAATTTCCATTTTAACCTCTTAAAAATTTATACTTTGTCTTTGATTCTATAATCGACGTTGCCTCGAAATTTGAATTTTAATATTTAAAAATAAAATTAAAAAATTATAAAACACGAGAAGTTTGCTATGCATTACATGGTAAATTTCCATTTTAACCTCTTAAAAATTTAAACTTTTTCTTTAATTCCATAACAGACTTCCCTTCAAAATTCGAGTTTTAATATTAAAAAATTAAATTAAAAAGAATCATAACACATGAGAACTTTGCTATTCATCAAATTATAAATTTCCATTTTAACCTCTTAAAAATATATACTCTAAGTTTTTCTTTGACTCTGTAACCGACTTCACCTCGAAATTCGAGTTTTAATATTTAAAAATAAAATTAAAAAGATTTATATCAACTAGAAGTTTTCCATGCATCACATGGTAAATTTCCATCTTAACCACTTAGAAATTTATACTTTATCTTTAATTCCATAACAGAGTTCACCTCAAAATTCGAGTTTTAATATTTATAAATAAATTTAAAACAATCAGAAGACACAAGAATTTTGCTATGCATCACATTTTAAATTTCCATTTTAACCTGTTAAAAATTTATATTGTATCTTTTGATTTTGTAATCGACTTTGCCTCGAAAGTCAAATTTTAATATTTAAAAATAAAATTTAAAAAAATCATAAACCACTAGAAATTTGTTATGCATCACATGGTAAATTTCCATTTTAAACTCTTAAAAATTCATACTTTATCTTCCATTTCATAACGGATTTCGCCTCAAAATTTGAGTTTTAATAGTTATAAATGAAATTAAAAAGAATCATAAGAAACGAGAAGTTTCCTATGCATCACATGGTAAATTTCCATTTTAACCTTTTAAAAATTAATACTTTATATTTGATTTGTACCCGACTTAGTCTATAAATTCAAATTTTAATATTTAAAAATGAAATTTTAAAAAAATCATAAAACACGAGAAGTTTGCTATGTATCACATGGTAAACTTCCATTTTAACCTCTTAAAAATTTATACTTTATCTATAATTCCGTAACAGACTTTGCCTCAAAATTTGATTTTCAATATTTAAAAATGAAGTTAAAAAGAATCATAAGACACGATCACTTCTCTATGCATCACATTGTAAATTTCCATTTTAATCTCTTAAAAATTTACACTATATCGTAAGAAGAATAATAAGACCCGAGAAGTTTGCTATGCATCACATGGTAAATTTCCATTTTAACCTTTTAAAAATTTATACTTTATCTATAATTTCGTAACAGACTTTGCCTCAAAATTCTAGTTTTAATATTTAAAAATTAAATTGAAAAGATTCATAATATATGAGAACTTTGCTCTGCATCACATTGTAAATTTCCATTTTAACCTCTTGAAAGTTTATACTTTAATTTTGATCTGGTAACCGACTTGGCCTCGAAATTTGAATTTTAATATTTAATAATTAATAAAACACGAGAAGTTTGCAATGCATCATATATAAATTTCCATTTTAATCTCTGAAAATTTTATACTTTATCTTTGATTCTATAACCGACGTTGCCTCGACATTCAAATTTTAATATTTAAAAATGAAATTAAAAAAATCATAAAACACGAGAAGTTTGCTATGCATTACATGGTAAATTTCCATTTTAACCTCTTAAATATTTAAACGTTTTCTTTAATTCCATAACAGACTTCCCCTCAAAATTCAAATTTTAATATTAAAAAAATAAATTAAAAAGAATCATAACACACGAGAACTTTGCTACACATGAAATTATAAATTTTCATTTTAACCTCTTAAAAATATATACTTTAACTTTTTCTTTGATTTTGTAACCGACTTCACCTTGAAATTCGAGTTTTAATGTAACACACCCTAACCCTAATGTAACACCCCAAACCTGGCCCAAACGCTACAAACCGGATCTGTTATGTCACTTAAGGAATTTTACAAAACATGTCGCATTTTGGAAAACAATTACTAGGTTTAAACCCTTATTCCGAAAACTTAAGAATTCATTAAAGTATAAAATATTAAATTATAAATTATTTTGGTGGATTTTAAATAAAGACTGAAATTTCATACATGTCTTAACTTAATTGAAAACATAAAACTTAAAAGCCCAGTAATAGAAGCCCAACAAAATCCCAAAACATAAATGGTAGTCTAGTGGCCCATGGCCTTATTACAAGGAAATTTAAACCCATTAAATAAAAGAAAATAAAATAATAAACTAAAGTCTTTTCACTGAATCCAATTGCTCTTTTGCATGGCCACCTTGCTCTCCTCTCCAGCCCGGTCCGATGCACTAGGTGTGTAACATCCTGAATTTTTGGGCATATGCGTTTAATGGGTGGATATGTTTAATGTGTTAATTTAAGTGTTAGGGGTCCAAATTGGGCTCAGGCTTAGGTAGAGGCCTTGATTAAAATTATCTGTTTGGGCATTATAGGGTTTAAAAGGTAGTATCTATATTTAAAATACCAAAGTGGGCTTGTGGCCCAATCTTAGGAGGTGACGCCACACAAGGGAGTAAGGGGCCCAAATTTAAGTTTCATGGAGCCCAATTCTTTTAATTTAAGTTAGCTAAATTTTGGGCATTAGGATTAGGTGGAATGGATGGCAACAAGGCTAAAATTTAGGGGTTTTAATGTTTAAAATATGTGGATAATAAGCAGATAAATGCTATTATTTAGGAATTTATTTTATGTGGATAATAAGCAGATAAAGGCTAAAATTTAGGGATTTTAATGATTAAAATATGTGGATAATATCTTGATAAAGGAGGGAGGAGTTAGAGATAATTAAGTCTCTTTTAGATGAGCTAGTAGATTAAGATAAAGGAGAAAAGATAGGATTTATCTGCAAGGTTAGGTAAGTGCCGAAATTTCTATAAATAGGGGGAATATTTCTTTAATTTCGGCATTTGGGTTTTTCTCTCATTCTTTTCTCTTCTTCTCTGAGTAAAAGCCGAAAACTCCTAAAGTTCCATCTTCCTCTTCATTCTCTGCAAAAGCCGAAATCTCTAAGCCAATTCCCTCATCTTCACTTTGATTCAAAAGCCGAAACTCTTTCCATTCTTTTTCTTCCTAGCCGAAATCTTCAAGTCTCTTCCTTGTTTTCTTTTCTTCTTCTCTTTTCCTGTCAGAAACCGAAACTCTTCACTTAAGTATTTTAAAAGCCAAAGACACATCAGCCTTCTCTTGTTTATACTTTTTCCGGGATTTTCCTAAAAGCCGAAATCCCTAGATCTCATCTCCTGTGATTGCAGAATTACTTCTGTGGTGCCTACTTGTGCCGAAATCTGAAGGGAACTTTAGTGGAGCCAATCGCATAGATCTCTGAGTTATAGATCGGTAGCACTCGAATCGTGTTACTTTCGAGATTTCAAGGTAAGAAGATCTATTAGTTTCGATGTGTAAATTCAGGATTTACTAACCCTTGGTCGAATATAAGAGAGGCCTTATTTTCACATCTTTCCGGCTTTTTGAGCAAAGTTGTAGATCCGTCTAGCAAGGGTATCGACATTAATCAGGTGTGTAACCTTTCTCACTGTTAGACTGTTTGCTAATATATATTCATATGTATAAATCTGATATACTCTGCTAAATGCCGAAATCCCGGCATAACAAGTGAAAACCCTTGAAGGGTAAAGGCTGATCAACAGGTTAGTGACTTCTATCCTATTTCAGTGATTATTCATGTTAAAACGATATGCTTTGTATGACGATTTCATTGTATGCTTGGGGTTGGGAAATTGATGAAAAGGGGAAGTGATCTGTTCTGGTGGCTTTTGCCATTTCAGCCTGGTGACTCTGTCAAAAACTCTGTTTCTGGTGGCTTTTTGTCATTTCAGCCTGGTGACTCTGTTTCTGGTGGCTTTTTGCCATTTCAGCCTGGTGACTCTATCACAACTCTGACGATGAGCAGCACGACTGCCATCAATGGCGTGTAGCGGTGCGGGTTGATTGTAGAAATCCCCTATGGTGTGAACGGCTGGTACAGGAGGCGTGTAGCGGATGGAAACTTAGGATTTGGGTTGGGCTTGCATAATTTTTTTGTTATATATATATTAAACTGTTATTCTGTTCTGTGGGGCTAAGGCCCAAATCTAATGGTTCATAAGGGTTGCACACTGAGTCTCGCGACTCAACCAATTTCTTAACATTTTCAGGTAGCGCCTAGTGCATTGGACCGGGCTGGAGAGGAGCGCAAGGTGGCCATGCAAAAGAACTCTTGGATTTAACAAGAAGACTCCAGTTTATTATTTTATATTTTTATTTAATGG
Source organism: Gossypium australe (assembly GCA_005393395.2). Classification (NCBI taxonomy): domain Eukaryota; kingdom Viridiplantae; phylum Streptophyta; class Magnoliopsida; order Malvales; family Malvaceae; genus Gossypium; species Gossypium australe. The sequence continues at coordinate 43,064,907 of CM016620.1, read as the reverse complement.
GTTTTAAATTTTATTGTAATAAGGCCATGAGCCACTAGACTATTATTTATGTTTTGGTTTTATGTTGGGCTTTTATTACTGGGCTTTTAAGTTTTATGTTTTAAATTAAGTTAAGACATGTATGAAATTATAGTTTTTGTTTAAAATTCACCAAGGTAATTTATAACTTTATATTTTATATGAATTAATGAATTATTGAGTTTTCGGTATAAATGTTTAAACCTAGTAGTTGTTTTCCAAAATGCGACATGTTTTGTAAAATCTTATTAGTGACATACCAGATCTGATTGTAGTGTTTGGGCCGGGTGTGGGGTGTTACAAGGTGTCACCTGAGATAGTTATATTAAAAGGGTGAGTCGCGAGACTCAGTGTGCAACCCTCATGCACCATTAGATTGGGCTTTAGCCCCATAAAACAAAATAATAAAAATTAATATACATAACAAAAATAATGTGCAAAGCCCAACCCATATCCTAGGTGTCCATCCGCTACACGCCCCCGTACCAGCCATTCACACCATTGGGGATTTCTACAATCAACCCACACCGCTACACGCCTTGATGGCAGTCGTGCTGCTCATCATCAGATCATGGCCGTAACCACTACAACAGATCACGACAAAAGCCGCTACAACAGATCACGGTAAATGCCGCTACACAGATCACGGTAAAAACCGCTACAACATATAACTTCCTCCTTTCAACAAACCCAACCCATGCAATCACATAAAATCAGTATTCTTATATCATTTAATCAGAACTTTCACTAACCTGGTGATTTGCTTTTACCCTCCTTGGGTTTCCGTCATTATGCCAGGATTTCGGCATTTATCAAAACATATAAAACTTATAATCATATATTAATCAAACAGATCTAGATGGTGTGGAGAATTACTGTAACATCCTGAAAAGGGCCTATGCATTTTTGGTTTAATTGTACGAAATGACATGTCTTATGTGTTATGAATGTGTTTTGAACATTTTTTGGAAACCTGGAAATGTATGGAAATGTTAAGTTTAAAAGAGGAAAGAGAACATTTTTGGAAACTAAGAAAGGTAAGGAAATGATTTGGAAATGATTCAAAAGAGGAAAGTGAACATTTCGGGAAACTTGGAAATGTAAGGAAATGTTAAGTTTAAAGGAGGCAAACGAAAATTTTTGGAAACTTGGAAATGTAAAGAAATGTCAAGTTTTAAAGGTTAAAAAGAGGAAACTAAGGCAGGGTGGCCTTAAGAAAATTAATAGGAGGACTTTGACACACAAACAGGCTTGGAAAAGTGGCCTGAAGATATCACTTAAGGCCCAGGTAGGTGACGCCACAAGCTATGCAAGTGGGCCTGAGTTCGACTCACTTGGGGAGCAAATAAAAGAGTTTTATTTTGCTGCAAGGAGCAAGGGAGTTGGACGGCACATGGCTAAATTCTAGGAGCTTTTATTCTTTTATAATTAGTGGATAAATAAGGGATAAATAAAGGATTTATTTATCATTATTTTCAAGAGATAATTGTTGGATTAAATTCTTTTAATAAAGTGATAATTCAAGGGATAAAGCTATCAAAATAGAAGAGTGGTGGCCAAGTAAGGGACTCTAGCTAGTAAATTCGGCTATAAAAGGAAAAGAGAGGCCATTCATTCATTCACTTTTCCTTTACCGAATTTCTTAAGCAAATTCTCCTCTCTCTGCCGAATTTCCTACAGTTTTTATTCTTCTTCTCATTGTTAGCCAAAGCCGAAATACCTTGTGTTCTAGCCGAATCCTCCATCTTTATTCTTCCTTCTCTTTTCTTTCTAATCCCTCCAAAAGTCGGAAGTAAGCCTTTTAAGGCCATAGCCGAATATCTCAAGTGGCTTCAAGCTTAGGTGCTGTCGATTTCTTCAAAGGTAAGAACAAGTTTAATTTCTATTCTTTTCTTTTAGATTTGTCGAAAATCTAGGACTAATCCCATCAATATTCTTGTTTCCGAAACCTTAAGGAGATCTTTCGGGATTTACTAAGTGTCAACTACAAGGAAGGAGAAGTTCTTTTCCCGAAGGTACACCATAGGTCGCGTGTTCCCTAGTTATTAGGTAAATTTCGGGATTTCAGATCTAAGGTATTTCGGCATCTCCATTAATCAGGAAGAGAGTTTCGGGATTTAAAGATTTAAGGTAAGTGGATATGTAATCGGCCAAGGCCTTATCTTAGTACTTAGATCTATTTGATTTAACCAAAAACTAACCAATTCAAGGGATCTAGTGACTATCCGATTTCAAAAGGGAAGAATACGAGTTTTCGGGATTTGAATAGTCATCAAATCAGCATCAAAGGTAAGTTTTAAGAATACAAATCCTACTAGGATTTGGTTTTATAGCCAAATAGGCTTTATGCTAATATATTAAGGTTGGCCGAATGTAGGAATTGAGATCTAAGGCATTAGATCAAGCTTTTCGGGATTTAAGTGAATCGCTAAGCAAATCAGGTGTGTACCCCACACTATTTCATACTACCTTATATGGCTAAGTTTAATTAATATATGTGGTATTAAGAATATGAAAGTAGCTAAGGTACCATGTTATGGTACAAAGTACTCAGGTACGTTTCCTACTCCTACTAGGATTATGAAATATGTTAATTGTAACATGAGAATAAGAATAAGAATGTGAACTCTGGCATATTTATTCATATTACTATTATATGGGGCATATGGGTTTTATTTTGAAGGGGAAGTGAATGTTGTGACCTAAGACCACGAACACGGTGACCTAAGACCGTGATATCTGAATGTGGTGACCTAAGACCACAGTAAGCTGAATGTGGTGACCTAAGACCACAGTAATCTGAACGTGGTGACCTAAGACCACGAATGCGGTGACCTAAGACCGCGATATGGAGTGTAGCGGGAGGAGGGTCAACTTAGTAGTCCCCACGGTGTACAGGTTGGTACGGGGGAGTGTAACGGATGGCTTAATAGGTTTGGGTTTGGGTTGCATCATTATTTTTCCCTGTTATTTGAATATGTATGTGATATGATAATGCATGCCTGAAATGTTAAGACTTAGTGTTTGTGTACACATTGAGTCTGTTTGACTCACCCCGTTGGGGAACTTTTTCTTCCAGGTGATAATCAGTAATGGACCGGGTCGGCAGGATCTTAAAGGTGGCCATGCACAGCAAGGAAAATTTTATTATTTGGACTTTTATTTTATTAAGTACTTTAATTTAATTTTGGGAATTATTTTGATGTAATCAGGCCATAGTGAATTATTTTATTTCTGTTTTATTTACTATGTTACGAAATTTTAATTATTAAAGATTAAGTCAATTTAATTTAAAATAAACTCTAAATATTTTGTCACCTCAAATAAACACATTTTCAACTCAAGCCCAACCCAAAACAAACTTTCTTTCAAAACACCCAAGTTTTTCCTAAGTCACAAAAGAATTTGAAACGGTTTACACCGGGGAACATACCAGATCCGGTCAAGGCTCGTGGGCCGCGTTTGGGGTGTTTCAATTACACACCTGATTAGTGTCGATACTCTTGCTTAACTGATCTACAACTTGCTCAAAAAGCCGGAAAGATATGAAAAATAGGCCTTCTCCTATAATCGGCCATGGTTAGTGTTCTATCCATTTTTACATACTAAAATCAATAGACTTTCTTACCTTGAAACCCCGGAAATACCTTGATTCGAGTATTACTGAACTTAGGACTTAAAGATCTACACGATTGACTCCTCTTCAGATCCCAGAATGCCGAAAATAAGAGTGAAATAAGAGATTAGTTTCTAATAGCCATTCGGCTAAGGACTTTGAAAAGCCGAAAGAACATTGAAATCCCAAAATCAACACTTACCTACTGTTTCCTTCAGATTTCGGCACAAGTAGACTCCATTAAAGAAGATTCGGCAACTTCAGGAGGTGAGATCTTAGTGATTTCGGCTTTTTATGAAAATCCCGGAGGGATGAACTGATATGGTTTCGGCTAGAAAGAAAAGAGAAAAGAGAGCAAGGAGAGGCTTGAGGATTCGGCTAACTGAAGAAGAAGAGAAGAGAGAAAGAATAGGGGAGAAATTTCGTCATAGAAAAATATGAGAGCTTTAGCAGAGATTTCGGCGGAAAAGAGAAGAATGAATAGCAAAAATTTGGCACATACACCTTAAGCCAAAACTGAATGCCCCTTTCTTTTCAAATTCCTCAAAGTTTCGGCTAACATTAAACACTTAAAGATGGCTCCTATCTTTGATCTATTATCTCCTCAAAAATAGCTTTTATCTGTTTATTATCCACACACATAAAATCCCTAAAACTTTGCTTGTGCCGCCCCCTTACTCATGTAATTGCCGAATTTTAGCCCTAAATCTTGGGCTTTAATCTGCCAAAATTTGGGCCTTCCTCATGCACAGGTGACGCCACCTAAATCTCTCCTCTACTGTGCTCCTAGTTGCTGGGCCACAAGCCCAATATGTCACTTAAACCATTAAAACTTTAATTTAAGCCCTTGGAGTGTCTAAACAAAATATTTAAAACAAGGCCTCAGCCCAATTTGAGCCCCAATTGTACCTTAAATTCTCAAATTAATATTTTAAGCATTCAAACCCATAAAATGCACAGACCCAATTATTCAGGATGTTACACCTAAATAGTTACCAGAACAGGGTTACGGAGCATTACCGGACCTTTCAGAAATATTACGAACCTTATACAAATAAATAACATACATATTGTAAAACATTCATAATGTCCCTTTTATGGACCATTGATGCCCAAAATACGTGTTAGAAGTAAATCGGGACTAATTTGAGTGCTCAAGAAATTTTTCGTGAAATTCCAAAAAATTTTCTCAAATACAGGGCTCACACGCCCGTGTGGACCAGGCCGTGTAAACTCAATATAACCCATTTTTAATCATCTAGCCAGCCTTGCAAACTTAAAACGTACCCAATTCGAACCAATATCATATCCAATACAATTTTATATACAATTACACTTTAATCATATCAAAACATCAATCTATTAATTTGCTCAATGTATAATCATAAGAATTTTACATATAATATTCAAACTAATTTAGTTAATTTCATTAATTTCCATTTTTAAACTTTATATCCAAAAGTACCATTTCATAGTCTTATCATTTCACATAATCATTCAAACACATCATTTACTACCAATTCCAAAATTACTCATACATAACCTAGGTACATGCCACTTTTACCAAAAGAAATATACATCACAAAAGTTTTTTGAGATCGGGACTGGCTTTGGATGCTAGATCGGAACGTTTGACTTCAACTAATCTGCGTACGGAAAACAACCGTACGTTGAGTATGGATATACTCAAGTTGTATTACTATAATTCAAATTAACTTGATATAACATACAAATTGTAACACCCCAAACCCAGCCCATGCGTTATGACCGGATCTGACATGTCACATGAGAAAAACGTGTTAAATCTTTTTTATTCGTACTAAAATAGGTATTATTTTGTTATAATCAAGAAACAAGTTTGGTTTAATATATCTGTTAAAATACTACTAACCTCGAAGGTCGATAAATCGATAATTGAACTAGTGATCTTATAAAACCGTGACTTTTAAAAATATCGTTGATAATTTGAGAGAAAATTTCCAAGTTAAAATATTTGTAAAAGTTTGTTATGAAGTCCATTTGTTAATCAATTTTGGAAAACAGTTGGTTATGCTTTTAGAAAATCCCCATTTAAAAATAATTCAAGCAACATAATAAATACGTCAAACATAATGCAAAAATAAAATATTCCAGAGGCCTTATTACAACTTAAAAACCCAAAATAATAAAAGTAATAAAGTGAACGGAAATAGAAAGCTAAAGTTCAGAAACACCATTTCTGAAGTATGGCCTCCACCGAGTCATCCATGGCCCAAGTCCACATCACTGAGCATTACCTGCAAGGGTTAAGGAAAAGGGGTGAGTTACTAGAACTCAGTGTATAATCCCCTTACCTTCATCCACTGGGTCTGAACCCGCAAAGCAATATCTTGGGCCTGAGCCCATATAGCATAATCTTGGGCTGAATCCCATTTACATAACAAAATATATTACGTGCAATGTATGCAACCCAACCCATCCATCCATCACACCCCGACCAGCCAATCACACCTGTGGGGATCAAGTTAACCCACCCCGCCGCTCACACCAATTCGCAGGCAAGTTGCCATTTATAATATAATTACTGTGGCCATGCCACTGATTCATGATGGCACAAAGCCATATTTACGATGGCACAAAGCCATATTCACGATGGCACAAAGCCATATTTAGGTTGGCACATAGCCATTATCAGAATCTGTGGCAGAGCCACTGAAATCATAATGAAACATAATAATAAACATTTTTGCGGCAATGACACCAGGCTACACTTCTCTTCAACATTTTTCCCAACCCATGCAAAATATGTAAATGCAACATACATAATAAAGCATAATATCCACATATATAAACAACAATAATTAATCCAGTAATTTATTACGGTAAATCGGCCAATTATAGAACTTTGTAATTCGGCCAACTAAAGCATTCTAGCAATTCGGCCCATAAGGGCATTTTAGTTGTAACACCCCAAACTCGGCCCAAACACTACAACCGGATTTGGTATGTCATTAAGAAAAATTTTGTCAAACATGTCGTATTTTCAGAAAAGCCCAAATATATTTTATATAGAATATGCCTTTGTAAAATAAAACCCAAACTTAATTACATACCTTAGTTTAATTAAAATAAATGGTTCCGATAACTAAAAACAAAAATAATTTAAACCCATAATAAAAGGAAATAAAACTAGTGGCCCATGGCCTTATTACATCGAAGTTTAAAATCCATTAATTAAAATACAATATAAAATAATTAACTTGAGTCTTTTTGCCAAATCTACATATTCTTCTGCATGGCCACCTTGCGTTCCTCTCCAGCCCGGTCCGAAACACTAGGTATCACCTGAAATGTTAATTAAAAGGGTGAGTCGCGAGACTCAGTGTGCAACCCTCATGCACCACTAGATTTTGGGCCTTAGGACCATAAAACAGATTAATAATTTCATTTATATAAATAACAAATAATATGCAAGGCCCAACCCGTTTGCCTAGGTTTCCATCCGCTACACGCCCCCGTACCAACCGTTCACACCATTGGGGATTTCTACAATCAACCCACACCGCTACACGCCAAGATGGCAGTCATGCTGCTCATCAACATATCATGGCCGAAGCCCTTATAACAGATCACGGCATTAGCCGCTACAACAGATCACGGTAAAAACTGCTACACATATAACGTATAACTTCCTCCTGCCATCAACCCAACCCATGCAATCACATACAAGCAATTTACTTATAACATTTAATCAGATTACTCACTAACCTGATGGTTTGCTTTTACCCTCTTGGGCTTCCATCATTAAACCGAGACTTCAGCATTTATCATAACATATAAAACTTATGAACATACATTAATAATCAGATCTAGATGGTGGGGAAGTATTACACACCTGATTAATACAGATACCCCCTTGCTAAACCGATCTACACTTTGCTTCTAAAAGACGAAAAAGATGTGGAAATAGGCCTCTCCTATATTCGGCCATAGTTAGTATTCTACCTGATTTTATATACTCAAATCAATAAAATTTCCTACCTTGAAATCCGAAAGTATCACGATTCTACAACTTAGAGATCTATGCGATTTACTCCCTCTTCAAATCCCGGAATGCCGAAAAGAAAACACAAGGTTAGTCTCATATAGCCAATCGACTATGGCCTCCAAAAGACGAAAAATTAAAAGAAATCCAAATCGCTACTTACCCTATTTGAAATCTATGAGTTTCGGCTTCTAGGAAAAATCCCAGGAAGATGATCTGTCGCGCTTTCGGCTTTTTTTTGAAAGAACTAAAAATTAAAGGAATGACCAAGGGAGATTCGACTATGGTGCACCTTCGGGAAAAACCAATCTTGAAGATTTGGCTAAGAGAGAAAGAAAGTATGAACAAAGGGAATTCGGCTTTTAAGGAAAATATTAAGGAGAGGAGAAAACAACTAGGGAATTTCGGTTTTGAGAAGAAACTAAAGCAAATGGGAGAAGAGAATTTCGGCTAGGTGAGGAAGAAGAGAGAAAAAAAATAAAAGAAAAGATGATCACTTGGCTATTAATTTCGGCAAATCAATCCCCCTCCCAGAGCTGGATTTTCGGCCAACTCTGCTGTCATCTAATAGCTTTTATCCCACCTATTATCTTAATCCCTTAGCTTCTCAAAAATAGCCCTCATCTTTCTCTTCATTATCTTCCAATTTATCAAAAAAATAAAAGGACTAAAACCCCTAAATTGTAGCAAGTGTGCCGTCCTCCCCTTCCTTTCTAAGTGCCGAATTTTTTACCAAAAAATTGGGGCCCTAAATAGCCAACACTTGGCCCAATCCATCCCTTAATGACGCCACCTACATGCTCTGAAACACCCCACACCCGGCCCACGAGCCTGGACCGGATCTGGTATGTTCCTCAATATAAACCGGTTCAAAATTCTTTTGTTACTTTGAAAAACTGTGAGTTTTGAAGACAGTTTGTTTGTGGGTTGGGCTCGAGATGGAAACAAGTTTATTTAATATTGAAAACCCATTTATTTCAGGTGACAAAATATTTAAAGTTTATTTTAAACTAAATTGACTTAATCTTTAATTAACATAAATTCGTAATATAGTAATTAAAAACAACAATAAAATCATCACTATGGCCTTATTACATCAAATAATTCCCAAAAATAAATTAAAGTGCTTAAATAAAATAAAATGTCCAAATTAAATAAAACTTTAAGCTGAGCATGGCCACCACAAGTTCTGCCGTCCCGGTCCATCACTGTTCATCACCTGAAACATGTTCCCACAACGGGGTGAGTCAACGGACTCAATGTGTAACCAACACTAAAATTTAATAGATTTAGGCATACCATACATATCATGTTCAAACAACATTTCAAGATAATGATGCAATCCCAAACCCAAACCTAGATGCCATCCGCTACACATCCCCGTACCAACCTGCACACCGTGGGGACTACTAAGTCAACCCTCCTGCCGTTACACTCCATCGAAGGCAGTCGCTGCAATCGACGTGCTCATCGCCCATATAAAATTCGTGGCATAGCCACCAGATAATTGTGTCATGAGACACCACATTCAGATAATGTAACCGAAGTTACCACATTCAGATAATGTGACCGAAGCCACCACATTCAGATAGTGAGACCGAAGTCACCACATTCACTTCCCCTTTCTCATATAACCCGAATGCCCCATATTGCTCATATCATGCATATCATACTTAAAATTCACATTCATGTCACTTTTCACATGTTAAATATAACATATTTCGTAATCCTAGTAGGAGTAGGAATCGTACCTGAGTACTTTGTACCACATTAGGGTACCTTAGCCATATTCACATTCTTATACATACTTATATTAAATATTGCCATAAAACGTATTAAAAGATAGTGGGGATTACACACCTGATTTGCTTAACAATTCCTTGAAATCTCGAAAAACCCGATCTATTGCTTTAGATCTCAATTCCTACATTTGGTAACCTTAATATGTTAGCATAAAGCCTATAAAACCAAATCCTAGTAGGATTTGTATTCTTAAAACCTACCTTGCCGATTGACCTAAGAATCAAGTCCTGAAATCTTCGCTATACTCTTCTTGCATTCGGCCAAGCATTGAATCACTTAAACAAATTAGTTTCAGCCTTTGCAAAAATAAGGAATAGATCTTAACCAAAAATTAAGGCCTTGGCCGAATGTATATAGGGACTTACCTTGAAATTCTCAAATCCCGGAATCCCTGTATACCTCTGTCGAAATCCCTATAGACTTATATATATTAGATCAAATTTTCAATCGTTTAAACATAAAAACTAGCCTTAGATCGATTACCTCACCTTAGATCTTAGAAATCCCGAAACTTTCCTCCTTGTAGAATCCCAAAGTTCTCCTTCAAAGTTTCGGCCAATATATATATATCGCATTAGAATCTTGACTTTCGGTTTAAAGAAAAAGGAAGATAAAAGCAATAGATCCTTACCCTTTTATATGGAAATCGGCAACACCTTTTGATCTACGAAAATATTCGGCTATGACTTAGATGTGTTTCACCAAATTTTAATTTCATTGAATAATTGGCTAGGGATTTTCTTTTGGGTTTCGGCTCCTGATGGGTTGGAAAGAAAAGAAGAAGAAGAAGGAATAGAGGATGAGAGGAAACTTGTGATTTTGTCAGAAAAGAATTTGGAGAAGATGACAAGAGAATTTCGGCAGAGGCTTGCTTGGAGAGAAAAAATTGTAAATTGCCTCACTTCTCCTCCTATTGCCGAATTTACTAGGCCAAGAGTCCCATTCTTGGCCATCACTCTTCTATTTGATAGCTTTATCTCTTCAATTTAAAATAATTAAAGAATAATCCTCAATTATCTCTTGGGAATAATCCATATTAAATCCTTTATTTATCCCCTTTTTAGCCGAATTTTAAAGAGAATAAAACTCCCCTTTTAAAAGCCTTGTTGTCGTCCACCTTTGTGCTTCTGGAAGCAAAAATAAAATTTCTTTTATTTGCTACCCATGTGACTCGAACTCAGGCCCAACATCCTTGCATGTGGCGCCATTTCCAGAGGCCCTAAGTGGCATCTCCAGGCCACTTTTCCAAGCCCGTTTGTGTGTAAAATTTCACATACTTTTTCTCTTAAGGCCACCTTGCCTTAGTTTCCCCTTTTAAACTTCAAAAGTCAACATTTTCTAGGACATTTCCTTTCATTTCCAAGTTTCCAAAAATTTTCGTTTGCCTCTTTAAACTTGACATTTCCTTACATTTCCAAGTTTCCAAAAATGTTCACTTTCCATTTTTAAACTTAACATTTCCATACATTTCTGGGTTTCCAAAAATGTTCAAAATATATTCATAGCATATAAAATATGTCATTTCGTAAAATTAAACCGAAAATGCATAGGCCCTTTTTAGGATGTTACAGTTCTACCCCCTTAAAATAATTTCGTCCTCGAAATTTCTTAACTAAAATAATTGAGGGTATTGCTGTTGCATTGCCTCTTCTGGCTCCCACGAAGCTTCTTCCGATCCATGATTGCGCCATAACACTTTGACTAAAGGAACTGTCTTCCTCCGTAGCACTTTCACATCACGTTCCAATATCTGAATCGGCTCTTCCTCGTACGATAAGTCTGGCCTTAGCTCCACTTCTTCAACTGGTACCACATGAGACGGATCCGATCGGTAGCGACGTAGCATGGATACATGGAATACGTCATGCATCTGCTGCAACTCTGGTGGCAACTCTAATTGTATGCCACTGGCCCAACTCGCTTCAGTACTCGATAGGGCCCTATAAACCTTGGACTTAACTTCCCTTTGCGACCAAACCTCATCACCTTCTTCCAAGGTGAGACTTTCAGGAATACTTGATCTCCTACATCAAATTCTATCTCTTTTCATTTGAGATCTGCGTATGATTTCTGCCTATCAGAGGCTTCCTTTAACCGTGCCCTGATTGTCTCAACCTTTTCTTCAGTTTTTGCCACTAACTCTGGACCCAAAACCCGACGTTCTCCTAACTCAGTCCAACAAGTAGGAGTTCGACATTTCCGACCATACAATGCTTCATATGGTGCCATCCGAATACTAGCCTGATAGCTATTGTTGTAGGAAAACTCAGCTAAAGGCAGATAATCTTCCCAACTTCCTCGGAAATCCATCACACAGCCTCTCAACATATCCTCCAACACTTGTATAACCCGTTCAGACTGCCCGTCTGATTGTGGATGAAAAGCCGTAGTGAAGTCCAACTTAGTGCCTAAAGCTTGATGAAGTGCCTTCCAAAACCGAGACGTAAACCTTGGGTCTCTATCGGAGATGATCGATACCGGTACTCCATGTAACCTTACAATTTCTGCTACATATAATTTGGCCAACTTCTGAAGAGGATAGTCAACTCTTACTGGGATGAAGTGCGCGGACTTGGTCAAACGGTCCACTATTACCCATACCGAGTCCTTCTTAGTAGGCGTAAGGGGAAGCCCACTAACGAAGTCCATGGTAATTCTCTCCCACTTCCATTGTGGAACCTTGATTGGCTGAAGTAATCCCGATGGAACTTGGTGTTCAGCCTTAACTTGCTGGCACGTTAAACATTTTCCCACTAATTCAGTAACTTCCGTTTAAGATTAGGCCACCAAAATTGTTCCCTTAGATCTCTGTATAGCTTAACGCCTCCAAGATGCATAGCATAAGGGCTTCTATGCGCTTCCCGAAGAATCTTTTGTCTTAACTCCACGTCCTTCAGCATACAGACCTTTCCCTTGTAGCACAATACTCCTTCGTCAATGACGCCATAACCCTCTAACTTTCCGTTCTGTACTTGCTGTAACTTAGCACTTAGGTCCTTATCCGCCAACTGTCCCTCTTTCACCTCATTGAGCCATGTGGGCTTAACTTGCAACTCTGCCAACAGGCTTCCATCATCATACAAACTTAAGTGAGCGAACATAGCCCTTAAATCCGACACAACCTTCCGACTTAGGGCTTCAGCTACCACATTCGCCTTGCCCGGGTGGTACTCTATCGAGCAATCATAATCTTTCAATAAGTCCACCCATCTTCGCTGCCTCAAGTTCAACTCCTTCTGAGTCAACAGATACTTAACGCTTTTGTGGTCTGTGTAGATTATCGACCTTTCTCCATAAAGGTAGTGCCTCCAAACCTTAAGAGCGAAAACTACTGCTGCCAATTCCAAGTCATGAGTTGGGTAATTAACCTCATGCGGCCTTAACTGCCGAGACGCATAAGCGACTACTTTTCCTTCTTGCATTAGCACACAGCCTAATCCCGTGTGAGAAGCGTCACAGTATACCACAAAATCCTTCCCTGCCTCCGGCTGAATTAACACTGGAGCTTCCGTCAACACTTTCTTAAGCTTTTCAAAGCTCTCCTGTTGCTTATTCGTCCATACAAAGGGTACTTCCTTTCTTAGCAACTTTGTCAAAGGAGCGGCTATTAACGAGAACCCTTCCACGAACCTTCTGTAATAGCCTGCCAAACCTAGGAAACTTCAAATCTCAGCCACAGACTTAGGTGGTTTCCAATCCAACACTGCTTCGATCCTCCTAAGGTCCACTCTTATTCCCTCTGTGGATACCACATGCCCTAAAAATGCCACCTCTTTAAGCCAGAATTCACACTTGCTGAATTTGGCATAAAGCTTCTTCTCCCTTAATACTTCCAACACAACCCGTAGGTGCTCATCATGCTCCTCTTTAGACTTGGAGTACACCAAAATATCGTCAATGAACACAACGACGAACCTATCCAAGTAGGGTTGGAAAACTCGGTTCATCATATCCATGAACGCGGCTGGAGCGTTCGTCAACCCAAATGGCATTACTACAAATTCAAAATGGCCGTATCTGGTCCTAAAAGCGGTCTTATGGATATCTTCCTCCTTCACCTTCAACTGATGATATCCCGACCTTAAGTCTATCTTCGAGAATACTGCGACCCCTTTCAACTGATCGAACAAGTCATCGATCCTTGGCAAAGGATACTTGTTCTTGATGGTCAGCTTATTCAACTAACGGTAATCTATACACATCCGCATAGTTTCGTCCTTCTTCTTCACAAACAAGACCGGTGCTCCCCATGGAGACACACTGGGTCGAATGAACCCACGATCCAACAACTCCTGAATTTGAGCCTTGAGCTCAACTAACTCCTTTGGTGCCATTCGATACGGGGCAATTGACACAGGAGCTGTTCCCGGTAGTAAGTCTATTCCAAATTCCACCTCCCTATCTAGGGGTATTCCTGGTAATTCCTCCGGAAACACATCTTCAAAATCTCTTACAGTTCTAACTCCACTGACACCTTCTTCCTTTCCACCCAACGCACTTACGAAGGCTAAGAACGCCTTGCACCCTTTCCTATCCATTTTCTCAGCCTTCAACGCTGAAACTACGTTAGACAGGTAGTTTCTTCTTTCTCCGATCATTACTACTACTTCATCCTTAAGGGTCCTTAGTTCCATACGTTTAGCCGCATAATCCAACACGGCTCGGTGCTCTACTAGCCAGTCCATTCCAAGTATGAGTTCAAACTCCCCAAAGGGTAGTTCCATTAAGTCAGCCCGAAAGTTCACTCCCTGAATCTCTAGGGGTACATTCCGAAAGATCTTATCCACCACTACAGTTTGGCCTAATGGGCTTACTACAGTCATCTGCCTATCAGAAAGTTCAGAGTCTAGGCCTAATGTTTCCACTACACTATATGCAACATAAGAATGGGTCGAGCCCACATCAATCAGAGCAAAATAGGGCTTGCCATAAATAAAGAACGTACCGGTTATAACATCCGGCGCGTCTCCATCCTCTTTCCGGCAAACCGCATAAACCAAACCCAGCTGCCTTGCCTCAGAATTAGCAGCACCTCTGCCCTGTGTTCCACGTCCTCTGCACGCACCATTACCTCTGTTATTCGAACCACGACCTCGTTGAGGCTACTGTCCACCTCTACCAGTCTGACTAACATTTTGAGCTGCTGGTCGACTTTCATCTGGTTTCTTAGGACAATCTTTGAGCATATGGTCCTTGGACCTACACCTAAAACATCCTCCCGTCTTTTTCCAACACTCCCCTAAATGCTTCTTTCCACAATGATCACAAGAACGATACTGCCATCCTGTACCAGCTTGCTGATTTCGCGGCCCATCAACTCTAGGCCTCTTTTGAACCTTCCCAGACGATCCAAAACCTCTTTTTGGCCTATTCTGATCCATAGTCTGCTTTGTAGCATCCTTAATTCCCTCGGCTACCTTGGCCTTTTCTACTAAAGCAGAAAACTCCCGCTCCTGATGTGGTGCTATCAACAGTCTCAAATCATCCCTTAGTCCGTCCTCAAAACGGACACAGCGTTCATGCTCAGTTGCCATTACTCCTCGAGCATATCGGCTCAACCTCAGGAATTCCGCTTCATATTCCGCAACGGACTTGTTCCCTTGAACCAGTCCCAGAAATGCTTTCCTTTGCTCATCAGTATACCTGGTTCCAACATACTTCTTTTGATAGGCTTCCTTAACATACTCCCAGGTCAGATCCTCAGCCGTGGCACCATCCCGAACAGTTAACCACCATTGATACGCCTCATCACGTAGCAGTGCCACCATTCCTTTTAGCTTCTCCTCAGGGGTCAGATCGAGCTCATCCATAATTTGCTCAGTTGCCTCCAACTAATATTCCGCCGTACTGGGTGCCACCCCAGATACTCCTCTAAACATTTCAGCCCCATTGGCTCGGAATCGCTCGGGTACAGACTTCCGAGCTCCCGAATTTCCTCCTGCACCAGCCACCAACTCAAGAACTCGTAGCACAGCCTGCGACACAGCATCTTCCCCCGTCTGAGCCTACTGCTCAACACCAACAGCTGGGGGTGGTGGTGGCGGTGGTATTTCATTATCAGACCCTTGACCCGATCTAACGGGTTCCGACACAGTCATTCTTCCTCTACCGCGTCCATGACGGCCACGTCCTCTAGAGCTCATTTCTAACGTCGCGATCTGATTAAAAAGTTTTATGAATTAGCCCTTGTTTCACTTGATTACCCGCGAAGAAGTTTTATGAAAGGGATTTTAGGAGTGGTTCTTTCGTATTCATACATGCATACAGTCTTTACATTCATACATACATCCATCAAGCAATTATGAACTTTCGTTCATTCAGAGAAATGTTGTAGTTTTCATTGTTGTTGTTTTTCCACTACCCAGGGGTATTTTTGTAATTTGTCCTATAGGGGTATTTTCGTAATTTTTTCAAAAGAAAAAGTTCCTTGGTGATTTTGTCAAAAAGTATTTTGGAATATTTTTTAAATTCCCGGGGTATTTTGGAATATTTTGAAATCCGGGGGTATTTCGGTAATTTTGGACCTCGAGGGTATTTTGGTAATAAATCAGGGTAGATTTGTAAAGTTTAATATTTCTGGGTATTTCCAAATTTGGCAAAACTTTGAGAGTTCTTTTTGAGAATTTGTTTTCCAAATCAGCGATGTTGCAACAATTTTGAAAATCAGGGTCATTTTGGTAATTTTGTAAGTTAGGGGCAATTTTGTAATTTTCCAAAAATCAAGGTATTTTGGTATTTTGTAAATTAGGGTTTTTTGATCATTTATAAAGTAATGAAATTTTGATAAAACTGTTGGGTAGTTGGACATTTTATAAACCAAGGGCATTTTTGTAATTTTACCACTAGGGTATTTTTGAAATTTCAGAAATTTTTCAAATTTTTTTTATAGAGATAGTTTTCACAAATTAAAGAAAAATGATTTTAAGAGTTTTAAAACTAGGGTTTCCATAAAAACACGGCTAGTTCCCTTTCGGGTTTTAGTTATTGTGTTTAGCCTATGACCGAGTCCTCTTGGTCAGGGTGAACCAAAGCTACGCACCAGGCAGGATTCGAATGGAGAGGAGGTGAGTCACGCGGACTGCTTAAGTACCAAGCTCCCACCGAAACCATTCCTAGACATGCGCACAGAGGTTACCACACTCACTGAGTCCTTTTGGTTAGGGTGAACCGAAGCTACGCACCAGGTAGGATTCCAGCGAAGAGGAGGTGAGTCACTAGGACTGCTTAAATACCAGGCTCTTCCCGATCCAATCCTAGACATGCGCACAGGGGTTGCCACACCCTAACTTGGTGACTTAGCCATAGGTTTGTTTAAGTAGATATTAAATCTTATGTATTTGTTGGGGTATACTAGTTCTAGGGTTCACATACTTATCATACTATTCTACGTTCCATTCCATTTCTACCCTTCATAATATAATCATATAAAGCACACAGATAGTTAGGGGTACTTACCTGGTGGACTGCGGGTCGGAGACTTAGGTGCCATGCCATAAAAACCTGCCTATTTTCAAAAATACTTCCATAAAACTCATTTGGGCTCGATTTTAAAACGTTTTAGGCCTTAAACCCCAGGCTGAGGGTTTGAAACTGGGCTCTGATACCAAATTGAAACACCCCACACCCGGCCCACGAGCCTGGACCGGATCTGGTATGTTCCTCGATGTAAACCGGTTCAAAATTCTTTTGTTACTTTGAAAAACTGTGAGTTTTGAAGACAGCTTGTTTGTGGGTTGGGCTCGAGATGGAAACAAGTTTATTTAATATTGAAAACCCAATTATTTCAGGTGACAAAATATTTAAAGTTTATTTTAAACTAAATTGACTTAATCTTTAATTAACATAAATTCGTAATATAGTAATTAAAAACAACAATAAAATCATCACTATGGCCTTATTACATCAAATAATTCCCAAAAATAAATTAAAGTGCTTAAATAAAATAAAATGTCCAAATTAAATAAAACTTTAAGCTGAGCATGGCCACCACAAGTTCTGCCGTCCCGGTCCATCACTGTTCATCACCTGAAACATGTTCCCACAACGGGGTGAGTCAACGGACTCAATGTGTAACCAAAACTAAAATTTAATAGATTTAGGCATACCATACATATCATGTTCAAACAACATTTCAAGATAATGATGCAATCCCAAACCCAAACCTAGATGCCATCCGCTACACATCCCCGTACCAGCCCGCACACCGTGGGGACTACTAAGTCAACCCTCCTTCCGCTACACTCCATCGAAGGCAGTCGCTGCAGTCGACGTGCTCATCGCCCATATAAAATTCGTGGCATAGCCACCAGATAATTGTGTCATGAGACACCACATTCAAATAATGCAACCGAAGTTACCACATTCAGATAATGTGACCGAAGCCACCACATTCAGATAGTGAGACCGAAGTCACCACATTCACTTCCCCTTTCTCATATAACCCGAATGCCCCATATTACTCATATCATGCATATCATACTTAAAATTCACATTCATGTCACTTTTCACATGTTAAATATAACATATTTCATAATCCTAGTAGGAGTAGGAATCGTACCTGAGTACTTTGTACCACATTAGGGTACCTTAGCCATATTCACATTCTTATACATACTTATATTAAATATTGCCATAAAACGTATTAAAAGATAGTGGGGATTACACACCTGATTTGCTTAACAATTCCTTGAAATCCCGAAAAACCCGATCTATTGCTTTAGATCTCAATTCCTACATTTGGTAACTTTAATATGTTAGCATAAAGCCTATAAAACCAAATCCTAGTAGGATTTGTATTCTTAAAACCTACCTTGCCGATTGACCTAAGAATCAAGTCCCGAAATCTTCGCTATACTCTTCTTGCATTCGGCCAAGCATTGAATCACTTAAACAAATTAGTTTCAGCCTTTGCAAAAATAAGGAATAGATCTTAACCAAAAATTAAGGCCTTGGCCGAATGTATATAGGGACTTACCTTGAAATTCTCAAATCCCGGAATCCCTGTATACCTCTGTCGAAATCCCTATAGACTTATATATATTAGATCAAATTTTCAATCGTTTAAACATAAGAACTAGCCTTAGATCGATTACCTCACCTTAGATCTTAGAAATCCCGAAACTTTCCCCCTTATAGAATCCCAAAGTTCTCCTTCAAAGTTTCGGCCAATATATATATATGGCATTAGAATCTTGACTTTTAGTTTAAAGAAAAAGGAAGATAAAAGCAATAGATCCTTACCCTTTTATATGGAAATCGGCAACACCTTTTGATCTACGAAAATATTCGGCTATGACTTAGATGTGTATCACCAAATTTCGGTTTCCTTAAATGGATTTTCTTTGGGGTTTCGGCTCCTGATGGGTTGGAAAGAAAAGAAGAAGAAAAAGAAGGAATAGAGGATGAGAGGAAACTTGTGATTTTGTCAGAAAAGAATTTGGAGAAGATGACAAGAGAATTTTGGCAGAGGCTTGCTTGGAGAGAAAAAATTGTAAAATGCCTCACTTCTCCTCCTATTGTCGAATTTACTAGGCCAAGAGTCCCATTCTTGGCCACCACTCTTCTATTTGATAGCTTTATCTCTTCAATTTAAAATAATTAAAGAATAATCCTCAATTATCTCTTGGAAATAATCCAAATTAAATCCTTTATTTATCCCCTTTTTCGCCGAATTTTAAAGAGAATAAAACTCCCCTTTTAAAAGCCTTGTTGCCGTCCACCTCTGTGCTTCTGGAAGCAAAAATAAAATTTCTTTTATTTGCTACCCATGTGACTCGAACTCAGGCCCAACATCCTTGCATGTGGCGCCATTTCCAGATGCCCTAAGTGGCATCTCCAGGCCACTTTTCCAAGCCCGTTTGTGTGTCAAATTTCACATACTTTTTCTCTTAAGGCCACCTTGCCTTAGTTTCCCCTTTTAAACTTCAAAAGTCAACATTTTCTAGGACATTTCCTTTCATTTCCAAGTTTCCAAAAATTTTCGTTTGCCTCTTTAAACTTGACATTTCCTTACATTTCCAAGTTTCCAAAAATGTTCACTTTCCATTTTTAAACTTAACATTTCCATACATTTTCGGGTTTCCAAAAATGTTCAAAATATATTCATAGCATATAAAATATGTCATTTCGTACAATTAAACCGAAAATGCATAGGCCCTTTTCAGGATGTTACATGCTCCCCTTATAACACCTCCAAATTTTTGGGCCATAAGCCCACGTTGCCTTTTAAACACAGATATCTATTTAAATAATGTTCTATAGCTCTTTATTAGAAACTAACCTAAGTTTCAGCCCAAACCTGAGCCCCAATTGTACCTTAAATTCCCAATTTAATATTTTAAGCAGTCAAACACATATAATGCACAAACCTAATTATTCAGGGTGTTACATTAGTAAATTGGCCCGTAGGGGCATTTTGGTAAATCAGCCTGTAGGGGCATTTTCGTAATTCGACACTTTTAAAGATATTCAAGCAATTCGACCCGTTAAAGCATTTTGATAAAAACAGCCCATTGAGGGTATTTTCATAATTTGGCCTATAGGGTCATTTTCGTAATTTTACAAATTAACTCCAATTTTGACAAATCTATAGAAATAATGTAATTTAAACAAATTTCTCATTTTATGCCATATTACGATTTTTAGCCCTAAAATAATAACAATTTATTATCCAACATGTTATCGAAACATGAATCTACCAGATTTCGGTGTGAGATTACACACCTAATTACGGTAAGTGTTAAACCCTCTTGATCGTCGGCACCTATGACAACACAATACTCGATTAACTAACATAAGAGGTTTTTCTTAATCTGAATCTAAATCAATGATCTAAAATACTTACTCTCAATATCGTGAACGACCACGATTTGCTTATTCTCACCGGATGATGGTCCACAACCCGGTGGGAAATCTCGAACCGCTGAAACCGCTCTACACTTGAACTTAGGAGTAGGAATCGCAAATCCACCCCTTTTGAGTTCTCCAATCCCTTTTCCTTTTGAATCGGTACCACTTGCCTCCATTGGAAAAAGTCTTAATCAAAACGATATTACGATGATATGAATCGATTGTCTAAGGAAAAGGTTTGACTTACCACTATTTCCATAGGATCAACAAGAGAATAAAAATGAGCAATTTAGTCCCTAAAATAAACGATTAGTTACAACCATCATTCCGTTTAGCAAACTAATCAAGAAACGAGATAGATCAAAATGAACCACGACGAATCCCTTACCTTAACGATGGTAAAACTGATTCCCAACGATTGTACTTATGGCTACGGATGAATCAAAGGTATAAGATTCGGCTTTTCCACTATTACACTACAAAAAGAAAAATGATTAAAATATGAAGGAGTATGGGAAGCACCATTTTGGTTTAGAAACAAAATGAAACAATCGAATGACGAGGAACACTCATTCGACTAGAGAGAAAAAGGGAATGAAGAGATTAGAATAAAGTCATTTACCGAATTTAATCAAGGAAGAAATGCCCAACTTGCGAAATAGAGAAGAGAAGATATCAATATTCGGCTATTGAAGAAAAAGAACAAGGATGATTCAGCTACTAAGTAAAATTGACCAAAGAAAATAGAGAAAGGTTGAAGAATTAATGAGGAAAGAAAAGAAGAGATGGACAAAAGACATGTCAAAGTTTCGGCTAACACTATGAAAGAGATGAACAAAAAGAGAGACTTGCGTTTCGGCAACCAAGCAAAAGATTGGAAGAAAAAGGCACGAAAATGATAAAAGAATAAAAGATGGCTAAGGCAAAGATGAAAAGAAGAAAGGAAAAATGCTCCCAAATGGTCTCAGTTTTTAGGCAAGGAAAAGAGGTACCAAATGAACAAAGAAAAGACTTTCAAAAAGAAATCAAAAGATCTTCAAAATGCCTAACCAAAATTCGGCACACCCCCCTCCTTACCAAAACCGATTATACCTTTACCAAAAAGATGCATGTTAACCGAAAATAATCTTTCCAAAACATTCTCCATATAATAAGCCAACATGTTCCCTTCTCTTACCTTTTCTTTCATTTCTTTCTGTAATATCCTGGAAATGGGCTTATGCATTTATGTTTGATTATATGAAATAGCATGTTTGAGTATGTTGTGAATGTGTATAATGAAATTTGTGAACTTTAGAAAATAGGTGAAAGCCTTAGAAAATATTAAATTTTAAGTATAAAAGAGGAAGCTAAGAGGATAGGGCCTTAAGAGAAAATGTAAGGGAAATGAGACATGGAAATGAGCTTGGTAAAGTGGTTACCAGGCGCCACTTAAAGCCCACATAAGTGACGCCACAAGCATGTACAATGGGCCTAGGTTCGAGCAACGTGGGAAGCAAATAAGAGCTTTTATTTTGCGGCAACAAGAGGAAGAGATGGACGGCTTGGGGAGTCTTTGGGAGGAGTTTAAGATGAGGTCTTATTCTTTTATAAATTTCAGCTAAAGGGGTGTGATAATTGTGGATTAATTCCTTTTTATTTTGATAGATAAAGAAGAGATAAAAGAGGATTATTTTTATTAATTTTAATGAAGAGATGAAGCGAAAAGCTAGGAAATTTGATAGTGTTGGCTGAATAGGGGATTTTCTTGGTGATAATTTCGGCAAAAGGGGGGAATTAAGGCCATTATTCATTCTTCTTTCTTTTCCTCTCCTTTGAAGCCCTGCCGAATTCTCTCTGCCAATCATTCTCTTTTCCTTTTTGATTCTTCAAAAGCTGAACGTTCAACATCAACCTACTCTTCTTCTCTTACAAACTCAATCAAAGCCGAACCCTCAAGGTAACCAATAGCCGATTTCTTTATAGCTACAAAAGCCGAAACTTGTTGATCACACTTAGTCTATAGCCGAATTTCTGTGGGTTCAAAAAGGAGCAGTCGACTTCTGTATTAAGGGTAAGAACTAGCTATCATTCGATTTCCATCCTTTTCTTTTAGACTTACCGAAAACAAGGTACTAATCTCCTTGGTGTGCTTTGCCGAAACTATGGAAGGATTCTTTCGGGATTTAGGTGTTGTCGACTTCAAGAAAGGATCTTTCGGGATATTTAAGATTCAAGGTAAGATGATATTCGACCATAGGCCATTCTATTGTGATTTAATGATTGGAAATTGGATCTAACATATACCCTATAGGTATTTGGACATCTTCCTAGCCAAGGAATTAATTTCGGGATTTGAGAATTACAAGGTAAGTGCTTAAGACATTCGGCCAAGGCCTATTTTAGTATTTAGACTTGTTTCTTATTATCTTAAAAGCCGAAAACTAACCTTTGATGAGATTTAGTGCTTGGCCGAATACAAGAAGGAACATAGCAAAGTTTTCGGGATTTGATTAGTAGTGAAATCGGTACCAAGGTAAGTTTTGGGTTACCATAATCCTATTGGGATTTGGTTTTATAGCCGAATGGCTTTTTACTAATTTGATTGGGGTTGGCCGAATATAGGCATTAAAGACCTAAAGCAGTGATTGGATTTTCGAGATTTGAGTGAAAGCATTAAGCGAATCAGGTGTGTACCCCACACTATCTCTTAATAAGATTTATGGCAATGTTATATATATGTATGTGGCATTAAGAATGTGAATAATATGGCTAAGTACCATGCGATGGTACAAAGTACTCAGGTACGTTTCCTACTCCTACTGTGAGTATGATTTATGGCACATAAATAAATGTGATAAGAATGTGAAATAAAGCATAAGGCATGAAATTGTATGATACGTATGACATGGGGCATTTGGGTGTTTATGAAAAGGGGAAGTGAATGTGGTGACTATTGTCACGATATATGAATGTGGTGACTTCGGTCACATTATCCGAATGTGGTGACTTCGGTCACATTATCTGAATGTGGTGTCTCATGACACAAAATAATTATCTGGTGGCTAAGCCACAAATTTTATAAGGGCGATGAGCACGTCGACTGCAGCAACTGCCTTCGATGGTGTGTAGCGGATGGAGGGTTGACTTAGTAGTCCCCACGGTGTGCAGGTTGGTACGGGAGATGTGTAGCGGCTGGTAACTAGGCTTGGGCTTGGGAATGCATCATTAACTGTATATTTTGATATGAATGTGTATGACTTGATATGCCTGAATCTATTTGGACTTAGTGTTTGAGTACACATTGAGTCTGTTGACTCACCCCGTTGTGGGAACATTTTTTAGGTGATGATCAGTGATGGACCGGGTTGGCAGGAGCTTAATGGTGGCCATGCTCAGCAAGGAAATTATTTATTTAGACATTTTATTTTTTTTATTTAAGCACTTTAATTTATTTTGGGTTTGTGTTAATGTAATAAGGCCTTAGTATGAACTTTATTTTATGCATGCACGTTAAAATATTTTATTATGTTACGAAATTTTATCAAATTAAAGTTTAAGTATATTATTTAAAAATAAACCGTAAACGTTTTGACACCTAAAAATAAAATGATTTTTAGTGAAACTTAAAACAAATTCGGCATGTCTTTTAACTTAAAGTTTTGAAAGTAAGAATGAAATTTTATAAAAACCTATATTTCAAAAATAAAATGGTTTTCAACTTGAGCCCAACCCAAAACGTTTTCCAGAATCACTTAAAGATTTTCAAAGAACCAACGAATTTGAACCGTGTCTAACCGAGGAACATACCAGATCTGGTCGAGGCTCGTGAGCTGGGTTTGGGGTGTTTCAGCTTGGTATCAGAGCCCAGTTTTTAAACTCTCGGCCTTGGGTTTAAGGCCCAAAACGTTTTCAAAAGTTAAGCCCAAAAGAATTTTTATGAAATAAGCAGGTTTTCTGGCATGGCACCTAAGTCTCCGACCCGAAGTCTCCGGTTCGATGTTAGCTACGAAAATTTAAATAATTTACAGTTATTAATACAAAAATTATTCACATCAAATACTTGAATTTCCTACTTAACTTCTACCTTAATTCCAATTTAATCCTTAACCAAAATCATCTATCTTTCCATCCTAATTCATACCTTATTTATATTCAAATTTCAACCAAACTTAAACTTAACTCTCTAATTTTCATCATAAATACCTAATTTCAGATTTCTTCCAATTTAGTCCCTATTACACAAAATTTATAGTCTATTCTACAATTTAATCCTTCTCCCAATTCTAATTAGAATTTCTTTTAATTCAATTTCTAATTCACACTTTTACTCAACAAAATTAGTATATAAAAATCTAATAACTTCTAAAATTTCAACATATACTTAGTAGTATTTTGTTCTAGGATCATAAAAACTCAAAATTTACAAGAAAAGAACTTAAATTAACTTACCAATTAAACTTCAAACTTTAAAATCCCTAATTTCCTTTTTTTTTTCTTTCTTTCCCTTTCTTCCCTTCTTATCTTCTCTGTTTTCGTCCCCCAATTCTGTTCTTTATTTCTTTTTATTCATTGTTTCATTTATTTTACTTTAATTCCTTTGTTCATTAATTTAATAATAATATATTATAATAATATAAATATCTTTTACTTATTATAAGTAAAAGTATAATTATATTACAAGTGTACATGTATTTATTATTACTATTACACATGTATGGTTTCATTACCATACATTTGTCTCTATTTATTTTATTTAATAATAATAATAATAATAATAATAATAATAATAATAATAATAATAATAATATAATAATAATAAATCTAATAATATTTCAAATTTGGCAATTGGCATAATTGCCTATTTAGTCCTTTTTATTTTCTTTAATCTTTAATGAAACTTTCACACCTATTTCAATTTAGTCCTTTTTCCTAATTATTCTTAATTCTAGCTAATTCACCTAACCAAAAC
Organism: Gossypium australe; assembly: GCA_005393395.2. NCBI lineage: Eukaryota > Viridiplantae > Streptophyta > Magnoliopsida > Malvales > Malvaceae > Gossypium > Gossypium australe. The sequence goes on along the minus strand of CM016620.1, from coordinate 43,039,647 downwards.
CTAATTAAACACACAACTAACTTCGTAAATATTTTTAATAAATATTTACGAATCTGTTTTACTAAAACGAAGGCTCGATAACACACTCTTTCGATGCTCGCGAATTTTGGGTCATTACATTTCTCCCCTAAATAAATTTTATCCTCGAAATTTACCTGAAAAGAGATGGAGGTACTGAGCTCTCATTGTTTCTTTTGGTTCCCAAGTTGTTTCCTCCACATTATGACTTCTCCACAATACTTTCACTAAAGGAACCCGTTTATTTCTTAACTCTTTTACTTCCTGGGCTCTAACACCCCAAACCCGGCCCATGCGTTACGACCGGATCTGGCATGTCACATGAAGAAAGTATTTGTGATTTTACTAATGATTGATGCTATTTGGTTATCGTTAAGGAAAACAAGTTTGGTTGATAAAATACTACAAATTTCAAGAGGTTGATTGGTGAATCGAAATTTGAACTAGTGTCCTTTAAATAAACCGTGACTTTTGAAAATATTGTTGATAATTCGAAGGAAAATCCAAGTTAAATTATTCGTACATATTTGTTATGAAATCCGTTTGTTAATAAATTTTAAGAAAAACCGTTCTTTATGATTTCAGAAAAATCCCCGTTTAAAACAATTCATGGAAGGTAATAAGTACGTCAAACATAAAACAAAATAAAAATCCCAGAGGCCTTATTACAACTTTAAAACCCAAAATAGTAAAAATAACGAAATAAAGCAGAAAAGAAATTTACTAAAGTTCGAAAATATCATTCCAAGAGTATGGTCTCCACCGAGTCTGTGACATACTAGAATTTGAATTTTATGTGTTGCATTATTTTGGTGTTAAGCTAGTTAGATTATTAATTTTGTATGTTGAGGAGGTCCTAAGAAGGCTCGGGGTTTATTTGGACCTAGTAAAATTTTTTTGTTATTTAACACTTTAAGGAAATGGAGTAAGTGACCTTGAAGCATAAGGAAATAATTGAGTAAGTAGCTAGCATAATTGAACAAATAGTAAAGAGGCTATGGCGTCACTTGTGGTGCCTTGAGGAAGAGGTTCGAATCCCTTTGTGTGCAATTCTTGACTTTTATTTTTGCATTCCTTCCTTAAATGTCGGCCAAGGAGTAAATATGGCAAGTTTGACTTCTTTATTTTTGGCAAGGTGGCTAAGAAATAAGGTAAGGTTGAGGTTTGGGAAAGGAATCAAATGGGAAAAGGCAAGTAGAGGGAACAAAGGGCTCAAATTATATTTATTTCGTGACATGTCAAATCTAGCCTTAACGCCTAGGCTAGGTTTGGGGTGTTACATTTTATGGTGTCAGAGCTCGATTCAAAACTCAGCTGTGGTTTGGGCTCAAAACCATTTTTTTGGAACTATAAAATTTAAAACGTATGTTTTTTTAAGAAAAGAAGTATGGCACCATGGGCATCTGGCATCAAGTCAAGTAAGTGAATGTTATTTTATGGTTATGATTATTGTGATATGACTATAGGAACACTCTAGAACTTTAGTTTTAGGTGTTGAAATTATAGAGATTGAGACTATAGGATGCGTTTACGAAAATGACTCTACTTCTTATACCTCATAAAATATTGTTTAATAAATATCGGAATAGTATACTGATTCATAAGACTTTTAATCAGATTAAATTGAATTAGCCAATATGAGCGCTAGAGGACGTGGACGTGGTAGACGTGGCCGTGGTAGAGGCCGAGGTGCTAGGGTTGCGTCTGAAGCGTCGGGACATATGCCGGAAATGGACGCACCTGCATCACCCGGGACTGAAACTGGGTCACATGACCGTATGAGGGAGGACATTGCATTAACCCAAGCAATGTTGCGAGTCTTAGAAAGGGTTGCTCGGGTTAGAACTGGGCCAGCAGCTCGTGGATCAATTTCAGAATGACTTAGACCAAGTGGTGCCGAGGTTTTTAGGGGTGTCTCGGGTGTAGCCCCAAATGTAGCGGAGTATTGGCTCGAGGCAGTGGAATGGATCATGGATGATTTGGAGTGCACCACCGAGCAGAAACTGAGAGGAGCTGTATCCTTGTTGAGAGATGAGGCGTATCAATGGTGGCTTACTGTTCGGGAGGGCACCCAGGCCGACCGTGTTACTTGGGATTTCTTCAAAACTTCATTTTAAGGAAAGTATGTCGGGGCTAGCTATGTGGATGTCCGTAGGAAGGAATTTCTTAATTTGGTCCAAGGAAGTAAGACTATGGCAGCATACGAAGCGAAATTTCTGTGTCTGAGTCTTTATGCCCGAGGTATTGTGCCAACTGACTACGAATGCTGCGTGCGTTTTGAGGACGGGTTGAATGATGAGTTGCAGGTACTGATAGACCCACAACAAGAAAGGAATTTTGCAACGCTGGTGGAGAAAGCGAAGATAGCCGAAAAGGCTAAGCACTCGGAGCGGCGAAACCGAGAAAAAGATCGAGGCAAGAGCAAAAGGGACTTTAAGTACTCGGGACCTGCTAGAAGGTTTCAGAAGAGGCCCAGGAATGATGAACCAGTTCAAGCTAGAGCACCTGTTGCTACCAATCAAATACAACCATGTGCTGATTGTGGAAGACGACACCCTGGTGAATGCTGGAAGAGAACCGGTGGTTGTTTCAAATGTGGTTCTAAAGACCATCAGCTTAAAGATTATCCACGACGGACTGCCCCGAATCAAGAAGCTCGTAATTATGATGCACAGCCAGCTAGAGGCGTTCAGCAGCCATCGAGAGGCCGTGGGCCAGGTCGAGGTGGTAATGGCTGTGGACGAGGTCAGGGTGCACCGGGTAGAGGTATTGGCTTCAGGGGTAATACGGAGGCGAGGCAGCCAGGGTTGGTTTATGCGGTCAGACGCCGAGAGGATGGCGATACACCTGATGTGATAACCGGTACGTTCTTCATATCCAATGTACTTGTTACTGCTTTGATAGATATCAGATCCACCCATTCGTATGTTGCTAGTGCTGTATCTGGAAATCTGAACATTAGATTTGAGATTACTGCTAGAGTGATGACGGTAATAAGTCCTTTGGGACAATCTGTGATAGTAAATAAATTGTTTAGAGATGTACCCTTAGAAGTTTAAGGAGAAACATTTTTGGCGAATTTGATGGAATTGCCTTTCGGCGAGTTCGACCTTATTTTGGGCATGGACTGGTTGGTGAAACACCGTGCAAACTTGAATTGTGCTGCTAAGCAGATGACGATAAGAACTTCAGAGGATAAAGAAGTGGTGATGATAGGTGAAAGGAGAAATTATCTATCGAATGTAGTATCTGCTTTAAAGGCAGAGAAGTTGGTGCGAAAAGGGTGTGGAGTGTTTCTAGCCTTCATCAGTGCGTTGGATGCCAAAGAATTATCGGTGGAGGGCGTTAGAACAGTAAAGGAGTTTTCGGACGTCTTTCTCGAAGAACTTTCTGGATTGCCTCTGGATCGGGAGGTAGAGTTTGGCATTGAGCTATTGATAGGAATGACTCCGATGTCCATTGCTCCTTATAGAATGGCGCCTAAGGAGTTAGCGGAGCTTAAAGCTCAAATTTAGGAGTTGTTGGATCGGGGATTCATTCGACCGAGTATGTCACTATGGGGAGCTCCGGTCTTGTTCGTCAAGAAGAAGGATGGGTCGATGCGTATGTGCATCAATTATAGGCAGTTGAATAAGTTGACGATTAAGAATAAGTATTCATTACCGAGAATCGATGACCTGTTTGACTAACTGCGAGGAGCTTCGGTTTTCTCAAAGATAGATTTAAGATCGGGATATCACCAGCTTAAGGTCAAGGAGGCGGATATTCATAAGACGGCGTTTCGAACTCGTTATGGACATTATGAGTTTTTGGTGATGCCATTTGGGTTGACCAATGCGCCAGCTGCATTTATGGACATGATGAACCGGGTCTTCCAACCCTATTTAGACCGGTTTGTGGTGGTGTTCATAGATGACATTTTGGTATACTCGAAGAATGAAGAAGAGTATGATTCACATCTACGGATAGTATTGCAAATATTACGGGAGAAGCAACTTTATGCCAAATTTAGTAAGTGTGAATTTTGGCTGAAGGAAGTGACCTTCTTGGGACATATTGTGTCGGCTGAAGGAATTAGGGTTGATCCCCGGAAAGTAGAGGCTGTGTTGGATTGGAAACCACCGAAGTTAGTGGCCGAAATTCGGAGTTTCTTAGGGTTGGCTGGTTATTATCGGCGTTTTGTTGAGGGGTTTTCGTTGATTGCTGCACTCCTAACTAAATTGTTGCGCAAGGGAGTACCTTTTGTGTCATCAGATCAGCAGCAAGAACGTTTCGAGAAATTAAAGATTTTGACGGAAGCGCCCGTACTTTTTCAACCTGAGGCTGGAAAAGAGTTTGTTGTTTATTGTGATACGTCACACACGGGCTTAGGATGTGTATTGATGCAAGATGGGAAAGTGGTGGCTTATGCATCTCGTCAGTTAAGGCCGCACGAGTGAATTATCCCACTCATGATTTGGAGTTGGCTGCAGTGGTGTTTGCTTTAAAGATTTGGAAACACTACCTGTACGGTGAGAAGTTGATCATTTATACGGATCATAAGAGTCTAAAGTACCTCCTTACCCAAAAGGAGTTGAACTTAAGACAGCGGAGATGGATAGAGCTGTTAAAGGATTATGACTTCTCAATCGAGTATCATCCCGGTAAGGCTAACGTGGTGGCAGACGCGTTGAGTCGTAAGGTGATATCGAATTTGAGAGCAATGTTCGCTCACCTCAGTCTGTATGAGGATGGTAATCTTCTAGCCGAACTTCAGGTGAAGCCTGTGTAGTTGGGTCCGATTAAGGAAAAGCAATTATCAGATGAAAAGTTGGGTTCATTACTTCAGCAAGTGGAAGGTGGTATGATAGGGGAGTTTGGATTGAATAATGATGGAGTACTGTGTTTCCGTGGAAGAACTTGTATGCCCAAGGATTCAGAGTTGAGGCAAATGATTCTGCGGGAGGCGCATAGTAGCCCATATGCTATGCACCCCAGGGGAAATAAAATGTATCAAGACCTTCGTGAGCAGTACTGGTGGCCAGGGTTGAAGCGAGAGGTTACTGATTTCGTGAGTAGGTGCTTGGCATGTCAGCAAGTGAAGACGGAACATCAATTGCCGTCAGGATTGCTACAACCAGCGAAGATTCCATTATGGAAATGGGAACGGATAACGATGGACTTTGTTAGTGGGTTACCCTTATTGCCTACTAAGAAAGATTCCGTTTGGGTGATAGTGGATCGATTGATGAAGACTGCCCATTTCCTACCTGTTCGTACGGATTACTCATTGCAGAAGTTGGCTAAGTTGTACGTAGTAGAGATCGTGAGGTTATATGGGGTACTAGTGTCTATTATATCGGACAGGGATCCTAGGTTTACATCACGATTTTGGAAAGCATTACATGAAGCCTTGGGAACCAAGCTTAATTTCAGCACGGCATTTCATCCTTAGTCAGATGGTCAGTCGGAGAGAGTAATCCAGATTCTGGAAGACATGTTAAGGGGCTATGTGATTGACTTCAGGGGTAGTTGGGAGGATTTCCTACCGTTGGTAGAGTTTGCGTATAACAATAGCTATCAATCCAGTATCCAGATGGCACCCTACGAGGTATTGTATGGTCGTAGGTGTCGTACCCCTACTTGTTGGACTGAATTGGGGGAGCGGCAGTTACTGGGTCCTGAGCTGATATCAGAGACGGAGGAAAAGGTAAAGGTAATTCGGGCACGGTTAAAGGAACCTTTAGATAGACAAAAATTGTATGCGGATCTGAAGCTTAAGGATATTGAGTTTGCAGTGGGGGATCAAGTCTTTCTAAAGGTCTCACCTTGGAAGAAGATCTTCAGATTTGGAAAGAAAGGCAAGCTGAGCCCTAGGTTTATCGGACCGTACCGTGTGTTGAAGCGTGTAGGACCAGTGGCTTATCAGCTTGAGTTACCTCCGGAGTTGAGTCAGATACATAGTGTATTTCATGTCTCTATGTTAAGGCGTTGCCGATCGGATCCGTCTCACATAGTACCGGTAGAGGAAGTTGAGATAAGACCTGATTTGTCGTTTGAGGAGGAACCAGTGCAAATTCTAGATCGGGACATTAAGGTACTGAGAAGGAAGACTGTGCCGTTAGTCAAGGTCCTATGGCGCAATCATGGAGCGGAAGAAGCTACATGGGAGCCTGAGGACGTGATTCGACAACAATATCCTCACCTCTTTTAACTAGGTAAATTTCGAGGACGAAATTTTCTTTAAGGGTGGTAGAATTGTAACATCCTAGAATTTGAATTTTATGTGTTGCATTATTTTGGTGCTAAGCTTGTTAGATTATTAATTTTGTATGTTGAGGAGGTCCTGAGAAGGCTCGGGGTTTATTTGGACCTAGTAAAAAAATTTTGTTATTTAGCACTTTAAGGAAATGGAGTAAGTGACCTTGAAGCATAAGGAAATAATTGAGTAAGTAGCTAGCATAATTGAACAAATAGTAAAGAGGTTATGGCGTCACTTGTGGTGCCTTGAGGGAAGAGGTTCGAATCCCTTTGTGTGCAATTCTTGACTTTTATTTTTGCATTCCTTCCTTAAGTGTCGGCCAAGGAGTAAATATGGCAAGTTTGACTTCTTTATTTTTGGCAAGGTGGCTAAGAAATAAGGTAAGGTTGAGGTTTGGGAAAGGGATCAAAAGGGAAAAGGCAAGTAGAGGGAACAAAGGGCTAAATTCGTGGTGATTGTTTTGGAAGGTATGGATGGCCAAGTGTTGACCAACCTTGTAATACATGTGGACAGTTTTGTGCATTAGGGGAGGGGATAGCCGAATTTTTCCTACGGTGTTTAGGTAAAATTTTAGTGTTTGTTTTGGTAAAAATTGCTTTAGTATCAAGTGTGCTATTTTCTTCCAAAACACATTTCTCCTAGCCGAATTTGTCTTTAGTAATTGTTAAAAATTTGGGCATTGTTTTTGGCCAAAACACATTTATGCTACTTTTGTGATATTTTTCTATTCTCTCCAAATTTTCCTTCTTGCAGAAATTTGGAACCTTGAGTGTGCACATTTTTCTTCTTTCTTTTCTTCTTCTTGCCGAATGTACACAAACCTTGAAACCATTTCTTTTGTTTACTCATCATTCTTGAAAACCGAAACTAATCCATCATATTTTCTATTTCTTCTTCTTCTTTTCTTTTTGCAAAATCTTTCAAACATCATTTCCCCTCTAATAATTTCACCATAGCCGAATATTGTGTCCACTATTTCTCTATAGCCGAACCTTCCATCCCTTCATTGAACTCTCTTTCTCATTCGAGTTGTCACTCACCTTTGAACAATTGGTAAGAACTCCTTTCAATTCTTTTATTTTTCCTCTTTTTATTACCGAATCCAAATGTTGGCTTGGGAGGGTCTTTTTGATCGAAATCATCACCTATTTCTTTCTTAAACAAATCCCTTTCTTCTTCGTAGTGATATAGTGGGAGGCCGAATCATTATTTTTCCGAAGTCATCTCGCAATCGCTAAGATGCGGTTCTAAAATCTTTAAGGTGAGATTCCTTCACGGATTTTATAATCCTTCTTTATTCGTTAAGATGATTATTAGTATGGTATTGATTGATCGATTATATTATAGGGTTTTAAACGCTTGATCTATTCAATCGTTGAGCACTCGGGAATAGTGGTAAGCCGATCTTTACCATTTTGATAAGTCCATATTTTATAGTAATATCGATCTTCATAAGATCTAATCATATGGAGGCTTGTGGTATCGATTCGAAAGGAAAGTCAAGTGGAGATCTCAAAAGGAACAGATTTACGAATCCTACCCCCAAATTCAAACGAATGGTGGTATCGGCGATTCGAGACTTTCCACCGGGTTGTGGGCCATCATCTGGTGAGAATCGACTATTCGAAGTTATTCCCAATTGCAAGGCTTCAACAATTTGGGATTTTCCACCGGGTTGTGAACCGTCAACCGGGGAAACCGACAAATCGTGGTCATTCACGATTCTAGGGGTGTCGACGATCAAGAGAGCGTAGTGCTTACCGTAATCAGGTGTGTAATCTCACACCAATTTCCGTGAGTTAGAGATTAATGTCATAATGATAGTAAACCGTTTGATTAGAATCGTATTAAGGTGAAACCGAGAAAAATGGTTTAAACCACATTAATTGATATATTTTGCAATATGGGCCAAATCGATAAGATTGCTATGTGGGCCAAAATGATATATTTTGCAATATGGGCCAAATTGATAAGATTTCTATGTGGGCCAAAATGATATATTTTGTAATATGGGCCAAATCGATAAGATTGCTATGTGGGCCAAAATGATATATTTTGCAATATGGGCCAAACTGATATATATGCTAAATGGGCCGATCTAAAAATATGTGAAGTGGGCCTAGATAATATTCTGCTTAATGGGCCAACTTGATAAATTGTTATAATGGGCCATAATATTTGTAATAAATATCCAAATGTATTTTTATGATTTCCTATGCATTATATACATGTTTGCATGGGATGGGTTATTGATGAAGAGAAGTTCTGGTAGCTCTACTACATAAATCTGGTGGCTCTGCCACAAATCTGAAAAATGGCAACGCCATGTAAATTATGTAAATCTGGTGGCTTGTCCACAAATTTGATATAAATGGCTTAATGCCTATATTTGGTGTGTTGGCGGCGTGGGTGACTAAAGCTCCCCACAGGTGTGATGGTTGGTACGGGTGGTGTGTAGCGGATGGAAATACTAGGCTTGGTTTGGGAATTGCATTTCATATTCATGTTATATTACATTATTGATATTGTATATAGGCTTAGGCCCAAGTATCTGCTTAATGGACTATTTGGCCCAGTGGACATCTGTAAGTGGGTTGCACACTGAGTTCTAGTAACTCACCCCGTTTTCCTTGTCCCTTTCAGGTAATGATCAGTGATGGAGACTTGGGTCGTGGATGACTTGGTGGAGACCATACTTCATAACGGTTAAATTTGGAATTTGGATTTCCTTTAGTATTTTTAATTACTTTGTTATTTTGAATTAAGATTGTAATAAGGCCTCTGGATTAATTTTTGTTTCGTTATTTGTTTGATGAATTTATAAACTGCTTTAAGTATTTCAAATTGGGATTTTAATTTTCTAAAAACTTTAATAAACGTTTAATTCAAAAATGAACATATAACAATGTTTTCATAATTTTTTTTTATTTTAACTCGGAAATTTACTCTTAAGATTTTTATCAATTCTTTTTGAAAATATTTTTAATTTCTTTTAAAATTTTCTCGAATTATTAACGATATTTTAAAAGTTACGATTTATAATAACTTACATCTCAAATCGTCGATTTATCAAACAAATCTTTTAATCAATAAATATTTCATATACATTTTGAAAACTGTTTTACTTAAAAAGGGCTCAAATTATATTTATTTCGTGACATGTCAAATCTGGCCTTAACACCTAGGCCGGGTTTGGGGTGTTACAGAGTCATCTATGGCCCCAAGTCCTTGTCATTGAGCATTACCTGCAAGGATTAAGAAAAAGAAATGGGGGGTGAGTTACAAGAACTCAGTGTATAATCCCCTTACCGTCATCCACTGGGCCTGAACCCGCATAGCATAACCTTGGGCCTAAGCCCATTTACATAGTAAGTATTAAATGAAATGAATGTAACCCAACCCATCCATCCATCACATCCTCGACCAGCCAATCACACCTGTGGGGATCAAGTCAACCCACCCCGCCGCTTACACCAATTTGCAGTCGAGCTACTTTTTGTATAATATATTATTATGGTCAAGCCACCGAAATCACAATTAAGCACAATAATAAATGAATTGTGGCAATGCCACTAGGCTACACTGCTCTCCATACAATTTTTCCCAACCCATGCATTATGTACAGATGCAACATAATAAAAATATATCCATATATATAACAACCATTAATCTAGTGAAAACTTTCGGTGAATCAACCCATTAAAGCACTTTGGTAATTCGGCCCATAAGGTGTAACATCCTAAAATTATGGGCCTATGCATTTAGTGTAGGGATAGGATTAATTTGTTAATTTAAGTGATAGGGGTCTAAATTTGGGCTTAGAATTAGGCAAAGGCTCAGATTAAATTATTTTAAGGTGGCATCATTAACAATTAAAAGGGAACAAGTTTTGGGTCACAAGGAGCCCATGTTTTTGGGCCATTTTCGGCAATTAAATGGGAACAAGGGTGACGCCACAACAAGGGATTTAAGGGATTTCAATTTAAGTTTAATGAAGCCCAAATCTTTTAATTTAAATGAGTTAAATTTCGGCATTTAGAATTAATGAGGTGGACGACTACAAGGCTTAAAAATAGGAAGATATATACGGATTTTTAAGTGATAATATCATAGATAAAAAGGAGAAAAGTTAGGAGCTTATCTTCAAAAGAAGTGTTGGCCGAATATCCACCACCTAGAGGAGTGTAAAATTCGGCTACTGCATGGCATAGAGGGTACCGAAATTCTCCTCTCTTCTAGCTTAAATTTTAAGGGCATTTTCGGTATTAGCAGTAGGTGTCAAAAATCTATAAATAGGGGGGGCTAGCTCCTTGTTTCTGACATTGAAAAACCCTAAAATCCTCTCCCTTGGTGCCGAAATTCCCTAGCCTCTCCCTCTCCAAATTTATTTCTTCAATTTCTTCAAAAGCCGAAACTTTTCCCCACTTTCTTTTCCCTTGTGCCGATTTCTCTAAAAACCGGAAGCATCCATCGCTTTTTCTTTTCTTCATCCTATTTGAGAAATTATTTTATACTTCCGGCATTTAAATCTTCCATTGGCATTGCCGAATCCTCTCTCTAGTGCTAGCTGAATCTCCTAAGCTAAGGTAAGAGTCGATTTTTGTTCAGTTCTCATAATCTATTCCCGGTTTTTGAAAAGCAAAAGCCGAAAGCTAATAGTTTAATGGTTTTCGGGATTTGAAGGAAGCTTGGTCGACTAGATCTAAAAGCCGAAAATCATTAGTCTTCAATTTCAGGATTTTAAGGTAAGAAGAGTTATTTATTCAAATACATAAAATTGGGTAGAACACTAACCATGGCCGAATATAGGAGAGGCCCTAGTTTCACATCCTTCTGGCTTTTTGGGCAAAGTTGTAGATCGGTTTAGCAAGGGTATCAACATTAATCAGGTGTGTAGACCTCTAACACACTACTAATAAACCTGTATGTATATCTATTCATGTATGTTATGGGCTAAAAAGCTGAAATAAGGTTGTATACACAGTCGAATGGAACCCTAAAAGGGTTAAGCAAGGATGCCAGGTATGTAAACATAGAGCTCCCTATGTGTATCGAAAATATATATATATGACTGCATGATGTTTCCTTTATGTGTGTATGCATGGGATGGGATATTGATATGATGAAGGGGAAGTGCATGATAGGTCACGCAGTGATCGGTGGTAGAAAACCCACAAATATAAATGCTAGGTCACATTGTGATCGGTGGCTATGCCATGTTTAATGATTCCTACTTAATAGGAATAGGCAGTACGGCTGTCGTTTTGGTGTGTAGCGGATGGAGGGTTGATTGTAGAAATCCCCCAAGGTGTGATGGTTGGTACGGGTTGGTGTGTAGAGGATGGAAACCTAGGATGGAAACCTATGATGGGTTGGGTTATTCATTCTTTATTATTTATTATGTGATTATGATTGATGCCTTCCTGTATGGGCCAGGGCCCATAATGTGTTTGTGGGCTCAGGTCGATGCGTGTTTTGAGATTTATACACTGAGTCTTTGTGACTCACGCTTTCCTTTTTTCTACTCTTCTAGATGAACAGTAGATCGTGGACATGGGAACCGAGACGGACTCGAGGGGCCATCAAGTTCTATTTCTACAAGTTATTTTCTTTTGAGATTTCTTTAGGTTTAATTTATTTCAATCTTATTTCGAGAATATTTATGTAATAAGGCCCCCATTTTCATGCAACTAAGTCGTTTTCAATGTTAAGCACTTTATGAATTTTATGATAAGGTTTATTTATACTTAATAATAAAAATACAAAGAGGTTTATTTTCAAAAGGTCTCTCCTTTATTCAAATTTAATTAATTTAACTTGTGTTTTCAAAATCCGATATAATGTTATGTGTTGATAACATGCCAGATCCGGTCGAAACGCATGGGCCGAGTTTGGGGTGTTACATAAGGGCATTCTAGCAAATCGACCCGTTAGGGCATTTTGGTAAATCGGCCCATAGGGGCATTTTTGTAAAACGACCCATGAAAGCTTTTTATTAATTCGGCCCATAAGGGCATTTTTGTAATTTAGCAAATTAATACCGATTTTGACAGATCTTTAGAACTAATGTTGTTTAAGCAAGTTACTCGATTCATGCCATATAACAGTTATTAGATTCGTAAGCAACAATGATCTATTTTCCAACATGATAGTGAATCACGAATCTACAAGTTTTCGGTGTGATATTACACACCTGAGTACGGTAAGAACTAAACCTTCTTGATCGTCAGCACCTATAACACCATAACATTCGATTAAGTAACAAAAAGAGTTTCTTAATCCATATCTAAACAATTGGTTTATCACACCTACCCTCACTTTCGTGAACGACCACAATTTGCCTATTCTCACCGGATGTTGGCTCCATTCCACAACCCGGTGGAAAATCCCAAACTGCCGATACCGCCCTACGCTTGAACTTGGGAGTAGAGATTGCAAGTCCACTCCCTTTTTTCCCTTCTATCGATTTTCCTTTAATATTGTTACCACTTGCCTCCATTGGAAGAGTCTCGGTTAGAAAAATACTATGATGAGAGAAAGTAGTTGTTTAGGGAGAGGATTTCGGCTTACCACTACTTTCGAAAGGTCAACGAGTAGAGAAGAACGAGTGATTTTTTCCCTAAAATAATTGATTAGTCAAATCTATCGATCCGTTTAGAAAAATAACTGAGCAATGAGAGATCAAAATGAACCACTTCTTACCTTATCGATGATGAACCCGACTCCCACCGATTCGACTTAAGACTAAAGATGAGTCGGCAAGGATGTTGGTATTCAGCCAACCTACTAGAACACTACAACAAGAAAGAAATGTCCAACACGCAAGAATGGAGAAGAGATAATGGCTAAGAGGATTCGGCTACTTAGAGAGAAAAGAACAAGCAAGATTCGGCCTCCATATATTGTTGACTAAAGAGAAAGAGAGAAAATAAAAGAAATGGTGAGAAAAGAGATGGAAAAGAAGTGTTAGAGAGTTTCAGCTAACACCAAGGGAAGATGATCAAAATGGCTTGAGTGTTTCGGCAAACAAAGGAAAAATGAACAAAATGATTTGAGTGTTTCGGCAATAAAGGAAAAATGAACAAAATGATTTGAGTGTTTCAACAACAAAGGAAAAGGTTGGAAAAGAAGCACAAAAATGTTCAAAAAGAGAGAAAAACTTTTCAAGCACAAAACTTGTAAAAAGGCTATAGGAAATTCTGCTCCCAAATTCCCCTACCAAAACCGTATGCCCCCTTACACCAAAAGAATTTTGTTGACCAAAATTCTTTCCCCAAGCTCCTTCCAAACATTCGGCCGACATATCCCCCCTTATCTCTTTCCTTTACTTCTTTTCTTATTTTTCCCTTGATCTCCTCCTTACTCTATTCCTTAGTGTTCTTTCCATCATTTGAAAGTCTTCCTTTCCTTGTTTAGAGCCATGGCCGACACTTACCATCTATCACTTGATTAGCACAAAAAATTAAATCCCAAAAGTTGCAATAGGTGGGATTCGAAATCCACCCCTTAAGCCTCTTCATGTGATGCCTCACCACTTTGCTACTAGCTCCTCTTGTGCTAGCAAAATACACACTTATTCTTTTAAGTCTTGACGCCACTTACCTTCTCCCCTTTAAGTGCTTAAACAAAAAACTTTTACTAAGGCCCAACTCAACCCCAAGCCTTCTTAGGACCTTTAAACATACATAATTAACACTCTTAACTAGCCTATCGCATGGCATAATGTAAAACATAAAATCCCGAATTTTAGGATGTTACAATTCTAACCCCTTAAAGAAATTTTGGCCTCGAAATTTACCTGATTAAAAGAGATGAGGGTATCGTTACCGGATCGTGTCCTCTGGCTCCCATGTAGCTTCCTCTGACCCGTGATTACGCCATAATACTTTGACTAATGGAACCGACTTCCTTCTCAGCACCTTAATATCCCGATCTAAAACCTGCACTGGCTCTTCTTCAAAAGACAAGTCAGGTCTTATCTCAACTTCCTTTACTGGCACTACATGACATGGATCCGAACGATATCACTTTAACATCAAGACATTGAATACACTATGTATCTAACTTAACTCAGGAGGTAACTCAAGCTGATAAGCCACTGGCCCAACACGCTTCAATACACGGTAAGGTCCTATAAATCTAGTGCTCAACTTGCCTTTCCGCCCAAATCTTAAGATCTTTTTCCAAGGTGAGACCTTCAAAAAGACCTGATCAGCCACAGAGAACTCTATTTCCTTTCGTTTCAGATCCGCGTATGATTTCTGTCTGTCCGAAGCTTCTTTTAACCGAGCCCGAATTACCTTAACTTTTTCCTCCGTCTCCGAGATCAACTCTGGACCCAATAACTGTCGCTCCCCCAGCTCAATCCAGCAAGTAGGAGTATGACACCTACGACCATACAACGCCTCATAGGGTGCCATCTGGATGCTGGATTGTTAGCTGTTACTGTATGCAAACTCTGCGAATGGTAGAAAATCTTCCCAACTACCCTTGAAGTCGATCACACAGCCCCTTAACATGTCTTCTAGAATCAGGATTACTCTCTCCGACTGGCCATCAGTCTGTGGATGAAACGCCGTGCTGAAATTTAGTCTTGTACCCAAAGCTTCATGTAGGGCCTTCCAAAACCGTGATGTAAACCTAGGATCCCTGTCTGATATGATAGACACTGGTACCTTATGCAACCTCACAATCTCTGCCACATACAGCTTGACCAACTTTTGCAATGAATAACCCGTACGAACAGGTAGAAAATGAGCAGTCTTCGTTAACCGATCCACTATCACCCACACTGAATCTTTCTTAGTAGGCGTTAAAGGTAACCCACTAACAAAGTCCATCGTTATCCTTTCCCATTTCCATAGTGGGATTTTCACCAGTTGTAGCAACCTTGAAGGCAGTTGATGTTCCACCTTCACCTGCTGACATGTCAAGCACTTGCTCACGAAATCAGTAACCTCCCGTTTCAACCCTGGCCACCAATACTGCTCACGGAGGTCTCAGTACATTTTGTTTCCCCTGGGGTGCATAGCATATGGGCTACTATACGCCTCACGTAGAATCATTTGTCTCAATTCAAAATCCCTAGGCATACAAACTCTTCCGCAGAAATACAATACTCCATCACTATTTAATCCAAAATCCCCTATCTCACCACCTTCCACTTGCTGAAGTCGAGAACCCAACCTTTCATCTAACAACTGCTTTTCCTTAATATGACTTACCCATGCAAGCTTTACTTGAAGTTCAGCTAACAAGCTACCATCTTCATAAAGGCTGAGATGAGCGAACATCGTTCTCAAATACGATATCACCTTACGACTCAACGCATCTGCCACTACGTTAGCTTTACCTGGGTGATACTCGATTGAGCAGTCATAATCTTTCAATAATTCTATCCACCTTCGCTGTCTTAAGTTCAACTCCTTCTGGGTAAGGAGGTACTTCAGACTCTTATGGTCCGTGTAGATAATTGACTTCTCCCCGTACAGATAGTGTCTCCATATCTTTAGAGCAAACACCACTGCAGCTAACTCCAAATCATGTGTGGGATAGTTCACCTCATGCGGCCTTAATTAACGAGATGCATAAGCCACCACTTTTCCCCCTTGCATCAACACACATCCCAAGCTCGTGTGTGACGCATCACAATAAACAATAAACTCTTTACCAGCCTCAGGCTGAATTAATACTGGCGCTTCTGTTAGAATCTTCTTCAATCTCTCAAAGCTTTCTTGCTGCTTATCTGACCACACAAATGGTACTCCCTTACGCAATAACTTAGTTAGAGGTGCAGCAAGCAACGAAAACCCCTCAACGAACCGCCTGTAATACCCAGCCAAACCTAGAAAACTCTGAATTTCTGCCACTGACTTCAGTGGCTTCCAATCCAATACAGCCTCGATCTTCCGGGGATCAACTCTAATTCCCTCAGCAGACACAACATGCCCCAAAAAGGTCACTTCCCTCAGCCAAAATTCACACTTACTGAATTTGGCATACAGTTGCTTCTCCCTTAATATCTACAACATGACCCGTAGATGTGAATCATGCTCTTCTTCAGTCTTTGAGTACACCAAGATGTCATCTATGAATACCACCACAAATCGATCTAAATAGGGTTAGAAGACTCGGTTCATCATGTCCATAAATGCAGCTAGTGCATTTGTCAACCTGGACGGCATCACCAAGAACTCGTAATGCCTATATCGGGTTCGAAATGCAGTCTTGTGAATATCCGCCTCCTTGACTTTTAACTGGTGATACCCCGATCTCAAGTCTATCTTCGAGAAGACTGAAGCTCCTCGCAGCTGATCGAACAGATCATCGATCCTCGGTAACATGTACTTGTTATTGATCGTCAACTTATTCAATTGTCTATAATCGATGCACATACGCATCGACTCATCCTTTTTCTTAACGAACACAACCGGCGCTCCCCACGGTAACACACTTGGTCGAATAAATCCACGATCTAAAAACTCCTGAATTTGAGCTTTAAGTTCCACTAGCTCCTTCGGCGCCATTCTGTAAGGAGCAATGGACACCAGAGCCGTTCCTGGCAACAGCTCAATACCAAATTCCACTTCCCGATCCGGAGGCAATCTTGGAAGCTCCTCGAGAAACACGTCTTTCACTGTTCTAACACTCTCTACCGACAACTCTTTGGCATCCAAAGCACTGATAAAGGCTAAGAAAGCTTCACACCCCTTTCGTACCAACCTTTTCGCCTTTAAAGCAGATACCACATTAGATAGATAATTTCTTCTTTCACCTATCATCATCACTTCCTTGTCCTCTGAAGTTCTTAATACCATCCGCTTTGCAACACAGTCCAAGTTCGCACTATGCTTAACCAGCCAGTCCATGCCCAATATAAGGTCGAACTGCCCGAACGGCAGTTCCATCAAATTCGCCAGAAATACTACTCCTTGAACTTCTAAGGGCACATCCCTAAACAATTTATTTACTACCACCGACTATCCTAAAGGGCTAATCACAGTTGTTTCTCTAGCAGTAATCTCAGATCTAATATTCAAAGTTCCAGACACAGCACATACAACATACGAATGGGTGGATCCAATGTTTATCAAAGCGATAAAAGGTACATCAAATATGAAGAACATACCGGTTATGACATCCGGTGCATCGCCATCCTCTCGATGTCTAATCGCATAGACCAACCCTGGTTTTCCCGCCTCCGTGTTACCCCTGTTACCGGTACCTTTACCCGGTGTACCCTGACCTCATCCTACGCCATTACCACCTTGACCTGGTCCACGGCCTCTCGGTGGTT
Organism: Gossypium australe; assembly: GCA_005393395.2. Classification (NCBI taxonomy): domain Eukaryota; kingdom Viridiplantae; phylum Streptophyta; class Magnoliopsida; order Malvales; family Malvaceae; genus Gossypium; species Gossypium australe. The sequence continues at coordinate 43,022,092 of CM016620.1, read as the reverse complement.
GCTGAGCACCTCCTGCTGGCTGCGCAAATCTGTTACGAACTACCTGAGTCTGAGCAGGCTCTCGAGGGTAATCCCTAAATCGATGGTCCTTGGATCCACATCTGAAACAACCACCAGTTCTCTTCCAGCATTCACCCCAGTGAAGTTTCCCACAATCCACGCAAGGCTACAACTGATTGGTAGCAGCTGGAGCACCCGTTCGAACTGGCCCCTCATTCCTGGGCCTTTTCTGAAATCCTCTAGCAGGACCTGAATACCCAGAGTCTCTCTTGTTCCTGTCCCTATCCTTGTCTCGATTTTGCCATTCCGATTGTTTTATTTCTTCAGCAATCTTAGCTTTTTCCACTAGTGCAGTAAAATTCCTCTCCTTCTGTGGGGCTATCAGTATTCGTAACTCATCACGCAATCCATCCTCAAAATGTTCATAATCAGTCGGCACTATTCCCCGGGCATACCGGCTCAGACGAGAAACTCCGCCTTGTATGCTCCCACAGATCTACCTCCTTGGACCAGATTCAAGAATTCCTTTCTTCGGGCATCCACATAGCTAGCCCTGACATATTTTACGATCAGCCTGAGTACCTTCCCGAACAGTGAGCCACCACTGATACGCCTCGTCTCTTAGCAATGACACAATCCCTTTCAGTTTCTGCTCAGCTGTGCAATCCAGATCGTCCATAATCCGATCCACCGCCTCAAGCTAGTACTCCGCTACACTAGAGGCTACACCCAAAATACCCCTAAAAATTTTGGCCCCATTCGATCTAAGTCGTTCGGAAATCGACCCACGAGCTGCCGACCCAGTTCTTGCCCCAGCAACCCTTTCTAGTACCTGCAACATCGCTTGGGACAGAGCGTCGTCCTCTCTCGTTTGATCATGTGACCTAGCTTCAGTCACTGGTGACGCAGGTGCGTCCATTTCAGGCATATGTCCCGATGCCTCAGATACAACTCTAGCACCTCAGCCTCTACCGCGTCCACGTCTACTGCGTCCACGTCCTCTAGCGCTCATGTTTGCTAAGTCGATTTAATCTGATTAAGAGTCTTATGAATCAGTATGCTATTCAATGTTTATTAAACAATGTTTTATGGAGTATAGGAAGTAAAGTTGTTTTCGCAAAACGTATCCTAAAATCTCAATTCTATAGTTTCAGCTCCTAAATCTAAAAGTTCTAGAGTATTTCTATTTTGTGGAGTTTTCTTACCACAGTATGAAAACAAAAAAAAACTTACTGACTTGGTACCGGATACCCGTGGTGCCATACTTCCTCTAAAACATGTATTTATAAATCGAATTTCAAGTAGTTTTAGAAAATATTTTTGAACCCAAACCACAGCCAAGTTTTGCAACCGGGCTTTGATACCATAAAATGTAACACCCCAAACCCGGCCCATGCGTTACGACAGGATCTGGCATGTCACATGAAGAAGGTATTTGTGATTTTACTAATGATTGACGTTATTTGGTTATCGTTAAGGAAAACAAGTTTGGTTGATAAAATACTACAAATTTCAAGAGGTTGATTGGTGAATCGAAATTTGAACTAGTTCCCTTTAAATAAACCGTGACTTTTGAAAATATTATTGATAATTCGAAGGAAAATCCAAGTGAAATTATTCGTACATATTTGTTATGAAATCCGTTTGTTAATAAATTTTAAGAAAAACCGTTCTTTATGATTTCAGAAAAATCCCCGTTTAAAACAATTCATGGAAGGTAATAAGTACGTCAAACATAAAACAAAATAAAAATCCCAGAGGCCTTATTACAACTTTAAAACCCAAAATAGTAAAAATAACGAAATAAAGCGGAAAAGAAATTTACTAAAGTTTGAAAATATCATTCCAAGAGTATGGCCTCCACCGAGTCATCCATGGCCCTAAGTCCTCGTCACTGAGCATTACCTGCAAGGGTTAAGAAAAAGAAAGGGGGTGAGTTACAAGAACTCAGTGTATAATCCTCTTACCGTCATCCACTGGGCCTGAACCCGCATAGCATAACCTTGGGCCTAAGCCCATTTACATAGTAATTATTAAATGAAATGAATGTAACCCAACCCATCCATCCATCACACCTCTGACCAGCCAATCACACTTGTGGGGATCAAGTCAACCCACCCCGCCGCTTACACCAATTTGCAGTCGAGCTGCTTTTTGTATAATATATTATTGTGGTCAAGCAACCGAAATCATAATTAACCACAATAATAAACAAATTGTGGCAATGCCACCAGGCTACACTGCTCTCCATACAATTTTTCCCAACCCATGCAATATGTACAGATGCAACATAATAAAAATATATCCACATATATAACAACCATTAATCTAGTGAAAAATTTCGGTGAATCGGCCCATTAAAGTACTTTGGTAATTCGGCCCATAAGGGCATTCTAGTAAACCAGCCCGTTAGGGCATTTTGGTAAACTGGCCCATAGGGGTATTTTCGTAAAAGGACCCATTAAAGCATTTTAGTAATTCGGCCCACAAGGGCATTTTTGTAATTTAGCAAATTAATACCGATTTTGTAACACCCCAAACCCGGCCCACAAGCCTTGACCGGATCTGGTATGTCACGGAGTAAAAACTTTTTGAAACGTTTTGAAAATTTTGTTTTCACAGTGGAAATCTGAAAATATTGCTGAATTTGTAAAACAATGTTTGCTAAAACTAAGATAGTTTAGTTTGATAAACACGATGGGGTTGAAAACTTTTTCTTTTCCTTTAAAACCATTTGATCATTTAGATTTTTAAAAGTATCGGGGTTATTGATAACTTGGTAAAATTTTGCTACCCGATGGTAACGTCTTTGAAAACGCGTACGAGTATTAATTTTGAAAACGTTACCTTTACCGATTGCTTAACAATTCATAAGTTCGTTAGAAATAAGGTAAAACTACTACTTAATCATACGAATAATAATAAAAGAATAATAAACGGCCATATTACAACCCAATCGAATTTAGCAAATAGTAAACTTTAATGGTACGAAATAAGACTTCTAAACTGAGGAACAAGCATGGCCACCTCGAGTCCTCTCCGGCTCCGTCTCCGCGATCGACTCACCTAAAAAGATAGGGAAAGGGGTGAGTCACCAAGACTCAGTGCATAGCTATAACACATGTCCCCACATATGGGCTTGGCCCATATTCACACAGTCCATACACATGAATATGTAATTATGAAATGAGTATGCAATTATGAAACCCAACCTAGCCATCCATACTCCATTTTCTACCCCGTGTGGTACCAAACCACTGGTGGTGCCAAACCACTGGTGACTTAAAGTCACAATATCCGTCAATACGTGTGGTGCCAAACCACTGGTGACTTAAAGTCACAATATCCGTCAATACGTGTGGTGCCAAACCACTGGTGACCGAGGTCACGAATGTGATACCAAATCACTGGAGGTGCCAAACCTCTGGTGTCCGAAGACACAAATCGAATGATGGGGCCAACCCATCATGTGATACCAAATCACTGGCGTCGATCCCGTATCTCATAGTGGGGCCAACCCACGGTGGTACTAAGCCACAGGGACGAGACGCTATGAGGTGCCAAACCTCTGGAGGTACCAAACCTCTGGTGACCGTAGTCACAATGTGTTACCAAAACACTGGTGTCCGTCGACACGAATATCACTGCCCCCTCCACTCATTTATCCCACATCATCATGCTCACATAACAAGTATCATGATCCCATATATCATGCATTTTTATATAGCATATGATGGCATACACAACATATAACATAGATCGAGTATTAGGGGACTTACCCGAAAACCAAGCTCATGCCCACAAGGAAAAATTACTACATGATAAGTAATAAAATATCATTATAACAACAATTTATACTAATAAAGTGTGTAAGAGCTTACACCTGATTAAACGATCACCCAACTTGGGTATCCAACATCTTAGCCCTTATTTCGGCTAACATGCACAACATGTATATTTACAATAACATACATAAACCAGCAAGAGAACAGTGCGATAACTACGCACCTGACTTTAGCGAGATCCTGATCTATCAACTGTAATATCCACTAAAGTCCCGAAAGCTTCTGTTATTAATCGATTAGCCCCTAGCTTATTTCGATCCCGAGACATCACTTGTTCTTGTCGATTAGTTCTCGAAGTCATCGAAAATCCTACTAAAATATAGTTAGAATCGGCAAACACATTAATCCATGAACAGAGGTCTTTGGCCGAAAATCATACTTACCATTTCCTTGAATAGTCAAGGCCAATAGGCTCCTTTATGCTTCTTAACACTAGCTACACACAACAGAGCACATTATTAAAGCCTTATTCACATTCGGCCACCTCTTAAATCCAAGGTCAACATTCGATTATTACAAGGCCCAAAACATAGCTCATGGCCGAGAGTCATACTAAAGTATTATCAAAATCGGCTCTTACACGAACAAAGGTCCTTGGCAGAAATATACTTAATGCTTACCTAAATTTTAGAAGTCTCAAAAGATTATTAGCTTTGGTAATCACCAATCTCCTTGTATGGCCGAACCCAATGGGTTCCTTTAATGCTCCCTCCCTTCGATTAACACTAAAAGAACACATAGGAAAGCTTAGAGAACGATCGGCCATACTCAAAGCCTAACAACATGATTTGGCTCACGAAAAAGGGAAAGAGGGATCGAATGCTAACTAAGATACTTACCAATATTCGGAATCGTCAACACCCTCCATTGGTGATTCAGCCTTACCTATTTACCTTCTCCAACGCTTGAAAACAAAACCCAAAAGCAATCCACACCACCCTTAGATTCGGCCAAAGAACAAAACAAAAGGGAAGGGAAGATTCGGCCAACACTAAAATGGCAAAATAAAACAAAGAGTTTCGGCCAAGACAAGTAGGGAGAAGAAAACAAGGCAAGGCCACCTTCCTTGCTAAACAAAAATCGAAAATGAATGCTCCCAGGTAAATCATATTCGGCTAAACTTCAAGAGCAAGAGGGGAACAACAATTTTGCATGCATTTCAGCCATGCTCCTTCTCATCTCTATTTTTGGTCAAGAAAAATGGAAATGAAGAGCCAAAACAATTCAAAGCATTCGGCCATGCTTTGTTAAGCAAATGGCCGGCCATGCTTTTCCTTTCCCATATTTCTTTGAGATTTTCAACAACAAATACCAATAAAACATTATTTATTCTTATCCCCCCCTCATTAAAACAAACTAATAAAATATAATAATGCCTCATCATTTCCTACACAATAAAATAATAAACATCATCTAATAAAATATCAAAACAATAAAATAAAACACCCACAAGCATGCTTCACGGTCATGCTCTCCCTCTTTTGCTATTTTCCACAAATTCCAAGCTTAATCCTTCCTCTTTCCTATTTCTTTCGGCCAACTACAAAAAAAATGGAAAACAAATTCCAAGCATGGAATTTGGCCATGCTTTTTGGCATCACAAGATCAAGGCCGGCCATTCATTTCCAAAACCAATGCCGCACATGCCTCCTTTCTCTAACACCAAGACTCATGCTTGCTAGAAATAATAAAAATAATAAAACACAAGCAGACAAACTCTTCTATTCTTTCAAAACAATTTAATAAACAAAACAATAATAAAAAAAATAACACAATTAGCTCTTGGCTGCACGTTTTTCCTTCCCCAAAGCAAAACTCTTTCTTACAATTAAAATACAACACCCATAATAGTAAAAAGAATAAAAAATATTCAGCACCCCTTGACCTTGATCACGCGTGCATGGGCCATGCAAAAACCACCCACGTCTGCAAGAAGGAAAAAATAAAATTCCCCAGACGCTGCCCCCAAGTCTCGAACCCGAGACCTGGGGAAGACCCTCCCTACTTCCTGCCAATTCTGCTACTAAGACTTTCATGCAAATACTGCTTCGAAAATTCTTTTAAACCATTCTTGCATGCGTGCATGCTGCATTTAATGCCCATGCAGCCATTTATTTCATGCCTGGAAAAGAAGCCAAAAAGGATAACCTTCAGGCGCTGTCCCCAGGTCTCGAACCCGAGACCTGGAGAGAACTCTCCAACGCCTCAGCCACTCGGCCCAGTGTGTGTTCCATGCGATTATCTAGTTAGATTTTCTTTTAAACCTTACCTTGCCAGTTCCCTTCACCTTTAGCGCTAAAAGCAAAAACAGAAGGCTTCAGTGCGAACTCCTGGACTCGAACGTGAGTCCTCCTAGACGCCACTTCCCAGCAGAGTTCTTAACCACTCGGCCCTATTGAATTTTATGACATGATGCATTGCGAATTTCTTTTAAACCCTAAATCACTGGCGCTTTATGTTCTAGCGCTTAAAAGAAAATAAAACGCCTTATGCGCTAACCTCAGGACTCGAACACGAGTCCTCCGAGTCTTAGTTCTCACGCAAAGTCCTTGGCCACTCGGCCACTTCGCATTTTATGATAACAGCCGCATAAAAAAATCTTTTGACCCTTACTTGTATGCGTCCCTTGCAAAAACGAAATAAAATGCAGCCTTCAGGACTCGAACTCCCGACCTATTAAAACCCCCACACGCCCCTAGCCACTATACCAAGCCTCCTTTCGTACCAAGAAATTCCTAAAATTTATCTTAAGGCCTTCTTCCGAAATTTTCCTCTTTAGCCCTCAATTTTCAAAATTTTACAAAACACCCCCCTTTTATCCCCGAGTACTAATAACTCCTAAAACTCATCAAAACAGACCCTAAGGCCTATCGACTCGAAATTTTTATTCCAACGCACAGCCCCAATTTTAGGATATTACAAATCTACCCCCCTTAAAACAATTTCGTCCTCGAAATTGCTAACTAACGAACATCCGCACTACGCTTATGCTGCGCACTCTGATTCTATAAAACTAACACATCCCTTATATACTATCTCGAGATTCGTATTCAAGGTTCCATACTCCACTAGCATACAAACACGAACTATCTTACCTTCTAAGCACAGTTTCTAAGTTCACATCCAAATTTCAAGCACTTCACCAATAGTACAGATATGAACCGATCTTATAACTCAAATAATAAAAGATATTCCATAACAAGAAACTCACCTACTATCACATCCTCGGGCCTCGCATCCAAGCCCTTAGCATCTCAGCTTGAAGTTCCACGTCCTTGACTTCGCGCCCTTTCCATCACTTAAGGACAGTCTTAATCAAGTGAGACTTAGACTTAAACCTAAAACATCTTCAATTCCGGTTCCAATACTCGCTATCATGGTATCTTCCGCACTGAGCACACGGACAGCTCCGATTTCCCGTAGCTGGTTTAGTCACACGAGTAAAATTTTCAATCCTTAGTCTTTTCCGAAGACCCTTAGATGATTCAGACGATCCAAAAATTTCTCTTATCTCGGTTTTGTCTCGTCGAATCCTTAATCCCTTTACCTACCTTAGCTTTTCGACTAACACCGCGAACTCCCGTTCCTGACGAGGAGCTATCAATAATCTTAGGTCGTCCTTTAATCCGTCCTCGAACCGGACACATCGTTCATGCTCCGTAGCAACTACCCCTCGAGCATATTGGCTTAACCTTAGGAATTCAGCCTCGTATTCCGCCACGGACTTGTTCCTTGAACCAGCCCCAAAACGCCTTCCTCTGAGCATTAATGTAGTGAGTACCGACATACTTCTTCGGGTATGCCGTCTTGACATACTCCCAGTGAGGTCTTCAGCAGTGACACTCTCCGCCGTGAGCCACCATTGATACGCCACGTCGCGAAATAGTGCCGCCATTCCTTTCACTTTTTCCTCAGGGCTCAATTGAGCTCATCCATAACTCACTTGGTTGCTTTCAACCAATATTCAGCCTTACTGGGTGCCACGCTGGATACACCACGAACAACTCCGCTCCATTGGCTCGAAGTTGCTCGGGAACAGATTTTCGAGCTCCCATATTTCCCTTCTCCAACCACCATCTCTAAAACTCGCAGCACAATACAGCATTATCCCTCGTTTGATCTTGCTGCTCACTATCAAGGGTTGGTGGTGGTGGTGATACCTTATTATCAACCTGACCCGATCTAACGAGTTCCGGTACGGCCATTTGCCTCGGTCGTGTCTCTAAGACTCATCTCTTCCGCGTGATCCGACTTAAAAGTTTTATGCATTATACAATGTGTTCCACTGATTAATCGCGAACAATTTTATGAACTAAAGTGTTTAGAAGTGGTTCTTTCGATCACACAAGGGCTCAGTTCAAGTTCGCTACTCTAACACAGAGAGTCGTATTCATGCTCATAAACAGAGACATATTCGTATCACCTCAATAGTCAGAGGTACTTACCCGTGCGGATCGGTGCCGGAGACTTGGTGCCATGCTGTTTAAAACAAACCATTTTCATAATATTCCCCAAAAGACTATCAAGAAAACATTTTTGGGCCTTGGGCCCCCACAGCCGAGTTTTGAACCAAGCTCTGATACCAACTTGTAACACCCCAAACCCGGTCCACAAGCCTTGACCGGATCTGGTATGTCACGGAGTAAAAACTTTTTGAAACGTTTTGAAAATTTTGTTTTCACAGTGGAAATCTGAAAATATTGCTGAATTTGTAAAACAATGTTTGCTAAAACTAAGATAGTTTAGTTTGATAAACACGATGGGGTTGAAAACTTTTTCTTTTCCTTTAAAACCATTTGATCATTTAGATTTTTAAAAGTATCGGGGTTATTGATAACTTGGTAAAATTTTGCTACCCGATGGTAACGTCTTTGAAAACGCGTACGAGTATTAATTTTGAAAACGTTACCTTTACCGATTGCTTAACAATTCATAAGTTCGTTAGAAATAAGGTAAAACTACTACTTAATCATACGAATAATAATAAAAGAATAATAAACGGCCATATTACAACCCAATCGAATTTAGCAAATAGTAAACTTTAATGGTACGAAATAAGACTTCTAAACCGAGGAACAAGCATGGCCACCTCGAGTCCTCTCCGGCTCCGTCTCCGCGATCGACTCACCTGAAAAGATAGGGAAAGGGGTGAGTCACCAAGACTCAGTGCATAGCTATAACACATGTCCCCACATATGGGCTTGGCCCATATTCACACAGTCCATACACATGAATATGTAATTATGAAGTGAGTATGCAATTATGAAACCCAACCTAGCCATCCATACTCCATTTTCTACCCCGTGTGGTACCAAACCACTGGTGGTGCCAAACCACTGGTGACTTAAAGTCACAATATCCGTCAATACGTGTGGTGCCAAACCACTGGTGACTTAAAGTCACAATATCCGTCAATACGTGTGGTGCCAAACCACTGGTGACCGAGGTCACGAATGTGATACCAAATCACTGGAGGTGCCAAACCTCTGGTGTCCGAAGACACAAATCGAATGATGGGGCCAACCCATCGTGTGATACCAAATCACTGGCGTCGATCCCGTATCTCATAGTGGGGCCAACCCACGGTGGTACTAAGCCACAGGGACGAGACGCTATGAGGTGCCAAACCTCTGGAGGTACCAAACCTCTGGTGACCGTAGTCACAATGTGTTACCAAAACACTGGTGTCCGTCGACACGAATATCACTGCCCCCTCCACTCATTATCCCACATCATCATGCTCACATAAAAGTATCATGATCCCATATATCATGCATTTTTATATAGCATATGATGGCATACACAACATATAACATAGATCGAGTATTAGGGGACTTACCCGAAAACCAAGCTCATGCCCACAAGGAAAATTACTACATGATAAGTAATAAAATATCATTATAACAACATTTATACTAATAAAGTGTGTAAGAGCTTACACCTGATTAAACGATCACCCACTTGGGTATCCAACATCTTAGCCCTTATTTCGGCTAACATGCACAACATGTATATTTACAATAACATACATAAACCAGCAAGAGAACAGTGCGATAACTACGCACCTGACTTTAGCGAGATCCTGATCTATCAACTGTAATATCCACTAAAGTCCCGAAAGCTTCTGTTATTAATCGATTAGCCCCTAGCTTATTTCGATCCCGAGACATCACTTGTTCTTGTCGATTAGTTCTCGAAGTCATCGAAAATCCTACTAAAATATAGTTAGAATCGGCAAACACATTAATCCATGAACAGAGGTCTTTGGCCGAAAATCATACTTACCATTTCCTTGAATAGTCAAGGCCAATAGGCTCCTTTATGCTTCTTAACACTAGCTACACACAACAGAGCACATTATTAAAGCCTTATTCACATTCGGCCACCTCTTAAATCCAAGGTCAACATTCGATTATTACAAGGCCCAAAACATAGCTCATGGCCGAGAGTCATACTAAAGTATTATCAAAATCGGCTCTTACACGAACAAAGGTCCTTGGCAGAAATATACTTAATGCTTACCTAAATTTTAGAAGTCTCAAAAGATTATTAGCTTTGGTAATCACCAATCTCCTTGTATGGCCGAACCCAATGGGTTCCTTTAATGCTCCCTCCCTTCGATTAACACTAAAAGAACACATAGGAAAGCTTAGAGAACGATCGGCCATACTCAAAGCCTAACAACATGATTTGGCTCACGAAAAAGGGAAAGAGGGATCGAATGCTAACTAAGATACTTACCAATATTCGGAATCGTCAACACCCTCCATTGGTGATTCAGCCTTACCTATTTACCTTCTCCAACGCTTGAAAACAAAACCCAAAAGCAATCCACACCACCCTTAGATTCGGCCAAAGAACAAAACAAAAGGGAAGGGAAGATTCGGCCAACACTAAAATGGCAAAATAAAACAAAGAGTTTCGGCCAAGACAAGTAGGGAGAAGAAAACAAGGCAAGGCCACCTTCCTTGCTAAACAAAAATCGAAATGAATGCTCCCAGGTAAATCATATTCGGCTAAACTTCAAGAGCAAGAGGGGAACAACAATTTTTGCATGCATTTCAGCCATGCTCCTTCTCATCTCTATTTTTGGTCAAGAAAAATGGAAATGAAGAGCCAAAACAATTCAAAGCATTCGGCCATGCTTTGTTAAGCAAATGGCCGGCCATGCTTTTCCTTTCCCATATTTCTTTGAGATTTTCAACAACAAATACCAATAAAACATTATTTATTCTTATCCCCCCCTCATTAAAACAAACTAATAAAATATAATAATGCCTCATCATTTCCTACACAATAAAATAATAAACATCATCTAATAAAATATCAAAACAATAAAATAAAACACCCACAAGCATGCTTCACGGTCATGCTCTCCCTCTTTTGCTATTTTCCACAAATTCCAAGCTTAATCCTTCCTCTTTCCTATTTCTTTCGGCCAACTACAAAAAAAATGGAAAACAAATTCCAAGCATGGAATTTGGCCATGCTTTTTGGCATCACAAGATCAAGGCCGGCCATTCATTTCCAAAACCAATGCCGCACATGCCTCCTTTCTCTAACACCAAGACTCATGCTTGCTAGAAATAATAAAAATAATAAAACACAAGCAGACAAACTCTTCTATTCTTTCAAAACAATTTAATAAACAAAACAATAATAAAAAAAAATAACACAATTAGCTCTTGGCTGCACGTTTTTCCTTCCCCAAAGCAAAACTCTTTCTTACAATTAAAATACAACACCCATAATAGTAAAAAGAATAAAAAATATTCAGCACCCCTTGACCTTGATCACGCGTGCATGGGCCATGCAAAAACCACCCACGTCTGCAAGAAGGAAAAAATAAAATTCCCCAGACGCTGCCCCCAAGTCTCGAACCCGAGACCTGGGGAAGACCCTCCCTACTTCCTGCCAATTCTGCTACTAAGACTTTCATGCAAATACTGCTTCGAAAATTCTTTTAAACCATTCTTGCATGCGTGCATGCTGCATTTAATGCCCATGCAGCCATTTATTTCATGCCTGGAAAAGAAGCCAAAAAGGATAACCTTCAGGCGCTGTCCCCAGGTCTCGAACCCGAGACCTGGAGAGAACTCTCCAACGCCTCAGCCACTCGGCCCAGTGTGTGTTCCATGCGATTATCTAGTTAGATTTTCTTTTAAACCTTACCTTGCCAGTTCCCTTCACCTTTAGCGCTAAAAGCAAAAACAGAAGGCTTCAGTGCGAACTCCTGGACTCGAACGTGAGTCCTCCTAGACGCCACTTCCCAGCAGAGTTCTTAACCACTCGGCCCTATTGAATTTTATGACATGATGCATTGCGAATTTCTTTTAAACCCTAAATCACTGGCGCTTTATGTTCTAGCGCTTAAAAGAAAATAAAACGCCTTATGCGCTAACCTCAGGACTCGAACACGAGTCCTCCGAGTCTTAGTTCTCACGCAAAGTCCTTGGCCACTCGGCCACTTCGCATTTTATGATAACAGCCGCATAAAAAAATCTTTTGACCCTTACTTGTATGCGTCCCTTGCAAAAACGAAATAAAATGCAGCCTTCAGGACTCGAACTCCCGACCTATTAAAACCCCCACACGCCCCTAGCCACTATACCAAGCCTCCTTTCGTACCAAGAAATTCCTAAAATTTATCTTAAGGCCTTCTTCCGAAATTTTCCTCTTTAGCCCTCAATTTTCAAAATTTTACAAAACACTCCCCTTTTATCCCCGAGTACTAATAACTCCTAAAACTCATCAAAACAGACCCTAAGGCCTATCGACTCGAAATTTTTATTCCAACGCACAGCCCCAATTTTAGGATATTACAGATTTTGACAGATCTTTAGAACTAATGTTGTTTAAGCAAGTTACTCGATTCATGCCATATAACAGTTATTGGATTTGTAAGCAACAACGATCTATTTTCCAACATGATAGTGAATCACGAATCTACTGGTTTTCGTGTGAGATTACACACCTGAGTACGGTAAGAACTAAACCTTCTTGATCGTCGGCACCTATGACACCATAACACTCGATTAACTAACAAAAAGAGTTTCTTAATCCATATCTACACAATCGGTTTATCACACTTACCCTCACTTCCGTGAATGACCACGATTTGCCTATTCTCACCGGATGTTGGCTCCCTTCCACAACCCGGTGGAAAATCCCAAACTGCCGATACCGCCCTACACTTGAACTTGGGAGTAGAGATTGCAAGTCCACTCCCTTTTTGACCTCCTATCGATTTTCCTTTAATATTGTTGGCACTTGCCTCCATTAGAAGAGTCTCGGTAAGAAAAATACAACGATGAGAGAAAGTAGTTGTTTAGGGAGAGGATTTCGGCTTATCACTACTTCCGAAGGGTCAACGAGTAAAGAAGCACGAGTGATTTAGTCTCTAAAATAATCGATAAGTCAAATCTATCGATCCGTTTAGCAAAATACCTGAGCAATGAGAGATCAAAATGAACCATGAAGAAACTCCTTACCTTATCGATGATAAACCCGACTCTCACCGATTCGACTTAAGGCTAAAGATGAGTCGGCAAGGATGTTGGTATTCGGCCAACCCACTAGAACACTACAAGAAGAAAGAAATGTCCAACACGCAAGAATGGAGAAGAATAATGGCTAAGAGGATTCGGCTACTTAGAGAGAAAAGAACAAGCAAGATTCAGCTTCCATATATTGTTGACTAAAGAGAAAGAGAGAAAACAAAAGAAATGGTGAGAAAAGAGAAAAAGATATGGCAAAGAAGTGTTAGAGAGTTTCGGCTAACACCAAGGAGAAGATGATCAAAATGTCTTGAGTGTTTCGGCAAACAAAGGAAAAATGAACAAAATGATTTGAATGTTTCGGCAACAAAGGAAAAATGAACAAAATGATTTCAGTGTTTCGGCAACAAAGGAAAAGGTTGGAAAAGAAGCACAAAAATGTTCAAAAAGAGAGAAAAACTTTTCAAGCACAAAACTTGTAAAAAGGCTATGGGAAATTCGGCTCCCAAATTCCCCTTACCAAAACCGTATGCCCCCTTACACCAAAAGACTTTTGTTGACCAAAATTCTTTCCCCAAGCTCCTTCCAAAAATTCGGCCAACATATCCCCCCTTATCTCTTTCCTTTACTTCTTTCCTTATTTTTCCCTTGATCTCTTCCTTACTCTATTCCTTAGTGTTCTTTCCATCATTTGAAAGTCTTCTTTTCCTTCTTTAGAGCCATGGCCCACACTTACCATCTATCACTTGATTAGCACAAAAAATTAAATCCCAGAAGTTGCAATAGGTGGGATTCAAACTCCACCCCTTAAGCCTCTTCATGTAACGCCTAACCACTTTGCTACTAGCTCCTCTTGTGCTAGCAAAATACACACTTATTCTTTTAAGTCTTGACGCCACTTACCTTCTCTCCTTTAAGTGCTTAAACACAAAAATTTTACTAAGGCCCAACTCAACCCCAAGCCTTCTTAGGACCCCTAAACTTACACAATTAACACTCATAACTAGCCTATCGCATGGCATAATAAAACATAAAATCCCGAATTTTAGGATGTTACACGGGCTAATATCTGAACCGGCTCTTCTTCTTAAGATAAATCAAGTCAAATTTCTATATCTTCAGTAGAAATGACATGGGAATGATCCGATCTATATCTCCGTAGCATAAAAACATGAAAAACATCATGGATTTTCTGTAGTTCCGGATGTAAAGCTAACTGATAAGCAGCTGGCCCAATTCTTTCCATGATCTCATATGGCCCAATAAAACGAGGACTCAGTTTTCCTTTCCGGCCAAATTTTAAAACTTTCTTCCAAGGGGATACCTTAAGAAATACTTTATCACCAACAGAATACTCTATATCTCGACGCTTCGAATCTGCATATGATTTTTTTCTGACAAAAGCTGCGTTTAATCTCTCTCGAATCTTCTTAACCATTTCTTCTGTTTCTTGAATTAACTCCGGCCCAATTATTTTTCTTTCACTCAATTCCATCCAACATACAGGTGACCGACATTTTCAACCATATAGAGCCTCATACGGAGCCAGTTGAATACTTGATTGGAAACTATTATTATAGACAAACTCTGTCAACGGTAAATAACGTTCCCAACCTTATTCAAAATCGATGATACAAGCTCGTAGCATGTCTTCTAGAATCTGAATCACCGGTTCAGACTGTCCGTCAGTTTGTAGATGGAAAGCTGTACTAAAATTAAGTCGAGTACCTAAAGACTCATGCAACTGTTTCCATAACCTCGATGTGAACCATGGATCCCGATCAAAAATTATAGATAAAAGAATACCATGTAATCTCACCTTTCCATCTTGCATCAAGACACACCCTAATCCCGCGTGTGACGCATCACAGTAAATTACAAACTCCTTCCCCGCCTCCGACTGAATCAACACCGGAGCCTCCGTCAGAAACCTTTTTAACTTTTCAAAACTCTCCTGCTGCTTATCAGACCAAACAAACGGAACTCCTTTCCGTAGTAACTTGGTCAACGGTGCTGCGACTGAAGAAAATCCTTCAACAAACCTTCGGTAATACCCTGCTAGACCAAGAAAACTCCTAATCTCAGCCACAGACCTAGGTGGCTTCCAATCCAACACTGTTTCAATCTTTCGAGGGTCAACCCTAATCCCTTCTACCGACACAACGTGCCCTAGAAACGTTACTTCCCTCAGCCAAAATTCACACTTACTGAATTTGGCATACAACTACTTCTCCCTTAGGATCTGCAAAACTATTCGCAGATGAGCATCATGCTCCTCCTCTGACTTCGAATAAACTAAGATATCATCGATAAACACCACGACACACAGATCTAAATAAGGTTGGAATACTCGGTTCATCATGTCCATGAACGCTGCTGGCGCGTTGGTTAATCCAAACGGCATCACCATAAACTCATAGTGACCGTAGCGAGTCCTAAAAGCTATCTTATGTATATCCGCCTCCTTGACCCTAAGCTGATGGTACCCTAACCTCAGATCTATCTTAGAAAAGATTGAGGCTCCCTTCAACTGATCAAACAAGTCATCGATCCTTGGCAACGGGTACTTGCTCTTGATTGTTAGCTTATTCAACTGGCGATAATCAATGGACATACGCATTGATCCATCCTTCTTCTTAACAAATAACACCGACGCTCCCCATGGTGACACACTCGGTCGAATAAATCCTCTATCCAACAACTCCTGTATCTGTGCTTTCAGCTCTACCAACTCCTTCGGCGCCATCCTATATGGAGCAATAGATACCGGTTTGTTCCCGGGAGAAAATCGATACTAAACTCCATTCACGATCTGGGGGTAATCACGGAAGCTCTTCAGGAAAAACATTAGGAAATTCCTTTACCGTCCTGACATTCCCAACAGTTAGATCCTTGGCTTCTAGAGCCCGAACAAACAATAAAATTGCCTTGCACCCTTTCCTCACCATCCTTTCTGCTCATAGGGCAGTCACCACATTCGACAAGCAGTTCCTCCTTTCTCCTATCACCAACACTTCATCACCCTCGGGGGTTTTTAATACCATACGCTTGGCCGCACAATCTAGATTAGCTTGATACTTCACAAGCCAATCCATGCCTAAAATTAAATCAAACTCTCCAAACGGTAATTCCATCAAATCCGTTTGGAAAACTGTCCCCTGAACTTCTAGAGGTACTTCCCGATAAAGTTTATCCACTACTACCGATTGTCCTAACGGGCTAACTACAGTCATTGCCTTAGGGGTAATTTCAGATTCTAGCCTTAAAGTTCTCGATACGCTACTAGCTACGTATGAATGCGTCGACCCAATGTCAATCAATGCAGTGTAAGGCAAACCAAAAATTAAGAACGTACCGGTTATGACATCCTGTGCATCAGCCTCCTCTCGACGTCTGACAGCATAGACCAACCCCAGCTATCTCGCCTCAGGGTTTCCTGCCCCTTGGCCTGGTGCTCCACGACCCCGACCAACACCATTACCACCTCGGCCTGCACCACGACCTCTTTGTGGTTGCTGACCTCCTCTGCCAGGCTGAGCATTCCCTCGACCCATGGTCCCTTACCGTCTTTTTGCTGCGGACAGTTCCTAACTTGGTGGTCTGTAGATCCACACCTAAAACACTTTCCACTGCCTGCCCAACACTCACCGGCATGAAATTTGCCACATTGAGCACACTTGGGTGTCTGGTTGGTAGCAGCAGGTTTCTCTTCTCGTTTTGGTCCATCAGGCCTGGACCTTTTCTCAGTACACCCGCTTGACGATCCAAGATTCCTCTTATTTCCACCTCTATCTCTATCTCGATTTAATTTCTCCGTCCGCTTTACCTCCTCGGCTATCTTAGCCTTTTCCACTAGGACAGCAGATTCCCTCTCTCGCTGCGGGGCTATCAAAACATGCAAGTCATCCTTCAGGCCATCTTCAAACCTAACACAACGTTCATGCTCCGTGGCTACCATCCCACGAGCGTATCGGCTAAGACGTAAGAACTCAGCTTCATATGCAGTAACTGACCTATCCCTTGCACCAGATTCAGAAAGGGTCTACGCTGCGCATCCACATAACTTAATCCAATGTACTTATTCTGAAACGCCGTTTTAAAGAAATCCCAGGTGATACGGTCAGCCACAGCACCATCCTTTACCGTAAGCCACCATTGATAGGCTTTATCCCTCAAGAGGGATACAACTCCCTTCAACTTTTCCTCCTCCGTGAAATCCAAATCATCCATTATGCGTTCTACCGCCTCCAACCAATACTCAGCTGAACTTAGGGCTACATTAGAAATTCCCCTAAAAACTTCTGCCCCATTGGCTCTAAGCTGTTCTGGCACAGATTTTCGGGCTCCTGTGCCCATACCAGCCCCAGCAACCCTTTCTAAAACCCTTAGCATTACCTGAGATACCGCGTTATTTCCGGCAGTCTGATCCTGAAATTCCTCCTCCGCGGCTAGCATCTCATTCCCAGAACCATGACCAGATCCTACTGGTTCCGACACAGTCATCCTACCCCTACCACGACCACGTGGCGGATGTCCTCGACCCCTTGTACTCATTCTACCGATTCACGTTTATCTAATTAGAAATTTTATGAACTATTAGTTTTCTTCCACTGTTTTAACCACGAACAGTCTTATGAATAATAGCTTTAAGTGTGATTCTTTCGAATTCGCATTCACCATACAGTCTCAAGTTCATATCCTCTAGGAAACACATACATTCAATCATGAACTTACGTTCATTACAGAAAAGTGTTGTTGTTGTTGTTGTTGTTGTTGTTGTTGTTGTTTTCACTACCCAGAGGTATTTTCGTAATTTTATCCTACAGAGGTATTTTCGTAATTTTCCAAAATAAGGCTCCTTGGTAATTTTGTCAAATAAGGGTATTTTGGTAATTTTGCATTCTCGGGGGTATTTTGGTAATTTTGAAAACCGAAGGTATTTTGGTAATTTTGGAATCTGGGGCATTTCAGTAATTTTGAAATTCGGGAGTATTTCGGTAATTTTGAAATTCGGGGGTATTTCGATAATTTTAGAATTCGGGGGCATTTCAGTAATTTTACCAAACAAGGGTAATTTGGTAACTCTACAAACCAGGGTTATTTTGGTCATTTTGCAAAACAAGGGTAATTTGGTAATTTCCTTCATAGCTGTGAACATTTTCAAATCAAGTGTATTTTTTTTTTGAAGTGTACAAAACTTAGGGGTTTTTGTTTGCAAAATAG
Source organism: Gossypium australe (assembly GCA_005393395.2). Lineage (NCBI taxonomy): Eukaryota > Viridiplantae > Streptophyta > Magnoliopsida > Malvales > Malvaceae > Gossypium > Gossypium australe. The sequence goes on along the minus strand of CM016620.1, from coordinate 43,003,527 downwards.
GGTGGTTGGTTCCTTTCGGGTTTTAATTATGGGTTCAGCCCATGAACAAGTCCTTATAGCTAGAGTGAACAGTCACTTCGCACCAGGTAAGATTCCAGCGAAGAGGAGGTGAGTCACTAGGACTGCTTAAATACCAAGCTCTCCCTGAATCCACTCCTAGGCATGCGTATGCCTATTGCCACACCCTGTCATGGCTAAAGTGAACAGTCACTAAGCACCAGGTAAGATTCCAGCGAAGAGGAGGTGAGTCACTTGGACTGCTTAAATACCAAACTCTTCCGGATCTACTCCTAGACATGCATATGCCTGTTGCCACACCTTAGTCTTGCGACTCGTTTACAGGTTTTGTTTAGTGAAATTAAGTCTTATGGACTTGAAGAGTTGTTTGTCTAAGCCTAGAGTCCATCAAGTTCTAATCTAGATAGTCTACGTCCCATAAAGCCCACTAAGCCCACATTTATATCACAATCAGGAGTTCAGAGTACTTACCTGGGTGGATTGGATGCCGGTAGACTCGAATGCCATGTCTTCAAACCAAAAATTTTTCTTAAATTCAATTTTTTCTCTAAAACATTTCTAGACCCATTTCACAGCCCGAGTTTTGAACTGGGCTCTGATACCAAATTGTAACACCCCAAACCCGGCCCATGCGTTTCGACCGGATCTGGCATGTCACGGCTTGTACTTTGAAAACTTTTGCTTTGTATGTTATGGAAATCATAAGTCAATTGAACATTATTTGGATAGATAGGTGGCATTTTAAAAATATGGAATCCTTTGTATTATTATTATTAAAAGTGTAAACAAACCTTATCATAAATCCATAAGTTGCTTAACATTGAAAACGACTTAGTTGAATGAAAACTAGGGGCCTTATTACATAAATATTCTCGAAATAATAATGAAATAAAGTAAACTTAAAGAAATCCCAAAAGAAAATAACTTGTAGAAATAGAACTTGATGGCCCCTCGAGTCCCTCTCGGCTCCCATGCCCACGATCTACTGCTCATCTGGAAGAGTAGAGAAAAGGAAAGCGTGAGTCACAAAGACTCAGTGTATAAATCTCAAAACACACATCGACCTGAGCCCACAAACACATTATGGGCCCTGGCCCATACAGGAATGCATCAATCATAATCACATAATAAACAATAAAGAATGAATAACCCAACCCATCCTAAGTTTCCATCCTCTACACACCAACCCGTAGCAACCATCACACCTTGGGGATTTCTACAATCAACCCTCCATCCGCTACACACCAAAACGACAGTCGTACTGCCTATTCCTATTAAGTAGGAATCATTAAACATGGCATAGCCACCGATCACTATGTGACCTTACATTTAAATTATGTGGGATTTCTACCACCGATCACTAATTGACCTATCATACACTTCCCCTTCAATATCATCATTCCCACCCCATGCATACATACATAAAGAAAACATCATGCAGACTTATATATTTTTTCGATACACATAGGGAGTTCTATGTTTACGTACCTGGTATCTTTGCCTAACCCTTTTAGGGTTCCATTCAACTGTCTATACAGCCACATTCCGGCTTTTAGCCCATAACATACATAAATAGAAATATATACAGGTTTATTAGTAGTGTGTTAGAGATCTACACACCTGATTACCGATAAAACGAGGCTTCCTATATCGACGCTATCCTTAGTCGACACAACTGCTATCTGCCTAAGGTGTTGTTCAGAAGCCGGTCCACAACCAATTGGCCAATTTCGAACAGCAGATACTGCTCGTTTCTTAAACTTAGAGATTCTTTCTTTTGCCTGATCCATATTTAATTCCATCAAATCCTTATCAGAGCTACTATAACAATATTTAATCGTTAATCCTCCTTATAGAGTTAAAATCATATATATATTGAACGAATTTAATAGAAATCTAGGGATAATCTTCTTACCTTAAAATCCCGAAATTGGAGACTTATGATTTTCGGCTTTTAGATCTAGTCGACTAAGCTTCCTTCAAATCCCGAATTGTCGCCCATCATAAAACCATTAACTATTAGCTTTCGGCTTTTGCCTTTCTAAAATAGATTATGAGAACTAATCAAAAATCGGCTCTTACCTTAGCTTAGGAGATTCGGCTAGCACTAGGGAGAGGATTCGGCAATGCCAATGGAAGATTTAAATGCCGGAAGTATAGAACAATTCCTCAAATAGGATAAATAAAAGAAAAAGCGATGGATGCTTCGGCTTTTTTTAGAGAAATCGGCACAAGGGAAAACAAAGTGGGGAAAAGTTTCGGCTTTTTAAAGTAATTGAAGAAAGAAATTTAGAGAGGGAGAGGCTAGGGAATTTCGGCACCAAGGGAGAGGATTTTAGGGTTTTCAATGTCAGAAACAAGGAGCTAGCCCCCCTATTTATAGATTTTTGACACCTACTGCTAAATACCAAAAACGCCCTTAAAATTTAAGCTAGAAGAGAGGAGAATTTCGACACCCTCTATGCCATGCAGTAGCTGAGTTTTACACTCCTCTAGGTGGTGGATTTTCGGCCAACATTTCCTTTGAAGATAAGCTCCTAACTTTTCTCCTTTTTATCTATGATATTATCACTTAAAAATCCACATAATTTTTCCTATTTTGTAACCTTGTAGCCGTCCACCTCTTACTAACCCTAATGCCAAATTTAACTCACTTAAATTAAAAGATCTGGGCCTCATTAAACTTAAATTTTGGGCCCCTAAAGCCCTTGTGTGTGGCGTCACTACTAATTCCCTTATAGTGCCACTTATTGTTGGGCCACAAGCCCATGTTTGGCATTTTAAACATAATTACCACCTTTTTAATTCCTTAATGCCTAAGCTAATAATTTAATCAAGGCCTTAGCCTAATCCTGAGCCCAATTTGGACCCCTATCACTTAAATTAACCTATTAAAGTTATCCCTACACTAAATGCATAGGCCCATAAATTTAGGATGTTACACCCGACTCTAGCAAAGTCAAAACTGGTGCCTCAGTCAATATTTGCTTCAACATCTCAAAACTTCTCTGACACTGATCATCCCAAATAAAAGGAACATACTTTTGTAGCAGCTTCGTCATCGGCAATTCTATCTTCGAAAACCCATTTACAAATCTTCTGTAATATCCAGCCAATCCCAAGAAACTACGTACCTCAAACACATTTCTCGGTGCTTTCCACTGAAAAATTGCTTCAACTTTTTTCGGATCAACTCTGATTCCATCTGCAGACAAAACATGTCCCAAAAATATCACCTCCGGTAACCAAAATTCACACTTGCTAAGCTTCCCATATAACTGTTTCTCCCGTAATATCTGTAAAACAATTCTGAGATGCTGATCATGTTTTGATTCTGACTTTGAATAAACCAATATATCATCAATGAAGACCACCACAAACTGATCTAAATACGGCTGAAAAATACGATTCTTAAGATCCATAAAAGCGGCTGGGGCATTAGTCAATCCGAAAGGCATTACTAAAAATTCATAGTGGCCATATCGTGTTCGAAATGTTGTCTTCGGTACATTACTTTCTTTCACCTTCAACTGATAGTAGCCTGATCTCAAATCAATCTTTGAAAACACAGAAGCTCCTTTCAACTGATCAAATAAATCATCAATTCAAGGTAACGGATATTTATTCTTGATCGTCACCTTATTTAACTGTCGGTAATCAATACAAAGTCGCATCGAATCGTCTTTCTTTTTAACAAATAAGATCGGCGCTCCCCATGATGAAATACTAGGTCGAATGAAGCCATGGTCTAAGAAATCTTGCAACTGTACCTTCAGCTCTTTTAATTCTGTGGGTGAAGTACGGTATAGAGGTATAAATATTAGAGCTGTACCAGGATAAACTTCTATCACGAACTCAACTTCTCTATCTGGTGGCAAACCCGTTAATTCTTCAGGAAAAACATTAAGAAACTCACAAACAGTTTGAATCTTACTGCATTGGCTTCAACAGAATCAGAATTGATAACATAAGCCAAATAAGCTGCACAACCCTGATGAAGTAGTTTATTAGCCTGAATCGCTGAAATGACACGTGTTGACCCACTAGTATGAATACCATTTAACTCAATCTTGCCTCCATCTTCAATCTGGATACTAAACTTCTTTTTATAACAATCTAAAACCACTCCATGCTCAGACAACTATTCCATTCCCAGAATTATATCAAAATCACCGAATGGCATTATCACAAGTCAACAGAGAAAATTCTATTCTATATCATTAACGGGCATCTTCGACATACTTGATCTACGGACACTGTTTGTCCCAACGGGCTAGACACCTCTATAGATACTCTAGACATCTCAGATTCTAACTTTCCCGACTCAACTAGTTTTGAATTAATGTACGAGTGTGAAGACTCGGGGTTAATTAAAGCATAAACAAGTTCTAAATACATTAAAAATATACCTGTTACCACGCCATGAGCATCACCTTCTTCTCGAGTCCAAACTAAATATGCTCTAGCTGGTACTCTAGCCTTTGACTGTTGAGTAACTATATCGTTCCCTCTCCTTGCACCTCCTCCTCTAGAAACTAAACCACCTCTACCCAATCCTCTGCCTCTAGTAATAGATATTGACCTTTGTGATGTCACAGGTGCAGCACTTTCACCTTTTGGGCAATCTCTAATAAAATGATTTGTAGACCCACATCAGAAACAGCCTTTATTTAATTTCCAGCATTCACCTCTATGTTTCTTTCTGCAGTGCTCACAATCTGGAATTTTAATGTCCCGGGATGGACCTCTCATACTACCAGTGGAGACTCTTGTCTGCTTTCCCCTACTTTTATCACCTCTGTCTGATCTAAATCTTGGTCTCCAACCACCACGAAATTCTTTTGATCTTTTAGGTTGAGGATTCGAACAAGTAGTTCCAGTGCATTTTCCAGTCGACCTAGCAATTTTAGACTTTTTATCGAGGCCTAGAACTTGTTCTACCATCTTAGCTCGTTCAACCAGGTCTACAAATTCTGTAATCCAATGAGATACCAGTTGTACCCTTAATTCATCTCGCAAACCCCACAAAAACTGTTTATACCTGTCAGCTTCTGTAGGTACAAATTTTGAGGCATATCTGCTAAGTCTGGAAAATTCTCGTTCATAATCCACCACTGACATCTTGCCTTGTTTCAGCATTAAAACTCTTGCTTTTTATTTTCTATGTACAGTTCTCCAACATATTTCTTCTGAAATTCTTTCTGAAATAAATCCCAAGTTACATGCTCTGTCGGTAAATGCTGGATCACTGATTCCCACCATAAGTAGGCTTCCCCTTGTAACAATGAGATAGCACACAGCAAACTTTCCCGAGGGGTATATTCTAACTGTTGCAAAACTCTCTTTGTTGACTCCATCCAAATTTCAGCTGTGGATAGATCAACTCCTTTCAGACCCAAAAATTCAATGGTACCGCATTTACATAATTCTTTGATTGGGGCCCGTCTAGTAGAAGGAGTAGATTTCGTAGCAGGTGTAGTCCCCGCTACTCGTTACAAGGCATCGGCTATAACTTTCAGTAAATGGGATTCATCTCTGTCTCTAACATTTTCCCGTTCTATATTTGGAGGTTAATTGCCTAATGGATTTACACTCGGTGTAGCTGATTCTGTTTCATCTAATTCTCTATCTCTGGTGTACATTTCTTGATCTACATCGTCCATATGTTCATCCGACATTTTAACTATGAAACAAAAAAAATAATTATATTAGTATCCAAATCCTAACTCAGTTTCGACTCAACAGTGACATGTACCTCTAGATTCATTTACGAGCTCGATTTAGTCCAAGAATCGACTAAACCTGAATAGCTCTGATACCAACAATTGTAACACCCCTAACCCTAAACTGTTACTAGAACAGGGTTACAGAGCATTACCGGACCTTTTAGAAATATTACGAACCTTATACAAATAAATAACATACATATTGTAAAACATTCATAATGTCCCTTTTATGGACCCTCGAGGCCCAAAATACGTGTTAGAAGTGAATCAGGACTAATTCGAGTGCTCAAAAAATTTTTCGTGAAATTCCAAATTTTTTTCTCAAATACAGGGCTCACAAGCCCGTGTGGACCAGGCCGTGCGGGCTCAATATAACCCCTTTTTAATCATCTAGCCAACCCTGCAAACTTAAAATGTACCCAATTCAAAGCAATATCACAACCAATACAATTTTATATACAATTACACTTTAATCATATCAAAACATCAATCTATTAATTTACTCAAGGTATAATCATAAGAATTTTCATATAATATTCAAACTAATTTAGTTAATTTCATTAATTTCCATTTTTAAACTTTATATCCAAAAGTATCATTTCATAGTCTTATCATTTCACATAATCATTCAAACACATCATTTACTACCAATTCCAAAATGACTCATACATAACCTAGGTACATGCCACTTTTACCAAAAGAAATATACATCACCAAAGTTTTCTGAGATTGGGATTGGCTTTGGATGCTGGACCAGAACGTTTGACTTCAACTAATCTACGCACGAAAAACAACCGTACGCTAAGTATGGATATACTCAAGTGGTATTACTATAATTCAAATTACTTGATATAACATACAAATCATGCTTATTAAAATTTACAAATCAACAAAATATACGTATTCATTACATAACAACCATAGCCATTCTAAATAGCTTTTATTTACTCATTTCATTCATCAATATACTATTGTCTATTCATGAACAATGATTCATACTATGCATTTTCATAATCTCATTTCATTGCTTCATCAATCATTCCCTAAACCTTCGGTTCATTCATTCATTCTCACTTCTCAATTTCAATTTCTTATTTCTCAATCAAGATCATTTACTTTTATTCAATTTTACTATTTCATTTGTTACCCCTATTAATAAGACTTGGACTTTGGTGAATACACAGATCCAACCAAACACTCCAGTATGGCACCCAGTGCCTCATCGGATAGTTCGAAGCAAATAATTGACACTCAGTCTCTCATCGACCAAGTCGAAGTAAGTTGGTGTCCAGTACCTCATCGAATCTATCCGAAGTAATATAGTGACACTCAGTGTCTCATCGACTCGAGGTCGAAGTATCCCTGAACACTTTCAATCCTATGGCATGCCAACTATATCCGACTCAGCTCAACTAGTTAATAGGGTATTTAAATCACATACAACCTCAATTCAATCACAATTTCTCTCATTTTCAATTCAATCATTTTTCCACCTTTCAATCAATATTCAATCCATATATTCACACATTTTCACAATTCAATATATTTTCATTCAATTCAATATCAATACTCACCTTAGTTTCTCTTACCATGCATATTAATCACTATTCACAATTAATAATAAATAAATTCGAATTATAGTAATACAAACCAGAATTTCTCTTGAGTTACTCTCCGGCAATCTTTTCCTTTCCCTTCTGAGCCGATGTCTCTGGTTCGATGTTAGTTACGAAAATTAAAATAATTTACAATTATTAGTACAACAATTATTCACATCAAATACTTGAATTTCCTATTTAACTTCTACCTTAATTCCAATTTAATCCTTAACCAAAATCATCTATTTTTCTATCCCAATTCATACCTTATTTATATTCAATTTTCAACCAAACTTAAACTTAACTCTATAATTTTCATCATAAATACCTAATTTTGAATTTCTTACAATTTAGTCTCTATTACACAAAATTTATAGTCTAGTCTACAATTTAATCCTTCTCCCAATTCTAATTAGAAATTCTATTAATTCAATCTCTAATTCACACTTTTACTCAACAAAATTAGTATCTAAAAATCTAATAACTTCCAAAATTTCAGCATATACTTAGTAGTATTTTGTTTTAGGATCATAAAAACTCAAAAATTACAAGAAAAGAACTTAAATTGACTTACCATTTAAACTTCAAACTTTAAAATACCTAATTTCCTTTTTTTTTTTTTTTGTCTTTCCCTTTCTTTCCTTCTTTTCTTCTTTGTTTTCGTCCCCCAATTCTGTTCTTTATTTCTTTTCATTCATTTGTTTCACTTATTTTACTTTAATTCCTTTGTTTATTAATTTAATAATAATATATTATAATGATATAAATATCTTTTAAAATATATAAGTATATTACAAGTGTACAAATATTTATTATTACTATTACACATGTATGGTTTCATTACCATACATTTGTTTCTATTTATTTTATTTTATAATAATAATAATATAATATAAAATAATAATAATAATAATAATAATAATAATAATAATATATTTTAACACATAAAATCTTAGATTTTTATGCTTATGCCGCCTCAAATTTGGCAATTGGCATAATTGCCTATTTAGTCATTTTTATTTTCCTTAATCTTTAATTAAACTTTCACACTTATTTCAATTTAGTCATTTTTTCCTAATTATTCTTAATTCTAGCTAATTCACCAAACCAAAACCTAATTAAACACACAACTAACTTCGTAAATATTTTTAATAAATATTTATAAATCTATTTTACTAAAACGAAGGCTCGATAACACACTCTTTCGATACCTGTAAATTTTGGGTCATTACATTTAATATTTAAAAATGAAATTGAAAAGATTCATATAATACAAGAAGTTTTCCATGCATCACATGGTAAATTTCCATTTAACCACTTAAAAATTTATAGTTTATCTTTAATTCCGTAACAGAGTTTGCCTCAAAATTCGAGTTTCAATATTTATAAATAAATTTAAAACAATCAGAAGACATGAGAACTTTACTATGCATCACATTTTAAATTTCCATTTTAACCTGTTAAAAATTTATATTGTATATTTGATTCTGTAACCGACTTTGTATCGAAATTCAAATTTTAATATTTAAAAATGAAATTAAAAAAAATATCATAAAACACTAGAAGTTTGCTATGCATCACTCGGTAAATTTCTATTTTAAACTCTTAAAATTTTATGCTTTATCTTTCATTTCGTAACAGAGTTCGCCTCAAAATTCGAGTTTCAATAGTTAAAATTGAAATTAAAAAGAATCATAAGATACGAGAAGTTTCCTATGCTTCAGATGGTAAATTTTCATTTTAACCTTTTAAAAATTTATACTTTATATTTGATTCTGTACCCGGCTTAGCCTCAAAATTCAAAGTTTAATATTTAAAAATGAAATTAAAAATATCATAAAACACGAGAAGTGTGATATGCATCACATGGTAAATTTCCATTTTAACCTCTTAAAAATTTATACTTTATCTATAATTCTGTAACGGGCTTTGCCTCAAAATTCGAGTTTCAATATTTAAAAATGATGTTAAAAAGAATTATAAGACACGAGCACTTCTCTATGCATCACATTGTAAATTTCCATTTTAACCTCTTAAAAATTTACACTATATCTTAAGAAGAATCATAAGACCCGAGAAGTTTGCTATGCATCACATGGTAAATTTCTATTTTAACCTTTTAAAATTTTATACTTTATCTATAATTCCGTAACAGACTTTGCCTCAAAATTCGAGTTTCAATATTTAAAAATAAAATTAAAATTAAAAATATTCATAATAGGCGAGAACTTCGCTATGCATCACATTGTAAATTTCCATTTTAACCTCTTAAATTTATACTTTAATTTTTATTTCCATTTTAACCTCTTAAATTTATACTTTAATTTTGATTCGATAACCGACTTGAGCTCGAAATTAAAATTTTAATATTTAATAATTAAATTAAAAAAATCATAAAACACGAGAAGTTTGCAATGCATCACATATAAATTTCAATTTTAACCTCTTAAAAATTTATACTTTGCCTTTGATTCTATAACCGACGTTTCCTCGAAATTTGAATTTTAATATTTAAAAATGAAATCTTAAAAAAAATCATAAAACACGAGAAGTTCACCTCAAAATATTTAAACTTTTTCTTTAATTCCATACCAAACTTCCCCTCAAAATTTGAGTTTTAATATTAAAAAGTTAGATTAGAAAGAATCATAACACACGAGAAATTCACTATTCATAAAATTATAAATTTTCATTTTAACCTGTTAAAAATATATACTCTAAGTTTTTATTTTATTTTATTCTGTAACTGACTTCGCCACAAAATTCGAGTTTTAATATTTAAAAATGAAATTAAAAAGATTTATATAACACGAGAAGTTCTTCATGCATCACATGGTAAATTTCCATCTTAACCACTTAAAAATTTATACTTTAACTTTAATTTCGTAACGGAGTTTGCCTCAAAATTCGAGTTTCAATATTTATAAATAAATTTAAAATAATCAAAAGACATAAGAACTTTCCTATGCATCACATTTTAAATTTCCATTTTAACCTGTCAAAAATTTATATTGTATCTTTGATTCTGTAACTGACTTTGCCTCGAAATTTAAATTTTAATATTTAAAAACGAAATTTAAAAAAATCATAAAACACTAGAAGTTTGCTATGCATCACATGGTAAATTTCCATTCTAACCTCTTAAAAGTTTATACTTTATCTTTCATTTTGTAATGGGGTTCGCCTCAAAATTTGAGTTTTAATAGTTAAAAATGAAATTAGAAACAATCATAAGACACGAGAAGTTTGTTATGCATCACATGGTAAATTTCTGTTTTAACCTTTTAAAAAAATAATACTTTATATTTGATTCTGTACCTGACTTACTCTCAAAATTTGAATTTTAATATTTAAAAATGAAATTAAAAAAAATCATAAAACACGAGAAGTTTGCTATGCATCACCTGGTAAATTTCCATTTTAACCTCTTAAAAATTTATAATTTATCTATAATTTTGTGACTTTGCCTCAAAATTCGAGTTTCAATATTTAAAAATGAAGTTAAAAAGAATCATAATACATGAGCACTTTTCTATGCATCACATTGTAAATTTCCATTTTAACCTATTAAAAATTTACCCTATATCTTAAGATGAACAATAAGACCCGAGCAGTTTGCTATGCATCATATGGTAAATTTGCATTTTAACCTTTTAAAAATTTATACTTTATCTATAATTTCGTAACAGACTTTTTCTCAAAATTCTAGTTTCAATATTTAAAAAAGAAATTAAAAAATTTAATTTTAACCTCTTAAAAATTTATACTTTAATTTTGATTTGGTAATCGACTTGGCCTCAAAATTTGAATTTTAATATTTAATAATTAAATTAAAAAAATCATAAAGCACGAGAAGTTTGTAATGAATCACATATAAATTTCCATTTTGACCTCTTAAAAATTTATACTTTATCTTTGATTCTATAACCGACGTTGCCTTGAAATTCAAATTTTAATATTTAAAAATGAAATTAAAAAAATCATAAAACACGAGAAGTTTGCTATGCATCACATGGTAAATTTCCATCTTAACCTCTTAAAAATTTATACTTTATCGTTAGATCTATAATTGACTTCGCCTAGAAATTCGAGTTTCAATATTTAAAAATGAAATTTAAAAGAATAATAAGACACGAGAACTTCACTAAGCAACACATTGTATATTTCCATTTTAACCTCTTAAAAATTTACACTATATCTTAAGAATAATCATAAGACCCGACAAGTTTGCTATGCATCACATGGTAAATTTCTATTTTAACCTTTTAAAAACTTATACTTTGTCTATAATTCCTAACGGACTTTTCCTCAAAATTCGAGTTTCAATATTTAATAATGAAATTAAAAAGATTCATACACGAGAACTTTGCTATGCATCACATTGTAAATTTCCATTTTAACCTCTTAAAAATATATACTTTATCTTTGATTCCGTAACAAACTTCGCCTCGAAATTAAAGTTTCAATATTTAGTATTTAAATTAAAAAGAATCATAAGACATGAGGACTTCGCTATGCATCGCATGGTAAATTTCCATTTGAACCTCTCAAAATTTTATACTTTATCTCTGATTCTATAACCGACTTTGCCTCGAAATTCGAATTTTAATATTTAAAAATAAAATTTAAAAATCATAAAACACGAGAATTGTGCTATGCATCACATGGTACATTTCTATTTTAACATCTTAAAAATTTATACTTTATCTTTCATTTCGTAACGGAGTTCACCTCACAATTCGAGTTTCAATAGTTAAAAATGAAATTAAAAAGAATCATAAGACACGAGAACTTCGTCATGCATCACATTGTAAATTTTCATTTTAACCTTTTAAAAATTTATAGTTTATATTTGATTCTATAATCGACTTAGTCTCGAAATTTGAATTTTAATATTTAAAAATGAAATTAAAAAAATCATTATACGAGAAGTTTGCTATGTAACACCCCAAACCCGGCCCATACGTTTCGACCAGATCTGGTATGCTACGGGTTGAATGTTAAAATCTTTTGCTAAGTTGGTTTTAGAAAATCATAAGTTATTAGGCAATATTTGAATAAATAAGTGACATTTGAAAAGAAACCTTGTATTATTATTATTTGGTATAAATAGACCCCTGACATAAATTCATAAGTTGCAAATATTAAAAAAACTACTTAGGCGAATATAAACTATGGGGCCTTATTACCTAAATATTCCCAAAACAAAACTTAAAGGAAAACCGAAAATAATCTATAGAAATAAAAACTTGATGGCCCCTCGAGTCCGTCTCGGCTCCCATGTTCACGATCTACTGCTCATCTGAAAAGGTAGGGAAAAATAATAGGGTGAGTTACCAAGACTCAGTGTGTAAATCCCAAAAACACATAAAAGGCTTGGGGCCACAAACACATTATGAGCCCTGGCCCATACACAATGGCAACAATCATAATCACATGACAGATAATAAATGATGCAAAGCCCAACCCATCCTAGAATTCCATCCTCTACACACCAACCCGTACCAACCATCACACCTTGGGGATTTCTACAATCAACCCACCAACCGCTACACACCATATCGACAGACATGCTGCTCATCGTCAAATCATGGCCGTAGCCACTACAACAGATCACGGCAAAAGCCACTACAACAGGTCACGGCAGAAGCCGCTACAACAGAACACTTCCCCTTTCAATAAACCCAACCCCATGCAATCACAGAAACAGCATACTTATCACAGATGTCACCTTAACAGGAACATTCGCTTAGGAATGACAAAGATCACTAACCTGGTGATTCGCTTTTACCCTCCTCGGGTTTCAACCATGATGCCGGGATTTCGACATTTATCAGAATATAACAGATTTATAACATGATGCCGGGATTTCGGCATTTATCAAAATATAACAGATTTATAACATGATGCCGAGATTTCGGCATTTATCAGAATATAACAGATTTATAACATATTTTAACAGGCAATCTAAAGGGTGTGGAAGTGTTACACACCTGATATCGCGTAGTTTTACTCCCTTAGTTAAATCCTTACTATCTGGATCTACAACCCTTAGTCTAAAACCTACATTCGGCCAAGGGTTAATAAATACCCAAATTTACACGTTAAAAATCAATAGATCTCCTTACCTTGAAATCCCGAAAGTAACACGATTCGAGTGTTACTGAACTCTTTCTTAGAGATCTAAGCGAGTGACTCCCCTTCAAATCTCGGAATACCGCAAATAAGAGAAAAACTTAAGATTAGTTCCTTATAGCCATTCGGCTAGAGTCCCTAAAAAGCCGAAAAAGATTGAAATCTTACGAATCACTACTTACCTTTAGTTTCCTTCGAGATTCGGCACAAGCAGATACTCCAGAGAGAATTCGGCAAACACAGGAGATGAGATCTAAGGATTTTGGCTTTTATGGAAATCCCGAAAAAGATGAACTGATGCGTTTTCGGCTTTTAGAAGAAAGAAGAGAAAAGAATAATGGAGTTTTCGGCTTTTAGAAGAAAGAAGAGAAAAGAACAATGGAGTTTTGGCTTTTGAATCAAAGTGAAGATGAGGGAATAGGGTTAGGAATTTTGGCTTCTACTCAGAGGAGAAGAGAAAGAAAAGATGGAAACCCTAAATGCCGAAAAATAAAGAAGAGAACCCTCCCTATTTATAGATATTTTGGCACTTACCTATGAAAAATCGAAAGTGCCCTTTCTGATAACTAAAAATTAAGCAAATAAAAGGGAAAATTCGGCACCCCTTTGCCATAAAAAAACTGATTTCTTCCCTCCTCTAGGCGATGGAATTTCGGCCAACACCTAGCCTTGCAGATAGCTCCTATATTTTCTCTTTTTATCTTCCATATTATCAACTATAATATTTACATTATCCCATTCACATAAATCCTCCTATTTTTGAGCCTTGTTGCCATCCACTCCACCTAACCCTAATGCCAAAAATTAGCTAACTTAAATTAAAATAATTGGGCTCCATGAAACTTAAATTTGGGCCCCTTACTCCCTTGTGTGGCTTCACATCCTAATATTGGGCCACAAGCCCACTTTGGTATTTTAAACACAGATACTACCTTTTAAACCCTATAATGCCCAAACAGATAATTTTAATCAAGGCCTCTACCTAAGCCTGAGCCCAATTTGGACCCCTAACACTTAATTTAACTCATTACACATGTTCACCCATTAAACGCATAGGCCCAAAAATTCAGGATGTTACAGTTCTACCCCCTTAAAGAAATTTCGTCCTCGAAATTTCAAACTAACTATTAATCGTACTACCCAAGTCTCACCACTACGCATTCACTGCGCACTCTAATTCTAAAGCTAAAAGAAACGCTTAGTATACTATGGTAGAGTACGCACCGGTATTCGCATCTAGAGCGTCCTTGTCCACTTGTACTCATTCTACCGATTCGTGTTTATCTGATTAGAATTTTATGAATTATTAGTTTTCTTCCACTGATTAACCCCGAACAGTCTTATGAATAGTAGTTTTAAGGGTAGTTCTTTCGAATTCACAGTTATATCTACAATTCAGTCTCAAGTTCAAATCTCCTAGTTCTAAGAAGCACATACATTCAATCATCACACATCAACATACATATAACATCCGTGAATTCACATTCCTCACATAAAGTGTATTTTCGTCATTTCACTACCCAGGGGTTTTTCTGTAGTTTTGCCCTACAGGGTATTTTCCAAAATTAAGTATCTTGGTGATTTTCTTCGAATTAGAGGTACTTTGGTACATTTTTTTAAAGAAAGGGTATTTTTGGAAAATAAGTTTTTTTAAACAAAACGAGGGTATTTTGGTAATTTCCTTAAAATGGGGTATCTTGGTGTTTTTTTTTGCAAGCCGGGTTCTTTTGTAAATCTAGGGGTTTTTGAGTAAATTTGCAACACTGAGGTATTTTCTAAAATCCCGGCTGTTTGGAAATTTTCACAAACCACGTGTATTTTGGAAATTTTGCCAACCACAGTGTTTCGGTAATTTTACAAATTTTGGTAGTTTTACAATTCTGGGGTATTTTAGGAAATTTTCACAAATCAAGTGTATTTCGGAAATTTTACAAAACTTGGGGGTATTTTGGTTGCGAAATAGGGTGGCTGGTTCCTTTCGGGTTTTAGTTATAGATTTTGGCCCGTCAACAAATCCTCGTGGCTAAGATGAACAGTCACTACGCACCAGGTAGGATTCCAGCGAAGAGGAGGTGAGTCACTAGAACTGCTTAAGTACCAAGCTCTTCCTGAATCCAATCCTAGACATGCGCATGCCTGTTGCCACACCTTAACCCAGCGACTTGTTCACGGGTTTGTTTAGTTGGATTAAGTCTTATGGAATTGAAGAGTTGTTTAACTAAGCCTAAGGTCCATCAATACTATCAGACTAGTCTACGTCCATAAAGCCCATCAACCAAACAAATATATCACATCAAGAGTTAGAATACTTACCTGCGTGGATCGGGTGCCGGTAGACTCGAAGGCCATATCTTTTTCCAGAATTTTTTTTTCAAATTCACATCAAATTTTCAAAACACTCCTAGACCCATTTCACAGCTCGAGTTTTAAACTGGGCTCTGATACCAAATTGTAACACCCCAAACCCGGCCCATACGTTTCGACCAGATCTGGTATGCTACGGGTTGAACGTTAAAATCTTTTGCTAAGTTGGTTTTAGAAAATCATAAGTTATTAGGCAATATTTGAATAAATAAGTGACATTTGAAAAGAAACCTTGTATTATTATTATTTGGTATAAATAAACCCCTGACATAAATTCATAAGTTGCAAATATTAAAAAAACTACTTAGGCGAATATAAACTATGGGGCCTTATTACCTAAATATTCCCAAAACAAAACTTAAAGGAAAACCGAAAATAATCTATAGAAATAAAAACTTGATAGCCCCTCGAGTCCGTCTCGGCTCCCATGTCCACGATCTACTGCACATCTGAAAAGTTAGGGAAAAATAATAGGGTGAGTCACCAAGACTCAGTGTGTAAATCCCGAAAACACATAAAAGGCTTGGGCCCACAAACACATTATGAGCCCTGGCCCATACATAATGGCAACAATCATAATCACATGACAGATAATAAATGATGCAAAGCCCAACCCATCCAAGAATTCCATCCTCTACACACCAACCCGTACCAACCATCACACCTTGGGGATTTCTACAATCAACCTACCAACCGCTACACACCATATCGACAGACATGCTGCTCATCGTCAGATCATGGCCATACCACTACAACAGCATGGCAAAAGCCACTACAACAGGTTACGGCAGAAGCCGCTACAACAAGTCACGACAGAAGCCGCTACAACAGGTCACGGCAGAAGCCGCTACAACAGGTCATGGCAGAAGCCGCTACAACAAAACACTTCCCCTTTCAATAAACCCAACCCCATGCAATCACAGAAACAACATACTTCTCACAGATGTCACCTTAACAGGAACATTCACTTAGGAATGACAGAGATCACTAACCTGGTGATTCACTTTTACCTTCCTCGGGTTTCAACCATGATGCCGGGATTTTGGCATTTATTAGAATATAACAGATTTATAACATATTTTAACAGGCAATCTAAAGGGTGTGGAAGTGTTACACACCTGATATCGCTTAGTTTTACTCCCTTAGTTAAATCCTTACTATCTAGATTTACAACCCTTTGTCTAAAACCTTGCTCAAAAGCCGGAAGAATACGAAGATTTGGGGTCCCCTACATTCAGCCAAGGGTTAATAAATACCCAAATTTACACGTTAAAAATCAATAGATCTCCTTACCTTGAAATCACGAAAGTAACACGATTCGAGTGTTACTGAACTCTATCTTAGAGATCTAAGCGAGTGACTCCCCTTCAAATCCCGGAATGCCGCAAATAAGAGAAAAACTTAAGATTAGTTCCTTATAGCCATTCGGCTAGAGTCCCTAAAAAGCCAGAAAAGATTGAAATCTTACGAATTACTGCTTACCTTTAGTTTTCTTCGAGATTCGGCACAAGCAGATACCCCAGAGGGAATTCAGCAAACACAGGAGATGAGATCTAAGGATTTCGGCTTTTATGGAAATCCCAAAAATGATGAACTGATGCGTTTTTGGCTTTTAGAAGAAAAAAGAGAAAAGAATAATGGAGTTTTCGGCTTTTAGAAGAAAGAAGAGAAAAGAATAATGGAGTTTTCAGCTTTTAGAAGAGAGAAGAGAAAAGAACAATGGAGTTTCGACTTTTGAATCAAAGTGAAGCTGAGGGAATACGGTTAGGAATTTCGGCTTCTACTTAGAGGAGAAGAGAAAGAAAAGATGGAAACCCTAAATGCCGAAAAATAAAGAAGAGAACCCTCCCTATTTATAGAAATTTCGGCACTTACCTATGAAAAACCGAAAGTGCCCTTCTTGATAACTAAAAATTAAGCAAATAAAAGGGAAAATTCGGTACGCCTTTGCCATAAAGAAACCGATTTCTTCCCTCCTCTAGGTGATGGAATTTCGGCCAACACCTAGCCTTGCAGATAGCTCCTATCTTATCTCTTTTTATCTTCCATATTATCAACTATAATATCTACATTATCCCATTCACATAAATCCTCCTATTTTTGAGCCTTGTTGCCATCCACTCCACCTAACCCTAATGCCAAAAATTAGCTAACTTAAATTAAAATAACTGGGCTCCATGAAACTTAAATTTGGGCCCCTTACTCCCTTGTGTGGCGTCACCTCCTAATATTGGGCCACAAGCCCACTTTGGTATTTTAAACACAGATACTACCTTTTAAACCCTATAATGCCCAAATAGATAATTTTAATCAAGGCCTCTACCTAAGCCTGAGCCCAATTTGGACCCCTAACACTTAATTTAACTCATTGTACATGTTCACCCATTAAACGCATAGGCCCAAAAATTCAGGATGTTACATGCTATGCATCACCTGGTAATTTTTCAATTTTAACCTCTTAAAAATTTATAGTTTATCTATAATTCCGTAACGAACTTTGCCTCAAAATTTGAGTTTAAATATTTAAAAATGAAGTTAAAAAGAATCATAAGACACGAGCACTTCGTTATGCATCACATTGTAAATTTTCATTTCAACCTCTTAAAAATTTATATTTTATATTTGATTCTGTAATCGACTTTGCCTCGAAATTTTAATTTTAATTTTTAAAAATAAAATTAAAAAAATCATAAATTACGAGAGGTTTGCTATGCATCACATGAATTTGTTACAAAAGTAGGCAACCCTAAATATCCAAGTGGGTGGTGAAAAGATTGGAAATCCAACATTTGTCAAACCCCCTAATTGCATTCATCAAACTCCATTATCTTTGTACACATTTTGTTTTCGCGATAATTACCAAATTGGGCAAACTTTAGTTCTACAAGGGTTAGTGTATTACAAAACCTCAACATATTGGAAACTGATAAGCCATAAAAGTAACATGTTTTTAATCTCATTCTTGATGCATTTTTGGATTATTTATTATGTGAATTAGTGAATTTGATGCTCCTGATCCTTTAAATTCATGTTTCTATACTTAGGTGAGCATAAGGGAGCGAAAAGAGCGAAAAACGAGCCAAAATCAGGCAAAAAGAGCTGTTTCCAGGACCCACACGGCCTGAGCAATTTTCCACACGGGCTGGCCACATGCCCATGTGCCAACCCGTGTCGATTTCGCACCCTGCTTCCCTGTTACACGGAAAAACCCAATTTTTAGGGTTTCTGAGCATTCTAAAGTTTATAAATACATATTAGAAGAAGACATAATGGAGGATACTGAGCTAAACAAAGAAAAGACTCGAAGAACACCAACGGATTCAACTCAGAAGCAGGATCTCCTTCAAGACTGAAGATCTCCATTCAATTTCTCTCGAAGTCTTTGGGTTTCTTTATGTTTTGTTGTTTTCCTAATTTTGAGATGTTTTCCCCCAAAAGTATGAACTAAATTCCCTAGATACCTAGGGAGGATGAAACCTAAGACGGATCTTATTATTTGATTTTTCTGAATTACATGATAAATATTTGTTCTTGATCTCAATTATGTGTTCTTATTTCATGTTTTAATGTTTTCAAGATATTAATTCATGATTGATGTGCTTATTCAGTGGAGCAAAAGTCCCTGTTTAAGAGTAAATCTAACATAATTGAGTGAAGTTGTATGCAATCCTAGAAATAGGACGACATAAATCTACCGGATTAGAGTCAAATCTAATAGGCAAATCCATAGATCGAGTTAATGCAACGATAGGGGTTTTAATTAGAAAGAGATTTCAATTAATCAACCTAGAGTCAGTTGTTTTTATTCTCGAAAAAGATATTAACATAAGTTAAGGATTTCTACGGATCAAGACAAGTGAATAAATCATTTAATTCAGATTTAGAATAATAAGTGAAGTCTAGGTGGATTGTTTCCTGGGTATTGTCTCTCTCATCGGTTTTCTTAAAATATTTTCCTACTTTATTCTCTATTTCACCTTAGTAATTAGGTTAGTTAATATTAGGTTAAAATAAATCCCTTCAATTTATTCGGCTAGATAATAAAAAGATAATAACTACTAGTACTTTTAGTCCTCATGAATACGATATTCCCGACTCACCATAGTTATACTACCATTCGATAGGTGCACTTGCCTTTGTCATATTTTAGTTAGTTCGTGACATCATCAAGTTTTTGGCGCCGTTGTCGGGGACTAAAATATTAGGAACACTTAATTTTTATTACTTTAGCCATTTTTATTTTTATTGCATTTTATTTTTGTTTTTTATTTTAATTTACTAACTTTTCTTTTATTTGCTTCTGGTAGGTTCCTTTAGTTTATGACTAGAAGAAACCAGTTAGGACCTCTAGTATTCAACAACAAAATTGAAAGTACAACTAGCAGAAACCGTAGAGAAGTGAGGTAGAGTCGACAAAGTACAATAGAAGAGCAAGAGGATATTATTGTTATTACTGAGGAGATGGCAGAAAATTATAATAATCAGCTACCTCATGTGGTTGTTGTAAATCTTGTAAACCTGAATCCTACTCCTCGTACTATGTACGATTATGCCAAGCCCAATTTAACTGGGGCTGAATCGAGTATTGTTAGACATACTATTGCTGTAAATAATTTTGAACTGAAACCTAACACTATTCAAATGATTCAACAGTTTGTTCAGTTTGATGGTTCACGACGAAGACCCAAATACTCATTTGGTTAATTTCTTGGAATTCTGCGACACTTTTAAAATAAATGGTGTTTCTGATGATGCAATTCGCCTTTAGTTGTTTCCTTTATCGTTGAGGAATAAGCTAAACAATGGTTAAACTCCCTACCACGAGGTTCTATCACTACAAGGGAGCAAATGGCTGAAAAGTTTTTATTGAAGAATTTTCCACTGGCTAAGATAGCCAAGCTGAGGAATGATATCTATTCCTTCATGCAAATGGACTTAGAGACCCTTTATGATGCATGGGAGAGGTATAAGGATTTATTGAGGAGGTGCCCTCACCATGGGTTACCTCTATGGCTACAGGTTCAAACTTTCTACAATAGTTTGAACCCCTCAACGAGGTAATTGATCGATGCATCCGCCGGTGGGACTCTAAATAATAAAACACCAGAGGAGGCTTACGAGTTTATAGAAGAAATGTCACTGAATAATTATCAGTGGCAAGTCATGAAGACAAAGCCGATGAAAGCAGCCATTGTTTTTAACGTTGATGGATCACCATGTTGTCAAATCAGCTAGAACTTTTGAATAAAAAGATTGATGGTTTATATGGTTCTACGCAGGTGCATCCAGTGATGCAATGCGACGCAAATGGGGGAGGGAACTATCCAAAAAGTCGATCTTACAACCCTAGCACAGAAGATGAACAAGTTAACTATATGGGTAATAATTTTAGACCTCAGAATAATCCCTATAGTAATACTTACAATGCAGATAGGAGGAACCATCCCAATTTTTTGTGGGGTGGTCAAGGAAATCAAAGACAACAACCCCTTCCAGGCTTCCAACAACAACCTTACCTTCAAGAGAAGAAGTCGAACCCTGAGGAGATTTTGAAGAAATTTATTTCGGCGTCAGAAACTCGCTTCCAAAATACTGAAACAGCACTCAAAAATCAACAAGCGTTGATTCAAGGGCTTGAGAAACAAATCGGTCAATTGGCAAAAATGATTTCCGAATGACCACAAGGTAGCTTACCAAGCAACACCGAAACTAACCTAAGGGAGCAACTTCATGCTATTACTGTTCGAGATAAAGAAGGGTTAGCTGAATTTGAATCTGAACCGAGGCGAGAAACTGTAGAAAGCAATGGTAAGGTTGAGGTAAGCCACAACGAACAAAAACCGGTAAGAGAGGAGTATAAACCTCGTATATCATATCTAGATGCGACAAGGAAAGACCACACAAACAAAAAATTCGGTAAACTCCTTAAACTTTTGAAAAAGTTACATATTAACTTACCATTTATTGAAGCTATTTCGCAGATGCCCAACTCAGTAAAATTTTTAAAGGAGCTTTTGGCAAACAAACGAAAGTTGGATGATTCATCGCAAGCGGAGCTAAATGTAGTTTGCTCAGCTATCTTACAGAATAAACTACCCCATAAGTTGAAAGATCCAGGGAGTTTTACTATTCCTTGTTTAATTGGTAGTTTAAATCTTAATAATGCTTTAGCTAATTTAGGGGCGAGTATTAATGTCATGCCCTATAAAATGTTTAAACAACTAGGTATTCGGTAACCCAAACAAACTAGGATGAGCATTCAATTGGCAGATAAAACTATTAAATTTCCTAGGGGTATTGTTGAAGACGTGCTTGTTAAAATTGATAAATTTATATTCCCAGTTGACTTTGTTGTTCTAGACATGGATGAAGATAGTGACGTACCTTTAATTCTAGGTCGGCCCTTTTTAGCGACTGCTAAAATTATCATTGATGTTGGTACAGGTGAATTGATACTTCGTGTAGGTGATGATATGATTAAACTCCAAGCTCCTGATTCAGTTAGGATATCTAGTGATCGAGATGAATATACGAGTTATGTTAATGTGAGTTGTAACATCCTGAATTTTTGGGCCTATCCGTTTAATGGGTGAATATGTGTAATGAGTTAATTTGAGTATTAGGGGTCCAAATTGGGCTCAGGATTGGGCTGAAGCCTTAGTTAAATTTTCTGTTTGGGCACTCTAGTAGAGAGCCTGTTAGAATGAGGTTTAAAAGATATTAATTGTAAATAAAGACGCAGATGGGCTTGTGGCCCAGTGGTCAGTAGCGCCACTTAAAGAGCAAGAAGGTGGCGTTAACTGAGGAGGCCCAAAATTTTAGTTTCATGGAGCCCAATTCTTTTAATTTAAGTTAGCTAATTTCGACATTAGGGTTAGGTGGAGTGGACGGCAACAAGGCTCAAAAATAGGAGGATTTATGTGAATGGGATAATGTAGATATTATAGTTGATAATATGGAAGATAAAGGAGAAAAGATAGGAATTATCTGCAAAGCTAAGTGGTGGCCGAATTCCAAACTCTGAGGGGGAGGAGAAATCGGTTTCTGATATGGCTAAGGAGTGCTGAACCTTTAAATAGCCAGGTGAGGGTTCTCTTCTTTATTTTTCGGCATTTAGGGTTTCCATCATTTCTTTCTCTTCTTCTCTGAGTAAAAGCCGAAATTCTTAACTCTATTCCCTCATCTTCACTTTGATTCTAAAAGCCGAAAACTCCATTGTTCTTTTCTCTTCTTTCTTCTAAAAGCCGAAAACACCTAAGCCTCTTCTTGTTCATCTAAATATATGTTATGGGCTAAAAGCCGGAAAAAGGCTATATAGACAGTCGGATTACCCAAAAAGGGTAGGCAAGGGATGCCAGGTACGTAATCATAGAAACTTCTCTATGTGTATCGATGTATGCTATAAACTGAAATCTCTTAGGTAATGCATTGATTGATTTTGCATGTATGTATGCATGGGATGGGATGGATATGATGAAGGGGAAGAAGGTCGCATAGCGACCGGTGGCTTTGCCACATAGGTCACATAATGATCAGTCTTTATGACAGGCAGCTCAGCTGTCGAAATGCTACGATGTATTATTAAGGTTGCATGGTGATCGGTGGCTTTGCCACATAGGACACACACTGATCGGTCTTTAAGACAGGCAGCACAGCTGTCGATATGGTGTGTAGCAGTTGGCGGGTTGATTGCAGAAATCCCCAAGGTGTGATGGTTGGTATGGGTTGGTGTGTAGAGGATGGATTTCTAGGTTTGGGTTGGGCCATTCATCATTTATTATTTATCATGTAATTATGATTGTTGCCATTGTGTATGGGCTAAGGCCCATAATGTGTTTGTGGGCCCAAGCCTTTTATGTGTTTTCGAGATTTGCACACTGAGTCTTGGTGACTCACCCTATTATTTTTTTCTACTCTTTCAAATGAGCAGTAGATCGTGGACATGGGAGCTGAGACGGACTCGAGGGGCCATCAAGTTTTATTGCTACAGATTATTTTTGGTTTTCTTCAAGTTTCTTTTATTTATTATTTTGGGAATAATTATGTAATAAGGCCCCATAGTTTATATTCATCTAAGTAGTTTTTATTATTTGCAACTCCTGAAATTATGTCAAAGGTTTAATTATACGGAATAATAATAATAATACAAGGTTTTCTTTTCAAATGTCACTTATTTATTCAAATATTGTCTAATTAACTTATGATTTCCAAAAACCAACAAAGCAAAAGTTTTCAATGTACAACCCGTAGCATACCAGATCTGGTCGAAACTTATGGGCCGGGTTTGGGGTGTTACATGAGTAACCTTGTGGCTCAACCATCTTTGTGGGAACCCCCTCAAAAAAATGTGATGGAGCCACCTTCCAGTCCCTATAACAAAAACAGAACAACTCATGAGGAACGAAGACTACAGATCAATGAACTAGATGAATGGCGAACACATGTCAATAAGAAACTAAGAATACACAATGAACCAAAGCAACACCATGACGAGTATAAGGATGGAACGAGTTAATTTAAGATCGAGGATCAGGTATTGTTGGATAAAATGGACCCTCAAATCGCCACTTCAGAGCTTAATGCAAATGGAGTTACTCCTTTTATGGTACTGAATATTTTCCCATAAGGTACATTCGAGGTAAATCATTCTAAATTTGGCACTTTTAAGGTAAATATTACTCGGCTAAAACCTTATTTGAATAAAAGAATTGATAACAAGAAAGAGGAGTCTCGACTCTGTGAACCACTGTGACTATGCGAATACGAGGTAAGTCGAGCTTAGGCTTTAAATAAGTACTTCTCGGGAGGCAACCCGAGTGTTAACACTGCTAATTTTCTTAACTTTATTTCATGATACTTTTTTTAAAATTAATTAATTTTCAAAATCTTTAAAAAAAAGGTGTGTTTTTGACCCACACGGCCTGGACACACGGGTGTGTGGAGCACACGGCCTGGACACATGGGCGTGCCGCAGGCCGTGTATGAAATGAGCCCAAAACACTTAAGCAATTGTTATCTACTTGAAAACGTAATTATCTTTAAAGACCTTTTGGTTGTGAAAACATATTTGAAATAAACAATTTACGAAAATGGGATGTTTGGGAGTAGAGTTGCAGAAGCATTTTGAAAGAAAATCCTAGGCCTTATTACAACATTTAACCCCAAATAGTAGAGTAATAAAATAAACAAGAAATAAGTCTGAAGTCCAAATAAACCATTTCTGAAGTATGGTCTCCACCGAGTCATCCAAGGCCCAAGTCCACGTCACTGAGCATTACCTGAAAAGGTTGAGAGAAAGGGGGGTGAGTTACAAGAACTCAGTGTGTAATCCCCTTACCATCATCCACTGGGTCGGAACACACATAGCAATATTTTGGGCCAAGCCCATTTACAATTATAACATAATAACATGAACATAATATGCATGTGATATGCAATTCCCAACCAAGCCTAATTTCCATCCGCTACACACCACCCGTACCAACCATCACACCTGTGGGGATCAAGTCAACCCACCCCGCCAACACACCAATAGCAGGCATTAAGCCAATTAAAATTATATTTGTGGCAGAGCCACCGAACTAGATTTTGGCAACAGGCCTTTCTTCTCTTCGTCAATTATCCCAACCCATGCAGTCATGTGTATATATATATATATATATATATATATAATGCATAACAATATATTCATAAGGTAAATTTCAACAAAAAGCCCATATTACAAGTTATCAATTTGTGACAGAGTCACCGAACTAGATTGAGGCAGAGCCACCGAACTGGATTGTGACAGAGTCACCGAACTAGATTGTGGCAGAGCCACTAGCACTTCTCTTCAATTTTATCCCAACCCATGCAATCATGTATGCATATACAAAGCATAACAATATTCATAGAATAATTTCATTATAAGGCCCATAATACAAGTTGGCCCATTAAGCGATCTAGCAAATTTTGGCCCATTAATCGATCTAGCAAATTTTGGTTCGTTAATCAATCTAGAAAATTTGGCCCATTAAACGATTTAGCAAGTTTGGCCCATAAATTAATCTAGTAAATTTGGCCCATTAAACACGTGAGGCCCAAACTATCACTTTTAACACTTGGCACATATATCAAATACTACACAGCCCACATAGCAAAATATCAATCGGCCCATATAGTAACATATTTCAATTTGGCCCATAAATGGTATTTTCGGTAATTTACCCTCTAAGGGTATTTCGGTAATTTTTGCAATCGAGGGGTATTTCGGTAATTTACCCTCTAAGGGTATTTCAATAATTTTTTACAACCCAGGGGTATTTCAGTAATTTACCCTCTAAGGGTATTTCGGTAATTTTGTAACCCAGGGGTATTTCAGTAATTTACCCTCCACGGGTATTTCGATGATTTCGCAACCCAAAGGTATTTCGATAACTTACCCTCCAAGGGTATTTCGGTAATTTCGCAACCCAGGGGTACTTCGGTAATTTACCCTCTAAGGGTATTTTGGTAATTTTTTTGCAACCGAGGGGTATTTCAGTAATTTACCCTCTAAGGGTATTTCGGTAATTTTTGCAACCCAGGGGTATTTCGGTAATTTACCCTCTAAGGGTATTTCGGTAACTTTTGCAATCGAGGGGTATTTCGGTAATTTACCCTCTAAGGGTATTTCGATAATTTTTACAACCCAGGGGTATTTCAGTAATTTACCCTCTAAGGGTATTTTGGTAATTTTTGCAACCCAGGGGTATTTCAGTAATTTACCCTTTAAGGGTATTTCGGTAATTTTGTAACCCAAGGGTATTTCAGTAATTTACCCTCTAAGGGTATTTTGGTAATTTCACAACCCAAGGGTATTTCGATAATTTACCCTCTAAGGGTAATTCGGTAATTTACCCACCAAGGGTAATTCAATAATTTACCCACCAAGGGTAATTCGGTAATTTACCCTCCAAGGGTAATTCAGTAGTTTTAACCACCAAGAGAAATCCGGTAATTTTACCCTCTAAGGGTAATTTGGTAATTTACCCTACAAGGGTAATTCAGTAGTTTTAACCACCAAGGATAATTCGGTAATTTCATATTTAACGGTGTTTCCGAAGATTCACTATCGCCTCGAGTGATACAGAACTCTATTTGGGTCTCTACGGAACTATTGGGTCAAAATCCATTTTAGGCCCAAACGGGGTAATTTCGCAACTAAAACTTAACTAGTAATTTGGGGCATACAAATTTAAACTGTCCATTTGCGTCATACTGACTAAATTGGCTATAACTCGAGTTAGAAAACTCGAAATCTAGATCCGTAAAATTTCCTTGAAACTAGACTCATGTATCTTCTTACTGTAATTTTTCCAGAATTTTTAGCCTATCCATTTAGTACAGTTTATTCCTTAATTTTTCCCTTGTTTCACTGTCCAACAATTCTGACCTCTCTTAACTTAATTTCAATTATCTCACTGTACAGTTTTCATATACTGCTCCAACTTGTTTTTCTTGAAAATAGACTCACTAAGGAATCCATACATATAAATTATAACCCATAATTCACTTTGTACAATTTTATATGATTTTTCCAAAACAGATCAGTGAACCCCGAAGTTAATCAGAACCAGTCTCACTAAAATCAAGATATATCAGAATATAAAATTCCTTTTCCTTCTCCGTTTCTTCCATATTAAAATAGACATAGTAAGATTTAATTTGATATCTTATTCACTTACTAATTCCTTTTCTCCTATTTTTAGTGATTTTGTAAAAACACGTCACTGCTTCTAACCGAAACTGTTTTATTACGAAATACGATTACCACTACGATCATACGCACACCCGAGTGATTACGGATGCCGGTTTTTAGTTTTCTTTGGTATTTCAACCGATTAAAAACATATTTCATACAAACTTTCAGAGAAGTGTGATATTACACACCATTTCAATCATATATACGAAAGGTACGGGATTACACACCTTAATAACGAGTTGTGCTTTCCACTGATTTCAACACCACTTATGTGATCTCCCTCGATCCTACCCCTTTGGCTACTGAAATCCCGTCCCCACTTACTTGACGAGTCGATGATAACGATTTGGTTAATATAATCACTTGTGCTCCTTCACCTTGTTGAAAGTCCGATTCGATCAAGATGAGGTTTTTCCCACACGATAGGGAACGAAATGATGAAGAATTAGGATGATAATGGTTAAAAGAAAAGAATGGGAGGTTGGATGGATGCTAGGTGATTCAGCTATCAATGAAAGATGAACAAAAGATGAATGTTTTGACCAAACAAAAGAGAAGAAAAACTAAACTCACTAATGGCTTGTAACTTTCGGCACATAGCAAAAGAAGAGATTTGGAGAAAACACAAAATAGTGCCAAATAGATTTTGGCCTAACTAGCACTAAAATTCTATCAAAAGACAAAGCAAAATTCAGCCCTTTCCTCCCCAAAACCATCCACATGCATGATAATAATAGTCAAAAGTTTGGCCACTCAAACTTTCCAAATCATCTCCCTTGAAAAATGCCAACATATTCCCCTTTTTACTCCTTTTCTTTTTGTTTCTTTCTTTCCACTATCCCATGTTTCCCTCCATACCATATTTCTTTTGACTCTTTCCAAAATAATAAATATAAAAAAAAATAAAATCTCCCCTACCATAATTACAACCATGGAAGGAAGTACAAAAATAATAGTCAAAATTTGCACACAATGGGATTTGAACCTCTTCCCTCAAAGTACTTCACTTGATGCCATAACCTCCTTGCCATATGCTCATTTTATGCTAGCAATTTACTCTTTTATTTCCATAAGCCTTGATGCCACTTACTATCTCTCCTTAATAGGCTTAAACACAAAATTTTACTAAGGCCCAACTTGAACTCGAAACTTTATAGAATCCCGTAACTTTCTAAAATCACCTTCTTAATAAGTCCAACTTGAAATGATGTCATTCTCTTGTTCTCAAAAATTTTAAACACTCCTATGCCCAAGGCCCAATGGGCCCAATCCTACTAGGCCCAATTTCGGGATGTTACAATTCTACCCTCCTTAAAGAAAATTTTGTCCTCGAAATTTCCAATTAACTACTAAACGTACCGCTCAAATCACCACTATGCTTTTGCTGCGCACTCTGATCTTAATAACACTAATGAAATTTTAACATAATCCTAAATCCTCTTTTACAACCAAACATCTAACCACAGAAGCAAGCAGTCGTCTCCCACTTATACTTAAAATTTTCCTACACTCAATCATCACATCCAACCAAAACATACCTGACTTGATGGTGATGAAACAATCCCGAGCCTTATGCTCCTTAGACCCGCATCTCATACATGCTCCTGACCTCCTTCAGCATTTTCTAGGATGATGCTTTCTACATAATCGCAAACTGAAAAGTTTGGACGTGCTTTGACAGGCTTGACAGAACGACACTGCGACCCAAAAGAATCACGATCTATTTTCTTCTTACAGTCCACAGACCCAACTCGAAGTGCTTCACCAATTCCTTTAACCTTTTCAAATACCTCATTAACTATTTGAGTCAGCTAATCAACCTTAGTGCGATCATGAGATCCCGTCTCAGCAACTGACGATGCCAGTACCTCCCTTTCAGGCACATGCCTCGGTGCCGAAGATCTAGCCCTAGCACCTCGGCCTCTACCACGTCCGCGTCTTCTAGTGCTCATATTCACTAATGTCGATTGAATCTTATTACAAGTCCTATGAATCAACATACTATTCGATGTTTATTAAACAATGTCTTATGGAGTATAAGAGTTGAAGTGGTTCCAAAGATCATCAGTATAAGAATTGCTCTCGACGGACTGATACGACTCCAGAAGTTCGTAATCCTGATGCTCAGCCAGCTAGAGGCACTCAGCAGCCACCGAGAGGCCGTGGACCAGGTCGTAGTGGTAATGGTGTTGGACGTGGTCAAGGCGCACTGGGTCGAGGTAATGGCTTTAGAGGTAACACAGAGGTAAGACAACCGGGGTTGGTTTATGCAGTTAGGCGTCGGGAAGATGGCGATGCACCTGATGTGATAACTGGTACGTTCTTCATCTTTGATGTACCTGTTACTGCTTTGATAGATATTGGGTCTACCCACTCGTATATTACTAATGCCATATCTGGAAACCTGAATATTAGATCTGAGATTTCCGATAGAGAGATGACGGTAATTAGTCCTTTAGGACAATCTGTAATCGTGAATAAATTGTATAGAGACGTGCCCTTGGAAATTCAAAGAGAAATATTCTTGGCAGACTTGATGGAATTGCCTTTCGGCGAGTTTGATCTTATTTTGGGCATGGATTGGTTGGTGAAGCATCGGGCGCAATTGGATTGTGCTGAAAAGCGAATGTTAATAAGGACTGTGAATGATGAGGAGGTAGTAATGATAGGCGAGCGAAAGAGCTTTTTGGCAAATGTGGTATCTGCTTTAATGGTAGAAAAGTTGATGCGAAAAGGGTATGAAGCGTTCCTAGCCTTCATTAGTGCTTTGGATGCCAAGGAATTATCAGTAGAAGATGTGAAAACGGTGAAGGAATTTCCAGATGTCTTTCCCGAAGAACTTCCGGGTCTACCCCCAGATCGGGAAGTAGAGTTTGGTATTGAACTTTTGCCCGGAACGGCTCCAGTGTCCACTGCTCCTTATAGAATAGCGCCTAAAGAGTTAGCGGAGCTTAAGGCTCAAATTCAGGAATTGTTGGATCGGGGATTTATTCGACCGAGTGTGTCTCCGTGGGGAGCACCGGTCTTGTTCGTCAAGAAGAAGGATGGGTTGATGCGTATGTGCATTGATTATAGACAGTTAAATAAATGGACGATCAAGAATAGATATCCCTTGCCGAGAATAGATGACCTATTTGATCAGTTGAGAGGAGCTTCAGTTTTCTCCAAGATTGATTTGAGACCGGGTTATCATCAACTCAAGGTGAAAGAGGCAGACATTCATAAGACGGCATTCCGAACTCGTTATGGACATTATGAGTTTTTGGTGATGCCGTTTAGCTTGACCAATGCACCAGCTGCATTTATGGACATGATGAACCGAGTCTTTCAACCCTATTTAGACCAGTTCGTGGTGGTGTTCATAGATGACATCTTGGTATATTCGAAGAATGAGGAAGAACATGGCTCACATTTGCGCATAATATTGCAAATATTGCGAGACAAGCAACTTTATGCCAAATTCAGTAAGTGTGAATTTTGGCTGAAGGAAGTAACTTTCTTGGGTCATGTGGTGTCAGCCGAAGGAATAAGAGTTGATCCTCGGAAGGTAGAGGCTGTGTTAGATTGGAAACCACCGAAGTCAGTGGCTGAGATTCGGAGTTTCTTGGGATTGGCTGGTTACTATAGACGCTTTGTTGAGGGGTTTTCATTGATTGCTGCACCCCTAACTAAGTTGTTGCGAAAGGGAGTACCGTATGTGTGGACCGATAAACAACAAGAAAGTTTCGAGAAATTGAAGAAGATTTTGACGGAAGCGCCAGTACTAATTCAACCTGAGGCTGGAAAAGAGTTTACCATTTACTGTGATGCGTCACATATGGGTTTAGGATGTGTGTTGATGCAAAGTGGGAAAGTGGTGGCGTATGCTTCTCGTCGGTTGAGGCCGCATGAAGTCAACTATCCTACTCATGACTTGGAGTTGGCTGCGGTGGTGTTTGCTTTAAAGATTTGGAGGAACTATCTCTATGGTGAGAAGTCGATCATTTATACGGACCATAAGAGTCTTAAGTACCTCCTTACCCAAAAGGAGTTGAACTTGAGACAACGGAGATGGGTGGAGTTGTTAAAGGATTATGACTTCTCAATCGAGTACCATCCTGGAAAGGCTAACGTGGTGGCAGACGCGTTGAGTCGTAAGGTAGTATCAGAGTTGAAAGCAATGTTTGCTCATCTCAGTTTGTTTAAGGATGGCAGTCTGCTAGCGGAACTTCAGGTGAAGCCTCTGTGGTTGGAGCAAATCAAGGAAAAGCAGCTATCAGATGAAAAGTTGGGTCCTTTAATGCAGCAAGTTGAAAGTGGTATAATAGGGGATTTTGGATTGAACAAGGATGGCGTGCTATGTTTTCGTGGAAGAGTTTGTATGCCCATGGATTCAGATTTGAGACAAATGATTCTACGGGAGGCACATAGTAGTCCTTATGCTATGCACCCCGGAGGAAATAAGATGTATCAGAATCTTCGTGAGCAGTATTGGTGGCCAGGGTTGAAACGGGAGGTTACTGAATTTGTGGGGAAATGCTTGACTTGTCAACAAGTGAAGGCGGAACATCAATTACCATCGGGGTTATTACAACCGGTAAAGATTCCTCTATGGAAATGGGAACGGATAACGATGGATTTTGTTAGTAGGTTACCCTTAACACCTACTAAGAAAGATTCTGTTTGGGTGGTAGTTGATCGATTAACGAAGACTGCTCATTTTCTACCAGTTCGTACAGATTACTCGCTGCAGAAATTGGCTAAGCTGTATGTATCTGAGATCGTGAGGTTGCATGGGGTACCAGTGTCTATTATATCGGACAGGGATCCCAGGTTTACATCACGGTTTTGGAAAGCTTTACATGAGGCTTTGGGAACAAAGTTAAACTTTAGTACGGCTTTTCATCCTCAGTCAGATGGTCAGTCAGAAAGAATAATTCAGATTTTGGAAGACATGTTACGTGGTTGTGTAATCGACTTCAGAGGTAGTTGGGAGGATTTCCTACCGCTGGCAAAGTTCGCGTATAATAACAGTTACCAATCCAATATCCAAATGGCGCCTTATGAAGCTTTATATGGTCGTAGGTGTCGTACCCCTACTTGTTGGACTGAATTGGGGGAAAGACAGTTGTTGGGTCCTGAGTTGATATCTGAGACAGAAGAAAAGGTGAAGGTGATTCGA
This sequence comes from Gossypium australe, assembly GCA_005393395.2. Taxonomy (NCBI): domain Eukaryota; kingdom Viridiplantae; phylum Streptophyta; class Magnoliopsida; order Malvales; family Malvaceae; genus Gossypium; species Gossypium australe. The sequence continues at coordinate 42,970,803 of CM016620.1, read as the reverse complement.
GCGCGGTTAAAGGAAGCTTTGGATCGACAAAAGTCGTATGCGGATCTGAAGCGTAAGGATATTGAGTTTGCAGTGGGAGATCAAGTCTTTCTGAAAGTCTCACCTTGGAAGAAGATTTTCAGATTTGGAAGGAAGGGCAAGTTGAGCCCTAGGTTCATTGGACCGTACCGTGTGTTGAAGCGTGTAGGACCAGTGGCATATCAGCTTGAGTTACCTCCAGAATTGAGACAGATACATGATGTATTCCATGTCTCAATGTTAAGACGTTACTGTTCGGATCCATATCACATAGTGCCGGTGGAAGAAATTGAAGTAAGACCTGATTTATCTTTTGAAGAAGAACCAGTTCAGATCTTGGACCGAGACATTAAAGTATTGAGAAGGAAGACAGTTCCGTTGGTTAAAGTTTTGTGGCGGAATCACGATTCCGAGGAAGCGACGTGGGAGCCAGAGGATGTGATGCGACAGCAATACCCTCACCTCTTTTGATCAGATAAATTTCGAGGACGAAATTTTCTTTAAGGGGGGTAGAACTGTAACATCCTAAAAAAAAAGAATTGGAGCATGATTAATGGGAGCCATGGCAAAAGCATGAAAATTTCATAAAAAAACAAAATTTGAGATAAGCATGGGTTGATTTTTAATTTGTAAAAATCCTTCAAAAGAATGTGCATAGAGGGAGTGGCTATTAAGGTGAAAAGATGACTAATAAAAAGTTACCTTTTGATATAATTAGTGGTAATGTTGACTCACCACTAATTAAATTTCCTCATGAATATGCATATTTCTTGTCATGGTGGGGTAAACATATATTTTGTGATAAGGGGTATGAGGTGGATGGCATGAGAGATGAATTAAATTCTTTAAAATTAGGTATATTGGATGAACATTCAGCCCTTCAATTTTGTTTGTAAATGAAGAAGCAGAAACCTCTTAGCCATATCTCTTCTCCTTTCTTGTGTATTGGACATTTCTTCCTTTGGTTGAATCTGTGCTCTAGTAGTTTGGCTGAATAACACATCCTTGCCAACTAATCTTTAGCCTTAAGTCAAATCGGTGGAAGTCGGATATATCATAGTTAAGGTAAGGAATTTCTTCATGGTTTATTTCGATCTCTCATTGCTCGGTTATTTTGCAAATCGGATCGAAGGTTATGACTAATCAATTATTTTAAGGATTTAATCAGTTGCTCTTCTCTATTCGTTGACCTTTGGAAGTAGTGGTAAGTCAAAATCCTCTCCCTAAACAACTACTTTCTCTCATCGTGGTATTTTTTCTGATCGAGTGTTAAGGTGTCATAGGTGTCGACGATCAAGAAGGTTTAGTCCTTACAGTAATCAGGTGTGTAATCCCTTACTTTCTGAATACATGTTTGAAATGGGGTGTGTAATCTCATACCTCTCTAAATGTTTGCATGAAATGTTCTGTGAATCGGTCGAAAGACTGAAAAGCCGCAAACCAGCATCTATTACCCCTCGGGCGTACGTATGCTCGAAGTGGTAACCATATTTTGTAACAAAACAGTTTTGGTTTATAGCAGTGATGTGATTCTGAAAAATCACCAAAACTAGTGTAAATTGAATTAGAAAGTGAAGGAGATATGGATTGAAAGATAATTGAGTCTATTTTCTTATAAAAGAAACGGAGCAAGCAAAGGATTAGTATATTTTGAGATTTTTGGATTTTTGTGAGACTAGTTCAGAGTGATTTCGAGATCCCCTTTTCTGACTTGGAAAAATCACTATAAATTGTAGAAAAATAATTACGAGATATGGTTTATATTATTAGAATCCTTAGTGAGTCTATTTTTATTTGGATCAAACGAAACCAGTATTTGAGTTCTGTACAATAAGATATCTGAGATTTTGTAAAGAGAGCGCAGAACTGTCAAACAGTGAAACAAGAGATAATTTGAAGAATAAACTGTACTAATTGGCTAAGCCAAAAATTCTGGAAAAATTACAGTAAGAATTTATATGAGTCTAGTTTCAGGGAAAATTTACGGATCTAAATTTCGAGTTTCCCAACTCGAGTTATAGTCAGTTTAGTCAGTATGATGCAGATAGATAGTTTTGATTTTTATGCCCCAAATTAGTAATTAAGCCTAGGTTGCGAAAATTTCCATCATACTCTTAGAGGGTAAATTACCGAATTACCCTTAGTGGGTACAATTACCGAATTATAAAAACGCCCTTATGGGCCGAATTACGAAAATGCCCCTAATGGGCTGAATTATGAAATGTCCCTATGGACCGAATTACGAAAATACCCTTAATGGACCAATTTGATAAATTGCTATATAGGACAATTTGGTAAATTGCTATATGGGCCAACTTGATAATTTGCTTAATGGGCTAATTTGATAAATTGCTATATGGGCCAATTTGATAATTTGCTATATGGGCCAAATGTCTTATTTGATAAATGGGACATATTGATATGTGATAAATGGGCCAAAACTGCTAGATCGTTAAATGAGCTAAATTGCTATTTTGACTAACGGGCCAAATTAATACTTGTGATATGGGCTTTTTGTTGAAATTTACCTTATGAATATATTGTTATGCATTATATATATATATACATGACTGCATGGGTTGGGATAATTGACGAAGAGAAGAAAGGCCTGTTGCCAAAAAAAAAAAAATCTAGTTCGATGGCTCTGCCACAAATATTTTAAATGGCTCAATACCTCTAGTTCGGTGACTCTGTCACAATCTAGTTCGGTGGATCTGCCACAAATATTTTAAATGGCTCAATGCCTCTAGTTCGGTGACTCTGTCACAATCTAGTTCGGTGGCTATGCCACAAATATTTTAAATGGCTTAATGCCTGCAATTGGTGTGTTGGCGGGGTGGGTTGACTTGATCCCCACAGGTGTGATGGCTGGTACGGGTGGTGTGTAGCGGATGGAAATTAGGCTTGGTTGGGAATTGCATATTCCATGCATTCTTATATTTGATTTATATAATGTACATTTGTAAATGGGCTCAAGCCCAAATATATGTTTATATGGTTATGGCCCAGTGGACACGGTAAGTGGGTTACACACTGAGTTCTAAGTAACTCACCCTTTTTTCTTTACCCTTCTCAGGTAATAATAATTAATGGAGGCTTGGGCCGGGGATGACTTCGTGTGGAGGCCATACTACGAATGATGAGTTATAAAAAAACTCTGAACTTCTTTTAAGTATTTTTGATTAAGTACTATTTCAATTACGATGTAATAAGGCCTCTGGTATTATTTTTATGGATTTTTAAATGTAACACCCAAAACCCGGCCTATGCGTTAAGACTAGACTTGGCATGCCACACAATTCAAACTTACGTCTAGCCATAAATGCTTTTAATGAAAACAATTTTTGCAAAACGATTTTGAAGTTGGAGTTTATCAAAAATCGAGATTTATTTGAAAACCATGATTTTTTTTTAAAAAAAACATAAGAGTTATTGCGGAAAAACGTATGAAAATATTTTGATTTAAAAGTGAAGTAAATAAATTTATTGTCTTTGGGAAGGAAAACCTTGTGTATTTAAAATTTTCGAAATAATTTAAGTTGTTGCCAAATTTCCAGATTAAAACTTTAACATATATATATATATATGCTTAAGATAATAAAATCATTTGCAATTAAAATTTAAATTGTCGATCCATAGTAAACGTAATAACAAAGAAACTTAATGAAAATGCTTAAAACTTCCATGGCCTTATTGCAACTCGAATAAATAAAGTAAAATGAAGTAAAAATAAACCAAGGTCTATGTAAACCAAGTTTTCCATTGCATGGCCACCTCGAGTCCTCTCCGGCTCCATCTCCGCGATCTACTCATCTGCAAAATGATATGGGAAGGGGTGAGTCACCAAGACTCAGTATATAAGTCCCCAACCCGGAAATGCAAACTCATACACAAAATATTAGTAAGACATGCAAACATGCAACCCAAAACTAGCCATCCATACTCCTTTAACTACCCCGTGTGGTCAAAACCACTGGTGGTCAAAACCACTGGTGACCGAAGTCACAAAACAAGTGATGGGGCCAACCCATCGTGTGGATGCCGTCCCACTCTCTTTCCCTCTTTAAAAAAATAATTAAATAAAATACAAACACCTTTATCACATATTTGAAAAAAAAAAAACATTACCTTCCATACTATCTGTCAGCCACCTCTTCCAATAAATAATAAAAGAAATAAAATAATGTTTATCCCACACTTCTAGCCGAATATAAAAATAAAACATCCAACTTTTCTTCATCCAATTAAGAGTCCATGTGCAGACCATTACCTTTCCTCTTGGACGCCAAAAATAAAAATAACCATTTGCCGCTCACGCCACTCGAACATGGGACCTCACTGCCGCAGCCCTCTCTTCCAACGCCCCAGGCCATTTCTCCCAATTGACTTTCATGTCATAGAACCCTACCCTTTAATTTTAAAGCCTTCCTACTTATGCCCATCGCCGCATATATAAAAATAAAACGTAAAACGCTGCTCCAGCCATTCGAACCTGCGCCCATCTTCACCTCCAACTCCTAAGTGGCGCACAGTAGCCACTTAGCCAACCCAACTTTCATGTCTAAACCTTACCCACAAAATTCTTTAAAGCCTTCTTACTTGGCCCCCTTTCCTTTAACGCCAAAAAGCCCAAAAATAAAACTCATCCCCCCTTGTATCTCCCAAGAATCGAATCCAAGACCTGCCCATTCGTCCCCCCTAAGCCTTTAAGTGGCGCATGGAAGCCACTTTGCCAATTAATTCTTTGTGTCATGCTTCTCCCTAAATTTTACTTAACCCCTAACTCACCTAGCTCCCTTCTTTAAAACACTTAGAAAGAAATTTTTAGTTCTAAGTCAGGCCTAGCTCGGGTTTATTTCTAGACCCTAAAACATGTCAAATGATCATAGCATTTAATTCTTCAAGTACACACATGGGAAAAATAATTAAATTTTAGACAACCCCCTAATTCAGGATGTTACAGTTCTACCCTCCTTAAAAATAATTTCGTCCTCGAAATTACTTATTAACGAATATTAGTACATCTTAACTCACCGCCCTACACTTATGCTGCGCACTCTGATCTTAATAAAACTATCTTACTTCCTAGGCACAATCTCTAAGTTCACATCCAAGGTTTCAGGCACTTCACTAGCAATACAAAAAAATTAGCTCCAAGTTTCACACGGCCTGGCCACACGGGCGTGTGGGATCTCACATGGGCGTGGGAGAAGCAAAAGAAAACACACACGGCCTGGCGACATGGCCGTGTGACCCACACCGCCTGGACACACGGGCGTGTCCTAGGCCATGTGAAACTTGGAGCTAATTTTTTTGAAAGTCAGAGAGTTACACGGGCAAGGCACACAGCTGTGTGGGAGACACGGCCGAGCCACACGGGCGTGTAGGATCTCATACGGGCGTGAGAGAAGCGAAGGAAAACACACATGGTCTGATACATGGCCGTGTGACCCACACGGCCTGGACATACCGGTGTGTCCATGGCCATGTGAAAATTGGGTTAATCAGCCCATTTTTATTTTATTTTATTTATTATTTTTTTATATTTCATATTTTTTATTTTACTAATTTTTTTATTTTCTTTATTATTCTTATACTTATATTTTAAATTAATTTTTTTTGCTATTTCTATTTTTTAATATTTTTTTACTATTATTATTACAATTACCTTTAAGTTTATTGGTATCATTGAGTTTATTATTATTATTATTATTATTATTATTATTATTATTCTTCCTTTTATTTTTTATCTTTCTTTTTAATTTTGTTTTTAGTTACTTTATTATTATTATTATCTTCTTCAACTTATTTTCATTATTATCTTTTGAAATATATATGGTTGTTTCTAATCGAGTTATAACCCCTTAATCTTCTTTATTATTTGTGTTTATTTTCTTATTAGTCTGCTCGGAATCATGCGTTACATTTAGATTTGACTACAATTCCGCTTTTTACTATTTGAGAATTTCATCCAATATTCAGGGCAGTTTTAGTTTTCTCTCTCTCTTATGATATTTTGTTTATACTGTGATTATATATGTTTGAACATTGAGGACAATGTACATCTTAAGTTTGGGGAGGTATCAATATAATTATTAGAAAATCCCTGAATTATGTCTTGTGTTTAAGTAATTTTCTCATACTACTATTAGAATGATTTTTTATTGATTTGTGATTTTTATTGATGTGTTTTGGATTAAATTCATAAATATTTGTGCATTGGTTGTTTTGAACTTTAAGACATGAGAGAATCAAACATGATAAGTTTATTTTCAGAATTACAAGTTTGACATCAAAAAATCATTTTTTTTATGAGATTTTGAGCCTTTAGAGCATATGCTTTTCTTGCTCATTTTATTATTGGTTATGAGTGTGTCAATTTGATTTGTTATTCTAGAATTTGCTTCGATTATGCATGTCGAGACCACACCTTTGAGTTGATATACTGAGATGATAAAGGCACTTAGGTTTTAACCCACTTATTCCATAAAAAGCCTACCTACATAATTAACCCTTAGTAAACCCCTTTGAGCCTAACACACCGTTTCTTGATTTACCCATTAATGATAACCTATAACTCATTTTTTGTTTATTGAGAAATTTTCCCATTTTATTGACTCTATTTTTATTGAGATTTGATTTGGTTAATTGCCTGATTAAGCCTCTTGATTAAGTTGTTGAATTATTTCTTCTTATTTACATTTTAAAAAAAAGAAAAAAAAAAGAAGAAAAAAATACATAAATAGTTATTTAGTTCTTTGTTGTTTGAGCTTGAACAGTTAAATTCATATTTTGAGAAGAAGCTCATGTTATTCTTAAATAGTTTTGATTGATGTAATTATTTGTAATTCAGCATTTGTTATTTTTCTAGTTTGGTAATTTATCAATTCAATCTCGATTCTAATCTTCTTTTTTAGCCTTTCTCCACACCTTTAACCTAAGCCCCATTACAACCTTATAAAGACCTTTTAATTTGTGTATTATCTCATTTTATAGTGGTGGAGATTTGATTTTCATGCAAGCCTATGGTAATGACTTTTCATGTTTGACTGTTGAGTACTTAATTTTTGAACCTTAAACACTTTGAGTGATTTGAGTGAATCTTTAGTGAGGATGTCAATTCTTGTTGATTTTGAATTAAAGGTAATTACTTAGATAAGGGGAAATACCTATGTTTTCTTGATTTAAAAATGCTCGACTTTGATTGTTTGAATCTTTAATGCTCTTTTAGTTTAATTATTGATGAGAATTACAAGTTGAGAAAGATTAATTTTAATTGTGAGTTGGAATTTTGCTTGAGGACAAGCAAACACTTAAGTGTGGGGATATTTGATAAGCCATAAAAGTAACATGTTTTTAATCCCATTCTTGATGCATTTTTGGATGATTTATTATGTAAATTAGTGAATTTGATGCTCCTAATCCTTTAAATTTATGTTTCCATACTTAAGTGAGCATAAGGGAGCGAAAGGAGCGAAAAATGAGCCGAAATCGGGCAAAAAGAGCTGTTTCTAGGATCCACACAGCCTAGGCAATTCCACACGCGCTGGCCACACGCCCATGTGCCAGCCCTTGTCGATTTCACACCCTACTTCGCTGTTACGCGAAAAAACCCAATTTTTAGGGTTTTTGAGCATTCTAAAGTTTATAAATACATATTAGAAGAAGACCTAAGGGATGATACAGAGCTAAACGAAGAAAAGAGTCGAAGAACGCAACGGATTCAACTCAGAAGCAGGATCTCCTTCAAGACTGAAGATCTCCATTCAATTTCTCTCGAAATATTTGGGTTTCTTTATGTTTTGTTGTTTTTCCTAATTTTGAGATGTTTTCCCCCAAAAGTATGAACTAAATTCCCTAGATACCTAGGGAGGATGAAACCTAAGATGAATCTTATTATTTGATTTTTCTGAATTACATGGTAAATATTTGATCTTGATCTCAATTATGTGTTCTTATTTCATGTTTTAATGTTTTCAGGATATTAATTCATGATTGATGTGTTTATTCAGTGGAGCAAAAGTCCTGTTTAAGAGTAGATCTGGCATAAGTGAGTGGAGTTGCATGCAATCTTAGAAATAGAACGACATAAATCTATCGGATTAGAGTCAAATCTAATAGGGGAATCCATAGATCGAGTTAATGCAATGATAGGGGTTTTAATTAGAAAGAGATTTCAATTAATCAACCTAAAGTCAGTTGTTTTTATTCTCGAAAAAGATATTAACATAAGTTAAGGATTTCTACGGATCAAGACAAGTGAATAAATCGTTTAATTCAGATTTAGAATAATAAGTGAAGTCTAGGTGGATTCTTTCCTGGGTATTGTCTCTCTTATCGGTTTTCTTAAAATATTTTTCTACTTTATTCTCTGTTTCATCTTAGTAATTAGGTTAGTTAAGATTAGGTTAAAATAAATCCCTTCAATTTGTTCGGGTAGATAATAAAAAGATAGTAACTATTAGTACTTCTAGTCCTCGCGGATACGATATTCCCGACTCACCATAGCTATACTACCATTCGATAAGTGCGCTTGCCTTTGTCATATTTTAGCTAGTTCGTGACGTCATCAGCAACTTGGGTTTATCCTCAACACTTACTTTAGACACGAGAACTTTGCTATGCATCACATGGTAAATTTTCATTTTATCCTCGTAAAAGTTTATACTTTGTCTTAAATTTCGTAACGTACTTTTCCTCAAAATTCGAGTTTCAATATTTAAAAATAATTTTTTTTTAAAAAATCAGAAGACATCAGAACTTCGCAATGCATCACAGTATAAGTTTACGTTTTAACCTCTTAAAAATATATACTTCATCTTTGATCCTATAACAAACTTCGCCTCGAAATTTAAATTTTAATATTTAAAAATGAAATTAAAAATATCATAAAATACGAGAAGTTTGTTGTGCATCACATGACTCTATTACAAAAGTAGATAACCCTAAATATCTAAGTGGGTGGTGAAAAGATTGGAAACCCAACATTTGTCAAACCCATTAATTGCATTCATCAAACTTCATTATTGTTGTACTAATTTTGTTTTCATGATAATTACCAAATTGGGCAAACTTTAGTTCTGCAAGGGTTGGTCTTTTACAAAATCTCAATATATTGGCAATTTGGGTTGTCCTCAACACTTACAAAAGACACGAGAACTTCGCTAAGCATCACATGGTAAATTTTTATTTTAACATCTTAAAAGTTTATACTATATCTTTGATTCTGTAATTGACTTCACCTCAAAATTCAAATTTTAATATTTAAAAATGAAATAAAAAAATCATAAGACATAAGAACTTCACTATGCATAACATGGTAAATTTCCATTTGAATCTTTTAAAAATTTATACTTTATCTTTGATTCCATAACGGATTTCGCCTCAAAATTCGAGTGTCAATATTTCAAAATGAAATTAAAAAGAACCATAAGACATGAGAACTTCGCCATGCATCACATAGTAAATTTCCATTTTAACCTCTTTAAAATTTAGACATTATCTTTTATTATGTAACAAACTTCACCTCAAAATTCGAGTATCAATATTTAAAAATGATATTGAAAAAAAATCATAAGACATAAGAATTTCACTATGCATCACATGGTAAATTTCCATTTTAACCTCTTAAAAATATATACTTTATATTTGATTTCATAAGGAACTTCGCCTCGAAATTCAAGTTTCAATATTTAATATTTAAATTAAAAAGAATCATAAGACATGAGAACTTCACTATGCATCACATGGTAAATTTCCATTTAAACCTCTCAAAATTTTATACTTTATCTTTGATTCTGTAACCGGCTTCGCCACAAAATTTGAGTTTCAATATTTAGAAATGAAAATTAAAAAATATCATAAGACACGAGAACTTCGCTCTACATCACATTATAAATTTCCATTTTAACCTTTTAAAAGTTTATACTTTATCTTTGATTCTGTAACCAATTTCACCTCGAAATTCAAATTTTAATATTTGAAAACAAAATTAAAAAAAAATCAGAAAACATGAGAAGTCTGCTATGCATTACATGGTATATTTCCAATTTAACCTCTTAAAATTTTATACTTTATCTTTAATTCCATAACGAACTTCGCCTCAAAGTTCGAGTTTCAATATTTAGAATGAAATTAAAAAGAATCATAAGACACGAGAACTTCACTAAGCATCACATTGTAAATTACCATTTTAACCTCTTAAAACTTTATATTTTATCTTTAATTTCGTAATGGACTTCGTCTTAAAGTTTGAGTTTCAATATTTAAAAATGAAATTAAAAATAATTGTGAAAAATATAACGTCGGTAAAGACAATATATCGCAAAGAAAAAAAGAAATAGAAATAAAAATAAAGAACACACAGATTTTATGTGGAAACCCTTTCGGGAAAAACCACGGGCAGAGGAGAAGAAAATTCACTATGTTGAATTCGAATCAATTACAAGAGGAATAGACCATGTCTATTTATAGGCTTATAAAGCCATATTCAATAGGAGTGTAGTAAGATTGAAAACTCCTTATTCTAATCAATATCAAATAGATAGAGTTTAATAAGGTTTAAAAAACCTTATTTAAAATAAAATAAAAGAAGTGTAATTCTATAGGGATTCTTCTTTTATTTTATTTAAATAAGAATTTGGGTAACTTAATTCTAACAATCTCCACCTTGACACGAATTCTCAATGAACAAGTTCTTCATCGCGAACTCTCAACGAACAAGTTCTCCACCTCTTCCATAAAACCCCTTAAGGGTTTAACTTCAACAATGAACACCAACCAAGTCTAAGCAATGCTCAAACTTGGTTATAGGAAGTGACTTAGTCATCATATCTGCAGGATTTTCATGAGTACTAATTTTGCTTACAACAATATCACCACGAGCAATAATATCACGAACAAAATGATACCGAACATCAATGTGTTTTGTTCTCTCATGAAACATTTGATCTTTTGTAAGGAAGATGGCACTCTGACTGTCACAAAATACTGTGCTGATTTGAAGGTCTTCATTGAGCTCACTAAAGAGTCCCTTCAACCAAATAGCTTCTTTACAAGCCTCAGTAATCGCCATGTACTGTAACATCCCAAAATTGGGCCTAGGAGAATTGAGCCCAATGGGCCTTAGGCGTAGTAGCGTTTAAATTTTTGGAGAACAAGAGATCGGCTTAAATGCTAGTTAGACCCATTGGATAAGTGATTTTGGAAGGTTATAGGGCTTCTATGAAGTCCCGGGATCAAATATTGGCTTTGGGGATATTTTGGTTTTAGGTGAAAAAAAACCCTGGAAGTGGGCAGGTAGGCCTTAAGAATAAAATATGGAGAAAAATAACACAAAAGGAGTGTGTGGTGTAGTGGCAAAGTGACGTCACATAAGAGACAAGGGAGTGACGCCACAAGGGAAGGAAGGAGGTCCAAGGTTCAAGTCTTGGCTTTTGCATTTTGGTTTCTTTTTGCTTGGACCTTAGAATTTGGCCCATAGTTTATATTTAGTTGCGCATGGTTTAAGACACAAGAGGAGCTTGTGGCCAAGTGGTTAGCGGCGTGGATTATGTTGCAAGGGAGCCTGGATTCGAATCTCATGAGAAGCAAGGGAGTATTTATTTTGCGGATTGGATGGCAAGAGTTTCAGTTGAATTTAAACTCTACTGAGGAAGGGATCCCACATCGAAAAGACACAAAGAATGAAGGTGAAGAGCTAGCTATATAAGGAGCATCCTAGGAGGAGAGTAAACACATCTTGGAGGGCGTTTGGGCACAAGAGTGGTCGGAGCACGGATTAGCCCAAGAGTCCTATCAGGTGTGTAACTCTCTTTACTCTAGTTGTAGAGCGGCAAAATGCCGAAATGCCGGTTACACGGCATTAGTAGCCATACAAGCGTGCGAGCGCATGTGTGGGGCTTCGATGCGATAGTTGAGGCCATCAGTAGTATTCTTGCGGGTTGGGGCTGCTTGGGCCTCGATGGGCTGAAGTGGGCCCAATGGGCCCGTGGGCCCATATGAGTAAATTGCATGATTGGTTAGTATATGTTGAACTAGACTAGGTGGAACTTTTATACGTGGCTAGATTTGTGCTAGGTGGGCCACACGAGTGTGTGGGCCCGGATGGGCCGAAATCGGGTTTTAGGCCCAATCGTCCGGTACGACCGGAAATGGTAGCTGAGTCGCTAGTGGTGACATTAGGCCTTCGAAAAGGCCATTTTAGTTGTGAATTTACGAAAATACCCTTGGTGGGTAAATTACGATTATACCCTTAGAGGTTGATTAGCATGATTATGTTGTTTAGTTCTGGCCGATTGTAGGGGAAGGCTTGATCTCGCATATCTCGGGTTGTGGCTAGTGCTCGAAAAGTGTTAAGGAATGGGGGATCTAGTGCGTTAGATCTTGATCTACGAGAGTTGATAGTCGCATTAGTAACCAGGTGTGTACACACACACTCTTCTAGTAATTTATGTGCTTATTATATTGTGTGCACATTTACACACTTATCTGTTATTGTATCTATATATATGATGTGTGTGTTTGGATCCATGGAAAGGTGGATTGAATACCATTATGGTATAAGGCACGGGGTCAGGTAAGTCCCTGTTATAATGCTTTTGGTAAGCATGATGTATCTGTTACGTGTGCTATGATATTGGATGGCTGATAAATAATATGTATGTTACTAATCAAGCATGTGGGTATAAGTCCGTTAAAATGCATATCATTATCTATGTGGGTTGTACGAGTGGAGGGGGCAGTGATATTTTGTGCTGACGAGCACCAGTGTTTTGGTAACACACTGTGTCTTCGGACACCAGAGGTTTGGTACCTCCAGAGGTTTGGCACCTCATAGCGACTTATCCCTGTGGTTAACACCACCGTGGGTTGGCCCCACTTTTGAGACACGGGATCGTCTGCCAGTGATTTGGTATCACACGATGGGTTGGCCCCATCAATTGATTTGTGACTTCGGTCACCAGTGTTTTGGTAACACACTTCGTGTCTTCAGACACCAGAGGTTTGGCACCTCCAGTGATTTGGCATCACATCTGTGACTATACGTCACCAGTGGTTTGGCACCACCAGTGGTTTGGTACCACACGGGGTAGAAAAGGTGTATGGATGGTTAGGATTGGGTGCATATTATTTGGACACATGTTGATAATGTATATGATTGTGTATGATATTTTGCTAATCCGGGAAAAAGGGGTAGCACACTGAGTCTTGGTGACTCACCTTTTTCCTTAACCATTTCAGGTAGTGCATAAAGCTGGACCGGGATCGGAGAGGACAAGGTGGCCCATGCCGAAGATGATGTTCAATTATTTCATGTTTGATTTTGACATAAGTACTTTATTTGAATTGTTGGGTTGTAATAAAGGCCATTTTATGTTTTTGGTATTACTTTAACTATGGTTATTTAATTTAAGTTGCTAGGTGGAAATGATTTATGGGTTGCATCCTATTTATTCAAACCGGTTTTCATATACTAAAGCTTTAAAAATGCATAAGTTTTAATAATAAAGTTTTACTCAAAAGCTTCAATGGATAAGTTTTCCAAAATTCAACAAACTACAATGTATTATCTTAAATTAGAAAGATTTTCAACCGTCTTTTCCCAGTGACATAACCAGATTCGGTCGTAGTGAATGGGCCGGGTTTGGGGATGTTACAGTAATTTATGTGCTTATTATATTGTGTGCACATTTACACACTTATCTGTTATTGTATCTATATATATGATGTGTGTGTTTGGATCCATGGAAAGGTGGATTGAATACCATTATGGTATAAGGCACGGGGTCAGGTAAGTCCCTGTTATAATGCTTTTGGTAAGCATGATGTATCTGTTACGTGTGCTATGATATTGGATGGCTGATAAATAATATGTATGTTACTAATCAAGCATGTGGGTATAAGTCCGTTAATATGCATATCATTATCTATGTGGGTTGTACGAGTGGAGGGGGCAGTGATATTTTGTGCTGACGAGCACCAATGTTTTGGTAACACACTGTGTCTTCGGACACCAGAGGTTTGGTACCTCCAGAGGTTTGGCACCTCATAGCGACTTATCCCTGTGGTTAACACCACCGTGGGTTGGCCCCACTTTTGAGACACGGGATCGTCTGCCAGTGATTTGGTATCACACGATGGGTTGGCCCCATCAATTGATTTGTGACTTCGGTCACCAGTGTTTTGGTAACACACTTCGTGTCTTCGGACACCAGAGGTTTGGCACCTTCAGTGATTTGGCATCACATCTGTGACTATACGTCACCAGTGGTTTGGCACCACCAGTGGTTTGGTACCACACGGGGTAGAAAAGGTGTATGGATGGTTAGGATTGGGTGCATATTATTTGGACACATGTTGATAATGTATATGATTGTGTATGATATTTTGCTAATCCGGGAAAAAGGGGTAGCACACTGAGTCTTGGTGACTCACCTTTTTCCTTAACCATTTCAGGTAGAGCATAAAGCTGGACCGGGATCGGAGAGGACAAGGTGGCCCATGCCGAAGATGATGTTCAATTATTTCATGTTTGATTTTGACATAAGTACTTTATTTGAATTGTTGGGTTGTAATAAAGGCCATTTTATGTTTTTGGTATTACTTTAACTATGGTTATTTAATTTAAGTTGCTAGGTGGAAATGATTTATGGGTTGCATCCTATTTATTCAAACCGGTTTTCATATACTAAAGCTTTAAAAATGCATAAGTTTTAATAATAAAGTTTTACTCAAAAGCTTCAATGGATAAGTTTTCCAAAATTCAACAAACTACAATGTTTTATCTTAAATTAGAAAGATTTTCAACCGTCTTTTCCCAGTGACATAACCAGATTCGGTCGTAGTGAATGGGTCGGGTTTGGGGATGTTACATGTACTCAGCTTCAGTGGTAGACAAAGCGACTGTAGTTTGCAAAGTAGCTTTCCAACTGATTGCACAACCTCCTATTGTAAAGACATAACCAGTAAGAGATCTTCTTTTATCAAGGTCTCCAGCAAAATCAGCATCAACATACCCAATGACTCTAGTTCTTCCAAACTGTCAGCAAACATCTGTAGTACCTCGTAAGTATCTTAAAATCCACTGAACTGTTTTCTAATGTTCTTTACCGGGATTCGCCATGTATCTGCTAACTGCACTGACTGCATATGATAAATCTGGACGTGAACAAACCATAGCATACATGAGAGATCCCACTACACTAGAGTATGGAATATGTAACATGTACTCAATCTCATCATCTGATTGTGGAGACAAAGCCGATGAAAGTCTGAAATGGGCTGCTAAAGGAGTACTAACAGGCTTAGCACTCTGCATATTGAACCTGCAAAGAACTTTCTCAATGTACCCCTTCTGACTTAGGTACAATTTACTTTCTTTTCTATCTCTGAGAATCTCCATACCAAGTATCTTCTTTGCTGGTCCCAAATCTTTCATCTCAAATTCTTCACTTAGTTGGGCTTTGACCTTTCTTATCTCTCCTTTATCTTTTGCTGCTATCAACATGTCATCAACATAAAGAAGTAGATACACAAAAGAACCATCACTGTTTTTCTTAAAGTAAACACAGCTGTCAAAACTACTTCTTTTAAAATCATAAGAAGTCATAAAGGAATCAAACCTCTTGTACCACTGTCTTGGTGACTGTTTCAAACCGTAAAGAGACTTTTTCAGCAAGCAAACATAGTCCTCTTTTTCTGAGACTATAAAACCCTCTGGTTGTTGCATGTAAATATCTTCCTCAAGTTCTCCATGCAAAAATGCAGTTTTTACATCTAACTGCTCAAGCTCCAAATCATGCATGGCCACAATACCAAGCAAAGCTCGAATCAAACTATGCTTCACAACTGGGGAGAACACATCTGTAAAGTCCACTCCTGGAATTTGACTGTAACCCTTTGCAACAAGCCTTGCTTTGTATCTGGATTCTTCAACTCCTGGAGTCCCTTCTTTCTTTTTAAACACCCATTTATAGCGAACAACCTTTTTACCTTTAGGAAGTTTCACAAGATCCCATTTTCTATTTTTGTGGAGTGATTCCATCTCCTCTTGCATAGCACACATCCACTTTTCTGAGTCTTCACAGCTAACCGCCTCAGAATAATTAGACGGCTCTTGGTTTGCATCTATACCTTCAGCCACATTTAAAGCATAAGCAACTAGATCAGCCTTGGCATACTTCTTTGGAGGTTTAATTTCTCTTCTAGCTCTGTTTTTGGCAATAGAGTATTATGGTGAAGAAACAACTCTATTCTCATTTTTTGTACTGGCTTGAGGAGTTGTCTCTGTATTAATCTGATGCTCCACTTGCTTTTGATTTTCTTTATTGGAAGACTCTTTAAGAGATAAGTTAGGTAGCATAGCAGTTTCATCAAAAATAACATCTCTGCTAATCACAACTTTTCTATTTTCAGGACACCATAACTTAAACCCTTTTACGCCAGCTTTATAACCAAGAAAAACACATTTAATAGATCTCGGTTCCGATTTTCCATTATCAACATAAGCATACGCAGGACACCTAAAGATCTTTAAATTAGAATAATTAGCAGGATTACAGACCATACCTCTTGTGGAGTCTTTTTCTCAATGGCAATGGATGGAGATCGGTTGATCAAAAAACATGCAGTAGAGGCTGCTTCGGCCCAAAACGACTTTGGTAAGTTGGCATTTGACAACATGCATCGAACCTTCTCCATGATCGTTTTGTTCATTCGTTCTGCAACGCTATTTTGTTGTAGAGTATGACGAACTGTCAAGTGTCTCACGATCCCTTCTGACTTGCACAGTTTATTAAACTCATCAGAACAAAACTCTAAGCCATTGTCTGTGCTGAGGTATTTTATTTGTTTTCCTGTCTATTTTTCAATCATAGCTTTCCAAGACTTAAATACGGAAAACACATTGCTTTTCTGCTTCAAGAAGAATGCCCAAACTTTTCTAGAAAAATCATCAATAAAAGTTAGCATATAATTAGCTCCACCTCTCGAAGGCACTCTTGATGGCCCCCAAAGATCAGAATGAATATACTCCAATGTTCCCTTCGTGTTATGGATTCCTCTGGTGAATCGAACTCTCTTTTGCTTCCCAAAAACGGAGTGCTCACAGAACTTCAGTTTGCAAATTCCTTGCCCATCAAGAAGTCCTCTTTTGCTCAATTCTGCCATGCCATTCTCACTCATATGCCCTAGGTGCATATGCCAAAGTTTAGTAATATCATCATCTGACAAAGAAGAGGAAGCGACAGCTGCATCACCAATAACAGTAAAACCTTGCAAAACATATAACTTGGTAGTCTTTCTCTACCCTTTCATCACAATGAGGGAACCTTTGGAAATCTTCAAAATCCCACTTTCAGCTGTGTATTTGTACCCTTTTGAATCAAGAGTACTCAACGAAATTAAATTTCTCTTCAATTCTGGAACATGACGTACATCACTAAGTGTTCTGACAACTCCATCAAACATCTTAACTTTAATTGTTCCAACACCTGCGATTTTACACGAAGCATTATTTCCCATCAAAACAACACCTTCAGACACCGTTTCGTAATTTGTAAACCAATCCCGATTGGGACTCATGTGGAAGGTGCAGCCTGAATCAAGTATCCACTCCTCGCTCTCTTTAGAATTGATGACAGAAGTGACTAGAAGTTCACCATCACTGTAGTCTTCTACAATATCAGCTTCACCGGAATTTTCTGGTTGTTTTCCTTTTTGATTCGCAGCCTCCCTTTTAATCTTATTCTGTAGCTTATAACACTCAGATTTAATGTGCCCTTTCTTCTTGCAGAAGTTACAAGTTTTACCTCTGTTTGAAGACTTTGATCCACCCTTAGATTTACCGCGAGGATTCCGATCCTGTGTCCTCCCACGATCATCATCAGTATTCCGATCTTGTCTCCCACGAACAATGAGACCCTCTTCCTGGGAGTCGGGTTTAACCACAAGATGCTTCATCTTATCATACGAGGTCAAAGAATCATAAACCTCATCAACTGTGAGAGACTCGCGGCTATATAAAATCGTGTCTCTAAAGGTTGAATAAGATGGGGGCAACGAACAAAGTAGAATCAACCCTAGATCTTCCTTATCATACTGAACCTCCATGGTCTCCAAGTTTGAGAGAATTTCTTTAAACACTGGTAAGTGTTCGTGCACAGACGCACCTTCCTCTAAACGATGAGCATAAAGACGTTGCTTCATATGCAACTTGCTAGTTAGAGTTTTCGACATACATATTTGTTCTAGCCTCTTCCATAATGCTGCGGCAGTCTTCTCCTTCATCAAATCCTGCAAAATTTCGTTAGACAAATGCAGATGTAACTGTGTTAACGCCTTTCGATACTTGCGCTTTTTATCTTCCTCCCTCAATGTTGAAGGCATCTTAGCTACCCCTAGCAGGGCTTCCTCTAAATCCATCTGTGCAAGAACTGCCTGCATCTTTATCTGCCACAATGCAAATCTGGTGTTGCGATCCAACAGCGGAATTTCATACTTTAAAGACGTCATTACCGTGATCGAGATGAAAAAAACCCGGAAGCTCTGATACCACTTTGTTAAAAATATAACATTGGTAATGACAATATATCGCAAAGAAGAAAAGAAATAGAAATAAAAATAAAGAACCCACAGATTTTACGTGGAAACCCTTTCGGGAAAAACCACGGGCAGAGGAGAAGAAAATTCACTATGTCGAATTCGAATCAATTACAAGAGGAATAGACCATGTCTATTTATAGGCTTATAAAGCCATATTCAATAGGAGTGTAGTAAGATTGAAACTCCTTATTCTAATCAATATCAAATAGATAGAGTTTAATAAGGTTTAAAAAACCTTATTTAAAATAAAATAAAAGAAGTGTAATTCTATAGGGATTCTTCTTTTATTTTATTTAAATAAGAATTTGGGTCACTTAATTCTAACAATAATCACAAGACACGAGAACTTCACTAAGCATCACATTGTAAATTACCATTTTAACCTCTTAAAAATTTATATTTTATCTTTAATTCTGTAACAGACTGTACCTCAAAATTCAAGTTTCAATAATTAAAAAGAATCATAAAACACGAGAACTTATCTATGCGTCACATTCTAAATTTCCATTTTAACCTATTAAAAATTTATACTTTATCTTTGATTCTGTAACCGACTTTGCCTAGAAATTTTAAATTTTAATATTTAAAAATGAAATTAAAATTATCATAAAACACGAGAACTTCACTATGCATCACATGGTAAATTTCAATTTTAACCTCATAAAACTTTATACTATATCTATGATTTTTGTAGCCGAATTTGCCTATATATTCGAGTTTTAATATTTGAAAATGAAATTTAAAAAAATATCATAAAACATAAGAACTTCACTATGCATCACATGGTAAATATCGATTGTAACCTCTTTAAATTTTATACTTTATCTTTGATTCTGTAACAGACTTCACCTCAAAATTCAAGTTTTAATATTTAAAAATGAAATTAAAAAGAATCATAAGACACGAGAACTTCGCTCTGCATCACATTGTAAATTTCCATTTTAACCTCTTAAAAATGTATACTTAATATTTGATTCCGTACCAGATTTTGCCTCAAAATTAAAATTCTAATATTTAAAAATAATCATGAAACACGAGAAGTTTGCCATGCATCACATGTAACACCCCAAACCCGGCCTATGCGATATGACCGGATCTGGCATGTCACATGAAGAAAGTGTGTAAAGAACTTGTGGTTCTTATTAAAGTTGGCATTATTAGGTTATAGCTAAGAAAACAAGTTTGGTTATATATATATATATATACATATATTCGATAAAAATACTACTAATCTCGAGAGGTTGATTGGTAAATCAAAAATCGAACTAATGAACTTTATAACCGTGACTTTTGAAAATGACGTTGATAATTCGAAAAAAAAAATCCAGGTTAAAATTATTTATACATATTTGTTATGAAATCCGTTTGTTAATCAATTTTGGAAAAACCGTTGTTTATGATTTCAAAAAATCCCCATTTAGAACAATTCAAAAAAAATAATAAGTACGTCAAAGCATAAAGCAAATTAAAACATATCCCAGAGGCCTTATTACAACTTTAAACCCAAAATAGTGAAAGTAACGAAATAAAGCAGAAAAGTTTACTAATGTTCTAAAAGATCATTTCTAAAGTGTAACATCCGAATTTAGGCCTAGTAAGATTGAGCCCAATGGGCTTTGAGCGTAGTAGCGTTTAAAATTTTTGGAGAACAAGAGATCGGCTTTAGTGCAAGTTGGACCTATTGGATAAGTGATTTTGGAATGTTAGAGGACTTCTATGAAGTCCCGGGATCAAACTTTGGCTTTAAGGAAATTTTGTGTAACATCCTAAAAATTTGAGTATCGATATGTTGTATATTTTTGGTGCTTAGCTTGTGAATGATTTAATTTGTGTGTGTTTAATATAGTCTTGAGAAGGCTCAGGATTTATTCAGAATTAGAATAAATTTTAGTAATGAGTATTTTATTGAAGTGGAACAAGTGACCTTGATGTTTAAGGAAATTAAGTGTCAAAAACTAGCATAAGATGAGCTAGTGGTAAAGTGAAGTTGGCGCCATAAGTGTTGCTTGAGAGAAGAGGTTCGAATTCCATGGATTGCATTTTGGTGACTTTTATTTTTGCACCTTTATAGCATGTGTCGGTCAAGCCTTAATTATGGTAAGGTTGGACTATTTCTTTTATAGTAAGGTGGCTAATGGTTAAGGTAAGCTTGAACTTGGGGAAAGAAATCCTAAGCTTATGGAAGGTAGGGGGACACAAGGCACCTCTTAAGGGATGTGTTTTGGAAAGTTGGAATGGCCAAGCTTGTCCATGAACTTGGACGGTTTTATAGACTAGGGGGAGGCCGAATTTTTGGTGGTAGACTTTGGTAAGGATGGTAGCTAGTGTGTAATCCCATTTGGTCATTTTGTTCTCCTAAAAACATATTTTTCTTTTCATTTTTCTCTTATAGCCGAATGTGCATCATGCTTGGAGAAAACATCCTTGCTTTGCTTCTTTTGGTCATTTCTTTTTGACCATTTGGTCATAGTTGGCAACCTCTCCTAGTGCCGTAAAAATCAAACACAAAAGCCATTTCTTTTTCTTCCTTCTTCCCCATTGCCGAATGCACCATTGTCTTAAACCCTTTTCTTTACTTTTCTCTTACCTTTGAAAATCGAATCATAAACCTCTCGTCATTATTTTCTTTCTATCTCCATTTTTCTCATCCTTTAAACATATTTCTTCCATGGCCGAATGTTAGAGACCATCTCCATAGCCAAATCTTTTTCCTTTCTTTGATATATCATAGCCGAATCTTCCATTCCTCATAGCTTTTATTCTCAATCATTTTCTTCTATTCAAACTTTGGGATCATCGGTAAGAATCATTTTCTTTGTCTTCTCTTTTTGCTATTTGGTCACCTTGGCCGAATCTATAGATTGGCTTGGAAGAGTCTTTTAAACCGAATAACCAATCACTCACTTAGATGATTTCTTTTCGAAGTAGTCTTGAAGTCATTCAAGTTTGGATCATAACTTTCAAGGTAAAAAGGGAACTCTTCATGAATTTCATGATCACCCTCAATATTATCAATGATTATCAATCGGGATTGAAATAACCGAAAGTTTTATATAGGGATTCTATTGGGAATCACTCAGAATTTTTTTAAGGCAATCAAGATAGGGTCGAAAAGAGTGGTGAATAGTGTTCGGAAGAGGGGTGGATTCGCTATTCCCTCTAGATTCAAGTGAAGGGCTGTTTCGGCAATCCGAGATTTTCCACCGGGTTGTGGACCCTCCTCTAGTGAAAATCAATTATTTGAAGTCATTCGTACTCCTGAGCCATTGACTGTTCGTAGTTCTTCAACGGGTTATGAACCATCAATCGTGGAGAAACCACAAATAGTTGTTGTTCAAAATTTCGAGGGTAAAGATCTAGATCGCTTATCTTTAGTATAAATTTATATTAAGTATTAGTGTTCTCATCAAGCGTGTCACGTATTTAGGTATCGACAAGCTGGAAAGTATAATTCTCACCGTAATCAGGTGTGTAATTTCACACTTATCTCATGGGTTAGATATTGTACGGTAAGCAAATAGAATAAAAATCGTAAAGTTGGTAAAATTTGAAAATACGGTATATTAACTCTTTTTGTGTAAATGCATGAAATCGGTATTAAAGTTGTGGAAATTACGGAATTGCCCTTAATGGGCTATTTGGTTAAAAAGTGATATTTGGGCCCCATGTGATATTTTGGGCCATACGAATTATTTTGATAAATTGGCCAAGTGTGAAATTGAAAAGGGCCTCTGCCAAATCTAGTTCGGGTGGCTCTGCCACAATCTAGTTCAGGTGGCTCTGCCACAATCTAGTTCGGGTGGCTCAGCCACAAACATTTAAATGGCTTTATGCCTGCGATTGGTGTGTTGGCGGGGTGGGTTGACTTGATCCCCACAGGTGTGCTGGTTGGTACGGGTGGTGTGTAGCGGATGGAAATTTAGGCTTGGTTGGGAATTTCATATCACATGCATTTTATATTTGATATATATTATACATTTGTAAATGGGCTCAAGCCCAATTATATGCTTAAATGATTCTGGCCCAGTGGACACAGTAAGTGGGTTACACACTGAGTTCTAAGTAACTCACCCAGTTTTTCTTACCCTTCTCAAGTAATGATAATTGATGGAGGCTTGGGCCGGGGATGACTTCGTGAGGAGGCCATACTATGAATGATGGTTTATATAAACTTTGAACTTCTTTTAAGTATTTTTATTTAAGTATTATATCAGTTGCAATGTAATAAGGCCTCTGGTATTGTTTCATGGATTTTTATTTCGTGGATGGATTTTAATATGTTTTAGATACTTAAATGGGGCTGTTTTAATTTTTATAAATATTTTCTTAAACTTGCGTATAAAAATGGGGTTTTTCTTAAATATCACTAACTCATAAAATTTGTGTGAAAATTCTTTTATGAATTTATTTCAACCAATTATTTCTCCGAAAATCAAATTATAAACCCTGATGTTTTCAAAATCATGGATTTTAAATTAATCTTGATTTTTAATAAACTCCATCTCCAAAATCGTTTTGAAGATTTGTTTTCTTCAATTATTGACAACTAGATGAAAGTTCGATTTGTGTGGCATGCCAAATCTGGACTTAACGCATAGGTCGGGTTTTGGGTGTTATATTTTGGTTTTCTTTTTAAATGGACTTTAGAATTTGGATATAGATTTAAAATTAGTTGTGCATGGTTTAAGATACAAATGGGCTTGTGGCCCAGTGGCAAAGTGGCGCCACTTAAAGAGCAGGGAAGTAGCATCAACTGAGGAGGCCCAAATTCAAGTTGCATGAAGCCCAATTATTTTAATTAAAATTTTTGCATTAGGGTTTTATTCTCCCATTCTCTTCTTTATTTTCGGCATTTAGGGTTTTCATCTTTTCTCTTTTCCTTCTTTTCTGAATAAAAGCCGAAAACTCCCTTAAGCATTCTTTCTTTTCACATCTGTCTGCCATAGCCGAATCTGCCCTAGCTTTGCCGAAATTCTTCGTTTTCCTATATCGTTCCTATCACTTCTTTACGTTTGATATTACTCTTTTCTCTCAATCATCTCCTTCTCAAAAGCCGAAACTTTATAGATCTCTCGAGATCAACTTTTCTTTTTTATCTTCTCAAAAGCCGAAACTTCATAGATCTCTTGAAATCATCTTTTCTTTTTGATCTTCTCAAAAGCCGAAACTTTATAGATCTCTTGAGATCATCTTTTCTTTTTTATCTTCTCAAAAGCCGAAACTTTATAGATCTCTTGAGATCATCTTTTCTTTTTGATCTTCTCAAAAGCCAAAATCTTCTAGGAGTTGCCGAATTCTCTGTAAAGGTAGGTGCCGATTTCTTCTGATCTATTCTTTTTCTCTTTCGGTTTTTAGAAGACAAAGCCGAAAGGCTAATGGATTGTTGGTTTCCTGTGTTTACGTGTTGGGCGACATTCGGGAATTGAAGTAGATTGCTTAGATCTAAAAGCCGGAACCGCTAATCTCTAAACCTCATATCTCTCTTTTCAGGATTTCAAGGTAAGGGGTTCTCTTTAGATTCTCGTTAGATTCACTATCGTAATTGTGATCTTAACCATATATTATGATGGTAGCAACTGATAAGGTCTTTCGATGGAATCACATGTCGATCAGGCGAAGGAAGGGATTGGATCTGTAAACCCAATCCCTAAGTTTAAGAAACGAGCAGTGTCAGCAGTTCGAGATTGGCCACAGGTTTGTGGACCGGCGTCAGAACAAAATCTTAGACAGTTAGTAGTCGTATCGGCTTCTGATAGTGTCGACATAGAAGGTCTTGTCTTGACTGTAATCGGGTGTGTAGATCTCTAACACACTAATTAATCTGTACTAAATATATGTTATGGGTGAAAAGCCAAAAAAAGGTTGTATAGTAATCTGTACTAAATATATGTTATGGGCTAAAAGTCGTAAAAAGGCTGTATAGTAATCTGTACTAAATATATGTTATGGGCTAAAAGCCGGAAAAAAGGCTTATAGACAGTCGGATTACCCAAAAAGGGTAGGCAAGGGATGCCAGGTACATAATCATAGAATCTTCTCTATGTGTATCGATGTATGTGATAGACTGTGAACTTTTAGGTAGTATATTGTTTTGATTCTGTATGTATGTATGCATGGGATGGGATTAATATGATGAAGGGGAAGAGCATGTTAATAGGCCATTTGGAGATCGGTGGTTAAACCACGAATTGTAAAATTAGGTCACAATAGTGATCGGTGGCTGAGCCACATTATATTATGAGGTCACATAGTGATCGGTGGCTAAGCCACGTTAAATTTATTCCTGATTGATAGGAATAGGCAGCATGACTGTCGATATGGTGTGTAGCGGTTGGTGGGTTGATTGTAGAAATCCCCAAGGTGTGTTGGCTGGTATGGGCTGGTGTGTAGAGGATGGACTATTAGGTTTGGGTTGGGCCATGTTGCATGAAAATATTTTGTTGCCATTATGTTTGGGCCAAGGCCCATAATGTGTTTGTGGGCCTCACGCCTTTTATGTGTTTTCGGGATTTGCACACTGAGTCTTGGTGACTCACCCTTTATTTTCCTAACTTTTCAGATGAGCAGTAGATCGTGGACATGGGAGCCGAGGCGGACTCGAGGGGTCATCAAGTTTTTATTTCCATAAATTATTTTTTTCGATTTTTCTTTAAGTTTTAATTTTGAGAATGTTTATGTAATAAGGCCCATAGCATAGGTTATCAATTTACATTTGTTAATGTCTTCATTCATTATAAACTTATTTCGATTTTTTAAGTTTAATTTTGAAATGTTTTTAAAAGAAATAGGTTTCAATACATTTTTAATGTCTTCATTCATTATAACTTATGTTCTAAGGCTTATTATAAGTAGAAATAAAAATGAAATGTTCAAACAAGTCATTTTTAAAAAGAAAAACTTCAGAGGTTTTCTACAAATAACACTTATTTAACGAATACCTACTTAAACAAACTGAGATTTCAAATCCCTTCAATGAGAAGTTTTCAAGTATTAATCCTTAGCATACCATATCTGGTCGTGACGTTTGGGCCAGGTTTGGGGTGTTACATTTTGGTATCAGAGCCAAGGTTCAAAAACTCGACTGTGGGTATGAGGTCCAAAAATATTTTCAAAAGTTGGTTTGGAAAATGGTTTAGAAAAATATATATCTGTTTTCTGGAAGTATGGCACCCGAGTCTCCGGCACCAATCCGCACTGTAAGTTTCCTGATACTTTGCTTTGTTATATGCTGTATTTTTGGTATCTATTCTGTCTGTTTGGTTTGGATGTGATGTTCAGATATAGAGTTGGTTGCAATGGCTAGGTATTTTTGAGTATGTGTAGGAGTTCTAAATTCTAGTTAAAAGTATATAGTGTTATTAAGATCAGAGTGAGCAGCAAGAGCGTAGTGTGGTAGGTTGGGATGTGTGACTGTTTGTTAGTTGGAAATTTCGAGGACGAAATTTCTTTAAGGAGGGTAGATTTGTAACATCCCGAATTTGGGCCTAGTAGGATTGAGCCCAATTGGCTTTGAGCGTAGTAGCGTTTAAAATTTTTGGAGAACAAGAGATCGACTTTAGTGCAAGTTGGACCTATTGGATAAGTGATTTTGGAATGTTAGAGGGCTTCTATGAAATCCCGAGATCAAACTTTGGCTTTAAGGAAATTTTGGTTTTCTTTTTAAATGGACTTTAGAATTTGGATATAGATTTAAAATTAGTTGTGCATGGTTTAAGATACAAATGGGATTGGCCCAGTGGCAAAGTGGCGCCACTTAAAGAGCAGGGAAGTGGTGTCAACTGAGGAGTCCCAAATTCAAGATGCATGAAGCCCAATTATTTTAATTAAAATTTTTGCATTAGGGTTTTATTCTCCCATTCTCTTCTTTACTTTTGGCATTTAGGGTTTTCATCTTCTCTCTTTTCCTCCTTTTTTGAATAAAAGCCAAAAACTCCCTTAAGTATTCTTTTTTTTCACATTTGTCTGCCATAGCCGAATCTGCCCTAGCCTTGCCGAAATTCTTCTTTTTCCTATACCGTTCCTATCACTTCTTTACGTTTGATATTACTCTTTTCTCTCAATCATCACCTTCTTAAAAGCCGAAACTTTATAGATCTCTTGAGATCATCTTTTCTTTTTGATCTTCTCAAAAGTTGAAACTTCATAGATCTCTTGAGATCATCTTTTCTTTTTGATCTTCTCAAAAGCTGAAACTTTATAGATCTCTTGAAATCATCTTTTCTTTTTTATCTTCTCAAAAGCCGAAACTTTATAGATCTCTTGAGATCATCTTTTCTTTTTGATCTTCTCAAAAGCCGAAGTCTTCTAGGAGTTGCCGAATTCTCTGTAAGGTAGGTGCAGATTTCTTCTGATCTATTCTTTTTCTCTTTCAGTTTGTAGAAGACAAAGCCTAAAGGCTAATGGATTGTTGGTTTCTTATGTTTACGTGTTGGGCGACATTCGGGAATTGAAGTAGATTGCTTGGATCTAAAAGCCGGAACCGCTAGTCTCTAAACCTCATATCTCTCTTTTTGGGATTTCAAGGTAAGGGGTTCTCTTTAGATTCCCGTTAGATTCGCTATCGTAATTGTGATCTTAACCATATGTTATGATGGTAGCAACTGATAAGGTCTTTTGATGGAATCACATGTCGATCAGGCGAAGGAAGGGATTGGATCTGTAAACCTAATCCCTAAGTTTAAGAAACGAGCAGTGTTAGCAGTTCAGGATTGGCCACCGGGTTGTGGACCAGTGTCAGAACAAAATCTTAGACAATTAGTAGTCGTATCGGCTTCTGATAGTGTCGACATAGAAGGTCTTGTCTTGACTGTAATCAGGTGTGTAGATCTCTAACACACTAATTAATCTGTACTAAATATATGTTATGGGCTAAAAGCCGGAAAAAGGCTGTATAGTAATCTGTACTAAATATATGTTATGGGCTAAAAGCCGGAAAAAGGCTGTATAGACAGTCGGATTACCCAAAAAGGGTAGGCAAGGGATGCCAGGTACGTAATCATAGAAACTTCTCTATGTGTATCGATGTATGTGATAGACTGTGAACTTTTAGGTAGTATATTGTTTTGATTCTGCATGTATGTATGCATGGGATGGGATTAATATGATGAAGGGGAAGAGCATGTTAATAGGCCATTTGGTGATCGGTGGTTAAACCACGAATTATAAAATTAGATCACAATAGTGATCGGTGGCTGAGCCACGTTATATTATGAGGTCACATAGTGATCGGTGGCTAAGCCACGTTAAATTTATTCCTGATTGATAGGAATAGGCAACATGACTGTCGATATGGAGTGTAGCGGTTGGTGGGTTGATTGTAGAAATCCCCAAGGTGTGTTGGCTGGTACGGGCTGGTGTGTAGAGGATGGACTATTAGGTTTGGGTTGGGCCATGTTGCATGAAAATATTTTGTTGCCATTATGTATGGGCCAAGGCCCATAATGTGTTTGTGGGCCTCACGCCTTTTATGTGTTTTTGGGATTTGCACACTTAGTCTTGGTGACTCACCCTTTATTTTCCTAACTTTTCAGATGAGCAGTAGATCGTGGACATGGGAGCCGAGGCGGACTCGAGGGGCCATCAAGTTTTTATTTCCATAAATTATTTTTTTCGATTTTTCTTTAAGTTTTAATTTTGGGAATGTTTATGTAATAAGGCCCATAGCATAGGTTATCAATTTATATTTGTTAATGTCTTCATTCATTATAAACTTATGTTCTAAGGCTTATTTATAAGTAGAAATAAAAATGAAATGTTCAAACAAGTCGTTTTTAAAAAGAAAAACTTCAGAGGTTTTCTACAAATAACACTTATTTAACGAATACCTACTTAAACAAACTGAGATTTCAAATCCCTTCAATGAGAAATCTTCAACTATTAATCCGTAGCATACCAGATCTGGTCCTGACGTTTAGGCCGGGTTTGGGGTGTTACATTTTGGTATCAGAGCCAAGGTTCAAAAACTCGGCTGTGGGTATAAGGTCCAAAAATATTTTCAAAAGTTGGTTTGGAAAATGGTTTAGAAAAATATATATCTGTTTTCTGGAAGTATGGCACCCGAGTCTCCGGCACCAATCCACACTGTAAGTTTCCTGATATTTTGCTTTGTTATATACTGTATTTCTGGTATCTATTCTGTCTGTTTGGTTTGGATGTGATGTTCAGATATAGAGTTGGTTGCATATGAAATATTTGTCTGCTTTAATGGCTAGGTATTTTTGAGTATGTGTAGGAGTTCTAAATTCTAGTTAAAAGTATATAGTGTTATTAAGATCAGAGTGAGCAGCAAGAGCGTAGTGTGGTAGGTTGGGATGTGTGACTGTTTGTTAGTTGGAAATTTCGAGGACGAAATTTCTTTAAGGAGGGTAGATTTGTAACATCCCGAATTTGGGCCTAGTAGGATTGAGCCCAATGGGCCTTGAGCGTAGTAGCGTTTAAAATTTTTGGAGAACAAGAGATCGACTTTAACGCAAGTTGGACCTATTGGATAAGTGAATTTGGAATGTTAGAGGGCTTTTATGAAGTCCCGGGATCAAACTTTGGCTTTAAGGAAATTTTGGTTTTCTTTTTAAATGGACTTTAGAATTTGGATATAGATTTAAAATTAGTTGTGCATGGTTTAAGATACAAATGGGCTTGTGGCCCAGTGGCAAAGTGGCGCCACTTAAAGAGTAGGGAAGTGGCGTCAACTGAGGAGGCCCAAATTCAAGATGCATGAAGCCCAATTATTTTAATTAAAATTTTTGCTTTAGGGTTTTATTCTCCCATTCTCTTCTTTATTTTTGGCATTTAGGGTTTTCATCTTCTCTCTTTTCCTCCTTTTCTGAATAAAAGCCGAAAACTCCCTTAAGCATTCTTTCTTTTCACATTTGTCTACCATAGCCGAATCTGCCCTAGCCTTGCCGAAATTCTTCTTTTTCCTATACCGTTCCTATCACTTCTTTACGTTTGATATTACTCTTTTCTCTCAATCATCTCCTTCTCAAAAGCCGAAACTTTATAGATCTCTTGAGATCATCTTTTCTTTTTGATCTTCTCAAAAGTCGAAACTTCATAGATCTCTTGAGATCATCTTTTCTTTTTGATTTTCTCAAAAGCTGAAATCTTCTAGGAGTTGCCGAATTCTCTGTAAGGTAGGTGCTAATTTCTTCTGATCTATTCTTTTTCTCTTTCGATTTGTAGAAGACAAAGCCTAAAGGCTAATGGATTGTTGGTTTCTTGTGTTTACGTGTTGGGCGACATTCGGGAATTGAAGTAGATTGCTTGGATCTAAAATCCGGAACCGCTAGTCTCTAAACCTCATATCTCTCTTTTTGGGATTTCAAGGTAAGGGGTTCTCTTTAGATTCTCGTTAGATTCGTTATCGTTAATAGGTCACTTGGTGATCGGTGGTTAAACCACGAATTGTAAAATTAGGTCACAATAGTGATCGGTGGCTGAGCCACGTTATATTATGAGGTCACATAGTGATCGGTGGCTAAGCCACATTAAATTTATTCCTGATTGATAGGAATAGGCAGCATGACTGTCGATATGGTGTGTAGCGGTTGGTGGGTTGATTGTAGAAATCCCCAAGATGTGTTGGCTGGTACGGGCTGGTGTGTAGAGGATGGACTATTAGGTTTGGGTTGGGCCATGTTGCATGAAAATATTTTGTTGCCATTATGTATGGGCCAAGGCCCATAATGTGTTTGTGGGCCTCACGCCTTTTATGTGTTTTCGGGATTTGCACACTGAGTCTTGGTGACTCACCCTTTATTTCCCTAACTTTTTAAATGAGCAGTAGATCGTGGACATGGGAGCTGAGGCAGACTCGAGGGGCCATCAAGTTTTTATTTCCATAAATTATTT
This sequence comes from Gossypium australe, assembly GCA_005393395.2. NCBI lineage: Eukaryota > Viridiplantae > Streptophyta > Magnoliopsida > Malvales > Malvaceae > Gossypium > Gossypium australe. The sequence continues at coordinate 42,940,332 of CM016620.1, read as the reverse complement.
TTTTCGATTTTTCTTTAAGTTTTAATTTTGGGAATGTTTATGTAATAAGGTCCATAGCATAGGTTATCAATTTATATTTGTTAATGTCTTCATTCATTATAAACTTATGTTCTAAGGCTTATTTATAAGTAGAAATAAAAATGAAATGTTCAAACAAGTCGTTTTTAAAAAGAAAAACTTCAGAGGTTTTCTACAAATAACACTTATTTAACGAATACCTACTTAAACAAACCGAGATTTCAAATCCCTTCAATGAGAAGTTTTCAACTATTAATCCGTAGCATACCAGATCTGGTCGTGACGTTTGGGTCGGGTTTGGGGTGTTACATAAAGTATGGCCTCCACCGAGTCATCCATGGCCCCAAGTCCTCAATACTGAGCATTACCTGCAAGGATTAAGAAAAAGGGGTGAGTTACAAGAACTCTGCGTATAATCCCCCTTACCTTCATCCACTGTGCCTGAACCCGTATAGCAACATCTTGGGCCTAAGGCCATTTACATAACAGTAATTAAATGAAATGTATGCAACCCCAACCCATCCATCCATCCATCACACCCCCGACCAGCCAATCACACCTGTGGGGATCAAGTCAACCCACCCCGCCGCTCACGCCAATTTGCAGTCAAGCTGCTAAAGTATATTATTTTTGTGGCCATGCCACCGAAATCATAATTAAGCACAATAATAAGCGAATTGTGGCTATGCCACCAGGCTACACTGCTCTCTATACAATTTTTCCCACCCCATGCAATATGTAAAGATGCAACATAATAACAATATATCCACATATATAACAACCATTAATCTAACAAAATATTTCGGTGAATTGGCCCATTCAAACACTTTGGTAATTCGGCCCACTAAGGCATTCTAGCAAATCGGCCCGTTAGGGCATTTTGGTAAATCGGCCCAGAGGGGCATTTTGGTAAATCGGCCCATAGGGGCATTTTCATAAGACAACTATTAGAGCTTTTTAGTAATTCGACCCATAAGGGCATTTTTGTAATTTAGCAATTAATACCGATTTTGACAGATCTTTAGAATTAATGTTGTTTAAGCAAGTTGCTCGATTCATGCCATATTACGATTATTAGATTCGTAAGCAATAATGATCTATTTTTCCAACATGATGGTGAATCACGAATCTACAAGATTTCGGTCTGAGATTACACACCTGATTACGGTAAGGACTAAACCTTCTTGATCGTCGGCACCCTTAGTATCATGAATGATCACGATTTGCCTACTCTCACCAGAAGATGGTCCACAACCTGGTGGAAAATCCCGAACTGCCGATACTGCCCTACGTTTGAACTTGGGAGTAGAGATTGCAAGTCCACTCCCTTTTTACCCTCCTATCGATTTTCCTTTAATAACGCTACCACTTGCCTCTATTGAAAGAGTCTCGATCAGAATAATACTATGATGAGAGAAAGTAGTTATCTAAGGAGAGGGTTTCGGCTTACCACTACTTCCGAAGGATCAACGAGTAGAGAAGAACGAGTGATTTAGTCCCTATAATAATCGATTAGTCAAATCTATCGATCTGTTTTAGCAAAATAACCAAGTAGCGATATCGAATGGACTAAGAAGAGACTCCTTACCTTAATCGATGATGAACCCGATTCCCACCGATTCAACTTATGGCTGCGGATGAGTCGGCAAAGATGAGAGATTCGGCTTGCCTACTATAACATTACAATAGAAAGAGATCACGATATGAGGGACTAGGAGAGAGTGGTGTTTTGTTTTAGAGAACCATCCGAATGATAAGGGGCACATAATCGGCCATGAAGGAAAGAAGATGAAAAGAAGAGAATGAAACCACTTACCCGATTTGGTCAAGGAAGAGAGTGCCCAACACGTAAAAGAAAATGAAGAAGAGATAAATTGTTTAAAGGTTCAGCTATTTAGAGAGAAAAGAACAAGCAAGATTCGGCTATAAAAAATATTGACTAAAGAAAATGAGAGAAGGGTTGAAGAAATGGTGAAAAAGAAAAGAAGGGATGGAAAAAGAAGTGTTAGAGAGTTTCGGCCAACACCAAGGAAAAGATGAGCAAAATGGCTTGAGTGTTTCGGCAAGACAAGAGAAAAAGGTTGGAAAAGAAGGCACAAAATGTTCAAAAAGAATAAAAACTTTGCATGCACAACACTTGCAAAATGGCCATAGGAAATTCGGCTCCCAAAATTCCCCTACCAAAACCGTATGCCCCCTAACCAAAAAGATTTTAGTTGACCAAATTTCTTTCCCCATGCACCTCCCTAAGATTCGGCCAACATATCCCCCCTTATCTCTTTCCTTTACTTCTTTCCTTATTTTTCCCTTGATCTCCTCCTTACTCTTTTCCTTAGTCTTCTTTCCATCATTTGAAAGTCTTCCTTTCCTTCTTTAGAGCCATGGCCGACACTTGCCATCTTCCACCTGATTAGCACAAAAATTAATCCAAAATTTACAATAAGTGGGATTCGAACTCCACCCCTTTAGATCCTTCATGTGACGCCACACAACTCTGCTACTAGCTCCACTTGTGTTAGCAAAATACACACTTATTCTTTTAAGTCTTGATGTCGCTTACCTTCTCCCCCCTTAAGTGCTTAAACACAAAAATTCTACTAAGGCCCAACTCAACCCCAAGCCTTCTTAGGGTCCCTAAACATACAAACTAACACTCTTAGCTAGCCTAACGCATGGTATAATGCAAAACATAAAATCCCGAATTTCAGGATGTTACATCACATGAATCTATTACAAAAGTAGGCAACCCTAAATATTCAAGTGGGTGGTGAAAAGATTGGAAATCCAACATTTGTCAAACCCCCAAATTGCATTCATCAAACTTCATTATTGTTGTTCTAATTTTATTTTCATGATAATTACCAAATTGGGCAAACTTTAGTTCTACAAGGGTTGGTCTTGTAGAAAACCTCAACATATTGGCAATTTGGGTTGTTGTCAACACTTAGATAAGACATGAGACCTTCGTTATCCATCACACGGTAATTTTCATTTTAACCTCTTAAAAGTTTACACTATATCTTCAATTCTGTAATCAATTTTGCCTCAAATTTTGAGTTTTAATATTTAAAAATGAAATGAAAAAAAATCATATGACATAAGAACTTCGGTATGCATCACATAGTAAATTTCTTTTTTAACCTCTTAAAAAAGTATACTTTATCTTTGATTCCGTAATGGACTTCGCCTCAAAATTTGAGTTTCAATATTTAAAAATGATATTGAAAATAAATCATAAGACATAAGAACTTTTTTTTTTTTTTTACAATGCTAAGACAAGAACTTCATTATGCATCACAAGGTAAGTTTCCATTTTAACCTCTTAAAAATATATAATTTATCTTTGATTGGTAACGGACTTCGCCTCAAAATTCGAGTTTCAATATTTAAAAATGAAATAAAAAAAGAATCATAAGACATGAGAACTTATCTGTGCATCACATGGTTAATTTCCATTTTAACCTCTTAAAAGTTTATACTATATCTTTCATTATGTAACCGAATTCGCCTAAAAATTTGAGTTTTAATATTTAAAAATGAAATTGAAAAAAAAAAATCATGCGACATAAGAACTTTGTTGTGCATCACATGGTAAATTTCCATTTTAATCTCTTAAAAATATGTACTTTATTTTTGATACAATAACAGACTTTGTCTCAAAATTTGAGTTTCAATATTTAAAAATGAAATTGAAAAAAAAGATCATATGACATAAAAACTTCGCTATGCATCACATGATAAATTTCCAAATTAACCTCTTAAAAATTTATACTTATCTTTGATTCCGTAACGGACTTGGCCTCAAAATTTGAGTTTCAATATTTAAAAATGAAATTAATAAGAATCATAAGACACGAGAACTTCGCTATACATCACGTTGTAAATTTCCATTTTAACCTTTTAAAAATTTATACTTTATCTTTGATTCTATAACCGACTTCGCCTAGAAATTCGAATTTTAATATTTAAAATTGAAATTAAAAAGAATCGTAAAACACAAGAACTTTTTTGTGCATTACATGGTAAATTTCCCTTTTAACCTCTTAAAATTTTATAATATATCTTTGATTCTGTAACCGACTTCGGCTCAAAATTCGAGTTTTAATATTTAAAAATGAAATTTAAAGCATCATAAGACATAGGAACTTCGCTATGCATCACATGGTAAGTTTCCTTTTTAACCTCTTAAAAATTTATACTTTATCTTTGATTCCGTAATGGACTTGGCCTCAAAATTTGAGTTTCAATATTTAAAAATGAGATTAGTAAGAATTATAAGATACGAGAACTTCGCTATGCATCACATTGTAAATTTTCATTTTAACCTCTTAAAAAATTATACTTTATCTTTGATTTTAGTAACTGACTTTGCCTCGAAATTTGAATTTTAATATTTAAAATTGAAATTAAAAGGAATCATAAGACACGAGAACTTCGTTGTGCATCACATGGTAAATTCTCATTTTAACCTCTTAAAATTTTATAATATATCTTTGATTCTGTAACTGACTTCGCCTCAAAATTTGAGTTTTAATATTTAAAATGAAATTAAAAAACATCATAAGACATATGAACTTCGCTTTCCATCACATGGTAAATTTCCTTTTTAACCTCTTAATAATTTATATTTTATCTTTGATTCCGTAACAGACTTAGCCTCAAAATTCGAGTGTCAATATTTAAAAATGAAATTGAAAAAAAATCATAAGACACGAGAACTTCGCTATGCATCAATTATAAATTTCCATTTTAACCTTTTAATACTTGACCTTTGATTCTGTAACAGGCTTCAACCCAAAATTTGAGTTTTAATATTTAAAAATGAAATTTAAAAAAATCATAAGACATAAGAACTTTGCTATGCATCACATGGTAAATTTCCATTTTAACTGCTTAAAAATTTATACTTTATCTTTAATTCCGTAACGGGTTTCGCCTCAAAATTCGATTTTCAATAATTAAAAATAAAATTGGAAAACAATCATAAGACATAAGAACTTCACATTGTAAATTTTCATTTTAACCTCTTCAAAATTTATACTTTATTTTTTATTCCGTAACGACTTCGCTTCAAAGTCCAAGTTTTAATATTTAAAAATGAAATTGAAAAGAAAATTATAAGACATAAGAACTTCGCTATGCATCACATGATAAATTTCCATTGTAACCTCTTAAAAATTTATACTTTATCTTTAATTATGTAACGGACTTCGCTTTAAAATTCGAGTTTCAATATTTAGCAATGAAATTAAAAAGAATCATAAGACATGAGAACTTCGCTTGCATCACATGGTAAATTTCCATTTTAACTTGTTAAAAGTTTATACTTTATCTTTGATCCTGTAACCGATTTCGCCTCAAAATTCGAGTTTTAACATTTAAAAATTAAATTTTAAAAAATCACAAGACATAAGAACTTTGGTATGCATCACATGGCAAATTTCCTTTTTAACCTCTTAAAAATTTATACTTTATCTTTGATTTTGTAACGGACTGCGCCTCAAAATTTGAGTTTCAATATTTAAAAATGAAATTGAAAATAAAGTCATAAGACATAAGAACTTCGCCTTGAAATTTGAATTTTAATATTTAAAAATGAAATTAAAAAAAAAATCATAACACACTTGAAGTTTGCTATGCATTAGATCGTAAGTTTCCATTTTAACCTCTTAAAAGTTAATATTTTATTTTTAATTTCGTAACGGATTTCACCTCAAAATTTGAGTTTCAATATTTAAAAATAAAATTAGAAAGAATCATAAGACACGAGAATTTCTCTATGTATCTCATTCTAAATTTCTATTTTAATCTCTTAAAAATTTATAATTTATCTTTTAATTTTGTAACCAATTTTGCCTCAACATTAGTATTTTAATATTTAAAGTTCAAATAAAAAAATGATAAAACACGATAAATTTGTTATGTATCACATGAATCTGTTACAAAAGTAGGCAACCCTAAATATCCTAGTGGGAGGTGAAAAGATCGGAAATCCAACATTTGTCAAACCCCCTAATTGCATTCATCAAACTTCATTATTGTAGTACTAATTTTGTTTTCATGATAATTACCAAATTGGGCAAACTTGAGTTCTACAAGGGTTGGTCTTTTACGAAACCGCAACATATTGGCAATTTGGGTTGTCCTCAACAATTACATATAGCTAAGTATCAAGGTCCCAACTTTGTCTTGTTCTAAGGAACACCATAAATGTGTAATTAACTCATCAAATTTGAAAGGATGAAGCCCTTCATCAAGCAATCAATGACAAAAAAAGGGTAGACCCCTCTCACAGAATTTGCATATTTATATAAATTTTAATGATCTAAAAATATCATGTTTAAATTGTTTATCCTCTCATGTTTTAGGTAAAATTTAAAAAACATAAAAAATCATTAAATCATTAAATCATTAAATTTAAAAAAAAACTTTTAAAATTTTTTTTCACACTTTGTGTTTCTTTTTTTAGAAAAATTCTTTTGAAATCAGTGAGGAAACGTTAGAAATCGATTTGGAGGAAATCAAATTTCCTTCTCTCCTCTAAAATTTGTTTTATTTTATAATCTCTTGTGGGATGTTTTATTTTGATGAAAAAAATAAAATAAACCATTATATTTGTATTGTATTTATTTAATCTACTACCATCCATCCCCCCTTTCCCTTGCGTTTTTTTCTCCTTCTTCATATCTTACCTGCAGAATGACAAGTGGCATTTAACTCTCACACATTAGTCATTAGTTGTCTCCAACTCAAGGCAATGCCTTATTTCATTTTCTTGTGTCATTTTCTCAGCACCGCAGATGTGTCTGTGTTTTGGCTTTCTTCAATTTAATGAACCGCTTCACATGCATAGGGGACAGTTTAGTTTTTGTGCGTGTCAATATTTTAAGGGGGGCATTCATAGGTTAAATTTAAGCAAGTATACTAAATTTTATTATAATTTAAATAATTAATTTTATAAATATAAAATATCAGACAACTAAATAAAGGGGACAGAATCCTAAATTTGCAAGTCACCTTGCAATTTGATGTCCAAGTGGCGAACATTCAAATGTGTTTCAAAACTGGGTATTAATAAACGTAACAAAGTCTTGTCACTTATGGCTCTTCCTCATTAATATCTCTTTCTTTGGATTCATTTTCTTTTCTTATGTAAGCAAAATAAGAAAACCGCAATTTTCCTTTTACATGTTAACCTTAACCTATTGGGAGTGTTTTTTTTTTTTGGTAGAATTAAAGTGTATATTTTTACAATAAGAAAAATGTAAATTTATTATCTTAATAGTTTATATCTTTATATTTTTAAAAAATTTTTATTATTTTTTTGAAATTAAAGTACAATTTTACTATTATTAAATTATAAATTTTCATTTTAAATTGAAAAAAATAAAAAAAAGTAAACTTTGTTTTATTGTTTTTGGATTAGACTATAAATTGAATATATCACCGCTTCCAACTTAAACATTGTTTTGAAAAGAAAGGGAAATGAAATGCGTAACTGGAACATCAAAATTGAAAAAAAGGAGGATCTTTTTTAAAGAAAAAGAGATGAAATAGTTAGGTAAGTGTTTGAAATTTTTGTAGTTGATTGGAAGAAGGTGTCAATGGGAAAAGGTTTTTTGTCCGAACATGGTATACCATTAACGACTTGTTACAATCAATCACTGATTTAGAGAGTCTACCCATAATGTCTCAAATACAACACTTAATCACCGTTTACATTTTACCTTATTTATAAGCTTGCTTCAGGAAGAAAAATTTCGAATTGATATAAAAATTTTGGTTATTCAATATCTATTTTTATTTCATTTATAATTATTTATGATATAAAAATAAATGTTTTATATTTAAAATAAGAAAAATAATTTAATAATTCTTGAAAAATTATTTAAATATTTACGAACAAAGCTTTAAAATTTTATCAAATAATACTCCAAAATAATAAAATAAAGCTCATTTTGTCAAAATAAATTTAAAAATTAAAAAAAAACCAAAACAAAAAACCAATCGAATCAAATTGAATTATGATACATGATTTATAAAATTAAAAATAATGTAATCGAACCAAATCAATATCACTGTTAGTGCACTTATTTATGCTTTCTCTCACTTCTTGGCAAGTATACTTTTTTCGACTTCTATCTATATTGCTCAAATTTCTTCTATTTTTCCTTGTATCTCTTTTAGAGTTTTGTTATTTTGAACCATCAGTTTCTTTTGTTCTTGCAAGCAAAATATTTTAATATAATATATACCAATGTTTCTTAAATTTTGTTTAAAAATTACATTTCAATCATTCAACTTTCAAAAAATTACGTAACAATCACTTATATAATCGAGTTATTTGATTTTAGTCACTTGCTCATTAGCTTCGATTAAAAGAATGATGTGACACATTAATTTAAAGGGTCTAACTAATTTGACCCTTGAATTTTAGCTAAAATAATATTTTAATACTTTTAACATTTTCTAATAATTCTAAAAAATAAAAAAAAAACTTTAAAATAATTAAAATTTAGTAAAAATAATAAAAATCTAAAAAACTTACAAAAATTCCAAAATAATAAAAATATTTAAAAAATAATATAATCATTGCTAAACAATCTATTTACAAGAATAAAAATTTCCCATTTTGATGAGATCTAATTCTAATAAAGTTATGGAGTTTTTAAATGTCATTACACACCTTCATATATCCCTGGGACTAAATCCGAGTTGGGTCTTAAGTCCGAAAATATCAAGAGGGGGTTGAATTGGTATTTTAAGAATCTTTGCAAAATTTTCTTACCTTTTCTAAATGATGAGGAAAGGGAAGAAGAGTTTGGACAATTTGATTTATAGTGTTTCAGCTCTATTTGCTTACCTCCATTACTTTAATATACCTCAACTAAGGATTTCTCAATTCACTATGCTTGACTTATTACCTTTCAAGGAAAATGTATAACATTTACAATCCCTAATTTTTTCACAAGGCTAAGATAGAACCTTTTCCCTAGTTTTTAAGGCTTAACTAGAGCCCTTTCCTAGTTTTTTTTTTTTTGGCTCAACTAAAACCCTTTACAAAATACTTGTAACATCCTGAATTAATGGGCCTATGCGTTTAGTGTCTGGATATGTTTAATGTGTTAATTTAACTGTTAGGGGTCCAAATTGGGCTCAGGATGTGGTCAAGGCCTTGGTGAAATTTTTGTTTGGGCACTATAGGGTTTAAAAGGTGGTATTTGTGTTTAAAATATCAAAATGGGCTTGTGGCCCAGTGGTCAGTGGCGCCACTTAGAGAGCAGGGAGGTGACGCCACACAAGGGAGTAAGGGGCCCAAATTTAAGTTTCATGGAGCCCAATTCTTTTAATTTAAGTTAGCTAATTTTTGGGCATTAGGGTTAGGTAGAGTGGATGGCAACAAGGCTCAAAAATAGGAGGATTTATGTGAATAGGATAATGTAGATATTATAGTTGATAATATGGAAGATAAAAGGAGAAAAGATAGGAGCTATCTGCAAGGCTAGGTGTTGGCCGAAATTCCAATCACCTAGAGGAGTGAAGAAATCAGTTTCTTTATGGCAAAGGGGTGCCGAAATTTCCCCTACTATTTGATTAGTTGTTAATTATTAGGAAGGGCATTTTCGGTTTTAAGCAGTAGGTGCCGAAATCTTCTTTAGATAGAGGGGATATCTCTTCAATTCCGGCATTCGGAACCCTATTCTTTTCTTCTTTCCCTGTGCCGAAATTCTCAGTCTTCCTCTGCAATTTCTTTTCTTTTGATTTCTTCAAAAGCCGAAACCTCCCAATCTTCTCAACATCTTTTCTTTCAAAAGTCGAAACCCTGAACTCTCCTCTCATCTCCATAGCCGAATACTCCCTATTCTTTTTGCCGATTTCTTCAACTAAAAGCTGAAACTACTTAGATTTATTCTTATTATCTTCTCTTCTTGATCTTCTAAAAAGCCGAAAACTCCTAGGAATTGCCGAATCTTCCCTAGTAAGGTAAGTGTCGACTCTTGTTATTCCTTAAGATCTCTTTCGGTTTTTAGGAGACAAGGCCGAATGGCCACTTGGTTTGTTTGAGGCTAATATTTACTCTCTTCCTGCATTTTGAGCGGCATTCCGGGAATTGAAGGAAACCAGTTCGTTTAGATCTAAAAGCTGGAAATCGCTAGTCTCTAATTTCGGGATTTCAAGGTAAGGATTTCAATTCTCTTTAAGATGATCAACCGTTTTCTTTTTGTTAGTTGTGCCTTAACCTAATGTTTCGTTACCGGCTTCTGAACAACACTTTAGGCAGATAGCGGTGGTGTTGACTACGGATAGTGTCGACTTAGAGGGTCTCGTTCTAACGGTAATCAGGTGTGTAGATCTCTAACACACTCTTTAACTGTAATTTATGTGTTATGGGCTAAAAAGCCAGAAAATGGCTGTGTAGACAGTCGAATAAAATCCTAAAAGGGTTAGGCAAGGATGCCAGGTACGTAATCATGGACATCTCTATGTGTATCGAAATATATGAAAGTCTGTATGATGTTTTCTTTGTATGTGTATGCATGGGGTGGGATTGATATGATGAAGGGGAAGAAGGTCGCATAGCGATCGGTGGCTTTGCCACATAGGTCACCTAGTGATCGGTCTTTATGACAGGCAGCTCAGCTGTCGAAATGCTACGATGTATTATTAAGGTCACATAGTGGTCGGTGGTTATGCCACGTTTAATGATTCCTGAATAACAGGAATAGGTAGTACGGCTGTCGTTATGGTGTGTAGCGGATGGAGGGTTGATTGTAGAAATCCCCAAGGTGTGATGGTTGGTACGGGTTGGTGTGTAGAGGATGGAATTCTAGGATGGGCTGGGCTATTCATCATTTATGGTTTATCATGTAATTATGATTGTTGCCTTTATGTTTGGGCCAGGGCTCATAATGTGTTTGTGAGCCAAAGCCTTATATGTGTTCTCGGGATTTGCACACTGAGTCTAGGTGACTCACCCTTTTATTTTCCTACTCTTTCAGATGAGCAGTAGATCGTGGACATGGGGGCCGAGACGGTCTCGAGGGGCCATCAAGTCTTTATATTTCTATAGATTATTTTTGGTTTTTCTTTAAGTTTTCTTTTTATTTATTTTGGGAATATTTATGTAATAAGGCCCCATGGTTCATATTCACCTAAGTAGTTTTTATTATTTGCAACTTATGAAATTAGGACAAAGGTTTAATTATACGAAACAATAATAATACAAGTTTTTTTTTCAAACGTCATTTATTATTCAAATATTGTCTAATTAACTTACGATTTCCAAGACCAACAAAGTAAAAGTTTTCAATGTACAACCCGTAGCATACCAGATCCGGTCGAAACGTATGGGCCGGGTTTTAGGTGTTACAATACTTTAGGTTTTATACCTTCAAAACCTTAAGTAGCCTTTTGTAGGTACAAGAAAAAATGTAAACAATAAAAGCCTCTCAAATGTGTGTGTTTATAAGTGTTTACCTTTCTCAAGGAATTGAAATAAGAATGATAAAAAGATTTAACAATAATAACTTAAGAGGTATGTACAAGGGAAAAAAAATGAAGGAATAAAGAATTTGATGTTTTCTCTTGATTTCTATGTTTGAATGTTCTTCTCTTTTGTCTTCAAGTCTTCTTGACTTGAATATATATCCTCTAATTGATTTTTGGAGGTTCGGAGTTGTTGGAGGGAGTTTCTAACCATTAGAAACATTTATTTCGAGTATTTAATGCACCCTATAGCAGTGTGTCTCAAGACACAAACCTCTTGTCTCAAGATAGGAAGAACAAAATATGACTGTTGGAGCTAGAGGCCTCGAGACACAAAGAACTTGTCTTGAGACAATCTATCGAATGTCTCGAGACAAGGTTTCCCTAAAGTAAACATTTAGCTTCAATGTTTGGTTGTCTCAAGATAGAATACCTTCTGTCTCGAGACAGGGTCCCCCTATAGCTTACCTTGGCTTTGATGTTTGCTGGTCTTGAGACAAAGTGATTTATGTCTCGAGATAGAGTTCCTTTGAACAATTTTTATCTTCAATGTTCGTCTGTCCCCTGACAGACATGCTTGTGTCTTGAGACAAGACTGGGAACCTTTAAAAATGTGGCTTTGAAACATTTTAAAGGACTTGAGGGTTCCCAAAAACTTTGTAGAAAGTTTAAATCATTTAGAAACTTTATTTTTGAGTTTGTAACATTTAAAAATATATTTTCATAAGATTAAAATAATTTATGCAAATTTGATTAAGGATTTTTATAATTAAGTTTGTTATATCAAAACTATTAAAAATCAAAGCTAATAATTTCCCCTTTTTTATATAACAAAACTTTTGAAAATTTGCTTTGCATAACTCCCCTAAATCAAATTTTATTTTCAAGTTAAACTCCCCCTTTTTAATTACTTTATGAAGACATTATTTTGAAAGAATTCATTTATAAAGAGACTTTGAAAATCAATATATATAAATCAATACTTATTAGCAATGTTCTTTTTTAAAATGAATTTTTTGTTTTGTCATTGCTTTTAAGTAAATTTCAATATTTTTGCTATTATTTCTCCTATGTCAAAAAGATTGAAAACAAGTTAGGTGGAATATACCAAGGGAGAATAATTGAAAATCAAAGCTCATCGAAGAAAAATGCAATAAAAACAAAATTCAACTATAACAAGAAAAGAAATTTAAAATCATTCATAAACATTAGATAGAGAAATGAGAAAATATGCTAAAGATATAAACATCTTAAACAAAAATAACCTAAAGTAAGTCATTGGAAACATCTAAAATATAAATACCCAAAGCATAAATGACCAATGCAAATATTTACCAACCAAAAACAACCATAAGCCAAATAAGTCCTAAACATCCATTCAAGCCAAAATGCCTAATTAAAACAAAAAAAAAAAACCATCACATGTTTGATGGCAATGGAGGTGGAGAACCAAAATCGAGATAAGAGTATCACCATTTTCTCCTCTAAACCAATAAAATGAATGTCTACTTGATGTGACAAGTCATTAAGCCTAGCATTAAAGTGCCTGGAAAAAGTCTTGACACTATCCGAGACGCCATTTATGGCAGAGGAAAGTGCAAGAGTGAGAGGAGACAATGGCGGATCTAAAGCCAGAGCGTCCGCAAAACCGCCTTGAGTCGTAGGAGGTGGTGCCTCGTGTTTTTGCTCAGGATCATTTTTGTGACCTTGTTGTGGACCTTCACCTTTGTAACACCCTAAACCCAGCCTAGACGTCCAGACCAAGTTCGGAGAGTTACATCACCATTACTAAAATTACTACTATCATAAAGCAGTCGAAATGAATCATTCATCACATAATTTCCATCACAAAAATTAATTAAACATATAATCTTCACAAATACCATAACATCATAGAATACCAAAATCCCTAATAGTAATGCTTAAAAGAAAAATAAAAGCTTGACTTAGCTCCTGCGGCACCGACCCGGTCAAGACTAGGGACCACCTGAAATCCAATCAATAACAAAATGAGTTTGTGAACTCAGTAAAAGAAAGTTTATTCAATTAATACTCGCTTATAAAGTAATTCCAAATTTAGAGATTCGGTTCTATATAAAAGTAATTTCGGTTTAGATTCAGAGCATACGGATTATATATATATGCAATTTCAGTTCATATATGGTACAGATCATATTCAGATGCAACATTCCTATTTTCGTTGACAACACACCGTCTTCGGCCATCCCAACACACCATTATGGACATTCAATGCCTAACTAACCCTGTACACCTTTAGAGTGTTCATTGACACTTTCACAGAGACGCAACTTAGCTGCTACATTAATATACGACAAGCGCCAGAATCAGAGTAATACCCATTTTGGCATAGCCAGGATTTCATAACAGACTTCTTCCCCCTTCACAATATCCCAACACATGCCAATGCAGAACACAAATACCCGTAACATGTATCCAGTCATTCCAACTCATTACACAATTAAATAAGACAGTTCGATATCAGAGTAAGTATAATAGTGCACATATAATTATGTTGCTCACAGATCAATCTTAGAGTATCAGACAGTCCTCATATAATCAAATTTAATTATTCGTACATTAAGGAAGCCAATATCAAGGTTAAGTAACATTCACGGCCTCAAAATTAGCTTCCGAGCCTAATAACCTACCACACAGCTAGGTCACACACCTGTGTGCCTTGCCCGTGTGGTTCCGAAGCATAAACAGTGAGTTACACGGTCTGGACACATGCCCGTGTCCTTACCCGTGTGACTTACATGGCCTGGGTACACACCCGTGTCCCTGGCCGTGTGGTTTTGTACCACAGACAGTGAGTTACATGGCCTGGACACATGCCCGTGTGAACCCTGTACCAATATGGCCACACACGCCCGTGCGGCCCCAAGTCGATGAACAATGAGTTACACGGTCATCCCCACCAGGTCGTGTGCCTGGCCGTGTTGCGTCGACAGCCACCATTTCCGGTGACCGAAACCTGCAAAATTAAGGTTTTTGGTACGCACCTAATTTCGCTTTGACGGAGGAACAACGTGGAGACTACTCGTAACCTAATTAGTCATTCAATAATTAATTACACCATCAATTTCAATATTTTAGCAAAATCAACCTACTGCCAAGATCATGTCGAAAGTTTCAACACAATCCCAACTCAATTCGCATACTCACCTCGTACAAAACTGTAACACCCCAAACCCGACCCATAAGTTTCGATCAGATCTGGTATGCTACGGGTTGTACATTGAAAATTTTTTCTTTGTTGCTTTTGGAAATCGTAAGTTAATTAGACAATATTTGAATAAATAAGTGACATTTAAAAAGGAAACCCTATATTATTATTATTTCGTATAATTAAACCCTTGACATAATTTCATAAGTTGCAAACATTAAAAACTACTTAGGTGAATATAAACTATGGGGCCTTATTACATAAATATTCCCAAAATTAAAAACTTGAAGAAAAACTGAAAATAATCTATAGAATTAAAATTTGATGGCCCCTCGAGTCCGTCTCGGCTCCCATGTCCACGATCTACTGCTCATCTGCAAAGTTAAGGAAAAATAATAGGGTGAGTCACCAAGACTCAGTGTGTAAATCCCGAAGACACATCAAAGGCTTGGCCCACAAACACATTATGAGCCCTGGCCCATACATAAAGGCATCAATCATAAATACATGAAAATAATGAATGATGAATAGCCCAACCCATCCCAGAAATCCATCCTCTACACACCAACCCGTACCAACCATCATACCTTGGGGATTTCTACAATCAACCCGCCAACCGATACACACCATATCGACAGCTGTGCTGCCTGTCTTAAAGACCGATCACTGTGTGACCTATGTGGCAAAGCCACCGATCGCCATGCGACCTTAATAACACATCGTAGCATTTTGACAGCTGAGCTGCCTGTCATAAAGACCGATCACTATGTGACCTATGTGGCAAAGCCACCGATCGCTATGCGACCTTCTTCCCCTTCATCATATCAATCCCATCCCATGCATACATACATGCAAAATCAAACAATGTATTACCTAAGAGATTTCAGTTTATCGCATACATCGATACACATAAAGAGATTTCTATGATTACGTACTTGACATTCTTTGTCTACCCTTTCTGGGTAATACGACTGTTCACATAGCCTATTTTCCGGCTCTTAGCCCACAACACATATATACACATACAGATTTAATAGTGTGTTAGAGATCTACACACCTGATTACCGTTAGAACGAGACCCTCTAAGTCGACGCTATCCTAGCCAACACCACCGCTATCTGCCTAAGGTGTTGTTCAGAAGCCAGTAACGAAACATTAGGTTAAGGCACAACTAACGAAAAGAAAACGGTTGATCATCTTAAGGAGAATTGAAATCCTTACCTTGAAATCCCGAAAAGTGATATGAGATTCAGGGACTAGTGTTTTCGGCTTTTAGATCTAAGAGATCTACTTCAATTCCCGATGTCGCCCAACAAGAAAATACATAAAACCATTAAACCATTAGCTTTTCGGCTTTGTCTTCCAAAAACCGAAAGAGAAAGTGAAGAGATAGGAAAATCGGCACTCACCTTAACACAAAGAATTCGACTACCCCTTTGAGATTTTGGCTTTTTGAGAAGATCAGAAGATGATAGGAATGAGTCTATGTAGATTCGGCTTTTAATGAAGAAATCGGCAGGAAGAAGAAAAGAGAATTTCGACTGACCAGAGGTAGGTTCGGCTTTAGCAAAGATCAACAGAAAAGAATGTAGAAAAAGGATTATGAGGTTTCGACTTTTAGAAGAAAGAAGAGAAAAGAACAATGGAGTTTCGACTTTTGAATCAAAGTGAAGATGAGGGAATAGGGTTAGGAATTTCAGCTTTTACTCAGAGAAGAAGAGAAAGAAAAGATGGAAACCCTAAATGCCGAAAAATAAAGAAGAGAACCCTCACCTGACTATTTAAAGTTTTGGCACTCCTTAGCCATATCAGAAATCGATTTCTCCTCCCCCTCAGAGTTTGAAATCCGGCCACCACTTAGCCTTGCAGATAATTCCTATCTTTTCTCCTTTATCTTCCATATTATCAACTATAATATCTACATTATCCCATTCACATAAATCCTCCTATTTTTGAGCCTTGTTGTCGTCCACTCCACCTAACCCTAATGCCGAAAATTAACTAACTTAAATTAAAAGAATTGGGCTCCATGAAACTTAAATTTGGGCCTCTTACTCCCTTGTGTAGCGTCACCTCCTTGCTCCCTAAGTGGCGCCACTGACCACTGGGCCACAAGCCCATTTTGATATTTTAAACACAGATACCATCTTTTAAACCTTATAGTGCCCAAACAAAAATTTAACTAAGGCTTCAGCCCAATCCTGAGCCCAATTTGGACCCCTAATGCTCAAATTAACTCATTACACATATTCACCCATTAAATGCATAGGCCCAAAAATTCAAGATGTTACAAAAACAGGAGAAATCAGACTAACACAGCTGAATAACGTCTCTTGCAATATCTTCGCCTAAAAAGGCAACCAATTGAATGATTAAACAAAATGCTCAAACAACCGAGCAAAATCCCGTTTCTACAAAATATCGTTAACTTAACGGAACTTGCAAAAAGAGAGGAAAGTAACGACAAAACTAAATCAATAATCTCACAGTCGACCTCACAGGCAACGAAGAACTCCCAATTAACACAGAATTGAATACCGTAGAATGAAAAAGAAAAGAAAAGAAGGAGAACCGGAAAATAAAATAAACTTGGAAAAAAAAACAAAGAAGAAAGCACGATAGAAATTCTTCAGAATATTTTAAGTTAACCACCTCCTTCCAGCATTTGAAAAAAAAAATATTTCCTAACGCACACGATGGGATTTGAATTCGGGACTAGATAGAATACAGACAGATGCTTAACCAGTGAACCAACAGGCTCATTCTTGACACTAATTTACCCAGAATTGGACTTAACTACGAAACATATGGATGAATGTTGTTTTAAAAACAATCACAAAGCTTTTAACGATGCAACTCGAACTCCAGACCTTAAACAGAGAAGCGAAGCACAGAACCAGAGATATAGAAATTTAATTACCTCAGATTCTCAGAATTAAATTCCTAACATTTTGGGGCGTTACAACTCTTACCCCTAAAAGAAATTTTGGCCTCGAAATTTTACTTGAGTTAAACAAATATGGATACAGTAGGCGGATCGATTCTTCAAGTTCCCAAGTGTCTTCCTCCGTGTAACACCCCAAACCCGGCCTAGAAGTTAGGCCCGAATCTGGCGTGTCACATGGAAGTATTTTTTTTTCAAAACCATCTTTGCGATTGTTAAAAACCTGTTTGAGAATTACAGCCTCTTTGTAAAAACCCAAAACACTTAAGCAATTGTTATCTACTTGAAAACGTAATTATCTTTAAAAACCTTTTTGGTTGCGAAAACATATTTGAAATAAATAATTTACGAAAATATGACGTTTGGAAATATAGTTGCAGAAACATTTTGAAAACATTGCGGAAACGTAGATAAAATACAAGTATTTTTGAGAGGTTGATTGATGAGTCGAAAATCGAGGTAGTGAACTTTAACCGTGACTTTTGAAAATGTCATCGATAATTTGAAAGATAATTTCCGAGCAAAATCATTTGTAAAAGTTTGTTATGAAAATAATTTGTTAATCAATTTTTGGAAAACCGTTATTTAGGATTTTTAAAAAAAATCTCATTTAAAATAATGTAGAAAAATAATAAGTACAGCTAAACATAAAACCAAATAAAATATCCCAGAGGCCTTATTACAACTTTAAAACTCGAATAGTAAAAGCAACGAAATAAACGAAAAGGAAATTTAATAAAGTGAGAACCAATTCTGAAGTATGGCCTCCACCCGAGTCATCCATGGCCCAATCACTGAGCATTACCTACAGGGAGTAAGAGAAAAAGGGGGGTGAGTTACAAGAACTCAGTGCATAATCCCCTTACCATCATCCACTGGGTCGGAACACCTTTAGAAAAGACTTGGGCCTGAGCCCATAGAACATAATCTTGGGCTTGAGCCCATTTAGCAATACTTTGGGCCTAAGCCCCTTTTTACATAATAATGTATCAAATATGTCATGTGTATGAAATGCAATTCCCAAATCCATCCTAATAATCCATCCGCTACACACCACCAGTACCAACCAACACACCTGTGGGTGATCTTTAGTCAACCCACCCCGCCAACACACCAAACGTAGGCATTAAGCCATTTATATCAAATTTGTGGACAAGCCACCAGATTAACATAATTTACATGGCATTGCCATATTTCAGATTTGTGGCAGAGCCACCAAATTTATGTAGCAGAGCTGCCAAAACTTCTCTTCATCATTATCCCATCCCATGCAAATCATGTACTTAATGCATAACCATTTACAACAATTTATTCAGATTTTTCTTACAAAAATTATGCCCCATTATAACAATTTATCAAGTTGGCCAATTAAGCAAAATATCATCTTGGCCCATTTCGCAATTTATTTCAAATCGGCCCATATAGCAAATATCAAACGGCCCATATAGCAAATATCAAACGGCCCATATAGCAAATATCAAACGGCCCATATAGCAAATTATCAAATCGGCCCATATAGCAATCTTATCAAAACGACCCATTAACATATTTCAATTCGGCCCTTTAAGGCAATTTATCAAATCGGCCCATTAAGCAATATACAAATCGGCCCATTAAGGCATTATAACCATTCGACCCATTAATCAATATAACAAAATCAGCCCATTAAGGCAATATAACAATTCGGCCCATTAACACTTTGCAAATTGGCCCATTAAGGGCATTTCCATAATTCGGCCCATAAGGGCATTTTCGTAACTAGGCCCGTAAGGGAATTTTTGTAATTCGGCAATCGTACCCGCTAAGGGTAATTCAGTAATCTCGCAACCCAGGGGTATTTCGGTAATTTACCCTCTAAGGGTATTATGGTAATTCCGCAACCAAGTCTTAACTACTAATTTGGGGCATAAAATTTGAAACTGTCCATCTGCGTCATACTGACTAAATTGACCATGACTCGGGTTAAAAAACTCGAAATCTAGATCCATAAATTTTCCTTGAAACTAGACTCATATATCATCTTACTACAATTTTCCCAGAATTTTTGGCTTAACCATTCAGTACAGTTTCTTTCTTAAATTTTCCCCTGTTTCATTGTCCAACGTTTCTGACCTCTCTTACCCAAAATTGAAATATCTCACAATGCAGTTTTCATATGTTGCTCCCACTTGTTTCTAATGAAAATAGGCTCACTAAAGAATCTATACATATAAATTATAACCCATATTTCACTTTTTTATAATTTTATATGATTTTCCAAGACAGATCAGGGGACCACGAAGTCAATCAGAACCAGTCTCACTAAAATTAAGATATCTCAGAATATAAAAATCCTTTTCCTTCTCCGTTTCTTCCTTATCAAAATAGACACAGTAAGCTTTTATTCGATATCTTATTCACTTATTAATCCCCTTTCTCCTATTTTTCGTGATTTTTCAAAAACACATCACTGTTTCTAACCGAAACTGTTTTATTACAAAACATGATTACTACTATAATCATACGCACGCCCGAGTGATTACAGATGCCGGTTTCCGGTTTTCCTCAATATTTTGATTGAATCACAGAACATGTCATACAAACTTTCAGAGATATGTGAGATTACACACCATTTCAAACATGTATTCGGAAAGTACGGGATTAAAGCACGGGATTACACACCTTGATTAGGATTCCCTAAAGAACCACTCTTCGTTGACCCACTATATTCGAAGGATTTGCAAATAGAATATATCGAGTGATTTCGTCTCTAAAATATAATCGATTAGTCGAAACTTCAATCTGATTTGCAACATATCCAAATAGAGATATAGCGAAAAATCCAAAATGAACCCCCTTACCTTATCGATATTGGATCCAATTTCCATCGTTTGACTTCGACTAGAACAATACACGGTCTCCCACTTAAAGCACTACGAAAAGAGGGTGATTAAGACATGAAGAAGTGGAAGATAACACCATTTTCGGTTACGATCACGATTTACAACCGAATAGTGATAAATACTTATTCGGCT
This sequence comes from Gossypium australe, assembly GCA_005393395.2. Lineage (NCBI taxonomy): Eukaryota > Viridiplantae > Streptophyta > Magnoliopsida > Malvales > Malvaceae > Gossypium > Gossypium australe. The sequence goes on along the minus strand of CM016620.1, from coordinate 42,919,682 downwards.
AAAGAGAAAAAGGATATGATCATAGAAAAGAATTCACTTACCGATTTAAACGAAGAAGGAATGTCACCTCAAACGAGAAAGAAATTATGAAAGAGTGATTGTGGGTTGTGAGTTTCGGCTATGGAAGAAAATAAACAAGAATAGTTTCGGTTATGAGGGTATGGATTAGAAGAAAAAGATAGTAGAGTTGGAGAATTTCGTGAAAAGAAAAGAAAGGTTGAGAAGGGTGCTTATCAAATTTCGGTTTTCAAGAGAAGATGAATGAAAATAGTTTGGTCTCAATGGTTTGGTACCTACGGCAACAAGAAAGAATTGAAGAAAAGAAATGCTCACTAATGGCTTGAAGTTTCGGCAAAGATGAGAAGAAATTTAAGAGAAATGGCATAAAAATGCAAGAAGGAATTTTGACCAACCAAGCACCAAAGTTTCTACCAAAACACTAACAAAAATTAGGTTACCCCTCTTACACCCAAAACCGTCCACATTCATGTCCCTAATAGTAAAAAATTTGCCAACTACCCTTTCCATAACACATCCCTTGAAAAAGACCACATGTTCCCCCTACTTTCCCCTTTCTCTTGATTTCTTTCATCACATTCATCCTTTCCTATTTTCCTTAGCCATCTTGCAAAAAATAAAAAGTCCATCTTGCCTATTTACATGCTTGGCCGACCCTTAAGGAAAGAGTGCAAAAATAATTGTTAAAGTTTGCACACAATGGGATTTGAACCTCTTCCCTCAAAGTACTTCACTTGATGCCATAACCTCTTTACCAATAGCTCATTTTCGCAAACACATTACTCATTTATTTCTATAAGTCTTGAAGCTACTTACCATCTCTCCTTAAAGTGCTAAAATACCAAATTTTTCCTAAGGCTCAATTAAACCTGAGACTTCATAGAAACCTCGTAACCTTCCAAATTCACTTAACTAATAAGTCCAATTTGCAATAATGCCATTCTCTTGTTATCAAAATTTTAAACACTCCTACGACCAAGGTCCATTGGGCCCAATCCTACTAGGCCCAATTTTGGGATGTTACACTTCGTACCATGGTTTCGCCACAGAACTTTTACTAGAGGAATAGTTTTCTTCCTCAAAACCTTAACATCACGTTCTATGATCTGGACAGGTTCCTCTTCGGATGTTAACTTCGGTCGCAATTAGATTTCATCAACAGGAACAGTATGCATGGATTAGTTTGATACCGTCTCAACATCAAAACATGAAACCCATCAAGAAATCGTCTTGATTCCGACGGTAATTCCAACTAATATGCAACACGTCCGACACGCTTAGGATACGGTAAGGTCCAATGAACTTCGGGCTCAACTTACCCTTGCATCCAAATCAGAGAACCTTTTTCCAAGGTGATACCTTTAGGAACATTTGATCACCTACTGAAAACTCAATATCCTTTCTTTTTAAATATGCATAAGGCTTCTGTCGATCAGAGGCTACTTTCAGGCACTTACGAATCACTTTCACAGTGTTCTCAGTTTCAGAAACCAGTTCAGGACCCAATATCTGATGTTTACTTAATTCTGTCCAACATAGTGGAATACGACACTTTCACAGTGTTCTCAGTTTCAGAAACCAGTTCAGGACCCAATATCTGATGTTTACTTAATTCTGTCCAACATAGTGGAATACAACACTTACGACCATATAAAGCCTTGTAGGGTGCCATCTGAATGCTAGACTGAAAGCTGTTATTATATGCAAATTCTGCCAACAGTAGGTACTCATCCCAACTACCCCTGAAATCTATCACACAACCCCGAAGCATGTCTTATAGGATCTAAATAACTTGCTCCGAATGTCCATCGGCCAGAGGGTGATACACAGTGCTGAAATTAAGTCGGGTGCCTAAAGCCTCGTGGAGTTTCTTCTAGAACAGAGACGTAAATCGCGAATCTCTATCAGAAATGATCGAGACCAGAATTTCATGTAGTCTCACAATTTCGGCGATATACAATTTAGCTAACTTCTGTAAGGAGTAGTCTGTTCGGATGGGAATGAAGTGGGCCGATTTGGTCAACTGATCAACGATGACCCAAACTGAATCTTTCTTAGCGGGGGTTAAAGACAACCTTGTAACAAAATCCATTGTTACCCGCTCCCATTTCCACTATGGGATCTTAACTAGCTGAAGCAGTCCGGAGGGCAACTGATGTTCGGCCTTAACTTTTGACACGTCAGACAGTGGGATACAAAATTGACTACCTCTTGTTTCAGTTTGTGACACGAATAAAGCTCTCGGAGATCCTGATACATCTTATTCCCACCAGGATACATAGCATAGGGACTATTGTGTGCATCTTGCAGGATCGAATGCCTTAACTCCTTGTCATTGGGTACACAAATTCGACCTTTGAAGCATAACACATTATCCCTATTCAAGCTAAAATCGGAAGTCTCATTGGAACCAACATGTTACAATCGCTGCACTAAGGACTCATCACTCAATCGCTTAGCTCGAATCTACTCTACCCAAATCGGTTTAACCTGTAACTCTGCCAACAGTCCCCCATCCTCAACCAAACTCAGACGAGCTAACATTGCTCTTAGATTAGCCATCACTCTACAACTAAGGGCATCAGCTACCACATTAGCCTTACTTGGATGGTATTCTATTGTGCAATCGTAATCTTTAAGTAGTTTAACCTATCGACGTTGCCAAAGATTTAGCTCTTTTTGGGTTAATAAATATTTGAGACTCTTGCAATCGGTGTAAATAATACACCTTTCCCTATACAGATAATGTCTTTAGATTTTCAAGGCAAACACGACCGCAGCTAGTTCAAGATCGTGTATCGGTTAGTTACCCTCATGTGTCATAAGTTGCCACGATGTGTATGCGACCACCTTACCGTCTTGCATGAGAACACATCCTAATCCCACATGTGAACCATCACTATACACCACAAACTCCTGACCCGATTCCGGTTGAACTAAGATAGAAGCTTGTGCCAGAACGGACTTGAGTTTATCGAAACTAGACTGTTGTGCCTTAGACACAAATGGAGCACTCTTACGTAGCAGCTTCGTCAGAGGCGATGCAATCATAGAAAATCCTTCGATGAACCTTCGGTACTAACCGGCTAAACCCAAGAAGCTACAAAGCTCAGATACATTTTTCAGTTGTTTCTACTCAAAAATAGCTTCTATTTTCTTCGGATCAACTCGGTTTCCTTCTACTGTCACCACATGACCTAGAAAAGCGACCTCCTGCAACCAAAATTCACACTTACTGAACTTGGCATATAACTATTTTTCTCGGAGTATCTAAAGTACAATACGAAGATGATTATCATGCTCAGTTTCAGTTTTAGAGTAGATCAGAATATCATCGATAAAAACCATTACAAATTGATCTAATTACAGTTGGAATACCCGATTCATTAAATTCATAAATGCCGCCAGGGCATTCGTGAAGCTAAAAGGCATCACTAGGAACTCGTAATGTCTGTAACGAGTCCTGAAGGCAATTTTGTACACAGCAGTCTCCTTGACTTTGAGCTGATGGTAACCGGAGCGCAAATCAATTTTGGAGAAAATGGATGCTCCCCAAAACTGGTCGAATAAATCGTCAATCCTTGGTAATGGGTACTTATTTTTTATTGTTAATTTGTTTAACTGCCTGTAATCTACGCAGATCCTCATTGACTCGTCTTTCTTCTTAACAAAAAAATCGGTGCCCCCCATAGAGACACACTCAATCGAATAAATCCTCTATTAAGGAGTTCCTAAAGCTGCGCTTTTAGCTCAGTCAACTCTTTTGGTGCCATTCGGTAAGGTGCAATAGACACCGAAGCAGTACCTGATAATAGATCAATCCCAAATTCCACCTCTCTATTCGCAGGTACTCCAGGCAATTCCTCAGAAAAGACGTCCGAAGACTCCCTCACAGTGCAGATATCACCCACCGAAAGTTTTGTGGGAACAGAATCGGATACTTAAGCAAGGTATGCCTCGTACCCCTTTCGGACTAATTTATCTGCTACAAGAGCGGAGATTACATTAGAGAGCTAATCTTGACACTCACCAACCATGAACACCTCGTCAATCTCATTCGATCTCAGAGTAACTCTCTTGGTTGCACAATCTAGACTGGCCCGATACTCAACGAGCCAATCCATTCCTAGAATTAAATCAAACTCATTGAAGGGTAATTCCATTAAATCAGCTAGAAATACCATACCCTAGAGTTCTAAGGGTATCCGTCTGTATACTCTATCAACTCGAATTGACTGACCCAAAGGACTAATCACAGAAAACTCCTTAGGAGTGTTCTCAGCGGTTAAACCTAGATTTACAGAAACAACACTAGTTATGTATGAGTGAGTAGAGAAAATATCAATAAGAGCATAATACGGAAAAAATGAATAAAGAAGGTACGTGCAATGACATCAGCATCATCGCTCTCCTCGCGGTGTCTCACCGCATAAACTAGTGTCGGCTGACGAGCCTTAGTCTGACTTGCACTTCTACCCGGTGTTCGTTGTCTTCTCCCAGATCCATTACTACTCCTACCAGTACCACGACCTTTGAATGGTTGTTGAACCTCTCTAGGAGGCTGAACAGGATTTAGAGTCGGAGTTTATGCCGCAGTTGACACTAGGTCTGGTCGACGAGGGCAATCCCTAACCTGATGTTCCATTGACCCGAAATGGAGACATGCTCCTAACTTCCTTCAGCACTCGCCGTGATGGTGCTTCCCACAATCACCGCACAGCTGAATCTTAATCACTATAACTGGTGCCTCAGCCCTTGGGGGCCTATCAAATCTCGCCCGCTTCTTAGGACGCTGACTAGAACCAGAGGAACCTGAATCCCTCTTAACCTTATTCTGATTCTTCTCACGATCCCGCCGCTCGCGCTCAATGCACTTCACTTCTTCTACTATCTTTGCTTTGTCAATTAGGATCGCAAAAACCTACTCTCTCTGAGGAGCTATCAGAACCTGCAAATCATATCTCAGTCCTTCCTCAAACCTCACGCACTTGTCGTAATTAGACGATACCTACCCAATCGCAGAAGCTCGGCTTTATATTCAACCACAGATCGATCACCCTGAACTAGGCTCATAAACTCTCATCGACGAGCCTCAACATAACTCGCCCCCACATGCTTACCCTGGAAGGCATTCTTGAAATAATCCCAATTAATCTGTTCGAGCTGAGCATATTGTTCAATTGTCAACCACCACTGATAAGCTTCATCCCGGAGTAGAGACACAGCACCCCTCAATTTCTGAGTGGGAGTATAGTCAAGATCTGTCATAATGCACTTGGTAGCCTCGAGCCAATATTCAGCAACAGTAGGAATGACTCCCGTCACACCTCTGAATAGTTTAGCCCATTCGACCGAAGTTGTTCAGTAACTAACCCTCGGCCGCCCGATCACGAATGGGTCACTGCGACCCTCTCCAATGCCCGAATCATTGCCTGGACAGTGCGTCATCCCCAGCTGTTGGGATGTGGGACTCTGTCTCAATAGTGGGAGTACCAAGAGTCTCGCTGGTCTCCAGATTGGGCATACTACCCATAGAGGATGACTACACTTGAGTTCTTCCTCCTCGGCATCCTCGATGCCCCCGAATACCACGTCCACGACAACCGCGCGAACTCATTTTGGCAATCTAGCTACAATGTCAGAGTACACAGATCAGTTCTCATAACCAATAGAATGATTTTACCAGTTCACACCAAAATATTTTATCAACAACAGTTTAGACATTACAATCGTTATAACAGAACATAAATACTTACAGGGTCAGTGTCGGAGGCTCAGTCATTTACTAAAGTTTCAGTGGTTCCATATTAATTCAAGTACTAAGTTATCACTAAACTACGTTTCTCACACATTATGAGCCCAAACACAGCCCGAGTGTTGACAAACTTGGCCCTGATACTACTAAATGTAACACCTTAAACCCGACCTAGACGTCCAGACCAAGTTCGGAGAATTACATCACCAATACTAAAATTACTACTATCATAGTGTAGTCGAAATGAATCGTTCATCACATAATTTCCATCACAACAATTAATTAAACACATACTCTTCACAAATACCATAACATCATAGAATACCGAAATCCCTAATAGTAATGCTTAAAAAAAAGAAAAGCTTGACCGAGCTCCCGTGGCACCGACCCGGTCAAAACTGGGGACCACCTAAAATCCAATCAATAACAAAATGAGTTGTGAACTCAGTGCGTAAAAGAAATTTTATTTAATTAATACTTGCTTATAAATTAATTCTAAATTCATAAATTCGGTTCGATATAGAAGTAATTTCGGTTCAGATTCAGAGCAGACGAGTTACATATATATATATGCAATTTCAGTTCATATATGGTACAAATCAGATTCAGATGCAACATTCCTATTTCCGTCCACAACACACTACCTTTGGCCATCCCAACACACCATTATGGACATTCAATGCCCAACCAACCCTGCACACCTTTAGAGTGTTCATTGACACTTTCATAGAGACGTAGTTTAGCTGCTACATTAATATGCAACAAGCGCCAGAATCAGAGTAATACCCATTGTGGTGTAGCCAGGATTTCAGAACAGACTTCTTCCCCTTTCACAATATCCCAACACGTGCCAATGCAGAACACAAATACCCATAACATGTATTTAGTCATTCCAACTCATTACACAATTAAATAAGACAGTTCGATATCAAAGTAAGTATTATAGTGCATATATAATTATGTTGCTCACAGATCAGTCTCAGGGTATCAAACAGTTTTCATATAATCAAATTTAATTATTCGTACATTAAGGAAGCCAATTTTAAGGTTAAGTAACATTTACGGCCTCGAAATCAGCTTCCGGGCCGAATAACCTGCCACACGGCTAGGTCGCACGCCCGTGTGCCTTGCCAGTGTGGTTCTGAAGCATAAACAGTGAGTTACACGGTCTGGACACACGCCAGTGTCCCTATCCGTGTGACTCACACGGCCTGGGTACATGCCCATGTCCCTGGCCGTGTAGTTTTGTACCACAGACAGTGAGTTACACTGCCTGGACACACGCCTGTGTCCATTGCCCATGTGAATACTGTACCAATATGGCCACACACGGCCTACACCCGTGCCCGTGTACCTTGCCTATGTGGCCCCAAGTTGATGAACAGTGAGTTACACGGTCACCCACACGGCCAGGTGGTAGGCCGTGTGGCTCGACAGCCACTATTTTTGGCGATCGAAACTGGCAAAATTAAGGTTTTCGTTATGCACCTGATTTTGCTTTGACAGAGAAACAATGCGGAGACTACCCATAACCTAAGTAATCATTCAATAATCAATTACACCATCAATTTTAATATTTTAGTAAAATCAACCTACCGCCAATATCATGTCGAAAGTTTTGACGCAATCCCAACTCAATTCGCATACTCATATCGCACAAAATAGGAGAAATCAGACTAAAACGGTGGAATAACATCTCTTGCAATATCCTTGCCTAAAACGGTAACCAATAGAATGATTAAACAAAAAATATTGTTTACTCAACGAAACTGGCAAAAAGGGAAGAAAGTAATGACAAAACTTAATCAATAATCTCACAGTCGACTTACAGGCAACAAAGAACTCCCAATTAATGCAGAATTTAATACCATAGAAGGAAAAATAAAAGAAAAGAAGGAGAACCAGAAAAGAAAAAAACTTAAAGAAAAAACAATGAAGAAGGTACAATAGAAATTCTTTAGACTATTTTAAGTTAACCACCTCCTTCCAACATTTGAAAAAAATATTTCCTGACGCACACGATGGGATTTGAACTCGGGATTAGACAAAATACAGACAGATGCTTAACCAGTGAACCAGCAGGCTCATTCTTGACACTGATTTACCCAGAATTAGACTTAACTACGAAAGACATGGATGAATGTTTTTTTTTTAAAAACAACCACAAAACTTTTAACAATGTAACTTGAACTCCGGACCTTAAACATAGAAGCAGAGCATAGAACTAGAGATACATAAATTTAATTACTACAGATTCTCATAATTAAATTCCTAACATTTTGGGGCGTTACAACCTTGATGTTCTTGAACATACTGATCCACACATTTCTTCACCCATTGATTGTTTTCGAACTCATATCCATAATTTTTTAGAGTTTTATTACCAATAGAACTTGTAATACGAACACTAGTATCTATGAAGACATTGATATTGAGTTTCACAAAAATGTTGCTAAGGTATATCCTAACGCTAAGAGTGGTGTTAGAGACGAGTAGCTTGCTTATAATGGAGATGATGTCATGAAATAAGGATATGTGCAAGATAAAGATGGACATCGTCTCGAGAACAAGAAAGCCACCAATGATCAATGTTTCTAAGACGAACATGTTGGTTGATAGGCTGCAATACAGAAGTAAAGATAAGGTGAAGAAGACGATCATGAAACAAAAGATGGGTGCCATTTTTATAAGTGACGAAGGCACCATAATTAGCACGATCGCCTTCATTAATGTTGCCACCATTGGGGAGGTGAAAAAGGAGGCAAATTGAGATTGTAGGAGGTCAAAGTATTTTTCCTTAAGGTAGGAAAAGACCTCGATAATTTTCTCGGTGGTTTAGTCTTTAATAAAGTGGTATTATAATAAAAAGCTCAGACAGAATTCGAATAGATGAGGCAATTAATGGATAGAAAGTTGGACTAACCCTATCTTCAAAAGTTTGCAAGTGGGTGAAATCAAGTTCCTTCAAGAACTCGACATCGAATAAGGCGATCTCTAATGAAGGAACAATTAGCATAATGTTGGTAATTACGGTTTCGTGCGGCTTGATTGCGGAAGTAATCATCAAATGAGGGTGAATAGAAAGATGGTTTAATTGTGGAAGGTTAGGTCGAGTTGGATCAGGTGGTGGTGAGGATGGGCTATGAGAGCATTTACAGGTGGTGGATGGACTATTGGTCAATTTTTTGTTTGCAAAATATTTAACATGTTGCAACATTTTATATGAAAAAAAGACGGTGTATGCTAAGAAACAAAATAAACAAAGTACCTTAATTCGGGAACTTGTGTTTTGATGATGAAATGTGGCAAACAGATGAAAGATTTTTTGTTTGAAGGTGGTTGGTAGTGTTGTGATGCAATAAATTTGATAGGAATAGAGGAAAAATAAAGTATTTAAGGGATGGAATAGAGAGGTTTTCTAAAGAGGGAAAAAATTGAAAGGTTTTGAGAAAAATGATATTGATTTGGGGGTTTAAAAACCAATTGCCTTAAGACAACTCGAGATATAGGATCCCTTATCTCAAGCATACGACAAATTGTCTCGAGACATAAAGGATTATGTCTCAAGGAAACAAGCACGAATAGTTATTCTGAAGCTACCAATAAGAAGATTCTTTAGGCGTTGAGGAAGAAAGTGGATGATGCCAAAGGCGGATCGTTGGTTGAACTATTGGGTATTATTTGGGCCTTCCGTATGACATCCCTTTCTAGCATAGGTGAAACACCCTTCAATCTGATTTTTGGCTCTGAAGTTGTGATACACACTGAGATTGGCCTCAATACTTATTGGGTTCTTCACTATGCAAACCAAGCCAATGAGGTCTTACTAAGGGAAAATTTGGACTTCCTTGAAGAAACCAGGGATCAAACTACACTTTGTTTGTTTGTGCATGCTTACCACACCAATTGTTGATATAAGTCTCAATAAGGGAAAAGCAAAGGAGGAGAATTTGGTGGTGCAAAGGAGGTCAATTCACCTAAACAGATGGAGACTGGAGAAAAACAAGAGGAGGGTATTTAGGGTTTGCTCATGGGGAAAAGATCATTTCCTTATTGAATTAGAGGGTATTTATAGGAGATACCTCTTGTCCTATAATGGTGACATGGCAAGGTGGTTACCATCATGGAGCACGTGAGGGGGTGAGACTCATTCTGTTATACCTTTTGAGGATGTACGGGGTTGTTATGCCCAGATGGTCCCAGTGGTCCTTGAGAAGAGTATTCACATTGAAAAACGGGTAGTCAAACCTTGTTGAGTGGGTAGCTTGATGGAAGGAGATGTCTTTCCTCAAGATGGGTGTCCATCACAACGGATAGATAATCTAGGGAGGTTGAGTAGTCTAAGACATCCCAACGAGTAAGAAGTGAAGAACCATCTTAGAAGTGTCACATGTTTAGCCTAAGTGAGAGTATAACTTATTTAAAGTAGATCAACACAAGACAAACAAATCTAATATAAGAAATTGATAGATATATACAAGTTGAGTGATGACTTTTCTTTTTGAGGTTTTTCCCAAACTAGATTCGGTTTAACTCAAACTAGGTTTGAGCTAATCTAGTAATCCATTTCCCTAGTAATAATAAAATATAAAAGTTATTTAACGATGAAGTTTAAATAACATTTTTATTAGTAAAAAATAAATAAAATAGATGCAATTTTAATTTTAAAAAATTGTTCAAATTTTGATTATAAGAATTGTTATATGCGTGTGTTAAATAGAGCGTTTTAACTTTGATTATAACACCTCAAATTAATTTGTAGAACAATTAACTAAAAGAACATATGGCAATTATTTATACAATTCAATTATCACAATATATGTCTACCAAGTCATGCTTACAAGAATGATCCCCTATTCAATAAAGACTCAAATAACTCTATGACCTATATATATTATGATTACTATAGCCTTTATGTGTGATCATAACAACCACCCTTTGCCCATCAAATACCTTTCTCTTTAAGCCTATAAGACTTGGTTTTTTGCCAAAGAGCTGATTAGTCTCCAAAACACATTAACATCGAGAGCTCTTTTTTGAATGAATTTGATGGTCACAATTGGTGCAAATCACAATTAGGACTCCAATGATTGAGACAAAACCTAGATTTATTGTATGTAACTATTGAAAAATTATCGAATCTTTAATTTTCACTTATTGATCCGATATTTATTTACATTAAAAATAATTTAAATTTAAATTGTCATTATACTAAAAATATATCAATAATTATATTATAAGAAAGAGTACGAATTAATTTCAACAATAATTTTAAGAAACATTTTTAAAATAAAAACATTTCTAAACAAAAGCTTTGCGATGATTGGCCATACTTTTCTTAAAAGCGTTTTTTTAGTCTATTAAAAAGTATTGCTGAACTTGCGTGACTCTTGTAACACCCAAGTGTACGTCACTCGTGATAATGCAACAACTAATTTGAATCTAGCGGATTTGAAGGCTTTTTTGATTGGAGTGAAGAATCAATATTTTTCTAGTGTTTCATAGTTTCCTCATGGCCGTGGCCACCATTGAATTAAGGGATAATCTGTGTCTTTTTGCCTAACAAACCTAAAAATAGAGTAGTTAAATAATAATTAAGAGTACTTTAGATTACGTTAGGTCCTTGACTTTCCACAAATATGCTTCAACATTTCCAAACCCACATGATTACCTCTTCAAAGGGGAAATTATATGTTGTCAGATTTTCAGGATGTTAGTCATCAGCTCAATAAATCAAGCTGTGACACGTAATATCAAGTTTTACATTGTAATAATTCAACTCTAATACAGTACATATATTTTTGTGTGTCTGATAATGCATACTGACCTTGGCCTCAAATGATATGTTCCACTTTTATGGCGTGGGATAAATAATATTAAAAATTCTAATATATAATAATAAATAATGAAATATAATATTTATGTAACTCCTCGGACTTTGAGTCTAAAAGTTTAGGGTCTTTGAGCTTAGGATTAGTTAGGAGGTGGTACATACGTGTATAATTGTACAATTTAGTGTTAGAATAAACCTGAATAAACCTGTTGGTTTGGTGGTTAAGTTGGGTGTTAGTTTGTTGAGGGTCTGGAGCTTGAATCCTTGAGCGTTCAGGACGTTTTATTTTGTTTTATTAAGCTATTACTTAGTGTTACTTAAATTATTTTCTTTATGTTATTATTATTTCAGGTTACTTTTTATATTTTTTTGGGGCATTATTCTCGGCTGGTTTTTTCGCTCTCCTCTCCTCTTCCCCTCTCTTCTCTTCACTTTTTGCTCCCTAAAAGTTTACTCAAAAATGATTTTATCTGCAAATACTGGGATTATCGTACCTCCGTCGTCATCATCGTTCATGAACCAGGTGTGGGATCCTATCCTTCACTACAATTTTGGTTATTTGTAAATTTTCAATTTCGACAAGTTTTGTATGGGTGGTAATCCCTTATGTTGGGTTTTGAACGCTGAAAGCGAGGGAAATATGTCACATATTGATGTACACTTGATGTGGGTAAGGTTGGAGACGAGTTTGGTGGCCAAACAACAGTTTCAAGACTAAATTGGGGTGGTTTCGTAGCCTCCCCGACGACCACACAGGTGTGTGCCGATGCACACGACTGTGTGGATTTGGGAACTAGGGTTTTTGACCAGTTTTGGGTGCCATACGGCCGTGTGGCCAATTTTGGGGATTTTGTCGATTTTCACACGACCGTGTCATTTGGGCACATGGGCATGTGGATTTGGGAATTAGAGATTCGAAATATTAGAGTTACATGGCCTGGCCACACAGTCGTGTGGCTGATTTGGGGATTTAAGGATCCCACACGGGCGTGCATTTCGAAACACACGATCGTGTCTGATGGCACACGGGCGTGTGTGACTCTCATACGACAGTGTCTGCCCCGCACTTGATTTTAGTGAAATTGGACAATGAGTTACACGACCTATTCACACGGTCGTGTCCCTGCACCACACGGGCGTTTGGAACCCCACACGGCCTGGACTGCTCCACACGGCCGGAGCACACGGGCTTGTGGCGCTAACTCGCCAAATTCTAAATTTAATTCGATTTGATTGTAATAAAAAATCAATGTGTTCCAACCTTTGACTAAGGTTTACTGAGGGTAATTATGACTCTGATCTGAGTTGATATGTGAGTGATTTGTGATTGGTTGTGCAATAAGCTTGCTGCTGAATTTAAGTGTACGAGTGTACACACTCCTGAAACTGATTGACTGATTGTGAATGATAGTCTGAAATCGCATTTTGAATTGGTACATCTGTATACATACATCTTCATACACACATCTGCATATAAAGTTTTCTTGGGGGGATTATGAAGAGAAGGAAGATTGACTGAACTGGTAGTTTTACTGCAACCTATCGGTATAGCAGAGTACCGCATTGCACTGTACCGCATGTACATTAGCTACGCTATGTACTACTATCTGATCTGGCAGTTCATACTGCATATCTGTACTACAGTTTATCACATTGCATAGTATAGCTTATACGCTAGCCTTGCTGCGTACTATACGAGAGTGGCAGTTTAAATGCATGCTGTAGCCCCTAATACCCAGAGGGTCATGGACTTTACTGATATCGGTATAGTGGATTACCGCATTGCACAGTACCACATGTATGTTAGCCACGCTACGTACGACTATCTGATTTGGCAGTTCAGTTGCAAATTTCTGTCTGTGCCGTATTCGGTACGACTTGTAAGTGTAGGGATGGGTGGATTGATTAAATGCCCATAGGAAGTGTAGGGTTGGACGAAGAGGTGTGTTGGCTGGATGGGTGGGTTTTATTTTATAACTCATTTGCACTCATATGCATCTGATTGAATCTGTTTGACTGAATGTGATACTGTGACTGGATGTGACTGTATTGTTCGACTGAAATGTTTGATTGATCTGTTTGACTGAACGTGTTACTGTGGTTGAATGTGATTGACTGTTCAACTGAAAGGCACTCGTGCCTAAGAGAATTCTGTAGACTTGACTGCTACTGTACTGAGATGGACTAAGGCCTAAACTGATACTGTTTCTAAAGGGGCTTAGGCCCAGACTGTAACTGTTGAGAATTATTGCTACTGCAATTTTTTGATTTTGGGCAAATTCACTCAACTATTACCCGTCTGTAAGTATGTTCTGGTTTTGAACTGCTTCTAGTTCTCTATTTCTGGTTCTATAGTTTAACTGGTTTGATCTCACACTGAGCTTGAGTAGCTCACCCCCTCTTCTATTTCCCTTTCAGGTACATTTTTGGATTCTGTAGTTGGGCTCAATACGCGGAGGTCTCGGACAGGCTTGTGAACAACAATTGAGCAGTTTGTGTTTTCTAGTTTTTACATTTGGTTTTGAATTGTAAAGATTTATAATACTATGGTACCATTATTGTTTTAACCTTTGTTCTTACATTATGTTTTGTTACGTTTGCGAATGGTATTTTTAAATGATTAAACATTTTGGTTTGTTTTAAGACAAATATTTTTCAAAATGGAATTTTGAAAGACTGGTTTTTGTTAAACTTTCCTACTATCATTTCGGTGATTAATGTAGCATCCTGGATTCGGTCTAGACTTCTAGGCTGGGTTCGGGGTGTTACAATTTAAAATTATTTTATAATAATATATGAAATATGTACAATATTAAAATGAAAAAAATTAGATTAATTTGTAAGTAAATGAAATTTAAACTTATAAATATTTTGAGTTAAAAATACTAAATGAATATAATTGATTATCATAAAATCAATTATTAGAATCAATTGGTCAAACCAGTTAATAGAATTAATTATTAGAACCAATTGGTCAAACCAATCACTGTAATCAACAATCAGTTATCAGCCAATTGCCAAACAAAGCCTTAGTTTTAAACAGTTAAATTAATAACTTGTTTTTCAATTATTATCATTCTAAATAATTAACAAATTGTATTCATACAAATATTTTATTATACTAAGTAAATGTAACTTATCTTACTTTAAATTTAGTAACAAATTAAGTAATTAACTAAAGGCAAAGACCTAATTAAAAATTTTAAATGCTTTAAACAAAGACGCATAAAAGCTATGAGAGAAGATCGTGGATGCTACGTATAAAAGTCGCAGTTGAAATCTGTGAATCTATGAATACACAACAGACAAACATATATGCAATATAAACTGTCATATCTTCCACCTTTCATAATCTTTCCCTCATACGTATGCAAAGTAATAAGATATTATAGTACGTTCATTCAGTGATTGTTCAGTATTTCATCTTATAGTAGAAACATGTCAATGAGCGAAACTTATACTTGGCATACATATATATCATTCAATATGTACATAAAGTCATTCACAGATTTAAACTATCGTTCCTAAGCAATCATATTCCATTTTTAGTCATGATATCATTTACGAATTTATATTATTAATCATAAACATATAATCATTAAATCATTCATCCATGTGTTTATTCATTCTATCCTAATCTGGGGCCTAATTGTATAATCTAGTTCTCTAGATGCCATTAAAAACCTAATTAGGGACTGAATCGCATAAAATAAGTAAGGATTAGGAAAAACTATAAATTTTAGGTTTCAGGGGCCACACAGCCATGTTCCAGCCCATGTGCGTGGCCCTAGGCCGTGTGCGAAGCGAAGAAGTGTAGGTGCAGGAGCCACACAGCCGTGTGTCCAGGCCGTGTACGAAGAATGATTGCAAGGGGAAAACAAGGGATACGATCGTGTGAGGGACCGTGTGTCCCATACGGGAAGGCCACACGCCCGTATGGTAGACCGTGTGTACTTGGGTAGTTTCGAATTTTAACCTTTGTAAAAAGTCACCCACCTTACTTTCTCGAGATCCCAAGAGACCACCCCACGTTCAAGCTTGATCCAAACACCGACAAGGGTCTTTCAATTGACCAAACGTGACGATTATTGATAGGTTTTCAATATTTGAGGGGGTTTTCGACAAAATCAATAAAGATTCAATAACAAGTTTGATTAATCTGTTTTAACTTGTCGTCACCTAAAATTGAAAAGTCTTAATTGGCAGGGAACGAAATACTTACGGATTTTGAAAGAAATTTGATGAGTTATCGACGCAAGATCCAAGGATTTTGATGAAGACAAAGGATTAGGGCTTGATTGCAAAGATTCAAGAATTCAAGGAAATTCCCAGCAGCAAGGTTTTGAGAATAAGATTGTAATGAAGGGTTTTCTTGAGATTATATGAAGATGAGAGTAGAAGTAGGGTTTTTATTTGCTAAAATAACAAATAGGATTTCTAATTGAATTAGGGAGAGACTTTAAAAGAATTGGGTTGAATACAAAAGTTTGAGGTTTAATGGCAATTAGCCCATTTGTAAGGAAAGATATTAATGTAGGATGACTAACGTGGGTTGGGTCTGTTGGGAGTGTGGGGGAAAAATAAAATTTAGAAAAACAATCCATAAGGCTTGATCGTTAGTTTTTTACCCTTCCAACCATGCTCTTAAGCTAGGATTTAGTTTTTCTTAATTTCTAAAAAGCTAACCTTCTATTATCTCATTTTCAAAATCTTAATTTTCTATAGAAATGATAAATCAATTGTGTCATTTGAAAATGTTAAATTATGTGATTATTCCCTATACTTTTCGAAAGTTGTGGATTTAGTCTTTGAACTTTAATTTGATTAAATATCGTCCCTGTATTTTTAAAATTGGCCAATTTTAACCCTCGTACTTTTTGAATTTTGAAAATTTATTCTTAACCTAAACAGTAGTAGTTAAATCCGTTCGATTAAATTTAATTACTGGTTTAATACTATGCGTACAGTTGTAGATTTTATCCATATTCTCCAATTGCATTATTCTAAGTCTTTATACATTTAAAATTTTGAAATTTTAGTCTTGATGCAAGTGACAATCGTTAATCAATCAATTGGATTTTTAATGAGTAATATGTAGAAATAATAGGCTAATATGACATTTCATATATGATAATAAGTTTGATGCATTAGATTTTGGAAATAGCATAAATTAAATTAATTAATTTAACAATTATCGTTTGGTGAGGCCTGAAATTTTGAAATATAGAAAGTAGATAAACTAAAAATGATCAAATTAAAGTATAGGGATTAAATCCATTACATTCGCAAAGTAATGGGACTGAAAGCAGAATTTATCCTATGAAAAAAGTTTAGAATTTTGACACCGGCTACTTAGAATATCACCTTGTGTTATATTATGCATAATTATTTCTTAAAAAAATATTAATGTAAACTATACATATCAAATTATTATAAAAATATTGTTCTTTAAAAAAGTATTTAGAAAAAAATATGGTAAGTTTAAGATTATTTAGAAAAATATTGCAATTTCCATGAATATTTCCAATAATTCCATTCACGCCGGGTAAAATACCCAAATATACCAAAAAAATATAAAATTTACGGAATTGGGCCAGTTTCTGGAAAATTTACGGAAAAGGGCAATTTTCCCACAAAACGCGTCCACGTCAGCGCGTTTTGTGGGGATGCAGCAGGAAAGTGCGCCCCTGGGGACGCGCTTTAGCCCTGCAACGGTAAAAAAAAAGGCCAAAATTTTTTTGATCGTTGGAGGCCTAACGGTAAAAAAAAACCTATAAAAACCCCCCAACCCTTTTATTTTTTTCACACTTTAATCCTTACTCATTCTTCTCTCAAATTCCTCTCAAAATTCTCTTTAAGTCCTTCAAACTTCCTCTGAAATTTCAAAATAGTCATTTAAGATTTACAAAAAAGCCCTTTTTTAATTTTTTTAATATATTTTTTTTGAAACTTTTAAAATTTTCGATCGTATTACAAATGGCCGGGGAATTACTTCGACTAGACAACAAGCACATCTCCGTAAATCAAATGCAAATGGTAAGTTTTAATTTTAATTTTTCAATATTATTTAATATTTTTTAGGTTTATGCAATTTTAATTAATTTTTCTTTTATAATTTTTTAAACAGTCTGTAGATTGGGTGTTGCAATGTTATATTTGCAATATGCATGGTCCCCCATCGCCGTTGATCAAGAATTGCCTGCGGGAAGTGGGTTTTTGGCACGTGGCCACGATAGGCCGGGGGTTCAAGTTGGAGCCGACTTTGATCAGTGCGTTGATAGAGAGGTGGAGACCCGAGACGCACACTTTCCATCTTCCATGCAGAGAGTGTACCATCACTCTGGAAGATGTACAGTTGCAGTTGGGATTGCCGGTAGATGGGTTGGTAGTCACCGAGTCCGCAACTTCTACCGATTGGATGGCCGTATGCTACGAGCTTCTGGGTTCCATTCCGGATAACATTCAGGGAGGTCGGATCGAGATGGCCTGGTTACGAGACACATTCCCGGAGCCGAATGAGGGTTCGACCGAAATAGAAAGAATACGGTATGCCCGGGCATACATTCTGGAGATAATTGGAGGTTATCTGATGCCGGACCTGTCTAGAAACCTCGTACACTTGAGATGGCTGCTGAAACTTGTTGATTTTGGAGTAGCCGGTGAATTGAGTTGGGGGTCTGTCGTGCTATCGAGGTTGTATCGGGAGATGTGCGGGGCGACGCGGCCGAGTAAAGCGAAAATCGGAGGTTACCTATCAGTACTGCAGTCATGGGCACGGTTTCGATTTCCATTTTTACGTCCTCGACTCGACCACCCATATTCATTCCCACTGATAACGAGGTAAATTTAATGTTATATTTTACAATTATTACGTAGATTTCTAGTATAATTGTATGTTAAAAATTTATTTAATTAGGTGGAACCATTTGGCGAGTTATGCTGGAATACCTACCTCGCTTGAAGATATACGACTTCTATTGGACCAACGGTTGGAATCAAAAGTAAGTTTCGAATTTCGTATTAATAATTTAGTATTTCATATTTAGTGTTTAGTATTATGTATATAACTAATATTTTGGTAATGTTAATATAGTTTCAATGGACACCATATGAGGATCCGGCAATTCGGGCAGTAATTCCGGAGGAGTTCTTGCAAAATCCAAACAGTTGGCACGTGAAGGTCCCATTGATCAACTATGCGACCGTGGAGATGCATCAGTCAGATTGGGTTCTGCTACAATTTGGATTTTGCCAACTGATTCCCGTGCCACCTGAGGTGCTCGATGATGAGCACAAAGTGGACTTACGGCAGTTGCACACGGATTGGCCAAGATTTTGGTCAGCATATATCAAGATGTGGGAGAACCGGTATGACTATTTACCTATCCGAGAACCGATCGTCTTTCCTGAGTTAGCGTGCATGCTGGAATACATGCCATGGTTTAGGATCTATGGTAAGCCGTATCTGTTGTCGGAATAAGAGAGGCGACGGCAACTTCATCAACAAAGGGAATGTCGGGGCCCTTTAAATCCAAGGGGAAGGGGTGATGAGACGGGGCCATCAACAGCGCCGACACAGTCACCGGGCCCATCAACAGCGCCCACACAGTCACCGGGCCCATCAGTTCAGCCGATGACACCGACATCACAGCTTTTACCCTTTATGCTAGGTGCGTACCCTAGCCCTTATATGTATCCTCCTAACCCATATTGTTTCCTTTTCCCAGTCCCACCCCAGGTTGGAATGCATGGCTAGGTTCGAGTCCGTTCCCGACTACTCCGACTGGCCAGCCGATCTTGAGGCCGTCGTCGCGTGAGGGATCACAGGAGGCGCCGTCGGGGAGCACTTCTTTTTACCAATCTCCTTCGCCATACGGGATTCAGACACCCCCTCCGTGGTTTATGCAAACACCTCCGGGGTCGTTATTTTATCAAGGTTGGTCATCCTCGCAACACCCATAACCAGACCCACTGCTGGAGGAATCGGAATCCCCGCTCGAGGTTCCACGACCCCCGCCGAAAGCTAGAAGAAGGAGAAATCCAGCGAGTAATTGCCGACCACCACCGTGTGGCATTGATTCCAACCGGCATCAACATTGATTCGGACCGGCTTTTTTATTTTTTAATTGTAATATAATTTTTTATTTTTTTAATAAAATAAAAGTTATTTTTATTTGTGTTTGTAATTTTATTTTAATATTTTCAATAAATAGAAGTTATTTATTTTTTATATGTAATTTAATTTTAATTTTTTTAATAAAAAAAAGTTATTTTTTATTTTTTATTTTTTGTAATTTAGTTTTAATATATTTAATAAAATAAAAGTTATTTTTTATTTGTGTTTATAATTTAATTTTAATCTTCAATAAAATAGAAGTTGTTTATTTTTTATGTAATTTAATTTTAATTTTTTAATAAAATAAAAAGTTATTTTTTATTTTTTGTAATTTAGTTTTAATATATTTAATAAAATAAATTTGTTTATTTTTTTATTGTAATTTAATTTTAATATCTTTAATAAATAGAAATGGTTTAATTTTTTTATTGTAATTTAATTTTAATATTTTTAATAGATTGTTTAATTTCTTATTGTAATTTAATTTTAATATATGTAATATAATAAAATTTTTTTTTTTTTTTTTTTGTAATTTAGTTTTAATATATTTAATAAAAGTTGTTTTTTTTTTTTTTTTATTTTTTGTAATTTAGTTTTAATATATTTAATAAATTAAAAAGTTGTTTTTTTTTTTTAATTTTTTTAATATCTTTAATAAAATAGAATTTGTTTAAATTTTTTGTAATTTTAATTTTAAAATAAAGTCCAATATTTTCTAATTTTATTGTAACTTAAATGTTTTTTTTCCAAATTAGTCCTTCTACAAAAGTTCACCGTTTTAATCAACAAATAAATAGAATTTACATAGACACCAAGAGACAAAAAAAGTTAAGAAGACTATCAACTATTCCGATTTGGACGCGAGTGAGATATATGGCCTGGGTTCCTACACCATCCGTACAACCTACCTTGGTTGCTCGTTTCTCGGATATCCATATTGTTGCGTATTCTACTCGAGCAAGGTCGACCTTTTGGTTTGCGCCTCAGTTGTCTATCCAGCAACAGCTTATACGGTGCAAGCGATACCGACGGCCACTTACGTTCATCTGGGATTGGTGGGAATACATGTCTCCACATGTTGTACATGTTTTCTAATTTATACACTTCGTCGACATAGCTCATGAGATGCGGAGATTCTGACAAGCCGCAAGTACATGAGCGCATGGGTAACGAAGTGCATCAAATATCCCACAGTCGCAGGTCCTATTTCTCAAGTGTTCACGATACTGCCTGCCAACAATACCTTCGTTCGGTCTGTCAAACTCCGTCACACGAAACCATAGGTTGTCGCGATCGTGACACACTGTGTGCATGGTGTTGGCCCGTGCCTTCCCCCTGTTAATTTCTTGCAAGACCTTCGGGCTCCATACATGGCTTCCTTGCATTTGGCCTTTATAACTCGCTGCTCGCTTCGAAAATAGTGCCGCTAAACGAAAATATGTCTCTCGCACAACTGATGTTATCGGCAGATGACACGTTCCTTTTAGAATAGAATT
Source organism: Gossypium australe (assembly GCA_005393395.2). NCBI lineage: Eukaryota > Viridiplantae > Streptophyta > Magnoliopsida > Malvales > Malvaceae > Gossypium > Gossypium australe. The sequence goes on along the minus strand of CM016620.1, from coordinate 42,898,464 downwards.
TATGCATTCGGGTAGGTTTGAGGTCATATGACCATATCGTAGGCCGCCGTCGTATGCTTGTGTCTACTGTTCTAAAGGAATATTGCACAAGTAGTTTGCGCCTTCTTCGTTATCTGATCGCAGACTCGCCAACATCTCCTGAAAATGGTCCTTATTGATCTCGTACCCTACCAATATACGTTGATAGCGAATATTACATACCACTCTTCAATTGAGAACAAATTGAATATTACAAACAAAATTATATTAATAGATATTACATACCCATATTGGTCACTTGCCGTCGCTGACTTTTAGATCGATGTTGCCCGTAGTAGTTGGATGCAACATGCCTTAGGCAATATCGATGGTGTGTGCGATGCCACAGGCTTCCCTGGTGCTCTATTGCGTCTAGTATTCCAGGGCCCCGATCCGATATAACACATATATCAAGTTGGGGGAAGCCATGCCTCCTTAACCTAGATAGGAAGAAATCCCAGTCATCAGTTGACTCCCCCGGTGTTATTGCGAACATAATCGAAAGGATTCTCCCATTGCCGTCCTGTGCCACAGCTAGCAATAGCCGATGCGTATATCTACCATACATAAAGGTACCGTCAATTTGTACCAATGGCTTGCAGTATATAAATGCATCTCGGCATTGCTTAAATGTCTAGAAAAGACGCTTGAACACTGCGTATCCACGGAGCAAACGATCGTTGTAGTACGCCGGTTCCGTTTCAAGGTCTGTTATGCTGCCTGGGACATATCTCTCCAGCACCTGACACCACTGCCACGCTTCATTATATGAAGCGTCTCACTGACCATGCAACTTTTCCAACGCCTTCTACTTGGCTATCCAAGCCTTCCTGTAAGAGGGAGTGTACCCCAATTGGCTACTAATATTGCCAATTAAGGCTGGCACTATAGTCTTGGGATCGGCCTTCACCGTCGGTATTATTAAGTCAGCCAACATGTCTGAATCCATCTTCGAATGATCTTGTGTAACACCTATCAACGAAGTACGTTAAATAATGCAACATTACGTAATATTAGTATTATTCAAAAACATTGAACACATAGTAATACTGTACTGGCAAGACATGTATGTGGACCTTTGTACTATTTGATCTCCCACAAGCTTGTCCTTTTCCTCAACGAGGCCATGATTTTCCATGAACATGTACCGTCTTGCACTGCACACTTCGCCTCGTACTTATCGAGCTTGGATTTAACCACGTTGTATGTAACATCCTAAATTTATGGGCCTATGCATTTAGTGTGGGGATATGTTTAACATGTTAATTTAAGTGATAGGGGTCCAAATTGGGCTCAGAATTAGGCAAAGGCCCAGATTAAATTATTTTAAGGTGGCATCATTAACAATTAAAAAGGAACAAGTTTTGGGTCGCAAGGAGCCCATATTTTTGGGCCATTTTCGGCAATTAAATGTGAGCAAGGGTGACGCCACAACAAGGGATTTAAGGGCCCAAAATTAAAGTTTAATGAGGCCCAGGGCTTTTAATTTAAGTGAGTTAAATTTGGCATTAGGGTTAGTAAGAGGTGGAAGGCTACAAGGCTATAAAATAGGAAAAATTATGTTGATTTTTAAGTGATAATATCATAGATAAAAAGGAGAAAAGTTAGGAGCTTATCTTCAAAGGAAGTGTTGGCCGAAAATCCACCACCTAGAGGAGTGTAAAATTCGGCTACTGCATGGCATAGAGGGTGCCGAAATTCTCCTCTCTTCTAGCTTAAATTTTAAGGGCATTTTCGGTATTTAGCAGTAGGTGTCAAAAATCTATAAATAGGGGGGGCTAGCTCCTTGTTTCTGACATTGAAAAACCCTAAAATCCTCTCCCTTGGTGCCAAAATTCCCTAGCCTCTCCCTCTCCAAATTTATTTCTTCAATTTCTTCAAAAGCCGAAACTTTTCCCCACTTTCTTTTCCCTTGTGCCGATTTCTCTAAAAAGCCGAAGCATCCATCGCTTTTTCTTTTATTCATCCTATTTGAGAAATTTTCGGCATTTAAATCTTCCATTGGCATTGCCGAATCCTCTCTCTAGTGCTAGCTGAATCTCCTAAGCTAAGGTAAGAGTCGATTTTTGTTTAGTTCTCATAATTTATTCCCGGTTTTTGAAAAGCAAAAGCTGAAAGCTAATAGTTTAATGGTTTTCGGGATTTGAAGGAAGCTTGGTCGACTAGATCTAAAAGCCGAAAATCATTAGTCTTCAATTTCGGGATTTTAAGGTAAGAAGAGTTGTTTATTCAAATACATGAAATTGGGTAGAACACTAACCATGGCCGAATATAGGAGAGGCCCTAGTTTCACATCCTTCCGGCTTTTTGAGCAAAGTTGTAGATTGGTTTAGCAAGGGTATCAACATTAATCAGGTGTGTAGACCTCTAACACACTACTAATAAACCTGTATGTATATCTATTCATGTATGTTATGGGCTAAAAAGCCGAAATAAGGCTGTATAGACAGTCGAATGGAACCCTAAAAGGGTTAAGCAAGGATGCCAGGTACGTAAACATAGAGCTCCCTATGTGTATTGAAAATATATATATATATATATGACTGCATGATGTTTCCTTTATGTGTGTATGCATGGGATGGGATATTGATATGATGAAGGGGAAGTGCATGATAGGTCACGCAGTGATCGGTGGTAGAAAACCCACAAATATAAATGCTAGGTCACATTGTGATCGGTGGCTATGCCACGTTTAATGATTCCTACATAATAGGAATAGGCAGTACGACTGTCGTTTTGGTGTGTAGCGGATGGAGGGTTGATTGTAGAAATCCCCCAAGGTGTGATGGTTGGTACGGGTTGGTGTGTAGAGAATGGAAACCTAGGATGGGTTGGGTTATTCATTCTTTATTATTTATTATGTGATTATGATTGATGCCTTCCTGTATGGGCCAGCGCCCATAATGTGTTTGTGGGCTCAGGTCGATGTGTGTTTTGAGATTTATACACTGAGTCTTTGTGACTCACGCTTTCCTTTTCTCTACTCTTCTAGATGAACAGTAGATCGTGGACATGGGAGCCGAGACGGACTCGAGGGGCCATCAAGTTCTATTTCTACAAGTTATTTTCTTTTGAGATTTCTTTAGGTTTAATTTATTTCAATGTTATTTCGAGAATATTTATGTAATAAGGCCCCCAGTTTTCATGCAACTAAGTCGTTTTCAATGTTAAGCACTTTATGAATTTTATGATAAGGTTTATTTATACTTAATAATACTTAATACAAGGTTTCATTTTTAAAATGCCGCTTATTTACTTAAATATTGTCCAATTAACTCACATATTTCAAAAACCATCAAAGCAAAGGTTTTCAAAGTACAGCCGTGACATGCCAGATTCGGTCGAAACGCATGGGCCGGGTTTGGGGTGTTACAATTTGGTATCAGAGCCCAGTTCAAAACTCGGGCTGAGAAATGGGTCTAGAAGTGTTTTAGAGAAAAATTGAATTTAAGGAAAATTTTTGGTTTGAAGACATGGCCTTCGAGTCTACCGGCATCCAATCCACCCAGGTAAGTATTCTAAACTCCTGATTGTGATATAAATGTGGGCTTAGTGGGCTTTATGGGACGTAGACTATCTAGATTAGAACTTGATGGACTCTAGGCCTAGACGAACAACTCTTCAATCCCATAAGACTTAATTTCACTAAACAAAACCTATAAATGAGTCGCAAGACTAAGGTGTGGCAACAGGCATATGCATGTCTAGGAGTAGATCCGGAAGAGCTTGGTATTTAAGCAGTCCAAGTGACTTACCTCCTCTTCGCTAGAATCTTACCTGGTGCATAGTGACTGTTCACTTTAGCCATGACAGGGTGTGGCAATAAGCATACGTATGTCTAGGAGTGGATTCAGGGAGAGCTTGGTATCTAAGCAGTCCTAGTGACTCACCTCCTTTTCGCTGGAATCTTACCTGGTGCGTAGTGACTATTCACTCTAGCTATAAGGACTTGTTAATGGGCTGAACCTATAATTAAAACCCGAAAGGGACTAACCATCCTATTTTGCAAACAAAAACCCCTAAGTTTTGTACACTTCAAAAAAAAAAAAATACTTGATTTGAAAATGTTCACAGCCATGAAGGAAATTACCAAATTACCCTTGTTTTACAAAATAACCAAAACACCCCCGAATTTCAAAAATTACCGAAATATCCCCAGGTTTCAAACTTACCGAAATACCCCCAGATTTCAAAAATTACCGAAATACCCCTGGATTTCAAAATTACCGAAATACCCCCAGATTTCAAAAATTACCGAAATGCCCCCGAATTTCAAAATTACCAAAATACCCCCGGATTTCAAAATTACTGAAATACCCCCGGATTTCAATGCCCCCGAATTTCAAAATTTTCGAAATACCCTCGGATTCTAAAATTACCAAAATACCCCCAGTTTTCAAAATTACCAAAATACCCCCGGGAATGCAAAATTACCAAAATACCTTTATTTGACAAAATCACCAAGGAACCTTATTTTGGAAAATTACGAAAATACCCCTATAGGATAAAATTACGAAAATACCCCTGGGTAGTAAAAACAACAACAACAACAACAACAACACCACTTTTCTGTAATGAACGTGAGTTCATGATTGAATGTATGTGTTTCCTAGAGGATATGAACTTGAGACTGAATTGTGAATGCGAATTCAAAAGAACTACTTTAAAACTACTATTCATAAGACTGTTCGTGGTTAATCAGTGGAAGAAAACTAATAACTCATAAAATTTCTAATCAGATAAAAGTGAAGTGGTAAATGAGTACAAGGGGTCGAGGACGTCCGCAACGTGGTCGTGGTAGGGGTAGGAGGACGGTGTCGGAACCAGTAGGGTCTGGTCATGGTTCTGGAAACGAGATGCCAGCTGTGGAGGAGGAATTTCAGGATCAGACTGTCGGAGATGATGCGGTATCTCAGGCAATGTTAAGGGTCTTAGAGAGGGTTGCTGGGGCTGGTATGGGCACAGGAGCCCGGAAATCTGTGTCGGAGCGGCTTAGGGCCAATGGGGCAGAAGTGTTTAGAGGAATTTCTAATGTAGCCCCAAGTTCAGCTGAGTATTGGCTGGAGGCGGTGGAATGCATAATGGATGATTTGGATTTCACGGAGGAGGAAAAGTTGAAGGGAGTTGTATCCCTCTTGATGGATGAAGCCTATCAATGGTGGCTTACGGTAAAGGATGGTGCTGTGGCTGACCGTATCACCTGGGATTTCTTTAAAACTGCGTTTCAGAATAAGTACATTGGATCAAGTTATGTGGATGCGCAGCGTAGAGCATTTCTGAATCTGGTGCAATGAAGTAGGTCAGTGGCTGCGTATGAAGCTGAGTTCTTACGTCTTAGCCGATATGCTCGTGGGATGGTAGCCACCGAGCATGAGCGTTGTGTTAGGTTTGAGGATGGCCTGAGGGATGATTTGCGTGTTTTGATAGGCCCACAGAAAGAAAGGGAACTTGCTATCCTAGTGGAAAAGGCTAAGATAGCCGAGGAGGTAAAGCGGACTAAGAAATTAAATCGAGATAGAGATAGGGGAGGAAATAAGAGGAATTTTGGATCATCTGAGGCAGCTGAGCAAACTCAGAAAAGACCTAGGTCAGACGGGCCAAGACGGGATGAGAGACTTGCTGCTGCTAACCAGACACCAAAGTGTGCTCGATGTGGCAAATTTCATGCCGGTGAGTGTTGGGCAGGCTGTGGGAAATGTTTTAGGTGTGGATCTACAGACCACCAAGTTAAAAACTGTCCACAGCAACAGGACGGTAAAGGGACTATGGGTCGAGGGAATGCTCAGCCTGGCAGAGGAGGTCAGCAGCCACAAAGAGGTCGTGGTCAAGTCAATGGTGGCAATGGCACAGGACATGGACGTCGAGGTGCAGGTTATGCTGAAGTGAGGCAGCCAGCTTTGGTCTATGCAGCGCATCGCCAAGGGGACGAGGACGCTCTAGATGCGAATATCGGTGCGTACCCTACCATAGTATACTAAGTGTTTATTTTGGCTTTAGAATTAGAGTGCGCAGCGAAAGCACAGTAGTGAGACTTAGGTAGTATGATTACTAGTTAGTTGGAAATTTCGAGGATGAAATTTCTTTAAGGGGGTAGAACTGTAACATCCTAAATTTATGGGCCTATGCATTTAGTGTGGGGATATGTTTAACATGTTAATTTAAGTGATAGGGGTCCAAATTGGGCTCAGAATTAGGCAAAGGCCCAGATTAAATTATTTTAAGGTGGCATCATTAAAAATTAAAAAGGAACAAGTTTTGGGTCGCAAGGAGCCCATATTTTTGGGCCATTTTTGGCAATTAAATGTGAGCAAGGGTGACGCCACAACAAGGGATTTAAGGGCCCAAAATTAAAGTTTAATGAGGCCCAGATCTTTTAATTTAAGTGAGTTAAATTTGGCATTAGGGTTAGTAAGAGGTGGACGGCTACAAGGCTATAAAATAGGAAAAATTATGTGGATTTTTAAGTGATAGTATCATAGATAAAAAGGAGAAAAGTTAGGAGCTTATCTTCAAAGGAAGTGTTGGCCGAAAATCCACCACCTAGAGGAGTGTAAAATTTGGCTACTGCTTTGCATAGAGGGTGCCGAAATTCTCCTCTCTTCTAGCTTAAATTTTAAGGGCATTTTCTGTATTTAGCAGTAGGTGTCAAAAATCTATAAATAGGGGGGCTAGCTCCTTGTTTCTGACATTGAAAAACCCTAAAATCCTCTCCCTTGGTGCCAAAATTCCCTAGCCTCTCCCTCTCCAAATTTATTTCTTCAATTTCTTCAAAAGCCGAAACTTTTCCCCACTTTCTTTTCCCTTGTGCCGATTTCTCTAAAAAGCCGAAGCATCCATTACTTTTTCTTTTATTCATCCTATTTGAGAAATTTTCGGCATTTAAATCTTCCATTGGCATTGCCGAATCCTCTCTCTAGTGCTAGCCGAATCTCCTAAGCTAAGGTAAGAGTCGATTTTTGTTTAGTACTCATAATCTATTCCCGGTTTTTGAAAAGCAAAAGCTGAAAGCTAATAGTTTAATGGTTTTCGGGATTTGAAGGAAGCTTGGTCGACTAGATCTAAAAGCCGAAAATCATTAGTCTTCAATTTCGGGATTTTAAGGTAAGAAGAGTTGTTTATTCAAATACATGAAATTGGGTAGAACACTAACCATGGCCGAATATAGGAGAGGCCCTAGTTTCACATCCTTCCGGCTTTTTGAGCAAAGTTGTAGATCGGTTTAGCAAGGGTATCAACATTAATCAGGTGTGTAGACCTCTAACACACTACTAATAAACCTGTATGTATATCTATTCATGTATGTTATGGGCTAAAAAGCCGAAATAAGGCTGTATAGACAGTCGAATGGAACCCTAAAAGGGTTAAGCAAGGATGCCAGGTACGTAAACATAGAGCTCCCTATGTGTATTGAAAAAATATATATATATATATATATATATATGACTGCATGATGTTTCCTTTATGTGTGTATGCATGGGATGGGATATTGATATGATGAAGGGGAAGTGCATGATAGGTCACGCAGTGATCGGTGGTAGAAAACCCACAAATATAAATGCTAGGTCACATTGTGATCGGTGGCTATGCCATGTTTAATGGTTCCTACTTAATAGGAATAGGCAGTACGGCTGTCGTTTTGGTGTGTAGCGGATGGAGGGTTGATTGTAGAAATCCCCCAAGGTGTGATGGTTGGTACGGGTTGGTGTGTAGAGGATGGAAATTCTAGGATGGGTTGGGTTATTCATTCTTTATTATTTATTATGTGATTATGATTGATGCCTTCCTGTATGGGCCAGCGCCCATAATGTGTTTGTGGGCTCAGGTCGATGTGTGTTTTGAGATTTATACACTGAGTCTTTGTGACTCACGCTTTCCTTTTCTCTACTCTTCTAGATGAACAGTAGATCGTGGACATGGGAGCCGAGACGGACTCGAGGGGCCATCAAGTTCTATTTCTACAAGTTATTTTCTTTTGAGATTTCTTTAGGTTTAATTTATTTCAATGTTATTTCGAGAATATTTATGTAATAAGGCCCCCAGTTTTCATGCAACTAAGTCGTTTTCAATGTTAAGCACTTTATGAATTTTATGATAAGGTTTATTTATACTTAATAATACTTAATACAAGGTTTCATTTTTAAAATGCCGCTTATTTACTTAAATATTGTCCAATTAACTCACATATTTCAAAAACCATCAAAGCAAAGGTTTTCAAAGTACAGCCGTGGCATGCCAGATTCAGTCGAAACACATGGGCCAGGTTTGGGGTGTTACAATTTGGTATCAGAGCCCAGTTCAAAACTCAGGCTGGGAAATGGGTCTAGAAGTGTTTTAGAGAAAAATTGAATTTAAGGAAAATTTTTGGTTTGAAGACATGGCCTTCGAGTCTACCGGCATCCAATCCACCCAGGTAAGTATTCTAAACTCCTGATTGTGATATAAATGTGGGCTTAGTGGGCTTTATGGGACGTAGACTATCTAGATTAGAACTTGATGGACTCTAGGCCTAGACGAACAACTCTTCAATCCCATAAGACTTAATTTCACTAAAGTAGATCCGGAAGAGCTTGGTATTTAAGCAGTCCAAGTGACTTACCTCCTCTTCGCTAGAATCTTACCTGGTGCATAGTGACTGTTCACTTTAGCCATTACAGGGTGTGGCAATAAGCATACGTATGTCTAGGAGTGGATTCAGGGAGAGCTTGGTATTTAAGCAGTCCTAGTGACTCACCACCTTTTCGCTGGAATCTTACCTGGTGCGTAGTGACTATTCACTCTAGCTATAAGGACTTGTTCATGGGCTGAACCTATAATTAAAACCCGAAAGGGACAACCATCCTATTTTGCAAACAAAAACCCCTAAGTTTTGTACACTTCAAAAAAAAATACTTGATTTGAAAATGTTCACAGCCATGGAGGGAATTACCAAATTACCCTTGTTTTACAAAATAACCAAAACACCCCCGAATTTCAAAAATTACCGAAATATCCCCAGATTTCAAAATTACCGAAATACCCCCGGATTTCAAAAATTACCGAAATACCCCAGATTTCAAAAATTACAGAAATACCCCTGGATTTCAAAATTACCGAAATACCCACAGATTTCAAAAATTACCGAAATGCCCCCGAATTTCAAAATTACCAAAATACCCCCGGATTTCAAAATTACTGAAATACCCCGAATTTCAATGCCCCCGAATTTCAAAATTTCCGAAATACCCTCGGATTCTAAAATTACCAAAATACCCCTAGTTTTCAAAATTACCAAAATACCCTCGGGAATGCAAAATTACCAAAATACCCTTATTTGACAAAATCACCAAGGAACCTTATTTTGGAAAATTACGAAAATACCCCTGTAGGATAAAATTACGAAAATACCCCTGGGTAGTAAAAACAACAACAACAACAACAACACTTTTCTGTAATGAACGTGAGTTCATGATTGAATGTATGTGTTTCCTAGAGGATATGAACTTGAGACTGAATTGTGAATGCGAATTCGAAAGAACTACTTTAAAACTACTATTCATAAGCCTGTTCGTGGTTAATCAGTGGAAGAAAACTAATAACTCATAAAATTTCTAATCAGATAAAAGCGAAGTGGTAAAATGAGTACAAGGGGTCGAGGACGTCCGCCACGTGGTCGTGGTAAGGGTAGGAGGACGGTGTCGGAACCAGTAGGGTCTGGTCATGGTTCTGGAAACGAGATGCCAACTGTGGAGGAGGAATTTCAGGATCAGACTGTCAGAGATGATGCGGTATCTCAGGCAATGTTAAGGGTCTTAGAGAGGGTTGCTGGGGCTGGTATGGGCACAGGAGCCCGAAAATCTGTGTCGGAGCGGCTTAGGGCCAATGGGGCAGAAGTGTTTAGAGGAATTTCTAATGTAGCCCCAAGTTCAGCTGAGTATTGGCTGGAGGCGGTGGAATGCATAATGGATGATTTGGATTTCACGGAGGAGGAAAAGTTGAAGGGAGTTGTATCCCTCTTGATGGATGAAGCCTATCAATGGTGGCTTACGGTAAAGGATGGTGCTGTGGCTGACCGTATCACCTGGGATTTCTTTAAAACTGCGTTTCAGAGTAAGTACATTGGATCAAGTTATGTGGATGCGCAGCGTAGAGCATTTCTGAATCTGGTGCAATGAAGTAGGTCAGTGGCTGCGTATGAAGCTGAGTTCTTACGTCTTAGCCGATATGCTCGTGGGATGGTAGCCACCGAGCATGAGCTTTGTGTTAGGTTTGAGGATGGCCTGAGGGATGATTTGCGTGTTTTGATAGGCCCACAGAAAGAAAGGGAACTTGCTGTCCTAGTGGAAAAGGCTAAGATAGCCGAGGAGGTAAAGCGGACTAAGAAATTAAATCGAGATAGAGATAGGGAGGAAATAAGAGGAATTTTGGATCATCTGAGGCAGCTGAGCAAACTCAGAAAAGACCTAGGTCAGACGGGCCAAGACGGGATGAGAGACTTACTGCTGCTAACCAGACACCAAAGTGTGCTCGATGTGGCAAATTTCATGCCGGTGAGTGTTGGGCAGGCTGTGGGAAATGTTTTAGGTGTGGATTTACAGACCACCAAGTTAAAAACTGTCCACAGCAACAGGACGGTAAAGGGACTATGGGTCGAGGGAATGCTCAGCCTGGCAGAGGAGGTCAGCAGCCACAAAGAGGTCGTGGTCAAGTCAATGGTGGCAATGGCACAGGACATGGACGTCGAGGTGCAGGTTATGCTGAAGTGAGGCAGCCAGCTTTGGTCTATGCAGCGCATCGCCAAGGGGACGAGGATGCTCTAGATGCGAATATCAGTGCGTACCCTACCATAGTATACTAAGTGTTTATTTTGGCTTTAGAATTAGAGTGCGCAGCGAAAGCACAGTAGTGAGACTTAGGTAGTATGATTACTAGTTAGTTGGAAATTTCGAGGACGAAATTTCTTTAAGGGGGTAGAACTGTAACTTCCTAAATTTATGGGCCTATGCATTTAGTGTGGGGATATGTTTAACATGTTAATTTAAGTGATAGGGGTCCAAATTGGGCTCAGAATTAGGCAAAGGCCCAGATTAAATTATTTTAAGGTGGCATCATTAAAAATTAAAAAGGAACAAGTTTTGGGTCGCAAGGAGCCCATATTTTTGGGCCATTTTCGGCAATTAAATGTGAGCAAGGGTGACGCCACAACAAGGGATTTAAGGGCCCAAAATTAAAGTTTAATGAGGCCCAGATCTTTTAATTTAAGTGAGTTAAATTTGGCATTAGGGTTAGTAAGAGGTGGACGGCTACAAGGCTATAAAATAGGAAAAATTATGTGGATTTTTAAGTGATAGTATCATAGATAAAAAGGAGAAAAGTTAGGAGCTTATCTTCAAAGGAAGTGTTGGCCGAAAATCCACCACCTAGAGGAGTGTAAAATTTGGCTACTGCTTTGCATAGAGGGTGCCGAAATTCTCCTCTCTTCTAGCTTAAATTTTAAGGGCATTTTCTGTATTTAGCAGTAGGTGTCAAAAATCTATAAATAGGGGGGCTAGCTCCTTGTTTCTGACATTGAAAAACCCTAAAATCCTCTCCCTTGGTGCCAAAATTCCCTAGCCTCTCCCTCTCCAAATTTATTTCTTCAATTTCTTCAAAAGCCGAAACTTTTCCCCACTTTCTTTTCCCTTGTGCCGATTTCTCTAAAAAGCCGAAGCATCCATCACTTTTTCTTTTATTCATCCTATTTGAGAAATTTTCGGCATTTAAATCTTCCATTGGCATTGCCGAATCCTCTCTCTAGTGCTAGCCGAATCTCCTAAGCTAAGGTAAGAGTCGATTTTTGTTTAGTACTCATAATCTATTCCCGGTTTTTGAAAAGCAAAAGCTGAAAGCTAATAGTTTAATGGTTTTCGGGATTTGAAGGAAGCTTGGTCGACTAGATCTAAAAGCCGAAAATCTTTAGTCTTCAATTTCGGGATTTTAAGGTAAGAAGAGTTGTTTATTCAAATACATGAAATTGGGTAGAACACTAACCATGGCCGAATATAGGAGAGGCCCTAGTTTCACATCCTTCCGGCTTTTTGAGCAAAGTTGTAGATCGGTTTAGCAAGGGTATCAACATTAATCAGGTGTGTAGACCTCTAACACACTACTAATAAACCTGTATGTATATCTATTCATGTATGTTATGGGCTAAAAAGCCGAAATAAGGCTATATAGACAGTCGAATGGAACCCTAAAAGGGTTAAGCAAGGATGCCAGGTACGTAAACATAGAGCTCCCTATGTGTATTGAATATATATATATATATATATATATATATGACTGCATGATGTTTCCTTTATGTGTGTATGCATGGGATGGGATATTGATATGATGAAGGGGAAGTGCATGATAGGTCACGCAGTGATCGGTGGTAGAAAACCCACAAATATAAATGCTAGGTCACATTGTGATCGGTGGCTATGCCACGTTTAATGGTTCCTACTTAATAGGAATAGGTAGCACGGCTGTCGTTTTGGTGTGTAGCGGATGGAGGGTTGATTGTAGAAATCCCCCAAAGTGTGATGGTTGGTACGAGTTGGTGTGTAGAGGATGGAAACCTAGGATGGGTTGGGTTTTTCATTCTTTATTATTTATTATGTGATTATGATTGATGCCTTCCTGTATGGGCCAGCGCCCATAATGTGTTTGTGGGCTCAGGTCGATGTGTGTTTTGAGATTTATACACTGAGTCTTTGTGACTCACGCTTTCCTTTTCTCTACTCTTCTAGATGAACAGTAGATCATGGACATGGGAGCCGAGACGGACTCGAGGGGCCATCAAGTTCTATTTCTACAAGTTATTTTCTTTTGAGATTTCTTTAGGTTTAATTTATTTCAATGTTATTTCGAGAATATTTATGTAATAAGGCCCCCAGTTTTCATGCAACTAAGTCGTTTTCAATGTTAAGCACTTTATGAATTGTAGTCAACTAACTCACATATTTCAAAAACCATCAAAGCAAAGGTTTTCAAAGTACAGTCGTGACATGCCAGATTCGGTCGAAACGCATGGGCCGGGTTTGGGGTGTTACATTGTAGTTAACCCCGTTCTTGATGCTGTATTGTTTCAATGCAACAAGAAAAGCATTCTTGTTGGAAAACTCGTTACCAACTTCTAATTCGTTCGAATCCAATGACGAAGTTGTACGGTCACGCGTCCGGTGTGGTAGTTCAGGAAACTCCAATGCATCGTCTTGAGATAGATCGACATTATACATGTTGGCTGGAGGCAAGTACGCCCTGAATAGCGAATCTTCTTCTTCTTCGTCTGAACCACCCTCAACATCTTCAGGTACTGTTGGAACAGGCTCTGGTTCAGAAAATAATCCAACTTCTGCACCATCAGGCCCAGGCTCTCGAGGTGGATCCACATCTAACTCATCATCCGATCTACCATAATCTGCAACGAACGAGGGCCTCTCGCCGGTGGATGTTGTGGGGAGTACATTATCCCTCCTTAAACATCTTTCGTAACGTTCCCAATCATATGTGGATTGACAACCACTAGAAGTTGATGACATTCCCTAATACGTATTTCTATCATCGGACGTTGAATGAAGGATATGCATGTCCCATCCACCAACCGAGTGTCGTGCGGGGGTTATGTTTTCCATACTACCACCAAACACGGGCACTTCTGTATTCTGCCTCCCACTAACAGAGTGTCGGCTTAGGGTCGTGTATTCCCCTCGAACAGAAGTAGATGTTGAGGTTGAAGGAAGATCACTTGGCGATGAAAATTGTACATATACCTCAAGATAGGGTGATCCACTGGCAAGATGAGTCTCCACCATTGCCTCAAAGCTCCGAGGACCTTTGATGTTGAATGATCCATATCTCATCGGATCAACCGAAGCGAAAAATCTATACTTAATAGACTGAACTTTCATTGGCGTTGTTCCGAAGATTTTACGCCTAATTCTTTTGCGAAGTTCTAACAAATCTATGTTCCGATTAAAACCCAGTCGCGCTGTGCTCTCCGATAAAAAAACAACACCATTTTCGGTGTCACAAACCTCACCATCGTAGTAAATAACAACATTAATACGTTCACTCATTTTCAGTTTCTATTTTTCTTTTGCCTCAATTTCTATTATGCAACCTGATAATGAAATTTGGCTGATTTATAGTCTAATTTTACTTGGTCACTGTAGCAAAAGAGCGTCCACGTAGGAGCTCTTTTCAGTACTGCTACTGACAGTGCATCATGCTGGAAGCGTTTTGGCCACTGTTTGTTCAGAAACGTCTTCTCAAAATTATTTTATCAGAGACTACTGTAGCAAAAGAGCATCCACGTGGGAGCTCTTTTCAGTACTCCTGCTGACAGTGCATTATGCTGGAAGCGTTTTGGCCACTGTTTGTTCAGAAACGTCTTCTCAAAATTATTTTATCGAAGACTACTGTAGCAAAAGAGCGTCCACGTGGGAGCTTTTTTCAATACTCCTACTAACAGTGCATCCTGCTGGAAGCGTTTTGGCCACTGTTTGTTCAGAAACGTCTTCTCAAAATTATTTTATCGGAGACTACTATAGCAAAAAAGCGTCCACGTGGGAGCTCTTTTCAGTACTCTTGCTGACCGAGCATCCTGCTTGAAGTGTTTTTTGCCACTGTTTATTTAGAAACATCTTCTCAAAATTATTTTGCCAGATACAACTGTCAAAAAAATTCAATTAATCTTTTTTGGCTAATATATTTTGCCCAAAACCCTAAATATATTTTTACCCTAGCCTAGAAACCTTAAAATTTCATACCCTAATTGGACGGGGAGGGAGGGCAAAACGCGTCCACGTCAGCGCGTTTTTCTGGTGATGCTGCAGGAAAGCGCGCCCCTGGGGAGAGCTTTTGCCACATCAGCAAAGCACGTCCCCGTCAGTGTGTTTTGTGTTGATGTGGCAAAAGCGTTGACGTGGACACGTTTTGTGGGGAAATGACCCTTTTCCGTAAATTTTCCAGTAACCAGCCCAATTTCGTAAATTTTATATTTTTTGGTATATTTGGGTATTTTCCCCTGTTCACGCCGGTTTCAAAAAAAATTATAATAGAAAGACACATATCGATAAAGGATAAAACTGTGGTGTCATGTAACACCCCAAACCCGGCCTATACGTTTCGACCAGATCTGGTATGCTACGGGTTGAACGTTAAAATCTTTTGCTAAGTTGGTTTTAGAAAATCATAAGTTATTAGGCAAATTTGAATAAGAAAGTGACATTTGAAAAGAAACCTTGTATTATTATTATTTGGTATAAATAAACCCCTGACATAAATTCATAAGTTGCAAATATTAAAAAAACTACTTAGGCGAATATAAACTATGGGGCCTTATTACCTAAATATTCCCAAAACAAAACTTAAAGGAAAATCGAAAATAATCTATAGAAATAAAAACTTGATGGCCCCTCGAGTCCGTCTCGGCTCCCATGCCCACGATCTACTGCTCATCTGAAAAGTTAGGGAAAAATAATAGGGTGAGTCACCAAGACTCAGTGTGTAAATCCCGAAAACACATAAAAAGCTTGGGCCCACAAACACATTATGAGCCCTGGCCCATACACAATGGCAACAATCATAATCACATGACAGATAATAAATGATGCAAATCCCAACCCATCCTAGAATTCCATCCTCTACACACCAACCCGTACCAACCATCACACCTTGGGGATTTCTACAATCAACCCACCAACCGCTACACACCATATCGACAGTCATACTGCCTACTCCTTATCAATCAGGAATTTTAACGTGGTTTTCTACCACCGATCACCAAGTGACCTAACATTTCATTACGCGGGTTTTCTACCACCGATCACCAAGTGACCTAACATTTCATTACGTGGGTTTTCTACCACCAATCACCATGTGACCAATCATGCTCTTCCCCTTTCCATATCAAACCCATCCCATGCATACATTCATGCAAAATTAAGCAATATACTACCTAAGAGATTTCAGTCTTTCACATACATCGATACACATAGAGAAGTTTCTATGGCACATACCTGGCATCCTTTGCCTACCCTTTCTGGGTAACCCGTCTATTCATACAGCCTATTTTTCGGCTTTTAACCATCACATATATATACATACAGATTATTAGTGTGTTTAGAGATCTACACACCTGATTACCGTTAGAACGAGACTTTTTAAGTCAACGCTATCCGTAGCCAACACAGCTGCTATCTACCCTATGTGTTGTTCAGAGGCTTGAAATCCCGAAAAGTGATATGAGATTCAGGAACTAGTGTTTCCAGCTTTTAGATCTAAGAGATCTTACTAGAGAAGATTCGGCTACTCCCAGAGGATTTTGGCTTTTTGCAAAAATCAGGAAGAGAAGATGATTCGAAGAAATCTATAGAGATTCGGCTTTTAGAAGAAAGAAGAGAAAAGAACAATGGAGTTTTGGCTTTTGAATCAAAGTGAAGATGAGGGAATAGGGTTAGGAATTTCAGCTTCTACTCAGAGGAGAAGAGAAAGAAAAGATGGAAACCTTAAATGCCGAAAAATAAAGAAGAGAACCCTCCCTATTTATAGAAATTTCGACACTTACCTATGAAAAACCGAAAGTGCCCTTCCTGATAACTAAAAATTAAGCAAATAAAAAGGGAAAATTCGGCACCCCTTTGCCATAAAGAAACCGATTTCTTCCCTCCTCTAGGTGATGGAATTTCGACCAACACCTAGCCTTGCAGATATCTCCTATCTTTTCTCTTTTTATCTTCCATATTATCAACTATAATATCTACATTATCCCATTCATATAAATCCTCCTATTTTTGAGCCTTGTTGCCATCCGCTCCACCTAACTCTAATGCCAAAAATTAGCTAACTTAAAATAAAATAATTGGCTCCATGAAACTTAAATTTGGGCCCCTTACTCCCTTGTGTGGTGTCACCTCCTAATATTGGGCCACAAGCCCACTTTGGTATTTTAAACACAGATACTACCTTTTAAACCCTATAATGCCCAAACAGATAATTTTAATCAAGCCTCTACCTAAGCCTGAGCCCAATTTGGACCCCTAACACTTAGATTAACACATTAAACATATCCACCCATTAAACGCATAGGCCCAAAAATTCAGGATGTTACAGTTCTACCCCCCAAAGAAATTTCGTCCTCGAAATTTCCAATTAACTATTAATCGTACTACCCAAGTCTCACCACTATGCTTTCGCTGCGCACTCTAATAATATATAAACATTGCATGCATACGGTTTCTATACCCAAAAATATAGCATCCATGTAATATCCTGGATTATGGATTATGCATTATTGCTTAATTTTATGAGATAGTATGCCTATGTGTGTTATGAATGTGTTGTATGAATTTTGTGAACTTTAGAAAATAGGAGAGTGCTTTATAAAATTATTAGAATTTAAATCTGGAAGAGGAAGCTAAGCAGGGTGGCCTTAAGAGAAAATGTAGGGGAAATATGACACACAAAAGGGCTTGGTTAAGTGGCTTGGAGGCGCCACTTAAGGCCTTTGTAAATGACGCCACAACAGGTGCAATTGGGCCAAGGTTCGAGTCGCATGGAAAGCAAAATAAAAGTTTTTATTTTGCTGCATGGATAAGCAGCAGTGGACGGCATGAAGACTTTATTTAGATGAGGATTATTCTTTTAATAATTTCGGCTAAGTGGTAGATAAATGATGATTTATTTTAGATTATTTTTTTAGGGATAAAAGAGAGGAAAAATAGGAGAAAAGGAAGGGATGAGATAGGGGGAGAGAAGAGTTGGCCGATTGAGGGGCTCCTTAGGTGGTATTTTCGGCCAAGGAAGGAGAGGAAGGCCATCATTCTTTTTCTTTTGTGTACCCTGCCGAATTCTCTGAGCAAAACCTCTCTTTTCTTTTGTCAAGCCAAAAACACAAGTAGCCAAGCCAATTTCTTCCACCTTTCCTTCTTCAAGTTTATTACCATTGCCGAATTCTGCAAGGTTATCTCCCCTCCTTCTCACGTTTTCTCTCTAACACCAAAAGCCGAATCTCTTATTGTGTGGCCATAGCCGATTGCTCCTCTACCCCTTTTGGTGTCGATTTGGTCATCTAAGCAATAGCCGAATCTCTGCTTCAGGCTAGGATTTTCGACTGAGTTGGTAAGGATCTATTGTCGCTGTTTTATTTCTTTTATTTTCCTTTTGCCGAAAGTTAAAGACTAATCCCTTTATGTCTTTGGCCGAAACTATAAAGGTTGCTTCTGGGATTTCTAGTATAGTCGACTATAAGGAGGACCATTCGAGATTCAAGGTATGTCATGTGATATTCGGCCAAAGGCCATGTATTGTGATTAAATGTTAGGTTGGATCTAACATATGTCTGTAGGGTATTTCGACAACTCCCTAACCAAGTGGTTGTTTTCGGGATTTAAGATTCACAAGGTAAGTGAATCTGACATTCGGCCAAGGCCCTATTTTGGTATTTAGATCTGTTTCTTATCCGTTTAAAAGCCAAAACTAATTAGTTAAGTGATTTTAGTGCCTAGCCGATTACAAAAAGGAACATAGCAAAGTTTCGGGATTTGATTAATAATCAAATCGGTAACAAGGTGAGTTTTGGTGCGATAATCCTTCGGGATTGGGTCTTATAGCCGAATAGGCTTTTTGCTAATATGTCTAGTGTTGGCCGAATATAGGAGCTTAAGGATCTAAAGCTTAGATCGGGATTTTCGGGAAATCAGTGAACTCGATAAGCATATCAGGTGTGTACCCCACACTATCTCTTAATAGATTTACGGTACCCATGTAATATGTGTGTTTATAATAATGTGAATATGGCTGAAAGTACCGTGCAATGGTACAAAGTACTCAGGTACGTTTTCCTACTCCTACTGTGAGTATGATATGATCTGTAAAGTACCGTGCAATGGTACAAAGTACTCAGGTACGTTTTCCTACTCCTACTGTGAGTATGATATGATCTGTTATGGCATATGTGAAACTATAAGAATGTGAATATAGAACATGGCACGTTAATGTATGATTTGTATGACATGAGACATATGGGTTATGTGGAAAGGGGAAGTGATCTGGTGGTTTTTACCACGATATCTGAATGTGGTTACTTCGGTCACATTATCTGAATGTGGTGACTTCGGTCACATTATCTGAATGTGGTGACTCATGTCACAAAATAATTATCTGGTGGCTATGCCACGAATTTTATAAGGGCGATGAGCACGTCGACTACAGCGACTGCCTTCGATGATGTGTAGCGGATGGAGGGTTGACTTAGTAGTCCCCATGGTGTGATGGTTGGTACGGGTGATGTGTAGAGGATGGCATCTAGGATTGGGTTCGAGATTGCATCATTTTATTTAAATGCTATATGTGTATGTATGTTCTGATATGCCTAAATCTGTTTGGACTTAGTGTTGGTTGTACACATTGAGTCTGTTGACTCACCCCGTTGTGGGAATATTTTTCAGGTGACGCACAGTAATGGACCGGGTCGGCAGGAGCTTAGTGGTGGCCATGCTCAGCACGAATTTTATTATTTGGACATTTTGTTTTGTTTAAGTACTTTAAGTTTATTTTGGGTTTGTTCTTGATGTAATAAGGCCATAGTATGAACTGTTTATGCATGCATTTTAATTTCTTTATTATGTTTCGAATTTTTATCAAATTTAAAGTTAAGTAATTTTTCTTAGTAATAAATGAAAAATGTTTTGACACTTAAATTCAATTGATTCTTAATTTAAAGTAAAATCTTCAAAACAAAATCGGCATGTCTTTTTAATTTAAAAACAAAGTTTTTAATAAATCCCTGATTTCAAAATTAACAAAGTTTTCAATTGAACCCAACATAAGAAAATCTTTCTTCAAAACCACTCGAATTTTTCCTAGGTAGCAAATGGATTTTCAAATGTTTTCTTGAGGAACATACCAGATCCGGTCAAGGTTTGTGGGCCGGGTTTGGGGTGTTTCAGTTTGGTATCAGAGCCCAGTTTTAAACTCTCAGCCTTGGGTTTAAGGCCCAAAACGTTTTCAAAATTAAGCCCAAAAGAATTATGTGAAAATTTTTGGAAATAAGCAGGTTTTTCTGGCATGGCACCTAAGTCTCCGACCCGAAGTCTACCAGGTAAGTACCCCTATCCATTGTGTGAATTATTGTATGATTTGTAGAAGGGTAGAAATGGAACGTAGATTAGTATGATAAGTACTTGAACCCTAGGACTAGTTTACCCCAACAATTGCATAAAACTTTAATGCCGAATTAAACAAACCTGTGACTAAGTCGCCGAGTTAGGGTGTGGCAACCATTGTGCGCATGTCTAGGATTGGATCCGGAAGAGCCTGGTTCTTGAGCAGTCCTCGTGACTCACCTCCTCTTCGCTGGAATCCTACCTGGTGCGTAGCTATGGTTCACCCTAACCAAGAGGACTCAGTCACAAGCTAAACTCAGTAATTAAAACCCGAAAGGGACTAACCGTGTTTTCATGAAAACCCTAGTTTTAAAATCACCAAATTACCCCTTTAAATTGTAGCAAAACTTAGTTGGAAATTTTCCAAAATATTTCTGATTTAAAAAATTACCCAAATACCCCTAGTGGTAAAATTACTAAAATGCCCTTGGTTTCCAAAATGACCATACTACCCCGATTTCAACAACATTATCTGATTTTGCAAAAATATCCAAAACCTTTATCGTTACAAAATACTAAGGCACCTTGATTTGGAAATTTACTAAATTACCCCTGCTTTACAAAATTACCAAAATGACCCCCGATTTCCAAAATTTTTGCAACAACACCGATTTGGGGAACAAACTCTCAAAAAGAACCCTAAGTTTCGTAAATTTTGAAATACCTTTGATTTATAGAGATTTTTCAAATTGACCCCGATTTATTACCAAAATACCCCTATAGGACAAATGACGAAAATACCCCTGGGATAGGAACAGACGAGAATGTTTGGATGATGAATGTGTGTGATAGGAACTACTGAATGGATTGTACTTCTCTGAATTAGGATAGAAGACTTGAAACTTTGAATGATCGAAAGAATTACTTCTAAACTTCTTTCATAAAATTTTCACGAATAATCAGTGGAACAAGAACTAATTCATAAAATTTCTTAATCAGATCAAAGCGCGATCGTAAGAATAAGCTCTAGGGGACGTGGTCGTAACGTGCGAGGACGGGTCGAGGTAGAATGACCGTGTCGGAACCCGTTAGATCGGGTCAAGGATCTCAGAATGAGGTACCACTGCCACCACCACCACCAGCTGTTGGTGTCGAGCAGCAAGATCAGACGGGGGATGATGCTGTATCGCAGGCTGTGCTACGAGTACTTGAGATGGTGGCTGGAGCAGGAGGAAATATGGGAGCACGAAAATCTGTACCCGAGCGACTTCGAGCCAACGGAGCTGAGGTATTCCGTGGCGTATCTAGTGTGGCACCCAGTACAGCTGAGTATTGGTTGGAGGCGACGGAATGAATTATGGATGAATTGGATTGACCCCTAAGGAGAAATTGAAAGGAATGGTGGCGCTACTACGCGATGAAGCGTATCAGTGGTGGCTCACAGTTCGGGATGGTGCCACAGCTGAGGATCTTACTTGGGAATATGTTAAGGCGGCGTATCAGAAGAAGTATGTTGGCACTCATTATATTGATCCGCAAAGGAAGGCGTTTTTGGGGCTGGTTCAAGGGAACAAGTCCGTGGCGGAGTACGAAGCTGAATTTCTGAGGTTGAGCCGGTATTCTCGAGGAGTAGTGGCTACGGAGCATGAGCGGTGTGTCCGGTTTGAGGACAATTTAAGGGATGACCTGAGGTTGTTAATCACTCCACATCAGGAGCGGGAGTTTTCTGCATTAGTAGAGAAAGCTAAGGTAGCTGAAGGGATTAAGGATGTTGTGAGGCAGAACACGGATCGGAATAAGCAGAAGAGAGGATTTGGACCGTCAGGGTCATCTGGGAATGTTCAGAAAAGGCCTAGAGTAGATGGGCCGCGAGGTCAGCAAGTTGGTACTGGAGGGCAATATCGTACTTGTGATCAATGTGGGAAGAAGCACTTAGGTGAGTGTTGGAAGAAAACGGGAGGATGCTTTAAGTGTGGGTCCAAGGACCACATGATCAAGGACTGTCCTATCAAGATAGACGGAGGCCGACCAGCAGTTCAGGGTTTTAATCAGGCTGGCAGAGGTGGACAGCAGCCTCAACGAGGTCGTGGTCCGAATGGCAGAGGTAATGGTGCTGGAAGAGGACGTGGAACACCTGGCAGAGGTGTTGGTAATGCAGAGGCAAGGAAGCCGGGCTTGGTATATGTAGTTCGCCGGAGGGAGGAAGGAGACACGCCGGACGTCATAACCGGTACGTTCCTTATTTTTGGCAAGCCTTATTCTGCTTTGATTGATGTGGGCTCGACCTATTCTTATGTTGCACGTAGAGTAGTTGAAACTCTAGATATAGCCTCTGAACTGTTCAATAGGGAGATGACTGTAGTAAGCCCACTAGGTCAAACTGTAGTGGTGAATAAGATGTTTCGGAAAGTGCCTTTAGAGATTCAGGGCGTGATATTCTCTGCCGACTTAATGGAACTACCTTTTGGAGAATTCGATATCATCCTTGGTATGGACTGGCTAGTAGGACATCGGGCTGTGTTGGATTGTGCAGCTAAGCGAATGGAGTTAAGGACCCCGGCGGATGAGGTGGTAATTATGATAGGAGAAAGAAGAAACTACTTGTCTAACGTAGTTTCTGCTTTAAAGGCTGATAAGATGGTCCGGAAAGGGTGCAAGGCATTTCTGGCCTTTGTTAGTGCATTGGATACGAAGGAAGGGGGAGTTAATGGAGTTAGAACTGTAAGGGACTTTGTGGATGTCTTTCCGGAGGAATTACCTGGAATACCCCCGGATAGGGAGGTGGAGTTCGGAATTGATTTGCTACCTGGTACAGCTCCTATGTCAATCGCCCCGTACAGAATGGCACCCAAGGAGTTGGTTGAGCTCAAGGCTCAAATTCAAGAATTGCTCGATCGTAGGTTTATTCGACCCAGTGTATCTCCATGGGGAGCACCGGTCTTGTTTGTGAAGAAGAAGGATGGAACTATGCGTATGTGCATAGATTACCGTCAGTTGAATAAGCTGACTATCAAGAACAAGTATCCTTTGCCAAGGATAGACGACTTGTTCGATCAACTGAAGGGAGCAGCAGTATTCTCAAAGATCGACTTAAGGTTTGGATATCATCAGCTTAAGGTGAAGGAAGCCGATATCCATAAGACGGCTTTTCGGACAAGATATGGGCATTTTGAGTTCGTACTAACGCCGTTTGGCTTGACGAACGCCCAAGCTGCGTTCATGGATATGATGAACCGGGTTTTTCAACCTTACTTGGATTGGTTCGTCGTTATGTTCATCGACGACATCCTAGTGTACTCCAAGTCTGAAGAAGAGCATGATGAGCATCTTCGGGTTGTGCTGTAAGTGTTAAGGGAGAAAAAGCTCTATGCCAAATTCAGCAAGTGTGAATTCTGGCTTAAGGAGGTTGCGTTCTTAGGACATGTAGTGTTTTCAGAAGGAATAAGGGTGGATCCTAGGAAGATTGAGGCGGTGTTAGATTGGAAACCACCTAGGTCGGTGGCTGAGATTCGTAGTTTCTTGGGATTGGCAGGCTACTACAGAAGGTTTGTGGAAGGATTTTCATCGATAGCCGCGCCTTTGACGAAGTTGTTGAAAAAGGAAGTACCTTTCGTATGGACGGATAAGCAACAAGAGAGCTTTGAGAAGCTTAAGAGGGTCTTGACTGAAGCTCCAGTTTTGATTCAGCCGGAGGCAGGGAAGGACTTTGTGGTGTATTGTCACGCTTCTCATACAGGATTGGGATGCGTACTGATGCAAGACGGGAAAGTAGTCGCTTATGCGTCTAGGCAGTTAAGGCCACATGAGGTTAACTACCCAACTTATGATTTGGAATTGGCGGCGGTAGTCTTTGCTCTTAAGGTGTGGAGGCACTATCTTTATGGAGAAAAGTCGATAATCTACACAGACCACAAGAGCCTCAAGTATCTGTTGACTCAGAAGGAGTTGAACCTAAGACAGCGAAGGTGGGTGGAGTTATTGAAAGACTACGATTGTTCCATAGAGTATCACCCGGGCAAGGCGAATGTGGTGGCTGATGTCCTAAGTCGGAAGGTTGTGTCGGATCTGAGGGCAATGTTTGCACATCTGAGCTTGTATGATGATGGAAGTCTGTTGGCAGAGCTGCAAGTTAAGTCGACGTGGTTGAATGAAGTGAAAGAGGGACAGTTAGTTGATGATGATCTAAGTGCTAAGCTACAACAAGTACAGAATGAGGAGTTAGAAGATTATAGTATTAGTGATGAGGGAGTATTGTGTTTCAAGGGTAAGGTCTGTATGCCGAAAAACGAGGAGTTAAGGTAGAGGATTCTTCAGGAATCGCATAGTAGCCCTTATGCTATGCATCCTGGAGGTAGTAAGTTGTACAGAGATCTAAGGGAACAGTTTTGGTGGCCTGGTCTTAAGAGGGAAGCTACAGAATTTGTCGGCAAGTGCTTGACGTGTCAGCAAGTTAAGGCTGAACACCAAGTTCCGTTAGGATTGCTTCAACCTATAAGGATTCCGCAGTGGAAGTGGGAAAGAATCACCATGGACTTCGTTAGTGGGTTTCCCCTTACGCCTACTAAGAAGGACTCGGTGTGGGTAATAGTGGATCGTTTGACAAAGTCCGCGCATTTCATTCCATTGCGGGTCGACTATTCTCTACAGAAGTTGGCGAAACTGTATGTGGCAGAGATTGTAAGGTTACATGGAGTGCCGGTGTCAATCATTTCAGATAGGGACCCAAGGTTTACTCTCGGTTTTGGAAAGCTCTACATCAGGCTTTAGGCACCAAGTTGGATTTTACTACGACTTTTCATCCACAGTCGGACGGGCAATCTGAACGGGTAATCCAAGTGTTAGAGGATATGTTGAGAGGCTGTGTGATGGATTTTAGAGGAAGTTGGGAGGAATATTTGCTTTAGCTGAGTTTGCCTATAACAACAGCTATCAGGCCAGTATTCGGATGGCACCGTATGAAGCACTGTATGGACGAAAGTGTCGAACTCCTACGTGTTGGACGGAGTTAGGGGAACGTCGAGTTTTGGGTCTAGAAATTGTGGCAGAATCCGAGGAGAAGTTTGAGATAATTCGAGCTCGGTTGAAGGAAGCATCTGATAGACAGAAGTCGTACGCAGATCTCAAACGGAAGGAAATAGAATTTGATGTGGGAGATCAAGTGTTTCTCAAAATGTCGCCTTGGAAGAAGGTAATGAGGTTTGGTCGCAAAGGGAAGTTAAGTCTGAGGTTTATAGGACCTTATCGGGTTTTGAAGCGAGTTGGACCAGTGGCATATCAGTTGGAGTTGCCACCGGAGTTGAAGCAGATGCACGACGTATTCCATGTTTCCATGCTACGTCGTTATCGATCGGATCCATCTCACGTAGTACCGGTTGAAGAGGTAGAGCTAAGGCCAGATTTGTCCTACGAGGAGGAGCCGATTCAGATCTTGGAACGAGATGTGAAAGTGTTACAGAGGAAATCAGTTCCTCTAGTCAAGGTGTTATGGGGTAATCATGGATCGGGAGAAGCTTCGTGGGAGCCAGAAGAAGCAATACGACAGCAATACCCTCACTTATTTCAGTCAGGTAATTTCGAGGACGAAATTATTTTAAGGGGGTAGAACTGTAATATCCTGGATTATGGCTTATGCATTATTGCTTAATTTTATGAGATAATATGCCTATGTGTGTTATGAATGTGTTGTATGAATTTTGTGAACTTTAGAAAATAGGAGAGTGCTTTATAAAATTATTAGAATTTAAATCTGGAAGAGGAAGCTAAGCAGGGTGGCCTTAAGAGAAAATGTAGGGGAAATATGACACACAAAAGGGCTTGGTTAAGTGGCTTGGAGGCGCCACTTAAGGCCTTTGTAAATGACGCCACAACAGGTGCAATTGGGCCAAGGTTCGAGTCGCATGGAAAGCAAAATAAAAGTTTTTATTTTGCTGCATGGATAAGCAGCAGTGGACGGCATGAAGACTTTATTTAGATGAGGATTATTCTTTTAATAATTTCGGCTAAGTGGTAGATAAATGATGATTTATTTTAGATTATTTTTTTAGGGATAAAAGAGAGGAAAAATAGGAGAAAAGGAAGGGATGAGATAGGGGGAGAGAAGAGTTGGCCGATTGAGGGGCTTCTTAGGTGGTATTTTCGGCCAAGGAAGGAGAGGAAGGCCATCATTCTTTTTCTTTTGTGCACTCTGCCGAATTCTCTGAGCAAAACCTCTCTTTTCTTTTGTCAAGCCAAAAACACAAGTAGCCAAGCCGATTTCTTCCACCTTTCCTTCTTCAAGTTTATTACCATTGCCGAATTCTGCAAGGTTATCTCCCCTCTTTCTCACGTTTTCTCTCTAACACCAAAAGCCGAATCTCTTATTGTGTGGCCATAGCCGATTGCTCCTCTACCCCTTTTGGTGTCGATTTGGTCATCTAAGCAATAGCCGAATCTCTGCTTCAGGCTAGGATTTTCGACTGAGTTGGTAAGGATCTATTGTCGCTGTTTTATTTCTTTTATTTTCCTTTTGCCGAAAGTTAAAGACTAATCCCTTTATGTCTTTGGCCGAAACTATAAAGGTTGCTTCTGGGATTTCTAGTATAGTCGACTATAAGGAGGACCATTCGAGATTCAAGGTAAGTCATGTGATATTCGGCCAAAGGCCATGTATTGTGATTAAATGTTAGGTTGGATCTAACATATGTCTGTAGGGTATTTCGACAACTCCCTAACCAAGTGGTTGTTTTCGGGATTTAAGATTCACAAGGTAAGTGAATCTGACATTCGGCCAAGGCCCTATTTTGGTATTTAGATCTGTTTCTGATCCGTTTAAAAGCCAAAACTAATTAGTTAAGTGATTTTAGTGGCTAGCCGATTACAAAAAGGAACATAGCAAAGTTTCGGGATTTGATTAATAATCAAATCGGCAACAAGGTGAGTTTTGGTGCGATAATCCTTCGGGATTTGGTCTTATAGCCGAATAGGCTTTTTGCTAATATGTCTAGTGTTGGCCGAATATAGGAGCTTAAGGATCTAAAGCTTAGATTGGGATTTTCGGGAAATCAGTGAACTCGATAAGCATATCAGGTGTGTACCCCACACTATCTCTTAATAGATTTACGGTACCCATGTAATATGTGTGTTTATAATAATGTGAATGTGGCTGAAAGTACCGTGCAATGGTACAAAGTACTCAGGTACGTTTTCCTACTCCTACTATGAGTATGATATGATCTGTTATGGCATATGTGAAACTATAAGAATGTGAATATAGAACATGGCACGTTAATGTATGATTTGTATGACATGGGACATATGGGTTATGTGGAAAGGGGAAGTGATCTGGTGGTTTTTACCACGATATCTGAATGTGGTTACTTCGGTCTCATTATCTGAATGTGGTGACTCATGTCACAAAATAATTATCTGGTGGCTATGCCACGAATTTTATAAGGGCGATGAGCACGTCGACTGCAGCGACTGCCTTCGATAATGTGTAGCGGATGGAGGGTTGACTTAGTAGTCCCCACGGTGTGATGGTTGGTACGGGTGATGTGTAGAGGATGGCATCTAGGATTGGGTTCGGGATTGCATCATTTTATTTAAATGCTATATGTGTATGTATGTTCTGATATGCCTAAATCTGTTTGGACTTAGTGTTGGTTGTACACATTTAGTCTGTTGACTCACCCCGTTGTGGGAATATTTTTCAGGTGCGCACAGTAATGGACAGGGTCGGCAGGAGCTTAGTGGTGGCCGTGCTCAGCACGAATTTTATTATTTGGACATTTTGTTTTGTTTAAGTACTTTAAGTTTATTTTGGGTTTGTTCTTGATGTAATAAGGCCATAGTATGAACTGTTTATGCATGCATTTTAATTTCTTTATTATGTTTCGAATTTTTATCAAATTTAAAGTTAAGTAATTTTTCTTAGTAATAAATGAAAAATGTTTTGACACTTAAATTCAATTGATTCTTAATTTAAAGTAAAATCTTCAAAACAAAATTGGCATGTCTTTTTAATTTAAAAACAAAGTTTTTAATAAATCCCTGATTTCAAAATTAACAAAGTTTTCAATTGAACCCAACATACGCAAATCTTTCTTCAAAACCACTCGAATTTTTCCTAAGTAGCAAATGGATTTTCAAATGTTTTCTCGAGGAACATACCAGATCCGGTCAAGGTTTGTGGGCCGGGTTTGGGGTGTTTCAATCCACACAAAACATACCCGACTTAATGGTGACTGAACAATCCCGAGCCTTATGCTCATCAGACCCGCATCTTAAACACGTTCCTGACTTCCTCCAACATTCACCCGGATGACACCTTCTGCAATATTCGCAAACCCGAAAGTTTGGACGTACCTTAACATGCTTCACAGAACGAGACTGCAACCCTAGAAAACTACGATCTCTTTTTTTCTTACAGTCCACGCACCCAACCCGAAGTGTTTCACTGATTTCTTTAACCTCCTTCAGTACCTCCCTAACTAGCTGAATCAACACATCAGTCCTAACACTTCCACGGCCTCGGCCGCGGCCTCTTCTTCCTTTTCTAGCGCTCATCGTTGATTCTCGTATTATCTGAATTAGAAATTTTATGAATTATTAATTTCTTTCACTGATTAACCACGAACAATCTTATGGGAAGTAGTTTTAAGAGTAGTTCTTTCGAATTCGAACCTATCTACAGTTTCAGTCTCAAGTTTATCTCCTAATTCTAGAAACCACATACATTCAACCATCACACATCAACATACATATATCATCCATGCACTCACATTCATCACATAAGGGTATTTTCATCATTTTTTTGCCCAAGGGTATTTCCGTAGTTTTGTCCTACAGGGTATTTTCGTAATTTTCCAAATAAAGTATCTTGGTGATTTCCTTTGAATTAGAGGTATTTTGGTACATTTTTTTGAAGCAGGGGTACTTTGGAAAGTTTGATTTTGCAAATCGGGTTACTTTTGTAAATCTAGGGGTTTTCGGATAAATTCGCAAAACATGGGTATTTTATAAAATCACGTTTGTTTTGGAAGTTTTCACAAACCGAGGGTATTTTGGAAATTTTGCCAACCAGAGTGTTTCGGTAATTTCACAACTTTTAGTAGTTCTACAATTCTGGGGTATTTTGGGAAATTTTCACAAATCAAGTGTATTTTGGAAATTTACAAAACTTGGGGGTTTTTTTTTTGTATGGAATAGGGTGGCTGGTCCATTTCGGGTTTTAATTATAGATTTTGGCCCGTCAACAAGTCCTCATGACTAATGTGAACAGTCACTACGCACCAGGTAGGATTCCAGCGAAGAGGAGGTGAGTCACTAGGTCTGCTTAAGTACCAAGCTCTCCCTGAATCCAATCCTAGACATGCGTATGCTTGTTACCACACCCTAACCCATCGACTCGTTCACGGGTTTGTTTAGTTAGATTAAGTCTTATGGAATTGAAGAGTTATTTATATAAGCCTAAGGTCCATTAATACCTAACATGCTAGTCTACGTCTATCAAGCCCATCAAGCCCAACATATATATCACATCAAGAGTTTAGGATACTTACCTGCGTGGATCGGGTGCCGGTAGACTCGAAGGCCATATCTTCTTCCAGAATTTTTTTTTCCAAATTCACATCAAAATTTCAAAACACTTCTAGACCTATTTCACAGCCCGAGTTTTGAACTGGGCTCTGATACCAAATTGTAACACCCCAAACCCGGCCCATACTTTTCGACCAGATCTGGTATGCTACGGGTTGAACGTTAAAATCTTTTGCTAAGTTGGTTTTAGAAAATCATAAGTTATTAGGCAATATTTGAATAAATAAGTGACATTTGAAAAGAAACCTTGTATTATTATTATTTGGTATAAATAAGTTGCAAATATTAAAAAAACTACTTAGGCGAATATAAACTATGGGGCCTTATTACCTAAATATTCCCAAAACAAAACTTAAAGGAAAACCGAAAATAATCTATAGAAATAAAAACTTGATGGCCCCTCGAGTCCGTCTCGGCTACCATGTCCACGATCTACTGCTCATCTGAAAAGTTAGGAAAAAATAATAGGGTGTCACCAAGACTCAGTGTGTAAATCCCGAAAACACATAAAAGGCTTGGGCCCACAAACACATTATGAGCCCTGGCCCATACACAATGGCAACAATCATAATCACATGACAGATAATAAATGATGCAAAGCCCAACCCATCCTAGAATTCCATCCTCTACACACCAACCCGTACCAACCATCACACCTTGGGGATTTCTACAATCAACCCACCAACCGCTACACACCATATCGACAGTCATACCGCCTACTCCTTATCAATCAGGAATTTTAACGTGGTTTTCTACCACGGATCACCAAGTGACCTAACATTTCATTACGCGGGTTTTCTACCACCGATCACCAAGTGACCTAACATTTCATTATGCTGGTTTTCTACCACCGATCACCAAGTGACCTAACATTTCATTACGTGGGTTTTCTACCACCGATCACCATGTGACCAATCATGCTCTTCCCCTTTCCATATCAAACCCATCCCATGCATACATTCATGCAAAATTAAGCAATATACTACCTAAGAGATTCAGTCTTTCACATACATCGATACACATAGAGAAGTTTCTATGGCACATACCTGGCATCCTTTGCCTACCCTTTCTGGGTAACCCGTCTATTCATACAGCCTATTTTTCGGCTTTTAACCATCACATATATATACATACAAATTATTAGTGTGTTTAGAGATCTACACACCTGATTACCGTTAGAACGAGACTTTCTAAGTCAACGCTATCCGTAGCCAACACAGCTGCTATCTGCCCTATGTGTTGTTCAGAGGCTTGAAATCCCGAAAAGTGATATGAGATTCAGGAACTAGTGTTTCCGGCTTTTAGATCTAAGAGATCTTACTAGAGAAGATTCAGCTACTCCTAGAGGATTCCGGCTTTTTGCGAAAATCAGGAAGAGAAGATGATTCGAAGAAATCTATAGAGATTCAGCTTTTAGAAGAAAGAAGAGAAAAGAATAATAGAGTTTTCGGCTTTTAGAAGAAAGAAGAGAAAAGAATAATGGAGTTTCGGCTTTTGAATCAAAGTGAAGATGAGGGAATAGGGTTAGGAATTTCGGCTTCTACTCAGAGGAGAAGAGAAAGAAAAGATGGAATCCCTAAATGCCGAAAAATAAAGAAGAGAACCCTCCCTATTTATAGAAATTTCGGCACTTACCTATGAAAAACACTTTGCCATAAAGAAACCGATTTCTTCCCTCCTCTAGGTGATGGAATTTCGGCCAACACCTAGCCTTGCAGATAGCTCCTATCTTTTCTCTTTTTATCTTCCATATTATCAACTATAATATCTACATTATCCCATTCACATAAATCCTCCTATTTTTAAGCCTTGTTGCCATCCACTCCACCTAACCCTAATGCCAAAAATTAGCTAACTTAAATTAAAATAATTGGGCTCCATGAAACTTAAATTTGGGCCCCTTACTCCCTTGTGTGGCGTCACCTCGTAATATTGGGCCATAAGCCCACTTTGGTATTTTAAACACAAATACTACCTTTTAAACCCTATAATGCCCAAACAAATAATTTTAATCAAGGCCTCTACCTAAGCTTGAGCCCAATTTGGACCCCTAACACTTAGAAACATGTTACATGTCAAGTGATAGTTCCTGATGATTCATATTTTAATTTTCCTTTTAATTCACATTTAGAAACATAAACTCAGTTGATAATTTGTTTCTACTAATATTAACATCGAAATTAAATATTTCACTATAAATTATAAAAATAAAAATATACAAAAGTTTTCACCTTGAAGTAAAAACGAAAAGGAAATATAGACTTTCAACATAGAAAAATTATAGTTTGGCTTCCCATTTCATTAGAGGTAAATTATCTAGTCGAAGGACAATGAAAATTTTTAATTTCATAAGAAACATCTTGCCAAGCAGAGTTCACAATTTTTACATCAATATACCAAGTAGTTATTTTTTTTTTCATTACCAAAATAAACCAATGTGTTTTTGTCACGGGGATAGAACTTTAGTCTTGCAAACTGTAACACTCCAAACCCAACCTAAACGTTATGACCAAATTTGGAGATGTTACCAAATCATTCAAAAAAATCCAAAAACCATTTTGAAACAGTAAAATAATTAAAGCTAACATGCAGTGAATAAAACTCCATTATTAATTTTGTCGATGATCACATATAAAATCACTTAGTATTGTAGTGAAATTTTTGTTAAATAAAGTTTTGGGAAACACGATTTGTTTTTGAAACCCAACATTTGCAGATAGGTTTGGTATCATCTAAAAACGTTTAAACGGTTCTAAATGAAAATTAAAAATAAAATCAGAATTAAAAATAGTCCCAAAAATCCAAAATAGTCCCAAAAGTCCAAAACAGTCCAACGGTACGAAAATAGATTTAACTAGACAAAATTTAAGGAAATGCAAAAAGAATATGTAAAACCGAGCTCCCCTCACATTGATCTGCCCTATGTTTAAGGATTACCTGAGAACTAAACAAAAAGAAAGTGAGCTTACGAGCTCAGTGTGTAACTTATTACATACAATAAATCAAATACACATGCTTTAACAGATTACGGAAGTGATACAAACATCGATGCATAACAAATACAGATTCATATGCATACCAGATACAAATTCAGATCCTACCCCCAACAACTACACACTATCTTTGACCATCCCTATACATCAATTAGGGTATTAAATACACATCCAGCCTCACACACTGCTAAGTGATCATATGTCACTTTATAGAATATATGCAAACTAACAGCCAGATCAAAATGTGGTAACCTGACAGAAATAGATATATATGACTGAGCCACCAAATACCAAAAATAAATTAAACTACCCACACTTCCTCTATGATTACAATCCCAACCCAATGCACATGCAGAACTAAACATATATCAAATATGTGTATGACATACATGCTTTACACATCAGAATCAAATAATATTAGTATATAATAGATCATGCTATCACATATAACATACTAGTCATGTGTACATAAGTCATATTTAACATTAACAGAGCATCAGAAATCATGATTTATAGACAAATTTATACCATACAAACCCTACGGAAGGGCTACATTCGATTCACGTGAAGAATATAACCTTTGGGAAAATTTTTAAAATTTGGGTCCACATGCCCATGTGGCCCACATGGCCTATTTGGCCAGCCCGTGCGGCTTGCACGGCTTGACACATTGTCTTACACACGCCTGTGTGGCCCACATGACCCAATTGACCTAGACCGTATGGTCACATGGCTGTGTGTTTCACAAGGCCGTGTGGCATTGACAGTCCAATTTTTTGGCTTTCTGTCGTTCGTAATTTTTCGGGTTTTCGTTACACACCTAGTCAAATCCCGACGTAAACCAAAAAGTTGAGTATTCCAATACCTAAAAGCATCAAACACTTAGCAAATTAGCCCTCAATAGCACAACGATTAAGAGACTAAAGTCCTCAATTTTTCTAAATTACCAAACATTTCAAGAAAAATACGATTAATCCCAATAGCCATAACTTGTTCCAAATTGACAAAATCACTTACCCTGGGATGAACAACACCTCTACAAATCCTAATTCATTGGTGGATTATTCGTTTCTTGAATTTTCCCTAAAACAAACCAATCAATTAATAACGATAAAATGCACCAACACACCTCAACAAAGCTAAAACCAACGAAAGAATTTCATAACAAATGAGAGACAAATGATACTTACGCACGAATCAAATTGCAATCTAATCAATCAACACCCACTACCAAACTTGAATGGCAGAACAATGAGGATTTGGGACAAAAAAGATCAAGAAAAAGAAAGAAACAATTTGAGACCTTACCAACAGTAAACCCACGTGAAGAAGAAAGGAAAGGTGAAAAGAAAAGAAAAGAAAAGAAAATTGTTGAAAACAAAGAAGAGAAAAGGGAATGTGAGAAAATGGAAGAGGTTTTTTTGGGGAAATCTTTTAATTTTCAAAAAAATAAGAAAATAAAATCATCACAACAAAACCAAATCCTATATAACCACTAACCCCACTAATTCTTCCCTCATCCAACAAACTTTTAGAGTTCAAATTTGACCTAAATTCCACAAAATAGGGGACACACAAAGACTAACAAAATAATTCCACTTGCTCACGCGGGGATTTGAACTCAAGATCAAGAGTAAGCTAAAACCATACCACTAAACTAGCATGCTCATTCTATCACAAATGGAGCAAAAATAATATTTAAGTCACATGAACAAAGATAGGGATAGGAACAAAAATAGCAAAACTCCCAAGAGTGAGATTTGAACCCATGATCTCAAACACAGATCCAAGATTTAACCACTGAAGTAGATACTTAACTTTAACAAAATTTAACAAATCATAAACTTAGATTTTGGGGCATTACAACTCCCCCTAAAAGAAATTTAGGCCTCGAAATTTACCTGATTCAAACAGATGTGGGTACTGCTATCGAATCAAGTCCTCAGGTTCCTAAGTGGTTTCCTCAATGCCATGATTTTGCCATAGAACCTTAACCAAAGGAATGGTCTTCCTCTTCAAGACCTTAACCTTTCGATCCAGAATTTGAACCGGCTCATCCTTAAAAGTTAAATCCGATCTTACCTCAATCTTCTCAACAGATACAATATAAGATAGGTCAAATTGATACCGTGTCAACATAGAGATGTGGAAGACATCATGGATACGATTTAACTCTAGAGGTAGCTCTAACTGATAGGCGGCTAGCCCAACACGTTTTAGAATCCGATAAAGTCCAATAAATCTAGGGCTCAACTTGCCCTTTTGTCCAAACCGAAGGACCTTCTTCCATAGAGAAGTTGATCACCTACAGAAAACTCGATATCCCTCATCTTCAAGTCTGAGTAAGACTTCCGTCTATTAGAAGCTACCTTAAGACAATCTTGAATCAGTCGAACCTTATCCTCAGTCTCAAAATCCATCTCTCACCCAACTCAGTCCAACACAAAAGAGTACGCCACTTACCACCATACAGAGCCTCGTAAGGTGCCAACTGAATACTGGACTAAAAACTGTTATTATACATGAATTCAGCCTATGGTAGAAACTCCTCCCAACTTCCACGGAAGTCGATAACACAACTCTATAACATATCTTCCAGAATCTGAATCACTCTCTTATACTATTCACCAGTCTAAGGATGGAACACAGTACTAAAATCTAACCAAGTACCCAAAGCCTTATGTAGTTTCTTCCAAAATTGAGACGTAAATATAGGGTCTCTATTAGATATGATCGAGATTGGAACCCCATAAAGTCTAACAATCTCGGAGACGTAAATATAGGGTCTCTATTTGTAGAGAATAGTATGTTCTGAATGGAAGAAAATGAGCAGAATTGGTCAAATGATCCACGATGACCCAAACAAAATCCTTCTTAGTGTGTGTCAAGGGAAACCAACTAACGAAGTTTATAGTGACACGCTCCCATTTCCATAGAGGAATCTTAACGGGTTGAAAAAAACTCGAAGGCAGTTTTTGCTCAGCCTTAACTTGCTGGCACATCGGACAACGAGAGACGAAATTAGTTACCTTTCGTTTCAAATCAGACCACTAGTATAACTCACAGAGATTTCGATACATCTTATTTCCTTTGGGATGCATAGCATAAAGGTTACATGTGCTTTTTACAAAATAGATTGCCTCAAATCAGCATCATGAGGCACAAACCCAACCTCTGAAACACAGAACACCCTTATTTTTCAGCCCAAAATCAGAAGTCTTACCCTCTTCAACCTATCGAAACCGTAGAGTTAGAGAACCATCCACTAATTGTTTAAATCAAATCTAATCAATCCAATTCGGCTTAACTTGCAACTTGACTAACAGACTACCGTTATCAAATAGATAGATGAGAAAACATCACCCTCAAATTAGACATTGATCTACTACTAAGAGCCTTGACCGCAACATTAGCCTTACCAAGATGATATCAATGGAATAGTTATAGTCCTTAAGCAACTCAATCCATCTACATTGTTTAAGATTCAACTCTTTCTGAGTCAAGAGATACTTGAGGTTTTTGTGATCAGTGTAGATGATACACCTCTCACCGTACAGATAGTGGCTCTAGATTTTCAGAGCGAAGACAATTGTAGCGAACTTAAGATCGTGTGTGGGATAGTTTGCTTTCATGTGACTTAAGCTTTCGAGATACGTATGCCACTACCTTACCATCCTGCATCAAAACACAACCCAACCCGACGTGAGAAGTATCACGATAAACCACAAACTCTTTACCGGGTTCAAGCTGTATCAAAATGGGTGCTTGAGTCAAAACAGATTTGAGCTTCTCCATGCTCAATTGTTGCTCATCGGTCCGCACAAAAGGTGCGTTTTTATGTAATAACTTAGATAAAGGAGTTGCAATAAGCGAAAACATCTCAACAAACCTTCGATAATATCTTGCTAAATCGAGAAAACTCTAGATTTCAAACACGTTCCTAGGTTGTTTCCACTAAAAACGGCCTCAATCTTTTTAGGGTCTACACGGATACCCTTAGCTGAAATCATGATAAGTGATAAAATTAACATATTTTAATCTCATTCTTAATGTATTTTTGGATGATTATTTATGTAAATTGGTGAATTTTATGCTCTTAATCCTTTAAATTCATGTTTCTATACTTAGGAGAGAATTTAGGAGTAAAAGGAGCGAAAGTTAGACAATTAGAGAAGAATTCAGGAGCCACATGGGCTGGGCATTCCCACATAAGCTGGACACACGGTCGTGTGAGCCACATGGGCTGCCACACTATCATGTGCCAGACTGTGTCGATTTAGCAATTCGCATTCCAAACACATGGAAAAATGCAATTTTTAGGCTTTTTGGCCATTCTAAGACTTATAAATACCAAATATAAGAAGAGAATAGGGAGCCACTAGATAATATTGAAGAAAACAACTCAAAGAACACTATTGGAGCCAACTTTGAAGTAGATTTCCATCAAATTGAAGACCTCTTTTTAATTTCTTTGAAGTTCTTTAAGAGTGTATTTATCTCTTGTGGTTATACTGGCTTTGAGATGTTTTTATTTACAATTATGAACTAATTCTCTAGATACCTAGGGGAGATGAACCTTATGATGAATTCTATTATTTGATTTCTATTTTACGCAATAAATGCTTAAACCTTTTTCTTAGTTATGTATGCTTATCTCTTTTTTAAATATTTCTTGAATATTAATTCATGTTTAATGTGCTTAAATCAGAGGAGGAAAAGTCCCTGTTTAAGAGTAGATTTAGCATAATTGGGTGGAGTTGCATGCAATCCTAGAAATAGGACGACATAAATCTACTGGATTAGAGTCAAATCTAACAGGGGAATCTATAGATTGATTTAATATGATAATAGGGGTTTTAATTAGCCTTAAATTTCAATTAATCAACCTAGAGTCAGTTGCTCTTAGTCTTGAAAGGGATATTAGCATAATTTAGGGATTTCTAAAGATCAAGATACCAAGTGAATAAATCGTTTAATTCATATTCATAATGATAGATGAAGTCTAGGTGGATTCTTTCCTGGATATTGTTTAGCTTCTTGGTTACTATTCAATTATTTTCTCGATTTATTCTCTGCTGAGTTCTTTAGTTAATTAATTTAGTAAATTTTAGTTTAAACCAATCACTCGAATTTGTCGGTTAAATAATAGGAAAACAATAATTACTAGTACTTTCAGTCCTCGTGGATACGATATCTTTACTCACTGTAGCTATACTATTTATCGATAGGTGCACTTGCCTTTGTCGTATTTTTTAGTTAGTTTCATGACTATCAAATCACTTGCCCCAAAAAAGTGACCTCTCTCAACCAAAACTTACACTTTATCAACTTAGTGTAGAGCTTTTTCTCACGGAATATTTGTAGAAATACTCTAAGATGTTGATCATGATCCACCTCAGTCTAAGAGTATACCAAAATATTGTTAATGAAAACCACGACGAAATGATCCAAATACAGCTAGAAAACCTGATTCATAAGATCCATGAATGCAATCAGAGCATTTGTCAAAGAGAAAGGCATGACAAGGAACTCGTAGTGCTCATCATGAGTCCTAAAAGTAGTCTTATGCATATCAACCTCTTTCACTTTTAACTAATGATACCAAAAATGAAGATTAATTTTTGAGAATACAGATGCCCTATGAAATTGATCGAACAAGTTGTCGATCATCGAAAGTGGGTACTTATTCTTTACTGTCAATTAATTCAACTGGCGGTAATCCACACTCATTCTGATAGTACCATCTTTCTTGTTCACAAAAAGAACTGGTGCTCCCCACAGAAACTCACTAGGCCTGGTGAACCCTCAGTCGAGAAGTTCCTAAAGTTGCCTTTTCAACTCCATAAGCCCTTTCGGTGCCATGCGGTAGAGAGCAGTTGACACCAGAGCTGTTCTAGGCAGTAATTCATTATCGAATTCAACCTCCTTACCAATGGTAAACCCGACAATTCCTCAGGAAAGAAGTCTGGAAATTCTCTAAATGTCTAAATATCCCCAACATAAGCCAGGAACGCTTCACATCCTTTTCAGCCTAACTTTTTAGCTACTAGAGCGAATATTACATTGGAGAGGTAATCTCAATGCTCACTGACCATAAAAATATCCATATCATCCTCATATCTTAGAGTTACTCTCTTAGTGGCACAATCCAGACTAACTCGGTGCTCCACAAGTCAGTCCATTCCCAGGATCAAATCAAACTCCCTGAATGGTAACTCCATCAGATTAGCCAGAAACACAACACCTTGTATCTCCAGCAGGCACCTCCTATAAATTTTATTAAGTTGCATTGACTGACCCAATGGACTAATTATAGAAATCTCACCGGAAGTACTCTCAACAGGAATTCCTAAATGAACAGAAATAGTACTAGCTTGTATGAGTGATTTGAACTAATGTCTATTAATGCTAAATGTGGAACATAATGAATAAAGAACGTATCGGCTATCATATCAAAAACGTCTCTATCCTCACGACACCTTGTCGCATATACCAAAGTAGACTGCCTAGCCTCAGTTTGCTTAGCACCTCTGCCCAGTGTTCTTTGCCCTCGACCCATACCATTACCACTCTGGCTTATCCACAGTCCCTAGGTGGTTGTTGAACTGCCCTTTGAGGTAGAATCAAACCCAAAGCTGGAGCTTGCACCGGATTAGAACAAGGCAGACAACCCCTAATGCGGTGCTCTATAAAACCGCACCACAAACAAGCTCCCAACCTCCTCCAACACTCTCCCGGATGGCTCCTACCACAGTCCACACACAACTGATTCCCAACAAAAGTAACCGGTGCCTCAACCTATGGAGGCCCATCAAACTTGGCTCGTTTCTTAGGCTACTGAATAGAGCTAGAAGGACTTGAATCCCACTTAGACTTATCTTGGCCCCTATCCTTATCCCTCTTTTCATGCTTCGCTCACTGAATCTCCTTTGTAATTTTTGCCTTCTCCAACAAAGTTTCGAAGAATCGCTCCCTTTGCGGAGCTATCAGAACCTTGATGTCATAACTCAGTTCGTTCTCAAAATAGACACTCTTCTCATGGTCATTTTCAATCATACTACGAGCATACCTACTCAACCTCAAGAATCTGACCTCATACTCGGCCACAGATATATCCCCTTGAGTCAGCCCAATAAACTCGAGTCTACGAGCCTCAATATACCTCACCTCACATACTCATTCTAGAAGGCGTTACGAAAGAAGGTCTAAGTCACCCGTTTTGGTTGGGTGCCTTACTCAACAGGCTGCCACCATTGATATGCTTCATTGATAAGAAAAGAAATTGCACTTTTTAATTTCTGCTTAGGTGTGTAGTCCAGATCATTCATAATCTTCTTAGTGGTCTCTAACCAGTATTCGGCCACGGCCGGGGCGATCCCAACAACGCCCCTAAATAATTTGACCCCATTTGATTGGAGTCGTTCAGTTATTGACCTACGACTACCAGATCCAGTATGGGCCCCAACGACCCTTTCCAACACTCTTAACATAGCTTGGGATAGTGCGTCGTCCCCAACAGTCTAAGTCTTAGACCTAGTGTCAGCGGTAGATATTCCTCGGTCTCGCTTGTATCTAAATTGGGTATACTGCCCATTAAAGATAACTTAGCTGAGGCCCCTCTTCGACGCCTGCCGCGCCTACGAGTACCTCGTCCACGTGTTCCTCGCACACTTATTATAAATTATCTACAAGTTTAGAATTTGATGAATCAGTTT
This sequence comes from Gossypium australe, assembly GCA_005393395.2. Lineage (NCBI taxonomy): Eukaryota > Viridiplantae > Streptophyta > Magnoliopsida > Malvales > Malvaceae > Gossypium > Gossypium australe. The sequence goes on along the minus strand of CM016620.1, from coordinate 42,858,057 downwards.
GAAGTTTGTTATCAGGTACCTTAAGTAAAAAATCTTATCAGAACTTTTACAATGTTGTTATAGTCTTTAACTAAAGCAAAGTAATTCTAATCATTACAGTGTTTTTCTAACCAAACAATATAGGTATCACATCCTGAAAATCGGGTTAGTAGAAGTGGGCATTAGATTATGGGCTCGAGAGAAAAATCGGGTTTGTGTCGTAAAAGCTGTAATAGGATAAAATAAATAATTAGGTAAGAATAGTAAAAATAATATTAATTAAATAAAATAATAATGGTATTAATAATTGGGGCATTAGTAAAAATTAATAGAGACTAATTTGGAATAATGGTTAAAGTAGAGGTTAAACGTGTAAATTAAGGTTAGTAGTTAAAAAAGAGAGTTATTAGAACAAGGGAGAAATAAGAGAAGATTTAGAGAGTAAATAGCCCAATTTTAAAAAAATTAGTTGGCTATAAAAGCCACTTGCCTTCTCAATTTCTTTTCATACTTTTTCATTTTAAAAATTTGTTAGATCTAGATTGGAAAATTTTCTCTCAAAAATTTATGCATCTTTTATATTTTCCAAACACTTTATTTTTTCAATTTTGCAAGAAAATCACTCTTTCTTATCCAATTTCTCACCTAAACTTAGCTCTTTTTTGCTCAATGGTGCAAATTAGTGGAGGTTTTCGATTTAAGGGTAAATCTATTGTTTTCTTATGTATTAAAGTTTTATTAGGTGTTTTTAATTTGAATTTTCATATACCTAAGAAAAAAAATTAAAGATCCATGGTTTTAAAGTTATCTTTTGCATAAAAATGGTGAATCTCATAATAAAAAGCTAGGAGATTTTTTTTTTTTTTTAAATAGTATATTTTGACGAGATTAAAAGGTTTACAAATTCAATTTATCAAAATCTTTAAATAATTACATGAATTAAATAGTTTTCTTTTGAGAATGAGGATGAATGATGGTTTTTTCGAGAAAAGTAGTGTATAGTAAAATTGAGTTGAATTATCGGCCTACATATATAATTAGGCATAAGTTAGGGGTTAGGAGGTAGAAATTAAGGATTTAATTAAGTTAAAAAAATAAATTAAGTGAAATGGATTGTACGAAATAAGCCGAATAAGTATGTGTGAGTGGAAAGTCGTCGTATGAACACAAAGAGAGTAAGCTAGATATTTTTTGAATGCCTTGTAATATGTATATTTTTTAGCGAAGCTAAAAACATTGGTGGAGCCTTCAAAATAAAGGCAAGCATAAAGTTGTCTAGTTCGACGAGTCGTGGTGAGCTACAGGTTAGTGCATTTGTATGCCGTATTTTAGCATGAATTACGAGATCTAGAGAGTCGAAGTGAGGCTTGTGAACCCCCACTTATGGTATGCGAACCTCGACTTTTTCCTGGTACAAATTCTTGCAATTTTTTTGAATTGTTGAGTATCCATGTTATGCAAATTTAAAAGGTATCTGTACATATATAATAAATACGTATAGGGGTTTTGTTATTTATATATAATATATATTTACGTGCATGGGTATTATAGGTATAATATATATTTGGGTGCATGAGTGTTATATGTATAATATATTTGCGTGGGTCTGCTATATACATAGTACATATATATGCGTGGTTCTGCTATACATAATATATATGTGTGGGTTTTATTATATATAATATATATGCAATTATAGTTTTTGCATTATCTAATATATATACATATATATATATATATATATATATATATGGGACTTTTAATGTATGTTAAAGTTGATGTGACAAAAGCTACTAAATAGGTATGTATATATATGTAATATATATTTGTATATGGTTATGTAGTACTTGCAAATGGACATAAAAATAAATAATGTAATGCAGACTTTTATAACATGCAAAATCTATTGATAGTGCACATTTATGCATGCACGAACCTGTAAGTTAATTATGAGTTTTATGATATTGCAAGTTTTGATTAGTTCAAAATTATATTATTGTGAAATGCTAAGTGCGAGTTCAACAATAGTACGAGCCAATTATATTGTGCAATAAAATGTAATTAATTAGATATGTTGGTAGTGTGAACACTTGAAATTGTAAGATATCATTGGCATGCCATAAGATTGTGAGTACTCTTCCTTTTATTATGTTTTGGGCATTGTGGCCCGGAGATAGCGTTGAAGAGATAAGGGAATGTCGAGCATAGCTCCATCCACCGTAGATAGCATGATGTGTTTGGAGAGTGTGAGCATATGTGCTACACTTACATGGAGATAGCGTACGAATTTATGAGTCATGTGGTGTGTTTTGGAGATTCGTTTATCCAATGAGTATATAATTTGACTATGTTTCATATTCATGAATTTCCAATATATCACTGTGCTGAGTATGTAATTTGTGTTATAGGTAAATTGTTAAAGTATGTTTAAATCCTAACATGTCTGATGCGTATATTTTTGTTTTATGCATGTGTACTCACTGAGCTTCTCCAAGCTCACACTCCTTACTTTACCTTGCAGATAAATAGCTCGTGGGTTAGCGAGGAGGGTAGCAAATTGGTGATCCATCGTAAGGCATTTTTTTTAGAGCATGTGTGTTGAGCTTTTAAACTTCGAAGTGAAGGAAATGTGAATCTTTCCAAAGGTTTAGTACTAAAATTAGACTTAGACTTTTTAAATAAAATTTTCAACGGGTTGTACATGCACATTATAGACTATTTTTTGGGGGGGGATTTTTAAATGTTATAATTGCTTATGTAACACCCCAAACCCGGCCTAGACGTTACAACTGGATCTGACGTGTCACATCGAAGTGTTGATTTGAAAACTGGTCTTGTCGGTAAATTAAAAACCGTATAAAAGTTTATTTGGTCATATCAGTTGTTACAGGTTTATTAATCTGAATTAAAAATCGCGGAAGCTTTTCTAATTGTAAACTTTAAAATTTGAAATGCGTGATTGTCTTTTGAAACAGTTATTATTTTGAAAACCCATGTTCCCTAATCTAGCAGGTTGAAGTAAGAAGTTAAAACCAGATAAAAGTTAAAACCTCAAATGGCATTATTACATAAATATCAACCCCAAAATTAAATATTTTAAAAAAAACTAGGTATAAATTAAAATACTCGCGAACATGTGGCCACCTCCGAGTCCCTCGCAGCTCCAAATCATCTAAGGCTGGGGATTACCTTACAGTTAAAAGAAAAGGGTGAGTTTACGAAAACTCAGTGTGTAATCCCTTATCAGCCTGGGCTTTAGACCTATACAGTAACAGAGTGGGTCTAAGCCCAAAGTAATAACAGTGCAGAATAGAGATGCAACCCAACCCAATCCAGCCAACACACCACTTGTACCAACCAACACACCATGTGGGGACTAAGTCGACCCACCCAGCCAACACTCCAATATCGTAGCATAGCTGCTAATAGTAATGTAGCAAAGTTGCTAGTAACAGCAAACGTGGCCAAGCCACTAAAATCAGAATACGTGGCGAAGCCACTAGAACAATAAAAACGAGGCAAAGCCACTAGTACAGTACTACCTCCAAATCAGAATCCCAACCCCAATGCAGAATGTCGTGTCATAAATATTATGTGTATGCAATATGTCATATTCATAACCAGTCATATAGATATCATACACACATCAACATAACCTACCACTAGGGGTATAATGGTCATCTCATCGGTTAGGGGTAAAACGGTAATTCCACCCTACAAGGGTATTTCGATCATTTTACTACTTTTAGGGTCTCGACACTGATAACGACCCTTTAGAGGGTTTGCAGTCGTCTCGAACGACTTAGATAACCTATATGGCCAAAACAGTATAATAGGGCCCAAGGCCCATTACTGGCCCAAGTGGGCCCACACGCTTATGTGGCCCGTTCAGCCCACATTCCGTCACGTCTATATGAACTTCGCAACCCAATCTATTATTAGTCACTTACTGTGGATTTCGTCCATGTGGGGCCCATGAGCCCATTGGGCCCACATGGCCCATTTTAGCCCAACGAGGCCCATTACGACCTAAGCCCACGAGAACGTTCGTGGCGGCCTCTATAGTCTGCCGCCCACGGTTGTGGCTCAATTTATCCTTACGAATGTTTGCACACTCGTGAGCCTTCAGATGCCAAAGTTTCAGCCTTTTGGCTTTTGCCGATTCACAGTAGCATAGGTGTGTGAATACACCATTGTCCAGCATTTAACAGTACAATACTGGGTGTATGATTACACACTTGTTAGTGAAGTTGAGTGAACTGCTCACGAGTCCAACGCCTACATCAATCAATATTTTTGGTTAGTTTAATACCCATCACTTCCACTTAATCCCAAAAGAACGACATTGACACTCACCTTAACCAAAGTGTGACTTGGCCCGCTAAGGATGTTACTCGAAAAAGGATTGCAACCCTTCCTGCTGAAATACTGTATTAACAAAAGAATCCATTACTCAACAATGCATGATCTAAAACTTGAGTCGATAACTAACATTAAAAAAACCCAAATCTAAAGATAGGGTATCGGCCGATCCCAAAGTGCTAGACCAAAATGCTTACCTCAAATCGCTCATAAGAAAACGGTTTCGGTGACTACCTTGAGACCCTCCTTCACTTCACTGAAAACCTAGAAACCAACAACCCCCACACCAAAAGGAAAGGATCATGATTTCGGAAATTAAAGTACAAGAAGCTGAGCATTTGGCTGTAGGAAGAAAATCAACCCTTGGTCACAAGAAAAGAATTAAGAACACCTACCCTTCGACAAAACACTCGCAAAATCGAAGTAGAGAAGAAGAGTGTTAAAGATTCGGTCAACGCCCTACAGAATGAGAAGGTCAGAGAAGAAAAGAGGCACCTAGAGGATAGGGGAAAACCAATTCAAGAAGAGTAGGAAAAGGAATGAAATGAAGGGACAGATGAATTCGGCTTTAAAGGACTATCCACAGAAAATTTGGTCATCCCTAATGGAATGCCGAAAAAGGAAAAGAAAAGCAAGAGTGGTAATCAAAATTTGGCACTTGATGTGTTGGATTCCGACAAAGTGAACAAAAAGAACTTGGGAAAAAATAATATCAAACGAGGAAAGGACCCGAATGGTCAAAACGCAAAAACGCACGAAAACCCAAAGAGAGGAAAACCAGAAATGAAAAGAAAGAAAACTCAAAATGGAAGAGAAAATATTCGGCTTCTACCCTCTCATAAAATGCCGAAAATGGAGTAAATCAGCTCCCCTAGCCGAAATTCCCCTCCTCTAGCTACCCAATTCGGCTATGACTCCCCCTCACACCCCAATCCCTCAAAACTCTCTACTGATTTCTCCTTGATTCACTCCAAACCTCCCATTCAAATTTGATGACCAAGTCTCCAACCACCTTTGGAGAGTTTGAATCAAACTCTACCTCTCACGCCACTAAGTCATAAAATAAAACCTCCTACTTACGTGCCATGGGATTCAAACCCCCTCCCTCTTCCATGTCCAACACGCCACTTGCCACCACAACACAAGATCTCTTGTGTCATAAACAAACACAATTTAATATATATGCCCTTTAAGCTAACATCCAGGTTTCCCAAAAGAGCAAAAATGAAAATTTTACCAAAGGCCATACTTGAACCCAGGTTTCCTAAATACCCCCATACACACCCAAAATACTTAAACATTGAAGCAGACAAGCAATTTTTGTCAGGGCAAGAAAAATTAAAGCCCCTATATTTGTAGGGCATTACAATTTTACCCCCTAAAAGAAATTTCGGCCTCAAAATTTACCTGGTCAGAATAGGTGAGGGTATTGTTGTTTCATCGCCTCCTTAGGCTCCCGCGTGGCTTCCTCGGTACTGTGATTACGCCAAAACACCTTGACCAAAGGAACAGATATCCTCCTTAATACCTTAACATCACGATCCAGTATCTACACTGATTCTTCCTCAAAAGTCAGATCAGGTCTTACCTCAATCTCCTCCACCGGTACTATATGTGAGGGATCAGAGTGGTATCGCCTCAGCATAGAGACGTGGAACACATCATGTATCTGATTTAACTCAGGAGGCAGCTCAAGCTGATAGGTGACCGGTCCCACTCGCTTTAATATTCGATAAGGTCCGATGAATCTAGGGCTCAGTTTTCCTTTCTGTCCAAATCTCAGAATCTTCTTCCATGGTGAGACCTTCAAAAAGACATAATCCCCTATAGTGTACTCTATATCTTTATGCTTTAAATCTGTATACGGCTTCTGCCTATCAGATGCCTCCTTTAACCGATCTTGAATCAACTTTACTTTTTCTTCGGTTTCAGAAACTAACTCTGGCACCAAAACTCGCCACTCACCAAGTTCTGTCCAACAGGTAGGGGTGCGACACCTACGACCATATTATACCTTGTACGGTGCCATCTGAATACTGGCTTGGTAGCTGTTGTTATATGCAAACTCTGCTAGCGGCAAGTAGTCTTCCCAACTACCTTTGAAATCAATTACACAGCTTCTTAACATGTCTTCCAATATCTGGATTACCCTCTCCAACTAATCGTTAGTTTGAGGATGAAATGCCGTACTGAAATCCAACCTTGTACCCAAAGCCTCGTGTAACTTTTTCCAGAATCGAGATGTGAATCTAGGGTCTCTCTCCGAAATGATAGAAACTGGTACCCCATGCAGTCTCACAATCTCAGCAACGTATAACTTAGTCAACTTCTGCAGCGAATAATCAGTGCAGACCGGTATAAAGTGGGTAGATTTATTCAGTCGATCAACAATAACCCATACTGAATCCTTCTTAGTCGGCGTTAAGGGTAGCCCGCTTACAAAATTCATGGTTACCCTCTCCCACTTCCAGAGTGGAATCTTTACTGGCTGCAGTAACCCAGAAGGTAGTTGATGCTCAGCCTTAACTTGCTGGCATGTCAGACACTTACCCACGAACTAAGTAACCTCGCTCTTAAACCCTGGCCACTAGTATAGTTCACACAGATCTCGATGCAACTTGTTTCCACGAGGATGTATATCATAAGGACTGCTATGTGCCTTCTGTAGGATAGACTACCTTAGATTAGAATCTCTCGGTATACAAACTCTCCCACGGAAACATAGTACTCCCTCACTATTCAGCCCAAAATTCGTAGTCTCCCCCTTCTCAACCAATTGGAAACGAGGAACCAACGATTCATTTGACAACTGTTTCTCCTTAATTTGATCAGTCCAGGTCGGTCTCACTTGGAGTTCAGCCAACAAACTACCATCCTCAAATAGGCTGAGACAAGCAAACATTGCTCTCAGATCCGTTACAACCCTATGGCTCAGTGCATTAGCTACTACGTTAGCTTTACCAAGATGATACTCAATCGAGCAATCATAATCCTTAAGCAACTCTATCCATCTTCGTTGCCTAAGATTTAACTCCTTCTGAGTAAGGAGGTACTTGAGGCTTTTATGATCTGTGTAAATAATAAACTTCTCACCATATAAGTAATGCCTCCAAATCTTCAGTATGAACACCGCCGTAGCTAACTCCAAGTCGTGAGTAGGGTAATTCGCCTCATGAGGCTTAAGTTGACGAGGCACGTATGTAACCACCTTACCCTCTTGCATCAACACATAACCTAATCCAGTGTGCGACACATCACTGTAGACAATGAATTCTGTCCCAGACTCTGGCTGTACTAACACAGGGGCTTCAGTCAGAACTTTCTTCAGTTTCTCAAAACTCTCCTGCTGCTTATTGGCCCAAATAAACGGTACCCCTTTATGCAATAACTTAGTTAGAGGTGCAGCAATCAGTGAAAACCCCTCAACAAAATGTCTGTAATACCCAACCAGACCCAGAAAGCTTCGAATCTCAGATACAGTCTTTGGTGGTTTCCAATCCAATACGGATTCAATTTTTTGAGGATCAACCCTAATCCCTCGGCAGACACCACGTGACCTAGAAATGTCACTTCTCACAACCAGAACTCACACTTGCTGAACTTTGCGTATAGCTGCTTTTCCCTCAGAATTTGCAAAACAATTCAAAAATGTGCATCATGATCCTTCCAGGTTTTGGAATACACCAGGATGTCATTTATAAACACAACTACGAATTGATCCAAATAGGGCTGGAATACCAGGTTCATAATATCCATGAAAGCAGCTGGTGCATTCATCAACCCAAACGACATTACTAGAAACTCGTAATGACCATAACGGTCCTAAACGCAGTCTTATACACATCCGCCTCCTTAACCCTTAGCTGATGGTACCCAGATCGAAGATCTATCTTGGCGAAAATCGAAGATCCTCGCAGTTGGTCAAACAGATCATCTATCCTCGGTAAAGGGTACTTGTTCTTAATAGTCAGTTTGTTCAATTGACGATAACTGATGGACATGCGCATGGATCCATCCTTTTTCTTCACAAATAACACGGGTGCTCCCATGGAGACACACTTGGTCGAATGAATCCTCGGTCCAGTAGCTCTTGAATTTGAGCCTTTAACTCTACCAGCTCCTTCGGTGCCATCCTATAAAGGGCGATGGACACCGGAGCTATTTTCGGTAGGAGCTCGATATCGAATTTGACCTCACGGTCTCGAGGGCAACCTAGGAAGCTCTTTAGGAAATACATCCGGAAACTCTTGAACAGTTCTGACATCTCCAACAAAAGGACCTTTAGAATTAGAACTGCTGACATAAGCTAAAAACGTCTCGTAACCCTTGCGAACCAATTTCTCGGCCCTTAATGCTGAGATTACATTAGACAAATAATCTCTTCGCTCCCCTATCACAACCACCTCATCATCCTTAGAAGACTTCAACACCATACTCTTAGTAGCGCAATCCAAATTCTCACAGTGTTTCACTAGCCAATCCATGCCCAATATAAGATCGAATTCACCCAACGGCAGTTCCATTAAATCCACCGGAAAGACAACCCCTTGGACCTCTAGGGGCACGTCTCTGAACAACTTACTCACCCTAATCGACTGTCCTAGTGGACTTAACACAGTCATCTCACTATCAATAATTTCAATCTGAAAACCTAATATCCCAGATGCAGTGCATGCAACATACGAGTGTGTAGACCCAGTGTCAATTAAAGCAGTGTATGGTACATCATAAATTAGGAACATACCGATTATGATGTCCGGGGCGTCGCCATCCTCTCGGTGACGAGCAGCATAGACCAAAGCTGGCTATCTCGCCTCAGTGTTACTAACACCTCTGCCCGGTGCTCCACGACCTCTTCCCAAACCATTTCCCCTTCTGGCCTGACCACGGCCTCCCGGTGGCTGCTGACCACCTCTCTCTGGTTGGACATGGCCCTGACCTGTGACTTGCATCTGAACAGGCCTCTAAGTACAGTTCTTAACCTGATGATCCATGGACCCACATCTGAAACACACCTCCGTTCGTTTCCAGCATTCATCCTGATGAGCTCTCCCACAATCTACGCAGGGCTGCGGTCTAACCATAGCAACAGGAACTACTCGGGCTGACCCATCATATCTGGCCTTCTTTATAAGCCTTCCAGAAGAACCCGAGGGCCTTGAATCCCTTTTGAATCTACCCTTATCTTTCTCGCGATTTTGGCACTCAGAGTGCTTCACATCCTCAACAATTTTTGCTTTCTCAACAAGGGCATCCTCGAACCGCACACAGCGTTCATACTCAGTTGCGACTATTCCGCGAGCATAATGACTTAACCGTAAGAATTTCACCTCATATACTGCCACTGTCTGATTCCCCTGGGTCAGAGGCCATCCTATTACCCTAGAGCTATCAGCACACGTAACTCGTCCCAGAGGCCATCCTCGAACCGCACACAACGTTCATACTCAGTTGTGACTATTCCGCGAGCATAATGACTTAATCATAAGAATTTCACCTCATATACTGCCACTATCCTATTCCCCTAGGTCAGACTCAAAAATTCCTTTCTTCGGGCATCTACATAACTTGCACCTACATACTTCCCTTGAAAGGCCGTCTTGAAGAAGTCTCACGTCAAATGGTCAGTTGTGTACCCTCTCTTACAGTGAGCCACCACTGGTATGCCTCTCTCGTAGTAAGGACACTACTCCTTTTAATTTCTACTCCACAGTACAGTCAAGGTCATCTGTTATCTGTTCGGTATCCTCTAACCAATATCTGGCCACATTCGGGGCTACACCAGAAACACTCCTGAAGATTTTCGTTCCATTAGACTGGAGTCGCTTAGAAATTGACCCTCGGCCCACTGATCCAGTACTCGCTCCAGCAACCCTTTCGAGAACCCGTAGCATTGCTTGGGATAGAGCATCATCCCCAACTGCTCGATCATGGGACCCTGTCTCAGTTACTGGTGAGGCTGGTGCCTTCCTAGTAGGCATGTGACTCGATGCTGAAGACCTAACCCTAGCATCTCGGCCTCTACCGCGGCCTCGAGTACCCCTTCTAGCGCTCATTTTCTCTTTGCGTATTATCTGTTTTAAAAGTCTTATGAATCAGTTCATAATTCCAGTAATTATAAACGAATGTTTTATGACAATCAATATTTAAAGTTTTTGTTTTCACAGATCGAGATATCTCACTACAATTTTCAGTCTTCTACAGTCTCAGTTTACCCTAACAAAAAAGTTTTAGCAAAGTACTACTATCTATAGTAGTCTCTCAGTATAACATTTCAGCCTATAGTAGTAAATAGTGTCAGAGAACTTACAGATTTGGCGCCGGAGACTCGGTGTGCCATATTTTTAGTAACAACCTTCTAATTTTCTATCCAAAACCAAATTTAGACAATTTTAGAAAAATTTTCGAGAATCCATTCCACAGTCAAGTTTTGCAACGTGACTCTGATACCACTAAATGTAACACTCCAAACTCGGCTTAGACGTTACGACTGGATCTGATGTGTCACATCGAATTGTTGATTTGAAAACTGGTCTTGCAGTGAATTAAAAACCATATAAAAGTTTATTTGGTCATATCATTTGTTACAAGTTTATTAATCTGAATTAAAAACTGCAGAAGCTTTTCTAATTGTAAACTTTAAAATTTGAAATGCGTGATTGTCTTTTGAAACATTTATTATTTTGAAAATCCGGGTTCCCTAATCTAGCAGGTTGAAGTAAGAAGTTAAAACCAGATAAAAGTTAAAACCTCAAATGGCCTTATTATATAAATATCAACCCAAAAATAAAATATTTTAAAAAACTAGGTATAAATTAAAATACTCGTGAACATGTGGCCACCTCCGAGTCCCTCGCAGCTCTAAATCATCTAAGGCTGGGGATTACCTGTATAGTTAAAAGAAAAGGGCGAGTTTGTGAAAACTCAGTGTTTAAACCCCTATCAGTCGAATAACAATCGATGCAAGTAGAAATAGACTGGGTCTAAGCCCTCTACAGTAATAGATCAGTTTGGGCTTTAGCCCTATACAGTAACAGATCAGTTTGGGCTTTAGCCCTATGCAGTAACAGAGTGGGTCTAAGACTAAAGTAATAACAGTGCAGAACAGAGATGCAACCCAACCTAATCCAGCCAACACACCACTCGTACCAACCAACACACTATGTGGGGACTAAGTTGACCCACCCAGCCAACACATCACTATCGCAGCATAATTGCTAATAGTAACGTAGCAAAGCTTCTAGTAACAGCAAATGTGGCCAAGCCACTAAAATCAGAATACGTGGCGAAGCCACTGGAATAGTAAAAACGTGGCAGAGCCACTAGTATAGTACTACCTCCAAATCAAAATCCCAACCCCAATGCAGAATGTCGTGTCATAAATATTACGTGTATGCAATATGTCATATTCATAACCAGTCATATAGATATCATACACACATGAACAAAACCTACCACTGGGGGTATAATGGTCATCTCGTCGGTTAGGGGTAAAATAGTAATTCTACCCTACAAGGGTATTTCAGTAATTCTACCCTATAAGGGTATTTCAGTCATTTTGCTACTTTTAGGGTCTCAGCACTGATAATGACCCTTCAGAGGGTCTGCAGTCGTCTCGAATGACTCAGATAACCTATATGGCCAAAATAGTATAATTGGGCCCAAGGCTCATTACTCGGCCCAAGTGGGCCCACACGCTCGTGTGGCCTGTTTAGCCCACATTCCGTTACGGCTATCCAAATTTTGCAGCCCAATCCATTATTAGTCACTTACTGTGGATTTCGTCCATGTGGGGCCCATGAGCTCATTGTGCCCACATGGCCCATTTCGGCCCAACGAGACCCATTACGACCTAAGCCCACGAGAACGTTCGTGGCGGCCTCTACAGTCTGTCACCTACGATTGTGGCTCGATTTATCCTTACGAGCGTTTGCATGCTCGTGAGTCTTCAGATGCCGAAGTTCCGACATTTCGACTTTTTCCGATTCACAATATCATAGGGGTGTGAATACACCATTGTCCAGCGTTTAACAGTACAATACTGGGTGTATGGTTACACACCTGTTAGCGAAGTCGAGCGAACCGCTCACGAGTCCAACACCTACATCAATCAATATGTTTAGTTAGTGTTAATACCTATCACTTACACTTAATCCCAAAAGAACGACATTGACACTCACCTTAACCAAAGTGTGACTTGACCCGTTTAGGATGTTACTTGAAAAAAGATTGCATTCCTTCCTACCGAAATACTGTATTAAAAAAGAATCCATTACTCAACAACGCATGATCTAGAACTTGAGTTGATAACTAACATTAACTAAAGCCCAAATCCAAAGATAGGTTATCGGCCGACCCAAAGTGCTAGACCAGAACGTTTATCTCAAATAGTATGATAAGAAAACAGTTTCGGTGACTACCTCAAGACCCTCCTTCACTTCACTGAAAACATAGAAACCAACAACCCTCACACTAAAAAGAAAGGATCATGATTTCGGCAACTAAAGTACAAGAAGATGAAGATTCGGCTATAAGAAGAAAATCAACCCTTGGTCACAAGAAAAGAATTAAGAACACCAACCATTCGACAAAACACTCGCAAAATCGAAGTAGAGAAGAAGAGGTTTAAAGATTCGTCAACGCCTCACAGACTGAGAAGGTCAGAGAAGAAAAGAGGCACTTAGAGTATAGGGGAAAATCAATTCAAGAAGTGAAGGAAAAGGAATGAAACAAAGGGACAGATGAATTCGGCTTCAAAGGACTATCCACAGAAAATTTGGTCACCCCCTAATGGAATGCCGAAAAAGGAAAAGAAAAGCAAAAGTGGTAATCAAAATTTGGCACTTGATGTGTTGGATTCCGTCAAAGTGAACAAAAAGAACTTGGGAAAAAATAATGTCAAACGAGAAAAGGACTTGAATGGTCAAAACGCAAAAATGCACGAAAACCAAAAGAGAGGAAAACCCGAAATGAAAAGAAAGAAAACTCAAAATGGCAGAGAAAATATTCGGCTTCTACCCTCTCATCAAATGCCGAAAATGCACTAAATCAGCTCCCCTAACCGAAATTCCCCTCCTCTAGCTACCCAATTCGGCTATGACTCCCCCTCACACCTCAATCCCTTAAAACTCTCCACTGATTTCTCCTTGACTCACTCCAAACCTCCCATTCAAATCCATTCAAATTTGATGACCAAGTCTCCAACCACCTCTACAGAGTTTGAATCAAACTCTACCTCTCACGCCACAGAGTCATAAAATAAAACCTCCTACTTACATGCCATGGGATTCGAACCCCTTCCCTCTTGTATGCCCAACACACCACTTGCCATCACAACACAAGATCTCTTGTGTCATAAACAAACACAACTTAATATGCCCTTTAAGCTAACATCTAGGTTTCCCAAAAGAGCAAAAATCAAAATTTTGCCAAAGGCCATAATTGAACCCAGGCTTCCTAAATACCCCCATACACACCCAAAATACTTAACCATTGAAGTAGACAAGCAATTTTTGTTAGGGCATGAAAAATTAAAGACCCTATATTTTTGAGGCGTTACAGCTTGCTTGATTGCTTGTTTGGATGGTTTTATTACTTGATTCATGTGATGATAATTAAATGAACTAACAAATTTTTGCAGCTAAGGGAGACTGTCAAGTATTAAGGTATGCCTTATACCCTCTAATTGTGTGAAATAAATGATTAATTTAGAAAAACATGCACTTGGGTCTAATTTTCTATAAGAAATATCCTGCAAATGTGTGGTGTGTATGATTGGTTGGTGTGGTTTGTAAAGTTTTAAGTGGGGAGTCACTTTGGTGGCTAATGTGACGTTCAAAATTTGGGTCAGATCATCTCGGCTTGGTTTGGGGTATCACAATAGTTAAAGTAGAAGTACTTAAAAAATCGACTTCAGGAACTCAGTATTTCATAAACTCATTTTTTTTTTCAGATTTAATCTTAAAATGAATTTTGTTCAGAAACACTTTTCATAAAAAATTGAACCTAAAAATCACAGCCCGAGTATTAAACCTGGCTATGATACCACTAAATGTAACACCCCAAACCCCCAGCATAGACATTATAACCAAATCTAGAGATGTTACTAAATCATTCAAAAAAAAAACCCAAAAACTATTTTGAAATAGTAAAATAATTAAAGCTAACATGTAGTGAATAAAACTCCAGTTTATTTGAGGAAAAATTCCTTTTCAGTAATTTATTAATTTTGCCAATGATCACTTATAAAACACTTAGTTTTGCAACACAATTTTAGTTAAATAAAGTTTTAGGAAACACGATTTGATTTTGAAATCCAACACGGTTCTAAATGAAAAATAAAAGTAAAACTAGAATTAAAAACAGTCCCAAAAATCCAAAACAGTTCCAAAAGTTCAAAATAGTCCAGCGATACGAAAATTGATTAAACTGGACAAAATTTAAGGAAATGGAAAGAAAATATGTAAAATTGAGCTCCCGTCACATCGAGCCGTCCTATGTCTGAGGATTACTTGAGAACCAAATAAACAAAAAGTGAACTTATGAGCTCAGTGTGTAATTCATTACATACAATAAATTAGATACACATGCTTTAATAGATTACGAAACTGATACGGACATCAATGCATACAATAAATTAGATACACCGCTACATACCATCTCCGACCATCCCTTTACACTAATTAAGGAATTAAATACCCATCCAACCCCACGCACCGCTAAGTGATCATATGTCACTTTACAGAATATATGCAGACTAACTGCCCGATCAAAACGTGGTAACTCACCAGAAACATATATATATATATATATATATATATATATATATCGCTGAGCCACCAAATATAACAGATAAATTAAACTGCCCACACTTCCTCCATAATTATAGTCCCACCCTAATGCACAAGCAGAACTGAACAAATATCATACGTGTATGACAAACATGCTTTACACATCGGATTTAGATAATATTTGTAATGCTAAAAAAAATCCCCTAGATATTTATTTTCTTATGTTTGTGACATCAATAATTATCTGCTTTAGTGGCTATGTGTTCTGGGAGTGTCTGCGAGGTCCCAAGTTCAAGCCTTAGCTTGGGAAAATTTTTGTTTTTAAATGAATTAACCCTTATCTCCAATCAAAAGAAAATCGATGTAAAACAGTAGACAAAGCATAAAAAGAAAAATTCTTAGAATAATCAGAATCGTATATCAAATCATAGTATTAATATCCAGATCAACACATCACTTTAATATTTTAGAATTCACAGTTTTGTACGCACATACTTTATGAATGACAATGCAAATTTAGTTTATCAGAAAAGGTCTTACCCAACTCCGCTACACACCACACTATGAGTTCCCTAGAACTCATCCATCCATACACACCAGGTTATGGATAAACCACCACTGAGTTACAGATAAATTGCCATTTTGTTGTAAAAATTGTGGGTAAACCACCAGTATTTTTAGACAAAAACATTTGCAGATAAACTGCCACATGGTTTGTAGACGAGCCACCACTTGTTTGCAAATTAATAAACTATCATTCTTCCTCTATACGTAGCATCCCACCCCATGCAATGCAATATGACATGCTTGTAATAAAACAACGCAGAAATAGTACACATGCTTAACATGTATTCAGTTTAACAATAGCAGTAGACATGCTTAGCATGTTCTCAGTAGGGCGGTAACAATATTAACACTCATAGTTTACCAATATCATAGTGACAATAGGCACGTAACATTCATATCTAATTCAATATAACAATAGCAATTTAATCATCAAATCACAGATTCCTAAATAAACATAATATCATGGACTTAATTGAGTGAGTAAAAACTTTAAAAATAATTCAAGGAATATGCAAGGACTAAACTGACATATCATATGTTTCTGGGCAAAAATGTAAGCAGGGGCCACACGACCATACGGTTAGCCCGTGTGAAAGGGTTAAGGCCGTGTAGAAGGGTTACACAGCTGTGTACTTAATGTCATGTGGAAAATGATAAATTACCCTACATGAGAGACATGGTTGTGTGGCAGGCCGTGTGGTTCACAAAATCCCTAAATTTTACAAGTGTACGTGGCCGTGTTTGGCTCTATGGTTCACACGCCCGTGTGGGAGACCATGTGGCCCTAATCCTACACACAATCACCATTGGTTCACTTGGAAAAGACACACCCCTTTCACTACGAGTTCGGTTGATGTTCCTTATGCTCGATTTTGGCTCGATTCACCTAAATTTGTCCTTCAAACGATATTTACACATGAATTAGGAATTGGTGTCAAGATTTAGACAAGATTATCCAAAGATTTGGGAAAGAACCATAAAATATTGATTAATCGAACGAAATATCCACATGGAATAATGATGTTAAGGAATTATGAGTTCCTCTTATTGAAACAAATACATTTACCAATCTTTAATGAAAACAGAGATGCTATTGATGACAATTTCAACAACCGGTAGAAAAATGGTTGGACGAGGAATGATTTGATAAGAAAAAGAAAAAGAATCAACATAAAAAAGATGAAAAATATGGTGCAAATAAGAGGAAAAGAGAAGAAATAAAAAATGAAGAGAAATTTTACTAGAATTTAATCATCAAATCACAGATTCCTAAATAAACATAATATCATGGACTTAATTGAGTGAATAAAAAATTTAAAAATAATTCAAGGAATATGCAAGGACTAAACTGACATATCATAAGTTTCTGGGAAAAACTATAAACAGGGGCCACACAACCGTATGGCTAGGCCGTGTGAAAGGGTTAAGGCCATGTAGAAGGGTTACATGGCCGTGTGCCTAATGTCATGTGGAAAATGATAATTTACTCTACAGAAGAGACATGGTTGTGTGGCAGGCCGTGTGGTTCACAAAATCCCTAAATTCTACAAGTGCACGTGGCAGTGTTTGGCTCTATGGTCCACACGCCCATGTGGGAGACTAATCCTACACACAATCACCATTGGTTCACTTGGAAAAGACACACACCTTTCACCACGGGTTCGGCTGATGTTCCTCACGCTCGATTTTGGTCCGATTCACCTAAATTTGTCTTTCAAATGATATTTACACATGAATTAGCAATTGGTGTCAAGATTTAGACAAGATTACCCAAAGATTTGGGAAAGAAACATAAAATATTGATTAATCGAACAAAATATCTATGTGGAATAATAATGTTAAGGAATTATGAGTTCTACTTATTGAAACAAAACATTTACCAATCTTTTTTGAAAACACAGATGCTATTGATGACAATTTCAACAACCGGTAGAAAAATGGTTGGACGAGGAATGATTTGATAATAACAAGAAAAAGAATCAACAACAAAAGGATGAAAAATATGGTGCAAATAAGAGGAAAAGAAAAGTAAAAGAGAAGAAATAAAAAAATGAAGAGAAATTTTACTAGAATTTGAAAAGAGGAAAACCTAATCCAAATGGGAAAAGAATGATTAAATAGCTAGGATTTGAAAACCGTAGGGGTGGCACAAAAAATTTCCCTTTATTGTTGAAATTAAAAGGAAAATGGGACGCGAAGGAGGTAGCTCTAACCTAGGACCTCTAGGATAGGGGAGTAATACTTAACCATTGGGCCTATCACCCATTTCTTGTCTATTCTTAATTCTTGACCATATATATTTTGGGTGTGACTTTACCCTAGGTTGCCGAAAATAAAATGAAAGGACGGGAGCTCGAACTTGGGTTTCTAGGGAGGACTCTTGATAAAGAAAGAGAGCGGAATAGGATCGTAAGTTTGTCTAAGTGGCAGATTTGACTTAGGGCTCTAGATGTTCGAAAAGAAACTTGGATTTTGACACAACTTAAAACACAAATGAATTCGAGTCAGGTAAAAAAATAAATAAAACAATTAAAATAAATAACTAAGATAAATAATAGAACAATAAATAAAATATTAGAATAATAAAGAAGATGATAAATAAGACAGTTGAAAAAGATGAAATGTGGCGTGTAGAAGTCCTAAGGAGCCTTGGAAACAAGAAGAATCCACAACCCTCTTCATGCAGCTCTAATTTCCCCTCCAAGAAGGAAAACTTGGCAAGAAAAAGTTTGAAGATGATCCCCACAATCTGAAAAGATTGTTAAAACTTTTCTAAAAGAAAATTCAATAAAAATTCTTGAAATGAAAAACTCAAAGAGAATTTGTTGATTCAAAAGAGAAGTTGTTGAATAATAATGAATTGACACAATGCAAAGGCCTTTATATAGGCTAGCTAAATAAATATAAATAAAACGTTGAAGTATACTAGAACTCTAATTAACCAAAACAAGAAGTTTTAAGCTAAATTTTCTGGTTGACATAAGACTTTTAAATAACATAAAATACTTAATAATTATAAAAAAAGGAATAAAAATAATAAAATAAGAGCTGATAAATATCATATTTGGATCATATATAATAAAAATTAAGCCTAAAACCCAAACCCAATATGATTTAAAATCGAATTAAAAGCCTGAAATTCCTAATTTCTATAATAATCCCATCTAGAAATTCTCTTTGCGCAGTCTTCACTAAAACAATTATAAATTGAGTTCTCGAACTCAAAATTAAGTGATTCAAAGTGCGTTTAGAAGCTAAGAGACAAATATTCAAACACTATGAAGACATCTTAATCTAGAATGTAACAGCCCAATTTTGGGTTTAGTCGGAATAGTGGTTTTGGGACCACAAATTTGGACGTTTGGGCACTCAATTTTATTAAAGGGACTAAATTGCAAGAAGTGTAAAATTTAATTTCTACATGTTATAGGTGTCCAATTCCTATGAGATTTTAAATTGAAGGTCCTTAGATGGTAATTAGACCATTATACTTTAAGTTGGACAAAAATGGACATGGTAGGGTGAAATTTCAAAGTTTGGCATTAAGGGCATTTTGGTCATTTGGGTAATAAAGACAAAATAAAACACATAAAAGATGTCATCTTCTCAATTTCATCCTCCCATGGTCGAAAATCACAAGGGTCTTCGTAGCTAGGGTTTGTTCATCTTCCAATCTTGACTGTAAGTTCGTTCTTGTCTTGTTTTTAATGATTTTTACATTTTTGATATCAATGTAACCTAATCTAGCTATTTTGAGGACTAATTTGAAAGAAAATCAAAGTATAAAATTTTAACAATGTTGGATATTTGTGTATTTTGATGTTTAATGGTAGATTAAGCAAGTTTGGTGTTAAATAAACAACTTTTACTAAGTGATTTTTGATGAAAATGCTTAAAAGGACCTATTTGTAAAAGTTATCAAATGAGTAATAAAGGTGTGATTTAATGAAGAACGTGGGCTGGTATGAGCATAAAAATAGTTCGGCTAGGCTTGTGTATTAAAGAAATTGAACATATTTAATTTTACGAGCCTAGGGACTAAAATGGAAAAAGTGAAAAAGTTAGGGGTAAAAATGTAATTTTTCCATAATGTGATTTTTGGGCTGAATTGAATAATGTCAGTATTAAATGAGCTGAATTTTCTATTATAGATCAAGAAAAATGAAGTTCGGACCTAGATCGGGGGAAAAACAAAGTGTTTGATGATTAGGTCCATTTTCACTATTTTTGTACCGAGGTCAGTTCGTATGTAAATAATGCAATGTTATATTTGTAATTTAATGTTTTGATATTGCATGAAATGTATGATTGATTCTATTAGCATATTCGACGAAGTTCCGGCAATAGAGAAATCCCGATTGAACCTTAGGAATAAATTAGGATACAAGTGACATGTCACTAGGAACCCATGTGCTTATGTGATTTATGTGTCCCGGGTGCTGGTCCTGTACGTCCTACCGGTGGCTGGGTATACCGGCATATGTTGCGGATACCTGACAGCTTGTTTGAGCACCATCGCGTAGCTATGTCTTGACTGACAGCTTGTGTTAACAGGCCCGTGGATTTGCTCGAGAGCGAGCTTCTATGTGTTATGAGATTTGTGGTAGCATTGGCTACATATGTGGCACTTATGTGCAAAGTTTTTCATGTATCCGATAGTATTCCAAGTGGTTCAACGCGTATGTCAAAGACGAGATAGTATGTGATTATGTTACGAGTTGGTACAGGTATGTACGAAAAACTCAAATGAAATGAATTCGGAATATGACAAACTATTGGTAAGAATGTGAATGAGTATATTATGTTCATGAAGATTTAATTATGTTATGTTCATGAAGTTTTAATGGCATTTAGGTTCATTTATGTATGTTACTTATATGACAATTGTATGGTTAATGTTGTTTATTATTTGCATATGAACTTACTAAATTATTTAGCTTACTCCCTTTTCTTTCCCTTGTCTTATAGTATCGCCAAGCTAGCTCGGGATTGGAGATCATAGGAGATCCATTCACACTATCATCAATATTTTGGTACCAATGAAGTCAACATTTTAAGTTATGGCATGTATAGGGGACTTGGTCATATTGTTCTGTGTCATAATTGATTTGGCCAAATGTGTTGGCTTATATTGGTTGAAGGTTCCTTTTGTATAAGGCCATTGGAAATTGGCTACAATTGGTATGAGAAATTTATATGATGATGCCTTTAATAGATGTGGGAATTTAATTATTTGAGATGATAAGCATGTGATGTTTGTATATGATAGATGGTAGCATGTGAATGATGTTTTGATGTCTTGATTGTGGCTAGTTTGGTTGTATGTAAATGCTTGGATTGGTGCCATGTGATGTTGGGTATGTATGTACAAGTAAGACCGTGTGTGACACATGGTCTGCCCCACAGGCATGTGTTTTAGCCGTGTGTCCCGTGCACCTTAATTGTTGCAAAACAGAATGTCCAGAATTTGGCACAAGGTCAGAGACACGGGTGTGTTTCTTAGTCGTGTGTGCCACACGGCCTTGGAGACGAGCGTATGCGTTGGTCGTGTGAAGTCTGCAACTATTTTATGAAAAATTTTGAAAATTAAATCGATCACACGACCTAGCACACGGGTGTGTGGTATGGCCATGTGGCACAAGTCTGAGGTTAGAGATGCAAGAAAAAGGATGATGAGTAAGTCATTTCAATCTCAGTCTAAGAAATTGAGAGAATTGTATGCTCGATCGAGTGCTTTAGTTGGGTATCCCAATAGTGTTCGTGGGAAGCAATACTTGGATTCTAAAGCCCACACTACATCAAAAGCGAGCATTGGTAACACTAAGTCTGGTAGGCCTGAATGTCTGCACTGTGGCAGACGACACCCCAGCGAATGTAGAATGTATGACCTGGCTTGTTTTAAGTGTGGCTCTCACGACCACTTTATTAAAGATTGCCCAGGGATGGTTGAAAAGGATAAGTTTCAGACTGCAAGATCGGGCAACACAGCCTCTAAAAGGAGACCACTAAGGAACACGGGAAATGGAGCTAGTAGTAAAGGTGTGACAAAAGATACAATTGTAAGATCTGAGGCCAGGGCACCTGCTAGAGCCGATGCTATCCGTGCTCGCGAAGAAGCGACATCTCCCGATGGTATCACTGGAACTTTTTCTCTCTATAATACTAATGTAGTTGCATTGGTTGATCCTGGGTCGACTCATTCTTATGTTTGCATGAAATTGGTAGCTAGTAAGAACTTGCCTGTTGAGTTTACTGAATTTGTGATTAAAGTGTCAAACCCCATAGGAAAATATGTGCTAGTTGATAAAGTTTGCAAGAATTGTCCATTGATGATTTGAGGTCACTGTTTTTCGGTTGAACTAATGTTGTTTCCATTTGATGAGTTCGATGTTATTTTGGGTATGGATTGGTTGACACTGCATGATGTTGTAATGAATTATAGATGGAAAATTATTGAAATGAAATGTGAGAATGGTGAAATTCTTCGAATTGATTCAGATGAGTCTGGTGAGTTACTGTAACACCCCTTACCCGCATTCGATGTTGGAACCGAATATGAGACATTACCGAACTCAACTTGCTCAAACACACAACATCGAGCCATAAAATTTTGTTTCAAATTAAAACTTTTTCATTCATATTCATAACATCCCTATTATGGGTCTACGAGACCCTAAACATACATATGGAATGGTTCGAGATTAAACCGAAAACTTTTACACACTTAGAAATTTTTTGCTTAAATTAGGGCCACACGCCCGTGTGGATTGGAACACTCCCGTGTGGACAGGAAATGTGGTCACACATGTTCATGTTCCTTACCCATGTGGATTTTATTTTCTAATTAGAACCTACAGGGGTTTTAACACGCCCGTGTCCCTGGCTCGTGTCCCTCACACGGCCATGTCACGCCCGTGTGTTAAAACCTTGACATTCTGCTTATGACGCCATCATCTCAATAAGGTCACACGGCCAAGGCACACGCCCGTGTCCTTAGACCGTGTTTCGAATCAAATTCTTAATTTCAGGTGCAGACTTCACACAACCTGGGCACACACCCATGTCCATTGTCATGCCTCCCATACGGTTGAGACACACGGCCATGTCTCTGCCTGTGTGTTTACTATTGAGCATATTGACTTGTAAACCTAGCATGCAAGGGGACACACGGCCAGTCAACACGCCCATGGGGTTGGCCGTGTGTCACACACGGCCTAGACACACGCTCGTGTGTCCACCCATGTGGACATTTGAAAGGCTATCTACCAAGCCAAATGCTACCCTACACAGCAACCATACTTAAACCAATTCAATCCAACATGTATCATATCTATAAAGCACTTCTAGAGACTCAAAATCAAGACATCCATACAAGCATACACTTAATAAATATCATCATCATTGCATATAAATAAACTTGTCAAGTATTGGCCCAATTCCAATGACCACTTACAAAATGAATTTGATATTATTAATAGCTAGCACTTTGGCTAACAAACATGACATAACAAAAGATACTAGGTTCTATACATGCCATACTCAAAATAAATCTAACTTGGCTATACCAAAGAGTAGTCGATAGTGTGATTCCCTAACTCTGACGTTCCATGAATTCTCGAGCTAGCTTGGCAATACTACAAGGACCAAGGAAATGAGAGGAGTACGCATAAAGCTTAGTAAGTTTGCATGTAATAAGTAACAACATAAAAGCTTATAATGTCATCCATCCATTGCATTGAATAAAACACAAAGTCTTAAGCTCATTACCATAACTTACTCATGCTTACTCTTACCAATTACATATCATATCTCAAATCGTAAACATTTCTCGTGAATCACTCACGTGTACCTGTAATCACTTCATCACATAGCTTTAGCACTAATCTCATCTCTACTATGAGTTTAGTTGTTTACCCATTGATTTCACTTGGAATACTCGGAGTTTCATATTATCATCATTCACATAAATGCGACACCAATGCCACATCCCAGATGTGGTCTTACATGGGATTACCTTTAAATGTCGATGCCATATCCCAATTATGGTCTTATACGATTCTCATAATCGATACCAATGCCATATCCTAGATATAGTCTTATATGGGATCTTAATTTGGAGCCGAGGCCATGTCCCGGACATGGTCTTATACGGGACCTTACCCATCTCAAGTCTTGTTGATATTATTCTCTCATACATTAAAGTCCAACCGGGACTTTAACATCACAATTCTCATCATTTTCTCATTCAACCTCATTTCTCAAATTCATAGAAATATTATACATCTTCACAAATATCAACATTTTAAATCATATAAGCATGGTGTTGAATTTATTACACACAAACTTACCTCGATTTCAAATTAGGCCAAATTACCGATTTAGTCCAATACCTTGCCCTTTCCTCGGTCAAGGTTAATTCTTCGTTCTTCTTGATCTATAACAAAAAATTAGCTCATTTATCAACACCTTTCAATAATTATACTTTGGCAAAATTACCATTTTACCCTCATACTTTTACAAAATAACTATTTTACCCCTAGGCTCGTAAATCGATTCTAGTTGAATTTCTTCTTTTTACAAGCCTAGATGAACATTTATTACTCTTATGGAAACCCTCAATAATCATTATTTCACACACTTACCACATGTTTTACAACCTTCACAAAAAGGTCCTTTTAGGTGTTTTCATGGTAACACCTTTCACAAAAGTTGTTTATCTAACAACTAAGACTCATTTTCTTCCACAAAAATGCAACAAACAACTTAGAAGCTCACATGGAAAAACTCTAAACTTTCAACCATTTTGCAAAATAGTCCCCTCTTTAGCTAGCTTAAGCTTTAGGGGTTCCAAAAGTACAAATATTATTAAGAAATGATCACTAAAACACTTACTTGTAAAGAGAAGAGTTTGCTGAAATTTTTGAGCTTTCAAATCCCTATTTGCTGCTAATTTTTGGTAGAGGGGTGAAGGAGAAAAGATGATATCTTTTATTTTTTATTTTAATATAATACCTCAATTTAGTCCACCTAACTTCAACTTTGATCAATTTTGACATTGTTTGTCCCCTATGGCCGACCAACCATTACTAGAGGGGTTAATTGAACTTTAAGGACCTCCAATTAATATTCTATAGCTATTAGACACCTTTAGCTTGTAAAATAGAACTTTCACACTTTATCCGATTCAGCCCTTTTTCGCAATTAAGCATGAAATCGCTAGAATTAAAACACCAAAATTTTCATGCACCTATACAATCATGCTCTAACTCAAAATAACATAAAAATAATTTCTCCGACCTTTGTTTAGTGGTTCCAAAACCACTGTTTCGACTAGCCCCTAAATCAAGCTGTTAAAGTTACCGGTTGTGATTTCTTCAATGACTGCTCAAAGATATGTGAGAAAGGGTTGTGAAGCTTATCTAGCTTATGTGTTGAATATAAGAGTGCCTGAAATAAAGATTGAATCTGTACTGGTAGTTTTTGAATATCCGGATGTGTTTCCAGAAGAGTTACTTGGGTTACCTCCAATCAGAGAGGTTGAGTTTAGTATTGATTTAATATCAGGGACTTCACCGATATCGATCGCTCCATATAGGATGGCTCTGACTGAATTAAAAGAATTGAAAGCTCAATTGCAAGAGTTGACAGATAAGGGTTTTGCGAGACTGAGTTTTTCACCATGGGGTACACCGGTGTTATTTGTCAAGAAGAAAGATGGATCCATGAGACTTTGTATTGATTACCAACAACTCAGTAAGGTGACTATAAAGAACAAGTATCCTTTGCTAAGAATTGATGACTTGTTTGATCAGTTGAAAGGGGCAACAGTATTTTTTGAAGATTGATTTGAGACCTGGCTACTATCAGTTGAGAGTTAAAGAGTCGGATGTGCCGAAAACTACTTTGAAGTCAAGGTACGGGCATTATGAATTTCTTGTTATGCCATTTGGATTAACTAATGTCCCTGCTATTTTTATGGACTAGATGAATCGAATTTTCGACCGTACTTAGATAAGTTTGTGGTTGTGTTCATCGATGACATTTTGATTTATTCTCGGGATGAGTCTGAGCATGCTGAGCATTTAAGAATTTTGTTGCAGACTTTGAGAGATAAGAAATTGTTTACTAAGTTTAGCAAAAGTGAGTTTTGGCTCTAAGAAGTTGGATTTTTGGAACATATTGTCTCTGGAGACGGTATTCGAGTTGATCCAAGTAAGATATCGACTATTGCTGATTGGAAACCGCTGAAGAATGTATCAGAGGTCAGAAGCTTTTTGGGCTTAACCGGTTATTGTCGACGTTTTGTCAAAGGATTTTCGATGATTGCTACTCCTATGATTAAGCTATTGCAAAAAAATGTTAAGTTTGAATGGTCCGAAAAATGTCAGCAAAGTTTTGAGAAGTTGAAAGCATTGTTGACCGAGGCATCAGTTTTAGTGCAACTTGAACTGAGAAAGGAGTTTGTGATTTATAGTGGTGCATCATTGAATGGTTGGGATGTGTATTGATGCAAGAGGGCAAAGTGATAGCCTATGCCTCGAGACAATTGAAACCGTACGAGAAGAATTATCCGATGCACGATTTGGAATTGACTGTCATTGTTTTTGCTTTGAAAATTTGGCGTCATCATTTGTACGGTGAGAAGTGCCACATCTATACTGACCATAAGAGTTTGAAGTATTTGATGACTCAAAAGGATTTGAACTTGCGACAATAGAGATGGCTCAAGTTACTAAAAGATTATGAGTTGGTAATTGACTACCATCCCAAAAAGGCGAATGTAGTCACACATGCTTTGAGCAGAAAGTCTTTGCTTTCCTTGAGAGCTATGAATACGAGGTTGACTTGATCCAATGATGGTTCAGTTCTAACGGGGTTGAGAGCTGGACCGATGTTTCTTCAACAAATTTATGAAGCTCAGAAAAGTGATAGTGAGTTACAAGCCAAAGAGCTTTGTGTGAATTGAGTAGTGATTTAGACTTTCAGATCGGTTCTGATGATTACTTAATGTTCTAAGATAGAGTATATGTATTGAAAAATGATGAGATTATTCAAAAGATTCCTTATGAAGCATATAATGGTTGTTTATTTGTTCATCCAGGGAGTACAAAGATGTAAAATGATTTGAAGAAACTATACTGGTGGTCAGGTATGAAACAAGATATCTCTGAATTTGTATCGAAATGTTTGATTTGTCAGCAAGTGAAAGCCGAACACCAAGTACCTTCGGGTTTACTTTAGCCAGTGATGGTACCCGAGTGGAAATGGGATAGAATTACGATGGACTTCGTGACGGGTTTACCTTTGACTCTAAAAAAGAAAGATGTTGTTTGGGTCGTTGTTGATAGATTGACGAAATCAGCTTAATTTATTTCGGTACGTACCGATTACTCATTTGACAAGCAAGCTGAATTGTACATTGCTGAAATTGTGAGATTGCACGGAATGCCCATTTCTATTATTTTAGATAGAGATCCGAGGTTTATGTCTCGATTTTGGAAAAAAGTTGCAAGAAGCTTTGTGTACAAAGTTGAAATTTAGTACCGCATTTCATTCGCAAATCGACGACCAATCAAAGAGAACGATTCAGGTTCTCGAGGATATGCTTCATTATTGTGTTTTAGAATTCGTAGTTAGGAAAAATATCTACCTTTAGTCGAATTTTCTTATAATATCAGTTTTCAGTCGAGTATAAAGATGGCACCGTATGAGGCATTGTATGGCCACAAATGTCGAACTCCATTGTATTGAACAGAGATTAGTGAGAAACAGATTCACGGGGTTGACTTTGTTAGAGAAATCAAAGAAAACGTAAAGGTAATCCGTGATTGCTTGAAAGCCGCTTTAGATCGACAAAAGTCGTGCGTAGATTTGAAAAGAAAAGAGATCAAATTTCATATTGGTGATAAAGTATTTCTGAAGGTATCTCCGTGGAAAAAGATACTGAGATTTGGCCGTAAAGGCAAGTTAAGTCCACGTTTCATTGGGTCGTATGAGGTTATTGAAAAAATAAGGCCGGTGGCATATCGGTTAGCTTTGCTGACATACTTGGAAAGGATTCATAATGTATTTCATGTGTCGATGTTACAACATTATCGATCAGACCCTTCACATATGATTTCTCCGACAGAGGTTAAAATCTGATCCGATATGACTTATGGTAAGGAACCAATCAAGATTTTGGCTCGGGAATTTAAACAGTTGAGAAAGAAAAACATAGCCCTAGTTAAAGTTTTGTGTCAACAACATGGAGTCGAAGAGGCTACGTGGGAACCTGAGGAAGCTATGCGAAATCAGTACCCAAACTTATTTTCTGGTAAGATTTTCGTGCATAGCCCTAGTTAAAGTTTTATGGCAACAACATAGAGTCGAAGAGGCTACGTGGGAACCTGAGGAAGCTATGCGAAATCAGTACCCAAACTTATTTTCTGGTAAGATTTTCGGCGATGAAAATCCCTAAGGGGGGAAGTTGTAACAGCCCAATTTTGGGTCTAGTTGGAATAGTGGTTTCAGGACCACAAATCCAGTGCAATAAAATTTATTCTTATTATATTTTTATGGTCTACATTTTTATCAAATGATTTCATGAAAATTTCGTCCGAAAATTTTGATGTTTGGGCACTCAATTTAGTTAAAGGGACTAAATTGTAAAAAGTGAAAATTTTAATTTCTACATGTTATAAGTGTCCAATTGCTATTAGATTTTAAACTGAAGGTCCTTAGATGGTAATTAGACCATTATACTTTAAGTTGGACAAAAATGGACATGGTAGGGTGAAATTTCAAAGTTTGGCATTAAGGGCATTTTGGTTATTTGGGTAATAAAGACAAAATAAAAGACATAAAAGATGTCATCTTCTCAATTTCTTCCTCCCATGGCCGAAAATCACAAGGGTCTCCATAGCTAGGGTTTGTTCATCTTCCAAGCTTGATTGTAAGTCTGTTCTTGTTCCGTTTTTAATGATTTTTACATTTTTGAGATCAGTGTAACCTAATCTAGCTATTTCAAAGACTAATTTGAAAAAAAAATCAAAGTCTAAAATTTTACCCATGTTGGATAATTATGTATTTTGATGTTTAATGGTAGATTATGCAAGTTTGGTGTTAGATAAACAACTTTTACCAAGTGATTTTTGATGAAAATGCTTAAAAGGACCTATTTGTAAAAGTTATAAAATGAGTAGTAAAAGTGTAATTTAATGAATAAGGTGGGCTGGTATGAGCATAAAAATAGTTTGTCTAGGCTTGTGTATTAAAGAAATTGAACATATTTCATTTTACGAGCTTAGGGACTAAAATATAAAAAGTTGAAAAGTCAGGGGCAAAAACATAATTTTTCCATAATGTGATTTTTGGGCTGAATTGAATAATGTGAGTATTAAGTAAGTTGAATTTGCTATTATAGATCAAGAAAAATGAAGTTCAGACCTAGATCGGGGGAAAAATAAAGTATTTGATGATTAGGTCTATTTTCACTATTTTTGTACCGAGGTCAGTTCGTATGTAAATAATGCAATGTCATATTTGTATTTTAATGTTTTTATATTGCATGAAATGTATGATTGATTCTATTAGCATATTCGACGAAGTTCCGGCAAGAGAGAAATCCCGGTTGAACCTTATGAAGAAATTAGGATACAAGTGACATATCACTAGGAACCCATGTGTTTATGTGATTTATGTGTCCTAGGTGCTGGTCCTATACATCCTACCTGGGTATACTTGCATATGTTGCGGATACCTGACAGCTTGTCTGAGCAGCACCGCGTAGCTACGTCTTGACTAATAGCTTGTGTGAGTAGGCCCGTGGATTTGCTCGAGAGCGAGCTTTTATGTGCTATGAGATTTGTGGTAGCATTGGCTACATATGTGGCACTTATGTGCAAATTTTTCCGTGTATCCGATAGTATTCCAAGTGGTTCAACGTGTATGTCAAAGATGAGATAGTATGTGATTATGTTACGAGTTGGTATAGGTATGTTTGAAAAACTCAAATGAAATGAATTCGGAATATGACGAACTATTGGTAAGAATGTGAATGAGTATGTTATGTTCATGAGGTTTTAATGACATTTAGGTTGGTATACGTATGTTACTTATATGGCAATTGTATGGTTAATGTTGTTTATTATTTGCATATGAACTTACTAAGCTATTTAGATTACTCCCTTTTCTTTCCCTAGTCTTATAGTATCGCCAAGCTAGCTCGGGATTGGAGATCATCAGAGATCCATTCACACTATCAACTATATTTTGGTACAAATGAATTCAACATTTTGAGTTATGGCATGTATAAGGGACTTGGTCATTTTGTTATGTGTCATAACTGATTTGGCCAAATGTGTTGGCTTATATTGGTTGAGGTTCATTTTGTATAAGGCCATTGAAAATTGGTTACAACTGGTATGAGCAATTTATATTATGATGTCTTTCATAGATGTGGGAATTTACATGATTTGAGATGATAAGCATGTGATGTTTGTGTATGATAGATGGTATCATGTGAATGATGTGTTGATGTCTTAATTGTGGCTGGTTTGGTTGTATGTAAATGCTTGGATTGGTGTAATGTGATGTTGTGTATGTATGTACAAGTAAAGGTGGTAAAATGGCTTGGTAAATAGCCTTATTTTTTTCCACACGTGTAGACACACGGGCGTGTGTCTAGGCCGTGTGTGACACACAGTTTGCCCCACGAACATGTGTTTCAACCGTATGTCCCCTGCACCTTAATTGTTGCAAAACAGAATGTCCAAAATTTGGCACACGGGCAGAGACACGGGCGTGTGTCTCGGCCGTGTTAAGTCTGCACCTATTTTATGAAAAATTATGAAAATTAAATTGACCACACGGCCTAGCACACGGGCGTATGGCACGGCCGTGTGGCACGGCCGTGTGGCACAATTAAGGGAGTAACCTATTTTGAACACGGCCTATAGCACGGGCGTGTATAAGGGTCACACGGGCGTGTCCCTTGGACCACACGGGCGTGTGAGCCCTGTAACATGAAAAATTTTCTAAGTTTTGTAAAATCTTTTAAAGTTTCGGTTTAATCCCGGACCACTTCCAAAGCATGTATTGTGTCTCGTAGACTCAATATGAATGTGTATGAAAAGTTTTAATTTGAATGGAAATTTATGACTCGGAAATGTATGTTTGCTTGTGTTAATGTTTGGTAATGCCTCATACCCTGTTCTGGCATTGAATACGGGTAAGGGGTGTTACATAGACTCCCTGGATCCCATCCCAAAATTTGTCGCAAATTGACTTATATTTTCATCTTGAAAATTCATAACTTAGTTGTATTGACTTCAATACATTTCACCCATTCCATGCATGTATCATTCCTCGTTTCCTCGAAAAGATTCATCCTCACATACTGGCTTTGATCGAATCTTGGTTTGATTTGCTTAAACTTTGTCCATTTTGTTGGTCTTGAAGTAGTGTAAGCCCATCATATCCATGGGTCTGAAATTGGGCGTTGAGACTCATATCATTCCCACATTTCTCAAGAAGATTTGTCCTCGAATCTTTAGCTGTAGAAAAAGAAAATGAAAGAGAATTAATAACAATAAAAGAAAACAAATACTTACCTAAGCTTTCCTGTGTACCAAAACTATCTCCAGAATCAAAGATATGATTTTGGTCCCTCAAATTAGAGTGGATCAAGTACCTCTCCTTCAAAAACAAACCATCAACAGTAACTAAAGAAAAATATTAGGCACATGAGTGTTCAAGTAAAAAATAACTTGTAACTTTATTTGATATTCATGGTCATCCATAAGAATTTCCAAAGATTAGTTAACAATTTCACATAATAATCAAAATCCAGAAGTTTAATATTATCGAAACCATTTTTTTGTTTGGAAAATGGGGATCGACTTTAAAAACGAAAATGGAGTCATCACCAATCTTTTTTCGAGGTGCGATCGGGTCACCTTATAAAACAATTTTTGTTTTTATTTAAAATATTAATTTTGGCCTACGAAATTGTAATATCCTAGAATTTGAATTTTTCGCGTTACATTATTTGTGGTGCTAAGCTAGTTAGACTATCAATTGTGTGTGTTTAGGTAGTCCTAAGAAGGCTCGGGATTTAATTGGATTTAGTAAAAACTTTTGGCATTTAGTACTTTAAGGAGATGGAGTAAGTAATCTTATAGCATATGGAAATAAATGAGTAAATGGTTAGCATAAATGAGCATATGGTAAAGAGGTTATGGCGCCACATGTAGTACCTTGAGGGAAGAGGTTCAAATCCCTTTATGTGCAATTTTGACTTTTATTTTTGCACTCTTCCATCAAGTGTCGGCCAAGCCTATAATTATGGCAAGGTGGACTTTTATTTTTATGGTAAGATGGCTAAAGAGATTAAGGAAAGATTGAGGTTAAGGAAAGGAATCAAAAGAAAATGGCATGTAAGGGGAACATGTGGCATATTTCAAGGGAAATGTTATGAAAAGGGATGGTTGGCAAAGTTTTTGACTTTTAGAGCATGTATGTGGACGGTTTTGGGGGCTATAGTGTGGTAGCTGAAATTTGCTTAGTCTTTTGGTAGGATTTTTGGTGTTGTTAGGCCAAAAATCACTTTTGCAATTTGGTGTTTTTCTCCCAATTCTTTATTGCTAGCCTTGGTGACCATATTTTTTTCTTCTTTCTTTTTACTTTGGCCGAATTATCCTAGCACATTTGTGCATCTTCTTACTCTTTTGTTTGATCAAGATTTTCATCTCCTGTTTATCTCCCTCTTGATAGCTGAATCACCTATCAATCATCCAACCTCCCATCTTTTTCTTTTAACCATTCCTTTAATTCTTTATCTTCTCAAAACCGACACCATCTTTTAATCACAAACTTTTATTTGATCATTTCATATAGTTGAATATTAATTTATATTTTCTTTATAAACCGAACTCTCATTTCTTTTCTACTTTTCTTCTCATCCGTACTTACATTCAATATTTGATCAATCGGGAAGTGTTCTTCCAACATTTTATCTTGTTTTCTTTCTCTTAGTGCAGAATATAAGTTTTGATTTGGGAGGATCATATGAACCAAAACCATCATATTTTTATACTCTCTCAAATAATATCATTCTCTTCTTTGTAGTGGTATAGTGGAGTGCCAATTACTACAACATCGCTTAATCGACCTTAGCCATAGGAAGATCGTGAGAAACGAGAATTTCATTGTTCAAGGTAAGGAAGCTCTCCCATAGTCTTTTTCAATAACTCCCTTGGTTATTGTATTAATCAGATTGAAGGATAATTTATCGACTATATGTTTTAGGTACGTAATCGCTCGAATTATTATCTTGCGATCATACGAATTTTGTGGCAACAATATCAAATCAAAAGTGTGTAGTGATTGGAGATCTTAAAAGGAGCGGATTAGCGATCCCTACTCCAAAGTTTAAGCGAAGGGCTGTCTCGGCAATTAAGGACTTTCCACCGGGTTGTGGACCGTCAATCGGGGAAAACCGGTAAATCGTAGTTGTTCGCGATCCCAAGGGTAAAATCTTAGATCGTTTGTTTTAGAGTAGATTTATTAAATAGTGTACATTGTCTAATCGAGTGTTAAAATATTTTTAGGTGTCGACGATCGAGAGAGCGTAGTGCTTACCGTAATCAAGTGTGTAATCTCACACCGTAATTCATGGATTAGATGTTTAAATCGTGTTAGTGATAAATCATTTGATTTAATCACATCTTGATGAAATCGGGTAAAATGGTATAGTTATCACTATTTTGGTAAAAATTATGAAATCGGTATTAAAACTGTGAAAATTACGAAAATACCCCTAATAGGCCAAATCGATAAATGTTGCTATATGGGTCAAATTGAAATATTTGCTATATGGGCCAAAATTGAGATATTTGCCATATGGGCCGTTTGATATTGCTATATGGGCCGATTTGTAATAAATTGTGAAATGGGCCAAGATGATATTTTGCTTAAATGGCCAACTTGATAAATTGTGATAATGGGCCATAATGTTTGTAAGGAATATTTGAATAACTTGTTGTAAATGGTTATGCACTATATACATGATTTGCATGGGATGGGATAAATGATGAAGAGAAGTTTTGGTAGCTCTACTACATAATTCTGGTGGCTCTACCACAAATATGAAAAATGGCAATGCCATGTAAATTCTGTTAATCTGGTGGTTTGTCCACAAATTTGATATAAACGGCTTAATGCCTACTTTTGGTGTATTGGCGGGGTGGGTGACTAAAGCTCCCTACAGGTGTGCTGGTTGGTACGGGTGGTGTGTAGTGGATGGAAAATTAGGTTTGGGTTGGGAATTGCATATCACATGCATATTGTAAATGATATTTATTTTTTTATTGTAAATGGGCTTTGGCCCAAATAAATGCTTAATTGGATTTTGGCCAAGTGGACAATGGTAAGTGGGTTACACACTGAGTTCTAGTAACTCACCCTGTTTTCCTTACCTTTTTCAGGTAATGATCAGTGATGGAGACTTGAGATGTGGATGACTCGGTGGGGGCCATACTACGAATAATGGTTTATTTGAAATTTAGATTTCTTTTTAAGTACTTTTAATTTCTTAAATTATTTTAAGTTAAGTTGTAATAAGGCCTCTGGATAAATTTTATATGGTTTTCTGTTTGATGGATTTTAGAACTTGCTTTAAGTACTTCAAAGTGTGATTTTTATAAAAACATAAATAAACGTTTTCTCAAATGGAATTGCAAAAAGGGATTTCGTAATAACTTTCATAAACATTTTACTCAGAAAATTTTCTCTTTTAAATGTTCATCAATTATATTATTATCTTTCAAATTCTTTTAAATTTTCTCAAAATAATAAATAAATTTCCTAAAGTTTCGATTTATAAACTCTTACATCCCAAATTGTTTGATTCATTAATCAACCTTAGTTTTCAATAAACTCCATGACAAAGTTTTGAAAATCTATTTTACTTAAATCTTTAAAGGTCTAAATGTACATTTATTTTGTGTGACATGTCCAATCTGGCCTTAACGCATAGACCAGGTTTGGGGTGTTACAGAAATTCAATAAAATGAGTTCGAGAGTCGGTTACGTACGAGGAAGGGTTTGCACCCTCGTAACGCCCAAAAATTGGTACCTAATTGATAAATTCATGTCATAAGGTCGAAAATTTGAAAAATTTATAATATGATCTTTTATTTGAAAGAAAGCCAAGATTCTCTTATCTCAAAGAAATAAAAATGCCACACCCAATGAGTTAGGATGCAACATTTCAAGACTTCGAAACTAAGCATGCCTTTATTTGTAGAAAATTCTTACCTTCGAGACAACAAAACGTTATATCCAATAAGTTAGGACACAACATCTCAAATTCTCGAAAATAATTTTTTATTTAATTTTTTTTAAAAAAGGAAGGTAATAGGTTCTTTAGACTCGAAAAGAAAAATCGAAACCCAGTAAGTTAGGATACGATTTCTTTCGAACCTTAGAACGCGGAGTGTTTGCTTATTTTGAAAATCGGATAAAATATAGTGCAATCGTAATGAAATGAAAAATGAATTTAAAATAAAATGTAAAACGATTTACAATGCTAGCTTGTATACCAATATGATGATGATAAAATATAATAACAATAATAAAGGTAGAAAATAAAATATAATAAAGTAAAAGCAAGATAAACAAATGAAATAAAATAAAAGAGAATTGTAACAAAAATGGAGGCTATATAATAATAAAAACCATAGAATGATAATAATAGTAACAAAAAATGCAATAATAATAATAAAATATATTAATGCATAAATAATAGTAAAAAAATATTAGCAATTATAAAATAATAATAATAATGAAAATAATAATAAAAGTAATAGCAAAAATAAAAATAGTATTAATAATAATAAAATAATAGTAAGGATATTAAAAATAGTAATAATAATGTAAAAATAATAGTAGTAGTAAAATAAAAGTATATTAATTATAAAATAATAATATATGTTAATATACAAATAATAGCAAAAAAATATTATCAATTATGAAATAATAATAATAATAATAATGAAAATAATAAAAGTAATATCAAAAATAAAAATAGTATTAATAATAATAAAATAATAGTAAGGATATTAAAAATAGTAATAATAATATAAAAATAATAGTAGTAGTAAAATAAAAGTATATTAATTATAAAAATAATAATATATGTTAATATACAAATAATAGTAAAAATAAAAACAATAGTAGAATTAATGAAAATAGCAATAATAATGGTGATACTAAAAATAATAATAACAATACTAATAATGATAATAATAACAAATATAGCTATAGTAATAATAATATATACAAAGGAAGAAAAAAATAATAATAATAGTAATAATGGTTATAATAAAAATAATAATAATACAAGTGAATATGATAATAATAATAATAAAGTGTATGAATAAAAAATAAAAATAAAAAAATAGTGGTAATGTTAAAATAATAGTAAAATCAATAATAATAGTTAAAAAAATAAAATTAGTAATGAAAATAATAATAATAAAAGGGACTAAATTGAACTAAAAATAAAAATTTGGGGTAAATTTTAAAGAAAACAAAAGACAAGGGACCTATTTAGACACTCAAATAACATGGAGGGACTAAAAGAGAAAATATTCTCTCCCTCCAAAAAGCTGCGTTTAAAGAGGGACTCCAATGAAATCCAAATAAAATTTAAGGGAAAAATTAAAAATAAATAGGAACTTAATTATAAAACCATAAAAAAGCGGAAAGGCTAAAAGCACAATTAGCCCTTCCTATAAAAAACGCGCGGATCCTAGGCCGGAGCGGGTCGGATTGGGTCAGGCGAAAGCAAAACGACGTTGTTATTGGGGTTTTAGGACCCTGGCCAAAACGGCGTCGTTTTAAATAACTATATAAGCCAAAATTTTTAGAAAAAACTCATTCTCCTCTTCTTCCTTCAAAAAAAACTTCTCTTTTCTCTCTGTGGCTCCCCTGTTCCGGCCAGGACCTCCGGCGAACTACCGCCATATCGATCGCCACCGGCGTCGCCCCCAGCCACTACGCACGGTGGCCGAACTAAAAAATGTACGTTTTTCCTCTATTTTTTATGTTGTATTTATATGTGCATATATGATCTAAAAAAATAAAAGAAGATTTTTAGGCATGTAAAACAGTTTCGAAATAAAGAATAAAAAAATAAAAATGCATAAAAAAAACCTTGACTGATTTATGTATTTGAAAAAAACAAAAAGAGCCTCTATAATTTGACTTTTTTGTTGGTTATGTATTTCTGTATCTGAAAAATGTATTCTCTCTTTACATCGATATACTCGGTTTTTATAACCGAAAATAAATCGAAAAAAATGAATACATAATTTTGATTTTTGCTGATTGTTTGTTAATTGCCTTTTCTGCAGATGCGAATGGCGGTGATAAGGGCACGATTCGCGCATTGATGGTGGTGCGAAGCTCAGCACTGAAGGCGTGATGGAGGTTGCGGCGGCACCATGCTGTTACGGCTAGGGTTTGCTGAAAATTTTAGGGTTTTGGGCCCTTTTGGGCTTAGGGTGTAATTGGGTTAAAGGGTTATTGATTTGGGCTTGTAAAAAAAAACTTGGACTGGTTATTTTATTATTATTATTTGTTCAAGCCCGGGCATAAATGGGCTATTACAATTATTATGTAAAAATTCATATTTCAAGCCTAAGGTAGAAATTTTTGTTGCAATATCAAATGCATAAGGTTCTTTAATAAACCTATCGAATGCAACAAAAGTAACCTTTACATACCTAGATAAACCCATAAAATCAATTGAACTTTAAGACCATTATTTATTGAAACTTGACCAATGAGAAAACATGTCGTAAGGAAAAATAAATCAGTCGCATACTTATCAATAACATTAAATGTATGCCTACATATTTCAATTTCCAATGTATCCTTTGTAACATCCTGAAATTTTGGGGCTATGCATTTAATGTGTGGTTATGTTAAATGTGAGTGTCAGGGGTCCAGAATGGGCTTAGGGTTGGGCAGAGGCCTTAATCGAATTTTTTGTTTGGACACTCTAGTGGAAAGCCTGGTAAGATAGGGCTTAAAAGATGTTATCTGTGTTTTAAAATAAAAATAGGCTTGTGGCCTAGTGGCAAAATGGCGCCACTTAAAAGCAGGGAAGTGGCGTCAACTAAGGAGGCCCAAATTCAAGTTGCATGAAGCCCAACTATTTTAATTAAAATTGGCATTAGGGTTCTATTCTCCCATTCTCTTCTTTATTTTCGGCATTTAGGGTTTTCATCTTCTCTTTTTTCCTCCTTTTCTGAATAAAAGCCGAAAACTCCCTTAAGCATTCTTTCTTTTCACATTTGTCTGCCATAGCCGAATCTGCCCTAGCCTTGCTGAAATTCTTCTTTTTCCTATACCGTTCCTATCACTTCTTTACGTTTGATATTACTCTTTTCTCTCAATCATCTCCTTCTCAAAAGTCGAAACTTTATAGATCTCTTGAGATCATCTTTTCTTTTTGACCTTCTCAAAAGCCGAAACTTAATAGATCTCTTGAGATCATCTTTTCTTTTTGACCTTCTCAAAAGCCTAAGTCTTCTAGGAGTTGCCGAATTCTCTTTAAAGGTAGGTGCCGATTTCTTCTGATCTATTCTTTTTCTCTTTCGGTTTTTAGAAGACAAAGCCGAAAGGCTAATGGATTGTTGGTTTCTTGTGTTTACGTGTTGGGCGACATTCGGGAATTGAAGTAGATCGCTTAGATCTAAAAGCCAGAATCGCTAGTCTCTAAACCTCATATCTCTCTTTTCGGGATTTCAAGGTAAGGGGTTTTCCTTATATTCTCTTTAGATTCGCTATCGTAATTGTGATCATAACCATATGTTATGATGGTAGCAACTGATAAGGTCTTTTGATGGAATCAAATATCAATCAAGCGAAGGAGGGGATTGGATCTGTAAAACCAATCCCTAAGTTTAAGAAACAAACAGTGTCAGCAGTACAGGATTGACCACCGGGTTATGGACCGGCTTCAGAACAAAACCTTAGACAGATAGCAGTCGTATCGGCTTCTGATAGTGTCGACATAGAAAGTCTCGTCTTGTCTGTAATCAGGTGTGTAGATATCTAACACATTAAATAATCTATAATAAATATGTTATGGGCTAAAAGCCGAAAAAAGGCTGTAAAGACAGTCATATTACCCAAAAAAAAGGGTAGGCAAGGGATGCCAGGTACGTAATCATAGAATCCTCTCTATGTGTATCGATGTATGTGATAGACTGTGAACTTTTAGGTAATATATTGTTTTGTTTATGCATGGATGTATGCATGGGATGGGGTTAATATGATGAAGGGGAAGAGCATGTTTATAGGTCACTTGGTGATCCATGGTTAAACCACGAATTATAAAGTTAGGTCACAATAGTGATCGGTGGCTAAGCCACGTTAAATTTATTCCTGATTATTAGGAATAGGCAGCATGGCTGTCGATATGGTGTGTAGCGGTTGGTGGGTTGATTGAAGAAATCCCCGAGGTGTGTTGGTTGGTACGGGCTGGTGTGTAGAGGATGGATTTTTAGGTTGGGTTGGGCCATGTTGCATGTAATTATTTTGTTGCCATTGTGTATGGGCCAAGGCCCATAATGTGTTTGTGGGCCTCAAGCCTTTTATGTGTTTTCGGGATTTGCACACTGAGTCTTGGTGACTCACCCTTTATTTTCCTTAATTTTTCAGATGAGCAGTAGATCGTGGACATGGGAGCAGAGGCAGACTCGAGGGGCCATCAAGTTTTTATTTCCATAAATTATTTTCGTTTTTTTTCTTTAAGTTTAATTTTGGGACTATTTATGTAATAAGGCCTCCATAGCTTAGGTTTTAAATTTATATTTGTTGATGTTTACAGTTGTAAATTTATGTTCACGGACTTATTTATAAGAAAAGATAAAATGAGATTTTCAAACAAATACCCCCAAAGGTTTTCTCTGAATATCACTTATTTAATTAATACCTTCATAAACAAATCGGGATTTAAAATCCCATCAAAGTAAAGTTTTAACATTTAAACCCGTAACATGCCAGATCTGGTCGTAGCGTTTGGGTCGGGTTTGGGGTGTTACATCCTTACTTTTCTTACCTTTTGGCACTTGTGGAGAATTATCAATGTTCAACTTACCATTTTACTACAAGTAAAATCATCTACCGATGGTAGAGTAATATAATTGAGTCTGTCAATGGATCCTTAAAATCATGTAACAAAGAAACACCACTGAAGAAATTTGAGTTCAAGTTAGTTAAAACATAACCGTTTCTCACTTTTGTATGGGTATTTTCTTACTTTTCATTTTTTTTCCACTTGATAACTCTCCAATGTTACTTCATATGGATTTTCATTCACCAAATTTGGACCATCAAACAAAATTTTATCACTCAAGGTATCTTTTCTCTCAGTCCTTTCACATGATTCTTCCTCACTTCCCATATCCCCCTTACAAGTATTATGAATATTCAATTCATTACAATACATCTCAGTAGGTGAACATGATGTTTCTATTTCATTTAACTCTATAGATTTAAGGAAAAAATTCTCACTATCATCTTTTTCTAGTTTACAAAGTTCACCATCACAAATCTCTTTTCCACTAGAGGAAGAGTCAAAAAAAGTTACAAAGTCATACTTACTTTCTTTTCTAGTTGGATACTTAATTGGACATTGGTAACCCTTATGATCTTTTAAACTACACCAGTAACATTGTACAAAAGGTGATAGCTCAATCGCATTCTCTCTATTTGGATACTTAATTGGACATCAGAAATCCTCATGATCTTTTGAACTACACTAATAACATTTTACAGCAGGTGAGAGATCAATTGTACTCCTCCTTTTATTTGGCCATCTCTTCTTGAAGTACTCATCAATTGATTAGTTAACTTGAACATGGAATCGATATTTCATTTTGACCTCTCTGTATTAATAAGAAGGAATGAAACGCTTTCGCATCACTTTCTTCAATTCATCCCATGTTTCAATTTCTCTTTCGTAGTTTCTTTGACGATTAATTCCAAGTTGAATCCACCAACTCAACGTATAATTCAAAAATTCAACAGTTGCCAATGAGACATTTTCCTCTTTCGAGCATTTATAGTAACAGAACAAAAGTTCAATTTTTTATTCCCACTCACAATATGCTTCAGGATCATTATTGACGAAAGTCTCAACAATCCTGTGAGGTGCATGTATAACATTATTTGCACGAAGACGAGGCCGGTCAACCTTATCTCCCTAATTATGATTCTGACGCTCAATTTTGGTACTTGGACATTCCAGATATTTTTGTTGTGTCTAGAATAGTGTCTCGTTGTTGATCTCGAGCATCTTGAACCTCTTTATCCTTTTGCAACTTTCCAATCATAGTATCGCAAATCATTATGAAAGCCTAAAAAGAATACAATACTCAAGAAAAGAAAAATTAAGCAAAACCTCACTGTTATGCACTTGGAAATTGAAATCAAATTCTAAATGAGGCCTGAATTAACCTTGTGAGTCTTTTAAAAGTTTTTATATCAACTAATTAGAATGTATTAGAATCAAACTAGCAAAGCAAACCTAGTAGCACTAGGAGTCCAAAATCGACTAGACACCAAAGAATTATGTTGCACGGAGGAAGGAATGTGCAACGTGGTTTAGCCAGCTAACACAAGAAACAATAAAGTATTAGAATGCGTAAAGGAACAATAACAATAAAAAATAAATGAAAACCTAAGGCTAAATGTAACATCCTGAATT
The DNA here is from genome assembly GCA_005393395.2 of Gossypium australe. Classification (NCBI taxonomy): domain Eukaryota; kingdom Viridiplantae; phylum Streptophyta; class Magnoliopsida; order Malvales; family Malvaceae; genus Gossypium; species Gossypium australe. Next base: position 42,816,594 of record CM016620.1, on the reverse strand, counting down.
TTTGGGCCTATGCGTTTATTGGGTGAATATGTGTAATGAGTTAATTTAACTGTTAGGGGTCCAAATTGGGCTCAGGATGTGGTCAAGGCCTTGGTGAAATTTTTGTTTGGGCACTATAGGGTTTAAAAGATGGTATCTGAGTTTAAAATATCAAAATGGGCTTGTGGCCCAGTGGTCAGTGGCGCCACTTAGAGAGCAAGGAGGTGACACCACACAAGGGAGTAAGGGGCCCAAATTTAAGTTTCATGGAGCCCAATTCTTCTAATTTAAGTTAACTAATTTTTGGCATTAGGGTTAGGTGGAGTGGATGGCAACAAGGCTCAAAAATAGGAGGATTTATGTGAATGGGATAATGTAGATATTATAGTTGATAATATGGAAGATAAAGGAGAAAAGATAGGAATTATCTGCAAGGCTAAGTGGTGGCCGAATTTCAAACTCTGAGGGGGAGGAGAAATTGGTTTCTGATATGGCTAAGGAGTGCCGAAACTTTAAATAGTCAGGTGAGGGTTCTCTTCTTTATTTTTCGGTATTTAGGGTTTCCATCTTTTCTTTCTATTCTTCTCTGAGTAAAAGCCGAAATTCCTAACCCTATTCCCTCATCTTCACTTTGATTCAAAAGTCGAAACTCTATTGTTCTTTTCTCTTCTTTCTTCTAAAAGTTGAAACCTCATAATTGTTTTTCTACATTCTTTTCTTCTGATCTTTGCTAAAGCCGAACCTACCTCTAGTCTGCCAAAATTCTCTTTTCTTCTTCCTGCCAATTTCTTCATTAAAAGCCGAATCTACATAGACTCATTCCTATCATCTTCTGATCTTCTCAAAAAGTCAGAATCTCAAAGGGGTAGTCGAATTCTTTGGGTTAAGGTGAGTGCCGATTTTCCTATCTCTTCACTTTCTCTTTCGATTTTTGGAAGACAAAGCCGAAAAGCTAATGGTTTAATGGTTTTATGTATTTTCTTGTTGGGCGACATCGGGAATTGAAGTATATCTCTTAGATCTAAAAGCCGGAAACACTAGTCCCTGAATCTCATATCATTTTTTGGGGTTTCAAGGTAAGGATTTCAACTCTCCTTAAGATGATCAACCGTTTTCTTTTCGTTAGTTGTGCCTTAACCTAATGTTTCATTACCGGCTTCTGAACAACACCTTAGGCAGATAGCGGTGGTGTTAGTTACGGATAGCGTCGGCTTAGAGGGTCTCGTTTTAACAGTAATCAGGTGTGTAGATCTCTAACACACTAGTTATTTGTGATATATATATGTTATGGGCTTAAAAGCAGGAAAGAGGCTGGGTAGACAGTCGAATATAACCCGAAAAAGGGTTTGCAAAGGATGCCAGGTACGTAATCATAGAAATCTCTCTATGTGTATCGATGTATGCGGTAAACTAAAATCTCTTAGGTAATACATTGTTTGATTTTGCATGTATGTATGCATGGGATGGGATTGATATGATGAAGGGGAAGAAGGTCACATAGCGATCGGTGGCTTTGCCACATAGGTCACATAGTGATCCGTCTTTATGACAGGCAACTCAGCTGTTGAAATGCTACGATGTATTATTAAGGTCGCATGGCGATCGGTGGCTTTGCCACATAGGTCACACAGTGATCAGTCTTTAAGACAGGCAGCACAGCTGTCGATATGGTGTGTAGCGGTTGGCGGGTTGATTGTAGAAATCCCCAAGGTGTGATGGTTGGTACGGGTTGGTGTGTAGAGGATGGATTTCTAGGCTGGGATGGGCCATGATGCATATATAGTTACCCTTGTATACGGGCCAAGGCCATAATGTGTTTGTGGGCCAAGCCTTTGATGTGTTTTCAAGAATTACACACTGAGTCTTGGTGACTCACGCTATTATTTTTCCCTAACTTTGCAGATGAGCAGTAGATCGTGGACATGGGAGCAAAGGCGGACTCGAGGGGCCATCAAGTTTCTATTTCCATAAATTATTTTTCGGTTTTCTTAAAGTTTTCTTTTTATTTTGGGAATATTTATGTAATAAGGCCCCGTAGTTTATCTTCATCTAAGTAGTTTTTAATATTTGCAACTTATGAAACTATGTCAAAGGTTTAATTATACGAAATAATAATAATACAAGGTCTTCTTTTCAAAAGTCACTTATTTATTCAAATATTGTCTAATTAACTTATGATTTCCTAAAACCAACTTAGCAAAAGTTTTCAATGTACAACCCGTAGCATACCAAATCCGGTCGAAACGTATGGGCCGGGTTTAGGGTGTTACATTTTGGTATCAGAGCCCAATTCAAAACTCGAGCTGTGAAATATCTAGTGGGGGTTTTGAGAATTTGATAAAAATGTCTTAGATGAAGATATGGCCTTCGAGTCTACCGGCACCCGATCCACGCAGGTAAGTATTCTAACTCTTGATGTGATATACATGTTGGGTTTGATGGGCTTGATGGACGTAGAATAGTATGTCAGGCATTGATGGACTTTAGGGTTAGTTTAAACAACTCTAAATTCATAAGACTTAATCCATCCAAACAAACCCGTGAACAAGTCGATGGGTTAGGGTGTGGCAACAGACATGCGCATGTCTAGGATTGGATTCAGGAAGAGCTTGGTACTTAAGCAGTCCTAGTGACTCACCTCCTCTTCTCTGGAATCTTACCTGGTGCGTAGTGACTGTTCACCTTAGCCACAAGGATTTGTTGACGGGCCAAAATATATAATTTAAAACCCGAAAGGGAACAACCACCCTATTTCACAATAAAAAAAAGACACCCAAGTTTTGTAAAATTTCCAAAATACACCTGATTTGTAAAAATTTCCAGAATACCCCAGAATTGTAAAACTACCAAAATTTGTGAAATCACCGAAGCACTCTAGTTGGCAAAATTTCTAAAATAACCTTGGTTTGTGAAAATTTCCAAAACAACCGTGATTTTATAAAATACCTATGTCTTGCAAATTTACCCGGAAACCCCTAGATTTACAAAACTAATCCGGTTTGCGAAAGTAAATTTTCCAAAGTACCCCTGCACGGGAAAAAAAACTTATTTTCCAGAATACCCTTGCTTCGAAAAAAATGCACCAAAATACCTCTAATTCAAAGGAAATCACCAAGATACTTTATTTTGGAAAATTACGAAAATACCCTATAGGACAAAACTACAGAAATACCCTTGGGTAGAGAAATGATGAAAATACCCTTATCTGATGAATGTGAGTGCATGGATGATATATGTATGTTGATGTGTGATGGTGGAATGTATGTGGGTTCTACAATTAGGAGATAAACTTGAGACTGAAACTGTAGATAGGTCCGAATTTGAAAGAACTTCTCTTAAACTACTGTCCATAAGATTGTTCGTGGTTAATCAGTGAAAGAAATTAATAATTCATAAAATTTCTAATTCAGATAATACGAGAATCAATGATGAGCGCTAGAAGAGGAAGAAGAGGCCGCGGCCGAGGCTGTGGAAGTGTTAGGACTGATGTGCTGACTCAGCTAGTTAGGGAGGTACTGAAGGAGGTTAAAGAAATCAGTGAAACACTTCGGGTTAGGTGCGTGGACTGTAAGAAAAAAAGAGATCGTAGTTTTCTAGGGTTGCAGTCTCGTTCTATGAAGCATGTTAAAGTACGTCCAAACTTTCGAGTTTGCGAATATTGGAGAAGGCGTCATCCGGGTGAATGTTGGAGGAATCAGAAACGTGTTTAAGATGTGGGTATGAGGAGCATAAGGCTCGAGATTGTTCAATCACCATTAAGTCGGGTATGTTTTGTGTGGATGCTATATTTTTGGGTATAGAAACTGTATGCGTGCAATGGTTATATATATAATTAAATTAGAGTGCGCAGCGAAAGCATAGTGGTGAGACTTGGGTAGTACGATTAGTAGTTAGTTGGAAATTTTGAGGACGAAATTTCTTTAAGGGGGTAGAACTGTAACATCCTGAATTTTTGGGCTTATGCGTTTATTGGGTGAATATGTGTAATGAGTTAATTTAACTGTTAGGGGTCCAAATTGGGCTCAGGATGTGGTCAAGGCCTTGGTGAAATTTTTGTTTGGGCACTATAGGGTTTAAAAGGTGGTATCTGAGTTTAAAATATCAAAATGGGCTTGTGGCCCAGTGGTCAGTGGCGCCACTTAGGGAGCAAGGAGGTGACACCACACAAGGGAGTAAGGGGCCCAAATTTAAGTTTCATGGAGCCCAATTCTTCTAATTTAAGTTAGCTAATTTTTGGCATTAGGGTTAGGTGGAGTGGATGGCAACAAGGCTCAAAAATAGGAGGATTTATGTGAATGGGATAATGTAGATATTATAGTTGATAATATGGAAGATAAAGGAGAAAAGATAGGAATTATCTGCAAGGCTAAGTGGTGGCCGAATTTCAAACTCTGAGGGGGAGGAGAAATCCGTTTCTGATATGGCTAAGGAGTGCCGAAACTTTAAATAGTCAAGTGAGGGTTCTCTTCTTTATTTTTCAGCATTTAGGGTTTCCATCTTTTCTTTCTCTTCTTCTCTGAGTAAAAGCTGAAATTCCTAACCCTATTCCCTCATCTTCACTTTGATTCAAAAGCCGAAACTCTATTGTTCTTTTCTCTTCTTTCTTCTAAAAGCCGAAACCTCATAATCATTTTTCTACATTCTTTTCTTTTGATCTTTGCTAAAGCCGAACCTACCTCTGGTCTGCCGAAATTCTCTTTTCTTCTTCCTACCGATTTCTTCATTAAAAGTCGAATCTATATAGACTCATTCCTATCATCTTCTGATCTTCTCAAAAAGTCGGAAGCTCAAAGGGGTAGTCGAATTCTTTGTGTTAAGGTGAGTGTCGATTTTCCTATCTCTTCACTTTCTCTTTCGATTTTTGGAAGACAAAGCCGAAAATCTAATGGTTTAATGGTTTTATGTATTTTCTTGTTGGGCGACATCGGGAATTGAAGTAGATCTCCTAGATCTAAAAGCCGGAAACACTAGTCCCTGAATCTCATATCATTTTTCAGGATTTCAAGGTAAGGATTTCAATTCTCCTTAAGATGATCAACCGTTTTCTTTTCGTTAGTTGTGCCTAAACCTAATGTTTCGTTACTGGCTTCTGAACAACACCTTAGGCAGATAGCGGTGGTGTTAGCTACGGATAGCGTCGGCTTAGAGGTTCTCGTTTTAACGGTAATCAGGTGTGTAGATCTCTAACACACTAGTTATTTGTGGTATATATATATGTTATGGGCTTAAAAGCCAGAAAGAGGCTATGTAGACAGTCGAATAAAACCCGAAAAGGGGTTTGCACAGGATGCCAAGTACGTAATCATAGAAATCTCTCTATGTGTATCGATGTATTCGGTAAACTGAAATCTCTTCGGTAATACATTGTTTGATTTTGCATGTATGTATGCATGGGAGGGGATTGATATGATGAAGGGGAAGAAGGTCGCATAGCGATCGGTGGCTTTGCCACATAGGTCACATAGTGATCCGTCTTTATGACAGGCAGCTCAGCTGTCGAAATGCTACGATGTATTATTAAGGTCGCATGGCGATCAGTGGCTTTGCCACATAGGTCACACAGTGATCGGTCTTTAAGACAGGCAGCGGTTGGTGTGTAGCGGTTGCCGGGTTGATTGTAGAAATCCCCAAGGTGTGATGGTTGGTACGGGTTGGTGTGTAGAGGATGGATTTCTAGGCTGGGATGGGCCATGATGCATATATAGTTACCCTTGTATACGGGCCAAGGCCATAATGTGTTTGTGGGCCAAGCCTTTGATGTGATTTCAAGAATTACACACTGAGTCTTGGTGACTCACCCTATTATTTTTCCCTAACTTTGCAGATGAGCAGTAGATCATGGACATGGGAGCAAAGGCGGACTCGAGGGGCCATCAAGTTTCTATTTCCATAAATTATTTTTTCGGTTTTCTTAAAGTTTTCTTTTTATTTTGGGAATATTTATGTAATAAGGCCCCGTAGTTTATCTTCATCTAAGTAGTTTTTAATATTTGCAACTTATGAAACTATGTCAAAGGTTTAATTATACGAAATAATAATAATACAAGGTCTTCTTTTCAAAAGTCACTTATTTATTCAAATATTGTCTAATTAACTTATGATTTCCTAAAACCAACTTAGCAAAAGTTTTCAATGTACAACCCGTAGCATACTAGATCCGATCGACACGTATGGGCCAGTTTGGGGTGTTACACTAAAAATCAATGAAAATCCCCAGAACCCTAAAACTCGAAAAATTGTGAAGCAACCCGAAAACCTGAAACGTTGTGTTCGGTTCGAGGATGGGCTGAGAAATGAGTTAAGGGTTCTGATAGCACCGCAATGAGAAAGGGTTTTTGTTGTTTTGGTAGATAAGGTTAAAATAGCTGAGAAAGTGAAACGGGTTGAGAGACAAGAAAGGGATAAGGATCGAGGTAAGAATAATAGGAGTTTTGGGCCATCAAGAGCATCAGGGAATTTTCAAAAGAGGCCTAGGGCTGATGGGCCAGTTCGTGCTTCGACAAGTCAAAATCAAGCATGTTCTACATGTGGGAGGACGCATTATGGGGAGTGTAGAATAAAAACAGGTGGATGCTTTAAATATGGGTCCACAGAACATCTGATTAAGGACTGTCCTCAGATGGATCAGGGGCAGCCAGCGGGCCGAGGTGCTGATCAAGTGAGGAGAGGTGATCAGCCTAGACCAAAGGGTCGTGGTGCAGGTAGAGGAGGAAATGGGGCTGGTCGTGGTCGTGGAGCACCTGGTAGAGGTGCCGGTAATGTAGATGCAAGGCAGCCGGGTCTAGTTTATGCAGTTCGTCGACAGGAGGATGGTGACGCACCGGATGTCATAACCGGTACGTTTCTTATAGCTGACAGCCCTTTTCTTGCTTTGATTGATATTGGGTCAACCCACTCCTATGTTGCATGTTCCATATCTGAGACCTTAAGTATAGATCCTGAAACAACTACTAGGAAGATGACTGTGGTTAGTCCCCTAGGATAATCTAGGGTGGTAGACAAGCTGTTTAAGGATGTACCTTTAGAGACTCAAGGGGTAGTGTTTCCGACAGACTTAATGGAATTGCCATTTGGAGAGTTCGATCTTATCCTAGGAATGAATTGGTTGGCAAAGTATCGTGCTAAGTTGGATTGGGGGTCTAAGCGCATGGTGTTAAGTACCCCGGAAGGCGGGGAGGTGGTTGTGTTAGAAGAAAGAAGGAACTACTTGTCTAACGTAGTGTCGGCCTTGAAAGCTGTTAAGATGATTCGGAAAGGATGTAACGCCTATTTAGCTTTTATTAATACTTTGGATGTTAAGGAGGTGACTGTCGATGGGGTTTGAGCAGTCAAGGATTTCGCAGACGTTTTTCCAGAGGAGTTGCCAGGATTACCCCCGGATCGCGAGGTGGAGTTTGGAATAGAACTACTCCCGGGTACGGCTCTGGTATCTATTGCCCCTTATCAAATGGCGCCGAAGGAGCTGGTGGAGCTCAAAGCTCAGATTCAAGAGCTATTGGATCGAGGATTCATCCGACCGAGTGTGTCTCCATGGGGAGCGCCAGTCATATTCGTGAAGAAGAAGGACGGATCCATGCGTATGTGCGTGGACTATCGTCAACTGAATAAGTTGACGATTAAGAATAAGTACCCATTACTGAGAATCGATAATTTGTTCAACCAGCTCAAAGGAGCTTTGGTCTTTTCTAAGATTGATCTAAGGTCGGGATATCATCAGTTAAAGGTAAAGGAAGAAGACAATCATAAGACAGCATTTCGAACACGCTACGGTCATTATGAGTTTTTGGTAATGCCGTTCGGTTTGACGAACGCGCCAGCAGCATTTATGGATATGATGAACCGAGTGTTTCAGCCATACCTTGATCGGTTCGTCGTAGTATTTATCGACGATATCTTGGTTTATTCCAAGTCTGAGGAGGAGCATGATGCACAACTTTGAGTGGTGTTGCAAATTCTGAGGGAAAAGCAGCTGTACACGAAGTTCAGTAAGTGTGAGTTCTGGCTGAAGGAGGTGACTTTTCTAGGGCATGTGGTTTCCGCAGAGGGGATTAGGGTAGACCCTTGGAAAATTGAAGCTGTGTTAAATTGGAAATCGCCGAAGTCTGTGGTGGAAATTCGAAGTTTCTTAGGATTAGCAGGATATTATTGAAGGTTCGTTGAGGGATTCTCTTCAATAGCGGCACCATTAACTAAGTTGTTGAGGAAGGGAGTATCTTTTGTGTGGACTGACAAACAACAGGAGAGCTTTGAGAGGCTAAAGAGAATTCTGACAGAAGCATCGGTGTTAATTCAGCCAGAGGCGGGAAAAGAATTTACCGTCTATTGTGATGCGTCACACACAGGGTTGGGGGTGTGCTGATGCAAGATTGAAAAGTTGTGGCATACGCGTCTTGACAGTTGAGACCGCATGAGTTGAACTACCCTACGCATGATCTGGAATTGGCGGCGGTAGTGTTTGCTCTAAAGATTTGGAGACATTACCTGTATGGGAAAAAATCGGTAATTTACACTGACCATAGAAGTTTGAAGTATCTCCTTACTCAGAAGGAGTTAAATTTACAGCAACGTAGGTGGATCGAGCTCTTGAAGGACTATGATTGCTCGATTGAATACCATCCCGGCAAGGCCAATGTGGTGGCAGATGCGTTGAGTAGGAAGGTGATAGCAGACCTAAGGGCGATGTTCGCTCATCTTAGTTTGTATGGGGATGGTAGTTTGGTGGCTGAGCTACAAGTAAGACCTATGTGGACAAGTCTAATCAAGGAGAAGCAACTTTTGGATGATGTCTTAAGTACTCGAATCTGACAAGTGCAGGAGGGTGAAGTAGAGGACTATAGTCTGGACAATGATGGACTTTTGTGTTTCCGTGGGAAGGTATGTATGCCAAAAGATGAGGAGCTAAGGCAGATGATTCTTCGGGAATCGCATAGTAGCCCCTATGCTATGCATCCTGGAGGAGATAAGATGTATCGGGATTTATGAGACCAATTCTGGTGGTCAGGTTTGAAGCGAGAAGTTACGGAATATGTGGGGAAGTGCTTGACGTGTCAGCAAGTCAAGGCTGAACACCAGTTGCCTTCGGGATTGTTGCAGCCGATAAAGATTCCCCAATGGAAATGTGAGAGAATCACAATGGATTTTGTTATTTGGTTACCCCTTACACCCACCAAGAAAGATTCAATTTGGGTAATTGTGGATCGACTGACGAAGTCTGCTCACTTCATACCGATTCGAGTCGACTACTCTTTGCAAAAGTTGGCTAAGTTGTACATGGCTGAGGTTGTAAGATTACATGGTGTACCGGTGTCGATCATATTGAATAGGGACCCTAGGTTCACGTCACGATTTTGGAAGGCTCTTCATCAAGCAATGGGAACAAGGTTAGACTTCAGTACTGCCTTTCACCCACAATCTGATGGTCAGTCTGAGAGGGTGATCCAGATCTTGAAGGATATGCTAAGGGGTTGCATCATCGATTTTAGGGGTAGTTGGGAGGAGTATTTACCCTTGGCTGAATTCGCATATAATAACAGTTATCAAGCTAGTATTCAAATGGTGCCGTATGAAGCATTATATGGAAGGAGATGTCGTACTCCAACTTGTTGGACGGAGTTGGGTGAACGTCAGGTATTGGGTCCGGAACTAGTTTCGGAAACGGAGGAAAAAGTGAAGTTACTACAGACTCGATTGAAGGAAGCATCTGATCGGTAGAAATCTTATGTGGATCTAAAGCGGAAGGAGGTGGATTTCACAGTAGGAGACCAAGTCTTCTTGAAGGTATCTCTGTAGAAGAAAGTAATGAGGTTTGGACGAAAAGGTAAGCTAAGTCCCCGGTTTATTGGGCCTTATAGGGTGTTAGAACGTGTGGGGCCAGTGGCTTATCGTTTGGAGTTGCCTTCAGAGTTGGAGCAGATACATGACGTGTTCCATGTCTCGATGCTGAGACGTTATCGATCTGATCCATCGCACATAGTACCAGTAGAAGAGATAGAAGTAAGATCGGATTTGTCTTTTGAGGAGGAACCAGTGCAAATCTTGGATCGAGACGTGAAAGTGTTAAGAAGGAAGTCTGTTCCATTGGTTAAAGTTTTATGGCGAAATCACGGTGCTGAAGAGGCGACGTGGGAGCCAGAGGATGTTATACGACAGCAGTATCCCCATCTCTTTTGATCAGGTAAATTTCAAGGACGATATTTATTTTAAGGGGGGTAGAATTGTAATATCCTAAATATAGGCCTGTGCATTTATATGTGGTACTTGATTAATCTGTAATTTAAGAAGTTGAGGTTGAACTGAGGCCTTGATTAAATATTTGGATTAGGGTTTAGATTAATGTTCTGGGTAATTTAAGTGATATTTTGGGATTTAAAAATTTGGGTTAGGTGGCTAATAAATGGTGTTAGCTCATAATTTAAGTAGATAGTTAATTAAGTGACAAGCTGGGCTTGTGGCCTAAAGATTTGAGGAGCTTTAAGTGAGCATGTATGTGGCGTCACTAAGGGAAGGATTGGGCCAAGTGAGGGCTACTTAGAGCTCAAGTTTTGGGTCAAAAAAATTTGGCACTTAGGAGCCTTAGGAGTGGACGGCACACTAGCCACAAAATAGGGATTTTAATTCTTTTATTTTCTTGATAAATAGGAAGATAATGAAGAGAAAGATGAGGGCTATTTTTGAGGAGATAAGGGATTAAGATAAAAGCTATCAGATGACAGCAGAGTTGGCCAAAAATCCAACTCTGGGAGGGGGAGTGTATTGCCGAAATCTATATAAGCCAAGTGATCATCCATGCTTTCATTCTTTTTCTTCCTCACCTAGCCGAATTTCTCTTCTTCTTTTCTCTCAAATCTTTTTCTTTGCCGCAACTCTCCAAACACAATTTACTTTCCCCTCTTCTCTTCTCAAAGCCGAATCTACAAGTGAGATCTCTGTTTCCCGAAGGTGCACCGTAAGCCGTATACTTCTCTTTAATCCGGCCCTGTCGATTATACTCTTTACCCTTAGAAGACGAATCTGTTCCATTAAGGCCGATTTGGTGGAAAATCTGAAGGTAGGGAGGTGACGTTTCTTAGGGATTTTCGGGATTCGACATATAAGGCTCTACGTTAAGGATAATAGATTTTCGCGATAACAGGTGTGTAATACTTCCCCACCATCTAGATCTAATCATAAAATGCATGATCATAAGATTTATATATGTTTTGATAATTGCCAACATCTCGGTTTATTGATGAAAGCCCAAGGAGGGTATAAGCGGATCACCAGGTTAGTAAATAATCTGTTTAAATGTTATAAGTAAAATGCTTGTATGTGATTGCATGGGTTGGGTTGATGAAAGGAGGAAGTTATATGTTATATGTGTAGCGGTTTTTACCGTGATCTGATGTAGCGGCTAATGCCGTGAACTGTTATACGGGCTTCAGTAATTAAATGTTATACGGGCTTCGGCCATTATATGTTATAAGGGCTTCGGCCATCATATGTGGATGAGCAGCATGACTGCCATCATGGTGTGTAGCGGTGTGGGTCGATTGTAGAAATCCCCAATGGTGTGTACGGTTGGTACGGGGGCGTGTAGCGGATGGAAACCTAGGCAAACGGGTTGGGCCTTGCATATTATTTGTTATTAATTTTTATCATGGGTATTAAACTGTTTATTTGTTTAATGGGCTTAAGGCCCAAAATCTAGTGGTGCATGGGGGTTGCACACTGAGTCTCGCGACTCACCCTTTTAATTAACATTTCAGGTGATACCTAGTGCTTCGGACCGGGCTGGAGAAGAACGCATGGTGGCCATGCAGAAGAATATGTAGATTTGGCAAAAAGACTCAAGTTATTATTTTATATTTTTAATTAATGGATTTTAAACTTCGATGTAATAAGGCCATGGGCCACTAGTTTATATTTTGTTTTATTATGGGCTTTTATTACTTTTAGTTATTTATATTTTTTTATTTTAATTAAACTAAGGCATGTAATTAAGTTCGGTTTTATTTTACAAAGGCATATTCTATATAAAATATATTTGGGCTTTTTCTGAAAAAAAAATACGACATGTTTGACAAAAATTTTCTTAGTGACATACCAGATCCGGTCGTAGCCATTGGGCCGGGTTTGGGGTGTTACACTGGATTTGTTTGAATCTTTGTTTGATTTGCTTGACCTTTGACCTTATTGCTGGGCCTTGAGGTAGTGTAAGCACATCACATCCATGGGCTTGAAATTGGGCCTTGAGACTCGTATAAACTCTCTAATTCATTTTTTTCTTTAACCATTTCAATTAACCCCCTATATTTCAAGAAGTGACAACTCTACCCTCCTTAAAGAAATTCCTTTTTTTTTTGAAATTTACTTGGTTTGAACAGATGGGGATACTGTAGACAGATTGAGTCTTTCGGTTCCCACATGACCTCCTTAGTGCAATGGTTCCACCACATAATCTTAACAAGTGGGATCTGTTTCCTTCTCAAAACCTTTATCTCATGATCTAGAATCATCATAGGTTCCTCTTCAAAGACAAATCCAATCTCACTTCAATCTATTTGATTGGAACTGTAACACCCTAAACCAGGCCTAGAATTCTAGTTCGAATTTAGAATGCTACATTGATCACCAAAGTGATCATAGGAAAAAATTTGACAAAAATCAGTCGTTCAAAATTCCATTTCTAAGAATAATTATCTCAAAATAAACCAAAATGTTTTATTTGTTTAAAAATACCATTCGCAGATGTAAACAAATCATAATGTACGAACAAGGTTTGAACCGTACTGGCACCATAGTATTATAAATCTTTTCAATTCAAAACCAAATGTTAAAAAAAATTAGAAAACACAAACTGCTCAATTGCGGTTCAAGTAATTGTCCGAGACCTCCGCGTACTGAGTTGTAACACCCCCAACTCGGTCAATACACTACGACGGAATTCGGCATGTCACATGGTAAAGTATTTTGACCAAAACAAGTGGTAGATTCGATTTGAAAGAATCGTTATTCGAAAATATGTTGGATGTTTAAAATTCGTGACAGAAGAACCCCTTTTTTTTTTTTTTTTGAGAAAACTGCATGTTATCGTTTATCCTAGGAAAACCATGTGATTATAAGGAAATCCCAAAATTATTGAGGTGTAAGGTTGAACCGTTTTCAAAACATCTGACTTAAAGTACTCAATTTAACAGGAGTTTGAGTCGATTGTTGTTATCACTTATCTATTCTTACCCGATGGTAAGGTTTAGAAAACCCGGTGAGAAGTGTAATTTAGAAAAATTTGATTTACCGGTTATTTAAACATGTCAAGTAGTTTACTTAAGCAAAACATAACAAACTTTAAACAAGATAAAATAAACCCAAAATATTAATTAGTGGCCTTATTACAAACCCAAATAAAACCAAATTAAAAATAAAGTGCCAAAATAATGAACAAACCAAAACCGAAAGCAATTTGCACGGCCACCTCGAGTCCGCCCGGCTCCACATCCGCGATCTACTAGTCATCTGTAAAAGATAAGGGAAGAGGTGAGTCACCGAGACTCGATGTATAATCCCCCGCCCGATTTTAGCAACACTCTTACACAGTTTCATAATCAAGTAAATATGTCATGCAACCCAATCCTATCCATCCATAACTCCATAATCTACCCCGTGTGGTACCAAACCACTGATGGTGCCAAACCACTGGTGACCAGAAGTTACGATCAAAGTATAAATGTGGTACCAAACCACTGGTGGTGCCAAACCACTGGTGACCCAAAGTCACAATTATCCATATGTGGGGCCAACCCACTTTGTGGTACCAAACCACTGGCAACAATCCCTTTCATGAGTAATATGTGGGGCCAACCCACTGTGGTATTAAACCACTGGGACGAGTCGCAAAAATATCCAATGTGGTGCCAAACCACTGGTGACCCAAAGTCACAAATATCATATGTGGTACCAAACCACTGGTGGTGCCAAACCGCTGGTGACCCAAAGTCACAAATTTCATATGTGGTACCAAACCACTAGTGGTGCCAAACCACTGGTGACCCAAAGTCACGAATAATCATCTTCCCCCTTCTCTCATAACACGTACTTTAATTCACATGCTTATACATACAACACTAACATGCTTTATCGATTAACAATATACTGCAACACATCATATATTCATCAGATATCAAATATCATTAGCTATCAGAACGCACTTACCCGGAGTCCTCGCTCATACCCGTAAGGGTAACATATCGATATCCTGGCTAGCTTACGTGGACAATCCCTTACACGATGATCCAACGACCCACACTCAAAGCATCCTCTGCCACCGGTCCAACATTCCCCCAATGAGATTTCCCGCATTGAGCACACTGCGCTGGTCCCTGAGTAGCAGCAACAGGCCTCACAGATTGATTCGGCCCACCATATCTAGCCCTTTTCTGAGAATTTCCTGCCGATCCTGATGATCCAAAACTCCTCTTGTGTCTATTCCTGTCCAGACTCTATTTTGTAGACTCCTTCACCCCTTCGGCTATCCTAGCCTTCTCTACCAACACAGCAAACTCCCTCTCTTACTGTGGAGCGATCAGCAACATCAATTCATCTCTCAGCCCGTCTTCAAACCTGACACAGCGCTCATGTTTCGTAGCCACGATACCCCGAGCGTAACGCCTCAACCTTAAGAATTCTGCCTCATACTCAGATACTGACCTACTCCCCTGAACCAGCCTTAGAAACGCCTTCCCCTGTGCATCAATGTAACTGGACCTAATGTATTTCCTCTGATAAGCTGCCTTAAAATAGTCCCAAGTGAGATCATCAGCTGTCGCACCATCCCGAACCGTGAGCCACCACTGGTATGACTCATCCCAGAGAAGAGACACTATACCCTTCAATTTCTCCTCAGCCGTAAAGTCTAAATCGTCCATGATACGCTCTGTCGCCTCCAACCAATACTCAGCTGTATTAGGAGCCACACCAGAAACACCCCGGGATACCTCTGCTCCATTGGCTCGGAGTCGCTCAGACACGGATTTTCGAGCTCCCGTACCTCCACCTGCTCCAACTACCCTCTCCAGAACTCGCAGCATCACCTGCGACACTGCATTATCACCTGTCTGATCCTGAAACTCAGCGGCCGCAGCTGGTGGCGGTGGTACCTCATTCTCTAACCCCTGACCAGACCCTACTGGTTCAGACAGGTCATCCTACCCCGACCGCGTCCACGCGTCTTACGACCACGTCCTCGGGTACTCATGACTAACGTTCTCGATTTATCTGATTTAAAAGTTTTATGCGTTAGACCTATTCCACTGTTATTACAGCACAGTTTTATGAACAGTTTTATTACGAGGTTTTGTTTTTCGTGAGTTCACAGAATCCTATGAGTTTCAGTCTCTAGGGTAATCCACTAGTACTATCATTCATATCACTATCATCGCAATCATATATATAAACACAGCAGTTAGGGGTACTTACCTGGGCGGATCGGTGCCGGAGACTCGGTGCCATGCTTTCTAGACCATCTATTTTCCAACCAGACCTTTTTAAATCCCACTCTTAAAACATTTTGGGCCTCGGGCCCACAGTCGAGCTTTTGAACTTGGCTCTGATACCATAATTGTAACACCCCAACCCAGTCAACACATTACGACCGAATTCGGCATGTCACAGGGTAAAGTATTTTGACCAAAACAAGTGGTAGATTCGATTTGAAAGAATCGTCATTCGAAAATATGTTGGATGTTTAAAATTCGTGACAGAAGAACCTCTTTTTTTTTTGAGAAAACTGCATGTTATCGTTTATCCTAGGAAAACCATGTGATTATAGGGAAATCCCAAAATTATTGAGGTGTAAGGTTGAAAACCGTTTTCAAAACATCTGACTTAAAGTACTCAATTTAACAAGAGTTTGAGTCGATTGTTATTATCACTTATCTATTCTTACCTGATGGTAAGGTTTAGAAAACCCGGTGAGAAGTGTAATTTAGAAAACTTTGATTTACCGGTTATTTAAACATGTCAAGTAGTTTACGTAAGCAAAACATAACAAACTTTAAACAAGATAAAATAAACCCAAAATATTAATTAGTGGCCTTATTACAAACCCAAATAAAGCCAAATTAAAAATAAAGTGCCCAAAATAATGAACAAACCAAAACCGAAAGCAATTTGCATGGCTACCTCGAGTCCGCTCGGCTCCACATCCGCGATCTACTAGTCATCTGTAAAAGATAAGGGAAGAGGTGAGTCACCGAGACTCAGTGTATAATCCCCCTCCTGATTTTAGCAACACTCTTACACAGTTTCATAATCAAGTAAATATGTCATGCAACCCAAACCTGTCCATCCATAACTCCATAATCTACCCCGTCTGTACCAAACCACTGGTGGTGCCAAACCACTGGTGACCCAAAGTCACAATTATCCATATGTGGGGCCAACCCACTTTGTGGTACCAAACCACTGGCGACAATCCCTTTCATGAGTAATATGTGGGGCCAACCCACTGTGGTATTAAATCACCGAGACGAGTCGCTAAAATATCCAATGTGGTGCCAAACCACTGGTGACCCAAACTCACAAATATCATATGTGGTACCAAACGACTGGTGGTGCCAAACCACTGGTGACCCAAAGTCACAAATTTCATATGTGGTACCAAACCACGGTGGTGCCAAACCACTGGTGACCCAAAGTCACGAATAATCATCTTCCCCCTCCTCTCATAGCACCCACTTTAATTCACATGCTTACACATACAACACTAACATGCTTTATCGATTAACAATATACTGCAACACAACATATATTCATCAGATATCAAATATCATTAGCTATCAGAACGGACTTACCCGGAGTCCTCGCTCATACCCATAAAGGTAACTTATCGATATCCTCACATATTCTGGCTTTTAACAGTGTTTGAGTTATTAACATATTATACATCGAATATGAAGTGTGTAAGAGATACACACCTGATCACGCGCAAAACTACACTCTCCACGTCAGTACTGTCGTTAATCAACACTACCGCGATTTGTCTACTCTCCTGCTCGGATGCCGTCCACAACCCTGTGGCCAATAACGAACCGCCGACACTGCTCTCTTTTTGAACTTAGGGGCTGGGGTCTCAGATCTAACCCCACGTAATGCTTGATTAGCTTTTGAATCCATAATAACCTTATCACTAAATTGGGTTAAAGCAGTGGATCAAATCATAAAGAACTAGAATCCCGAAGTTAAAACCCTCACCTAAGTCGACAAATCCCGAAAACTCTACACGAAAAGGCGTCAACCCCTCTTTCCTGCATTCGGCCAAACATCAATAATCATGGGTATCTGCCTTCGGCATTAACACAATAAGAGTTGATTGTCGACAAGAACACTTACCACACTATTAACGAAATCGATTGAAAGTGAATGGTTAATCGGCGACAATCCACAGAGATCCTGAGTCCAACGAGAGTTTGAGCAACAAAGCTTCTGGCTTTTCTCATTAAAGTGACTAAGATAGAAAAAGAATAGAGATGAGAGTATGACAGGGGGATTCGGCTATAAGATCAAGAGAAAAAGAAAGAAGCGAAACAATGGAACCTTACCTGCTACAGGGTTCAGATTCGGCTATGACTTTGAGAAAGAAAAAAGATATGGTTGCAACACAGTTGATGGTGGAAGATCAAAGAAGATTCGGCCAAATCAAAATGGAAAAGTGGGAAGGTTCAAGAGGGCATTCGGTTTTGAATAGATGATGAAAAGAAAACGTGAGAAGATAATGGGAGGAGGGTGACTTAGTTTCGGCCAAACCCAATAGGAGTAGAGAGAACAAAAGATGAGAAGAGATTTAGGGAAAAAGGGTTTCGGTTTTGGTTTCAAAATGAAAAAGAAATGCACACAAGGTTCAATGCAATTCGGTCTTAGATAATTGAGAGGAAAACCGACAAGAGGCTATGGGCTTTCAGTTTTGGTCTCACAACAATGTGCACAAGAGAGTGCCTAGCCAAAAGTGCTTTCCCTAACTAGCTATTGAAAATCGGCACACCTCCTAAGCCCCCAAACCGATTCCTCTTTCTCTCCAGTGTTCAAGTTTCGGCCAACTCCTAAATTCCCTCCTGTCCACTCATTCAAACCGATTTGAATGAGTCAACTTCCACAATTTTCTCTTCTCCACCCGTTTCAAATGTGTTGACTCCTTCAACACTTATCCAAGAGAGTCCATCCTGAGCACAACTCCCCCTTGAACCTGGCGTCAAAAATAAATAGTAGAAAGGGGATCCTCGCAGCTTGAACACAAGCTCCCCTAGCTCCTTGTGGTGTCATCTCTCCAAGCTCTCAGTGGCGCCTCCCTTGCCACTTTACCATTGGTACTCTTGTGTCAAAACACCCCATTAATTTCTCTTATCCCCTAACCCACTCAGCTATCCCTTCCAAGTACCCAAAACAGAAATTTTTGCTATAGTTTCGGCCTACCCTTGGCTCATACCCAGACCCTAAAACACCCTAAGTAGCATCATGTTCAAACCATTAACATGCAAACAATTAAAATGCAAGAGCCCCTAAATAATGATGTTACATGAGTCCAGCATCTAGAATCCAGAACTATACCTGAAAAGAGAAAACAGAAGAGAGGGTGAGCTACACGAGCTTAGTGTGAGATCAAACTAGTTAAACTACAGAACCAGAAACAGAGAACTAGATACCATTAAGAACCAGAACATATTTATAGATAGAGAACAAGTAAGCGAATTCACCCTAAACCCAACGAACACCATATGTAACTCTACAATCATATGGCCTAATCAGACACAGTAGCAATAATTCTCAGTAATTAAAACCTAGGCCTAAGCCCTTTCCAGAATCAGAGTCGTTTTGGGCCTTAGCCCATCACACAAGGTTCCCTTAGGCACGAGTGCCTTTCGGTTGAACACTACAATCAGACATTTCAGTCAATCAAACATTCAAATGTTTCAGTCAAACATCCAATCAAATTCAATAACTGTATCACGTTCAGTCACGGTACCAATCAGATGCATATGAGTGCAAATGAGTTATAAAACAACCCACCCATCCAGCCAACACACCACTCCGTACCACCAACATACCATGTGGTGATAAAATCAACCCACCCATCCCTACACTCCGAGTAGGACCTTGAAAAGCCCATCCAACCTTATACTCCCTACGATGTCATCCCGGGTTTCCCAGAAACGATGATCATCAGCGTTGTCCTGGACCCTCAGGGAATTGGGACCGCCCTCGATCCTCTGGGAATTGGGCTATCAGAATGCAGATAAACTGCCGAATCGTAAATTACGCAGCAAAGCTAGTGTATAAGTTGTAACGTGCAATACGGTAAACTGTGGTACAGGCATGCAGTATGAACTACTAGATCAGATATTGGTACATAGCGTAGCTAATGTACATGCGGTACAGTGCAAGGCGATAATCTGCTATACCGATGAATTGCAGTAAAACTGCCAAATCAGATAGTGGTACGTAGCGTAGCTAACGTACATGCGGTAAAGTGCAATACGGTAATCCGCTATACCGATGAGTTGCAGTAAAACTGCCAGATTAGATCTTAAATCCTCCTTCTCTTCAAAATCCCAACCCAAAATACTTTATATGTAGATGTATGTATGCAAATATATGTATGCAGGTGTGTGAATGCAGATGCAGGTGTGTGAATTCAGAATACAATTTCAGGCAGTTATTCAGAAGCAGTCACTTTCAATCAGTCAATCAGTTACAGAAATGTGCACACTTATGCACTCAGATTCAGTACCTAACATAGCACACATTCACTTACAAGCAGTACATAATTCGAAGTCAGAACAGAATTGTGTTCACCCTCAGTAAGCTGAGACGAGGGGTTGAAACACATAGTCTCCCAACGGCGTTCGACTTGCCCTAAATTTAGAATCTCGTGAGTGAGGGCCACATGCCCATGTGCTCCAGCCGTGTGGAGTAGTCCAGGCTGTGTGGGGATCCACACGCCCGTGTGACAGAGGTACACGCCCGTGTGGTAAAGGGGCACGACCGTGTAAACAAGCCGAGTAACTTACTGTCCAATTTCGATAAAATCAAGTGCAGGGTAGACACGACAGTGTGAAGGTGTAACATGCTCGTGTGGCCATCAGACACGACCGTGTGTCCCATAACACACGCCCGTGTGGAATCCCTAAACTCCCAAATCAGTCACACGGCCATGTGGCCAGGCCATGTGGCCCCAAAACCCTAATACTCTATTCCCAATCTCACACGGCTGTGTGCCTCTGGGACACGGCCGTGTGAAAGTCGACAAAACTCCCCAAATTGGCCACATGGCAGTGTGGCACCCAATATGGCCCAAAAACCCTAATTCCCAAATCCACACGACCGTGTGCCTCAGCACTCGCCCTTGTGGCCGTTGGGGAGGTCACGAAACCTCTCCGAAACAACCCTAAAAATCCCGTTTAAGCTACAATAATAGTCCCTAACCCTTGCCCTATCAACATATATCAGAGAACAATGTTTTTCCTTCACTTTTAACATCTAAAAACTCCAAAACGACGGGGTTGTTGTATAGTTACGAAAATTCGAAGGAAAGGGATTTGCAACGCAAGATGGCGACTTAAGAGTAGAATGTAGTAACTAGATTAGAATCCCACACCTGTTTTGACGGCGAAGAAGATGACTGAGGAGCGAAGTTCCAGAATCCACAAACTGCGATCGTTTTCAGAAGAAGAGAAGAGCACAGAGAGAATAAAACCAAGAAACGTCCAAAAAGAAAAGAAAAGAAAAATAATAAAAATAATAAATAAAAACCAACATATATTCAACACATAATTTACTAATTATAAATAATATCATATAATACCATAAACAAACATTTATAATTAATACTAAAATAGAACAAAATAAAAGACTCTCTATAATTGCGCATCCAGCTACTCGAACCCAGAACCTCAAGGTATGCTAACACTCACACCACCACTTAGACCAGCAGGCCCATTCTTGTCACTAAATTGCACAACTAAACTTATGTGTGCAACCTCCTTGCTGTTGCTACACTAAAACCCAGAACTTCTAGGCCCAAAATTCGGGCGTTACAGGAACAACATGGGAAGGGTCAAATCAATTTCGTCTTAACATGAAGACCCGAAATACATCATGAATACGGTCCAATTCAGGAGGTAATTCTAATTGATATGCCACTGGATTGACTCTCTTAAGAATTTTGTAAAGTCTAATGAACCTAGAGCTTAACTTGCCCTGTCGTCCAAACCTCAACACTTTCTTCCATGGAGATACTTTCAGGAAAACTTGATCTCTGGCACTATATTCAATGTTCTTCCTTTCTAGTTTCGCATATGACTTCTGTCTATCCAAAGTTGCTTTCAGTTTCTTCTAGATTAATCTAATTTCCCTTTCAGACTCTTATACTACTTCGGGACCCAAAACTTTCCTTTCACCTAGCTTAGTCCAATAAGTGGTGCTCAACACTTACGACCATACAAGGCATCATAAGGTTTCATTTGTATACTCGACTGGAAGCTATCATTATAGGCAAATCCAACTAGAGGCAAATTTTCCTCCCAACTACCTCGAAATTCAATAATGCATCCCATTAACATATCTTACAAGATCTAAATAACCCGCTCGGATTGTCTATCAGTGTGCGAATGGAAGGTAGTACTAAAATCCAAACGAGCACTGTAACACCCCTAACACATATCCATCACCAGAATAGGGTTACAAACCATTACCAAAAACTTTTAACTCAAAACATTCAATTACAATCATTTATAAAACACATCATATTACATTCAAACACATGCATAACGTCCCCTTTTTTGAGCCTTCGAGGTCGTAGTAACACTTAGAAATGATTTGGGACTAAATTGAAAACATTTAGAACTTCATGGCAAAAGATAGAAACAATTCATACTACAGGGGTCACACGACTGAGACACACGCCTGTGTCTCAGCTTGTATCCGTGTAACTCTCTAACTTGGGTCACACGACCAAGCCACACGCCCGTGTGTCAGGCCGTGTAACTCTTCAAATACAACTTATAAAAACCTACAAGGGACACACGGCTGTGTAGCATGGCCGTGTGTCATACACGGTTAAGACACACACCCGTGTCTTAAGTCGTGTGGACGAGAAATAGGCTATTTTCAAGCCATTTCATTCACCCTAAACATGTTCACACATACAAACCATTTGTACTTATTTCAAACAGTCAAAAATGTACCTAAAATATGCATAATGTAGTTAAATCAAAATGACATCTATCCATACAACCAATATGCCTTAAAGGCTCATCAAACACAACAATCACATTTGACTAAACATTTGCTAAATTTAGCCATAAATCAATCAACCAATTGAACAACTTATATACTACATTTACCATAATGTTCACATATCATTTTCGTACTCATAACCACTAATATGACCATTCACACAACTCAATCAATACCTTAGCAACTTAGAAATATACCAACCAAAACCAAAGCTACCAAAACTAGCCATTTAACAACTTAATGCACGATCTCATTCCATTCAAAACCAACATTTCATTGCATATCTTTATATTTATCATTTCAACTACCATCATTTAAGTACTTAGATACCAAATTAACAACCATTAAAGTACCATACATACATGTAAACGTAACAACTATTTCATCACTTAAAATAGCATATTTACAAGCCAAACATAATGGCTAATTTCATCAAACAAAGACACCTATACATTCCATTATAACCATAACTCAAAATCATGAAAATATATCGATATAGCCAATGGATAGTGTGATGGATCTCCGACTAGCTTCCAACCCAATTGAGTTTTCGATAATCTGTAAAGTAAAGGAAAATAATAATGTAAACAATGAATGCTTAGTAAGTTCATATAAACTTTAAGCATAATATTCCATTTCAGTAATAAACTTTATAGAATAAATATAAATCTATGCCAATGCTATAAGTTTCATAAATCAATATGATCAGTAACTCACAAATGAGTAAGTTCACTAATGTCGCATGTATTTATCATTAATATCATGATAGGATTTTATTGGACTTAATAGATAATCATCAACCTTTTTATAAGATTATACATTTTTCAATTTACTCTCTTTTCATTCTATTCCCAAGGCTTATCATAAGCCTAAACAACATTATCAATTCCCAACTTAGTGTATTTATCCATGTTATAGGTATATTCATCCATAGCATACATCAATTTCCACATATAATACATCATTCAAACTCATTACTTCCTTTTTCCTCAAATTTCATTTCAACTATGAATTTACCATTTCATTACCTTTCTTCACCCATTTCATATGCATAACACACAAGTTCTAAGCATAACAATAACCATGACTACAAGCTAGTGCATTTAAACATAGCTCTTTTGGAATCAACCACACAATCAACCATTGCATAAGAAATTACATACTCGGGTTTATTCCACCTTTTCATGGACATAAGCACATTACCAATTGAAAACTTACCGTTTCAATGTATTTCATTAATATTAAATATGATATAATTCAATCACCAACTTGGCATAAGCCTAAGCACCAACAATAACACATGTTAGCATAATTGAATATAATTCATGTGAACTTAACATAATTAACCATTATACTTGAGCATGATCCAATAGGATTTATCATCCTTAATAACATATCATGTTTTCCATGTATCACCATTTCAATAAATTTCATACACATATGTCTTGGTTCATATTAAACACTTACCATAGCCACAAGCTAGTGACTAAACACATAACTTAGCGATATCATCACATGGTAAGATATAGTACATAAACATAGCATCTACTAAATCATACCTTTCATATTCATGAATACTCATACTTTAATCATTGGTACATCAAACCTTTCCATATTTTTCATAGTGAAGTCAATCAAAACCCTTACCGGAGCTCACACAAAGTATGCTAAACGATGATCGAAACCATCCTTTTTTCTATAATCGATGAATACTGTGAAGATGATTGAAACCCTGGTACACATTTCTTTTGTGCCATAGTCGAACTATGGTCTTACATATGCATTGCCATGGCCTTGCCACGGCCTTGCCATGGTCTTACATTCGTAGTTCCATAACCTAGTAATTGTCTTATCATCAGAATGCCGTAGCCCAGCTATGGTCTTACATATAAACACTGCCATGGTTCAACCATGGTCTTTCGTCCATAGTGCCATAACCCAGTTATGGTCTTGTCATCAGAATGCCATACCCCAACTATGGTCTTACATATAAACACTGTCATGGTCAAACCATGGTCTTACATTTGAATAATTGCCATAGCCTAGCTATGGTCTTATGTGCGAATGCAATCTGTCTCCATTGATATCAGAAATTATCATTTTCGTAACATTTTACAATTCCTGTTCTATCAACAAATCAATTTAATATCATTAATTTAATATCATTTAAAATTTAGTATTCATAAACACTTAGAAATATAATTGAGTTGATATTAATGAACTTACAAAGCTAATTTGCAGTAATGGCTCCAAGTTTTTAATCAATGATTGACGTAATATCAATTCATAATTTTTGTTTTCAATTACACACATCAATATAATCTAATATTATGAAACTAGGTTCATATATTTCACTTAAATATAAACTAAAATTAAATCGAACGGACTTACCTAGCTAAATTGTAGAAATGACAAAGTAAGTGGGCATTTTGGTAGTTTTCCATTCTCCTCGATTTTCCACTTGATCTTGATCTAAATTAATAATTCCATTCAATCTATTAATTTGGACAGTAAAACAATGTGTTTTATGCAATTTAGTCACTTTTGACATTTTTATAAAATTGCCCTTAACATTTTACTTTTATTCAATTTAGACTCTAAGCCTAAAACATGCAAATTAACCATTTTTAATGCCAATTTACATCAGCTGGATATTCATGGCACACAAAGCAGCCCATATTTACAATAATTTCACATCAAATCCTTGTATTTTTACTATTTCAACTATTTAGTCCCTAATCGATAAATTCATCAAAATTACTTAATAAAATAGTTATAAATAACAACTAATACTTCAAATTCATCATTTAATAACTAAAAATCACATAGACTTGTCAATGGAAACAATTAATATCTTTAACAATTTCAACATCGAAGGTACGGGCTAGCTAGATCTAGTTGCAACGATCTAAAACACATAAAAATTAAACAAAAAACAGGTGAAAAAGGGACTCACATGCACCTATTGAAGCTTCGACAAAGCTTGGAGCTTCTCCCCTTTTTTGTTTCGACTAACAATGGTGAAGAAGATGAATGAATCATCTTTTAATTTCTTTATCTTATTTTATTAACATTATAACATAATATAATGTTTTTATAAATTAATAAACATAATTTTTTTAATTAAATAACCCCACTAACCGTTCAAAACCTTTTAAAAATTGTATATTTACCATTCAAGTACGCTTAACTTTATTTAATAAACCATTTAATCACTCTAATCAAATAGTGATCAATTTTATATTTTTTACGATTTAGTCCTTTTTACTTAATTAACTATCGAAACGTTAAAAATTTTCAACAAAACTTTAATACAACCTTATTGACACTCTGTAAAAATTTATAAAAAATATTTACGGCTCAGCTTATAGAAACGAGGTCCCGATACCTCATTTTCTAAAACCACTTGACCTTAGTTTCTTACCACTTGAACTTAATAAATAGCTTATATAACATAAATTATCAAATAGAAAACTTTTTTAAAACCATATTTGACTTGAAAATATTAAATAACAATATTTACAAACTTACTCATTGGATTTGGTGGCCCCAAAACCACTATTTTCGACACCACTGAAAAACGGGCTATTACAAGCACCTAGTGCCTCATGTAGCTTTTTCAAGAATCTAGATGTAAAACAGAGATCTCGATCTAAAATAATTGATATGAGTACCCATTGCAATCTTACAATCTCTAAAATATATAACTTAGCTATCTTTTGTAACGAATAATCCGTACGGACAAGTAAGAATTTAGCTGACTTAGTTAATCGATCTACTATCATCCAACTTGAATATTTCTTAATGGGTGTTAAGGGTAGCCCACTAACAAAGTCCATTGTTACTCGTTCCCACTCCCAT
The DNA here is from genome assembly GCA_005393395.2 of Gossypium australe. Taxonomy (NCBI): domain Eukaryota; kingdom Viridiplantae; phylum Streptophyta; class Magnoliopsida; order Malvales; family Malvaceae; genus Gossypium; species Gossypium australe. The sequence goes on along the minus strand of CM016620.1, from coordinate 42,790,491 downwards.
TAGGGCATGTTAATTGGTTGTAACAAGACGGAAGGAAATTGGTGTTCTACTTTCTCCTGTTGACACGTTAGGCACTTAGCTAAAAATTCTGTCACTTCCCGTTTTAGTCTAGGCCACCAGTATAGTTCCCTTAAATCCTGGTACATTTTATTCCCTCCGAGATGTATAGCATTAGGGCTAATATGCACTTTTCGAATTATGGACTATTTTAGATCCTTATACCTCCCTCAGAAGCAAAAAAAAAAAAAAACATCGACATTAAAACCAAAATGCTCAGTTTTGCCATCCTCCACCTACTTAATCCATGGAAACAAGGATACATCTAATGGTTGTTTATCCCTAATCTCACTAACCAAGGTAGGTTTCACTTGCAGTTTAGCTATTAAGCCTTTATCATCCACTAGACTTAACCTAGAAAACATCGCTCTTAAATCAGTAATTTGTTTTCTACTTAGAGCATCTGCCACTACATTGTCTTCTCCGGGGTGGTATCCTATCACAAAGTCATAGTCTTTTAATAATTCTATTCACCTTCGTTTCCTCAAGTTCAACTCTTTTTGGGTGAGAAGATACTTGAGACTCTTATGATCAGTATAGATATAACACTTCTCACCATATAAGTAGTGCCTCCAAATTTTTAGTGCGAACACCGCAACTACCAACACCAAATCGTGAGCCAAATTGCTTCACTCATGCTGCTTCAATTGCCTTGATGCATAGGCAACTACTTTTCCTCCTTGCATCAACACACATCCAATGCGCATGTAGGATGCATCACCATACACCACAAACTCTTTTTCTAACTCAAGCTAAATAAACACGGGAGCTTGAGTTAACACAGCCTTTAGCTTTTCAAAGCTAACTTGTTGATCGTCTGTCCATTTAAACAGAGCATTCTTCATCAACATTTTAGTTAGAGGAGTAGCAATAAAAGAGAACTCTTCTACAAATATCCTATAATACCCGACTAAACCAAGGAAACTTCAGATCTCAAAAACATTTTTGGGTTGTTTCCATTCTAGAATAGCCTTTACCTTTCTCGGATCTACACGGATACCCTCTGTGGATACCGCATGACTTAGAAACATGACTTCCTTAATCCAGAACTCACATTTACTTATTTTCACATAAAGTTTCATTTCTTAGAGGATTTGCAAAACTATCTTAATATGTTTATCCTGTTCGGCTTTGGTTTTTAAGTAAACTAAGATGTCATCGATAAACACAACGATGAACTGATCAAGGAAGGGTTGGAACACTCGGTTCATTAAATCCATGAAGGCGGCAGGAGAATTGGTTAATCCAAAAGGCATCACAAGGAACTCATAATGACCATACCGAGTACTAAATGCGATTTTAGGCACATCCGCCTCCTTCACCTTTAACTGATAGTACCCAGACCTTAGATTTATTTTAGAGACCACCATTGCACCAAAAAATTGATCAAATAATTCGTTGATCCTAGGCAGGAGATACTTATTCTTAATGGTCAGTTTCTTCAACCGTCGATAGTTAATGCACAACCTTAGGGAGCCATCTTTGTTCTTAACAAACAGGAACTAGAGCTCCCCAAAAAGAAATACTAGGTGTAATAAACCCATGATCCAAAAGCTCTTGGAGTTAGACTTTCAATTCTTGAAGCTCTTTAGGTGCCATGCGGTATGGAGCAATGGATACCGGAGTAGTTCCAAGTAAAAATCAAATCCAAATTCTACCTCTCAATCTGGAGGTAACCCTGGTAGTTCATTAAGAAATACATCTGGTAATTCCCTAATTGTATAGATACTATCTATAGTTGCACTGTTTGAACTTACATCCAACACATAGGCCAAAAAAGCCTCACACCCTTTCTGCGCCAATTTTTTAACTACTATAGCGGAGATCACATTAGATAAATAGTTTTGTCACTCCCCAGCCATAACGATCTCACTACCCTTAGTCATTTTCAAAGTCACCGTCTCATAGGCACAGTCCAAACTAACTTAGTGTTCTACTAACCAATCCATTCCCAGAATTAAGTTGAGCTCACCAAAAGGAAATTCCATAAGATTTATCAGAAACACTACACCCTAAACCTCCAACTAACATCTCCTATAGATTTTATTTACAATAATCGGTTGTCCTAAAGAGCTAACTACAACAATATCAGTAGTGGTTTTCTCTACCCCAATACCGAATTTATCAATCATACCATATGAAACATAAGAATGGGTAGATCTTATATTGATCAAGGAAAAGTATATAACTGAATGGATGGTAAAGGTACATGTGATAACTTCGGACTCATTTCCATCCTCATGACCTCTAACAGCATAAACAAGGGAAAATTGTCTAGCCCTAGTTCAGTTTGCACCTTGATTACCAGTTACGACATTATTAGTGGCCCTATTCAAACCTCAGTCTCTCGGAGGTAATTAACCCGCTCTGTGATTCTGGGCCTGATTTTAAGTTGGAGCTTGCATCAGCTCGACCCGACGAGGATAATCTTCAATCATATGTTTAGTCATCTTACATTTCAAACAAGCACCCAATTTCCACCAACACTTGTTCGATTGGCGTTTAACATAATACGTACAGTTGGGAGTCCTACCCCCAGAATTAGCTACAACAACTCCTTGTTACGGTTTACCCTTTCTAGCTCGTTTTATGGGACGACTAAACATCAAAACACTAAACCATCCTATGTAAAGATGATTTTCAGTGTTGGTTATCCAGTTACAGAAGCGATCCCATAGGCTTTCGCTTTCGTGTCTTTCTAAAACTACAGTCATGGTAAAATCTTGGTTTATTTAATCATCACGGACTTTCAAGGGCACAACTTCTCTAAAACTAGATAATTGAAGACTTGTTATTCAATAGTATAACATGACTTATATATCCGTGTCAACCAATATCAAATAGAAAATACATCTAGGATCGTATCTAGATTTATCATTTTTTTTTCTTAAGTTAGAAAAGAAAATACAGATCATGGAACTAGAGTCTCTTTGAACTAGAACCTTATTCTTTTCTCACTTTTCACGTTCCACCTATTTGATCTCCTTTACAATCTTGGGTTTCTCCACTAGAGTCTTAAATTGTAACAACCCAATTATCTGTGGTGTCAAAAACAGTGGTTCGAGACCACTAAATCTGATGATTGAGTTTAAAAATTTGAAAAATTATTATTTATGAGTCAAGTGTGACTTTAGAAATATTATTGAATTAGTGAATTAGTCTTGAAAATGATGTATTGAGACCTCAATTTCATAAATTGAGCCGAAAATATTTTTATAAATATTTACGGAGTGTCATTGAGTTAGTATTAAAGTTTCGTCAGGAAATTTTAACGTTTCGACAGTTGATTAATTAAAAAGGACTGATATTAAAAAGGTGCAAAACTTGTTAAAATGATTAAATAGCTTAAGAGGTAATTAAGGGAGGACCAAATAGACAATTATACACTTATTATAATGCTGGACGGCATGTGTGTCCAAGAAATAATAAAAATTAGTGTGAACAAGGGGTAAAAATGGAAATTTTGTAAAATTAAGCTTAGAAATTGAATTTACAAGAGAATTCTAGACAAATTCTCTTCAATAACTTTAGAAAAATGCCATAAGAGGTCCCTAAGAAGCTGATTTTTCATATTTTCACTTTATGTGAGTCAAGTCTTGCTTCTTTCTTGAAATTTTTGTGTTTTTAAGACTTTTACAATTAGGTCCAACTATATAATTCACTAGTTTTTGATTTTACGGGTAATTTTGAAAGTTACCATGGATGAGTGCTAGAAGTTTATGATGAATTAACTTGGATTTGAAGCTTTTATTTTACTATATGATGATTTTATCAAGTAATTTCAATAGAAATTGATTTTAGGACCTAATTGTGAAAAAGTTAAGAATTAGGGTTTGGTGTTGAAATTATGAGTATCAAAGGCTGCATAGTAGCCTAAAATAATTAGATAAAGTGTTAATTGAGAAAAAGTAGTTCAATTGATGGGTTAATTGATTAGGGACTAAATTGTAAAAACTGTAAAAGTTGGGGTAAATGTGTGATTTCAAAAATTGAAAGGCATAAATTGTAAAGTGAATTAGAATTGAATTAGATGCTAATGAATGAATAATTTTATATTATAGATCAAGAGTCTGAAGATAAACGTGAAAAAGAGAAATTAGCCGAATAGTCCCTGAATTACTACAACTTCCACAATTTACCCAGCTAAGTTCGTATGGTTGAACTTTGATAATTATATTGAATTGATGGATGGTATTATGTATTTATTTATACTATTTAGTAAAAATATAGAATATTATTATACAATGAATTTAAAGTGAATGTTCGGGTTAAATAGAACGCGGAAATTGAGTACCATCGTTTGTGGAAAAGGATGAATTGACGGATAAGACCATAGTTGGAAATGTTTAAATGTAAGACCATAGATGGGCTATGGCATTTTAATGAAAAGACCATAATTGGGTTATGGCACAAAGAAATCGATGTACTCATGTCCATAAGTCGTTCTCCGATTTGGAAAGACTTGGTTAGTGACATGGAAAATTCATGTATATGAAACTTGTCTGATAATTATGTATATTCATGATTATGAACTGTTATCGAAATAAATACACTCAAAATTCATGAAAATAATGGTACATGGAATATTAATTGTTAATGAATTGAATGTATGTGGAATTGTGATATTTTGAATAGTTGTGGCAATTGAAAAGTAAATTGAAACCCTATTAACTGTATCAAGCTGAGTTGGATATAGTTGGCATGCCATAGGATTGGAAGAGTTCAGGGATACTTTGACTTCGAGTCGATGAGACACTGGGTGTCAAATTGTTACTTCAGATAAATTCGATGAGGTACAAGGTACCAATTTACGTTGGCATGGCCGATGAGACACTGGGTGTCAAACTAGTGTGTTTAGGTTGGATCCGTGTATCCGTCAAAGTCTGAGTCGTGCTAATAGGGGAAATTAAATGAAATGATACTATGAATGGAACTTGATAATACCAAATGTGAATGGAAATGAAACATACGAACTATGTATTAATTGTGAAAAGCCTTTTGAGATAGCAAATTAATGAGAATTGAATGTGCAATGAGTGATCTATAAATATATATGAATTAATATTGAAATATTTATGGTTATTATCGATATATACCTGAAATACTTGGAAATGATATTTAATTACTATATTGAAACATGTCTTGGAAGTGATATTTACTTAATATATTAAAAAGTGACATGTAAATATGTGATTATCTTTGATATGTTGATACAAGGAAAGCATGTATATGCTGACATGTCGAGAAAATAAGTTTATCAATATTGAATTTATATGTAAGATGTGCAAGTATGCTAACTATTGTTGTTGCTTGATGTTTAGGCAAGTGCCAAGCTATTGGCTGAATAGTAATTTGTTTATTTATTTGATGCATTGAAATGGTAAGTATTTAAGTGAATATAAGTTAGTGCTCATGAAAGAATGGTAAGTTTTAAATTATGCAGTTTCTTATGGAACGATTTATTATGTGTTCAATTAGAATAAGGCTTTGGTTAAATGCACTAATTTGTGACCGTGGCTGAATGATATGAATATGACTTGTATGACATGCATATGGAATAAGTGTGGAAAAGTTAAAGTTATATAAAATTCCACTAAGATTGGGGGTAATAAGTATATGTGTGATATTAGGGATTAGTTCACCTTGTGAATTAATGAGTATAGTTCATGATTATTACGGTAACAATATTGTAATATTTTTTATGTGTAAAATTTTATATTTGAGATGAATTAATATGACTAACGATTATACGAGCTTACTAAGCATTCATTGCTTACGTATTTGTTTTTATTTACCTTACAGATTATTAAAAGCTCAAATGGGTTGGAAGCTTATCGGAGCTATATCACACTAGCCATTGGTTATATAGGTAATTTTGATGATTTGATTCTGGTTATAATGGCATGTATAAGTTAATTTGGCCAATGTTAGCTTATTAATGTTTTGTTATATCTAGCCATAGGAATGACTTGTAATGATTATGTTTTGATGTGCATATAAGAGGCTATATCAGGTTAGATGTGAGTGTTTGGTATAGTTGAATGATGATAATCTTATAGGTTTGATAATAGTTAGTGCAAGTATGCATATATGTTAATTAGGTCAATTTGATAAGTTTGAATACTAGAGTATATGTGATGATATTTTAGAATAAAACTTGGTATTTGTTTGAATTGAAAGTCTTATTGTGTTATGTAAGTATGTAAATGATTGTGTCTAGGTTGATACCAAGATTGGGTGAGAAAAGTGGCATTAAAATGTCCTATTATTGTCCATACGAGCAGAGACATGGGTGTGTGTCTTAGCCCTGTGTGACACACGGTCAAGCACACGGGAATGTGCTCTGGCCGTGTCAAACCTACAACTAATTTTCGAAAAAGATGTTGACCACACGGCCTAGCACACGGGTGTGTGGCTGGTCGTGTGACCTAAGTCAGAGAGTTACACAAGGTATTACACGATATGAGACATGCGTATGTCCTATGGCCACACGAGCGTGGCCTAGGTCCACACGGGTGTGTGTGCCCTGTCTCTAGGGAAAAAATTTTGAAATTTCGCACAGAATGTCTGATTTAGTCCGATTTTTTTAACACATATTTGGGCCTCGAGGGGTCATAAAAGGGAAAATATGATTAAATTATGATATGTATGCTAGATGATTATATAATGTCCGTATTTCATCTGAAAAGTCCGGTAATGCTCTGTAACTCTGTTGCGATGATAAATAAGAGTTAGGGGCTGTTACACAAACACCCTTTCTTAGTGTGGAGCAACTTATATTTTGAGGTTAAAATGCAACCATTTTTGAACCTCACGCATTTGTCTTCCTCAGTGGCAACCATACCCTGAGCATAGCGACTGATCCTCATAAATTCAGCCCTATACTTTGCCACAGTCCTATCTCCCTACTTCAACTTGATAAGCTCGAGTCTACAGGCCTCCACATACCTAATGCTCACACATTTCTTCTGAAAGGCCTCCTAGAAATACCCCAGGTTAAATGTTCAACCTGTGTACCCCTCACAACAAACTGCCACCAATGATAGGCCTTATCCTAAAATAAGGACACAACGCCCTTCAATTTTTGTTCTGTAGTGTAATATAAATCCATCAGAATCTTCTCTGTTAACTCCATCCAGTACTCAGCCACAGTAGGGGTCATTCTAAAAACTCCTTGAATATTTTAGCCCCATTAGAACAGAGCTCTCAGTAATGGATCCATGCCTCCAAGATCTAGTTTGGGCTCCAACAACCCTCTGCAAACTCTTAGTTTTGCTTGCGACACTGCATCATCTCCATGCTCATAACCTCCGGCACCAATGGAAGATGTATCAATCTAGCCCGTGTGTCGCATACGACCTACCTTGCCATCACACAGTCGTGTCTTGTTCGCATGGCCTGGCCTCGTCGATCACACGCCCATGTTGTGTCATACGGCCTACTACACAGGCGACCACACGTCCGTGTGGCATCGACAGTGGGGTTTTCAACTTTTGCCGAAACCCCGTTTTTTGCATTTTTTGGTACACAAGGGTAGTCCACACGCGTGCAGGATTCTGGGTGAGGCCGTGTGATCCACACGGCCAAGGCCAAATTGGTCCGTATGGGCCACATGGGCGTGTGAGCCCATTTAACTAAAATGTGTTCTAAGGTTGCACGGGCCGCCCAAGTCGACTGTGAACCTACTGTAGGGTTGGTAAGCACTACTTAGACCCCTAAATGCATGAACTGTATGTGTGATGTATGTACTGAGCATGTTGATTATATGAACGAACACTGAACTATATGCATAACTAATATTCATGTATTAGCATGTCATACACTGAATGTTGTATTGCATTGGGTTGGGATGTTGATATTTGTAGGAAGTGTACTGAAAGGATTTTAAGCCTATTATCTGGCAGCTCAGCTGTAATTTACTGATTATGTGCCGCATTCGGTACTACTTGGAGTGTAGGGATGGGTGGGTGTTTTAAACCCCACATGGAGTGTTGGGATGGACGGAGATGGTGTCTAGAGGCTGGTTGGGTAGGACTCTGTGTACTGATTAATGTGTATCTTATTCTGTTACTGTGATGGGCTTAGGCCCTAATGAATATCTGATACTGAAACTAGAAAGGGCTAAGGCCCGAACTACTACTGAAACTGAAATGGGCTTCGGCCCAAACTGCATTTGACTGTTTGTTGTGTTTAACTGTATGCATGTTTTCCGTGGGGATTACACACTGTGTTTACGTAAACTCACCCCTTTCTATTTTATCTGTACAGGTAATCCCCAGACTTAGATGAATCGGTGCGGCGGAGGACTTTACGGTGACCACATGTCTACTGAGCGGTTTAATTCCATTTACGGTTTTAATTCCTTTTATTTTGGGGTATTTTTGATGTAATGTTGACTTTTGGGACCGTTTACCTTGACTTTGGTCTTTAACTGTTTTCATGAACTTTTGAACTGCAACGAAAACTCGGTTTCCTTTAAAACAACATTTTTCTAAACGCGAATGGTTTTCTTTAAATCTCACGGTTTTAAAAGATTTTACCATAGAAAATGTTTTTAATCAAATCAAATTAACAATAAAAGGATTTTGAAACCAATGAGAGATTAATAGAAGATAATAAACGGAAAAGGTTTTAACTTGACACTTTCGATTGCAAATTCCATTCCATGTTACATCGTCAGATTTAGCCATAACGTTTAGGCCGAGATTGGGGTGTTACATACGTAGTCTTCCTCAGGAATTGAAGCGTCACCCTAAATACTAGGCGGCTTAACAGGTGTAGCCCTACGCGACCTACCCCTACCACATTTGCCTTGGGTGTTCATATTGAATTCTCGAAAATTTAGAACTTAAAGTATATCTACAATTTCCACATAAAAAAGTTTAAGCATTAGTCATTTTCTTGAGTGTTTACAATCTAAAGTTACAATTCATCTACAGTTTCAAAAATCACAGTAATTATGTCAAGATTAGCATCAGAGTCTCAGATTTAATTTCTTTGAAGAAAATCATTTTTTAAAAGTTTATGGCATGGTTTTCCCCTTAAAATACCCATTTTAAAGACATGCATGCAAACTCATTCAAAAATCTACAGTCTAAGTTTTGAAAAACCTAAGCTCTGATACCACCAAATGTAATTTTCCCAACCTGGACTAGACGTTACGATCGAAGTTGGAAGATTACATTGGCCACCAAAATGACCTAGTAAAATTGTCAAAGTTTATAAAGTGGTATCTTAAAACATTTGCTTACTTTAGTAGGAAACTTAGCATGTTTCCAAAAGGGTACAATTCAATTTCGAAAACCGGTTGATCTTAATGATTGTTTTGTAAAAGTTGAAAGCCAGTATTATGTATATATTTTACAAATCTCATTTACATAACCATGCATTGAAAAAGTGATATTTAATATCGTTTTAATGAAAACCATATTTCATGAACAATTAATTCAAAATCCTTATTTCAATTTTCTAAGATCAAATTAAATGTCATGCCTGCCAAAAAACCCAAAACTTAATCTCATGCCACATTTCAAATAAATCAATACAGTTCCAACTAACAGACCAATTTGGCACCTAATGTATTAATAGATAAATCTGAAGTAAATAGCTGCACCCAACGCTCGTTAATAAGTTTGACACCCAGTGTTGCATCGGAATAACTGAAGCAATTTGGCACCCATTACCTCATCGACCTGTAGTCTAAGTAACCTTGAACTCGTCCTATCCTATAGCATGCGAACTATATTTGACTCTACCCAAACAGTTAATAAGGTATTCTTTACATATCTCATTATCAACCAATACCTCAATTCACATGAATTTTCTTCATGAATTCATTTATCCAAACATATGACAGCATAAATCATCTCATTATGTACTCAATTTCATATTTATATAACATACACATTTTTCACATATATTCAATTTAGTCGTCATAAACATTAATCAATTTAAATCAAACTAATACATCTCATTTTAACAAAGTATCTCACCTTATGTTCTTACCATGCACAAACAAGTCAATATGCAACAATTACAAGATAGTTTGGATTAGAGAAACACAAACCGTAAACTCCGAGCTATTCATCAACGACTTTGTCTTTTCCTTTCTTTTTTGAGGAATCCGAGTCGATGTTAGCTACAGATTAAGACTAACATATAAGATTATCAATACACAACCATTTTCACATCCAATTGCTAATTTACATAATTTTTTTCATTTTATTCAATTTAGTCCCTAAAACTAAGACTAACTTAACTTTCAAATTTAGCCTCCAATTTTTATGTCAATTTCACTCTAGGCCTAATTGAACTTCCTATTTCCCATTTCTACCAAAAATTTTGAAATTTGTGCAGTTCATTCCCTATTGAACAAAACCATCAATTGACTTTACAATTTAGTCCTTTTCGAACTCCAAACTTAAAATCTATCAAATTGGCACCTAAAACTTCATCTATTCAACAATGGTAGCATCCTCAATCTTTAACAGTACAAAAGAATACTACATGGGTCAGCTAACTTAAGCTCCCGAGATTCCGAAAACATAAATATTACAAGAAAATGACTAGATTGCAGTAACCAATTTTGAATTTGAAATTGAAATCCTTAAAGCCTAAAGTTCCTCTCTTCTTTCTCCCTTGTTCGATTTGCATGAAGAAAAGATGGAAATGTTTTTGTGTAACATCCTGAATTTTTGGGCCTATGCGTTTAATGGATGAACATGTGTAATGAGTTAATTTAAGTGTTAGGGGTCCAAATTGGGCTCAGGCTTAGGCAGAGGCCTTGGTTAAAATTATCTGTCTGGGCATTATAGGGTTTAAAAGGTAGTATCTGTGTTTAAAACATCAAAATGGGCTTGTGGCCCAGTGGTCAGTGGCGCCACTTAGGGAGCAAGGAGGTGACGCCACACAAGGGAATAAGGGGCCCAAATTTAAGTTTCATGGAGCCCAATTCTTTTAGTTTAAGTTAGCTAATTTTCGGCATTTGGGTTAGGTGGAGTGGATGGCAACAAGGCTCAAAAATAGGAGGATTTATATGAATAAGATAATGCAGATATTATAGTTGATAATATGGAAGATAAAAGGAGAAAAGATAGGAGCTATCTACAAGGCTAGGAGTTAGCCGAAATTTCTATAAATAGGGAGTGTTCTCTTCTTTATTTTGCGACATTTAGGGTTTCCACCTTTTCTTTCTCTTCTTTCTTCCAAAAGCCGAAAACTCCATCATTCTCTTCTTTCTTCTAAAAGCCGAAAACCCCACTATTCTTTTCTCTTCTTTCTCCTAAAAGTCGAAAACTCCATTATTCTCTTCTTTCTTCTAAAAGCCGAAAACTCTATTACTCTCTTCTTTCTTCTAAAAGCCAAAAACTCCATTATTCTCTTTTTTTCTTCTAAAAACTGAAAACTCCATTATTCTCTTCTTTCTTCTAAAATCTGAAAACTCCATCATTCTCTTCTTTCTTCTAAAAGCTGAAAACTCCATTATTCTCTTCTCTTCTTTCTTCTAAAAGCCGAATCTCTATAGATTTTTTCGAATCATCTTCTCTTCCTGATTTTCGCAAAAAGCCGGAATCCTCTAGGAGTAGCCGAATATTCTTTAGTAAGTAGATTTCTTAGATCTAAAAGCCGGAAACACTAGTCCCTGAATCTCATATCTCTTTTCGGGATTTCAAGGCAGATAGCGGTGGTGTTGGCTACGGATAGCGTCGACTTAGAGGGTCTCGTTCTAACGGTAATCAGGTGTGTAGATCCTTATCACATAAGTTTTATTTTGTATTATACCTGTTAGGGGCTGAAAAGCCGGAAAATGAGGCTGTATGAACAGTTGTGTGTAGATCCTTATCACATAAGTTTTATTTTGTATTATACCTGTTAGGGGCTGAAAAGCCGAAAAATGAGGTTGTATGAACAGTCGTGTGTAGATCCTTATCACATAAGTTTTATTTTGTATTATACCTGTTAGGGGCTGAAATGCCGGAAAATGAGGCTGTATGAACAGTCGTATGTAGATCCTTATCACATAAGTTTTATTTTGTATTATACCTGTTAGGGGCTGAAAAGACGGAAAATGAAGTTGTATGAACAGTCGTGTATAGATCCTTATCACATAAGTTTTATTTTGTATTATACCTGTTAGGGGCTAAAAAGCCGGAAAATGAGGCTGTATGAACAGTCGCGTGTAGATCTCTAACACACTAATAATCTGTATGAATATATGTATGTTTATGTTATGGGCTAAAAAGCCAGAAAGTGGCTGTGTAGACAGTCGAATGAAACCCAAAAAGGGTTAGGCAAGGAATGCCAGGTACGTAATCATAGAACTTTTCTATGTGTATCGATGTATGAGAAAGACTGTAATCTCTTAGGTAGTAGATTGTTTGATTTTGCATGAATGTATGCATGGGATGGGTTTGTTATGAGAAGGGAAAGAGCATGATTGCTCACATGGTGATCGGTGGTAGAAAACCCACCTATGAAATGTTAGATCACATGGTGATCAGTGGTAGAAAACCCACATAATGAAATGTTAGATCACATGGTGATCGGTGGTAGAAAATCCACCTAATGAAATGCTAGATCACATGGTGATCGGTGGTAAAAAACCCACCTAATGAAATGTTAGATCACATGGTGATCGGTGGTAGAAAACCCACGAAATGAAATGTTAGGTCACTTGGTGATCGGTGGTAGAAAACCCAAGTTAAAATTCCTGATTGATAAGGAATAGGCAGTATGACTGTCGATATGGTGTGTAGCGGTTGGTGGGTTGATTGTAGAAATCCCCAAGGTGTGATGGTTGGTACGGGTTGATGTGTAGAGGATGGAATTCTAGGATAGGTTGGGCTATTCATCATTTATTATTTACCATGTAATTCTGATTGTTGCCTTTATGTTTGGGCCAGGGCTCATAATGTGTTTGTGAGCCCAAGCCTTTTATGTGTTTTCGGGATTTGCACATTGAGTCTTGGTGACTCACCCTTTATTTTCCTTAACTTTTCAAATGAGCAGTAGATCGTGGACATGGGAGCCGAGACGGACTCGAGGGGCCATCAAGTCTTTATTTCTACACATTATTTCGGTTTTTCTTTAAGTTTTCTTTTTATTTATTTTGGGAATATTTATGTAATAAGGCTCCATAGTTCATATTCACCTAAGTAGTTTTTAATATTTGCAACTTATAAAATTATGTCAAAGGTTTAATTATACGAAACAGTAATAGTACAAGGTTTATTTTTTTTAAAATGTCACTTATTTATTCAATTAGTGCCTAATTAATTTACGATTTCCAAAACCAACAAAGCAAAAGTTTTCAATGTACAACCCGTAGCATACCAGATCCGGTTGAAACGTATGGGCTAGGTTTGGGGTGTTACATTTTGTTTTTTACATCAATTCCCATTATCACTTATGTTTTATTTAATTAATTTTCATTTTATAATTTTAATTACTAATTTTTTATAATATAACATAGTTACTTACTTCAATAACTAGCCATGCGGCTTGATACGACGGTTGCACCCATTGTGTCGTCTTAATGTAAAAATATTATTCTTTTTATCATGAAATTATTGATGAGGCAATTTTAATAAAAAAAACTGATACGACGGTTTCACCTATTGTGTATAAAAATATCATGAAACTGCTATAAACCTATTGTGTCATCTTGTAATTTGGTTAAGAATTTTTAATTAGAACTTAATTTAAAGGGGCTAAATATTTATTATACCAAGACTATATATATATATATATATATGCCGGTTAGAATTTTGAACTTTATAAGCGGAGTTAAATTTTGTCATGTATTTTTAAATTGTATTTAGAATTTTGTCCTGTATTTTTAAATTGTATTTAGAATATTAAAAAGCTAAATAAGATATGTGGTAAGATCTAGCTTATGAAATTAAAAAATTTTATTGTCCCTACACTAAATAATTACCTATAAAAAAAAAGGACAGGAAACTATAATTTATCTATGTTGAAAGTCTATATTTCCTTTTCTTTTTGTTTTTTTGTACTTGAAGGTGTAAATTTTTATATATTTTTATTTTTATAATAAATAGCCAACTATTTAACTTCCAAATTAATTTTCCAAAAGAAATAAATTATCAATTGACTTTATGTTTGTATATGTGAATTAAAAGGAAAAACAAAATGTGAATCATGAGGAACTACCACCTGATTCCACACGTGTTATCTTATTATAAAAATATTGTTTTTTATTTTATTTTTAAAGTTTTGTGAAAGCAATTTTAAAAAATATATATTAGAGAAAACGAAAATTTTCTAAATAATCTTAAACTTACCATATTTTTATAAATAACTTTTCAAAGAACAACATTTTTATAATAAAATGATTTGTATAGTATACCCTAATAACTTTTATAATAAGTAGTTTGTGTAAAAATTCTAGACTTTTTTCACATGACAATTGATTTATTCTTTGTATAGAGAGTTAAAGATTTTGATAATCAGATAGTGGAAAGACATTAAATTTTAGTTTTTAAAAGTTATTATCTATAGAAACAAAACATATAAAGTTTTGTGTTTGAACTTCAACAGTAAGGAACATTGATTTGGTAATAAAGAAAGAATAACTATCTGATATATCGACGGTAGAATTACTGATTTTTATAAGCAAAGTTAAAATTTTGTCATGTACCTTTTAAGTTATATTTAAAAATATTAAAATAAAACATTAAGATATATGGCAAGACCTCACTTATGAAATTAAAAACTTTCATTGTCATTGTACTCATAGATTCTCTCTGTTGAAAGGCTTCATTTCCATTTCTCTTTTACTTGAAGGTGAAAATTTTAATATATTTTTATTTTAAAATTAAAGATAAATATTTAATTTCCATATTAATTTTTCATTAAAAATAAATTATCAATTGACTTTATATTTCTTTATGTGAACTAAATATAAAAACAAAATGTGAATCATCAGGAACTGCCGCTTGATACAATAGTTTCATTGGGTATCAATACGTATAATATGAATTGCATAGTTTTCAAAACAATATTTTTCTAAATAATTTTTAAAAGAATAATAAATTGAATTGCATAGTTTACCCTAATTTTTTTTTTTTTAGAAATAATTGTGCATAATATGACACAAGGTGAAAATTTTAAGTAGTCGATGTCAAAATTCTAGTCTTTTATCATAGGCTAAATTTTGAAATTAGTCCCTGTACTTGCAAAAGCTATAGATTTTGTAACACCCCAAACTCCGCCTAGACGTTATGGCCGAATCTGCAAGTGCCACAAGGAATGATTTTGAAAACGTAGTCAACACAACAAAGCCATTTAGCATTTCAACCCATTGTTACTTACTTCCCTTATTAAAATGTTATTTAGTTAATCATTTTGCCTTAAAACGTGAATTACAGTGGAAGCTTACGAAATCATTTTATTTCAAGAATCCAATTCTGCTTTTTGTTTCTCAAAAAAACCTTTGTTTGCATAAAAGCTGTTGTTTTTAATAAAAAACTTTTGCCGAAAAAATTAAAAAAAAATAACCAGTTAAAAACCAAACAGTCCAGAGAGTCCCAAAAAATACAAACTCTCAAAATAATTACCAAAACATAAATAAAACCATAAATTAATGACCTTTAAACAGTTTTATGAAGATGTGGTCCCCGCTGAGTCTCTGCCACACCGGTCCGCCTAAGTCTGTGGATTACCTGAACAAAAATAGACAGACATAGATGAGTTTACGTAAACTCAGTGTGTAACCCAACAGAAATAGACATGCAACCATACATAATCACATACTCAGTCAGAAACAGATACAGATACAGAATCGGGCTCAAGCCCATTTCAGATACAGATACAGAAAACAAAATCAGAATCCTACCCCCATCCTTTACACACCATCTCCGACCATCCCAACACACCATGTGGGGTTAAAAACATCCACTCATCCCTACATTCTATGTTGTGCCATCAAGACAGGTATCAGATATAGTGCAGCCAAGCTGCCAAATAATGGGCAATTAATGCCGAACAGATACTTCCTCCGCATATACCAACCCGCCCCAAACAAATACAGAGCATATAGATATAGAATTAACAGACAAAGCATGCTTAATAGGCTTATACAAATAGATAGCAGATATGCATAACACAGTCATACTTAAAACAGTATTTCAGTCTATCAAATCACATAGTTTTAGGGTTCAGCTAGCCTTTACCGTCATTACAGTTGGCCCACAGTCGATTAGGACGACCCGTGCAACCCTATAGTGAATTTCAGAATTATGGGCCAACATGCCCGTGTGGCTTGCTCGTATAGGCCCACATGCCCAGATTGGCCTTGCCCGTGTGGCCCACACGGCCTGGCTCAGAGTTCACAAGCCCATGTGACATGCCCGTGTGGGCCTACGCGTCTGTGTGGCACACACGACCACACTCGAGCCACCACACGGCCGTGTGCTATGCACGGCCATGCCTTCGTTGACCACATAGCCGTGTACTCCCACATGGCCTACCACACGGGTGACCACACGCCCATGTGGCGTCGACAGTGCAGTTTTTTGGCTTTCACCGAGTCTCATTTTTCTGCGTTTCAGGTACACACCTGGTAACGATTCGATGCAGAAACAATCCCGAGCCTCCAAAAACCTAAATATTACCCAATATAACACCACATTAGCCATTAAGAACAACACTAAACCAAACTACAACGAATTAAACAGCTCCAAAAACTACCAAAATTCTTACTTTCAAACGAGAAATGAAGCTTCCATACAACAAGAGTGTCGATTAGCCACCTCCAGCCCCTCGAGCAACACCTAAATAAGAAAACAACACATTACTAAACTCGATATTGATCCCCATAATTCCAGAACTTCAAGAGAACTTACCTATAATACCCAACCGCGATGATTCGCAAGATAGAATAACGAACATGAATCAAAAGAAACGACGATGAAAAGTGAAAGTTTGAGAAAGAAAAATTCGAGGAAGAACATAAAAAAATTGCACAGGAAATTTCGGCAGAAGAAAAAACAAAAAGAATAAAAACTAATTGGATATTTCCCCAACTTCCCACTACTACACAATCTCAACCACCTCAACATTTACATTAAATCGAAACTCTACCAGTCAACCAAGCCAAAAATAAAACTCCTTCGCTAATGCAGAGGTTCGAACTCAGGACCTCCAACGCACCAACACCCTTACCACTCAAACCAACAGGCTCATTTTGATATGGACTTACAGATAATTAAATATAAGCCCACTGAACATAGATAGGGCTTAATTCCAAAAATAACAAAAGTTACTAAAGGTAAGGCTTAAACTTGGGACTTCTCACACACACCCAGAACACTCAACCAGTGAAATAGATGCACATTTATGCCAAAATTTTACAGAGGCAAACATAAGAAAATTTAGGGCTTTACAACTCTACCCTCTAAAAGAAATTTCGACCTCAAAATTTACCTGATCAGAACAAATGAGGATACTGCTGACGCATCGAGTCCTCAGGTTCCCACGTGGCCTCCTCAGCACTATGATTCCGCCACAGAACCTTCACTAAAGGGATGCACTTCCTCCTCAGAACCTTAATATCCTGATCTAGTATCTGAACCAGTTCCTCCTCAAAAGTTAAATCCGGTCTAACCTCAATTTTCTCAATAGAAACAACATGGGATGGATCGGACCGGTATCGTCTCAACATCGAGGCGTGGAACACATCGTGGATGCGATCTAACTCTGGAGGTAGCTCCAACTGATAAGCACCTGGTCCTACACGCTTTAGAATTCGATACGACCAATATATCTAGGGCTTAACTTGCCCTTACGACCGAACCTCAGAACCTTCTTCCAAGGAGAAACCTTTAGAAAGACGAAATCCCCCACATAATACTCAAATCTCGCCTCTTCAGATCTGCATACGACTTCTGTCTGTCAGAAGTTGCCTTCAAACGATCTCGAATCAGCCTAACCTTATCTTCGGTCTCAGAAACCAACTCAGGACCCAAAACCCAACATTCACTCAACTCAGTCCAGCATAGCAGAGTGTGACACTTATAACCATATAAAGCCTCGTAAGTTGCCATCTGAATGCAAGACTGGAAGCTATTATTGTAGGCGAACTCTGCTAACAGCAGTTAATCCTCCCAACTACCTCGGAAATCAATCACGCAACTTCGAAGCATGTCCTCTAGTATTTGAATCACCCTCTCAGATTGACCATCAGTCTGAGGATAGAACGCAGTACTCAAGTCCAACCTTGAACCCAAAGCCTCATGCAAGTTTTTCTAGAACCAAGATGTGAAGCGGGGATCCCTATCAGAAATAATTGACATAGGAACCCCATGCAGTTTTACAATCTCAGATATGTAGAGTTTTGCTAGGTTCTGCAGAGAATAGTGAGTCCGAACCGGGATGAAATGAGTAGACTTGGTCAATCGATCTATGATGACCCAAACAAAATCCTTTTTAATGGGTCTCAAGGGCAACCCACTAATGAAGTCCATCATTACTCGTTCTCATTTCCATAAGGGAATCTTAACTGGCTGCAACAAACTCGAAGGCAACTGGTGCTTAGCCTTAACTTGCTGACACGTCAGACACTATGCAACAAAATTAGTAACCTCATGCTTCAAACTCAGCCACCAGTATAGTTCAAAGAGATCACGGTACATCTTATTACCACCGGGATGCAGCATAAGGGCTATTATGCACCTCCCTCAGAATCGACTGCCTCAAATTCGAATCATTCAACACACAAATACGACCTCGAAAGCATAGCACACCATCATTATTCAGCCCGAATTCAGAAGTAGTACCACTCTTGACCTAACAGAACCATGCACCCAGAGTCCTATCCACTAACTGCTTGTCTCGAATTTGATCAATCCAAGTTGCGATCTTTAGAAGTAGGTATTTATTCTTCACGGCCAGCTTATTCAACTGCCGATAGTCGATGCACATTCTCATGGTCCCATCCTTCTTCTTAACAAACAGAACTGGTGCCCCCCACGGAGACACATTAGGGCGGATGAAACCATGATCTAGAAGTTCCTGAAATTGAGCCTTAAGTTCTGTGAGCTCCTTCGATGCCATACGATACGGAGCGATAGACACTAGAGCTGTACCCAGAAGAAGCGCAATCCCAAACTCAACCTCTCGGTTCGGAGGTAAACCCAATAACTCTTCAGGAAAGACATTTGGAAAATCCCTTACAGTTCTGATATTCCCAACATAAGAGTCTCCAAAATCAGAAACACTAACGTAAGCCAAGCAGACCTCACACCCTTTCCGAACCAGTTTCTTAGCCACAAGAGCGGAGATCACGTTGGATAGATAATCCCAACGCTCGCCGATCACAACCACCTCCTTATCATCCTCAGTCCTCAAAACAACCCTCTTAGTCGCGCAGTCCAAACTAACTCGGTGCTTGACCAACCAATCCATGCCTAGAATTAAGTCTAACTCCCCAAACGGAAGCTCTATTAGATCTGCCAGAAAAACAATCCCTTGTACCTCTAACAGAACCCTTCTATAGAGTTTTCTAACCCGAACAGATTGCCCCAATGGACTCAGTACAGTAACCTCACTAGAAGTGCTCTCAATAGAAACCCCCAAATTTTCAGCTACAATGCTAGATACATAGGAGTGGGAAGAACCTAAATCTATCAGAACAGTATAAGGTACATTAGAAATTAGGAACGTATCAGTGATAACATCTGGAGCATCTCTATCCTCTTGGTGTCGAGTAGCATAAACAAGTGCAAGCTACTCGCCTTTGTTTGGTTAGCACCTTTGCCCGGTGCTCTCTGTCTACGGCCCAAACCATTACCACCTGTAACCGCTCCACGGCCCCTAGGTGGCTACTGAATTGCTCTCTGAGGTTACACAAAACCCGAAGCTTGCGTCTGATCTGCTCGCTGTGGACAGTCTTTAATACGATGCTCTAAAGATCAACACCTCAAACAGGCCCCAATCCTCCTCCAACATTCGCCCGAATGGCGCCTACCATAATCACCACATGACTGCAACCCAGTTGGAGCAACAAGAGCCCCCACTTTAACTGGCCCATTAGATCTGGCCTTTTTCTTAGGCCTCAGAACAGAAATAGAGGGCTCCGAATCTCTCTTATTCTTGCCTCTCTCATGGTCTCTATTCTGGCACTCCACACGCTTAACATCTTCGGCGATCTTTGTCTTTTCAACTAGAACTGCGAACTCACGCTCCCTTTGTGGAGCAATCAGTACCCTCATATTATTCCTCAGTCCATCCTTAAACCGAACACACCTCTCATACTCAGACGCCACCATGCCTCGAGCGTAGCGGCTCAACCTCATAAATTCAGCCTCATACTAACGCCTTGTGTGAGATTCATGAACTCACGCCTACGAGCATCTACATAGCTCGCTCCTACATACTTACTCTGAAACATGGTCTTAAAGAAATCCTAAGTCAAGTGATCAGGTTGGGTACCTTACTCAACTGTCAACCACCACTGATAAGCCTCATTGCGAAGCAAGGAGACTGTACCTTTCAATTTCTACTCAGGAGTGCAGTCTAGACCATTCATGATCCTCTTGGTGGACTCCAACCAATACTCGGCCACACTAGGGGTAACTCTAGTGACACTCCTAAACAATTCAGCACCATTGGATCGGAATTGTTCAGTTACCGACCTATGACCCCCAACTCCAGAATGGGGTCTAGCGATCCTCTCCAAAATCCTCAGCATGGCTTGGGACAATGCATCGTTCCCAGCCGAACGATTTTGAGACCAGTCTCAGTAGCAAGCGAAACTGGTGTCTCACTCGTATCCAGATCCGGCATCTTGCCCAGAGAGGAAGACTCAGCTCGAGCCCCCTACGGCTTCTTCCATGGCCACGAGTACTACGTTCGCGAATTCCATGAGCACTCATTCTCTAATTCAAGTTTTATTTACATTAAAAATTTTATGCATCAGTTTTAGTATTTATTAGCAAATATTTTATGCACAATTTATCAGAAGTTCCGAAGTGTTTTTCAGAAGTTTCAGTCTCTAACTACTCAGTATAGTTTCAGAAGTGCTAACTACAGTGTTTCAGAACAATTCATTCTAAGTACATAAATACTTACAGGATCGATACCGGAGACTCAGTGTACCATATATTTTTTCCAAAATTTTCAAGATATTAGAAAACCAAATATTTTTAAAACATAATTTTGGAACCTAGAATTCACAGCCCGAGTTTTCCAACCTAGCTTTGATACCATTAAATGTAACAACCCAAACTCGGACTAGACGTTATGGCCAAATCCGCAAATGCCACATGGAATGATTTTGAAAAACGTAGTCAACACAACAAAGCCATTTAGCATTTTATCCCATAGTTACTTACTTCCCTTATTAAAACATTATTTAGTTAATTATTTTGCCTTAAAACGTGAATTACAGAGGAAGCTTATGAAATCATTTTATTTCAAGAATCCAGTTCTGCTTTTTGTTTCTTAGAAAGACCTTTGTTTGCATAAAAGCCATTGTTTTTAATAAAAACCTTTTGCTGAAACAATTAAATAGTTAAATAATAAAAAATAACCAGTTAAAAACAAACAGTCCAGAAAGTCCCAAAAATTACAAAATCTCAAAATAATTACCAAAACATAAATAAAACCATAAATTAATGACATTTAAACAGTTTTATGAAGATGTGGTCACCACTGAGTCTCTACCACACCAGTTTGCCTAAATCTGTGGATTACCTGAACAGAAACAGACAGACAGAGGTGAGTTTACGTAAACTCAGTGTGTAACCCAACAAAAATAGACATGTAAACATACATAACCACATACTCAATCAGAAACAAATACAGATACAGATTCGAGCTCAAGCCCATTTCAAATACAAATACAGAAAACAGAATCAGAATCCTACCCCCATCCTCTACACACCATCTCCGATCATCCCAACACACCATGTGGGGTTAAAAACATCCACCCATCCCTACACACCATGTTGTGCCATCACGAAAGGTATCAGATATAGTGCAGGCAAACTGCCAGATAATAGGAGATTAATGCCGAACAGATACTTCCTCCGCATATACCAGCCCGCCCCAAACAGATACAGAGCATATAGATACAGAATTAACAGACAAAGCATGCTTAACAGGCTTATAGAAATAGATAACAGATATGCATAACACAGTCATACTTAAAACAATATTTCAGTCTATCAGATCACATAGTTTTGGGGTTCAGTTAGCCTTTACTGTCCCTAGGGTTGGCCTGCAATATCTTTTTCCATGACGACACTTTCAAAAACACTCTATCCTCGACTTGAAACTCAATATCTTTTCGTTTCAAGTCTGTGTATGATTTATGTCGATCTAACGCTGCTTTCAGACTATCACAAATTACTTTAACATTTTCTTCAGTCTCTCTGATCAGATCAACCCCGTGAATCTTATTTTCGCTGAGCTCACTCCAATACAACGGTGTTCGGCATTTAAGACCATATAGAGCTTCGTATGGTGCCATATTTATACTCGATTGAAAGCTATTATTGTAAGCAAATTCAATAAATGGTAAGTATTTCTCCCAGCTACCTTCAAACTCAAGAATACAACATCTCAACATATCTTCAGGTATCTGAATAACTCGCTCGGACTGACCATCCATTTGCGGGTGAAACACAGTGCTAAAATGCAGCTTTGTACTTTAAGCTTCTTGCAGTTTCTTCCAAAATCGCGATGCGAACCTTGGATCTCTACCCGAAACAATAGATAGTGGCACTCCGTGTAATCGAACAATATCTGTGATTTACAACTCAGCCAATTTATCAAGTGAGAAATCTGTACGTATAGGAATGAAATGAGCTGATTTCGTCAATTTGTCAACAACAACCCAGATCGCATCTTTCTTTCTCGGAGTTCAGGGCAATCCCGGAACAAAATCCATAGTTTCTCTGTCCCATTTCCACTTAGGAATAATGATAGGCTATAATAAACCTGACAGCACTTGATGCTCAGCTTTGACTTGCTAGCAAATCAAACATTTCGAAACAAATTCTGAGATATCCCGTTTCATGCCATGCCACCAATAAAATTGTTTCAAATCATTATACATTTTCGCGCTTCCCGGGTGTACTGATAAACAATTACTATGTGCTTCATTCAAAATCATCTAGATTAACTCTGAATTTCTTAGAACACATATTCGATCTTTGAATCTCAAACAATCCTCGGAATCAATTTGAAACTTTGAATCAGAAAATGGCTCACACTAAACCCGTTCTGCTTGTAGTTCATTATCAAGCTTTTGAGCCTCATAAATCTGCTGTATAAACAACTGTCTCGCTTTCAACTCGGCAACTAATGAACCATTGTCAGACAAAGCCAAATGGGTATTCAAAGCATGTAAAGCAAACAATAACTTTAGGCTTAAGGCATCAGCAACTACGTTCTCTTTCCCCCGATGATGGTCAATCACTAATTCATAATCTTTTAGCAATTCTAACCATCTCTGCTGTTGCAAATTCAATTCTTTCTGAGTCATTAGATATTTCAAACTTTTATGATCAGTATAAATATGACACTTCTCACCAAATAAATAATGACGCCAGATTTTCAATACGAACACTATAGCGACTAACTCAAGATCATGCGTTGGATAATTCTTTTCGTCTGGTTTCAACTGTCTCGAGGTATAAGCTACAACTTTGCCTTTCTACATCAAAACACAACCCAGGCCATTTAACAATGCATCACTGTAAACTACAAATTCTTTACCCGACTCAGGCTGAACTAACATTGGTGCCTCTGTCAATAACGCTTTCAACTGTTCGAAGCTCTGCTGACACTTTTCTGACCACTCAAACTTAACATCTTTTTGAAGCAATCTTGTCATTAGAGTTGCAATCATCGAAAAGCCTTTTACAAACCGTCTATAATATCCCACTAGTCCCAGAAAACTGCGGATCTCAGAAACATTTCTTGGAGGCTTCCAATCTATAATTGCAGATATTTTACTCGGATCAACCCAGATACCATCAGCTGAAGCAATATGTCTCAGAAATCCAACCTCTCGTAGCGAAAAATCACATTTGTTAAACTTTGCAAACAACTATTTATCTCTCAAATTTTGTAATGCAATTCTCAAATGCTCGGCATGTTCAGATTCATCACGAGAGTAAATCAAAATATCATCAATAAACACAACAACAAATCGGTCTAAATATGGCCTGAAAATCCGGTTCATCAAGTCCATAAAAACAGCAGGTGCATTTGTTAGTTCGAAAGGCATAACAAGAAATTCGTAGTGCCCGTACCTTGTTCTAAATGCAACCTTTTGCATATCAGAGTCTTTTACTCGCAACTGGTAATAACCCGATCTCAAATCCATTTTTGAAAACACTGTTTCCCCTTTCAACTGATCAAACAAATCATCTATTCATGGAAAAACGTATTTATTCTTGATCGTCACTATGTTGAGCTTTCGATAGTCTATACACATTCTCATCGTGCCATCTTTCTTTTTTCACGAATAACACCGGTGCACCCCAGGGAGAGAAACTCGGTCTAGCAAAACCTTTATCTGTCAACTCTTGCAACTGAGCTTTCAATTCTTTTAGTTCTGTTAGGGCCATTCTGTACAGAGTTATCGATATTGGCGTACTTCCCGGCACTAACTCAATGACAAACTCAACCTGTCGGATCGGTGGTAAACTCAGTAACTCTTCAGGAAACACAGCCGGATACTCACACACAACTGGCACTGGTTCGATCTTCTCTTCAGTCACTTTCGTATCAAGCACATAAGCAAAATAAGCTTCGCAGTCCTTTCTCACATATTTCTGAGCTAACATCGATGAAATCACTGATGGTAAACCATTCAAATTATCTGACTGAATCCGGATAATCTCCTTATTCTGACATCACAGATCAATCGTATTTCATTTACAGTTTACTATAGCATCATGTAGCATTATCCAATCCATACCTAGAATTATATCAAATTCATCAATTGGCAACAACATCAGATCAGTTGGAAGACAAAAATCCCGATTCATCAATGGGCAGTTCTTACACACTTTATCAACCAAAACACACTTGCCTAAGGGGTTTGATACTCTAATCACAAATTCAATAGACTCTATAGGCAAAGTCTTACTGGATACTAAATCCATGCATATATAAGAATGAGTTGATCTTGGATCTATCAATGCAATCACATTAGTATCATAGAGAGTGAAAGTACAAGTGATAACATCTGGAGATGACGCTTCTTTGCGAGCGCGAATAGCGTAGGCTCGTGCAGGTGCTCTGGCCTCAGACCTTACAATAGAGTCTTTTATCAATCTCTAAATGCCACTCACATTACCAATATTTTTGGGTGGTCTCTCTATAACTGCAGTATTACTCGGCCTCGTACTCTGAGCGTTATCTTTTTCAGCTAACTCTGGGCAATCTCTGATAAAATGATCTAACGATACACATTGAAAACAAGCCCGATCATTCAATCTACAATCACTGAAATGCCGTTTTCCATATTGTTTATATTTAGGTCGATTTGGTTTCACACTTCCGACACTAGCTATCGAGATAGCTGGAGCTTTAAAGCTCAAATGTTGCCTTTAATGATCTCTGTTTGAATGTCCCACTGATGCATTAGAACGATTGAACGAGTATCGAAATTTCTTCGATGAAGATTGATACGGCTTACTCATTGATCTTTTTCTCAAGTCTTTAGCTTCTGAATCTGCCTTTCTCTTTTCTTTACTAAGATCCTCAACTTTACAAGCCCTCTCAACTAGAACTACAAATTCTTTCAACTTTAGAATTTCGACTAGTAATTTTATATCTTCATTCAATCCATTTACAAATTGTTTGCACATGATTTCTTCAGTGGAAACATAATTCAGGGCATACTTGCTTAACCATACGAATTCTCTTTCATACTCAGTGACAGTCATCCGACCTTGTTTTAACTCCAAAAACTCTTTATGTTTTTGATCAAGGAATCGCTGACTTATGTACTTCTTTTGAAATTCAGATTAGAAAAACTCTCAAGTAGCCCATTCTCTAGGAACCACAGATATCAACGTTTTCCACCAATGGTACGCATTATCTCTTAGCAAAGATGCAACCCATTTGATACATTCCTCAAGAGTACAAGACAATTCGTCGAATACTCGAATCATTTTTTCGAGCCAGAACTCAGCTCTCTCCGTATCATCATCAACGGTAGCCCGAAACTCTTCAGCCCCATGTTTACGAATCTTATCTACTGGCGGCTTATTCAATCGTATCGGATCTACAATTTGAGGAATAACAAGAATTTGTTGAGGAACAGATGGGGGTGGAGGTTGTTAAGTAGTCGGATTCGTTCAAACGAACTCTGTAAACCACTCACTCATCATCTGGAACAAGACTTGTTTAGCCTCTCCCTCGTGGCTACTAGATATAGGCCTAGAGTTAGATTACGCTGCCCTTTGAGCAGGAGCGGGCATGTTACTCTTTACATCGTCAGCTACAGCTCTTTCGGGATCCATTGCTATACGAAAACACAATTTAAGATGTCAGGAATCATCACACTATCACAGAGTATATATGGCATGTATAGCTAGACTCTCACACATGCTACGTTAGTCCTAGAATCGACTAAACCGTAGCTCTGATACCAATAAATGTAACACCCTTAACCCGTATTCGTCGTTGAAATAGGGTTACGAGGTATTACCTATCAAATCACAACATACAACATACATTTATGCATCCATTCTCGAACACCATTCAATCATAAACACATTGTCCCTTATAAGGGCCTACGAGGCCTTAAACATGCTTTAGAAATGGTTCGGGACTAAACCAATAACATACAAAAATTCTCGAAAACTTAAAAAATTTTCAAACATACAAGGGTCACACGCCCGTGTGAACAGGCCATGTGCCTCACATGGCTCCAGACACGCCCATGTCCCAGGCCATGTGAAAACAAGGCATACATACTAACTTGGGTCACAAGGCTGGCCACACGCCCGTGTGCCCTTCGAAATGGCCACACACGCCCGTGTATTAGGCCATGTGCTAGGCTGTGCCAATCCTGTAGGGTATACTGACTTATGCAACACGGCCAAGTCACACGCGCTTGTACTAGGCTGTGTACCATTTAAGGGGGTATACTGACTTGTGCCACATGGCCGGTCACACGCCCGTGTGTAAGGCCGTGTGGAGCATACTGAATTCAATCCAATCTCAACACCAGGGGACACACGGTCGTGTAGTATGATCGTGTATCGCACACGGCTAAGACACACGCCCGTGTCTCTGCCCGTGTGGACAAGAATAGGCTATTTGCAAGGCCAATTTTCCACCCTTTCTAATGCTCACCTAAACAACCAAAATAATACCATTTCAACACATTTATAGGCAATCAAAACATGCTATTTCATATATAATTCAAGCCATTTAAAGTCCATCCATTTCACTACTCAAATCATAATCCAAAATATACCAAAACAATATGCCATTACCAACAATTTCACCTATCTTCTCTATGCATTTTTCTCATAATCTTATTAACTAATTCATGTCATAAAATATACCAAATCATCATCTTAAAATCAAGCCACAACATGCCTTTTTTTTTTCAAGCAATAATACACCAATTGACAACTATCTAATTGAGCAACCATATAATCATCACAACAACCATCCCAAACACGCAAAAACACAAGGCAATATATACATCATATGTCACTTATCAAACTTATGATTTAAGCCAACTTAAATGGCCAAATACCCATCAACATTTACATCATTCATGAGCCAAATCTCATGGCTAATATCATATCTCAAAACACATCATCATATCATTAGCCTATACATGCCATATACCATATTTACAAAGCATCAAAAGTACCAGCAGGTTAATCAATAGTGTGACGATGTTCCTGATAATCCTCAAGTCTGAGCTAGCTTCAATTAACTATAAAACAGGGAAAGAACACACAAAGTAAGCTTTAAAAGCTTAGTAAGCCATATACAAATAAAATTACCACATCAATCAACATCATTTTCTTCAATAGGCAAACTATGAATAAGCACATAAAAGTTCACAAACCTTTCCCAATGTATACATATTCAATATCACAAGTGAATTCATCAAATACTTCCCTTTTTAATACTTGTATGAATCTCGTACGTACTTGAGTCACTTAACTCATTCACACATTCTTTCTTGACTTGACTTTGCCCGTTGAACCTTTTGGAATTATTAAGGATACTCGGAAGTCACATATAACTCTTACAATGCCATATCCCAGATATGGTACATGTTATCACATATCGATGCCGATAGCGCAGCTATGGTCTTACACGAAATCAAATAATGATGCCAATGTCCTAGACATGGTCTCACACATAATCACATAATGATGCCAATGTCCCAGACATAGTCTTACACATAACCACATCTCGATAATCCTAATGTCATGACATTCGTATCCTATACTATTCATGAGGTTCGTACGAGACTTTAGGATATTGTAACCTTGTTGATTCTTGCTTGTGTTTGATCATTCAACATTCATAGCAATTCAATGACAATTTAAAGACAGTTATTTGCATATGAACTTACCTCGTATTAGGGATAAACGGGCTAGATCGACTATTCGATAACCTTTGATTTTCCTCGATCTAAATCCAATTTCGTTGGTTCTTGATCTATATACATTCAAAATTAACTCATTTATTTATCAAATCATTCAATTCACTCCACAAACACATATTTGGGCATTTTTATATTTTAGCCCCTAAAATTCCACATTTTTACAATTTAGTCCCTATTTCACAATTACACAAAATTCATGAAATTTCATTAAACCCAAGCCTAGCTGAATTTAATATAGGTCCCTAGCAGCCCAAAACTTTCATTTATTTCACATTTAAACCCCTCAATTTGCACATTTCACAAAAATCACTTAACAAAAGTTGTATAACTATTAACAAATATTCATTTTTCTTCATAAAACATTCAAAAGCTCAAGCATTCATCAATGGCACTTCATGAAATCATTAAAAAATTCAAAAATTAAGGCATGGGCTAGCTAAAATACAAAAAAAAAATCTAAAAATGTAAAAATCATTAAAAACCGAGTTCAAAACACTTACCAATCAAGCTTGCAAGTGCTGAACCCTAAAATGATCTCCAAAGCTTTATTTTCTTTTGATATTCGGTTATGGATGAAGGAAATAAAGATAATTTTGTCTTTTGTTTTATTTATGTAATGTTTAATTACTAAATTACATATTTAACCTTAAATAAAAACCATTTAAAACATCCATTTAATGACCTTTTATGTCAAATTCCACTATCAATGGTCTAATATCATCATAAGGACCTTTGGTTTAATGAATCATAGCAATTAAACACTTTTAACAAATAGAATGCAACTTTTGCATTTTTCGCGAGTTAGTCCTTTTATCAAATTAGACATCCAATCGACAAAATTAAATTTCGAAACTTTCACACATATATATTCACATGCTATAAACACCAAAAATAATATTAAAATAATTTTTTGACCTCAGATTTGTGGTTTTGAAACTACTGTTCTGACTTAGCTAAAACCGAGCTATTACAGAATGGGTTTTGAAAACGGAGTCGTTACGTTAAATCATTTCAGCTTAATAACTCATATTCGTTTATAACCATTTTCGAAACATTAATTAATTGATTTATTTGCCAAAACATAATTTACAGTGAAAGTTATAGTAAACATTATTTTCTTAAAATCCCATTCGTAAGTTTGGAAAACCTTTGTTTCAGTAAAAACCAAGTTTTTAAATAACCGTTACAATTAAAGTATTAAACGAAAAATTCAAATCCCCAAAAAAAAAACCAACAGTCCAGATAGTCCAATTAATACAAAACTCCTAGAAATAATCCTTAAATAAACCAAACCTTTCTTTAAAGTCAGTTCGTAGTCTAGTGGTCGCCACAAGACTCCGCCGCACCGATCCGCCTAAGTCTGTGGATTTCCTGAACATAATAGATAAACAGAAGTGAGTTTACGTAAACTTAGTGTGTAACCCAACAGAAATAGACATGCTATACATACAGACATCACATACACAGTCAGATTCAGATTCAGATTCGGACTTAAGTCTTTACAGATTTAGATAACAGAAATAGATATGCAAAATCCTACCCCCATCCTCTACACACCAACTCTGACCATCCTATCACATCATGTGGGGTTAAAAATACCCACCCATCCCTACACACCATATCGTGCCATTACGACAGATATCAGATAATCAATGATCGCCATATAGAACACTTCCTCCACATATACAAAGCCCACCCCAATAAGATATATATATTCAAAATTATCATGCTTACATGCTCATATACAAATATCAAATATATATATACATCATAATAATCAGACAAGCAAAACAGTGTCATACTTAGAGCAAAATTTTAGAATAACAGATCATATAGTTTTAGGGTTGGTTAGCCTTTACCGATCCTACAGTAGGCCCACAGTCGATCAAAACGACCCGTGTGACCCTAGGAAAAATTTCAGGCGTGTAGGCCCACATGCTCGTGTGGCCCACACACCTAGATTGGCCTTGCTAATGTGGCCCACATGGCTAGCCCAAAACCCACAAGCCCATGTGGGCCCACATGCCTAGCTTGGCCTAGTCCGTGTGACCTACACGGCCACACCTACACCACCACACGGTCGTGTCTTGCACACGGCCATGCCCTCGTCAAACACACTTTCGTGTCTCGCACACGGCCACCCATATGGCCAGGCACACGCCCTTGTGGCGTTGGCAAAATGCACTTTCGACTTTCACCGAAGCTCGATTTTTCATGTTTCGAGTTCACACTGGTACGATTTTGATGCAAAACACTCCCAAAGCCTTTGAAACGTAAGGAAAAGCATCTAAATGCCCATTTAGCAGTCAAATTACGAATTGGCACATAACCCAAAATAACGCTCAAGACTTATCGATGACAGGAACAGACTCTAGTGCGATTTAGTCTATCAGAGTAAACCTTCACCGCTCATCACCTTCACCTACACCACAAATTTGCAAGAATCAATCTCTTAACTACTCACCATTCCGCCAAAACAACAGATATAACACCAACCAGTGTTTTAGAAATCAAAAATTATAGAATACCCAAAACATCACTTACCGAACGAAAGAAGAAATATGAAATTCCCAAAACGCAAGAACTCGACATCAGTTTAACAGGGTAGAAGAATATAGAAAAAAGGAGAAAAGAACAAAAAATGGAGAAAATGGAGAAGAATTGACGTCAAACTTTATTTGGCAGAGAGAAAATTTTGAACAAAAGAAAAATAAAAATAAAAGATATTCACATATCCCTTATTTTTCTCCCACTAACCCACTACTTATAACTCCCTCAAAATTTTAACTCTACCAAAACTCTATTAGACAACCGAGAAAAAATTAATCTAATAGGCCAATTTAGCCCGGGGCCATACAAAAAAATAATAAGCCCAAAATAATAAAACAAAGTCTAAGTCCAGTCCAAAATATATCATTTGGCCGGATCGGAATGACCCATTACTTGAACAGATTGAAGGTCCATCTACAAGCTTGATGTATATGGAAACATAATCTTCAAGGATATGCAATCTTAGATATGATATGCAAATCTTAGATATGATATGCAATCCTAGAAGATATGATATGCAATCTTAGAAGATATGATTTTGTAATCTTAGAGATTTAATTTGTAGATACCTTTTAATCTTGCCGTTGATGTAATTGATCTGTACCGTTGGATTTGGGGAGGCTCAACTATAAATAGAGACCTCTTCCTTCATTGTAAAGGATGTGAGTTTTGAGCAATAAAAATTCTTGAGAGCATTCACACAAATCTCTCTCTCTCTCTTGCGTTCTTATTTTCTTGGGCTTGTTTTTATTTTGTTATTCGTTCATCTTCGTTTCTTTTTGAGTTGCTCTCGTTTGAGTTAGGATTTAGGTGGTGGAATTTCGTTGAATCCTCATATTGTGAGAATTAGGTTGACTTAGGCGTTTTTTTAACTTTTTTTATTTATCCATTTAATTGCTTAATCATTAATTATTCTTTTTATTTTTATTCATTTATTTATTCGTCAACTTTCTTATTTACATATTGTTCATTCATTTAACCATTCTTATCATTCTTTTATTTTCTTCTATTAATTATATACTTTATTTGTTTTTAATGTCACAGATGTTGTTTATTTAAAAAAAAAAACTCGTTTTATAAATCATCCATTTAAAATTGTTTGATTATTTGCTTTAAAATTTTTTTCCATATATTATCAATTGCAAATTTTTTATATATTACTATCTATTTTATATACCATTTATTTTTAAGATGTTTTGTGTATAACTTATTTGGTCTTTGATTATTGATGTTAGTATTTAAATAATTGCCATTATGTGTTTTATAAATTGTTTATTTGTATTTTAATATTGTTGTTTTTTTATCAAAGTTTTTATTTATACATTGTTTTAACATTGCAATAATTTTCCCCCAAATGCTCGTATTTGTGAGCTTCGAGAAGATTGTGCCCTAACTTACTGGGTTCCAATTTTCCCCGTTGAATCTAAGTAATCGAGCACCCATTTCAAATCAAAACATATGAGTTTCAAATAAAAGCTTATTCTCGGGAATTCGAGGTGTTGTGTCCTAACTCATTGGATATGACGTCTTGTTATTTTGAGGTAAGGATTTCTAAAAAAGTATAGACAATATTCTATGTTTGGAATTTTGACAAATTGTGCCCTAACTTACTAGGTTCCAATTTTTTCACTTGACCCAAATAACCGAATATCCTTCTAAAATTTAAATGCATGAGTTTTGAAAATCAAAAGACAAGCTTAGTTTCGAAGATTTAAAATGTCGTGTCCTAACGTACTGGATGTGATATTTTATTACTTCGGGACAAAAGGGTCTTAACATCCATTTCAATTTATTCAAACTTTTTTTAAATAAAGAGGATCGTATTTTAAAATCTTTTCAAATTTTTGACATTAGGACATTAATTAATCAATTAGGTACCAATTTTTGGGCATTACGAGGGTGCTAACCCTTCCTCGTGTGTAACCGACTCCCGAGCCCGTTTTCTCGAATTTTGTAGACCAAAATCATTATTTTAATAAATCAAAATGTTTTATTAAAATGATTAATCTCAAGGTGACCCGATCACACCTCGAAAAAAATTGGTGGCGACTCTATTTTCGTTTTTAAAGTCGATCCCCATTTTTTTTAAAAAAAAATTAAAAATGGTTTCGACAATTAACATCCACACTTGCGTAGGGATTTGAACACAGGACCCCCAACACACTAACTCCCTTACCACTTAAGCCAGCAGGCTCATTCTAATATAAAATAGCAGACAACCTTATATAAGCCCACTCAACAAGGGTAAGGCTAGGATTAGAAAAATAACAAAATTTAACAAAAATGAAACTTGAACCCAAGACCTCATACACACACCCAGAACACTTAGCCACTGAAGTAGATACACACTTGTGTTAGATTTCAAAAAAATAGACTTAAATTATTCAGGGTGTTACAGCTCTACCCCCTAAAAGAAATTTCAGTCTCGAAATTTACCTTATCTGAACATATAAGGATACTGTTGACGCATTGAGTCCTCAGATTCCCACGTTGCTTCCTCAGTGCCATGATTCTGCCATAGAACCTTTATTAACGAAATGGACTTCCTCCTCAGAACCTTAACATCTCGATCCAAGATCTGAACCGGCTCCTCCTCAAAAGTCAAATCTGGTCTATCCTCGATCTCCTTAACAGAGACAACATGAGATGGATCAGACCGGTACCGCCTCAACATTAAGACGTGAAACACATCGTGGATACGATCCAACTCTGGAGGTAGCTTCGACTGATAAGCGACCGGTTCCACATGCTTCAGAATCCGATACGGCCCAATGAACCTAGGGCTCAACTTGTCCTTACGACCCAATCTTAAAACATTCTTCCACGGGGAAAACTTAAGAAAAACGAAGTGACCTTCAGAGTACTCAATATCTCTCCTCTTCAGATCTTCATAAGACTTCTGTCTATTAGAAGTCGCCTTCAGACGATCCCGAATATGTCTAACCTTATCTTCGGTCTCAGAAACCAACTCAGGACCTAAAATCCGTTGCTCACCCAACTCAGTCCAACATAGCGGAGTACAACACTTACGACCATACACAGCATCGTAAGGTGCCATCTGGATGCTAGACTGGAAACTGTTTATTATAGGCGAACTTAGCTAATGGCAGAAAGTCCTCCCAACTACCTTGGAAATCTATCACACAACTCTGAAGCTTATCCTCCAGTATCTGAATCACCCTCTTGGACTGACCATTGGTTTCAGGATGGAACGCAGTATTGAAATCCAATCTCAAATCCAGAGTCTCGTACAATTTCTTCCAGGACCGAGAAGTGAAGCGAGGATCTCTATCAGAAAATATCGAAACAGAAACCCCATGCAGTCTTACAATATCAGAGATATAGAGGTTCGCTAGCTTCTGCAGAGAGTAGTCCATCTGAACCGGAATAAAATGAGCAGACTTGGTCAATCAATCCATGATGGCCCAAACAAAATCCTTCTTAGTGGGTGTCAAGGGCAACCCATTAACGAAGTCTATCGTCACTCGTTCACATTTCCATAAGGGAAACTTAACGGGTCGTAGAAAATCCGAAGGCAACTGATGCTCAGCCTTAACTTGCTGACATGCCAAACAACGAGCAACAAAATTCATAACCTCACGCTTCAACCCCGGCCACTAGTAGAGCTCACAAAGATTTCGATACATCTTATTACCACCAGGATCCATAGCATAAGGGCTACTATGCGCCTTCCTCCGAATTGGCTGTTTTAGATCAAAATCATTTGGCACACAAATTCGACCTCAAAAACACAGAACTTCGTTCTTATTCAGTCTAAAATCAGAAGTAGTGGCACTCTTAATCTGAAAAAATCGCAAAGCCAGACACTCATCCCCTAACTGCTTATCCCAAATCTGATCAATCTAAGTTGGCTTAACTTGCAACTCGACTAACAGACCTCCATCATCAAATAGACTAAGATGAGCGAACATCGCCCTCAAATCAGTCATTGCTTTATGACTGAGAGCATCGACCACCACATTGGCCTTACGAGGATGATACTCTATCCTGCAGTCATAATCTTTGAATAGCTCAATCCACCGTCACTGTCTAAGATTCAACTCCTTCTGAGTAAGGAGGTACTTGAGTCTCTTGTGATCAGTGTAGATGATACACCTCTCACTATACAAATAGTGCCTCTAGATTTTTAACGCAAACACCATAGCAGCTAACTCGAGATCATGCGTCGGATAATTCCCCTCGTGTGTCTTAAGCTGATGGGACACATAAGCTTCAACCTTATCATCTTGTATCAGAACACAACCCAAACCAACGTACGATGCATCACTATAAACCACAATCTCTTTACTGGATTCAAGTTGTATCAGAACAAGAGCTTGAGTCAAAACAGACTTGAGCTTCTCGAAGCTCGTTTGTTGCGCATCAGTCCAAACAAAAGGAACTCCCTTGCGCAGAAGCTTAATCAAAGGCGCTGCAATTAGAGAAAACCCCTCGACAAACCACCGATAATAACCCGCAAGACCCAGAAAACTACAGATTTTAGATATGTTCTTAGGCTGTTTCCAATCAAGCACCTCCTTAATCTTTCTCGGATCAACTCAGATCCCCTCAGCAGAAACTACATGCCCTAAAAAAGTTACCTCATGCAACCAGAACTCACATTTGCTCAACTTAGCGTAGAGCTGTTTATCTCAGAGTATCTGAAGCATTACTCTAAGATGTTCATCATGCTCATCCTCGGTCTTAGAGTAAACCAAAATATCAATGATGAAGACCATGGTGAATTGATCCAGATATGGTTAAAAGACTTGGTCTATCAAATCCATGAATGCAACCAGAACATTCGTCAGACCAAAGGGCATAACTAGGAACTCGTAGTGCCCATAACGAGTTTTAAACGCTATTTTATGAACATCCACTTTCTTAACCCTAAGTTGATGATACCCGAAACGGAGATCAATTTTTGAAAACACAGAAGCCCCCCAAAACTGATCAAACAAATCGTCAATCCTCGGAAGTAGATACTTATTCTTCACAGTCAACTTATTCAATCGTTGATAATCAATACACATCCTCATGATCTCATCCTTCTTCTTTGCAAACAGAACCATTGCCCTCCACGGAGACACACTAGGGTGGATGAAACCACAATCCAGAAGCTCTTGAAGTTGAGTCTTAAGCTCTGTAAGATCCTTTGATGCCATACGGTAGGGAGAAATGGACACTGGAGCTATACTCAGTAGAAAAATTTCATTCGAAAATTTTGACGTTTGGGCATTCAATTTAGTCAAAAGGACTAAATAGTAAAAAGTGCAAAACTTGAGTTCTAGAAACTAGAGGTGTCTAATTGCTATAAAATTTTAAATTGGAGGTCCTTAAATGGTAATTAGACCATTGGTTAAGTTGATGGATAAAAATGGACATGTTTTGGTATATTTCTAAAGTTTTTCATTAAGGGCAATTTGGTCATTTGGTAATTAAAATGAATTAAAAACAAAATTAAAAAGCCAATTTTTGTCCATCTTCAACCCCATGGCCGAATTTCACAAGGGGAAACCATGGCTAGGGTTTTTCAAGCTTCCAAGCTCGATTGTAAGTTCGTTCTAGCCCAGTTTTTAATGATTTTTACGTTTTTGAAATCCTCGTAACAAGATCTACCTATTTCTACCACTATTTTGAAGAGATGTCAAAGTTTAAATTTTTACCCATGTTGAATATTTGTGTATTTTGATGTTTTATGGTAGAAAATGCATGTTAGTTGTTTTGTTAAACGTTTTTTGCTAAGTGATTTTCGCTAAAAATGCCAAAAATGACTAATTTGTAAAAGTTATAAAATATGTAGTAAAAGTGTGTTTTAATGGAAATTGCGAGCTGTTATAGTTATGAAAATGATTTGTCTAGGCTTGTATGTTAAAGAAATTGAATGAAATTCATTTTACGAGCCTAGGGACTAAAATGTAAATATGTCAAAGTTTGGGGGTAAAAATGTAATTTTTCCATAATATGATTTTTGGACTGAATTGAATAAGGTGAATAATGAATGACTAAAATGTGATATTATAGATCAAGAAAAATGAGGCTCAGACCTAGAACGGAGGAAAAATAAGTATTTGACGATTAAGTCCTTTTGCCATTTTAATGCCGAGGTAAGTTCGTATGTAAATAATGCATCGTTATTTATGCTTTAATTGCTTTAGTATTACATGAATTGTGATTTACTCTTTGAATGTAATTTGACGAAGTTTCGACAAGTGAGAAATATCCCGGTTGAACCTTAGAAATAGATAGGATACAAATGTCATGACATTAGGGTTATTAGAGATTTCGTGTAAGACCATATATGGGATATGGCATCGATATGAGATTTCGTGTAAGACCATAGCTGGGCTATTGGCATCGATATGAGATCCCAAGTAAGACCATATCTAGGATATGGCATTGGTATGGATCCTTTAGTATTCCAAGTGGTTTAACGGGAAAATTCAACGATTATGTCAAAGACAAAGATGAATATGAGATTATGTTGAAATGGTACAGGTATGTATGTAAGGTTTATAATCAATGATTTCACGATATTGTGAGTTTATGTTAGGTATGAGGATGACTTTGTGATGATCTTATGATTATTGGTCTATACTTGTGATGTATGAAATACATGGTAAATTCGATTGACGATTATGTGATTGGCCTTCGGACTAAATTGAGTTATGATATAGTATGCTTATTTTGCATAAATTGTGATTTATCGTATGTGAGAAAAATGGAAGATTGGCATAAATTCCTATTAAAATGAAAGATGTAAGAGTATATGCTTGAAATGTAAATGCTCATAATTAATGTGTATGTTTTATGGGAGGCTTGAAATGGTTTGTTGATTGTGGAACATGATATGTTATTTTTTTATGACTGAGTAAGATGTGTTCATTAAGTGTAAAGTCATTTATTTTGACTTAAGTTATGTTACTCATATGATTGAGTAAGTTATGCTCATGAAGTTTAATCACATTTATGTTAATTTATGTCATGTTATTCATATGACAATGTATAATTAATGTTGTTTATTATTTTCATATGAACTTACTAAGCTATATAGCTTACCCCCCTTCCTTTCCCATGTTTTAGATTGCAATCAAGCTAGCTCGGGTTGGAGATCGCTGGGGATTCTATCACACTGTCAAGCTATCACTACAGGTATTGATGAATTCAAGTATTTTGAGTCTATGGCATGTATAGGGATCAGGTTAATTTGTTGTATGTGTCATTATTAATTTGGCCATATGTGGTGGCTTGTAGTTATTAATGCTTCATCTTATACATAGCCATGAATGATGGCTTATGCTGATTATAAGTTCATTCATATGTTAATGTCCTCTTGTGGATGTGAAATTAGTATGTTTCTAATAGGCTAGGTATGATGTTTTAAGCATGATAAACTATGGTATGGGAATGACCTGTTATTGTCTTAGTTCTGAGTGTTTGGTTGTCTAAGTATGATATGTTTTGTGCCTTTGAATTGATGTGAGTGTTTGTGTGAATAAGGGTGGCAAATGGCTTGGTAAACAACCTTATTTTTATCCATATGGGTAGACACACAGGCGTGTGTTTAGGCCGTGTGTGACACACGGTCTGCCCCACGGGCATGTGTTCCGGCCGTGTGTCTCCTACACCTTAATTTTGAAAAATAGAATGTCCAGAATTGAGCACATGAGCAGAGACACAGGCGTGTGTCTCAGCCGTGTGTGCTACACGGCCTGCAGCACAGGCGTGTCACTTTGACCCACAGGCGTGTGAGCCCTATAACATGGAAAAAAAATTAGTTTTGTAAAATTTTCTAAAGTTTTCGGTTTAGTTCCGAACTGCTTCCAATGTATGCTTTGGGCCTCTTAGGCTCGTTTTAGGGACGATATGAATCTATGTGAAAAGTTTTAAATTTAGATGGAAATTATGTCTTGGTTTTGTATGTTTGCTTGTGTTTAAGTCCGGTAATGCCTCGTACCCTATTCCGGCGTCGAATACGGGTAAGGGGTTTTACACAGCCGAACATTCCTCGCTTCTTTCTCCCTTGGTTCTATTTGTATGAAGAAAATATAGAAATGTTTTTCTTTTTGCCACCTATTCCCATTATCACTTATGTTCTATTTAATTAAATTTAAATTTTATAATTTTAATTACTAATGTTTTATAATATATCATACATACTTACTTCAATAACTGACCATATATATTAGTATAATTACTATTTAACCCCTTTAAATTAAGTTCTAGATAAATCCTTAAGCAAATTACAAGATGACACCATGGGTTTACAGTAGTTTCATGATAATAATAATAGTTTATAACAAGATTGTCAAAACCTTTTTTTTGAAAATCGACTCTTTTTAAAAAAACTGAAAACATGGGAGTCGCCACCAATCCTTTTTATAAGGTGTGATCTGTAACACCCCAAACCCGGCCTAGACGATATGGCCGATAACCAGTTTTTTGCTTTTCGGGTACACACCTAGTATCGATTTGCTGTGCAAAGTAACCCGAGCCTTAAAAAAACCTATATTTGACCAATAAATCCCTTAATTAATCACTTGATTCGTCAATCCAACCAAATATCCCCAACATAAAACTCAAGAAACTAAACCAACGACTATTCGAAAACTTACCGCGACGAATCTGATAACCAGTCGTCTCCACACACTGGAATATCTGCTTAAAACCTTTGAACAGCACCTAAACGAGAGTAAAACGAACCCTTTGTTAATTGCCTACTCGAAATACAATAACTAAGGGGAAAAAATTCCACTTACCGAAACAGATGAAGTCAAAAGTTCACCCAAAGATATGACTCGCAATAAAATACAGAAACAAAAAGAGAGGGGAAAGAGAAGAAATAATATCCGGCCAAAAGGGAACAAAAACCAAAAGTGAACAAGAAGGGAGAAGAAACGGCAGAGAAACAAAAGTCTAATGTTAGAAAATTTGTTGGGAAAAAAGAAAATAGAAAACTGAGAAGAAGAAAATCTTATTTTGATAACTTCTCCCCAATTAACTCCTAAAAACACTCCCTATTAACCCACTAAAACACAACTACTGAGCAGTCTAGTTTAATTTGAACTCCACCACGCCACACGCCTCAAACAAAAATTAGTTCCCTTGCTTGCGTAGGAACTCGAACACAGGACCTCCTACATACTAACACTCCGCTTAACCACCAGACCAGCAAGCCCATTCTGATATATTTTTACCAACAATCAAATAAAAGCCTATTGAACAAGAGTAATGCCTAATTCATTCAAAATACCAAAATTTGCCCAAGCAAAGGCTTGAACTTAGGACCTCCCAAACACTCCTAGAACACATAACCATTAAAGCTGACAGATATTTGTGTCATTTTTTCATAATAACAAAATTAGAAATTTTGGGATGTTACAACTCTACCCTCTAAAAAGAAAAATTCGTCCTTAAAATTTAACTGATCAGATTAGATGAGGATACTGCTGATGCATCGTAGCCTCAGGCTCCCATGTGGTCTCCTCAGTGCTATGATTATGCCATAGAACCTTCATCAAAGGGATAAACTTCCTCCTCAAAACCTTTACATCACGATCTAGAATCTGGACAGGCTCCTCCTCAAAGGTCAAGTCTGGCCTAACCTCAATCTCCTCAACAAGGACAATATGAGTAGGATCAGAGTGGTAGCGCCTCAACATGGAGATGTGAAACACGTCATGAATCCGATCCAACTCTGGAGGCAGCTCCAATTGATAAGCGACCGGTCCCACTCATTTCAGAATCATGTACGGTCCAATAAACCTAGGGCTCAACTTGCCCTTACGACCAAACCTCAGAACCTTCTTCCATGGCGAGGCCTTGAGAAATACGAAGTCCCCCACGGAATACTCAATCTCATGTCGCTTCAGGTCCCCATAGGATTTCTGTCTGTCAGATGCTGCTTTCAGACGATCCCGAATCAGTCTAACTTTATGCTCAATCTCAGCAACTAACTCAGGACCCTGAACACGTCGTTCACACAACTCAGTCCAATACAAGGGAGTGCGACACTTATGACCATACAGTGCCTTGTAAGGTGCCATCTGGATGCTAGACTGGTAGCTATTATTATAGGCAAACTCGGCTAACGGTAAATACTCTTCCCAATTACCACGAAAATCAAAACTCACACTTGCTAAACTTAGCATAGAGCTGCATTTCCCTCAACGTCTGAAGGACAACTCTAAGGTGTTCATCATGCTCATCGTCATTTTCGAATAAACTAGTATGTCGTCAATGAACACCACTACAAACCGATTCATACAGGGCTGGAATACTCCGTTCATAAGGTCCATGAAAGCTGCTGGTGCATTCGTCAGTCCATAAAGGCATCCCTAGGAACTCGTAGTATCCATAACGAGTCCTAAATGTCGTCTTAAATACATCAGCCTCCTTAACCCTAAACTGGTGATATCCAGAACGCAGATCAATCTTGGAGAACACAGAAGCCCCTCGAAACTGGTCAAACAAATCATCAATCCTCTGAAGTGGGTACTTATTCTTAATCGTTAACTTATTCAGCTGTTGGTAGTCTATACACATCCTCATCGTCCCATCCTTCTTTTTCACAACAAGCACAGGTGCTCCCCATGGAGACACACTGGGACAAATGAACCCACGATCCAACAACTCCTAAATCTGAGCCTTAAGCTCCGTAAGCTCCTTCGGTGCCATTCGGTAAGAGCGATAGACACCAAAGCTGTACCAGGAAGAAACTTAATCCCAAACTCCACTTCACGATTTAGAGGTAAACCCGGTAGCTCTCCAGGAAATACATCCGAAAAATCCTTTACCATTCTGATATCCTTAACTGTAGAATCCCCAGAATCCGAAACACTTACATAGGCCAAGAATGCCTCACTTCCCTTACGAACCATCTTTTCTGCCACCAGTGTAGAGATCACATTAGGTAAGTAATTCTGGCGTTCTCCAATCATGACTACCTCCTTATCCTCCTCAGTCCTTAGTACAACCCTCTTAGTCACACAGTCCAAGCTAACACGATGCTTAACCAACCAGTCCATCCCCAGAATTTGGTCGAACTCCCCAAATGGAAGTTCCATCAAATCAGCCAAGAAGGTTGCCCCTTGTACCTCTAAAGGAACGTCCCAATACAGGTTGCTAACTCTAACAGATTGCCCTAATAGGCTCAGTATCGTAACCTCACTCGTAGTGCTCTCAACTGAAACTAAGTTTCCAGATATGTTGCTAGCTATGTATGAGTGAGTAGACCCTATGTCTATCAAGGCAATATATGGTACATCAAGAATAGAGAATGTACCCGTGATGACGTCCAGAGTATCTCCATCCTCTCGACGACGAGCAGCATAAACTAGGGCCGGTTGCCTCACCTCAGCCTGTCCAGCACCTCTGGGCAGTGCTCTCTGCCCACGACCCATACCATTACCACCTCTGGCCTGTCCATGGCCCCTCGGTGGCTACTGTACTACCCTATGTGGCTGTGTCATACCAATATCTGGAGCTTGCATCTGATCGGTCCTCAGCACACACTCTCTAATATGGTGCTCCAATGACCCACACCGTAAGCACGCCCCAGTCCTTCTCCAACACTCGCCCTAATGGCGTCTACCACAATCAGTACATGGCTGCAGTCCAGTAACAATAACAGGGGACCCAGCTCTAACTGGCCCATCAGCTTTGGCCTTTTTCTTAGCCCTCTGTGTAGAACTCGAGGGCTCCGAATCCCTCTTGTTCTTAGCCCTCTCGTGATCTTGGTTCTGGCGCTCAGCGCGCTTAACCTCCGCAGTGATTATCACCTTCTCCACCAGTGCAGTAAAATCATGCTCTCTCTGCGGAGCTATCAGGACTCTCAAATTATCTCTGAGCCCATCCTCAAAACGAATACATCACTCATACTCAGAGGCCACCATACCTCACACATAGTGGCTCAGTCGCAGGAACTTGACCACATTAGGGGTAACTCCAGTGGCACCCCTGAAGAGCTCAGCTCCATTGGACCGGAGTCATTTCGTAACCGACCCTCAGCCCTCAGATCCAGTATTGGGCCCAGCGATCCTCTCCAAAATCCTTAGCATAACCTGGGACAATGCGTCGTCCCCAGCCATGTGATCTTTAGACCCAGTCTCAGTAGTAGGCGACATTGGCATCTCACTCGTACAAATTTGGTATGCTACCCAGTGAAGAGGACTCAGCTCGAGCTCCTCTGCGACCTCTACCTCGGCCTTTAGTACCCCGTCCGCGGATACCTCGTGCGTTCATTGTCTAATCACGTTTATCTGTATTAATAGTTTTATGAATCAGTTACAATTCTAGTGTTTATTAACAAATATTTTATGTAAAACAGTATCGATTATTCAGAGTTCGTTTTCGTAAATCGCAGTCTCACTATAGTTTTCAGTTTCTCTACAATTTTTAGTATACACTAACTAGAGTGTTTTCAGTACAGTTTACTACCTATAGTAGTTTTAGAATATACTATCCATAACAGTTTCAGTTTAAAACAAATCACAATCCAGAATACTTACAGGATCGGTGACGGAGACTCGGTGTACTACTTATTTAGTAAAAACATTTCAAATCATTTGGAAATCGATCAATTTTTTAAAAGCCAATTCTTTTATAAAACCCATAATCCACAGCCAAGTTTTGTAACCTGGCTCTAATACCACAAAATGTAATACCTCAAACCTGGCCTAGATGTTATGGCCGTATCTGGCAATGTCACACGATAATGTTTTTAAAACCTCATTGTTATGATGAAAACATTCCATGTTATTATCTTTAGTAAACCTTTGTTAGAACTTAGGAAATCGTCTTTATTTAAAACATTTGTTTTGAAACACCCCTCGTTGCGGAAGCTTTAATAAAATAGTCTAGGTGATCAT
Source organism: Gossypium australe (assembly GCA_005393395.2). Taxonomy (NCBI): domain Eukaryota; kingdom Viridiplantae; phylum Streptophyta; class Magnoliopsida; order Malvales; family Malvaceae; genus Gossypium; species Gossypium australe. The sequence goes on along the minus strand of CM016620.1, from coordinate 42,746,391 downwards.
GTGTTTAGAAATTACTTTAACTTTTTGAAAACCGAATTTTCTATGACCAGCAGGTATAAATCCATAAAGTACAATAAATAAATAAAAACCCAAATTTAAAACCGAAGTCCCAAAGGGTCCTTAAATTACAACCCAAATAATCAATAATAATCAAATCATAAATTGTAAATTGTAAACCATGAAGTCCAAAAATTACTGTGGTCACCGCTGAGTCTTCCGTCGCACCGATCCGTCTAAGTCTGGAGATTACCTGTGCACATTAAACAAAAAGGGTGAGTTTACGTAAACTTAGTGTGTAATCCCGCAGAAACAAATAAACAATCAGTATTCACAGTGCACAGTTCAACAGTCTTGGGCCTAAGCCCTTTTCAGTATCAGTGACAGTTTGGGCCTTAGCCCATCTCAGTACAGTGTCAAAAATGCAGTAGGGTCTTATCCCATCACAGTATCAGTAGCAGTAATAGTTATGCAGTAGCAAAATCCTACCCAACCAGCCTCTACACACCATCTCCGTCCAACCCTGCAGAATTCCAAATTAAGATCCACTTGATGTTTTTGAAACTAGACTCAAATACCTTTCTACCATAAAAATTTTTAGAATTTATAGTTTACCAAAGAAGTACAGTAAAATCTTTAAAGTTATCCCTATTTTGCTGTTTGACAGCTTCATCCTTTTCCTTACTAAAAATTATTTATCTCTTAGTACAAAATTTAGATGATGTTTCTATTTGTTTCTCTTGAAAATAGACTCATTAGGATTTAAACATATAAATTTAAGCCCCTAATTATTTTTTTTACAATTTTTGATGATTTTCCTAAGTCAGAACAGGGGAACCCGAAATCATTTTGACCTTGTCTCACAAAATTTATTATATCTCATGATTTACAATTCCATTGCTTACACTGTTTCTTCCATGAAAACTAGACTCAATAAAATTTAATTTCATATTTTATTCAACCTCGAACTCAATTCCCACTATTTTTGATGATTTTTCAAAATTAGACTACTGTTGCTATCCAAAACTATTTTAGTGCAAAATGTTGACTTTCAAGTTTTATAACACCCTTATTTCCTTTCTCTACAATTTTTCACATCATTTTCTCTTATTTCTCGACAGCAAGCAATTTTGGCTTTTAGCCAAATCCCATTTTTTGCTTTTCAGGTACACACCTAGTATCGATTCGCTGTGCAAAGTAACCCGAGCCTTTAAAAACCTATATTTGACCAATATATCTGTAACATCCTAAAAATTGAGTATCGATATGATGCATGTTTTCGGTGCTTAGCATGTGAATGATTTAATTTGTGTGTTTAATATAGTCTTGAGAAGGCTCGGGATTTATTCAGAATTAGAATAAATTTTAGTAATGAGTACTTTATTGAAGTGGAACAAGTGACCCTGATGTTTAAGGAAATTAAGTGTCAAAAACTAGCGTAAGATGAGCTAGTAGTAAAGTGGAGTTGGCGCCATAAGTGTTGCTTGAGGGAAGAGGTTCGAATCTTTAGGAATGCATTTTGTGACATTTATTTTTGCTCTTTCCTAGCAAGTGTCGGCCAAGCATCAAATTTTTGGTAAGTTAGACTTTTATTTTTTATGGTAAGGTGGCTAAGAAAAAAGGCAAGTGCAAACTTAAGGTAGGGAATCATGAGAATATGGCATGTAGGGGGAACACAAGGCATATCTTAAGGGTTATGTTTTGGAAACTTAGAATGGCCAACTTGTCCATGAACTTGGACGGCTTTGTGGACTAAGGGGGAGCCGAATTTTGGTGGTAAGATTTGGGTAAGGATGGTAGCTTGATAGAATCCCATTTGGTCATTTTTGCTCTCCCAAAACACCTTTTTCCTCTCATCTTTTTCTCTCTTAGCCGAATGTGCCATATGCTTGGAGAAAACAACTTTGTTTTGTTTCATTTGGTCATTTCTTTTTGACCATTTGGTCATTTTTGCCAACCTCTCAAGTGCTTCATTTTGTGCTTCTCTCCTAGTGTCGAAATCATCAAACACAAAAAGACCATTTCTTTTTCTTCTTTATTCCCCATTGCCGAATGCACATTGTTCCAAACCTTACTTTTTACTCTTTTCTCACCCTTGAAAACCGAATCATAAACATCTCATCTCTATTCCCCTTTCTTCTCCATCTTACTCATCTTTCAAACACATTTTTCTTTCTTATTTCTTCCATGGCCGAATGTTAGAGACCACCTCCATAGCCGAAATTATTTTTCCCTTACCATTAAATCATAGCCAAATCTTCTTTTCCTCATAGACTTTATTCTCGATTATTTCTTCTATTCAACTTTGGACAACCGGTAAGAATCATCTTCCTTGTTTTCTTTTGCTATTCGGTCACCTTGGTCGAATCTATAGGTGGGCTTAGAAGAGCCTTTAAATCGATAATCGTTCATTCTCTTAGACGATTTCCTTTTGTTTTTTTAGTGATATAGTGGAGGGTCGAATCACCATCTCATCAAAGTTATCTTGAAGTTATTCAAGTTCGGATCATCTATCAAGGTAAAAAAAAAGGAACTCTTCATGGATTTCATGATCACCCTCGATTTTATCAATGATTTTCAATTGGATTTGTTATAACCGAAAGTTTTATATAGGGATCCTTTAGAAATCACTCGAAATTTTAAGGCAAACAAGATAGGGTCGAAAAGAGTGGTGAATAGTGATCGGAAGAGGGGTGGTTTCGCTATTCCCTCTAGATTCAAGCGAAGGGCTGTTTCAGCAATCCGAGACTTTCCAACCGGGTTGTGGACCCTCATCCGAGGAGAATCGATTATTTGAAGTTGTTCGTAGTTCGGAGCCATTAGCTGTTTGGGATTTCCCATCGGGTTGTGAACCGTCAACCGGGGAGAAATGTTGTTGTTCGAGATTTCGAGGGTAAAGATCTAGATCGTTTATCTTTAGTATAGATTTATATTAAGTATTAGTGTTCTAATCAAGCGTAACACGTATTTAGGTATCGACGAGCGAGAAAGTATAGTTCTCACCGTAATCAGGTGTATAACTTCACACTTATCTTATGGGTTAAATGGTTATACCGTTATAAAGCATTAGAATAGAAATCGTAAAGTGGGTAAAATCAGAAAATACGGTTTATTAACACTTTTTGTGTAAGTGCATGAAATCGGTATTAAAATCGTGGAAATTACGGAATCGCCCTTACTGGCTAACTTGATAAAAAGTGATATTTGGGCCTCATGTGTTAATGGGCCGATTGCTAGAATGCTTAATGGGATGATTTGCTAGATCGCTATATGGGCCAAATTGTGAAATGGGCCAAATTGTGATAATTGGGCCAAATTGAGAAATGGGCCAGTTTTTGTAATAATTTTATTTATGGGCCTTATGTTGGAATTATCACATGAATAAATTGTTGTACATTGTATATACATGATTGCATGGGTTGGGATATTTGATGAACAGAAGAAGGCCTCGTGCCACGTTTAAATGGCTTTATGCCTGCGTATTAATGGCCTTTGGCCTGCGAAATATTGTTTAAATGGCTTTTTGCCTGCGAATTAAATGGCTTTATGCCTGCGATTGGTGTGTTGGCGGGGTGGGTTGACTTGATCCCCACAGGTGTGCTGGTTGGTATGGGTGGCGTGTAGCGGATGGAAATTTAGGCTTGGTTGGGAATTGCATTTCACATGCATTTTTTTTTTCTATATTGTTTTATTCGTAAATGGGCTCAAGCCCAATTAAATGCTTATATGGTTTTGGCCCAGTGGACACGGTAAGTGGGTTACACACTGAGTTCTAAGTAACTCACCTTGTTTTCTTACCCTTCTCAGGTAATGATAATTGATGGAGGCTTGGATCGGGGATAACTTCGCGTGGAGGCCATACTACGAATGATGGTTTATATAAACTTTGAACTTCTTTTAAGTATTTCTACTTAAGTACTATTTCAGTTGCGATGTAATAAGGCCTCGTGTATTATTATATGGATTTTTATTCGTGGATGGATTTTAATTATGTTTTAGATACTTAAAGGGAACTATTTTAAATTTATAAATGATTCCTTAAATTTTAGTATTTAAAGGGTTTTTTCTTAAATATCACTAACTTGTAAAAATTTCTGTGAAAACTCTTTTATGAATTTTTATTTTTCAAACTCTTTTTGAATTCTTTCAAACTTCTTTAAAAATTTAACCAATTATTTCTCTGAGACCAAAATATAATCTCTTATGTTCTTAAATCATAGATTTCAAATAAATTCTAGGTTTTTGATAAACTCCATCTCCAAAATAGTTTTTGAAGACCTGTTTCCTTTAAATCATTAAATGACTAGATGTATGTTCGATTTGTGTGGCATACCAAGTCTGGTCTTAACGCATAGACCGGGTTTGGGGTGTTACAATATCCCTTAATTAATCACTTGATTCATCAATCAAACCAAATATCCCCAACATAAAACTCGAGAAACTAAACCAACGACGATTTGAAAACTTACCGCGATGAATCTGATAACCAGTCGTCTCCACATACTGGAATATCCGCTTAAAACCTTTGACTAGCACCTAAACGAGAGTAAAGTGAGCCCTTTGTTAATTGCGTACTCGAAATACAATAACTAAGGAGAAAACAATTCCACTTACCGAAACAAATGAAGCCAAAAGTTGCACCCAAAGAGATGACTCGTAATAAAATATAGAAACGAAAAGAGAGGGGAAAGAGAAGAAACAAGATTCGGCCAAAGGGGAACAAAAACCAAAAGTGAACAAGAAGGGAGAAGAAACGGCAGAGAAACAAAAGTCTAATGTTAGAAAATTTGTTGGGAAAAAAAAATTGAAAACTGATAAAAAGAAAATCTTGTTTTGATAACTTCTCCCCAATTAACTCCTAAAAACACTTCCTATTATCCCACTAAAACACAACTACTCAGTAGTCAAGTTTAATTTGGACTCTACCACGCCACACACCTCAAACAAAAATTAGTTCCCCTGCTTGCGCAGGGACTCGAACACAGGACCTCCTACACACTAACACTCCGCTTAACCACCAGACCAGCAAGCCCATTCTGATATATTTTTACCAACAATCAAATAAAATCCTACTGAACAAGAGTAAGGCCTAATTCATTCAAAATACCAAAATTTGCCCAAGCAAAGGCTTGAACTTGGGACCTCCCAAACACTCCCAGAACACATAACCACTAAAGCTAACAGATATTTATGCCATATTTTCACAATAACGAAATTAGAAATTTTGGGGTGTTACATGATTGGATCACCACGTAATTTGATTAGTTTAATAAGAGGTTTGATTTATTAAAATAATATTTTTCAGTCTACAAAAATCTAGAAAACAGGTTCGGGAGTCGGTTACGCATGAAGAAGGATTAGCACCCTCATTACGCCCAAAATTGGTACCTAATTGATTACTTGACGTCTATAGTGTCGAAAATTGAAATTTTGAAGAGAATTTAAAATACAATCTTTTATATGACATTACTTAACTAAATTAGTTTTCACGAAAAGGGCGTATTTCAAGTTAATCGAGAAGAAAGATCATGTCCATAAGTTAGGACACAACGCCTTAAATCCTCGAAAACGAGAACAAACGCTAAATCTTTTTTTTTAAAAAAAAGTAGATATTCGACTATCTCGGTTTTAGAAATAAGTCATATTCCGTAAGTTAGGAACACAACTCTTTTTAATTCCAAAAATAATAAATATTGCTTCGATTAAAATTTTTCCTTTTTTATGCATCGTGCAAAAACGAACGTTCAAGTTAATCGAGAAGAAAAAATCATTACTCGTAAGTTAGGACACAACGCTTTAAATCCTCGAAAATGAGAACAAACGTTAAAATCTTTTTTATTATATATTTTAAAATAGATATTCGATTATCTCAGTTTTAGAAGAAAGCCATATTTCGTAAGTTAGGGACACGACTTTTCTACTTCCAAAATAAGCGATAATAAATAAAAATATTGTGAAAATAAAAGAGTATAAAAAAATATAATTTTCAAGTATATATAAAAAGAAGTAATACATAAATATAAATAGATAATAATAAAATAATAAAACAAACAAATAAATGCTGGATGAAAAGAAGATAAAAAATTAAATAAAAAATGAAGGCATGATAAAGAAGCAAATAAGTAAATAAATAAAATAATACATAAAAAATCTATATATGGTCGAAATTAAATAAGTAAGGATTAAACTGAAATTGAAATGAAATTAAGAGCCTAAACTACAATAAAATAAATGCATAAATATAATAAAGACTAAATCAAAACTTAAGTAGAATTTTGGAGGCAAATCGGGATAAAATAAATGATAAAGGGCTAAAATGTAATAAAATAAATGAATAAATAAATAGAGGACTAAATCAAAATTTAAATAAAATTTAGGGGATAAATTGTAAATAAAAAAACTAATAAAACAAAATAAAAGACCAAAATGAAATGCGTGAAAAGAAAGAAGGACTAAATGGGAAAAAAACACCAAAACCTATTAAATATACCGTTTCTTTGGCAAATCGGGGGGCTAAATTGAAAACAAAATAAAATTAAATGGACCAATGTAAAAGAAAAAAAGGAATTAGGACCAGATTGAAAAATAATTAAAAAGTGGAAGGACTGGATAGGCAATTAGACCCCCTTCAAAAACACGTGGATCCTAGGAGGATCCGGGTCAGGTCGTCTGTTGGACCCAAAACGACACCGTTTCAAGTGCTTGACCATTAAAACGGTTCAAGGACCAAATTGAAACAAAAATAAAACTAAGTGGTAAAATTAAAAAATAAAGAAAGTAGGATAGGACTAAATTGAAACGCGCCACAAAAGCGGAAGGACCGATCATGCAAATATCCCCTCAAGCAAAAACACGTGGATCCTAGGGGCGGATCGGGTTGAGGCGCAGGTCAGCCAACCAAAAACGGCGTCGTTTCGATGCTTGAGGAAACTAGCCAAAATGGTGCCGTTTTGGCACCCTATAAAAGCCCATAATCCTTCAAAAAAAATCATTTCAACTCCACTCAAAAAAAAAAAAAACAAAAAAAAATCTCCTCTCTAAAAAATTCCCAGGTCGGCCATCGAGCGCCGTCGGCGACCGCTGTCCACGGTGGCCGGAGTTCATCGGAATAGGCCATTTCGACCATTTTTCCTCCCTAGGCTCGGGTTTGAGACGAGAATGCCCAAAAAGCCCAAAAAATCAAAGAAAACCCTTCGATTTTGCTTTCTCTGATCGCAACAAAGGTAAATTTTTTCTTATTTCGAAAATATATGAATATATATTTGCTATATTGAAAACAAATGTGCAATATTAAAATATACCTTAGAGAACTAAAAAAGTTTACTTTCAATCTGTTGTTTTGATTTCTTTGTGTGTTTCTCTCTACTATTGTATTCAAAATCACTGTCCAAAAAAAATACATTGAGTTTTCTGTGGCTTTGTATCCGATTTCAATATAATATTTCATATTTTTTGGTACTGTCTACTGTCTTTTCTACTGCTGATTTTGCAGGTGGCTGTTGGGCGGTGGAGGAGTGGCGGTGGCAGATGCTAGGGACTAGGGGCGGCAGCTAGGGTTTCTGTTCCCTTTTTTTTTACTGAAAATTGTTTAGCTGTTTGGGCTAGTGGGCTTTAGGGTTTTGTGTTATTTGGGTTTTGTACCCTGATTTTGTGGGTCTGTGCATTTGGTGTGTTGCATGGCTAAGTTGGCAATTTGAGATTTTGAGGTGTACTGGGTTCAGGCTTGGGCTTAAAATCTGGGTTAAAATGATTAAAAATAGTGCTAGTAGTAATGTAATTTAAATTCTTAAGTTTAGTGGTGAGTTGGGCTTGTGGCCCAAAATTTACTAATACTCGAAGTGGGCATGAAGGTGGCGTCACAAGGGGGAGGAGTTGGGCCTTGTGTGGCCGCTTGGGGCCCAAATGGATGGGTCAAATTCGGCACATAGGAGGCAGGGGGATGGACGGCACAAGGGCTAAAATATAGGAGCTTTAATTCTTTTATTTTTATGATAAAAATGCTGATAATTAGGAGGGAAGAGTTGGAGCTTGGTGGGTCTCTCTTAAAGGGATGGATAATGGTTGAGTTATCAGATGAGATAAAGGCTATCAGGAGATGGGAGAGTTGGCCGAAATTCCAACTCTGTGTGTGTGCTTGAGTATTGTCGAATTTAGTAGCTAGTTATCATCTTTTTCTTCATTATTTTTCTTTCTTTTCTCACCTATACCCTGAGCAAGCCAAAATTCTCTTCACCTTGGTGCCTCTGCCTTTTTGTTAAAACCGAAACTCCCTAGCATTCTTCTCCTCTTCAACATATCCCTAAAGGCCGAATCCCCTTTTGCTCATATTCCTTCCTCCATAGCCGAATCATCGGGTGAGATCTCTATTTCCTGAAGGTGCACCATAAGCTGCATACTTCTTAGTAATCCGAATCATTTGTACCAAGCCTCTGTCGATTTCACTCTCTACCCCTAGAAGTCGAATCCTGTCTTTCTATAGCTGGAAGTGCCGATTTTAGAAAGCCGAAGGTGGGTGGTTGATGGTAGGTTTGGTCGAATGGCCTTTCTTGTTTATTTGTGGTTGGCTGAATGTGTTATGGTACTCAGCTGATTGCGTTTAAGGGATTAATTTAATAAATGGATGTTGGCCGAATGTAGGTTGGAAGGTGACGAGTTCGTAAGGACTTTCGGGATTTGTTAGTTAGGTAAGGGTTTCTTTTAAACGCTATTATTATCTATTAGATCTTATCGATTTGATTGGTTTAGTGACCAAAGGGGTTATTGTGGACGCTAATAACAGTCAAGCAGTAGGAGGGGTTGGATATGTAAACCCAACGCCAAAGTAGCGTAGAAGCAGTAAAAGCGGTAGTACGAAAACCAGGTGTGTAACTCTTACACACTTTCTATACTTGATATGTTAATGTTATGTGTTATTAAAAGCCGGAATGACGGTAAAGGTTACTTAAATACCCTTGTGGGTAAAAGCGAGGTTGCCGGGTAAGTTATTATGTTCTCCCGTGTTGATTGTGAGTTATGAAAGCATGATAATTTGTATACATGATACTTGTATGTTAAGCATGGTCATACGGATGTTGATTGCATGAATATATGTTATGGGTGATGAGAGGAGGGGGATTATGATCTACCAGACTGTCACCAGTGATTTGGTATCACACAGTGGGTTGGCCCAACATATTATAAAATTGTGACTAAGTCTCAGTGGTTTGGCACCACCAGTGGTTTGGTACCACATATGTTATTATTGTAACTTCGGTTACCAGTGGTTTGGCACCACCAGTGGTTTGGTACCACAAGGGGTAGATTTGGGAGACATGGATGTATACTTAGGTTGGATGGGTTGCATGACTTGCATATTATTGTATGAATTTGTGTAAGAGCGTATTTTATCTTGGGATGGGGATTTATACATTGAGTCTAGGCGATTCACCCCTTCAGTTATATTTTGCAGATTAGGCTTAGATCGTGGATATGGAGCCGGAATGGACTCAAGGTGGCCATGCACAGCATTTGGTTTATTACAGAGTTTTTAATTCGAACTTAGTTATTTTATTAAATTTTGGTTTTTCAGTTATGTAATAAGGCCGCTGAAGTTTTATTTTGTTTTTCTTTTATTATTTAGTAGATTCTAAAGTTCTTACTCAATACATTGATAAATTTACGAAATGGACGTTTTCAAACCCTAATAAATACTTGTTTTTTTTTACCATGAGTAAGTAATAGATATGAAAGAAACAATAAGGCAATCAAGTTTTTCTAAAGCCAAGTATCAACATGTATTACACATTGCAAAATACAACAACTTTCTCTTAATATAAGTCAACAAAATAGTTTTCAAACGTTTTCTTCCTGTGGCACGCCAGATTCGGTTGTCACGTTTTAACCGGGTTTAGGGTGTTACATTTTGGTATCAGAGCTAGATTCAAAAGCTCGGTTGTGGGCTTAGGGCCCAGAATATGTTTTAAAAGTAGGTGAAATGAAATTTTTCGGAAAGCATGGCACTTGAGTCTCCGGCGCCGATCCACTCAGGTAAGTACCCTAACTTTTGCTGTGATATTTATATGTTGGGCTTTGTGGGCTTTAGACATAGACGTAGTTAAGCATGATAGTACTGATGGACCTTAGGGCTAGCTTACGCAACTTTTGAAATTACATAAGACTTAAGTTTAATTAAACAAACCTATGAGAAAGTCGCCGAGTTAGGGTATGGCAACCGCCATGCGCATGTTTAGGATTGGATTCAGGAAGAGCTTGGTATTTAAGCAGTCCTAGTGACTTACCTCCTCTTCGCTCGAATCCTACCTGGTGCGTAGTGACTGTTCACCCTAACCATGAGGACTTGTTCACAGGCTAAACCCTATAATTAAAACCCGAAAGGGACCAGCCACACAGTTTGTAAAATCTCTAGTTTTGAAAATTACCGAATTACCCCCTTGATTTGTAAAAACTACCCTGAATTTGAAAAATGACCAAAGTACCCCTGGTTTGTACAATTACTAAATTACCCCTGACTTACAAAATTATCGAAATACCCCTGAGTTGTAAAATTACCAAATTACCCCTGTTTCACAAAATTACCAAAATACCCTCATTTTGAAAAATCACCCTAAACTTTATTTTGAAAATTTACGAAAATACCCCTGTAGGTTAAAATTATGAAAATACCCCGGGTAGTGAAATGACAAAAATACCTCTACATGTTGAATGTGGTTTGTGGATGCTGTCTGTGTGATGAATGTCCTTAGAATTAGGAGATAAGCCTGAAACTGAAACTTTAGATAGATTCGAATTCGAAAGAACCACTTATAAAACTATCTTCCATAAAATTGTTCGTGGATAAATAGTGAACAGAATTAATAATCCATATAATTCTTAACCAGATAAATGTGAACGAGAAGCATGAGTACATGAGGTAGTGGACGTCTGCTGCGTGGCCGTGGTAGGGGTAGGATGACCTTGTCGGAGCCAGCAGGGTCTGGCCATGGGTCCAGAAATGTGATGCCGGATCTGCCGGCGGCCGAAACTGAGTTTCAGGATCAGACTGGTGGAAAGATGCAGTATCTCAGGCTGTACTGTGAGTTTTAGAACGAGTTGCTGGGGCAGGCGCGGGTGCAGGAGCCCGAAAATTCGTGGCTGAGCGACTCCGGCTAACGGAGCAGAAGTTTTTAGGGGAGCTTCTAGAGTGGCTCCCAACACGGCTGAGTACTGGTTAGAGGCGACCGAACATATAATGGATGATTTGGACTTCTCGGCTGTGGAGAATTTAAAGGGGATAGTGTCTCTCCTTCGGGATGAGTCGTATCAGTGGTGGCTCACGGTTAGGGATGGTGCAGTGGCCGATGATATCACCTGGGATTACTGTAACACCCCAAACTCGGTCAAAACGCCATGACCGAATCTGGCATGCCACAGAGGAAAACGTTTTGAAGAAAATTGAGTTTCCGATTAAATTTTAGAAAAATAGGTGCATGATTAGTTAAAAATCGATAATTTACTTTGAAATTCCGTAAATAAAATCTTTAAAACTTAGTTGTCAATCCATAGGTTAGAAAACATTTATGCCATTTTAAGAAAAACCCGAATTATTACTTTGAAAACCGTTTGCATTTTAGTGTAGAAACTTCAATTTAGAAATCATTTAAGTTGTAAAAGATTATCAAATGATTTATTTTACCCGATGGTAACGTTTTGAAAACCATTTCGTTTTGTAGTTTAGAAAACTTTGTGCTCAAATTAATATATAAACCATGTAATTCCTAAGCCATATTTAAACAAGTCCAAAACATATAAATGATCCAAAAACATAATTAAAAAGGCCTTATTATAAATCCAAATAAAAATGTAAACCAAATTAAGATAAAATAAAGTACCCAAATCGAAGTTCTTATAAAACTGAATTTTTATTGCATGGCCTCCTCGAGTCCATCCGGCTCCTCATCCGCGATCTATGAATCACCTGAAAAGATAAGGGAGAAGGTGAGTCACCAAGACTCAGTGCATAAATCCTTCCCCCGGTTAATGCAACATTCTTACACAATTTATAACCAAGCAACATATATATATATATAATGCACCCAACCTAGCCATCCATAACTCCTTTTCTACCCCGTGTGGTACCAAACCACTGGTGGTGCCAAACCACTGGTGACCCAAAGTCACGATATCCAATAATGTGGTGCCAAACCACTGGTGACCCAAAGTCACGAATAATCAAGTTGTGGGGCCAACCCACGTGTGATACCAAATCACTGGCGACGATCCTAATACATCAAAAGTGGGGCCAACCCACGGTGGTACTAAGCCACTGGGATGAGTCGCTATGAGGTGCCAAGCCTCTGGTGTCCCAAAGACACAAAATATCAATGATCCAGGTGTGGGGCCAACCCACGTGTGATACCAAATCACTGGCGACAATCCCAATACATCAAATGTGGGGCAACCCACGGTGGTGCGAAACCACTGGGACGAGTCGCTATGAGGTGCCAAACCTCTGGTGTCCCAAAGACACGAAATAATATTGTGGTACCAAACCACTGGAGGTGCCAAACCTCTGGTGTCCCAAAGACACGGATATCAAATCCTTCCCCCTCCTCTCATATCACCCATACCAATGCAACATTTAAACAAATCATGCCATCATGCTCTAATATGAACATATAACAAATATATCATAGATCATGATATTAAACAACATATATCAACATCATATCGAAACGGACTTACCCGAATCCTTGCGCATAACCATCAAAGTATCATATCAAGATCTCACAGTTTTCGGCTTTAATAACATGATTAGTATATTTATGTATATATATTACCGAGTTATAAAGTGTGTAAGATACACACCTGATAATAGTAATAACTAAACTTTCCAGTTCGTCGATACCCTCGGAATCTCGAACAACAACTATATGCGATTTCTCTCCGATTGATGGTTCATAACCCGATGAAGAACCACGAACAAACAATGGCTCGAGGGTACGCACGACTTCAAATAATTGATTTTCGCCGGCAAAAGGTCCACATCTCGGTGGAAAGTCTCGGACTCCTGACACAGCCCTTCGTTTGAAATTTGAGGGTATAGCAAAACCACCCCCTCTTCTAAACACTATTTACTGCTCTTTTCGAACCCATTCTTGATTGCCCCAAAATTAACGTTCACGGAAAAAAATAATAATAGTCGAGCGATAGAGTTCCCTAAAACGTAATCAATTAGTAGTCCATCTAAAACGATATATAACAAGTAATATAAAAACCTTACCACTTGACTTACCAACTTCGATTGCTAGAGAAATAGGATTAAATCGATTGCTTCCGTGATCCCGAAAGGCCTAAAAGAAATAGGTTCCTATGGTTAAAACCTTACTAACAAATGCCCAAAATTTGGCTTTTGTCCACAAGAGAGACAACATAGAAAAGAGAGAAAGAAGAAAGGAGATTCGGCCAAGACACATACCTATCTTCCAAAATCGATTATAGATGAACCCAAAGATTATCTATCCTTGATGATATTCGGCCAAGACAAAACAAAAGGAAATGGGAAGTTTCGGCTATGGTTTTGAAAGAAGAAGGCAATTGATTTGTGGCTAAAAAGAAATGAAGTACATGAGTAGCAAAGAAAATAAAAATAAGAGAGAGAGGATTCGGCTTTAGCAACAATGGAAGAAAAGAAAAGAGAATTTGGGGAAGAAAAAAGTTCGGCCAAAAGAAAGTAAAAGAAGGTTTGTAAGTGTTAACAAATATGAGAAAAAAAGAAAAGAAAGATGAAAACAAAAGATGTTCTTTTCGGTTACAAATAATTAAAAGATGAGAGGGAGGTTCCAAATGAGTTCCGGCCAAATGCCTAAGAGGAAAAAATCAACAACACCTAAGGACATTCGGCTATAATTGAATAAAAACCACAACTTAAACACCCTTACCGAAATGGATCGAAATCTCGAGACCCCTTTTATCCCACTGTCGATTTGCCCCTTGCTTGTCTAAATCCCGAAAATATGCCACTTGCCCTTGGAGATGTCGAAATCCCTACATGGCTATGCTAGACTCGATTCTAACATTTAATGAATCCAAAACAAATGACTTTCGGCCTAATACCACACTTCTCTTACCTTGTATATTCGAACCCCAGATGATCTCCCCCTAATCGCCAACTACAATAGAATCCCGAAATCCCCCTTCAAGGTTTCGGCCATAACAGAGAAATGGAGTTAGACCCTTAACTTTCGGCAATCAAAAGAGATAGAAGAAAAACGATTAGAAGAGAACTCTTACCCACTATTGAGAATCGATTGGAGCAGATTTCAGTCAATGGTGCTTTCGGCTTTGAAGAAAAGAAGAGAAGAAAAGAAGTGGTGGAGAGGTTCAACAGAGGTTCGGCTAACACAAGAAATATTTCGGCTTTTGAAAGTGAATAGCAAAAGGGAAGAAAAGAAAAAGAGTAGGTACTCACAATTTCGGCTTTGGGTCAATTGAAGAGGAAACAAGTTGAATGAGATGAGAGAAACAAATTTCAGCGCAAAGAAAACTAAGGAAGAAAAGAAATATCAAAAGATGATCACTCCCCTTGTATGACCGAATTATGTCCCCTCTAAAGACCCACATTTGGCCAACTCCCTTCCCCCTATCTAATCCCTTATTTATCTCCTATTTTTCCTCCTTACCACTCATTTAAACAATTTGATTTAGTCAACACTTATCACTCCTCTCTAGCCGAATTTTAAAATAAAATTTGACCAAGTCTTAATCCTTATCTCCTCAGACCCCTTGTGCCGTCCACCTCTGCTCTTCCTTGCTGCAAAATAAAACTCCAAATGCTTCCCTTGCTGCTCGAACCTAGGCCCCCATCCTTTGCTTGTGGCGTCACCTTCCAAGGCCCTAAGTGGCGCCTCCTTGCCACTTTACCCAGGCTTCTCTTGTGTCTAAAACCCCACACAACTTCTCTTAAGGCCTCACTTGCCTAGCTTCCCTTTAAGACTTAAACATCCATTATTTTTTCTAAGTCATCTACCTATATTCCAAGGTTCCCGAAACCCCCAAAACACACACAAACCACACAAGAGCACATTACCACATACATTCAAGTTAAAACGCATAACCCCTAGATCTCGGATATTACAGTTCTACCCCCGTTAAAAATAATTTCGACCTCGAAATTGCCAACTAACTAACAGTCGTACATCCTAACTCACCACACTACGCTACTGCTGCACACTCTGATCTTAATAAAACTAATATACTTTCTAACTAAATCTTGGAACCCTTCGTCATCATCTTCCTAGGTACAGTCTCCAAGTTCACACTCAAGGTTCTAGATACTTTACTAGCAATATAAGAATGAGTTGACCCGATGCCTATTAAAGCTGTAAAGGGTAATCCAGCAATAAGAAACGTACCCGTGATCACATCTGGCGCATCACCCTCCTCGTGACGTCTGGCTACATAAACCAATCCTGGCTGTCTCGCATCTGAACCCCCAGCACCTCGGCCTGGTGTTCCACGACCTCGGCCGAAATCATTCCCTCCATGGTTCGGACCACGACCCCTCGTCGCCTGCTGACCACCTCTGCCCGGCTGCACATATCCCTGACCTACTGTCCGAGCCCTATTCGGATCCTGAGGACAATCTTTAACCAAATGAGACTTAGACTTACACCTAAAACATTCCCGATCCCGTCCCCAGCACTCACCAACATGAAACCTTCCACATCGAGCACACGGACGGTCCCGATTTCCAGCAGCTGGCATAAAAACACGAGCAGAATTTTCAACCCTCGGTCTTTTCTAAAAACCCCCAGAAGACGCTGACAGCTCAAAACTCCTTTTACTCTGGTTCCTATCCCTATCTCTATTCTGCCTCTCGGTCCTCCTGACTTCCTCAGCTATCCGAGCTTTCTCCACTAGAATGGCGAAGTCCCTTTCTTGCTGCGGAGCAATCAAAACCCGCAGCTCATCCCGCAGCCCATCTTCAAATCTGACGCATCTCTCATAATTGGTAGCCACGATGCCCCGAGCATACCGGCTCAATCGCAGAAATTCCACCTCGTACTCTGCTATTGACTTGACACCTTGCACCAAATTCAGAAACACTTTCCTCTGCGCATCCATGTAACTAGCTCTGACATACTTTCCTTCAAACTTCACCTTAAAGTAACCCCAGTCTACTCGGTCTGCAGGGGTACCCTCTCTGACTGTGGGTCACCATTGGTAAGCTTCATCCCGGAGCAACGAAACAGCACCTTTAAGCTTTTCCTCAGCAGTGCAGTCCAAATCATCCATGATTCTTTTGACTGCCTCCAACCAGTACTCCGCCACGTTCGGAGCTACCCCAGACACCCCTCTGAATACCTCAGCTCCATTTGCTCTAAGTCTCTCAGATACTGATTTCCGAGCCCCATTGCCCACATTAGCTCCTGTGACTCATTCTAACACCCGCAGCATAACCTGCGAGACTGCGTCATCTCCACCCGTCTGATCCTGATCCTCCGCGCCCACCGTTGGCGGCGGCGGTACATCATTTTCTGATCCATGGCCAGACCCCACTGGTTCAGACACTGTCATTCTGCCCCTACCATGTTCACGTGTATTGCGACCACGTCCCCTAGAATTCATGTCTACTATCGCGATTTAATCTGATTTAGGAAATTTTATGCATTAGTTATTTGTTTCACTGATTACCCGCGAACAATTTTATGTAAAGAAGTTTTAGTAGTAGTTCTTTCGATCATCCAAAGTTTTCATCTCAAGTTTACTACTCTAATTCAGAGAGTCACATTCATTCATCAACAACATTCACTACACCACTTTGGGCATTTTGTCCATTCCCAACCCAGTGGTATTTTAGTAATAAATCAGGGTTAATTAAAAAAAAATCTTTATAAATCAAAGGCATTCTGGAGTTTTCAAAACTCGAGGTTATTTTGAAAATTTTTCAAAATCAAAGGTATTGCGGAAATTTCAGAAATCGGGGTTATTTCGTTAATTTTGTAAATCAAGGGTAATTTAGTAATTTTTTTTCTTTTTCAAACCGGGATATTTTGGTCATTTTCAAATCTTAAAGTAGTTTTTACAAAATAGTGTAGCTGGTCCCTTTCGGGTTTTAATTATCGGGTTAAGCCGGTGAATAGGTCCTCTTGGTTAGGGTGAACCGTCACTACGTACCAGGTAGGATTCGAGTGAAGAGGAGGTGAGTCACTAGGACTGCTTAAATACCAAGCTCCCACTGAATCCATTCCTAGACATGCGCACAACTGTTGCTACACCCTAACTCGGTGACTTACTCACATGTTTGTTTGGTTGCACTTAAGTCTTACGTATTTTGTGTTGGAGTAAACTAGTCCTAGGGTTCAATATCTCCTAATCTACTAATCTACGATCTCATATTGCCCATAAAGTTTCACATACCAATCACTTCAGTAGTTAGGGTACTTACCTGGTGGACTTCGGGCCGGGGATACAGGTGCCATGCCAGAATAAACCTGAAATAGTTCATGGAAGTCTATGTTTTTGAAAAGCCCATCTTTGAAAAAATGTTTTTGGGCCCAAAACCCTCAAAGCCGAGTTTTGAACCGGGCTCTGATACCAATTTGTAACACCCCAAACCCGGCCCAAACACCGCGGCCGAATTTAGAATACTACTGAGGAAAAAGTTTGAAAAGATTTCGACATAAAGGTGAAAACTTAATAATTTTCCGTCATTTGTAAAACATGGTATATTTAAAATTCTAAGTAAAACTAAGTCGTTACAAATTCCCATATTTAAAACTTTAATATGAGTCTTTACGATATGAATTGTTTGAAAGAAAGCATTCCCAGTTATTAGCTCGATAACTAATCCAACTTAGACATAATAAAATCCAAAATACTTTAAGTGGCCTTATCACAATAATGATTTACCCAAAAGTACTGAAAATATAAAATGCATAAAACAAATAAAACATCTCCTGCATGGCCACCTCGTATCCGTTCAAGCCCGATCCAAGAATCATTTATCACCTGCATTGTTTTTGGAAAAAATAGGCTGAGTCAAACCGAATCAGTGTATAATTATTTCACATGTCTCCACATATGGGCTTGGCCCACATCCACACAGCCCACATACATAATTATGCAAAATGAATCCCAGCCCAACCTAGTGTCCATTCGCTACACACCCTCGTACCTACCGCACACACTAGGGGATTACTAAATCACCCTCCAACCGCTACACACCTCCTTGGCAGACCTGCTACCCAAGGCCGTGGCTTAGCCACCGATCACCTAAGTGACCCCACATATCTGTATCCACGAGGTGACT
The DNA here is from genome assembly GCA_005393395.2 of Gossypium australe. Lineage (NCBI taxonomy): Eukaryota > Viridiplantae > Streptophyta > Magnoliopsida > Malvales > Malvaceae > Gossypium > Gossypium australe. Next base: position 42,728,105 of record CM016620.1, on the reverse strand, counting down.
CAAGGTCATCCTCAATCCACGGTGATGCACATAGCTATCATCCGCCCACGATGTGGCACGTAGCCAACACCCCACCTTGATGAAGCACATAGCCAACATCAAGCGACAATGTAGCTCAAGGCTAACATCATCCACGTACATAAATATGTACACCCTGTCCTTCTGTAATCATATCCCAAGCCCCATGTATGTACATGTATCATGACAATTAGAAACATCATTTTAATCACTGACCTGGTTAACCGATTACCCACCATGGGTAGCCACCATCTTAGTCATTATTTCCGGCTACCATACACATCATATATATATTTATTTAAATAAATGCAAACAACAGGAGAACTGTGCGATAACTACACACCTGATAACTCGAAGAATCACACTCTCAATATCGATGCTATCTCTAACCGAAACTATAGCTATCTGCCTATGCTCCTGTTCTGACGCTGGCCCACACCCCGGTGGCCAATCCCATACCGCATAGACCGATCGCTTCTTAAACTTAGGAGTAGGGACTACCCCTTTCTCTCCTTGACTGGTACCCGCATCCATTGAATCAATACTTAATCAGAAAACTCGGTTAACTAACTTGCGAGATCTTAATTGAATAAAAACCACAACTTAAACACCTTTACCGAAATGGATCAAAATCCTGAGACCCCTTTTATCCCACTGTCGATTTGCCCCTTGCTTGTCTAAATCCCGAATATATGCCACTTGCCCTTGGAGATGTCGAAATCCCTACATGGCTATGCTAGACTCGATTCTAACATTTAATGAATCCAAAACAAATGACTTTCGGCCTAATACCACACTTCTCTTACCTTGTATATTCGAACCCCGGATGATCTCCCCCTAATCGCCAACTATAATAGAATCCCGAAATCCCCCTTCAAGGTTTCGGCCATAACAGAGAAATGGAGTTAGACCCTTAACTTTCGGCAATCAAAAGAGATAGAAGAAAAACGATTAGAAGAGAACTCTTACCACTATTGAGAATCGATTGGAGCAGATTTCAGTCAATGGTGCTTTTGACTTTGAAGAAAAGAAGAGAAGAAAAGAAGTGGTGGAGAGGTTCAACAGAGGTTCGGCTAACACAAGAAATATTTCGGCTTTTGAAAGTGAATAGCAAAAGGGAAGAAAAGAAAAAGAGTAGGTACTCACAATTTCGGCTTTGGGTCAATTGAAGAGGAAACAAGTTGAATGAGATGAGAGAAACAAATTTCGGCACAAAGAAAACTAAGGAAGAAAAGAAATATTAAAAGATGATCACTCCCCTTGTATGACCGAATTATGTCCCCTCTAAAGACCCACATTCGGCCAACTCTCTTCCCCCTATCTAATCCCTTATTTCTCTCCTATTTTTCCTCCTTACCACTCATTTAAACAATTTGATTTAGTCAACACTTATCACTCCTCTCTAGCCGAATTTTAAAATAAAATTTGACCCAGTCTTAATCCTTATCTCCTCAGACCCCTTGTGCCGTCCACCTCTGCTCTTCCTTGCTGCAAAATAAAACTCCAAATGCTTCTCTTGCTGCTCGAACCTAAGCCCCCATCCTTTGCTTGTGGCGTCACCTTTCAAGGCCCTAAGTGGCGCCTCCTTGCCACTTTACCCAGGCTTCTCTTGTGTCTAAAACCCCACACAACTTCTCTTAAGGCCTCACTTGCCTAGCTTCCCTTTAAGACTTAAACATCTATTATTTTTTCTAAGTCATCTACCTATATTCCAAGGTTCCCGAAACCCCCAAAACACACACAAACCACACAAGAGCACATTACCACATACATTCAAGTTAAAACGCATAACCCCTAGATCCCGGATATTACAGTGATTATAATAGTTTTATAATAAGGTTAGTTTTGGAATTTTATTATTAATGATGAATTAAATAAAACAAAACATAAAACTATTCTTATCATCATCATCTTGGCCGAATGAAGCATGAAGAAAGGCTAATTTAGGGTTGAAACATTAAGCTACTTCAAGTTTCAATTATCAAGACAAGCAAGGATTGAATCTAGATCGGGGAAAAGGAAAGGTTGACGATTAGCCGATATTTGTTATCCGAGCGATACGAGGTAAGTCCGTATAATTAGAATCGAACTTTTAAATACTTGTAATTATTTGAAATGAATGTATGTAATTGAGTAAATGATCTATGTCGAAACCCTTTTCTAGTTGATTTAAAAAAAACGGGGGTCGACTTTTAAAAAACAAAAACGGGAGTTGCCACCAATTCCTTTTTACTTAGGTGTTATTGGATCACCTTATAAAATGTTTTATTTCAAAACATTGATTTTGGTCCATGAAATACAAGAAAACAGGTTCGGGAGTCGGTTACGTACGAGGAAGGATTTGCACCCTCGTAACGCCAAAATTTGGTACCTAATTGATATCTCATGTCCTAATGTCGAAATGTTAAAAAATCTAAAATACGATCCTTTTATTTGAGAGAAAGCCAAGACTTATTTATCTGTTATACCCAATAAGTTAGGATGCAACATCTCATGACTTTGAAACTAGGTTCGTCTTTATTTGTAGAAAATTCTTACTTCGAGATAGAAAACATCATATCCAGTAAGTTAGAATACAATGTTTTGAATTCCCAAAAATAAATTTTGATTTGAAATTTATAAGTTTCAATTTTGAAAGAAAAGGGATACTTAATATTTTAAGTTCAACGAGAAAAATCGAAACTGTAACATCCTGAAAGTGGGCCTATGCATTTTTGCTTAATTTTATGAAATAGCATGTTTATTGTGATATTGATGTGTTGTGTGCATTTTTAGAACCTTGGAAATGTAAGGAAATGTCCTGGAAATGTAAGGAAATGCTTTAGAAATGTTAAGTTTCAAAAGAGGAAAGTGAACATTTCTGGAAACTTGGAAATGTAAGAAATGTTAAGTTCAAAAGAGGAAAGTGAACATTTCTGGAAACTTGGAAATGTAAGGAAATGTTAAGTTTAAAGGAGCCAACGAAATTTTTGGAAACTTGGAAATGTAAAGAAATGTCACGTTTTAAGGTTTAAAAAGAGGAAATTAAGGCAAGGTGGCCTTAAGAAAATTAGTAGGAGGAATTTGACACACAATCAGGCTTGGAAAAGTGGCCTGAAGATGTCACTTAAGGCCCAGGTGGGTGACGCCACAAGCAGGTATTTGGGCCAGGGTTCGAGTCACTTGGGAAGCAAATAAAAGAAGTTTTATTTTTGCTTCCAGAAGCAGAGAGGTGGACGGCATTAAGGCTCTTAAAAGAGGAGTTTTATTCTCTTTAAATTTCGGCTAAATAGGGGATAAATAAGGGATTTATTTATCATTATTTTTAAGAGTTAATAGTTGGATTAAATTCTTTTTATAAAGTGATAATTCAAGGGATAAAGCTATCAAAATAGAAGAGTGGTGGCCAAGTAAGGGACTCTAGCCTAGTAATTTCGGCTATAAAAGAGAGAGAAAGGCTATTCTTCATTCATACTTTTCTCTTCAAGAAAACCTCTGCCGAAATTCTCTAAAGTTTCTCCTCTTTTCTCTGCAGAATTCTCTCTGCCATTATTCTCTTTTTCTCTTTTCTTTTCTTCTTCTATTACAAACACAATCAAAAGCCGAAGATGCCAATAGCCCTAGCCGATTTCTCACTAAGCCTCAAGAGCCAAAATTGTTATCCACATCAAAGCCATAGCCGAATACTGCTAAGGGTTCAAGCAAGAGTTCCATCAAATTCTTCTGTAAGGGTAAGATTAGGTTAGATTCTCATTCTATTTCTTTTAAGGCTGTCGAAATTAAGATTCTAATACCCTTAATATCTTGTTGCCGAAACTTTGAAGAGATCTTTCGGGATTTACTAAGTGTTGACTACAAGGAAGGAGAAGTTCTTTTCCTGAAGGTACACCATAGGCCGCGTGTTCCCTAGTTATTCGGTGAGTTTCGGGATTTAAAATCCACAAGGTAAGTGTCTATAGCATTCGGCCAAGGCTTATTTTGATATCTAGATCTATTTCATAATTGTTTAAAAAGCCGAAACTAACCTGGGATGTGATTTAATGCCGAATATAAGAAGGAATACAACAAAGTTTCGGGACTTGATTCTTAAGTCAATCGGCAACAAGGTAAGTTTTAGTGTACTAATCCTACTAGGATTTGGATTTATGGCCGAATGGCTCTTTACTAAGTATTAAATGATTGATTAAATGTAGAGATCTAAGATCTAAGGCATTAGATCAAGCTTTTCGGGATTTGGATTGGAAACCTTAAGCGAATCAGGTGTGTACCCCACACTATTTCATACTACCCTATATGGCTAAGTTTAATTAATATATGTGGTATTAAGATTATGAAAGTAGCTAAGGTACCATGTTATGGTACAAAGTACCCAGGTACGTTTCCTACTCTTACTAGGATTATGAAATATGTTAATTGTAACATGAGAATAAGAATAAGAATGTGAACTCTGGCATATTTATGCATATTACTATTATATAGGGCAGATGGGTTTTATTTTGAAGGGGAAGTGAATGTGGTGACCTAAGACCACGAACACGGTGACCTAAGACCGTGATATCTGAATGTGGTGACCTAAGACCACAGTAATCTGTGGTGACCTAAGACCACAGTAATCTGAACGTGGTGACCTAAGACCACGAATGCGGTGACCTAAGACCGCGATATGGAGTGTAGCGGAAGGAGGGTCGACTTAGTAGTCCCCACGGTGTACAGGTTGGTACGGGGGAGTGTAGCGGATGGCTTAATAGGTTTGGGTTTTGGGAATGCATCATAACTTGTATGCTATGATATGAATGTGTAATAATTGTTATGCCTGATTCGATTATGATTTAGTGTTGTGTACACATTGAGTCTGTTTGACTCCCCCCGTTGGGGAACTTTTTCTTCGAGGTGATGATCAGTAATGGACCGGGTCGGCAGGAACTTAAAGGTGGCCATTTACGATTTGGACGTTTATTTTATTTTAAGTATTTTAAGTTTATTTTGGGAATTATTTGATGCAATAAGGCCATAAGGCCATAGTTGAACTACTTTATTTTTCTTTCTTTTATTTATTATGTTACGAATTTTTAATGGTTATAAGATTAAGTAAATTTGGTTTAAAATAGACTTTAAATATTTTGTCACCTGAAATAAATGGGTTTTCAATATAAAATCGAATTCGTTTTCAACTCAAGCCCAACCCAAACAAAATTTCTTTCTAAACACACAAGTTTTTCCTAAGTAATAAAAGAGTTTTGAATTGGTTTACATCGAGGAACATACCAGATCCGGTCACGGCTCGTGGGCCGGGTTTGGGGTGTTTCAGAAACCCAGTGAGTTAGGGCACAATTTTTCTCGAAGCCCCAAATATTATGTATCACCATATTTTAGAAAGACTTTGAATAAAAATGCGACAATTTTAGTAAAATGTATTTCTTATAAAAAAAATGATTCGAATAAAATATTGTATCAATGCATTACAAAACATAAATTCCAGTAATTCACCATAATTACAAGTTTAACGATTATTATAGACAATTAACGAAATAATAATATAAGGTAACGAATGATATAAATAATAGAAATAACTACACTAAAGCAATAATAAAATAATAAATAAGTAAAAGAGCATGGACAAATAAAATATATATAAAGCAATAAATAACAAAATAATAAAAAGAAAACTACTAAATAAATATGAAAACTCTTCATGCAAGATTAAATGTAAAATGAGTGACATATATATCAAATAATAAATGAATATTGCAAATGAAAAATATAAAAACGACATGGCAAAATCTAAAAATGATATATATATTCTTGAGAAAATAAAAAAAATATTTTTTTAAATAAATAAATGATATATAACTTTAAATAAAAAACATATTTATAATACAATAATCTAATACATATATGCATAAAGACTACATATTTAAGAATAAACAATATAAACAATATCATACAAAATAAAATATATTAAACGTTATATATAATAATAATATATAATAAAATAAAAGTGTAAAATAATAATTAATGTGCCAATTTTAAAATGATATATGATATATGAATAATATTGAATTTAAGAAAATAACCTAATATAAATAATAAATAGTAATAATTTAATAAAATAATACATATTTAAAATAAACATTACAAACAAAAAGAAAAAGCTCTATATTATTAATAAGTTAATGTAAATAACATATATTATACAAATTTTAAAGTTTAAAATAATACAGAATTTTTAATAAAATAATTAGATATAATGCTAAAATAATTTAAAAATAGAATAAAATAAAAAATAAAGAAACAGGGAGTAAATAGAAATAAAAGCAAATGCAAAAGGGCTAAATTGAAACATGCGTCACACTATAGGGACTTATTAGGCAATTACGCCTTATCTCCTAAACGACGTTGTTCTAATATTAGCCTTTGAATGCCTGAGGGACCAAATTGAAACAGCAACAAAATTTTGAGGCCGAATTAAAAAATAAAAAATAATTAAATTGAACTAAATGAAATTGCGAAAGGACCAAAGAGGCAAATTTCCCTTTTATGAAAAACGTGCGGATCCTCCCTAGGTTTCGGGTCAACGCGCGGGTCCTAGCCCTGAATGACGTCGTTTTATGCTTATTAGCTTATGCAAAAACGGCGCCGTTTCTTTCTTGCTATATAAGTTAAAAGTTTGCCAAAAAATCATTTTAACATCTTTAAAAAAAAAAAAAAAAACTAAACGAGAGCTTCGAAATCCTCTCCTCTCTTCGGCCTAAGGCCTGACTCCAGCCTAGGCTCCGATGACGGGCCGTCGCATGAGCCACCACACGCGCCACCGTATATGGTGGCCGAAGGCCAACAACCTTACTTTTTGAATGCGAATTGAAAGGTACTCCTTTTTTTATTATTTTTTAAACAATATTTATATATAAAAATGCATAGATCGAAAAGAAAATAAAAAAATTAAACGAAATAGAATAATATAAAGTCACCTTTTGTTGTTTTTGATTGATTGTGTATAAATCACTATTTTTTTTTTGTATATTTGTATGTATCTGTGCCTTTTACAGATTTCTTTGGGGTTATTTATAACCCAAAGATGGAATCGGAAAATAAATACAAAATCTTGCTGCCATTTTTCTTTCCATTTTGCTGTCGTATTCTTTCCTTTTTTTAGGTCAATGGCGAGGAATCAGGCGACGGCGATGGAGCGTTGTCCGTGCGCCGATTGTGGCGTGATTGAGGGGCTGGTGCTGGGGCTTGCAGCGCTAAGGTTTCCTAGGGTTTCAGAAACCTTTGGTTTCTGATTTGAAGTTGGGCCCTTTTGGGCCGTGTAGGTTGGGTTAGGGTAGTCTATTTTTGGCTTGAGCTACTGTAATAGATTGAGTCTGAGGGTGTAATTGGGCTCGGGGTGTAATTTGGGTCTGTACTAGACTGTAAAAACAAACTTGGACATTTATTTTTTTATTTGATTTTTGTTTTGCTTTTGTTAGTTTAGGCCCGGGCAATAATGGGCTATTACAGCTGCCCCTCTTTGCTCATTGTCGTGTAACGAGAATAGAGCAAAGACGATAAAAGGACTCATTTTGCCCGGTCTTGTCAAATGGTTATATCTTCAGGGAGATAGGCTAGGATCTTCAATCTGCTTCACTGCAACTTCAAGAAGGCAAGATCTGCTATCTTCCATCTGTTCCACTGCAATTTCAGGGAGGTCAGACTAGTATCTTCGATCTGCTTCACTGCAACTTCAAGAACGCCAGATCTGCTATTTTAATCTGCTCCACTGCAACTTCAGGGAGGTCAGACAAGTAGCTTCGACCCGCTCCACTGCAATCTCAGGAAGGCAAGGTCTGTTGTCTTTTAGCCTGCTCTATTGTAGATGTAACATCCCAAAATTTGGAATTTTAATTGTTGCATTATTGCTTGTGATAAGCTAGTTAAAAATATTATTGTGCATGTTTAGGGGTTATGAGAAGGCTCAGGGTCTATTTGGGCCCAAGTAAAAATTTTTTGTTTTAGCACTTTAAGGAGATATAGTAAGTGACCTCAATGCTTAAGGAAATAAATGAGTAAATTGCTATCATAAATGAGCAATTAGTAAAGAGGTTATGGCATCAAGTGAAGGACTTTGAGGGAGGAGGTTCAAATCCCATAGTGTGCAAATTTTGACTATTATTTTTGTATACTTTCCCTAAGTGTCGGCCAATATGTATATATGGCAAGGTGGACTTTTTGTTTTTGGCAAGGTGGCTAAGGAAATAAGGAAAGGTTGAGGTTGGGGAAAGAAATCAAAAGAAAAGACAAGTATGGGAGACATGTTGGCACAAAAAGAGGAAAGTGTTATGGAAAGATTGGTTGGCCAAATTTTTGACATTATTGGCATGTTATGGACGGTTTTGTTAGGGGGAGGGGATAGCTGAATTTCTCTTTTCATTTTAGAACATTTTGTTATTTTTTTGGTGCATGAGAGGTACACTTTTTACTCCTTGATCATTTGTGTTTTCTTTTCAAATCCATCTCTTTCTTTTTGTTTTGCTTTGGCCAAAATCTCCTAGCACATTTGTGCACTATTTTCCTTTTGTTTGGCCGAAACACTCACCTTTGCTCATCTCCCCTTTGATAGCCGAATCTACCCAAAGCACTTTTCTCCATTCATCCTTTTCTTTTGACCATTTCACCAATCTTTTTCCTTCTTCTTTAATCGACATCACTTGTGATCATATTTTCTTGTGTGATTTTCTCTATAGCCGAATCCAATATCATCATATTTCTTCACCATTTCGTTCCCTATCGTGTGGGAAAATCTCTTCTTAATCAAAACGGTAAGTGACCTTATATCTCTCTCTTCTCATTTCATTTTCTTTTTCTTTCTAACCAAATATGAATGTTCATCATTATTCGGTTAGTTTACTTTGTTTCTTATCGAAACATCACTCTCCTCATCACTCTTATGCTGTGACCAATACTTTATTCGTAGTGTTCTAAGTGAGTGGCCGTGTATCTTCCTAGCCTTAAGACGAACGGTGGAAATTGGATTCAGTCTCGATAAGGTAAAGAGTTACTTTTTGGATTATTTGATATCATTCTATATTCGATTGGTTGTTAACAGAATAGTGGTTGGACTAATTGATTGCATATTTTTGGGGACTAAAACGCTCGATCTATCCACTCGTTGGTTTTATGGAAATAGTGGTAAGCCGACCCTTTTTTTTTAGTAAATTGTTTCATATCAAAGTATTATAAGTTTTGACTAAGATTTGTTTTCAATGGAGACAAGCAATATCGAATCGAAAGGGATAGTGATTGAAGATTGCAAAAGGAACAGATTTGCGATCCTTACTCCTAAGTTTAAGCGAAGGGCAGTATCGACGACTTGGGACTTTCCACCGGGTTGTGGACCATCATTCGGTGAGAATCGACTATTCGAGGTCGTTCACAATTTTGAGGCATCGTGGTTTGGGATTTTCCACCGGGTTGTGGACCGTCATTGTAACATCCCGAAATTGGGCCTAGTAAGATTGGGCCCAATAGGCCTTGGGCGTAGGAATGTTTAAAATTTTTGAGAACAAGAGAATGACATTATTTCAAGTTGGACTTATTAGGAAGGTGATTTTAGAAAGTTTCGGGGTTCTATGAAGTTTCGGGTTCAAGTTGGGCCTTAGTAAAATTTTGTGTTTAAGCCTATTAAGGAGAGATAGTAAGTGGCATCAAGGCTTATGGAAATAAAAGAGTAAATTTCTAGTATAAGTGAGCAATTAGTAAAGAGGTTATGGCGCCACATGAAGTACCTTGAGGGAAGAGGTTCAAATCCCATTGTGTGCAAATTTTGACTATTATTTTTGCACTCTTTCATTAAGTGTCAGCCAAGCATGTAAATATGGCAAGGTGGACTTTTTATTTTTGGCAAGAGGGCTAAGGAAAATAGGAAAGGATGAAGGTGCGGAAAGAAATCAAAGAAAAGGGGAAAGTAAGAGGAACAAGTGGCCTTTTTCAAGGGAAATGTTGTGGAAAGTGTGGGTGGCTAATTTTGACCATTTTGGTCATGTATGTGGACGGTTTTGTGTGTTAGGAGGGATAGCCGAATTTTTCTTGGTGTTTTGGTAAAGTTTTAGTGTTGTTTTGGCCAAGATTTCCTTTATGCAACTTTTGTGACATTTTTCTCTTCTCTCCAAATTTCCTTTTTGCCGAATCTTCAACTTTGAGTGTGCATATTCTCTTCTTTTCTTTCTTCTTGTTGCCGAATGTACACCAACCATTGAGACCAAAATTTGTTCTTTCATCTTTCTTGAAAACCAAGCTAGTCAAACATATTTCTTCTTATTTCTTTTCTTTTTCACGAAATCCTTCAAGCATCTCTTTTGTCCTAATTATTTTTCACCATAGCCGAATATCAACATACAGTTTCCTCCATAACCAAACTTTCATCTTTTCTCTATTTCTTCTTCTCATCCATATTAACATCCATTTCTTGATCAATCGGTAAGTATTCTTCTCAAAATTTTATTTTCTTTCTCTTAATGCCGAATCTATGTTTTGGTTCGGGATGGTCATTTTGACCGAGACCATCACCTTGTTCTCTCTCAACAAGATCTTTTTCTTCATTGTAGTGATATAGTGGAAGGTCGAACATCATTCTAGCCTTAAATCGAACGGAGAAATTGAATCCAATATTAATAAGGTAAGGAGTTCTTATGGATTATTGATATTATTCCATATTCGATTGGTTGCTAACGGAGTAATAATTTGAAATAATCGACTATGTGTTTTAGGGACAAATCACTCGATATATTCTACCTTCGGACATAGTGGTAAGTGATTCAAGTGTAAGTGATACGAAATCTTTTGGAAATCCGAGGCTAACTTTTGGTTGGTATTGTTCTAGTTCAACGACGAGTGGTTCTTTAGGAAATCAAAATCAGGTGTGTAATCCCGTACCTTCCGTATACATATCTGAAATGGTGTGTAATCTCACACTTCTCTAAAAGTTTGTATGAAATGTTCTGTGAATCGGTTGAAATACAGAAGAAAACCAAAAAAACCGGCATCCGTGATCACTCGGACATGCGTATGATCGTAGTGGTAATCGTATTTTGTAATAAAACAGTTTCGGTTAGAAGCAGTGACGTGTTTTTGAAAAATCACGAAAAATAGGAGAAATGGAATTAGAAAGTGAATAAGATATCAAATTAAAGCTTACTGTGTCTATTTTAATATGGAAGAAACGAAGAAGGAAAAGGAATTTTATATTCTAAGATATCTTAATTTTAGTGAGACTGGTTCTGATTGACTTCGTGTTTCCCTGATCTGTCTTGGAAAAATCATATAAACTTTTACAATGTGAATTATGGGTTATAATTTATATTTATGGATTCCTTAGTGAGCCTATTTTCATTAGAAACAAGTGGGAGCAATATATGAAAACCGTACAGTGAGATATTTGAAATTAAGTTAAGAGAGATCAGAATCATTGGATAGTGAAACAAGGGAAACTTAAAGGAATAAACTGTACTAAATGGTTAAGCAAAAAGTTCTGGAAAAATTGTAGTAAGAAGATATATGAGTCTAGTTTCAAGTAAAATTTACGGATTTAGATTTCGAGATTCCTAACTCAAGTTATAGTCAATTTAGTCAGTACGACGCAGATGGACAATTTTAAATTGTTATGCCCAAATTAGTAGTTAAGTCTGGATTGCGAAATTACCGAATTACCCTTAGTGGGTAAATTACCAAATTACAAAATTTCCCTTACGGGCCGAATCATGGAAATGCCCCTAAAGGGCCGAAATACGAAATTGCTTATGGGCCAAATGGACATATTGATTAATGGGCCAATCTGATATTTTGCAAAGTGGGCCAATCTGATATTTTGCTAAATGGGCCAGATATGATATTTTGCTTAATGGGCCTTTTTGATTAATTGAGATAATGGGCCATAATTTTGTAATAAATATCCGAATAATTTCCTGTTGTTATATTGTCATATGTTATGCATTATATACATGATTTTGCATGGGATGGGATAATATTGAAGAGAAGTTCTGGTGGCTCTGCCACAAATTTGTATATTGGCAACGCCACATAAATTCTGTTACTTTGGTGGCTTGTCCACAACTAAATTTGCTATAAATGGCTTAATGCCTGTGTTTGGTGTGTTGGCGGGGTGGGTTGACTGATGATCACCCACAGGTGCGTTGGTTGGTACGGGTGGTGTGTAGCGGATGGATTATTAGGATTGGTTTGGGAATTGCATGTCATACACATGTTATATTTGATACATTATTGTTATTGTAAATGGGCTTAGGCCCAAAATATTGCTAAATGGGTTCCGGCCCAATGGATAACGATAAGGAGATTTCACACTGAGTTCTTGTAACTCACCCCCTTTCTCTTAACCCTTGTATGTAATGCTTGATGATATGGACTTGGGCTATGGATGACTCAAGGGAGGCCATACTTCAGAAATGGTTTATTTGGACTTTAGACTTCTTTTTCGTTTATTTTATTTCTTTACTATTTTGGGTTAAATGTTGTAATAAGGCCTCTGGACTATTTTTATTTTGCTTTATGGTTGGGATGTTTTTATTATTTTTCTTAAATTGTTTAAAAAGGGAATTTTTTGAAAACTTAAATAATGGTTTCCAAAATCGAATAACAAATAAATTTTCAAAATAAACTTTTACAAATATTTTTAACACGGATATTTTCTCTCGAACTATTAACGCTATTTTCAAAAGACTCGAATTCTCTTTCGAATTTTCAACGTCGTTTTCAAAAGTCACGGTTTTGTAAGATCATTAGTTCAAATTTATCGATTTATCAATCAAATCTTCGAGGATAGTAGTATTTTATCAAATCAAACTTGTTTTCTTGATTTTAACAAAGCAATATTTTTTTTAGTACGAATAAAAAGGGTTTAACATGTTTTGCTCGTGTGACATGCCAAATCTGCTCATAACGCATGGGCCGGGTTTGGGGTGTTACAGTAATTCGGGGAAATCGACAAATCGTGGTCATTCACGATTCCAAGGGTAAGCACCGTAGATCTTTCATTTTAGAATTTGATTACTAAAATCATGTATGCCGATTAATCGAGTGTTACGATATCTTAGGTGTCGACGAGCAAGAAGGCTTAGTGCTTACCGTAATCAGGTGTGTAATCTCACACCGTTTTCTGTGGATTTAAGATTATAATCACATTAGAAGTAAATTACTTGATTAAAATCATATTATGGTGAAACCGAGAAAACTTGCTTAAATCTCACTATTTTGACAAAATTGACAAAATCGGTTATAACATCGTGAAAATTACAAAAATGCCCCTAATGGGCCAAATCGATGCATATTGCCTTATGGCCGAATGGATATATTGATTAATGGGCCAATCTGATTTTATGGCTTGATGGGCCAATTTGATATTTTGCTAAAGGGGCCGATCTGATATTTTGCTAAATGGGCCAATCTGATATTTTGCTAAATGAGCCAATTTGATATTTTGCTAAATGGGCCAATCTGATATTTTACTAAATGGGCCGATTTGATATTTTGCTAAATGGGCCGATCTGATATTTTGCTAAATGAGCCGATCTGATATTTTGCTAAATGGGCCAATCTAAAACTTTGCTTAATGGGCCTATTTGATAAATTGTTATAATGGGCCGTACTTTTATAATGAATATCCGAATAAATTACTGTTGTTATAATCATGATTTGTTATGCATTATAAACATTATTTTGCATGGGATGGGATAATATTGAAGAGAAGTTCTGGTGGCTCTGCCACAAATCTGTATAGTGGCAATGCCACATATATTCTGTTATTCTGGTGGTTCATCCATAATTAAATTTGTTATAAATGGCTTAATGCCTACGATTGGTGTGTTGGCGGGGTGGGTTGACTTGATCCCCACAGGTGTGTTGGTTGGTATGGGTGGTGTGTAGCGGATGGAATATTAGGTTTGGTTTGGGAATTGCATTACATACACATGATATAATTGATACATTATTATTGAAAATGGGCTTAGGCCCAAATTATTGTTAAATGGGATTCAGGCCTAGTGGACAACGGTAAGGGGGTTATACACTAAGTTCTAGTAACTCACCCCGTTTTTCCTTATCCCTTTTCAGGTAATGATCAGTGATGGAGACTTGGGCCATGGATGACTCGGTGGAGACCATACTACAAAAACGGTTTAATTTGGAATTTGGATTTCTTTTAGTACATTTAATTACTTTACTATTTTGAGTTATGGTTGTAATAAGGCCTCTGGATTAATTTTTGTTTTGTTTTATGTTTGACAAATTTTTAATTTGCTCTATGTACTTCAAATTGGGATTTTTCTAAAAACTTAAATAAACATTTTCTAAAATGGATATACAAAAAAAAAGGGTTTCATAATAAACTTTCATAAATATATTTTTAACTCGGAAATTTTCTCTTTAAATTTTCATCAACACTTTTCAAAAAATATTTTCAAATTCTTTAAAATCTTCTCGAACTATTAACGATATTTTCAAAGTTACGGTCTATGAGATCTTACATCTCAAATTTATCAATTTATCAATCAATCTTTTATTCAATAATATATCTTCAAAATTTTGGAATTTGTTTTACTTAAATTTTTAAAAGGACTTAAAGTATATTTATTTCATGTGACATGTCAAAACTGGCCTTAACGCATAGGCCAGGTTTGGGGTGTTACAACAAACTCAGAGAGGCAGGGCTGATGTCTTTGATCTTCTTCCTACAACTTCAGGAATGCCAGATCTTGCTATATTAATCTGCTCCATTGCAAACTCAGGGAGACAAGGCTAATGTCTTTGATCTTCTTCCTGCAACTTTAAGAAGTAAGATCTATCGTCTTCAGTCTACTCCGCTGCAACTTCAGGGAGACAAGGCTAACGTCTTCGATCTTCTTCTTGCAACTTCAGGAAGGTAAGATCTGTCATCTTCATTCTGCTCCACTGCAAACTCAGGGAGACAAGATCTGATGTCTTCGATCTGCTTCCTGCAACTTTAGGAATGCCAAATCAGCTATCTTCAATTCGATCCACTGCAAACTCAGGGAGACAAGATCTAATGTCTTCGATCTGCTTCATGCAACTTCAGGAATGCCAGATCTGCTTTCTTCAGTTTGCTCTACTGCAACTTCAGGGTGGTCAAGCTGAGGTCTTTGATCTTCTTCCCGCAACTTCAGGAAGGTAAGATCTGTTGTCTTCAGTCTGCTCCACTGCAACTTCAGAGAGACAAGGCTGAAAGTGGCAATTTATCCTACTACATCGTCCTGTGACCTGTAGAATGGGTATATGCTTATGCTGAATGATTAGGAAGCCCTGATTGTTATGAGTCAAATGCTCCTAATTAGATGCACTATGGTATATGAATGCAGGAATGATATGAGTATGGTTCCTACTCGAGGTGTTATCACTCATTTATTCGTCAAGGTTTCATCTTCCTTCCCCTTGAAGTATCATTTTCTTGCTCAAATAATTTGCCCCATGGAAATTTTAGGCCCTGTTCCTCTTGAACCTTCGGGACACGGGGCGTATATCACCTTCAAACGTCCCACTAGGAATCGAAACTTTTCCAGCCTGTCCTTACTGCTAAGGATACAAGATTTGTTTCAACTCCAACTCATTCTTCCATAATTTAGGAGTTTTAAAATTTCCCCATCAACTTAGTCTGTCATGCCATTCTCCGAATGACCAGCTGACACTGCTTTCTTTCGTCACAACAACTCATTATTCTGTCTAATTACCAATTGGATAAAGAATTTAGAGAAATATTCTCCACCAAGATTCTTATTTCTCAAATATTTCCAATCTACGTACATGGAAATTCTAAACAATTGTCCTGTTTCGGTTTCTTGCTTTATCTAGAAATTTCCAAAGTAATATGTAGAACTTCTTTTGTGAAATTATTAGTTCATCAATCATTAATTCAATGCAATATGCTTATGAATAATGGGTAACAAATAAATTGATTTCAAAGAGAGTTAAATGAATTATCAAAAATACAAAGGAAATTAACAGGGAACATATCTTTGAGAAGAAAAAGAATCCAAAGATAGTAAAATGAATAGGACAAAGATCAGATGCCCTAGATATCACAGATTGGGCTTCTATATACAAACTTCATGAAGACTGCTTTGAGCTTAACATGTGTTTAGAAGACCCAAAGTACTTTGTTGATGCCTCGATATGCAACATACTTCCTTTCTTGTTGATTTGAGTATAGCAAGATCACTACATGTCCATTCAGAATTTCAGCCGCCCTTTTCGGGTTTTCAACTCAAAACCCCTTTGGTCTCAAGACGCCCTTTACAGGTTCTCGCCTTGGCCTCTCATCTTTTTTTTAGAGGTCTCAAAGCACCCTTTGCGGGTTTTCACCTTGGCCTCTTCTCCTCTTAAGTAAAATATTTTTTGACTGAATCTGAGTTCACAAGGTTGGATAAGCATTTCCCATCCATTTCGGTCAGAATTTGTAACACCCCAAACCTGGCCCATAAGTTTCGACAAGATCTGGTATGCTACGGGTTGTACATTGAAAACTTTTGCTTTGTTGGTTTTGGAAATCGTAAGTTAATTAGACAATATTTGAATAAATAAGTGACATTTGAAAAGAAACCCTTGTATTATTATTATTATCTCGTATAATTAAACCCTTGACATAATTTCATAAGTTGCAAATATTAAAAACTACTTAGGTGAATATAAACTATGGGCCTTATTACATAAATATTCCCAAAATTAAAAACGTGAAGAAAAACTGAAATAATCCATAAAAACAAAAACGTAATGGCCCCTCGAGTCTGTCTCGACTCCCATGTCCATGATCTACTTCTCATCTGAAAGAGTAGAGAAAAATGAAAGGGTGAGTCACCAAGACTCAGTGTATAAATCCCGGACACACTGACCTAAGGCCCACAAACACATTATGAACCCTGGCCCATACATAAAGCCAACAATCATAATTACATGAAAATAGGGAATGATGAATAGCCCAGCCCATCCTAGAATTCCATCCTCTACACACCAACCCGTACCAGCCATCACACCTTGGGGATTTCTACAATCAACCCGCCAACCGCTACACACCATATCGACAGCGTGCTGCCTGTCTTAAAGACCGATCACTGTGTGACCTATGTGGCAAAGCCACCGATCGCCATGCGACCTTAATAATACATCGTAGCATTTCGACAGCTGGGCTGCCTGTCATAAAGACCGATCACTATGTGACCTATGTGGCAAAGCCACCGATCGGTATGCGACCTTCTTCCCCTTCATCATATCTATCCCATCCCATGCATACATACATGCAAAATCAAACAATCTATTACCTAAGAGATTTTAGTTTATCGCATACATCGATACACATAGAGAGATTTCTATGATTACGTACCTAACATCCTTTGCCTACCCTTTCTGGGTAATACGACTATTCACACAGCCTATTTTCCGGCTCTTAGCCCACAACACATATATACACATACAGATTTAATAGTGTGTTAGAGATCCACACACCTGATTACTGTTAGAACGAGACTTTCTAAGTCAACGCTATCCGTAGTCGACACAACTGCTATCTGCCTAAGGTGTTGTTCAGAAGCTTGAAATCCCGAAAAGTGATATGAGATTCAGGGATTAGTGTTTTCGGCTTTTAGATCTAAGAGATCTACTTCAATTCTCGATGTCCCCCAACAAGAAAATACATAAAACCATTAAACCATTAGCTTTTCGGCTTTGTCTTCCACCGAAAGAGAACTTAAGGAATAACTAGGGTTGACATTCACCTTGCTAGAGAAAATTCGGCTACTCCCAGAGGGTTCCGGCTTTTTGCGAAAATCAGGAAGAGAATAAGATTCGAAGAAATCTATGGAGATTCATCTTTTAATGAAGAAATCGGCAGAAAGAAGAAAGAGAATTTCGGCAGACCAGAGGTAGGTTCGGCTTTAGCAAAGATCAGAAGAAAAGAATGTAGAAAAAAAAGATTGTAAGGTTTCGGCTTTTAGAAGAAAGAAGAGAAAAGAACAATGGAGTTTTAGCTTTTGAATCAAAATGAAGATGAGGGAATAGGGTTAGGAATTTCGGCTTTTACTCAGAAAAAAGAGAAAGAAAAGATGGAAACCCTAAATGCCAAAAAATAAAGAAGAGAACCCTCACCTGACTATTTAAAGTTTCGGCACTCCTACTAACCAAAAGCCGGAATTGCCCTCTTTTGACAACTAAAACCAGTTAATTAGCAAGGGAAATTTCGACACCCCTTAGCCATATCAAAAACCGATTTCTCCTCCCCCTCAGAGTTTGAAATTCAGCCACCACTTAGGCTTGCAGATAATTCCTATCTTTTCTCCTTTATCTTCCATATTATCAACTAAAATATCTACATTATCCCATTCACATAAATCCTCCTATTTTTGAGCCTTGTTGCCGTCCACTCCACCTAACCCTAATGCCGAAAATTAGCTAACTTAAATTAAAAAAATTGGGCTCCATGAAACTTAAATTTGGCCCCTTACTCCCTTGTGTGGCGTCACCTCCTTGCTCCCTAAGTGGCGCCACTGACCACTGGGCCACAAGCCCATTTTGATATTTCAAACACAGATACCACCTTTTAAACCCTATAGTGCCCAAACAAAAATTTAACTAAGGCCTTGACCACATCCTGAGCCCAATTTGGACCCCTAACAGTTAAATTAACACATTAAACATATCCACACACTAAACGCATAGGCCTAAAAATTTAGGATGTTACAGTTCTACCCCTTAAAGAAATTTCGTCCTCGAAATTTCCAACTAACTACTAATCGTACTACCCCAAGTCTCACCACTATGCTTTCGCTGCGCACTCTAATTCTAAAGCCAAAAGAAACACTTAGTATACTATGGTAGAGTACGCACCGATATTCACATCTAGAGCATCCTCGTCCCCTTGGCGACGTGCTGCATAGACCAAGGCTGGCTGCCTTGCCTCAGCATAACCTGCACCTCCACGACCATGTCCTGTGCCATTGCCACAATAGACTTGACCACAGCCCATTGGTGGTTGTTGACCTCCTCTTCCCGGATGTGCATTCCCTTGGCCCGTGGCCCCTTCACTGCCCCGTTGCTGCGGACAGTTTCTAACTTGGTGGTCCGTAGATCCACAGTTAAAGCACTTCCCACTGCCCGCCCAACACTCACCTTCATGGAATTTAACACATCGAGCACACTTCTGTGTCTAACTAGCAGTAGCACGTCTCTCATCCCGTCTCGGCCCGTCTGACCTAGGTCTTTTCTGAGTTTGCCCAGCTGCCCCTGACGATTCAAAATTCCTCTTACTTCCATCCCTATCTCTATCCCGATTCAGTTTCTCTGTCTGCTTAACCTCCTCAGCTGACTTAGCTTTTTCCACCAGCACAACAAATTCTCTTTCTCGTTGTGGTGCTATCAATACAAGTAGATCATCCCTCAGACCATCCTCAAATTGAACACAACATTCATGGTCCGTGGCCACCATCCCTCGAGCATATTGGCTAAGGCGTAAGAATTCCGCTTCATACGCAGCCACTAACCTATTCCCTTGAACCAGATTTAGAAATGCTCTGTGCTGCGCATCCATATAACTCGATCCAATGTACTTACTCTGAAACACCGTTTTGAAGAGATCCCAGGTGATACGGTCAGCCACTGTACCATCCTTAACCGTAAGCCACCAGTGATATGCTTCATCCCGCAGGAGATATACAACCCCTTTCAACTTCTCCTCCTTCGTGAAATCCAAATCTTCCATTATGCGTTCCACCGCCTCCAACCAATACTCCGCTGAACTCGGGGCTACACCCGAAATTCCCCTAAACACTTCTGCCCCATTGGCTCTAAGCCGCTCCGGCACAGATTTCCGGGCTCCTGTGCCCATGCCTACCCAAGCAACCCTCTCTAAAACCCTTAACATCGCCTGAGATACCGCATCATCTCCAGCTGTCTGGTCCTGAAATTCCTCCTCCACAGTCGGTGGTACCAGCATCTCGTTTCCAGATCCATGGCCAGATCCCACCGGTTCAGACACCGTCATCTTACCCCTACCACGACCACGCGGCGGACGTCCACGACCCCTTGTACTCATTCTACTGATTCGCATTTATCTGATTATACATTTTATGAATTATTAATTTCTTCCACCAATTAACCACGAACAATCTTATGGAAAGTAGTTTTAAGAGTAGTTCTTTCGAATTCGAACCTATCTACAGTTTCAGTCTCAAGTTTATCTTCTAATTCTAGAAACCACATACATTCAACCATCACACATCAACATACATATAACATCCATGAACTCACATTCAGCACATGAGGGTATTTTCGTCATTTCACTACCCAGGGGTATTGCCGTAGTTTTGCCCTACAGGGTATTTTCCAAAATAAAGTATCTTGGTGATTTGTCTTTAAATTGAAAGTACTTTGGTACACTTTTTTTTTAAAACGAGAGTATTTTGGTAATTTTCCTCAAAATGGGGTATCGTAGTGGTTTTATTTTCGAAGTAAAGATATTTTGATGTTGTTGTGTTTTTTTTTCAGAAGCAGAGATACTTTGGAAATTTTAATTTTGCAAACTTGGTTAACTTTTTAAATCTAGGTGTTTTCAGGTAAATTTACAAAACATAGGTATTTTATAAAATCACGGTTGTTTTGGAAATTTTCATAAACCAAGGTTATTTTAGAAATTTTGCCAACCAGAGTGTTTCGGTGATTTCACAAATTTTGGTAGTTTTACAATTCTGGGGTATTCTGGAAATTTTCACAAATCAAGTGTATTTTGGAAATTTTACAAAACTTGGGGTTTTTTTTTATTGCGAAATAGGGTGGCTGGTCCCTTTCGGGTTTTAAATTATAGATTTTGGCCCGTCAACAAATCCTCGTGGATAAGGTGAACAGTCACTACGCACCAGGTAGGATTCCAGCGAAGAGGAGGTGAGTCACTAAGACTGCTTAAGTACCAAGCTCTCCCTGAATCCAATCCTAGACATGCGTATGCCTGTTGCCACACCCTAACCCAGCGACTCGTTCACGGGTTTGTTTAGTTGGATTAAGTCTTATGAATTTAAAGAGTGGTTTAAACTAAGCCTAAAGTCCATTAATGCCTAACATACTAGTCTACGTCCATCAAGCCCATCAAACCCAACATGTATATCACATCAAGAGTTAGAATACTTACCTCCGTGGATCGGGTGCCGGTAGACTCGAAGGCCATATCTTCTTCCAGAATTTTTTTTTTCAAATTCACATCAACTTTACAAAACAATACTAGGCCCATTTCACAGCCCGAGTTTTGAACTGGGCTCTGGTACCAAAATGTAACACCCCAAACCCGGCCCATAAGTTTCGACCAGATCTGGTATGCTACGGGTTGTACATTGAAAACTTTTGCTTTGTTGGTTTTGGAAATCGTAAGTTAATTAGACAATATTTGAATAAATAAGTGACATTTGAAAAGAAAACCTTGTATTATTATTATCTCGTATAATTAAACCCTTAACATAATTTCATAAGTTACAAATATTAAAAACTACTTAGGTGAATATAAACTATGGGCCTTATTACATAAATATTACCAAAATTAAAAACTTGAAGAAAAACCGAAATAATCCATAAAAATAAAAACGTGATGGCCCCTCGAGTCCGTCTCGGCTCCCATGTCCACGATCTACTTCTCATCTGAAAGAGTAGAGAAAAATGAAAGGGTGAGTCACCAAGACTCAGTGTATACATCCGGACACACTAACCTAAGGCCCACAAACACATTATGAACCCTGGCCTATACATAAAGCCAACAATCATAATTACATGAAAATAATGAATGATGAATAGCCCAACCCATCCTAGACTTCCATCCTCTACATACCAACCCGTACCAGTCATCACACCTTGGGGATTTCTACAATCAACCCGCCAACCGCTACACACCATATCGATAACTGTGCTGCCTATCTTAAAGACCGTTCAATGTGTGACCTATGTGGCAAAGCCACCAATCGCAATGCGACATTAATAATACATCGTAGTATTTCAACAGCTGGGCTGCCTGTCATAAAGACCGATCACTGTGTGACCTATGTGGCAAAGCCACTGATCGCTATGCGACCTTCTTCCCCTTCATCATATCTATCCCATCCCATGCATACATACATGCAAAATCAAACAATCTATTACCTAAGAGATTTCAGTTTATCGCATACATTGATACACATAGAGAGATTTCTATGATTACGTACCTGACATCCTTTGCCTACCCTTTCTGGGTAATATGATTGTTCACACAGCCTATTTTCCGGCTCTTAACGCACAAAACATATATACACATAAAGATTTAATAGTGTGTTAGAGATCTACACACCTGATTACCGTTAGAACGAGACTTTCTAAGTCAACGCTATCCGTAGCCAACACAACTGCTATCTGACAAAGGTGTTGTTCAAAAGCTTGAAATCCCGAAAAGTGATATGAGTTTCAGGGACTAGTGTTTCTGGCTTTTAGATCTAAGAGATCTACTTCAATTCTCGATGTCCCCCAACAAGAAAATACATAAAACCATTAAACCATTAGCTTTTCGGCTTTGTCTTCCAAAAATCGAAAGAGATCTTAAAGAATAACTAGGGTCGACACTCACCTTGCTAGAGAAGATTCGGCTACTCCCAGAGGGTTCCGGCTTTTTTCGATAATCAGGAAGAGAAGCAGATTCGAAGAAATCTATGGAGATTCGGCTTTTAATGAAGAAATTGGCAGAAAAAAGAAAAGAGAATTTTGGCAGACCAGAGGTAGGTTCCGCTTTAGCAAAGATCAAAAGAAAAGAATGTAGAAAAAAGGATTGTGAGGTTTCGACTTTTAAAAGAAAGAAGAGAAAAGAACAATGGAGTTTTGGCTTTTGAATCAAAATGAAGATGAGGGAATATGGTTAGGAATTTTGGCTTTTACTCAGAGAAGAAGAGAACAAAAATATGGAAACCCTAAATGCCAAAAAATAAAGAAGAGAACCCTCACCTGACTATTTAAAGTCTCGGCACTCCTACTAACCAAAAGCCGGAATTGCCCTCTTTTGACAACTAAAACTAGTTAATTAGCAAGGGAAATTTCGGCACCCCTTAGCCATATCAGAAATTGATTTATCCTCCCCCTCAGAGTTTGAAATTCGGCCACCACTTAGGCTTGCAGATAATTCCTATCTTTTCTCCTTTATCTTCCATATTATCAACTATAATATCTACATTATCTCATTCACATAAATCCTCCTACTTTTGAGCCTTGTTGCCGTCCACTCCACCTAACCCTAATACCAAAAATTAGCTAACTTAAATTAAAAGAATTAGGCTCCATGAAACTTAAATTTGGGCCCCTTACTCCCTTGTGTGGCGTCACCTCCTTGCTCCCTAAGTGGCGCCACTGACCACTGGGCCACAAGCCCATTTTGATATTTCAAACACAGATACCACCTTTTAAACCCTATAGTGCCCAAACAAAAATTTAACCAATGCCTTGACCACATCCTGAGCCCAATTTGGACCCCTAACAGTTAAATTAACACATTAAACATATCCACACGCACTAAACGCATAGGCCCAAAAATTCAGGATGTTACAGAATTAGTGCACCTCCAGAGAAAGCTTTCTTCACCACATATGGTCCTTCCCAATTCGGCATCCATTTTCCTCTGAAATCCTTTTGTATGGGAATGATCTTTTTCAGTACAAGGTCCCCCTCGTGAAACTCACTCGGGCGGACTTTCTTATCATAGGCTTGCATCATTCATTTTTGGTACATCTGACTGTGAATAGCCCTTAGCCTCTTTTCTTCAATTAAGTTCAACTGATCATATCGAGCCTGGATCCATTCAGCTTCATCCAATTTTATTTCTGACAAAACTCGAAGAGAAGGTATTTCCACTTCAATAGGTAGAACTGCCTCCATCCTATAGACCAATGAGAAAGGAGTTGCCCCAGTAGAAGTTCTGACGGACGTCCGGTAAGCATAGAGTGCAATCAATAATTTCTCATACCAATCCTTATAAGTCTCATTCATTTTTCCTACTATCTTCTTGATGTTTTTATTGGCCGCTTCCACTGCCCCATTCATTTTTGGATGATACGGAGATGAGTTGTGGTGTTTGATGTTGAATTGACTACAAACTTTTGCTATCGTGCTGTTGTTCAAGTTCAATGTGTTGTCTGATATGATCCTCTCGGGCATTCCATATCGACAAATGATCTCCTTCTGCAAGAACCAACTAACTGTTAACTTAGTGACATTAGTGTATGAAGTAGCCTCTACCCATTTCGTGAAGTAGTCAATAACCACGAAGATGAATCGATGCCCATTTGAAGCTTTTGGTGAGATCGGCCCAATGACATCCATGCCCCACATGGAAAAAGGCCATGGAAAAGTCATAACATGCAAAGGTGAAGGTGGTACGTGAATTTTGTCTCCATAAATTTGACATTTATGACATCTCTTGGCATAGTTGATACAATCTCCTTCCATGGTGGACCAATAATATCCAAATCTCATTATTTGTCTGGATATTGTGAATCCATTAGCGTGTGTTCCACAAACGCCCTCATGAACTTCCTCCAGGATTTTCGTAGCTTCAACTGCATCAACGCATCTCAATAGTACTTGATCTTTTCTCCTTTCGTATACGATATCCCTATCTAAAACATAGTCAGAAGCCAATCTTCTTAATGTCCTTTAATCATTCTCAGTTGCATGCTCCAGGTATTCACGATTTTTTACATATTGCAATACATCATGATACCAAGGGTGGTCATCTTCTTCCTCCTCTTCCATGTTATAACAATGAGCTGGAACTTTGAAAATACTCATCTAGATAGATCTCATATCCTCTGGTTTGTTTACTTTGATCATAGAAGCTAGGGTTGCCAAAGCATCCGCCATTTGGTTTTCATCACGTGAGAGATAATTAAAAGTAATGTCATCGAACTCCTCAATCAATCCCAGAACTATTTTTCAGTAATGAATTAGTTTGGGATCTCTTGTCTCATGTTCTCCTTTAAGCTGGTAGATTACTAAGGTAGAAGCTCCATATACTTCTAGCACTCTGATTTTACGCTCTACAGCTGCTCGAATTCCCATGATGCATGCCTCATGCTCTGCCATGTTGTTTGTGCAATCAAAATCCAATTTGCATGTTAATGGATAATGATCACCACTAGGGGATACCAAGATTGCCCCAATTCTATTTCCCACAGCATTTGACGCCCCATCGAAATTTAGCTTCCACGGACATTCTTTAGTAGTTGCCACATGCATTAGCTCTTCATTTGGGAAATCAAAGCTCAATGGTTCATAATCTTCTAAAGTCCCGCTAGCCAGAAATTCCGCTATTGCGCTCCCTTTTATAGCCTTTTGGTTTACATAGACTATATCAAATTCAGAAAGCAAAATCTGCCATCGTTCCATCCTTCCATTCAAAGCAGTTGACTCCATCATATACTTTAACGTATCGAGCTTTGAAATTAACCAGGTTGTATGATATAGCATGTACTATCTCAATCTCTGAGTTGTCCAAATCAAGGCACAACACAATTTTTCAATCGACGAATATCTCATTTCACATTCAGTGAACTTTTTACTGAGATAATATATCGCCTTTTCTTTTCTTCCTGACTCATTGTGTTGACCAAGCACACACCCCATGGAGTTATTGAACACTGTCAAGTACAATATTAGTGGTCTATTTGGGTTAGGCGGAGATAGTACTGAGGCATTTGACAGATATTGTTTGACTTTGTCGAAAACTCTCTGGCATTCGTCGTCCCATACACCTTGGTTGTGTTTCTTAAGAAGACGAAATATGGGATCACATTTCTCAGTTAATTGTAAAATAAACTAAGCAATGTAATTTAACCTTCCAAGAAAACCTCGAACTTCCTTTTGAGTGCGTGGTGGAGGCAATTCTTGTATAGCTTTGACCTTATTTGAGTCAACTTTGATTCCTCTCCTGTTGACTACAAAACCCAGTAATTTCCCTGACCGAGCTTCAGAAGTACACTTTGCCGGGTTGAGCTTTAATTGAAATTTTCTCAACCTCAAAAACAGCTTCTTCAAAACTTCAATGTGTTCTTTTTCTGTTCGGGATTTGGTGACCATGTCATCAACATATACTTCAATCTCTTTGTGCATCATGTCATGGAATAAGGTTACCATGGCCCTTTGATATGTTGCTACTGCATTCTTTAACCCGAATGACATCACCTTATAACAAAAGGTACCCCACAATGTTATGAAAGTAGTTTTCCCCATATCCTCAGGGTGCATCTTGATCTGGTTATATCCCGAAAAACCATCCATGAAGGAAAACAGTGAATATCCCACCGTATTATCCACCAACGTGTCAATGTGAGGCAAAGGGAAATTATCCTTTGGGCTAGCTTTGTTTAAGTCCCTATAGTCTACACATATCCGAATCTTTCCATCCTTCTTAGGGACAAGAACAATGTTAGCAACCCATTCTGAGTATTTGACCACTTGTACCACGTCAGGCCTCATCCTTCGTAGATTTTGTTGAACTAGTTTGCACTCTTCTCTTATGGGAAAGAGATGTACTACAATATCAGTACTTAGCCCAGGCATATCTTGGTATGGCCATGCAAAGATGTCCTTGAATTTTTGTAGTAACTCAATAAGGTCTTGTTTTGTCTCCTCGGCTATGCACGTTTCAATCTTCACAACTTTTCCTTCCTCTAAGACAATATTCTCTACCACCTCTTCATGGGGTAAAATTTGTTTCTCTTCTTGCTTTACCATTCTTAACAAATCTGGAGACAAGTCACAATCTCTGTCACCTTCAAAATCCTGAGATTCCTCTAAACACATGTCTTGCTCAAAATGGACCTCTGAATCTGTGGTATCGTTGCTCATGTCATTGATATCTAAGGACCTGTGGTGGGCACCAAAGAATGTACAAAGAACAAATGAATTCGAGAACAACTATTCACATGATATGAATGAGAATAAAAAAAGTTGGAATGAAATTAGAAAATCAAAAGAATATAAAAGAATATTTGCCAGAATTGATCATTAAAGATGTATTTTATAGAAACAAAAGATGTCTGAACATGAGCCTATTTCGCAAAAGAAATCTTATTGTTCCTAGGCTTAAAAACAACAAGTGTGTTCTAAACATTGCTCTGTGTAATCTCTAAAAACTACAGGAAGTTCCTCTGCAGTCCAATTGTTCAAAACGCTTCTAGGTTCATAAAGGCGAATGCCCAACAGGTTTCTTTACCCAGTTTCTTCCTCGTGTATGGCATTAATGATAGGATTTTCATTTTCCAATAACCCTCTCTCAGGGTAAATTATCCCTCCTGATACAAAGGTTTGGTATATGTGAAGGAATGTCATCGATTCCCACTTGACTTCTTCTCCATTCACCCGTGCCCTTCTTCTCTCTTGCTTCTTCTCTATTTTCTTCCTCCTTTGTCTAGCGTCTGGACTAAAACCCAAGCCAAAACGGTCTCTTTTCTTTTTCAGCATCGAAACTTGAATCCCCCTTGGAGATATCTGCCCAGTCCTTTTCCTGGTAAGGCTCCTTTCCCCAGCGTCATTTGCAAACCCATTCTCATGGTCTTGGATATCTTAGGGACTGACACATCATTCCCTTCCAAACTGAATGTTTCATTTACGAATTCTAAAGATCGAAAAGAGCATTCAGTTACCTCTTCGTTCATCTCTAAGTATGGTGCGTTGTTGGTAACAGTTGCTATGATGTCCTATTCTACGTTTATAGTTACCAGCCGACCCTCTGTTACCAGTTTCAATTTTTGGTGCAGTGATGAGGGCACCGCCCCTACCGAATGAATCCAGGGCCTTCCCAACAAGCAATTGTAGGAGGGCTTGATATCCATCACCAGAAAGTCCACTTCATATGTGTTAGGTCCAATCAATAACAGTATGTCAATCCTTCCCATCACTCTTTTCTCGGTGCCATCAAATGCTCTCACTATGTTCTGGCATGTCTTCATGTGAGAACTGTCTATAGGCAACCTCTTCAGCGTAGACAAATGGTAAGACATTCAAAGCTGATCCATTATCTATTAACACACTTGGCAGCTTGCAAGGAATAGTAATATGCAGAGCTTTGGTCGATCCCATACTCCCAGGTGGAATTCATCATCACTGAAGTAGATGAAGTTATCGGCACTTATATTACTAACCAGACGGTCGAGTTTGTTGACAGATATATCCTTAGTAACATAAGTTTCATTCAAGACTTTCATCAATGCTTCACGATGCACTTCTAAACATAAGAGTAAGGCTAGCACTGATATGCGAGCCAGTTATTTGCGCAGCTGCTCTACCACGCTGTATTCACTGTGCTTCAAGAATTTCAAAAATTCTTTAGCCTCTCCCTCCTTCACAGGTTCATTGATAAGTGCTTCAGCCTCTTTCTCCTGCTCAACTACCAATGTCTTTTCTTTCACGGGCACACATCTGACGTTTACCGAGTCGTAACGCCTTCCACTAGGTGTGTAAGATCCTTTATTTTAGACCTCCTTGGAAGTGCCAGCTGAATTTTCCCCTCCCGATATTGTCACATTACAGTCATAATTCCAAGGTACCATTTTGTTATCATTGTAAGGAAAGGAAACAGGTTTCTGGATTACTACTTTAGGCGCGATTTGTGCTCCACCTTCTGTGTTTCTTGGTCGGAAAATGATAATCCTAGGATAATTGACTTTTTGGTTTGTCAACTCTCCTTCTGTCACGCATATGGTTCCTCTCTTTGAGCCTTCTTCACAAAATTTCAATTCCTTATTGTCCATAAGGCTTTGCACCAAGACCCTAAACTCAACACATTCCTGGATTTTATGCCCCTCTGCTTTGTAGAACTCACAATAGTCCCTTATTCCTTCACATCCTTCCATTCTACCAATCCTCTTCTTATCATTTCTCTCCAAACCATTCTCAACGGGGTTTTCACCTCCGAGATATCCTCCTTGATC
The DNA here is from genome assembly GCA_005393395.2 of Gossypium australe. NCBI lineage: Eukaryota > Viridiplantae > Streptophyta > Magnoliopsida > Malvales > Malvaceae > Gossypium > Gossypium australe. Next base: position 42,699,138 of record CM016620.1, on the reverse strand, counting down.
TTTCTCATGACCTTTTCACCGATCACATTTATCCCCTTATCCCTGTGGTTAGGTAATGGGTTCTCCGCACTAGGTGTATCATCGAACTTCACAATCTCCATCTTGATGGGTCTCTCTATTACCTTTTTGAAGGCAGTGCATTTTTCTATTGAATGCCCCGATATTCCCGCATGGTAGTCACATTGAGCATTTGAATCATACCATTTGGGATATGGGGGCTGTAGTGGTTTTAGATAAAATGGGGACACCACATGTGCGTCAAATAAACTTTGATATAGCTCCTTATACGTCATTGGGATTGGCGTAAATTGGAGCTTTTCAGAGTTTTGTCTTACGCCAGATTCTTCTCTTGTCGACCCTTGTTGCCCAGCTGTAATTACCTTTGGCTGGCTAACAGTGATTGCCTTCGAGTTCCCTTTGTTGTATGTACTCGTATTATTCACCTCATTGTCCTTTTTCCTATGAGTAGACCTTTTAGTGGTGTCCTTCGCTTCAATCTTGCCACCCCTTATAGCATTTTCTATCATTTCTCCTACCATCACTATACCCGCGAAGCTCTTGGTAGTACTTCCTATCATGTGGGTGACGAATGGAGCCTTTAAGGTATTGATAAAAAGCATCGTAGTTTCCTTTTCTAAGAGCGGTGGTTGAACTTGTATGGAAACCTCCCACCATCTTTGCGCAGACTGCTTGAAGTCATTTGGCTTCTTCTCCACGTTTTGCAAGGTGATTCTGTTAGGCGTCATGTCTGTGACATGATTGTATTGCTTCATGAAGGCTTAGGCCAGATCTCTCCAAGAGCTAATCCTAGAACGGCTGAGTTGATTGTACCACCTAGACGCCGCCCCTACCAAACTGTCTTGGAAACAACGAATCAAGAGTTGGTCATTGTTAATATAGCCGGTCATCCGTCTACAGGACATAGTAATATGGGCTTCAGGGCAACTGGTCCCATTGTACTTCTCAAATTCTGTCATTTTGAACTTATGAGGAAGCACCAAATCTGGAACCAAGCTCAAGTCTTTAGCATCAATTCCATGGTGGTTATCAGTATTTACTAAAGCCTTGAACTTTTCTTCCAACCATCTGCAACGATCTTCTAACTGCCTTGAAGATTCAGTTCTTATCCGCTCACTCTCTCCTATATCTAAGTTAGGGATAACAGGATTAGCAGGGTTATCTCCTGGGTTGGATCCTGTGCCAACTTGGAAATTCATGGGCACTCTAGTGTCATTTTGCCCTTGTTGAGGCCTAATCATGACAGACAGCCTTCGGGGATACTCCTCAGGTTGAGTTTGTGCATGCGGTGGGGTGAAACCCCGGGGAAAGTCCTTGTCGAAACCATTTTTAAATTTTGGTGAAAACAGGGATCGACTTTTAAAAAAACGGAAATGGAGTCGCCACCAATCTCTTTTTACTTAGGTGTGATTGGATCACCTTGTAAAATGTTTTATTTTAAAGCATTGGTTTTGGTCCACGAAATACAAGAAAACGGGTTCAGGAGTTGGTTACGTATGAGGAAGGGTTAGCACCCTCATAACGCCCAAAAATTGGTACCTAATCGACAAAATCATGTCCTAATGTTGAAAAATTTTAAAATATGATCCTTTTATTAGAAAGAAAACCAAGACTTACCTATCTCAAAGAAATAAAATGTTATACCCAGTAAGTTAGGATATAACATCTCTTGGCTTCGAAACTAGGCTCACCTTTATTTAGAAATTTTTATTTCGAGACACAAAAATCATATCCAATAAGTTAGGATATAACGTTTTGAATTCTCGGGAATAAGTTTTGATTTGGAAATTTATAAGTTTCAATTTTAAAAGAAAAAAGGATACTTAATATTTTAAGTTCAACGATAAAAATCGAAACCCAGTGAGTTAGGGCACGATTTTTCTCGAAGTCCCCAAATATTAGATATCACCGTATTTTTTTTAAAACTATTTGAATAAAATGCGTGAATTCAAAAGATGTTTTTATAAAACAATGGTTTGAGTAAGATATTACATTGATACATTATGATGTACATACTTAATAGCAATTTACCATAACTACAAATTATATCAACAATTTCTACTAATAGATAAATTAAAGAATGAATAATATGAAACAACAAGTGATACAAATAATAGAATAATTATACTAAAGCATACAAATGATAAATGAATAAAAAAAAAGATAAACAAAGATGATATATAATGCAGTAAATAACCAAAGATAAAAATAAATATAAGACTTTTCATGCATGTAAGATATAATAACAATGTAGAACGAATTATGATAGATATTGTAAATTGGGACATATGGCTTTAAACAAAATGATGTAGAATAAAAAATGAATTAATATGCAAAGAAAAAAAATGATGTGGAGTAATCAAAAATAATATATATATTCATAATAAAAAAATAAGTAAACTATATTGTTAAAGAAATAAATAATATATAACTTAGTTATACAATATAAATAAATTTTATACAAAATAAGATTTTAGAAGTAATATATGATATAATATAATACTATATAATATAGAAATTTTAAAAATGTATAATATACTAACTATATATATCATAAAAATAATATGTAATAAAAATAATATTAAACCAAATAAAATAATAAATAATAATGATTTAATATGTATAAGGATAATACATATAAAAAGATATATACGAATTTTATACAATTAATAAATTAATATATAAATATTAAAGAAAATAATATAGAATATTTAATATGATAAAATAATTTAATTCAATGTTAAAATAATTTAAAATAAAACAAAAAGATTTAAAAAAGAGGAAAAAAACAAAGAAACAAGGGTTAAATAGCAATAAAAATCGATAAAAAGGACTAAATCAAAATGCGCATTAAACCATAGGGACTTATTGGGCAATTATGCCTTCTTTCCAAAGTGACGTCGTTCTGATTTTGGCTTTTAAGCAGCCCGAGGGACTAAATTGAGACGCAAGAAATAATTCTGGGCCCAATTGTTAAAATAAAAAAATGTAACAGGACATAATTATAAAATTAAAATAATGCGGAAGGACTTATTTGGCAATTAGACTTTTTAACGAAAACGCGCAGATCCTCCCCGGGTTGGGTCAACGCGCGGGTCATAAGCTTTAAAACGGCGTCGTTCCTTTGGCCTATATAAGTCAATTTTAATAAAAAAATCATTTCTAAATTTTTTTTTTTTAAAAAAACTTCAAAAATCCTTTGAAGCCCTTCATCCTCTCGTCTGGGCTCTGACCATCGGACTCGTGGGCACGCGCCACCGCGGACGGTGGCCGGAGGCTAAAACCTCAGTTTTTCAGTGTCGTCTAAAGGTAAACTCGCACCCCTTTTTATTATTAGTACTATTTTATGTAGAAAAAACATACATGAATAAAAAATAAAATGACGCGAATAAGGAATCACCTCTGTAAAAAAATTGCGTATTGTATTCTCTGTATTTTTGTGAATATTTTTGTGTATTTTTCTTTGTGTGTCTGTATTCGTGTCCATTTGTTTTACAGATTTTATAGCCCAAAAATAAAATAAAAATAAATACAAAATCTGTTTGGCTGCCATTATTTCCATTTTGCTGTGCTGTTTCCTTTTTTGTGCAGGAGAATGACGAGAGTCTTGTGACAGAGCCCCATCTGTGAGTTGGATGCGGCGTGAGGAAGGGCTGCTTGCTGGGGCGCTTACGACCCAGTGGAAACCTGGGGTTTCTTGCATCCGCAAGCCATTTGGGCCACTTGGGCCAGCTTAGTTTTGGGTCTGTTGGGTTATGGGTAGTTAGGGTGTAATTGGGTGTGGGTATTAGGTCTAGGATGTAATGGGCCACGGGTAGGTTATTTTAGGTATTGGGTTAGTGGGTTCGGTAATCTATTTTGGGCTGCTGTAATGTATTAGGCTGTTTAATTGTTTTTTGGGTTTGTATTGAACTGTAACAAATAAACTGGACATTTATATTTTTTTATTCTAGTTTGTTTGTTTTAAGCCCGGGCATAAATGGGCTATTATAGGTGCCCCTCTTTGCTAATTGTCGTGTAACGAGAATAGAGAAAAGACAATAAAAGGACCCATTTTGCCCGGTCTTGTCAAATGGCTGTATCATGAGGGCAATAGGCTAGTATCTGCTTTCACTTCAGGAAGACAAGATTTACTATCTTTGATCTACTCCACTGCAACTTTCAGGGAGACAAGACTAATGTCTTCTATCTGCTTTCTTCAGTTAGCTCCATTGCAACTTCAGGGAGGCCAAACTGATGTCTCTGATCTTCTTCCTGCAACTTCAGAAAGATAAAATCTGTCGTTTTCAATCCACTCTACTGCAACTTCAGGGAGACAAGATTGTTGTCTTTTATCTGTTTCACTGCAACTTCAGGAATGCCAGATCTGCTTTCTTCAGTTTGCTCCACTGCAACTTCGGGGAGGCCAAACTGATGTCTCTGATCTTCTTCCTGCAGCTTCAGAAAGATAAATTCTGTCATTTTCAATCCACTCCACTGCAACTTTAGGGAGACAAGATTGTTGTCTAAGATCTGCTTCCTGTAACTTCAGGAAGATGAGATCTGCTGTCTTCAGTCTACTCCGCTGCAACTTCAGGGAGATAAGACTATAATATTTAGCATGCTCCTTTGCTACCTCAGGTAGATCAGGCTGGTGGCTAAAATCTACTTCCCTGCTACCTCGGGAAGATAAGATTCACCGTCTTCGATTTGCTCCACTGCAACTTCAGGGAGACAGAATCTACAATCTTTAGTCTGCTTCCTTGCTACCTTAGGAAGATAAGACTACAAACTTCAGCCTTCTTCCTTGCCACCTCAGGGAGATAAGTCTGGTGGCTAAAATCTACTCCCCTACTACCCTAAGAAGATAAGATTTGCCGTCTTCGATTTGCTCCACTGCAACTTCAGGGAGACAAAATCGACAATCTTTAGTCTGCTTCCTTACTACCTCAGGAAGATAAGACTTATATCTTCAACCTGCTCCACTACAACTTCAACGGTATTGGAAACTTCATCTTGATTTCAATAAGTCTGATGGCTTCAATCTGCTTCACTGCAACTTCAGGAACTCCAGATCTTTGCTATTTTTTAGTCTACTCCACTACAAACTCAGGGAGACAAGACTGATGTTTTTGATCTTTTTCCTGCAACTTCAGGAATGCCAAATCTGCTATTTTCTGATCTGCTCCACTACAAACTCAGGGAGACAAAATCTACAATCTTTAGTCTGCTTCCTTGCTACCTCAGGAAGATAAGACTACAAACTTTAGCCTGCTCCCTTGCTACCTCAGGGAGATAAGGCTGGTGGCTAAAATCTGCTCCCCTGCTACCTCGGGAAGATAAGATTCGCCGTCATCAATTTGATCCACTGCAACTTCAGGGAAACAAAATCTACAATCTTTAGTCTGCTTCTGTGCTACCTCAGGAAGATAAGACTACAAACTTTAGCCTGCTCCCTTATTACCTCAGAGAGATAAGGCTCGTGGTCAAAATCTGCTCCCCTGCTACCTCGGGAAGATAAGATTCGCTGTCTTCGATTTGCTCCACTGCAACTTTAGGGAGACAAAATTTACAATCTTTAGTCTGCTTCCTTGCTACCTCAGGAAGATAAGACTTATATCTTCAACCTGCTCCACTGCAACTTCGGGGAAATAAGGTTGGTATGGTGAATCTGCTCCACTGCTACCTCGGGAAGATAAGATTCGCCAAATTTGATCTGCCTCACTACTGCTTAGGGAGATAAGATATGCAAATTCACTAATATTACTACACCATCCTCTGAGGGACATGTCCTGTAGACTCTATTCCATATGTTTATGTCAAATGACCAGGATGCTATGATCAGAATAAATCAAATGCTTCTGGCCACATGTGTTATGAGTGACATGAATGCAACATGTCATGAAAATAATTCCTTTTTAAACGCTTAAGGATTAGGATGCAATGATCGAAATGAATCAAATTCTTCTAATGAGATTTGCTATGATGAAAAAAATGTTATGAGTATGATTCCTACTCAAGGTGTCAACACTCATTTCTTATGTCTCCTTGTTTCTCTCAAAGCATCAATCATGTTCTGCTCAACAAGCTTGCCCCGCTGTAATTTTAGAGTCAACTCCGCTTGAAACTTGAGGATACAAGGCTTATACCATCCTACCACGATAGGAATTGAAATTTTTCAATCCATCCATCTGCAATTTTAGGGTATAGGATTTATTTCAAATTCAACGCATTCCACCATAATTCAGGGGTTCTGAATTTTTCATCGACTTAGTTTGTCACTGGAATGGTGGAAATGTGCAAGTGTACACAATCGCAACAAGTAATAAAGTGACAAGTAAATGTTGAGTTATCGTACCCACAGGGACTGTAAAAGAGTTATTTATGAAAATGATTTCAAACACTTTGGTGAAGGAAAAATATTTGGATTTAAGAAATATTTAAAAACTAAAAAAACAAAGTAAAATAAAATAAAATAAAGTTCTAATGCACGATTTCAAAAGCTGATTTTAATCAAGATGATATAATTGTGTTGGATTAATTACATTTCTTACCTTAGATTTATCAAACTCATTCTTATACTTGTTACGAACAAATCACGGCAACTCGATAATTTGCTAACTTATGAACATATTTACGAATCAAAAATCCATTCATCTCTTGTACATATCCCTATGTCAATTTGACTGATAAAACAGATTTATAAAAGTAAACATGTTATTGCACATACATACTTATCAAATTAAACCATCTCTCAAATATCCCTATGTCGATTCAAACGAAAAATTCAACCTAATAAGCATATAAAAGACCATCTGAGGTAACAAAGTATCCTTACCTTGAAACAGTTTAATCACAAAAATCTTGCAAGTTATGCAAGGCATATGTATTGCCAAATACAATGCTAATTTAATCTTCAGCTACCTTAGACGAATTAAACATGCACAGATTAAGTATTGTGTCCATTAATTACAATTTCATTGCGTTTAAATAATTAATTCTTTAGTTATCTAAACAATTATAATGCTAGAATAACTTATGCATCTTTTTACTTAATCAAGCATTTTACCAAGGCCTATAACAGCATAAACACAATTTTAATAATTTAAGAGGACGAAATGCAATCAACCCAACACGAATTAAATTCAAGCTAAGCTGATTAAATTAACCATTCCAATAGCATAAATATTCATAAACATATTTTTCAAAACAACAACGAAATTTAAAGAGATAGGGAACAAGAAGCAAATCCGGTGTTTCTCCGTGGCTTGACTGATTGCTCCGTTCTTCGTTCTCTATTGTCCTCGGCTATCGAGGTGGCTTATGAACACTCCAATTGATGCTCCAAATGGCTAAGAAATCACCTCTTTTCCAAGAGGAGAAATCGGCACAAGAAGACTTGGTTTTATTTTTGGAAATAAAGAGAGAATGGAGAGAAGAGAAGTGATGAGAGAATGAGAGAGTGAATGAGAAATGAGGGATGGTTTGAATGATCAGCAAGGGGTGGTATTTATAGCTGATTGTGGCTGCTAAAAATAGCAAATCCCATCAGCCAAAGAGACCTCCCTTGGCCGGCCACCTATGTGGCAAAGTTGATGGCTTCAACTTTGCTAAATATGGCATGGGGTAAATCTACAAAGCCACTAAATTTGGAGGGGTTTGGTGCAACTTTGAAAAGTCTTCAAGGGCTTCTTTGCAAGCTTAATTAATCAGCTAATAAGCTGATTTGCATCAGCATATGGACGGTTTGGGCTGCCCAATTCTTTGTTCTGTTCGGTTCAATCTGTTTGGTTCGACTAATACGGTTCAACTGGGCCTTTTTCATAATTAATTAAGATTAATTTATTTAGCCCAAATTAAATTGGGAATAAATTAAATTTAATTATATTATGATTAAATATTCATAATTGGACCGTCTTGGGCTGGAAATAAATTCGCCTTGATACTTCAAATTGCTTCTCGGGTTTATTCTTCGAGCAGTGTCTGCCGAGCCAATTTTTGCCCTTTGTGCGAGTCTGTCAAAAATAGTCAAAATAAATAAAAATTAACTATAAAATTAATTAAAATTCATCATGTTCATATTTTTAACACAATTTAATTATTTTATAATATTTAATTATTTTTTGACAAGAATTTAATCGGAACTGCATAAATTTGAGTTAAAAAGGGCATGAAAAAGTGTATAAATTTCCATGTTTCCACACCCCCAAACTTAATTCATTGCTCGTCCCGAGTAATGCACAAATTTGAAAAGAATTTTCTTGGAAATACCTTTGAAAAACTCCTTCAGAACAACTTTCTTCTCAAAATTATGAATTTAATATACTTATCCTCAAAAATAAGAAATTTGATAATTATGCTACTTAAGTATACATATCGTTCAAATTACCTCTAACAATTATTATACAAGCAAAATTAGAGTAAATGTTTCTTAATAAAGACATGTTACTCACTACCAATTTGATTTTAATTCCTTATTCAAAATTAAACTGCAATCATTAAGCTTAACTGATGTCTTCATATGTTGAACAGAGCAATTTCTCTCCACTAATGTAGGTAACATTGGAATTTTGAATCAATAGGTCTTAAATAAGGTTGTAACGTTGCTGGGCTTAGGGGTAGGTAAAAGATAGACAAATTTTTGGCTTAAAAACCCTAGGCTCAGCTTAAAATCGAACCTTCGAAATTCTTACCCTTGATACACCAACTTATGCTCTTTCGACCATTTATTTTATTTCGAGTACATTTTTTTTGAATTTTCAAGCTCAAATTCGAGCACTTGCTTTGTAACACCCCAAACCCGGCCTATGCGTTAAGGCCAGTTTTGACATGTCACATGAAATAAATATACTTTAAGTCCTTTTAAAAATTTAAGTAAAACAAGTTCCAAAATTTTGAAGATATATTATTGAATAAAAGATTGATTGATAAATCGATAAATTTGAGATGTAAGATCTCATAAACCGTAACTTTGTAAATATCGTTAATAGTTCGAGAAGATTTAAAAGATTTTGAAAATATTTTTCGAAAAGTGTTGATGAAAATTTAAAGAGAAAATTTCCGAGTTAAAAATATATTTATGAAAGTTTATTATAAAACCCCTTTTTTTTGTATATCCATTTTGGAAAACGTTTATTTAAGTTTTTAGAAAAATCCCAATTTGATGTACTTAAAGCAAATTAAAAATTCGTCAAACATAAAACAAAACAAAAATTAATCCAGAGGCCTTATTACAACCATAACTCAAAATAGTAAATTAATTAAATGTACTAAAAGAAATATAAATTCCAAATTAAACCGTTTTTGTAGTATGTGTAACACCCCAAACCCGGCCCAAACGTGACGACCAGATCTGGTATGCCACGAGTTAACAGTTGAAAACTTCTCTTCGAAGGGATTTGAAATCTCGGTTAATTTGTAGAAGTATTCGTTAAATAAGTGTTATTTGAAGAAAACCTTTGTAGTATTTTTATTTCTTCTATAAAAATTACTTGTTTGAAAATCCCATTTTATTTCTTTTTATAAATAAAACTTTGAACATAAATTTATAAATGTAAACATTAACGAGTATATGTCGATACCTTAAGCTACGTAGCCTTATTACATAAATAGTCCCAAAAATGATAACTTAAATAAAAACCCGAAATAGTTTATGGAAATAAATAACTTGATGGCCCCTCGAGTCCGCATCAGCTCCCATGTCCACGATCTACTACTCATTTGAAAAAGTCAGGAAATAAAAGGGTGAGTCACCAAGACTTAGTGTGCAAATCCCGAAAAACACATAAATGGCTTGAGGCCCACAAACACATTATGGGTCTTAGCCCATACAAAATGGCAACAGAATATTTACATGCAACATGGCCCAACCCATACCTAATAGTCCATCCTCTATACACCAGCCCGTACCAACCAACACACTTCGGGGATTTCTACAATCAACCCACCAACCGCTACACACCATATCAACAGTCATGCTGCCTATTCCTATCAATTCGGAATAAATTTAATGTAGCTTAGCGACCGGTCACTTTTGTGACCTAATTTTATAAATCGTGGTTTAACCACCGATCACCAAGTGACCTATTAACATGCTCTTCCCCTTCATCATATCAACCACATCCCATGCATACATACATGCAGAATCAAAACAATATACTACCTAAAAGTTCACAGTCTATCACATACATCAATACACATTGAGAAGTTTCTATGTTTACGTACCTGGCATCCCTTGCCTACCCTTTTTGGGTAATCCGACTGTCTATACAGCCTTTTTCCGGCTTTTAGTGCATAACATATATTTAGTACAGATTAATTAGTGTGTTAGAGATCTACACACCTGATTACAGTCAAGACGAGACCTTCTATGTCGACACTATCAGAAGACGATACGACTGCTAACTGCCTAAGATTTTGTTCTGAAGCCGGTCCACAACCCGGTGGCCAATCCCGTACTGCTGACACCGCTCGTTTCTTAAACTTAGGGATTGGTTTTACAGATCCAATCCCCTCCTTCGCCTGATCGATATTCGATTCCATTAAAAGACCTTATCATAACATATGATTAAGATCACAACTACGATAGCGAATTTAAAGAGAATCTAAGGAGAAACCCCTTACCTTGAAATCCCGAAAAGAGAGATATGAAGTTCAGAGACTAATGGTTTCGGCTTTTAGATCTAAGCGATCTACTTCAATTCCCGAATGTCGCCCAACAAGAAAACATCAAACCATTAATCCATTAGCCTTTCGGCTTTGTCTTCTAAAAAACTGAAAGAGAAAAAGAATAGAACAGAAGAAATCGTCACCTACCTTTACAAAGAATTCGGCAACTCCTAGAAGATTTTGGCTTTTGAGAAGATCAAAAAGAGAATATGATAGGAAGAAATCTATTTAGATTCGGCTTTTAGTGAAGAGATCGGCAAAAGAGAAGAAGCAAAGAACAATGAATATTTGGCTTGTAGAAAAAGAATGGAGAAAAGAATTGAAATCAAAAGTTTCGACTTTTGCATAAAAGTGAAGATGAGGGAATGGATTTAGGAATTTCGGCTTTGGCAGAGAATAAGAGAAAAGAATGAGAGGAAAAACCCAAATGCTGAAATTGAAGAAGAGAATAGAAAAAATATAACCCTAATACCGAAAATACAAAGATATTCCCCCTTTCTTAACCTAAATTTTGGCACCTACCCCCCTAAAAACCGAAAATGCCCCCTTTTTAAAACTAAAACTAAGCTACTATTCAAAGGGAATTTCGGCACCCCTTGCCCATACCAAAATCGATTCCCCCTCCCCCTTGGAGTTTGAAATTCGGCCACCACTGTGACCAACAAATAAATCCTAAATTTTCTCCCTTATCTTCATCTGATCACTCATCCTTAAGTGACATGGATAACACCACCTCTTCCTTCCTTTATCTGACACATTATCAGCCATATTATCCACATTATCCAAACAAATAAATCCTATGTTAAAGCATCCTAGCCAACTCCAACTCTGCTCATTTAAATGCCGAAAATTAACTAACTTTAATTAAAATAACTGAGCTTCATGCGACTCGAACTTGAGCCTCCTCAGTTGACGCCACCTCCCTGCTCTCTAAGTGGCTCCACTTTGCCTCTGGGCCACAAGCCCATTTGTGTCTTAAAACAAAGATAACATCTCTTAAGCCCTATCCTAACAGGCTTTCCACTAGAGTGTCCAAATAGAAAATTTGATTAAGGCCTCGGCCCAATCTTGAGCCAAATTTGAACCCCTTAAATACTCTAATTAACACATTAAACGTATCACCCATCAAAATGCAAAGGCCCATTAATTCAGGATGTTACAATTCTACCCCCTTAAAGAAATTTTGACCTCGAAATTTCTAACTATCTAATAGCCACACAACACTGGTTATACCACTACGCTTTTGCTGCGCACTCTAGTTCTAATTGCAATCTAGGTAAATAACACATTACGGGTAAAATACGCACCAGTATTCATATCTGGGGCGTCCCCGTTCTCACGTCGACGTGCTGCATAAACCAATGATGGCTGCCTCGCCTCCGCCTGACCAGTACCCCTACCTGGAGCTCCACGACCCAAACCGTTTCCATTTCCGGCATTGTCACGTCCTCTATGCGGCTGCTGTCTACCCCTCAGTGGCTGTGCGTTACCTCTACCAAAAGCCTGCCTCTGATCCGGTCTTCTGGGACACTCTATGAAACGATGATCCAGGGAACCGCAACTCAGACAAGCCCCTATCCTTCTCCAGCACTCACCCCCATGTCCATTCCCATAAGTAGCACAAGGTGGTAAACCAGTTGTAGCAACAGGGGGCTCAGCTCTAACTGATCCGTCTAGTCTAACCCTTCTCCTAGATCTCTGATCAGAATCGGAATGCTCAAACTCCCTCTTGTTTCTGCCCCTTTCCTTCTCCCTATTCAGACGCTCAGTGCGCTTTACATCCTCGGCGATCTTAGCTTTCTCTACTAATGCAGCGAAGTCCCGCTCTCTCTGTGAAGCTATCAATACACGCAGATCGTCCCTCAGACCATTTTCAAATCGAACACAACGTTCATGATCTGTGGCCACCATCCCTTGAGCATAACGGCTAAGGCATAAAAATTCCGCTTCATATGCAGCCACCGACCTACTTCCCTGAACCAGATTCAGAAATGCTCTGCGCTGAGCATCCACATAACTCGATCCAATGTACTTACTCTGAAACGCTATTTTGAAGGAATCCCAGGTGATACGGTCAGCCACCATACCATCCTTAACCGTAAGCCACCATTGATATGCTTCGTCCCGCAGGAGTGATACAACCCCTTTCAGTTTCTCCTCTTCCATGAAGTCGAGATCATCCATTATGCGTTCAACCACCTCTAACCAATACTCAGCTGTACTCGAGGCTATACCAGAAATTCCCCTAAACACTTCTGCCCCATTGGCTCTAAGTCGCTCCGACACAGATTTCCGAGCTCCTGTACCCATGCCTGCCCCAGCAACCCTCTCTAAAACCCTTAACATTGCCTGAGATACAGCGTCATCTCCGACCGTCTGATCCTGAAATTCCACCTCTGCAGTTGGTGGTACCGGCATCTCGTTTCCAGGCCCATGGCCTGAAACACCCCAAACCCGGCCCACAAGCCCCGACCGGATCTGGCATGCTCCTAGCGTAAAAACTCATTTTGTTATCTAAAAAAATAGATTGATTTCGAAGAAAAATAGATTTGAAGTGTGTTCTTGTTGAAAACCGTTTTGTGATTTAAATTTGTATTTTATTAAAACATTATCTTTATGATCTTAGAAAATTTAATAAGTCAAAAGAAAACCAAATTTAGAACTTATTATTATTTTGAAACCCTTAGGTGTTTAGATGTCAAAACAGTTTAAGTTATTTATAAAAAAATATTTAAGCGTCTAATTGAAGTTGATCGAAGTAAAGTAAAAACTTAAAACATATAAATAAAACAACTGATAGTGGCCTTTTGCAATAAACATAACCCAAAATAAATCCCGAAATAAATAGAGAAAAACGAAATAAGTTTAATTTAAAGAAAACCCGAAATACTAAGTTGAGCATAGCCACCACCTAGTTCTCGCTGACCCGGTCCATCACGCTAAGTGTAACCTGTAAAAGATATCCCACGAGGGGTGAGTCAACAGACTCAATGTGTAACTGTACACTAAAAGCCCAATCGATCATAGTTTTAACGATAACATTTTAGCAAAGCCCATTTTAATCACATTTAACCATAAGCCCATAACATAGCAAATCAAATAACAACAGATTAAATCACATATACATATAAAATGACATGCAATCCCGAGCCCACCTAGATATCCATCCGCTACACACCACCCGTACCTGCCAATCACACCGTGGGGATTACTAAATCGACCCTCCATCCGCTACACACCAACGAAGGCAGTCGCTGCAGTCAACTGCACATCGCCCTTATAAATTGTGGCATGGCCACCGGATAATTGTGACAGAGTCACCGGATTCATAATATGTGACCGAAGTCATCGGATACATATTATTGTGACATAATTCACCGGATAATGTGGTAAAAACCACCGGAAACACTTCCCCTTTATCAAAATCACCCATATTATTCGGATTTTATGCATTATACCCCAAAATCATAACGGAGTCATACACATTTCATATCCATGCTTATAGCATTATTAACAAAGTATTAGGGGTTAACATACCTGAATACCATGTACCACTGAATGGTACCCGCGGCCATTATCATACATATTTCTTATTAACACATACTAACATTAATACTATCAATCTATCAGAAATTTAGTGTAGGGCTACACACCTGATAACAGTGAATACGATACTATCGATACCGACACTCCTTCTTTTTCACAATCGCCTCCCCCTAAAAGACCATAGTCAGAATCGGCCAACCTTAATAGACAATATGGCCTTTGGCCAAATATTAAGACCCCTTACCTTGATTGTCTAAATCCCGAAATATCACTTGTCCTTGGAGATGTCGAAATTCCTACATGGTATATGTTAGATTCAATTATAACATTTGATGAACAAAGTAAATGGCCTTCGGCCTAAGATCACACTTGCTTTACCTTCAGTATTCAAATCCTGAAAGGTTCTCTTCCAACCGTCGGCTACAACTAAATCCCGAAATCCTCCTTCAAGGTTTCGGCCAAAGAGAATAAAAGGGATTAGATTCCTAGATTTGGCTAATCCAAAAGAAAAGAAAGAAAAATGATTGATGGTTAATCCTTACCCCTAACGTTGAGATCGACTGCGCCCTTGCTTGGAACCACAGAGAGATTCGGCTACTATAGAAAAGTGGCTAAATTTGAAGGAGAAAATAGATGAAGAAATCGGCTAGACAGTAATATGTTTCGGCTTTTGGAGTTTGCAAAAAAGAAGAGAGAATGAGGGACTAAAAGATTTGGCTGAGACTCCCAAATGGAGATGGAATGTTCGGCCACCAAAAGAATAGGTATAGAATTGAGTTTGAGAGGAAGAAAAGTAGTATAAGAGAAGGCTAAAAGAATTCGGCAATGGTGTGCTTTGAGAGAGAGAGGTTTCGGCTAGAACAAGTTAAAAGAAAAGAGAAGAGAAAGTGATGGGTTTGATCTTATGGAGAGCAAAAAGAAGACGAAAAAGAGGTTGAATGTGACCTTAATGGTCTTCTGAAATTCGGCTTAAGCAAATAGGTTTTGAAAGTATTTTGACTACTATTTTCGGCACAACACTCAGGAAAGAAAAGAAACCCGAAATGCACCTAAACCCCCTTAAGAAATTTCAGCTACAAAAGAAAAGGTGTTTTGGAAGTACAAAAAAAAAAAATAAATGACCAAATGGGATTACACCCAACCCCTCATCCTTACCAAAGTCTACCACAAAAATTCGGCCACCCCCCTAGTCCATAATGCCGTCCAAGTTCATGGACAAATTGGCCATGCCAAACTTTCCAAAACACACCCCAAAAAGAATGCCTTATGTCCCCCTAACTTACCATAAGCTTAGGACTTCATTCCTTAAGTTAACACTTGCCTTTTTCCCTTAGTTTACTTTCCATAAATGAAAAAGTCCATCCTTACCATAAGTATTGCTTGACCGACACTTGTCATACAAGTACAAAAATAAAAGTCATCTAATGGTTATCCAAGGGATTCGAACATCTCCCCTCATGCAATTATTCATGCGCCAACAGAACCTTGCCAATAGCTCAACTTATGCTAATTTTAGACACTTAAATTAACTTAAGTATCAGGGTCACTTGATCCACTTCACTAAATTCTCAATACTAAAAATTATTCTATACCTGAATAATTCTATGCCCTTTTCAAGGCTATAATAAACACAAAAAAGAAGAAAAGAAAATTTTCATTCATAAGCTAAACACCAAAACATACAATATATCGATACTCATGTTTTTAGGGTGTTACATGGCTAGATCCTACTGGTTTTGACACGGCCATCCTACTCCTACCGCAGCCACGCGGCGAACGTCCACGACCCCTTGTACTCATTCTACCTATTCGCGTTTATCTGATTAGAAATTTTATGAATTATTAATTTCTTTCACTAATTAACCACGAACAATCTTATGAACAGTAGTTTAGGAGTAGTTCTTTCGAATTCTAAATTATATCTACGAGTTTCAGTCTCAAGTTTGTCTCCTAGTTCTAGGAACCACATACATTCAGCCATCATACATCAACATACAAGTAGCATCCACAAACTCACATTCATCACATAAGGGTATTTTCATCATTTCTCTACCCAGGGGTATTTTCGTAGTTTTGTCCTACAGGGTATTTTTGTAATTTCCACAAAAAAGGGTATCTTGGTGTTTTTTGAAATTGAGGTATTTTGGTTTTTTTTCCCAACCGGGGTGTTTCAGTAATTTCTCAAATTTTAGTGGTTTTACAAATCCAGGGTATTCGGGGAAATTTTCACAAATCAAGGGTATTTTGGAAATTTTACAAAACTTGGGGGTATTTTGGTAATTTCGTGAAATAGGGTGGCTGGTCCCTTTCGGGTTTTAATTATAAATGTTGGGCCCATCAACAAGTCCTCATGGCTAAGGTGAACAGTCCCTACGCACCAGGTAGGATTCTAGCGAAGAGGAGGTGAGTCACTAGGACTGCTTAAGTACCAAGCTCTTCCTGAATCCAATCCTAGACATGCGTATGCCTATTACCACACCCTAACCCAGCGATTTGTTCACGGGTTTGTTTGGATAGATTAAGTCTTATGAATTTAAAGAGTTGGTTAAACTAAGCCTAAAGTCCATCAATGCCTAACATACCAGTCTACGTCCATCAAGCCCATCAAACCCAACATACATATCACATCAAGAGTTAGAATACTTACCTGCGAGGATCGGGTGCCGGTAGACTCGAAGGCCATATATCAACACAAAGCATTTTTCCCAAATTCACATCAACTTTACAAAATGCTACTAGACCCATTTCACAGCCCGAGTTTTGAACCAGGTTCTGATACCAAAATGTAACACCCCAAACCTGGCCTAAACGTCACGACCAGATCTGGTATGCCACGAGTTAACAGTTAAAAACTTCTTTTCGAAGGGATTTGAAATCTCGGTTAATTTGTAGAAGTATTCGTTAAATAAATGTTATTTGAAGAAAACCTTTGTAGTATTTTTATTTCTTCTATAAAAATTACTTGTTTGAAAATCCCATTTTATTTCTTTTTATAAATAAAACTTTGAACATAAATTTATAAATGTAAGCATTAACGAGTATATGTCGATACCCTAAGCTACGGAGCCTTATTACATAAATAGTCCCAAAAATGATAAATAAAAACCCGAAATAGTTTATGAAAATAAATAACTTGATAGCCCCTCGAGTCCGCCTCGGCTCCCATGTCCACCATCTACTGCTCATCTGAAAAGTCAGGAAATAAAAGGGTGAGTCACCAAGACTCAGTGTGCAAATCCCAAAAAACACATAAATGGCTTGAGACCCACAAACACATTATGGGCCTTAGCCCATACACAATGGCAACAGAATATTTACATGCAACAGGGCCCAACCCATACCTAATAGTCCATCATCTACACACCAGCCCGTCCCAACCAACAAACCTCGGGGATTTCTACAATCAACCCACCAACCGCTATACACCATATCGACAGTCATGCTGCCTATTCCTATCTATTTAGAATAAATTTAATGTTGCTTAGCCACCGATCACTTTTGTGACCTAATTTTATAAATCGTGGTTTAACCACCGATCACCAAGTGACCTATTAACATGCTCTTCCCCTTCATCATATCAACCCCATCCCATGCATATATACATGCAGAATCAAAACAATATACTACCTAAAAGTTCACAGTCTATCACATACATCGATACACATTGAGAAGTTTCTATGTTTACGTACCTGGCATCCCTTGCCTACCCTTTTTAGGTAATCTGACTGTCTATACAGCCTTTTTCCGGCTTTTAACCCATAACATATATTTAGTACAAATTAATTAGTGTGTTAGAGATCTACACACCTGATTACAGTCAAGACGAGACCTTCTATGTCGACACTATCAGAAGCCGATACGACTGCTAACTGCCTAAGATTTTGTTCTGAAGCCGGTCCACAACCCGGTGGCCAATCCCGTACTGCTGACACCGCTCGTTTCTTAAACTTAGGGATTGGTTTTACAGATCCAATCCCCTCCTTCGCCTGATCGATATTCGATTCCATTAAAAGACCTTATCATAACATATGGTTAAGATCACAACTACGATAGCGAATCTAAAGAGAATCTAAGGAGAAACCCCTTACCTTGAAATCCCGAAAAGAGAGATATGAAGTTCAGAGACTAACGGTTTCGGCTTTTAGATCTAAGCGATCTACTTCAATTCCTGAATGTCGCCCAACAAGAAAACATAAAACCATTAATCCATTAGCCTTTCGGCTTTGTCTTCTAAAAAAATCGAAAGAGAAAAAGAATAGATCAGAAGAAATTGTCACCTACCTTTACAAAGAATTCGGAAACTCCTAGAAGATTTTGGCTTTTGAGAAGATCAAAAAGAGAATATGATAGGAAGAAATCTATGTAGATTCAGATTTTAGTGAAGAGATAGGCAAAAGAGAAGAAGCAAAGAACAATGAATATTTGGCTTGTAGAAAAAGAATGGAGAAAAGAATTGAAATCAAAAGTTTCGGCTTTTGCATAAAAGTGAAGATGAGGGAATGGATTTAGGAATTTCGGCTTTGGCAGAGAATGAGAGAAAAGAATGAGAGGAAAAACCCAAATGCCAAAATTGAAGAAGAGAATAGAAAAAATATAACCCTAATGCCGAAAATATAAAGATATTCTCCCTTTCTTAACCTAAATTTTGGCACCTACCCCCCTAAAAACCCAAAATGCCCCTTTTTAAAACTAAAACTAAGCTACTATTCAAAGGGAATTTCGGCACCCCTTGCCCATACCAAAACTGATTCCTCCTCCCCCTTGGAGTTTGAAATTCGGCCATCACTGTGACCAACAAATAAATCCTAAATTTTCTCCCTTATCTTCATCTGATCACTCATCCTCAAGTGACATGGATAACACCACCTCTTCCTTCCTTTATCTGCCACATTATCAGCCATATTATCCACATTATCCAAACAAATAAATCCTATTTTAAAGCATCCTAGCCGACTCCAACTCTACTCATTTAAATGCCAAAAATTAACTAACTTTAATTAAAATAACTGAGCTTCATGCGACTCGAACTTGAGCCTCCTCAGTTGACGCCACCTCCCTGCTCTCTAAGTGGCGCCACTTTGCCTCTGGGCCACAAGCCCATTTGTGTTTTAAAACACAGATAACATCTCTTAAGCCCTATCCTAATAGGCTTTCCACTAGAGTGTCCAAACAGAAAATTTGATTAAGGCCTCGGCCCAATCCTAAGCCCAATCTGAACCCCTTAAATACTCTAATTAACACATTAAACGTATCACCCATCAAAATGCAAAGGCCCATTAATTCAGGATGTTACAGTATGGCCTCCACCGAGTCATCCATGGCCCAGGTCTCCATCACTAATCATTACCTGAAAAGGGATAAGGAAAAACGGGGTGAGTTACTAAAACTCAGTGTATAACCCCCTTACCGTTGTCCACTGGGCCTGAATCTCATTTAACAATAATTTGGGCCTAAGCCCATTTTCAATAATAATGTATCAATTATCATGTGTATGTAATGTAATTCCCAAACCAAACCTAATATTCCATCCGCTACACACCACCCGTACCAACCAACACACCTGTGGGGATCAAGTCAACCCACCCCGCCAACACACCAATCGCAGGCATTAAGCCACTTATAACAAATTTAATTGTGGACGAACCACCAGAATAACAGAATATATGTGGCATTGCCACTGTACAGATTTGTGGCAGAGCCACTAGAACTTCTCTTCAATATTATCCCATCCCATGCAAAATCATGTTTATAATGCATAACAAATCATGATTATAACAACAGTAATTTATTCGGATATTCATTATAAAAGTACGGCCCATTATAACAATTTATCAAATACGCCCATTAAGCAAAGTATTAGATTGGCCCATTTAGCAAAATATCAGATCGGCCCATTTAGCAAAATATCAAATCGCCCAATTTAGCAAAATATCATATTGGCCCATTTAGCAAAATATCAGATTAACCCATTTAGCAAAATATCAAATTGGCCCACCAAGCCATAAAATCAGATTGGCCCATTAATCAATATATCCATTCGGCCATAAGGCAATATGCATCGATTTGGCCCATTAGGGGCATTTTCGTAATTTTCACGACTTTATAACTGATTTTGTCAATTTTGTCAAAATAGTGAGATTTAAGCAAGTTTTCTTGGTTTCACCATAATACGATTTTAATCAAGTAATTTACTTCTAATGTGATTATAATCTTAAATCCACGGAAAACGGTGTGAGATTACACACCTGATTACGGTAAGCACTAAGCCTTCTTGCTCATTGACACCTAAGATATCTTAACACTCGATTAATTGACATACGTGATTTTAATAATCAAACTCTAAAATGAAAGATCTACGGTGCTTACCCTTGGAATCGTGAATGACCACGATTTGTCAATTTTCCCCGGATGACGATCCACAACCCGGTGGAAAATCCCGAACCACGGATGCCTCGAAATTGTGAACAACCTCGAATAGTCGATTCTCACCGGATGATGGTCCACAACCCGGTGGAAAGTCCCGAATCACCGATACTGCCTATCGCTTAAACTTAGGAGTAGGGATCGCAAATCCGTTCCTTTTGCGATCTTGAACCACTATCCCTTTCGATTTGATATTGCTTGTCTCCATTGAAAACAAATCTTAGTCAAAACTTATAATACTTTGATATGAAACAATTTACTAAAGAAAAAGGGTCGGCTTACCACTATTTCCATAAAAGCAACGAGTGGATAGATCGAGCGTTTTAGTCCCTAAAAATATGCAATCGATTAGTCCAACCACTATTCCGTTAACAACCAATCGAATATAGAATGATATCAAATAATCCAAAAAGAAACTCTTTACCTTATCGAGATTGAATCCGATTTCCACCGTTCGTCTTAAGGCTAGGAAGATACACGTCCACTCACTTAGAACACTACGAATAAAGTATTGGTCACAACATAAGAGTGATGAGGAGAGTGATGTTTCAATAAGAAACAAAGTAAACTAACTGAATAACGATGAACATTCATATTTGGTTAGAAATAAAAAGAAAATGAAATAAGAAGAGAGAGAAATAAGGTCACTTACCATTTCGATTAAGAAGAGATTTTCCCACACGATAGGGAATGAAATGGTGAAGAAATAGGATGATATTGGATTCGGCTATAGAGAAAATCACACAAGAAAATATGATCACAAGTGATGTCGATTGAGGAAGAAGAAGGAGAAAGATTGGTGAAATGGTCAAAAGAAAAGGATGAATAGAGAAAACTGCTTTGGGTAGATTCGGCTATCAAAGGGGAGATGAGCAAAGGTGAGTGTTTCGGCCAAACAAAAGGAAAATAGTGCACAAATGTGCTAGGAGATTTCGGCCAAAGCAAAACAAAAAGAAAGAGATGGATTTGAAAAGAAAACACAAATGGTCAAGGAGTAAAAAGTGTACCTCTCATGCACCAATAAAAATAACAAAATGTTCTAATATGAAAAGAGAAATTTGACTATCCCCTCCCCCTAACAAAACTGTCCATAACATTCCAATAATGTCAAAAATTTGGCCAACCAATCTTTCCATAACACTTTCCTCTTTTTGTGCCAACATGTCTCCCATACTTGCCTTTTCTTTTGATTTCTTTCCCCAACCTCAACCTTTCCTTATTTCCTTAGCCACCTTGCCAAAAACAAAAAGTCCACCTTGCCATATATACATCTTGGCTGACACTTAGGGAAAGTATACAAAAATAATAGTTAAAATTTGCGCACTATGGGATTTGAACCTCCTCCCTTAAAGTCCTTCACTTGATGCCATAACCTCTTTACTAATTGCTCATTTATGCTAGCAATTTACTCATTTATTTCCATAATCACTGAGGTCACTTACTATATCTCCTTAAAGTGCTAAAACACAAAATTTTTACTTGGGCCCAAATAGACCCCGAGCCTTCTCATAACCCCTAAACATGCACAATAATATTTTTAACTAGCTTATCACAAGCAATAATGCAAAAATTAAAATTCCAAATTTTGGGATGTTACATGCTTCATGTACTACAATTTTCGAGCAATTGATACTTCTTTTCAACTCCCTCAAACTTATTTTCAAGCGATATTCTGAATAGTACTGAGTCTAGTGTTTGGGACAATTTTAAAAGCAATGAAGAGAAAATTGATGGCTAAATATTGCACAGGTCCAAAAAAATTAGGCCATATAGTCTCAAAGTTGGGTTTCAAAGAATAATTTCATCAGGTCGGCTTGAAAGGCTCAAACGATCCAAACAATAGTTGCCTAAATCATTTTCAGTATTCCATGCTTCCTAGGATTTCACCTCAAGAAATTACTAAGTCAATTCTAAATACTTAAACTTTCATGCATGCCTAATTTTATCTTAGGGAACTAAAAAATTTTATGGTATGAATTTTCATGCTTTATTAAAAATACATTCATATCATTATTAAGCTAACATAATGACTTATTGAAATAAGAGAACTTTATTAATACTAAAGTTCAGCATACATAACAGAATCTCAAATTATTGAACAAAATATATCCTAATCATAATTAAAAGAAAATTTTATTCTGAGTGGAAGTAATTCAAATTTTCGGTCCGCCTACTTAAAGTGAACAATGTCCTCATTGTTTAAAGTGAATAGATACTATACATCAGGTAGGATATTTAGAAAAGAGGAGGTGAGTCAAATTGACTGCTTAAGTACCAGGCTCTCTCTATAATCCAATCTTAGACATGTATATATCTATTGCCACATGTTAGCCTTTGTGACTTGTTCAGATTTTATTCATGATTCCTATCTCTTGTTTTATTGTGCAAAAATAAAAATTCCTAATTAACCTAATCCTAGAATAACTTCAGAATAAAAATAAACTAAAGTTGAAGTCCTCCCCTTTTTTATTTGTTTGTCGATCCTTCCGAATTCGACTCATCTTTTGCTCCATCAGTATTGCCTTTACATGAATCGCCTTGCTCCCTCTTTGATGATGAAATCCATGGTTCAAATATGAAATCTGGAAACTCAGGCACAAAAATAAATGGGTCATTATAAATTTTCTTGAGGGCACTCCTCATCGAGTCATCTCTTATTTTTGAGTATCTCGAGTAGGCTTGTTGCTGCCATTGCATGTGTTGCATTAAGTCCATTAGCTTCAACAGCTCATCAAGATGATCTAGGCTAGGCGGTGGAGCTCCAAACATTGAGGTTTCGATATCAGGTTCAGCTTCTGGTTCCATTGATTCTGCCTCATTAGGGACTTCAGTTGATTGCTCTGGCGGGATTTCTGTGGGTTCATCTTCTGCTTCTTCGGGATCCTCGCTTTCTTCAACTCGTTGCTGGAGAACAGAATCGTCGACTACTCAGTAGATGTCCCAATCGGTGATTGTGCCTTGACTATACTCTGTCCTCTTCACGTCCGCAAGGATTTTTGCTTTTAAGCATAAAATTGTTATCGTAAAGGGGAAATAGGCCGGGCCAGAACGTCTAAAGGCACAATTTTGCATTTCTCTGAGGATGATTTTGCCCACATCAATGGTCTTTCCAGTTAGAATCGAGTATAATAGGACCATTCCCTCTAATGAGATTGTAGTCCCATGCGAACTAGGCATAAGGATGAAACGGATGAAATAGAACCATACCTTCGCAACTGGTGTCAAATACTCTCTTCGACACGTGTGGATTCCTTGCTTTGACACAGTCCACTTAGAACCTGGAACTGTAAGTTCCTCGAGAATTTCTTGCAAATTTTCAGGCTTAATGTTGCTCAACAGAGAAGAATATTCATCATTGTCGAAATCAGGTAATTCAAAGAATTAATTAATAGCATTTGAATTTATTGGTACCATGATTCCGCGGACTGGAACTTCGATCAATTCACTTGAGGTTAAGTTCGCGTGGAATTCACGAACTAGTTCCTCATCCACACTTAGTCTCTTTTCACAAAACAATTCCCAATTGAGGGCCTCAGCAACTTGACGAATACGTGCCATAAAGTCTTTGTAGTTGCTTTCCTTCAATATGAAGCCTTTCTCTGGATGCATCTGTTGATTTTTGAAGATACTTTCGTATCTTGCTTTGGCTTCTTCACAGTGAAATTTATTTTGTGTTTCATCAATTTGGGCGGAGGCACGAGTTCTCTTGCGAGGCATGATCGACCTGAACATTAGATAGGAAAAAAAATTATTTTCTCAAAGACTTAATTAATAAACATTACTAATATTTCAATAAATTAAAAAAATTAAATAATTGAATAAAAATTAAACTTAAGGAAAAAAATTGTTCTTACCACCTTCCTCGTAAAAATTAAGAACTCCTAAAATAAAATATACTAATGAACAAAAGATGGAAATTTAAAAGGAGGGTTGAAGGCTTTTGGCTTAGGTTGGGTGGATGGGTACGTGGTAAGGGCTACACGCAAGTAGCAGTGCACAAGGTCTTGCGTAGGTAGGCCACGGGTGTGCGCAGGTGCGGCGCACAGGAGCAGGACACCGCCTGGGCTGGTTGGGTGTACAGGGAGATGGTGCGCAGCAAGCAACGCGAGCTGGAGGCAGCAGGCGTGAGCCCAAAACCTGGGCAGCTGCTGGAGCTTGGGCGTGCAGCGTGCTGAGGTTGGCTGCTGGCCGAATGGCTGTGTGTGGCTAGGGACTTGCGGCACTTTGACGAATTGGTGATTTAGGGTTTTGAGTGATGAATGAATAGGGAGAAGCAAGGGTGTAATTTATAGAGGGAGAAATAGAAATTAGAGTAGAACTCTTAGAGCAATTAAATAATAAAAATATTATAATTCTAATTCTACTCAATGTTAACAACAATTAATAATATGCATATGTAATTATCAATTGCTATTAATTTATTAAGATAAACATAAAATAA
The DNA here is from genome assembly GCA_005393395.2 of Gossypium australe. NCBI lineage: Eukaryota > Viridiplantae > Streptophyta > Magnoliopsida > Malvales > Malvaceae > Gossypium > Gossypium australe. Next base: position 42,674,063 of record CM016620.1, on the reverse strand, counting down.
AATTAATCCTAATCCTAAGCTAAGTTGATAAAAATTAATATATAAATTATAATGAATATAATTATATATTAAAGTTTATCAATAATTTATAATTATGGTAAAAAAATATTTATTCTAGATGCTTTTTTAAAAATATTTACAAAAAGAGGCACCTAGTTTTTATTATTTACGAAAATAGAAACCAAATTTTAAAAATAATTCAATTAAGTCCCTAGACTTAATGAAAATTTGAAATTGAGTTGCAATTTAAGACTTGGGTCCAAATTGACCTTTTTATTTGGAAAACCAAAAATTTATTTTGTCATTTAGGGGCTAATTTCTTGGAAAATTATGTAAAAATCAATTCCCAAGAAAGATTGGAGGGGTCACAAGCGGTCCAGCTTAAGTTTCATTCTCCTAGACAGAATTTATTTAAACATAATAACCCCGAAAATATACCCTAAATAATTTATTGAAAACAAGAAAATCTAAAGATCAGATAAACTGAACAAGATTTTATCCCATTCAGGTCTTTCTCCGTAGTAATGTTTCAAATGCTGAGCATTGACTTGAAAATTACCTCCCTTGCCTTGGAGTTCAACCACTTCGTATGGATAGACGCGATGAATCGTAAATGGACCTAACCAACGTGATTTTAACTTACTTGGGAAGAACTTCAATCTGGAATTAAATAACAAGACCTGCTGACCTGCTTCAAACTCTCGAACTCGAATATGCTTGTCATGCCATTTCTTGAGTCTTTCTTTGAGTAATTTGGCATTTTCGTATGAGAACATTCGAAATTCCTCTAGCTCGTTGAGTTGGAGAATCAGTTTCTCTTTAGCAGACTTAAGATCCAAGTTGAGTCATCGAAGGGCCCAGTAGGCTTTGTGCTCTAACTCCAAAGGTAGATGACAGGCTTTCCCAAAGACCAACCTGTAGGGTGACATTCCTAAAGGTGTCTTGTATGCTGTTCTGTAAGCCCATAAAGCATCATCTAGTCTTTTGGACCAATCTCGTCGGTTCGGGCAAACTACCTTCTCAAGTATGCCTTTGATCTCCTTATTCGCTCGCTCAGCTTGCCCATTTGTCTGCGGATGGTAAGCTGTAGCAACCTTGTGTTTCACTCCATGTTTATCTAACAACCATTTTAACCACTTGTTCACAAAATGGGTCCCTTCATCGCTGATAATAGCTCTTGGGGTTCCGAACCTTGTGAACACATGTTTCTGCAAGAACTTCATCACAACCTTGGCATCGTTCGTCGGATAAGCTTCAGCCTCGACCCACTTGGACACATAATCTACTGTTACCAATATATATTTGTGACCAAAAGACTGAGGGAAGAGACCAAGAAAGTCAGTACCCCAAACATCGAACAATTCAACCTCAATGATATTTGTTCGAGGCATCTCATTTCTGTTGGTGACATTTCCAACCCTCTGACATCGATCACAACTCTTTACGTAAGCGTATGTATCCTTGAATAGTATTGGCCAAAAGAATCCGGCTTGCAATACTTTGGCTGCTGTACGAGTACGTCCGAAGTGTCCCCTACTTGGAGCTGAATGACAGTGGTATAAAATCTTCGGTATTTCATCTTCTGTCACACATCTCCTAATCATCTGATCCGCACACTTTTTAAATAAATATGGCTCTTCCCAGAAATAGTACTTCACATCGTGAAGAAACTTTTTCCTTTGCTGATACGTTTTATCAATCGGCATCAAACCACGAGCTAAATAGTTAGCAAAATCAGCAAACCAAGGAATATTATGGACATGATTTACCTTCAGTATGTGTTCATCTGGAAATATCTTGTAACACCCCAAACCCGGCCCATACACCACGGCCGAATTTAGAATGCCACTGCGAAAAACGTTTGAAAACCGATTTCACTTATAGGTAAAAACATAAAAATTTGTTGTCATTTATAAAACATTGTGTATTTAGAATTCTAGGTAAAAATTTGATTGTTACAAAATATCCGGATTTAAAACTTTAAAATAATTTATCAAAGTATAAATTTACTCTTTAAAAGAAACATTCCCAAATATTAACTTAATCGTCAATCCACCTTAAACATAATAATAAACCTCAAATACTTAAAGTGGCCTTATTACAATAAATAAATACTTAAAATACTGAAAACATAAATTTTATAAAATAAGGAAAACAACTTCTGCATGGGCCACCTCGTATCCACTCCAACCCGGTCCAAGCATCATGAATCACCTGCGATGTTTGGTAAAAATTTGGGTGAGTCAAATAGACTTAGTGTGTAATTAGTCCACAGATATCCACTCATGGGCTTGGCCCACAATCACATTAAATCACATATCAGATAGTAAGGCAATTTATTCACATAACTCCACACATTGGGCTTGGCCCATTACCACACCACATATCAAATAATAAGGCAATTTATCCACCTAATTCCACATATTGGGCTTGGCCCATTACCACACCAATCCACATACCACACAGATTTATGCAAAATGCACCCAACCCAGCCTAGGGTCCATCCTCTACACACCCCCTTATCCAGCCACCACACACCAGGGGATTACTAAATCACCCTCCAACCTCTACAAACCAATTCGGCAATTAATGCCAACCACGTGAACTAAATCACAAATAATCCACAACGCGACCTCAGTCAGCGCCAATCCACGATGTAGCTCGTAGCTAACATCAAACCACGATGAGGCACATAGCCACTATCAACCACGATATGGCACAAAGCCGATATCAACCACGATGAGGCACAGAGCCACTCATCAAGCCACGTGAGGCTCGTAGCCATCACAAAACCATGTACATAAAGTACACCCTGTCCTTCTTTCATATTCATATCCCACCCATGCACATGCAACATACAATAGTGTCATGATAGATAATGCATGTACATGTTATTCAGGTATTCAATCACATATACACATTAATAACCACATCACATTCAGACTGATACTGACCTGATTATCGGCATACCCCTTTTTAGGGTAACCATTACATTATTGCCACTGCACTTATTCATATATTCATAACACATGCAATTATAACATACAATCGGGAAATTTGTGGGTTAATCACACACCTTGTGACCTGAAGCACTATGCCCTCAATACCGATGCTATCACTAATCGATACTACGGCTATCTGCCTACACTCCTGCTCAGACGCTGGCCCACACCCCGGTGGCCAATCCCACACTGCAGAGACTGATCTCTTCTTAAACTTAGGGATAGGGACTACCCCTTGTCCTCCTTGACTGGTATTCGCCTCCATCAACAATACTTAATCAGAATCAAACAGTTAATACGAGATCTTAAACGAATAAAAACTACAACATAATATCCTTACCAAAGATGGATCTGAATCCCGAAACTTGCCCTACTTCTGTCGATTTGCCCCTAAGTAAACATAGCCAAAATCGGTCAACACTTAAAACTCATAGTATGGCCTATGGACGAATACTACAAACCACCTACCTTGCTTAACTAAATCCCGAATCACCACAGGTCTATGAAGTTGTCGAAATTCCCTGCTAATCAACTGTTAGAATCGACCTAGCACAAGAAAACTATGAAGATGGCCCTTGGCCGAATAGTACATATCACCTTACCTTGATGAATCGAATCTCGAAAGACTCCTTAGTGCTCCCTTATGCTGGCTACATACAAACGAAACACGAGGTTATGGCACTATACACATTCGGCCATCCCTAACCAAGGCCAACCATAGAAATCAAAGCCTAAACACTTGATTTCGGCACACTAAAAGAGATAGAAGAAACAATTAGGAGAGAACTCTTACCTACTATAGAGGATCGATTGGAGCAACTCACAACCAATGGCACTTTCGGCTTCTAAAACTTGCGACAGAAGAAAAAGAATAAGGCCCCTTTGAGATTCGGCTCAAGCTTCAAATGGTGAAGAAAGAAAACGCAAGAGTGGGGAGAGTTGAGTGCTTAAAGGATTCGGCCAAAAAATAAAACTAGATCAAGTGGTCAAAGTTTCAGTTTTAAAGAGAAACTAGAGAAGAAACAAAATAGTGGGAAGGTTCAATGGAGAATTCGGCAATGGCAAAAATGCACAAAGTGCTCAAATGGTCACTTAAACTTTCGGTTCTTGCTTCAAAGAAAAGAGAGAAAAGAAAAAGGAATTCTCTTAACTAAGAATTTCGGCAAGAGAGACTAAGAAAGAAATAAAAAGATGAACACACTCCCTAATAAAATTCGGCACTTATCCCCTCCCATATGACCGAATTTTGCCAACCAAAGAGTCCCTTGGCTGGCCACTATATCCTTTCTTATCAAACCCCAAATTTCTCTCCTATTTTTCCTCCATGCTACTCATTCAAAATAAATTGAATAAGACAAAATTATCCTACTCTTTTAGCCGAATTTTAAAAGAAAACCAAAGCTTATCTTCATCTTTTCAAAGCCCCTATGTCGTCCAACACTCCCCCTCTCTCTTGACGCCAAACTGCAAAAATAAAAGCACACTCCATGCTGCCAACATGACTCGAACCTGAGCCCTTCTCCCTTGCTTGAGGCGTCATTCACCAAGGCCCTAAGTGGCGCCTCCAAGCCACTTTACCAAGCCCAATCTCATTTCCAAATTCCCTCACAAATTCCCTTAAGGCCTCCTTAGCCTAGCTCCCCCTACTAAACTTAAAATTCAATAATTTCCTGAAGCCTTCTCCTACATTTTTAGATTCCCGAAAGCTATAGAACACATCCAAACACACACACAAAGCCCCCTATCTCATGAATTATGCCCGAACGCATAACCCCTAAATCTAGGATATTACATGTCTCTTGGATCGGTAAAAGTGGAGAATTTCCCTCTTGCGGCTCTAATCTGGATAAGTGGTCTGCTACTTGGTTTTCTACTCCCCTTCGATCTTGAATTTCTAGATCGAACTCTTGAAGTAGAAGCACCCACCGGATCAATCTCGGCTTAGCATCTTTCTTAGCTAATAAGTACTTAATTGCGGAGTGGTCCGTATAGACAATCACTTGTCGAAAGCAAACACAATAGCAAGTAACTATTTTTCTGTTACCGTATATTTCAGTTGAGCTCTGGTTAGAGTTCTACTAGCGTAGTAGATGGGATGAAAAACTTTGTTCCTTCACTGGCCCAAGACAGCTCCGATGGCGAAGTCACTTGCGTTACACATCAACACGAATGGTGAATCCCAGTCTGGTGTGACAATTATAGGTGCCGTGACTAATTGATTCTTCAAATCATTGAAGGCTTGTAAGCATTTCTTATCAAACTTGAATATTGGGTCTTTCTCCAATAGCTTGCATAAGGGTTTAGCCACTTTGGAGAAGTCCTTGATAAATCTACGATAAAAACCGACGTGACCCAAAAAGCTCCTAACACCTTTTACAGATGTGGGAAGTGGGAGTTTCTCAATAACGTCTACTTTTGCTTTGTCCACCTCGATCCCATGTCTTGTTATTCGATGCCCTAGAACAATTCCTTCTCGTACCATAAAATGGCATTTTTCCCAGTTGAGTACGAGATTCGTTTCTTCGCATCACCTTAGTACCTTAGCTAGATTGGCTAAGCAATCATCGTAAGTATCTTCGAATACTGAGAAATCATCCATGAAAACTTCCATGTACTTCTCAACCATGTCAGTAAAAATAGACATCATACATCTTTGAAATGTAGCTGGTCCATTACATAAACCAAATGGCATACGTCTAAATGCAAATGTACCGTACGGACAGGTGAATGTCATTTTGTGTTGATCTTCCAGTGCTATCATAATCTGGTTATACCCTGAGTATCCATCGAGAAAATAGTAGTAATCTCGTCCTGCGAGTCTATCCAACATCTGGTCCAAAAACGGCAGAGGAAAGTGATCTTTCCTGGTCGCCTTGTTCAGCTTTCGGTAATCGATGTAGATTCTCTATCCTGTAATTGTTCTAGTTGGTATCAACTCGTTGTCCTCGTTCTCCACGATTGTGATACCTCCTTTCTTCGGCACGCACTAGACTGGACTCACCCATGAACTGTCTGAGATGGGGTAAATTATACCCGCATCCAACCACTTGATAATTTTCTTTTTTACTACATCTTTCATGATGTGGTTCAGTCTCTGTTATCCATCAATCGTTCCTCTCTCGCCATCTTCTAATATGATCTTGTGCATGCATACAGATGGGCTAATACCGCGAATATCAGCTATGGTCCATCCGGTAGCCTTCTTGCATTGTTTCAAAACTATGATAAGTTTCTCTTCTTGTTCAGTAGTTAATTCTGCTGAAACAATCACAGGCAGAGTAGAGGCGTTACCTAAATAAACATATTTTAAGTGTGAAGGTAATACCTTAAGTTCTAACTTAGGTGGCTCCTCGATTGATGCTTTTGGCTGGATATAATCTCTTTTCTCTAATTCCAAAGATTCAAAATGGGATTGCGGATTAAATCCCTTTTGATTAGCTTCTAGCACAACTAAGTATTCATCCTCCTCTTCATCATTTGGGGGATCCGATGTCAAAATTCTTTCCAGTGGGTCCTCAACACAGTTAAGTTCCTTCTCTACTATTAATTCCTCTAAATCGGATACGGCAGAATAATCACCCATTGTGTCAGGAAATCGCATTGACTTAAAAACATTAAATCTTACCTGATCATCCTGAACACGCATAGCCAGCTCACCCTTTTACACATCAATAAGGGTCCTTCCAGTTGCTAAGAATGGTCTACCTAGGATATTTGGCACTTCTTTGTCTGCTTCAAAGTCTAGAATTACAAAGTCAGCAGGAAAGATAAATTTATCTACACGTACCAATACATCCTCGATTTTTCCTTCTGGGTGCGCTAAGGATCGATCTGCTAGTTGAAGTGTAACCGTAGTTGGTCTAACCTCTCCTATCCCCAACTTCCTGAATATTGACATAGGCATCAAGTTGATACTTGTACCTAAGTCACATAATGCCTTACCACAATATGTTGATCCAATGTTGCACGGTATGGTGAAACATCCAGGATCCTTTAATTTTGGGGATAGTTTCTCCTGAGGATATGCACTGCATTCCTTCATCAAAGCTACCATCTCAAATTTTCCAAGTCTTTGTTTCTTTGACAAGATATCTTTCATGAACTTGACGTAGTTCGACATTTGCTCAAGTGCTTCGACCAACGGGATGTTGATATGAAGTTGCTTGAGTACGTCAAGGAACTTCTTGAATTGAATCTCCTGCTTCAGCTTCTAAAGTCTTTGAGGGTATGGTGGTGGTGGTTTCATTTCTGGAACTGATTCTGGTTGATTCGCTTTTGGCGGTAATTCTGCATCTAATGAAGTTGTTTGTTGATCAGAATTAACTAGTCCTGAGGTTACTTTGTCGGGTTTTGCAGATTTCGGTTCTGGTGAAACTGGGGTTTCAACACTTGGTTGAACTTCTTCTGAGTCTTGAGCATCAGCTTGCTCCTTTTCAACTTCGACAGTATTGGGCTCTACTATCTTTCCGCTCCTCAATGTCAATGCTTTGCAATGTTCCTTCCCCAAATTTCTTGGACTTTTCGTATCACTGGGCAAGGTACCCTATGGTCAGTTCCTAAGTTTAGTTGCAAGCTAGCCCACTTGATTCTCCAAATTCATCAATGTAGCTGCTTGGCTCTGGATTAACGCATCATTCTTTGCCATGTATGTCTTCAGCAAACTCTCCAAGCTATTGGATGCTTCAGCTTGAACTGGTTTCTGAACTTGTTGCGGGAAACTAGGCAGCTGGGTTGGTCTGGATTGGGTGTAAGTGGTACTGGTTCCAGCCCCTTGGTTATTCCAGGAGAAATTCGGGTGGTTTCTCCACGATGGGTTATAAAAATTTGATTGCAGCCCTTGCCTTCCTCAGTTTTGGTTCTGGTTACCCATGTAGCATACAGATTTTGGGTTCGACGGACATTCTTCAAACAAATGTCCCTCCCCACAATAAACACAGGCTATATTTTCAAATTGATTAGGCGGCTGTGCTGCAAAACTATTAAACCCATTAGTAGTAAGATTTTTAAGCTTTGAGGATATTGATGATGCCTGAGATGCGAGTGAAGTAAGAGCGTCTACTTCATGAATTCCAGCAACTCGTCTTCCTGACGTTGCACGACTGGTTGGCCATTGATAATTGTTGCTGGCAATCCTCTCAATGATTTCATAAGCCTCGTTATAAGACTTAGAAAGGAGAGCACCATTAGCAGAGGCATCTACTACCATCCTTGTGTGAGCGTTGAGACCATTATAGAATGTCTCAAGTTGAATGCAATGAGGGATTCCATGATGAGGGCATTTTCGTAATAACTCGTAAATCTTTCCTATGGCTCATACAAGGACTCGTCATCCATTTGGTGGAAAGCAATGATCTCGTTCCTCAGCTTAGCATTCTTGCTTGGGAAAAATACTTCATGAGGAATCTCCCGGCTAACTCTTGCCATGTAGAAATAGAGTTCGGTGGCAATGAATTCAACCAGGCACGAGCTCTGTCCCTTAGCAAATATGGGAACAACTTCAATCATAAGGCATCTTCGGAAACTCCGGCTAACTTAAAAGAATCGCCCAATTCCATAAATAGTCTTAAGTGAAGATGAGGATCTTCAGTAGGCATTCCACTAAATTGGCCCACAGTCTGAAGCATCTGGAACATGACTGGCTTCAGCTCAAATTGTTGTGCCTCGATTTTGGGTCTCCTAATACCCGGATTAAGATCGTTAAATACCGGCACGGCATATTCTCTTAAGGCTCTATCCCTATCATCAGCAATAAGGATAGGATTCTGAGCAGGGTTTGCTCCGGTTCCTTGGTTCATATTCTCGAAGTTCATTTCTTCAGTCCTTCTCTCGTTCACTTGTCTTCTTCGTTGTCGAAAAGTTCGTTCTATTTCAGGGTCCACAGGGAGTAAGTCAATAATCTGGTCAATACTCATAAACACCTGAAGTAATCACAGAAAAATTGAGTAAGTAAAGTTTTCAATACGAAAATAAACCAAAATGTAAAATAGATTCACAAATAATGGCTTTGAAAAATAGTCCCCGGCAACGGCGCCAAAAACTTGGAACGGTGGAAATGTGCAAGTGTACACAATCGCAACAAGTAATAAAGTGACAAGTAAATGTCGAGTTATCGTACCCACAGGGACTGTAAAAGAATTATTTATGAAAATGATTTCAAACACTTTGGTGAAGGAAAAATATTTGTATTTAAGAAATATTTAAAAACTAAAAAAACAAAGTATAATAAAATAAAATAAAGTTCTAATGCACGATTTCAAAAGCTGAATTTAATCAAGATGATATAATTGTGTTGGATTAATTACATTTCTTACCTTAGAATTATTAAACTCATGCTTATACTTGTTACGAACAAATCACGGCAACTAGGTAATTTGCTAACTTATGAACATATTTACAAATCAAAAATCCATTCATCTCTTGTACATATCCCTATGTCAATTGGACTGATAAAACAGATTTATAAAAGTAAACATGTTATTGCACATACATACTTATCAAATTAAACCATCTCTCGCATATCCCTTTGTCGATTCAAACGAATAATTCAACCTAATAAGCATATAAAAGACCATGTGAGGTAACAACGTATCCTTACCTTGAAACAGTTTAATCACAAAAATCTTGCAAGTTATGCAAGGCATATGTATCGCCAAATACAATGCTAATTTAATCTTCAGCTACCTTAGAAGAATTAAACATGCACAGATTAAGTATTGTGTTCATTAATTACAATTTCAATGCGTTTAAATAATTAATTCTTTAGTTATCTAAACAATTGTAAAGCCAGAATAACTTAAGCATGTTTTTACTTAATCAAGCATTTTACTGAGGCCTATAACAGCATAAACACAATTTTAATAATTTAAGAGGACAAAATGCAATCAACCCAACACGAATTAAATTCAAGCTAAGCTGATTAAATTAACCATTCCAATAGCATAAATATTCATAAACATGTTTGTCAAAACAACAATGAAATTTAAAGAGATAGGGAATAAGAAGCAAATCCGGTGTTTCTCCGTGGCTTGACTGCTTGCTCCGTTCTTCGTTCACCGTTGTCCTCGGCTATCGAGGTGGCTTATGAACACTCCAATTGCTGCTCCAAATGGCTGAGAAAACACCTCTTTTCCAAGAGGAGAAATCGGCACAAGAAGGCTTGGTTTTATTTTTGGAAATAAAGAGAGAATGGAGAGAGGAGAAGTGATGAGAGAATGAGAGAGTGAATGAGAAATGAGGGATGGTTTGAATGATCAGCAAGGGGTGGTATTTATAGCTGATTGTGGCTGCTAAAAATAGCAAATCCCATCAGCCAAAGAGACCTCCCTTGGCCGACCATCTATGTGGCAAAGTTGATGGCTTCAACTTTGCTAAATATGGCATGGGGCAAATCTACAAAGCCACTAAATTTGGAGGGGTTTGAGTGCAACTTTGAAAAGTCTTCAAGCGCTTCTTTGCAAGCTTAATTAATCAGCTAATAAGCTGATTTGGGTCAGCATATGGACGGTTTGGGCTGCCTAATTCTTTGTTCGGTTCGGTTCAATCTGTTTGGTTCAACTAATGCGGTTCAACTGGGCCTTTTTCATAATTAATTAAGATTAATTTATTTAGCCCAAATTAAATTGGGAATAAATTAAATTTAATTATATTATGATTAAATATTAATAATTGGATCGTCTTGGGCTGGAAATAAATTCGCCTTGATACTTCAAATTGCTTCTCGGGTTTATTCTTCAAGCAGTGTCTGCCGAGCCAATTTTCGCCCTTTGTGCAAGTTTGTCGAAAATAGTCAAAATAAATAAAAATTAACTATAAAATTAATTAAAATGAATCATGTTCATATTTTTAGCACAATTTAATTATTTTGTAATATTTAATTATTTTCTGACAAGAATTTAATCGACACTGCATAAATTTGAGTTAAAAAGGGCATGAAAAAGTGTATAAATTTTCGTGTTTCCAGTCACACCATTCCCCGAATGTTATGACCTGATGACATCACTTACTTTTGTCACCTCAACTCATTATTTTGTCCAATTATCATTTGGACAAAGAATTTAGAGAAATAGTCTCTATCCAGACTCTTCTTTCTCAAATATTTCCAATCTATGTACATGGAAATTCTAAACAATTGTCCTATTTTGGTTCCTTGTTTTATCTAGAAACTTCCAAAGTAATATGTAGAACTTCTTTTGTGAAATTATTAGTTCGTCAATCATTATTTCAATGCAACATGCTTATGAATAATAGGTAACAAATAAATTGATTTCAAAGAGAATTAAATGAATTATCAAAAATACAAAGAAAATTAACTGGGAATATATCTTTGAGAAGAAAAAGAATCCAAAGATAGTAAAATGAATAGGACAAAGATTAGATGCCCTAGATATCGCAGATTGGGCTTCTATATACAAACTCCACGAAGACTGCTTTGTGCTTAACATGTGTTTAGAAGACCCAAAGTACTTTGTTGATGCTCCGATATGCAACATAATTCATTTCTTGTTGATTCAAGTATAGTAAGATGACTGCGTGTGTAACATCCCAAAATTGGGCCTAGTAGGATTGGGCCTAATGGGCCTTAGGCGTAGGAGTGTTTAAAATTTTGATAACAAGAGAATGGCATTATCGCAAATTGGACTTATTAGTTAAGTGAATTTGGAAGGTTACGAGGTTTCTATGAAGTATCGGGTTTAATTGGGCCTTAGGAAAAATTTGGTATTTTAGCACTTTAAGGAGAGATGGTAAGTAGCTTCAAGACTTATAGAAAAAAATGAGTAATTTGTTTGCATAAATGAGCTATTGGTAAAGTGGTTATGGCATCAAGTGCAGTACCTTAAGGGAAGAGGTTCAAATCCCATTGTGTGCAAACTTTAACTATTATTTTTGCACTCTTTCCTTAAGTGTCGGCCAAGCATGTAAATAAGGCAAGGTGGACTTTTTATTTTTGACAAGATGGCTAAGGAAAATAGGAAAGGATGAATGTGAGGAAAGAAATCAAGAGAAAGGGGAAAGTAGGGGGAACATGTGGCATTTTTCAAGGGATGTGTTATGGAAATGGTGGTTGGAAAATTTTTGACTATTAGGGACATGAATGTGGACAGTTTTGGGTGTAAGAGGGGTAGCCGAATTTTTGTTAGTGTTTTGGTAGAAACTTTGGTGCTTGGTTGGTTAAAATTCCTTCTTGCATTTTTATGCCATTTCTCTCAAATTTCTTCTCATCTTTGTCGAAACTTCAAGCCATTAGTGAGCATTTCTTTTCTTCAATTCTTTCTTGTTGCCGTAGGTACCAAACCATTGAGACCAAACTATTTTCATTCATCTTCTCTAGAAAACCGAAATTTGATAAGCACCCTTCTCAACCTTTCTTTTCTTTTCACGAAATTCTCCAACTCTACTATCTTTTTCCTCTAATCCATACCCTCATAACCGAAACTATTCTTGTTCATTTTCTTCCATAGCCGAAACTCACAATCCAAAATCACTCCTTCATAATTTCTTTCTCGTTTGAGGTGACATTCCTTCTTCGATTAAATCGGTAAGTGAATTCTTTTCTATGATCATATTCTTTTCTCTTTAGCCGAATAAGTATTTATCACTATTCAGTTGTAAATCATGATAGTAACCGAAAATGGTGTTATCTTTCACTTCTTCATGTCTTAATTGCCCTCTTTTCGTAGTGCTTTAAGTGGGAGACCGTGTATTGTTCTAGCCGAATCAAACGGTGGAAATTGGATCCAATATCGATAAGGTAAGCGGGTTCATTTTGGATTTTTTCGCTATATCTCTATTTGGCTATGTTGCAAATCGGATTGAAGTTTAAACTAATCAATTATGTATTAGGGACGAAATCACTCGATATATTCTATTTGCAAATACTTCGGATATAGTGGGTCAACGAAGAGTGGTTCTTTAGGGAATCCTAATCAAGGTGTGTAATCCCGTGCTTTAATCCCGTACTTTCCGAATACATGTTTGAAATGGTGTGTAATCTCACATCTCTCTGAAAGTTTGTATAATATGTTCTGTGATTCGGTCGAAATATCGAGGAAAACCAAAAACCGGCATCCGTAATCACTCGAGCGTGCGTATGATTGTAGTAGTAATCATGTTTTGTAATAAAATAGTTTCAGTTAGAAACAGTGACGTGTTTTTGAAAAGTCACAAAAAATAGGAGAAAGGAAATTAATAAGTGAATAAGATATTGAATAAAAGCTTACTGTGTCTATTTTGATAAGGAAGAAATGGAGAAGGAAAAGGAATTTTATATTCTTAGATATCTTAATTTTAGTGAGACTGGTTCTGATTGACTTTATGGTCCCCTGATCTGTCTTGGAAAAATCGTATAAAATTGTACAAAGTGAAATATGGTTTATAATTTATATGTATAGATTCCTTAGTGAGACTATTTTCATTAAAAACAAGTGGGAGCAACATATGAAAATTGTACAGTGAGATATTTGAATTTTGGATAAGAGAGGTCAGAATCGTTTGACAATGAAACAGGTGAAATTTTAAGAAATAAACTGTACTGAATGGTTAAGCCAAAAATTCTAGAAAAACTTTTGTAAGAAGATATATGAGTCTAGTTTCAAGGAAAATTTACGGATCTAGATTTCGAGTTTTCTAACCCGATTTATGGTCAATTTAGTCAGTATGACGCAGATGGACAGTTTCAAATTTTATGCCCCAAATTAGTAGTTAAGACTAGGTTGCGAAATTACCGAAATACCCCTGGGTTGCGAGATTACTGAAGTACCCTTAGCGGGTACGATTGTCAAATTACGAAAATGCCCTTATGGGCTGAATTATGGAAATGCCCCTAATGGGCCGATTTGCAAAGTGTTAATGGGCCGAATTGTTATAATGCCTTAAAGGGCTGAATTAAAATGTGTTAATGGGTCGTTTTGATAAGATTGCTATATGGGCCGATTTGATAATTTGATATATGGGCCGTTTGATATTTACTGTAACATCCTGAATTAATGCGCCTTTACATTTGATGTGTGTTACGTTTAATGTGCTAATTAGAGTGTTAAGGGGTTCAGATTGGGCTCAAGGTTGGGCCGAGGCTTTAGTTAAGATTTTCTGCTTGGGCATTCTAGTGGAAAGCCAGTAGGATAGGGCTTAAAAGATGTTATCTGTGTTTTAAGACACAAATGGTGTAACATCCTGATTTAGTGGGCCTGTGCATTTTGTGTGTTGTAAGTTTAATTTGTTAATTTAAGGGTTAGGGGTCCAAATTGGGCTCAAGAATGGGCTGAGGTCTTGACTAAATATTTTGTCTAGACACTTTAGGGCTTAAAATATTGTATCTATAGTTTAAAATATCAAGTTGGGCTTGTGGCCCAGTGGCAAAATGGCGCCACTATGAGGGAAGGAAGTTGGCGTCAATGGTAAAGGAGGAGGCCCAAGTTTTGGCCGCTTGAAGCCCATGTTTTTGGGCTAAATTCGGCACTTATAAGGGGACTAAGGGGGGACGGCAACAAGGCTATAATTTAGGAAAATTTTTAATGTTTTTTATTTGTGGATAATAAGCTGATAAAGGAGGGAAGAAGTGGTGTGATGTAGGTCTCTTGTGGATGTGTGTTCTGATAAGGATAAGGGAAAGGATGAGGAGCTATCAAGGAGGATAGAGGTGGCCGAACATGGGACTGTGTGTGTAAAGGAGGGGACGGCTAGATAGAGTTAGGAAAAGCTGAAATTTCGTTAGTTTCTTTTTCATTTCTTCTTCTTTTCTCTGAAGCTCTTTCTCTCAGTTTTCTCTGCTGCCAAAATCCTTTCTTTTTCTTCCTTGCCAACATCTCCAAGCTTCTTTCTTGATTTCTTTTCTTCTTCTTTTTCCAAAAACTGAAACTCTTCACTCAGTTCTTCTAAAAGCCGAAAACGCATCAGCCTTCTTTTGTTCATACTTTTTCGGGATTTTTTTAAAAGCCGAAATCCCTAGATTGTTTCTCATGTGATTGCTGAATCTTTCTACAAGGGATAGCCAAAACCTTCTATAGAGGTAAGTATTGATTTGGGTTTTCTTTTGATCTTTTTCGGCTTTTGGAAACTATAGCCGAATGGCTAAATAGTTGGCTAATCTCGTGTTTTCTCTCATTTGCGACATTCCGGGATTTGAAGGGGATTCAATCGCTTAGATTTTTAAGCCAAAGTTCAGTAGCACTTGGATCGTAACACTTTCGGGATTTCAAGGTAAGGAGATCTGCTAATTTAAAACATATACTTCGGGTAAAACACTAACCCTTGGCTGAATATAGGAGAGGCCCTATCTTCGCGTTCTTCTAGCTTTTGAGCAAAGTTGTAGACAAAGGGCAGTAGATCTGATTAGTGAGGATATCGACATAGAGAGTAGTCATACGCATTAATTAGGTGTGTAACTTCTCACACCATTTAGATTGTCTGCTAATATGTGTTATTAAATCTGCTTATACTCTGTTAAATACCAAAATCCCGGCATAATGGTTGAAAACCCAAGGAGGGTAAAAGCGAATCACCAGGTTTGTGAACTCTGTCATTCATAAGTGAATGTTTCTGCTGATGATATGCTTGTATGTATGCTGATTTTTGTGATTTCACGGGGTTGGGAGATTGATAAAAGGGGAAGTGTTCTGTTGTAGTGGCTTTTGCCATGATCTGTTGTAGTGGCTTTTGCCATGATCTGTTGTAGTGGCTTTTTGCCATGATTTGTTGTAGTGGCTATTGCCATGATCTGATGATGAGCAGCTAACTGCAGCATGACTGCCATCGATGGTGTGTAGCGGTGTGGGTTGATTGTAGAAATCCCCAATGGTGTGAATGGCAGGTAAGGGTTGTGTGTAGCGGATGGAAACCTAGGATTGGGTTGGGCTTTGCATAATTTCTGTTATCTCATGTTTTGATATCTGTTTTGTGGGGCTAAGGCCCAATCTGATGGTGCATGAGGGTTGCACACTGAGTTTCGTGACTCACCTTATTATTTAACATTTTACAGGAGACACTTAAAGCATCGGACTGGGCTAGAGAGGAACGCAAGGTGGCCATGCATGAGATTATTTTGGATACTACCACAGACATTATTTTATTTATTTATATTTAATATTTTGGTATAGTTGGGTTTTTATTTCATTGTAATAAGGCCATGGGCCATTAGCTTTATATTTTCCGGTTTTATTTTGGCATTTATTACTATCAAACATTTGAACTTTACGTTTTAATTAAGCTAAGGCATCTATCAAATTTCGGTTTCTAATTCACTAAAGCATTAATATAAAATGTATATCTTTTACAGATTATTCAACCATTTAGTTTTCCCGATTAAAAGGCTAAACTCAAGAAAAAATATTTCCCGAATTTGCGACAACTTTTAAAATCTCCTTAGTGGCATGCCAGATCCGGTCATGGTGTTTAGGTCGAGTTTGGGGTGTTACAAATTGGTATCAGAGCTCGGTTCAAAATTTGGCTCTGGGGGTTTTTGGGCTCAAAACGTTTTTTAAAGTTTGGTTTTCGAAACATGTATATTTATAAATGATACAGGTCTGTTAGCTCGGCATGGCACCTGCGTCTCCGGCCCAAGTCCGACAGGTAAGTATTTTAAACCATTGTGTGAAATATATGTGGGCTTGATGGGCTCTATGGGACGTAGACTAGTTAAATTAGAACTTGATGGACTTTAGGCCTAGCTTAAACAACTTTCTAAAACTCATAAGACTTAATTTCACTAATCAAACCCGTGAACGAGTCGCAAGACTAGGGTGTGGCAACAAGCATGCGCATGTCTAGGATTGGATCCGGAAGAGCTTGGTACTTAAGCAGTCCTAGTGACTCACCTCCTCTTCGCTGGAATCCTTCCTGGTGTGTAGTGACTGTTCACCCTAGCCACGAGGATTTGTTGACGAGCCAAAATCTATAATTAAAACCCGAAAGGGACCAACCACCTTATTTTTACAAAATTGTTGGAATACCCTTATTTTGAAAAAAAATACCAAGATACCCATGATTTGCAAATATGCCCCGATTTACAAAGTCAACGGAATTTTTCCCTAAAAAAAAACACACAACACACGACAACAACCAAAAACCCACAAACACCTGAACACTACTATTATTCTTTTGAAATCAAATTCTCCAAGATACCTCTGTTTAAAAAAAATTGCAAAAAATCCTTGATTTGTAAAATTACCAAATTACCCTTGACTCGTAAAATGACCAAAATACCCTAGATTGCAAAAATTACCAAAATACCCTTATTTCATGAAATCAACAAGGAACTTTATTTTGAAAATTACGAAAGTACCCCTGTAGGATAAAATTACAAAAATACCCCTAGGTAGTGGAATAACGAAAATACCCTTATGTATTGAATGTGAGTGTACGGATTTTGTCTGTATGTTGATTGTTGAATGTATGTAGTTCCTAGAACTAGGAGATGTGAACTTGAGATTGAATTGTAGAAATAATTGCGAATTCGAAAGAACTACTCTTAAAATTACTATTCATAAGACTGTTCGTGGTTAACCAGTGGAAAGAATTAATGATTCATGAAATTCTTAATCAGATAAACGCCAAACGAAAGAATGAGTACAGGGGGTCGAGGACATCCGCCGCGTGGACGCGGTAAGGGTAGGATGACCTTGTCTGAGCCAGTAGGGTCTGGCCACGGATCAGGAAATGAGATGCCGGATCCGCCAGCTATAGAGGGAGAGTTACGGGATCAGGCGGCCGAAGATGATACGGTATCTCAGGCAATGTTGCGGGTTCTTGAAAGAGTTGCTGGGGTAGGCACGGGTTCAGGAGCCCGGAAATTTGTATCTGAATGACTCTGAGCCAACGGAGCGGAGGTGTTTAGGGGAGTTTCTGGCGTAGCCCCTAACACAGCTGAGTATTGGTTAGAGGCAAGTGAGCGTATAATGGATGACCTTGACTTAACTGTAGAGGAGAAGTTGAAGGAGGTCGTGTCTCTTCTTCGAGACGAGGCTTATCAGTGGTGGCTCACGGTAAAGGAGGGTACTGCCGCAGACCGAATTGACTGGGATTATTTGAAGGAAACATTTCAAGGAAAGTATATTGGGGCCAGCTATGTGGACGGCCAGAGGAAGGCATTTCTGAATTTGGTGCAGGGAAGTAAGTCTCTATCTGAGTACGAGGCGGAGTTTCTGCGGTTGAGCCGTTATGCTTGAGGGATTATGGCGACTGATTATGAGCGTTGCATACGATTCGAGGATGGACTAAGGGATGAGCTGAGGGTATTAGTAGCACCGCAGCGGGAAAGGGACTTTGCGGTTTTGCTTGAGAAAGCTAAGATATCTGAGGAGGTTAAGCGATCTGAGAAATAGAATAAGGACAAGGATAGGAATAGGAATAAGAGGAATTTTGGGTCGTCGAGATCTTCTAGAAATTTCCAGAAAAGGCCTAGGTCTGATGGGCCAGCTCGTGCTCCAACGGGTCAGAATCGATCATGTCCTTCGTGTGGGAAGGTGCATTATGAGGAGTGTAGAAGGAAAACCGGTGGATGCTTCAGGTGTGGATCCACGGAGCATATGATTAAGGACTGTCCACAGAAGGATTAGGTGCAGCCAGTTGGACGAGGTTCTGATCAGGCTGGGAGAGGTGGTCAGCCAGTACCGAGGGGTTGTGGCACAGGTAGAGGAGGAAATGGGGCTGGTCGAGGTCATGGAGCACCTGGTAGGGGTGCAGGTAATGTAGACGCGAGGCAGCCGGGTTTAGTTTATGCAGCTCGTCGACGGGAGGATGGTGACGCACCGGACATCATAACCGGTACGTTTCTTATTGATGATAACCTTTTTCTTGCCTTGATTGATATTGGGTCAACCCACTCCTATGTTGCATGTTCGGTATTTGAGACCCTAAGTATAGACTCTGAAACAACTACTAGGAAGATGACTATGGTTAGTCCCCTAGGACAATCTAGGGGAGTGGACAAACTATTTAAGGATGTACCTTTAGAGACTCAAGGGGTAGTGTTTCTGGCAGACTTAATGGAATTACCATTTGGAGAGTTTGATCTTATCCTAGGAATGGATTGGTTGACTAAACATCGTGCTAAGTTGGATTGTGAGACTAAGCGTATGGTGTTGAGTACCCCGGAAGGCGGGGAGGTGGTTATGTTAGGAGAAGGAAGAAATTATTTGTCTAACGTAGTATCTGCATTGAAGGCTGTTAAGATGATTCAGAAAGGATGCAATGCATTTTTAGCTCTTGTCAGTGCTTTGGACGCTAAGGAGGTGACTGTCGAGGGGGTAAGGACAGTAAAGGATTTTGTAGATGTCTTTCCTGAGGAGCTGCCAGGGTTACCCCCGGATCGCGAGGTGGAGTTTGGAGTAGAGCTACTTCCGGGTACGGCTCCGGTGTCCATTACTCCTTACCGAATGGCACCGAAAGAGCTGGTGGAACTCAAAGCTCAGATTCAAGAGCTGTTGGATCGAGGGTTTATTCGATCGAGTGTGTCTCCGTGGGGAGCGCCGGTCCTATTTGTGAAGAAGAAGGACAGATCCATGCGTATGTGCATGGACTACCGTTAATTGAATAAGTTAACGGTTAAGAACAAGTACCCACTGCCAAGAATTGACGACTTGTTCGATCAGCTCAAAGGAGCTTCGGTCTTTTCTAAGATTGACTTAAAGTTGGTATATCATCAGTTAAGGGTAAAGAAAGGAGACATTCATAAGACGGTGTTTCGGACTTGATACGGTCATTATGAGTTCTTGGTGATGCCGTTCGGGTTGACGAATGCGCCAGCAGCATTTATGGATATGATGAATAGGGTGTTCCAAGCATACCTTGATCAGTTTGTCGTGGTGTTCATTGACGATATTCTGGTTTACTCCAAGTCCGAGGAGGAGCATGATGCACATTTTCGTGTGGTGTTGCAAATTCTGAGGGAGAACTAGTTGTACGCAAAGTTCAGTAAGTGTGAGTTCTGGCTGAAGGAAGTGACTTTCTTAGGGCATGTAGTTTCCGGAGAGGGAATTAGGGTGGACCCTCGGAAGAAAGAAGCTGTATTGGATTGGAAGCCGCCAAAGTTTGTGGCGGAGATTCGAAGTTTCTTGAGATTGGTCGGGTACTACAAAAGGTTTGTTGAAGGGTTCTCATTGATAGCGGCACCTTTAACTAAGTTGTTGAGGAAGGGAGTATCGTTTGTATGGACTGACAAACAGCAGGAGAGCTTTGAGAAGCTGAAGAAAATCTTGACGGAAGCGCCAGTGTTAATTCAGCCAGAGGCGGGAAAAGAATTTACCGTCTATTGTGATGCGTCACACACGGGTTTAGGATGTGTGTTGATGCAAGATGAAAAAGTTGTTGCATATGCGTCTCGACAGTTGAGACCGCATGAATTGAACTATCCTACGCAACGATTTAGAATTGGCGACAGTAGTGTTTGCTCTGAAGATTTGGAGGCATTACCTGTATGGGGAGAAGTCGGTTATTTACACGGACCATAAGAGCCTGAAGTATCTCCTTACCCAAAAGGAGTTGAATCTGAGGCAACGTAGGTGGATTGAACTCTTGAAGGACTCTGATTGCTCGATCAAATATCATCCGGGTAAGGCTAACGTGGTGGCAGATGCATTGAGTTGGAAGGCGATAGCAGATTTAAGGGCGATGTTCGCTCATCTCAGTCTGTATGAGGATGGAAGTTTGGTAGCTGAACTCCAAGGAAGACTGATGTGGACAAGTCAGATCAAAGAGAAGCAACTTCTAGACGATGTCTTGAATGCTCGACTCCGGCAAGTGCGAAGTGGTGAAGGAGAGGATTATAGTTTGAATGATGATGGAGTCCTGTGTTTTCATAAGAAAGTTTGTATGCCAAAGGATGTGGAGTTAAGGCAGATGATTCTTCAGGAGGCGCATAGTAGCCCTTACGCTATGCATCCTGGAGGAGTTAAGATGTATCGGGATTTGCGAGAGCAATTCTGGTGGCCAGGGCTGAAGCGAGAAGTAACAGAATTTGTGGGTAAATGTTTGACGTGTCAGCAGGTGAAAGCGGAGCACCAGTTGCCTTCGGGGTTGTTGCAGCCGGTAAAGATTCCGCAGTGGAAATGGGAGAGAATCACGATGGATTTTGTTAGTGGGTTACCTCTTACGCCTACTAAGAAGGATTCGATTTGGGTGATTGTGGATTAGTTGACGAAGTCTGCTCACTTCATACCGGTTCGTGTGGATTATTTTCTACAAAGGTTGGCCAAGCTGTACGTGGCTGAGGTTGTGAGACTGCATGGTGTACATGTGTCGATCATATCAGATAGAGACCCTAGATTCACGTCACAATTCTGGAAGGCTCTGTATCAGGCAATGGGAACAAGGTTAGACTTTAGTACCGCTTTTCATCCGCAGACTGATGGTCAGTCTGAGAGGGTAATCCAAAATTTGGAGGATATGCTAAAGGGGTGCATCATCAATTTTAGGGGTAGTTGGGAGGAGTATTTGCCTTTAGCAGAATTCACGTACAATAACAGCTATCAATCCAGTATTCAGATGGCACCTTATGAAGTGTTATACGGACGGATGTCGTACTCCTACTTGTTGGACAGAATTGGGTGAACATCAGGTGTTGGGTCCAGAACTAGTTTCAGAGACGGAAGAAAAGGTTAAGTTAATACGGGCTCGGTTGAAAGAAGCGCCTGATAGACAGAAATTTTATGCGGATTTAAAACGAATGGAGATGGAATTTGCAGTGGGAGACCAAGTCTTTTTGAAGGTATTACCATGGAAGAAGGTAATGAGGTTTGGTCGGAAGGGCAAGCTAAGTCCTCGGTTTATTGACCTTACCGAGTACTAGAACGTGTGGGGCTAGTAGCATATCGATTGGAGTTACATTCAGAGTTGGAACAGATACATGACATGTTTCATGTCTCGATGCTAAGACGTTATCGTTCTGATCTATCGTACGTGGTGCCGGTGGAAGAGATTGAAGTAAGGCCAGACTTGTCTTTTGAGGAGGAGCCAGTACAAATCTTGGATAGAGACGTAAAGGTGTTGAGGAGGAAGTCCGTCCCTTTGGTCAAGGTTTTGTGGAGGAACCATGGCACGGAGGAAGCAACGTGGGAGCCAGAGGATGTTATGCGACAACAGTACCCCATTTCTTCTGATCAGGTAAATTTTGAGGCCGAAATTTATTTAAGGGGGGTAGAACTGTAACATCCTGATTTAGTGGGCCTGTGCATTTTGTGTGTTGTAAGTTTAATTTGTTAATTTAAGGGTTAGGGGTCCAGATTGGGCTCAAGAATGGGCTGAGGTCTTGACTAAATATTTTGTCTAGACACTTTAGGGCTTAAAATATTGTATCTATAGTTCAAAATATCAAGTTGGGCTTGTGGCCCAGTGGCAAAATGGCGCCACTAAGAGGGAAGGGAGTTGGCGTCAATGGTAAAGGAGGAGGCCCAAGTTTTGGCCGCTTGAAGCCCATGTTTTTGGGCCAAATTCGGCACTTATAAGGGGACTAAGGGGGGACGGCAACAAGGCTATAATTTAGGAAAATTTTTAATGTTTTTTATTTGTGGATAATAAGCTGATAAAGGAGAGAAGAAGTGGTGTGATGTAGGTCTCTTGTGGATGTGTGTTCTAATAAGGATAAGGGAAAGGATGAGGAGCTATCAAGGAGGATAGAGGTGGCCGAATATGGGACTGTGTGCGTAAAGGAGGGGATGGCTAGATAGAGTTAGGAAATGTCGAAATTTCGTTAGTTTCTTTTTCCTTTCTTCTTCTTTTCTCTGAAGCTCTTTCTCTCAGTTTTCTCTGCTGCCAAAATCCTTTCTTTTTCTTCCTAGTCGAAATCTCCAAGCTTCTTTCTTGATTTCTTTTCTTCTTCTTTTTCCAAAAACCGAAACTCTTCACTCAGTTCTTTTAAAAGCCGAAAACGCATCAGCCTTCTTTTGGTCATACTTTTTCGAGATTTTCTTAAAAGCTGAAATCCCTAGATTTTATCTCCTGTGATTGCTGAATCTTTCTACACGGGATAGCCGAAACCTTCTATAGAGGTAAGTATCGATTTGGGTTTTCTTTTGATCTTTTTCGGCTTTTGGAGACTATAGCTGAATGGCTAAATAGTTGGCTAATCTCGTGTTTTCTCTCGTTTACGACATTCCGGGATTTGAAGGGAATTCAATCGCTTAGATTTCTAAGCCAAAGTTCAGTAGCACTTGGATCGTAACACTTTTGGGATTTCAAGGTAAGGAGATCTGCTAATTTAAAACATATAATTCAGGTAAAACACTAACCCTTGGTCGAATATAGGAGAGGCCCTATCTTCGCGTTCTTCCGGCTTTTGAGCAAAGTTGTAGAAAAAGGGCAGTAGATCTGATTAGTGAGGATATCGACATAGAGAGTAGTCCTACGCATTAATCAAGTGTGTAAGTTCTCACACCATTTAGATTGTCTACTAATATGTGTTATTAAATCTGCTTATACCCTGTTAAATGCCAAAATCCCGACATAATGGTTGAAAACCCAATGAGGGTAAAAGTGAATCACCAGGTTAGTGATCTCTGTCATTCATAAGTGAATGTTTCTACTGATGATATGCTTGTATGTATGCCGATTTCTGTGATTTCACGGGGTTGGGAGATTGATAAAAGGGGAAGTGTTCTGTTGTAGTGGCTTTTTGCCATGATCTATTGTAGTGGCTATTGCCATGATCTGACGATGAGCAGCTAACTGCAGCATGACTGCCATCGATGGTGTGTAGCGGTGTGGGTTGATTGTAGCGGATGGAAACCTAGGATTGGGTTGGGCTTAGCATAATTTCTGTTATCTCATGTTTTGATATTTGTTCTGTGGGGCTAAGGCCCAATCTGATGGTGCATGAGGGTTGCACACTGAGTCTCGTGACTCGCCCTATTATTTATCATTTACAGGTGACACTTAAAGCATCAGACCGGGCTGGAGAGGAACGCAAGGTAGCCATGCATAAGATTATTTTGGATACTGCCATAGACATTATTTTATATATTTATATTTAATATTTTGGTATAGTTGGGTTTTTATTTCATTGTAATAAGGCCATGGGCCATTAGCTTTATATTTTCCAGTTTTATTTTAGCTTTTATTACTATCAAACATTTGGACTTTACGTTTTAATTAAGCTAAGACATCTATCAAATTTCGGTTTCTAATTCACTAGGACATTAATATAAAATGTATATCATTTATAGATTATTCAACCATTTAGTTTTCCTGATTAAAAGGCTATACTCAAGAAAAAAATATTTCCCGAATTTGCGACAACTTTTAAAATCTCCTTAGTGGCATGCAGGATCCGCTCATGGTGTTTGGGCCGGGTTTAGGGTGTTACAAATGGGCTTGTAGCCCAGTGGCAAAGTGGCGCCACTTAGGGGCTTTGAGGTGGCGTGATAAACAGTAAGGGAGGTCCAAGTTCGAGTGGCATGAAGTCCAATTATTTTAATTAAATAAGTTAATTTTCGGCATTTAAGTGGGTAAAGTGGGACGACAATGAGGCTTGAAAATAGGAGCATTTAGTTGTTTGGATAATGTGGATAATATGGCTGATAATGTGGCAGATAAAGGAAGGAAGAGATGGTGTTATCTGGGGCACTTGTGGATGAAAGATCAGATAATGATAAGGGAGAAAGTTTAGAAATTATCCATTGGTCAAGGTGGTGGCCGAATTTCCATCTCTTGGAGGGGGGAGAAATCGGTTTTTATATGGCTTAGGGGTGCCGAAATTTCTCTTGTTAATTAATTAGTTTTAGTTGTAAAAAGGGGGCATTTTCGGTTTTTAGGGAGTAGGTGCCGAAATTTAGGTTAAGTAAGGGGAATATCCTTTTATTTTCGGCATTTAGGTTTTATTCTCCCATTCTTTTCTTCAATTTCGGCATTTGGGTTTTTCTCTGATTCTTTTCTCTCATTCTCTGCCAAAGCCGAAATCCCTAAATCCCATTCTCTCATCTTCACTTTTATGCAAAAGCCGAAACTCTTGAACTTAATTCTCTTCTTCATTCTTTTTCTACAAGCCAAATATTCATTGTTCTTTGCTTCTTCTCTTTTGCTGATCTCTTCACAAAAAGCCGAATCTACATAGATTTCTTCCTATCATCTTCTTTTTTTTATCTTCTCAAAAGCCGAAATCTTCTAGGAGTTGCCAAATTCTCTGCAAAGGTAGGTGCCAATTTCTTCTGATCTATTCTTTTTCTCTTTCAGTTTTTAGAAGACAAAGCCGAAAGGCTTATGGAATGTTGGTTTCTTGTGTTTACGTGTTGGGCGACATTCGGGAATTGAAGTAGATCGCTTAGATCTAAAAGTCGGAACCGTTTGTCTCTGAACCTCATATCTCTCTTTTCGGGATTTCAAGGTAAGGGGTTCTCTTTAGATTCTCTTTAAATTCGCTATTGTAATTGTGATCTTAACCATATGTTATGATAAGGTCTTTTAATGGAATCAAATATCGATCAGGCGAAGGAGGGGATTGGATCTATTAAACCAATCCCTAAGTTTAAGAAACGAGCGGTGTCAGCGGTTCGGGATTGGCCACCGTGTTGGGGACCGGCTTCAGAACAAAATCTTAGGCACTTAGCAGTCGTATCGGCTTCTGATAATGTCGACATAGAAGGTCTCGTCTTGACTGTAATCAGGTGTGTAGATCTCTAACACACTAATTAATCTGTACTAAATATATGTTATGGGCTAAAAGCAGGAAAAAGGCTGTATAGACAGTCGGATTACCCAAAAAGGGTAGGCAAGGGATGCCAGGTACGTAATCATAGAAAGTTCTCTATGTGTATCGATATATGTGATAGACTGTGAACTTTTAGGTAGTACATTGTTTTGATTCTGCATGTATGTATGCATGGGATGGGGTTGATATGATGAAGGGGAAGAGCATGTTAATAGGTCACTTGGTGATCGGTGGTTAAACCACGAATTATAAAGTTAGGTCACAATAGTGATCGGTGGCTAAGCCACGTTAAATATTTTCCTGATTGTTAGGAATAGGCAGCATGACTGTCGATATGGTGTGTAGCGGTTGGTGGGTTGATTGTAGAAATCCCCAAGGTATGTTGGCTGGTACGAGCTGGTGTGTAGAGGATGGACTTTTAGGTTGGGTTAGGCCATGTTGCACGTAAGTATTTTGTTGCCATTGTGTATGGGCTAAGGCCCATAATGTGTTTGTGGGCCTCAAGCCATTTATGTGTTTTCAGGATTTGCACACTGAGTCTTGGTGACTCACCCTTTTATTTCCCTGACTTTTCAGATGAGCAGTAGATCGTGGACAAGGGAGCTGAGACGGACTCGAGGGGCCATCAAGTCTTTTATTTTCATAGACTATTTTCGGCTTTTTCTTTTAAGTTTTAATTTTGGGACTATTTATGTAATAAGGCTCCATTGCTTAGGTTATCGATTTAAATTTGATGATGTTTACATTTATAAATTTATGTTCAAAGTTTTTATTTTTTTTTAGAAGAAATAAAATGGGAATTTCAAACAAGTTTTAAATAAATAAAAAATCCCACAAAGGTTTTCTGCTAATAACACTTATTTAACGAATACCTACATGAACAAACCGAGATTTCAAATCCCTTCAAAGCAAAGTTTTTAACGTTTAACCCATAGCATACCAGATTTGGTCGTAGCGTTTGGGCCGGGTTTGGGGTTTTACATTTTGGTATCAGAGCCCGGTTGCAAAACTCGGCCTGTGAAATGGGTCTAGTAGTGTTTTGTAAAGTTGATGTGAATTTGAGAAAAATGCTTTGGGTTGATATATGGCCTTCGAGTCTACCGGCACCCGATCCACGCAGGTAAGTATTCTAACTCTTGATGTGATATGCATGTTGGGGTTGATGGGCTTGATGGACGTAGACTAGTATGTTAGGCATTAATGGACTTTAGGCTTAGTTTAAACAACTCTTTAAACTCATAAGACTTAATCTAGCCAAACATACCCGTGAACAAGTCGCTGGGTTAGGGTGTGGCAACAGGCATACGCATGTCTAGGATTGGATTCAGGAAGAGCTTGGTACTTAAGCAGTCCTAGTGACTCACCTCCTCTTCGCTGGAATCTTACCTGGTGCATAGTGACTATTCATCTTAGCCACGAGGATTTGTTGACGGGCCAAAATTTATAATTAAAACCCGAAAGGGACCAGCCACCCTATTTCGCAAAATTATTAAAATACCCCCAGTTTTGTAAAATTTTCAAAAATACCCTTGATTTGTGAAAATTTCCCAAGATACCCTAGATTTGTAAAACTATCAAAATTTGTGAAATTACCAAAACACCCCTAGTTGGCAAAAGTACCAAAATACCCATGATTTGCGAACTTATCCGAAAACCCCTAGATTTACAAAAGTACCCGGTTTATGAAATTATCGAAATTTGTAAAACTACCAAAATACCCTCGATTTGAAAAAAAATTCTTTTCAAAATACCCCTGCATTACGAAAATACCAAATTACCCTTATTTCGGAAAAAATCACCAAGATACCCTATTTTGGGGAATTACGAAAATATCATGTAGGACAAAATTACGAAAATACCCCTGGGTAGTGAAATGACGAAAATACCCTTATGTGATGAATGTGAGTTCATGAATGCTACTTGTATGTTGATGTATGATAGTTGAATGTATGTGGTTCCTAGAACTAGGAGATACAGACTTGAGACTGAAACCCGTAGATATAATTTTGAATTCGAAAGAACTACTCTTGAAACTACTGTCCATAAGATTGTTCGTGGTTAATCAGTGAAAGAAATTAATAATTCATAACATTTATAATCAGATAAACGTAAATTGGTAGAATGAGTACAAGGGGTCGTGGACGTCCTGCGCGTGGTCGTGGTAGGGGCAGGATGGCTGTGTCGGAACCAGTAGGATCTGGCCATGCGTCAGGAGACGAGATGCCAGTACCCCCAGCTGCAGAGGCGAAATTTCAGGATCAGACGGTCGAAGATGATGCGGTATCTCAGGCGATGTTAAGGGTTCTAGAGAGGGTTGCTGGAGCAGGCATGGGCACAGGAGCCCGGAAATCTGTGTCGGAGCGACTTAAAGCCAATGGGGCGGAAGTGTTTAGGGGAAATTCTGGTATAGCCCCGAGTACATTTGAGTATTTGTTGGAGGCAGTTGAACGCATAATGGATGATCTCGACTTCACAGAAGAGGAGATACTGAAAGGGGTTGTATTGCTCCTGCGGTGCGAAGCATATCAATGGTGGCTTACGGTTAAGGATAGTACGGTGGCTGACCGTATCACCTGGGATTCCTTCAAAACGGCGTTTCAGAGTAAGTACATTGGATCGAGTTATGTGGATGCACAGCGCAGAGCATTTCTGAATCTGGTTCAGGAAAGTAGGTCAGTGGCTGCATATGAAGCAAAATTTTTACGCCTTAGCCGTTATGCTCGAGGGATGGTGGCCACAGATCATGAACGTTGTGTTTGACTAGAAGATGGTCTGAGGGACGATCTGCGTGTATTGATAGTTCCACAGAGAGAGCGAGGCTTCGCTGCATTAGTAGATAAAGCTAAGATCGTCGAGGATGTAAAGCACACTGAGCGTCTAAATAGGGAGAAGGAAAGGGGCAGAAACAAGAGGGAGTTTGAGCATTCCGATTCTGATCAGAGATCTAGAAGAAGGGTTAGACTAGATGGATCAGTCAGAGCTGAGCCCCCTGTTGCTACAACTGATTTACCACCTTGTGCTACTTGTGGGAAAGGACATGGGGGTGAGTGCTGGAGAAGGATAGGGGCTTATCTGGATCATTGTTTCATAGAGTGTCCCAGAAGACCGGATCAGAGCAAGGCTTTTGGTAGAGGTAACGCACAGCCACTGAGGGGTGGACAACAGCCGCCTAGAGGATGCGACAATGCCAGGAATGGAAATGGTTTGGGTCGTGGAGCTCCAGGTAGATGTACTAGTCAGGCGGAGGCGAGGCAGCCATCATTGGTTTATGTAGCACGTCGACGTGAGGACGGAGACGCCCCAGATACGAATACTAGTGCATATTTTACCCGTAATATGTTATTTACCTAGATTGCAATTAGAACTAGAGTGCGCAGCAAAAGTGTAGTGGTATAACCAGTGTTGTGTGGCTATTAGATAGTTGGAAATTTTGAGGTTGAAATTTCTTTAAGGGGGTAGAACTGTAACATCCTGAATTAATGGGCCTTTGTATTTGATGTGTGTTACATTTAATGTGCTAATTAGAGTGTTAAGGGGTTCAGATTGGGCTCAAGGTTGGGCCGAGGCTTTAGTTAAAATTTTCTGCTTGGGCACTCTAGTGGAAAGCCAGCAGGATAGGGCTTAAAAGATGTTATCTGTGTTTTAAGACACAAATGGGCTTGTGGCCCAGTGGCAAAGTGGTGCCACTTAGGGGCTTTGAGGTGGAGTGATAAGCAGTAAGGGAGGTCCAAGTTCGAGTCGCATGAAGTCCAATTATTTTAATTAAATAAGTTAATTTTGGCATTTAACTGGGTAAAGTGGGACGGCAATGAGGCTTGAAAATAGGAGGATTTAGTTGTTTAGATAATGTGGATAATATGCCTGATAATGTGGCAGATAAAGGAAGGAAGAGGTGGTGTTATCTGGGGCACTTGTGGATGAAAGATCAGATAATGATAAGGGAGAAAGTTTAGGAATTATCCATTGGTCAAGGAGGTGGCCGAATTTCCATCTCTTGGAGGAGGGAGAAATAGGTTTTAGTATGGCTTAGGGGTGCCAAAATTTCTCTTGTTAATTAATTAGTTTTAGTTTTAAAAAGGGGGCATTTTCGGTTTTTAGGGAGTAGGTGCCGAAATTTAGGTTAAGCAAGGGGAATATCCTTTTATTTTCGGCATTTAGGGTTTTATTCTCCCATTCTTTTCTTCAATTTCGACATTTGGGTTTTTCTCTCATTCTTTTCTCTCATTCTCTGCCAAAGCCGAAATCCCTAAATCCCATTCTCTCATCTTCACTTTTATGCAAAAGCCGAAACTCTTGAACTTAATTCTCTTCTTCATTCTTTTTCTACAAGCCAAATATTCATTGTTCTTTGCTTCTTCTCTTTTGCCGATCTCTTCACAAAAAGCCAAATCTACATAGATTTCTTCCTATCATTTTCTTTTTTTTTTATCTTCTCAAAAGCCCAAATCTTCTAGGAGTTGCTGAATTCTCTGTAAAGGTAGGTGTCTATTTCTTCTGATCTATTCTTTTTCTATTCTGGTTTTTAGAAGACAAAGCCGAAAGGCTAATAGATTGTTGGTTTCTTCTGTTTACGTGTTGGGCGACATTCGAGAATTGAAGTAGATCGCTTAGATCTAAAAACCGGAACTGTTAGTCTCTGAACCTCATATCTCTCTTTTCGGGATTTCAAGGTAAGGGGTTCTCTTTAGATTCGCTATCGTAATTGTGATCTTAACCATATGTTATGATAAGGTCTTTTCATGGAATCAAATATCGATCAGGCGAAGGAGGGGATTGGATCTGTTAAACCAAACCCTAAGTTTAAGAAACGAGCGGTGTCAGCGGTTCGGGATTGGCCACCGGGTTGTGGACCGGCTTCAGAACAAAATCTTAGGCAGTTAGAAGTCGTATCGGCTTCTGATAATGTCGACATAGAAGCTCTCGTCTTGACTGTAATTAGGTGTGTAGATCTCTAACACACTAATTAATCTGTACTAAATATATGTTATGGGCTAAAAGCCGGAAAAAGGCTGTATAGTAATCTGTACTAAATATATGTATGGGCTAAAAGCCGGAAAAAGGCTGTATAGACAGTCGGGTTACCCAAAAAGTGTAGGCAAGGGATGCCAGGTACGTAATCATAGAAACTTCTCTATGTGTATCGATGTATGTGATAGACTGTGAACTTTTAGGTAGTATATTGTTTTGATTCTGCATGTATGTATGCATGGGATAGGGTTGATATGATGAAAGGGAAGAGCATGTTAATAGGTCACTTGGTGATCGGGGGTTAAACCACGAATTATAAAGTTAGGTCACAATTGTGATCGGTAAGCCACGTTAAATATATTCCTGATTGTTAGGAATAGGCAGCATGACTGTCGATATGGTGTGTAGCGGTTGGTGGGTTGATTGTAGAAATCCCCAAGGTGTGTTGGCTGGTACGGGCTGGTGTGTAGAGGATGGATTTTTAGGTTGGGTTGGGCCATGTTGCATGTAAATATTTTGTTGCCATTGTGTATGGGCTAAGGCCCATAATGTGTTTGTGGGCCTCAAGCCATTTATGTATTTTCGGGATTTGCAATTGAGTCTTGGTGACTCGCCCTTTTATTTCCCTGACTTTTCAGATGAGCAGTAAATTGTGGACATGGGAGCCGAGGCAGACACGAGGGGCCATCAAGTCTCTTATTTTCATAGACTATTTTCAGCTTTTTCTTTTAAGTTTTAATTTTGGGACTATTTATGTAATAAGGCTCCATAGCTTAGGTTATCGATTTAAATTTGATGATGTTTACATTTATAAATTTATGTTCAAAGTTTTTATTTTTTTAGAAGAAATAAAATGGGAATTTCAAACAAGTTTTAAATAATAAAAAAACCCACAAAGGTTTTCTGCTAATAACACTTATTTAACGAATACCTACATGAACAAACCGAGATTTCAAATCCCTTCAAAGCAAAGTTTTTAATGTTTAACCCGTAGCATACCAGATCTGGTCGTAGTGTTTGGGCCGGGTTTGGGGTGTTACATTTGCTATATGGGCCGTTTGATATTTGCTATATGGGCCGATTTGAAATAAATTGCGAAATAGGCCAAGATGATATTTTGCTTAATTGGCCAACTTGATAAATTGTTATAATGGGCCATAATTTTTGTAAGAAAAATCTGCATAAAATGTTGTAAATGGTTATGCATTAAGTACATGATTTGCATGGGATGGGATAATGATGAAGAGAAGTTCTGATAGCTCTGCTACATAAATTTGGTGGCTCTGCCACAAATCTGAAATATGGCAATGCCATGTAAATTATGTTAATCTGGTGGCTTCTCCACAAATTTGATATAAATGGCTTAATGCCTACGTTTGGTGTGTTGGCGGGGTGGGTTGACTAAAGATCACCCACAGGTGTGTTGGTTGGTACGGGTGGTGTGTAGCGGATGGATTATTAGGATTGGTTTGGGAATTGCATTTCATACACATGATATAATTGGTACATTATTTTGTAAAAAAGGGCTTAGGCCCAAAGTATTGCTAAATGGGCTCAAGCCCAAGATTATGCTCTATGGGCTCAGGCCCAAGTCTTTTCTAAATGTGTTCCGACCCAGTGGATGATGGTAAGGGGATTATGCACTGAGTTCTTGTAACTCACCCCCCTTTTTCTCTTATTCCCTATAGGTAATGCTCAGTGACGTGGACTTGGGCCATGGATGACTCGGGTGGAGGCTATACTTCAGAATTGGTTCTCACTTTATTAAATTTCCTTTTCGTTTATTTCGCTGCTTTTACTATTCGGATTTTAAAGTTGTAATAAGGCCTCTGGGATATTTTATTTGGTTTTATATTTAGCTGTACTTATTATTTTTTTACATTATTTTAAATGGTGATTTTTCTAAAATCATAAATAATGGTTTTCCAAAAAAAAAAATTGATTAAAAAATGATTTTCATAACAAACTTTTACAAATGATTTAATTCGGAAATTCTCTTTCAAATTATCGACGATATTTTCAAAAGTCACGGTTAAAGTTCACTACCTCGATTTTCGACTCATCAATCAACCTCTCAAAAATACTTGTATTTTATCTACGTTTCCGCAATGTTTTCAAAATGTTTCTGCAACTCTATTTCCAAACGTCATATTTTCGTAAATTGTTTATTTCAAATATGTTTTCGCAACCAAAAAGGTTTTTAAAGATAATTATGTTTTCAAGTAGATAACAATTGCTTAAGTGTTTTGGTTTTTTTACAAGGAGTTTGTAATTCTCAAACAAGTTTTTAACAATTACAAAGATGGTTTTGAAAAAAAAAAACACTTCCATGTGACACGCCAGATTCGAGCCTAACTTCTAGGCCGGGTTTTGGGTGTTACAGCGTGTCTATTCAGAAATTGAGCCGCCCTTTTCGGGTTTTCAACTCAAAACCCCTTTGGTCTCAAGGTGCCCTTTGCAGGTTTTTGCCTTGGCCTCTCCTCTTTTTTTTTAGAAACTCAAAGCTTTTCCCATCCATTTCGGTCAGATGCAGGGCACCTCTAGAGAAAGCTTTCTTTACCGCCTATGGTCCTTCCCAATTCGGAATCCATTTTTCTCTGAAATCCTTTTATATGGGAAGGATCTTTTTCAGTACAAGGTCCCCTTCGTGAAACTCTCTTGGGCGAACTTTTTTATCATAGGCTTGCATCATTCATTTTTGGTACATCTGACCGTGACGAATAGCCCTTAGCCTCTTTTCTTCAATTAAGTTCAACTGATCATATCGAGCCTGGATCCATTCAGCTTCATCCAGCTTTATTTCTGAAAAAACACGAAGAGAAGGTATTTCCACTTCAATAGGTAGAACAGCCTCCATCCCATAGACCAACGAGAAAGACGTTGCCCCAGTAGAGATTCTGACAGACGTCCGATAAGCATAAAGTACAAACGGTAGTTTCTCATGCCAATCCTTATAAGTCTCAGTCATCTTTCCTACTATCTTCTTGATATTTTTATTGGTCGCTTCCACTACCCCATTCATTTTTGGACGGTACGGAGACGAGTTATGGTGTTTAATATTATATTGACTACAAACTTCTACTATCGTGCTGTTATTCAAGTTTAGTGCGTTGTCTGATATGATCCTCTCGGGCATTTTATATCAACAAATGATCTCCTTCTTCAAAAACTGACTAACTGCTGACTTAGTAATGCTAGCATAGGAAGTAGCCTCTACCCATTTCGTGAAGTAATCAATTACCACAAAGATGAATCGATGCCCATTCGAAGCTTTCGGTGAGATTGGTCCAATAACATCCATCCCCTACATGGAAAAAGGCCATGGGAA
This sequence comes from Gossypium australe, assembly GCA_005393395.2. Classification (NCBI taxonomy): domain Eukaryota; kingdom Viridiplantae; phylum Streptophyta; class Magnoliopsida; order Malvales; family Malvaceae; genus Gossypium; species Gossypium australe. The sequence goes on along the minus strand of CM016620.1, from coordinate 42,640,135 downwards.
AGTCATAACATGCAAAGGTAACGGAGGCACACGAATTTTGTCTCCATAAATCTGGCATTTATGACATCTCTTGGCATAGTTGATACAATCTCCTTCCATGGTGGACCAATAATATCCAAATCTCATTATCTGGCTGGCCATTATGAATCCATTAGCGTGTGTCCCACAAACGCCCTCATGGACTTCTTCTAGGATTTTCCTAGCTTCAACAGCATCAACGCATCTCAATAATACTCGATCTTTTCTCTTTTTATACAAGATATCCCCGTCTAAAACATAGTCAGAGGCCAATCTTCTTAATGTCCTTTTCTCATTCACAGTTGCATGCTCTGGGTATTCACGATTTTTTACGTATCGCAATACATCATGATACCAAGGGTGATCATCTCTTTCCTCCTCTTCCACATTTTAACAATGAGCTAGAATTTCAAAAATACTCATTGAACAGGTCTCATATCTTCTGATCTGTTTACTTTGATCATAGAATCCAGTGTTGCCAAAGTATCCACCATTTGATTTTCATCCCGTGGGAGATAATTAAAAGTAATTTCATCAAACTCCTCAATCAATCCAGAACTATTTTTCGGTAATCACTTAGTTTGGGATCTCTTGTCTCCCATTCTCCTTTAAGCTAGTAGATTACTAAGGCCGAATCTTCATATACTTCTAGCACTCTGATTTTACGCTCTACTGCTGCTCGAATTCCCAAGACGCATGCTTCATATTTAGCCATGTTGTTCGTGCAATCAAAATTCAATTTGCATGTGAATGGATAATGATGACCATTAGGGGATACCAAAATTGCCCCAATTCCATTTCCCATAGCATTTGATGCCCCATCAAAATTTAGCTTCCATAGACATTCTTCAGTATTTGCCACATACATCAACTCTTCATTGGGGAAATCAAAGCTCAAAGGTTCATAATCCTCCAAAGCTCTTCTAGCCAAAAATTCTGCTATTGCGCTCCCTTTTATAGCCTTTTGGTTTACATAGACTATATCGAACTCAGACAGTAAAATCTGCCACCTTGCCATCCTTCCATTCAAAGCAGTGGACTCCATCATATACTTTAACGGATCAAGCTTCGAAATTAACCAGGTAGTATGATATAGCATGTACTGCCTCAATCTCCGAGTTATCCAAATCAAGGCGCAACATAATTTTTCAATCGACAAATGTCTCATTTCACATTCAATGAACTTTTTACTGAGATGGTATATCGCCTTTTCTTTTCTTCCTAACTCATCATGTTGGCCAAGCACACATCCCATGGAGTTATTGAACACTGACAAATACAGTATCAATGGTTTATCTGGATTAGGTAGAGATAATACTGGTGTGTTTGACAGATATTGTTTGACTTTGTCAAAAGCTTTCTGGCACTTATCGTCCCATACACCCTGGTTGTGTTTCTTGAGAAAACGAAATATGGGATCACATTTCTCGGTTAATTGTGAAATAAACCAAGCAATGTAATTTAACCTTCCCAGAAAACCTCGAACTTCCTTTTGAGTGCGTGGTGGAGGCAATTCTTGTATAGCTTTGACCTTATTTGAGTCAACTTTGATTCCTCTCTCACTAATTACGAAACCCAGTAATTTCCCTGACCGAGCTCCGAAAGTACACTTTGCCGGGTTGAGCTTCAATTGAAATTTCCTCAATCTCAAAAACAACTTCTTCAAAACTTCGATGTGTTCCTTTTCTGTTCGAGATTTGGCGATCATGTCATCAACATATACTTCAATCTCTTTATGCAGCATGTCATGGAATAATGGCCCTTTGATATGTTGCCCCTGCATTCTTTAGCCCTAATGTCATTACTTTATAACAAAAGGTACCCACAATGTTATGAAAGTAGTTTTCTCCATAACCTCAGGGTGCATCTTGATTAAATTGTATCCCGAAAAACCATCCATGAAAGAAAACAATGAGTATCCTGTCGTATTATCCACCAGCGTGTCAATATGCGGCAAAGGGAAATTGTCCTTTGGGCTGGCTTTATTTAAGTCCCTATATTCTACACACATCTAGGCCTTTCCATCCTTCTTAGAGACAGGAACATTATTGGCAACCCATTCTGAGTATTTGACCACCTGTAGAAATCTAGCATCAAACTGTTTCTCGACTTCCTCCTTTATCCTCAACACCACATCTGGCCTCATCCTTCGTAGCTTTTGCTGAACTAGCTTGCACTCTTCTCTTATGGGAAGGCGGTGTACTACAATATTAGTACTTAGCCCAGGCATATCTTGGTTTGACCATGCAAAGACATCTTTGAATTCCCGTACTGAGATAGTATATCGCCTTTTCTTTTCTTCTTGACTCATCATGTTGGCCAAGCACACATCCCATGGAGTTATTGAACACTGACAAATATAGTATCAATAGTTTATCTGGATTAGGCAAAGATAATACTGGTGTGTTTGACAGATATTGTTTGACTTTGTCAAAAGCTTTCTGGCACTCATCGTCCCATACACCCTGGTTGTGTTTCTTGATAAGACAAAATATGGGATCACATTTCTCGGTTAATTGTGAAATAAACCAAGCAATGTAATTTATCTTCCCAGAAAACCTCGAACTTATTTTTGAGTGCATGCTGGAGGCAATTCTTGTATAGCTTTGACCTTATTTGAGTCAACTTTGATTCCTCTCTCACTAATTACGAAACCCAGTAATTTCCCTGACCGAACTCCGAAAGTACACTTTGTCGGGTTGAGCTTCAATTGAAATTTCCTCAATCTCAAAAACAACTTCTTCAAAACTTCGATGTGTTCCTTTTCTGTTCGAGATTTGGCGATCATGTCATCAACATATACTTCAATCTCTTTATGCAACATGTCATGGAATAGAGTTACCATGGCCCTTTGATATGTTGCCCTTGCATTCTTTAGCCCTAATGGCATTACTTTATAACAAAAGGTACCCACAATGTTATGAAAGTAGTTTTCTCCATAACCTCAGGGTGCATCTTGATTTGATTGTATCCCGAAAAACCATCCATGAAAGAAAACAATGAGTATCCTGTTGTATTATCCACCAGCGTGTCAATATGCGGCAAAGGGAAATTGTCCTTTGGGCTGGCTTTATTTAAGTCCCTATATTCTACACACATCCAAGCCTTTCTATCCTTCTTAGGGACAGGAACAATATTGGCAACCCATTCTGAGTATTTGACCACCTGTAGAAATCCAGCATCAAACTGTTTCTCGACTTCCTCCTTTATCTTCAACACCACATCCGACCTCATCCTTCGTAGCTTTTGCTGAAATAGCTTGCACTCTTCTCTTATGGGAAGGTGGTGTACTACAATATCAGTACTTAGCCCAGGCATATCTTGGTATGACCATGCAAAGACATCTTTGAATTCCCGTAGTAACTCAACAAGGACTTGTTTCGTCTCCTCGGTTATGTGTGTTCCGATTTTCACAACCTTTCTTTCTTCCAAGGCTATGTTCTCTACCTCCTCTCCATGGGGTAAAATCTGTTTCTCTTCTTGCTTTCCCATTCTTAACAGATCTGGAGATAAGTCACAATCTCTGTCACCTTCAAAATCTTAAGATTCCTCTAAACACATGTCTTGCTCAAAATGGACCTCTAGGTCTGTAGTATCGTTGCTCATATCATTGATATCTAGAGACCTGTGGTGGGCACCAAATAATGTACAAAGAACAAATGAATTCGAGGACAACTATTCACATGATATGAATGAGAATAAAAAAAAATTTGGAATGAAATTAAAAAATAAAAAGAAGAAAAAATGCAAGAATATTTGCCAAAATTGGTCATTAAGGATGTATTTTATTGAAACAAAAATATCTGAACATGAGCCTATTTCACAAAAGAAATCTTATTGTTCCTAGGCTTAAAAACAACAAGTGCGTTTTGAATATTACTCTGTATAATCTCTAAAAACTACAGGAAGTTCCTCTGCAGTCCAATTGTCCAAAACGCTTCCAGATTCATAAGGGCGAATGCCCAACAGGTTTCTTTGCTCAGTTTCTTCCCCGTGTATGGCATTGATGTGAGGATTTTCCAATAACCCTCTCCCAGGGTGAATTATCCCTCCAGATACAAAGGTCTGGGATATGTGGGGGAATGTCATTTATTCCCACTTGACTTCTTCCCCATTCAACCGTGCTCTTCTTCTTTCTTGCTTTTTCTCTATTTCCTTTATCCTCTGTCTAGCATCTGGCCTGAAACGGTCTATCTTCTCTTTCAGCATTGGAACTTGGATCTCTCTTTGAAGATGTCTGCCCAATCCTTTTCCTGGTAGGGCTCCTCTTCCCATCATCATTTGTAGGCCCATTCTTGTAGTCCTAGATATCCTAAGCACCGGAATCTCATTCCCCTCTAAAATAAATGTCGTATTCACGAACTCTAAAGATCAGAAAGAGCATTCAGTTACTTCTTCACTCGCCTCTAAATATGGCGCGTCGTTGGTAACAGTGGCTATGATGTCCTCCTCCGCGTTTGCGGTAACTAGCCGACCTTCTGTCATTAGCTTCAATTTTTGGTGCAGCGATGAGAGCACTGCTCCTGCCGAATGAATCCAGGGCCTTCCCAGTAAGTAATTGTATAAGGGCTTGATGTCCATCACTAGAAAATCCACTTCATACGTGTTTGGCCCAATTAGCAACGGTATGTCAATTCTTCCCATCACTCTTCTCTCGGTGCCATCAAATGCTCTCACTATGTTCTGGCATGTCTTCATGTGAGAACTGTCCATCGGTAACCTCTTCAGTGTGGACAATAGTAAGACATTCAAGGCTGATCTATTGTCGTTTAACACACTTGGTAGAGTGTATCCCTTGCAACGAATAGTGATGTGCAGAGCTTTGGTCGACCCCATACCTCCCGGTGGAATTTCATCATCACTGAAGTAAATGAAATTGTCCGCACTTATATTACAAACTAATCGGTCAAGTTTATTGACAGATATATCTTTAGTAACGTAAGTCTCATTCAGCACTTTCATCAATGCCTCACGATGTACTTCCGAACTTAAAAGCAGTGCCAGCACTGATATGCGAGCCGGTTGTTTGCGCAGTTGTTCTACCACACTGTATTCACTATGCTTCAAGAATTTTAGAAATTCTTTAGCTTCTTCTTCTTTCACTGGTTCATTAATAAGGGCCTCAGGTCCTTTCTCTCGTTCAACTGCCATAGTCTTTGATTTCACTGATTCTGCTCTAACGTATCCTGAATCGTAGTGCCTTCCACTACGTGTGTAGGACCCTTCATTTTGGACTTCCTCAGAAGTGCCAACTGATCTTTCCACTCCCGGTATTGTCACATTACAGTCGTAATTCCAGGGCACCATTTTGTTATCCTTGTAAGGAAAGTAAACAGGTTTCTGGATTACGACTTTAGGTGCGATTTGTGCTCCGCCTTCCATGTTTCTTGGTCGGGAGATAATGATCCTCGGATAATTGACTTTTTACTTCGTCAATTCTCCTTCAGTTGCATATATGTTTCCTCCCACTAAGCCTTCTTCATAAAACTCCAATTCCTTATTGTCCATAAGGCTTTGCACCAAGATCCTGAACTCAACGCATTCTTGGATCTCATGTCCTTCTGCTTTATGGAACTCACAGTAGTCTCTTATTTCTTCACATCCTTTCTCAGAATCGGATAATATCAGCCCTCTTCTTTCCATTTTCCTCCAGACCATTCTCAATGGGATTTTTACCTCCGCAATATCCTCCTTGATCTTCCTCATGGCATTTCCGCCAATCGCGTTTATCACCTTATCCCCATGGTTAGGTAACGGGTTCTCTGCACTAGGTGTAACATCAAATTTTACAATCCCCATCTTGATGAATCTCTCGACTAACTTTTTGAAGGCAGTGCAGTGTTCTATTGAATGCCCCGTTATTCCCGCATAGTCGCATTGAGCATTTGAATCAAACCTGTAGAGCCCAAAATTTGCCCGGGTCATATTAAAACAGCTAAACCAAAAATACAAAACAAAATAAAAAATTGGTCCAAAATAGTCCAATAAATGTCCATTTTAACATCCCATTACATCACAACCCAGTACAATAGCCCCGACTAAATTCAACCTAACCCAAATCAGCCAACCCGTTTACAAAGCAAACCCAATAAAAAGGATTAAATAATAGGCCCAAAGACACAATCCCAAAACAGGCCCAAACAACCCAATTGGTTTCAGCAAGTAGAAACCCTAAAGACTTCCAAAGGCTTCCAGCGCCGCGCGCGTTCCTCCACGCGTTCCTCCACGCGCTCCACCACGCACACGCCACGCGCGAGCCAGCACCAGCACCTCCGTACTTCCTCCAGCACATCAACATCGTATAGCCTCCGTGCCCTAGCCACGTCCCTTCCGTACCTGCGAGCAAATGGCAGAGAAATAGTTAAAAATAGAGAGAAGAATGTATTTTTTTTGAGATTATTCCGATTTTTGGCCTTTAAAAACAGAAAAATCCATTGTAAGTTTTTTGTACACACGCATGCAAATAGAAGAAATACAAAAAATCGAAAAAGAAAGGTGATTTTCATACCTAGCAAATCTTTGTTCTTTCGTTTTTTTTTCTTCTCTTCCTTTTGAATCAGTTTCTATGTTTATTTGAAAAAAAAGAAAAAAGAAAATGCTTACCGCGAATCTGTTCGATCTGTGTCTTCTCTGTCGTAATCGAAGTCTAGATACAGATCTTAGTGTGGGTTGGATCCTCGTTTACTCTGTCGCCATCGGGGCTAGACAAGGGTCTTGATCGGAGAACAGAGGGTGAATCAACACTTACCAAGGCAAACTGATGCGTCACTATTCATTGATTTCAATGACGCTTTAGTGATAAATCTGGGGATTCCTTACGGCGGTTGAGAACAGGAAACGGAGGGCCTAGGGTTTTCATTTCCCTTTTCTTTCTAAAAAATGGCTGAGCATTGATAGTTTAGGGTTTTTTTTTTGGTTTTATAAATGGTCTGAAACGGTACCGTTTGGAGTCCGATTCATTGACACCAAAACGGCGTCGTGTTGGCCTATACCCAGCAACCCGATCCGAAGCTCCTTAGGGTCCGCGCATTTATGTGTTGAAGGAAATTATGCATTTGGTACTTCTTATTTCTGTACTGTTTTTAATTAAGTCTGTTTATGCATGGTTCTTATTGTTTAATCAACCTCAATAATTTATGCGTTATTTTAATTTAATCCTGTTAATGTGCTACGTTTTGATATTATGATATTTGCTAATTCGATCCCCTGTTATTTTGCAAAGTTCAACCAGATCCTTGATTCTGTGTAGATATTTTTGCTTATTTATAAATTAGCCCTCTAATTATATGTTTATTTCAATTAATCTTTTTTTATAGTATCAATTTTAGCTATTACTAAAGCTTTTATGAAATCGTTTTGGAAACTAAATTTTTAATGTTTCAATTTGTTTTTTAATGTATTTTATTCCTTGTATTACATTTATATATTATTATTTTGCACAAATTGTTGATCCTCACATTATTTTATATACATATTTTTCCTTACATCTATCTATACATAAATTTAATTTCTTTTAAAATTTGCTTATACATATACGTTTTTCTATTTTAAATTTAATGTATATAATTTATTAATTTGAAAGATCATACTTTAATGTTTAATTTATTTTCACAAAGTTTTTATATTGTTACTTATCATCGTTATTATATATTTTGCGTTAAATTATCTCTATAATTATGTCTATTTGTATAATGTTAAATTTGTATATTATTTCAGGCTTAATGTTATATTCATGCTACTTGTTATTGTTTTATGTTTCAAATTCCAATGTTTTTGAGCCCTCATTAAGTATTATATTTTTATTACAAATGTATCGAATAAAATGTATGTTGAGCCAATTTTAAAATTACGTATTTGAAAATTTTCAAAACAAGGCAATATTTGTGCGTTTGGAAGGTCGGAAAATTATACCCTAACGTACTGGGTGTCAATTTTCCGTCCAACTAAATAGCCAAATACCCTTCTTAATTAAATATCTTGAGGATCAAAGATGATTTCAGTGTCGAGGTATAAAGGTGTTATATCCTAACGTACTGGATGTGATATTTTTATTTCCTTCGAAACGAGCTAATCTTGAAGTTCAAGATTCAATATAAACTAACTTTCTTTAAGAAAACTTGTATTTTATAGCATGTTGTTAATACAATCTTTAATTTGTTTATATTTCATGATTAATGTTTATGCATTCTATTACTGTTACGCCTCAAATTCTAATATGTTCTAGTTTTTTATTAAATGTTTCTATTCTATTTAAATGCATTTTAAGCCTAATATAAAATTTTGTTTTTCTCAAAAATAAGGCAATGTTTGTGCGTTTGGAAAGTTAGGAAATTATGCCCTAAAGTACTGGGTGTCAATTTTATGTCCAACCAGATAAACAAATACCCTTCTTTAATTTCATGTTTTGAAGATCAAAGATGATCTCGATGTCGGGGTATAAAGGTGTTATGTCCTAACGCACTGGATGTGATATTTTTATTTCCTTCGAAATGGGTTAATCTTGAAATTCAAATTCAATATTGATTAATTTTCCTTAGAAAATTTATAACATTCCCAAATTTTCAACGCAAGGACATTAATTAACCCATTTGGTACCAATTTTGGGCGTTGCGAGGGTGCTAACCCTTCCTTGCACGTAATCGACTCCCGAATCCGTTTTCTTCTGGAAATTCGTAGACCAAAATTTATTTTATAGGTGCCCCGATCACACCTAAACAAAAAAAGATTGGTGGCGACTCCTATTTTTAAAGTCGATTCCCGTTTTTTTCAGAACTTGATAAATAAAAATAGTTTCGACAGCTTGGCGACTCCACTAGGGAGAAGTTGAGAGCCAGGCCATAAATTGATTATATTTTTTTTTGTGTCCTTTTGATTGAAATTTGGAAAATTGTTTTGGAGAATCATGTTTCTTTCGATGCATTTTGTTAGTGCTATAATTACAATAATGGCGAGTCTAACAAAACACTTTGGCGTTGCATTGCATGACCGTTGTGGTCGCACCTTTAAGTGGGAGTGAGAAGCTATGCTTTATGAGGTTTTCACCTCCGCATGGGCTAGTGGACTGCTTCCGGAACACATCTGTACTTATGTGCTTCGCGAGGTTTTCGCCTCCGCATGGCCATAGGGAAATGTGTTCCCCTAAACTGAACTCGATTCATATGAGCCTATAATGGGTGAGGATTGAGGAATCTGTTGGTTCAGGTACCCTCTCTTTAGAACTAAACCCCATACAGTAAACCTAAGGGTCTACCCTAGGTAGAATGCTGAACCTTTAATGGTTACCCTGATAAGTGTTTATTTTGCTTATTCTAATATTTGTTATGCGATACTGACTTGTTTTGAATTGTTTGTTATTTGCATGTCATTTCGCATTTAAGAGGTGTCGATCAGTGTTCGGTTGCTAAGATAGAAAGTTTGCTATTGAAAACAGATTTCTTACTAAGGTAGAGGACAATGCGGCTGTTCGAGCATGGTCAGAGGGATTGCAGTTGGAAAAGGGGGATAGCCTAGTTGAAGGATATGTTTCAGAGTCATGGGATTATACCCGCATTAGCGTAGAGCAAAATGAGCTTCAAGAATTAAGAGACATTTGGACTCATTGGGAGGATGATACTAAACAAGTATTCTTCCGCAATTATGGTGATATCTCTCATCTGCTTGATGTCAGAGTAGATCAACACTTATTTCGGGCTATGGTTCAATTCTAAAATTCAGTGTATAGTTGTTTCACCTTTAGGAAAGTAGATCTCGTACCTACTATAGAAGAGTACACTACTTTGCTTCATTGCCTGGGGATCCAAACTGATAAAGTCTATACTAGGATTGCTAATGTTCCTTCTTTCGCGAAAAGGTTGATGAGTATTACCGGGATGAGCGAGCAGTGGGTTTTAGCTCAGATGCAGCAGAAGGGTGAGGGAAGATGCATTCCTTGGGAAATTTTAAGGGACTTAATTCTGGCACACCCCGATGTGAAGAGGAAGGTGGATATTTTTGCTTTGAGTATTTACAGACTGATAATTTTTCCTAGAGTTCTAAGGCACGTAGATGAAGCAGTGGTGGATTTGTTTGGTCGATTGAATAAGCAAGTTACACCAGTCCTGCGATTCTTGCCGAGACCTTTAGATCTTTAAATGCATGTCGGAGAGCCGGAGAGGGTAGGTTTATTGGATGTGTACAACTATTGATAGTATGGTTTCATGGGCACTTCTGGAAGATAGATAAGATCTCTTGCCGACCTTTTTTTAAAGATTATTCACCTTTAAAAGAGGAAGTGGCTGCACCAAGGCGGGAGGACATATCAGAAGAAAGATGGATGATAATTTTGCAGAACCTTCAAGAGGAGGATGTCGTGTGGAGAGCTCCGTGGATGGTGCCCAACGAGATATTGTATAGATGTGGAGATTTTAATTGGGTCCCTTTACCGGGGATTTGAGGAGCCATTGGGTATGCTCCGTTACTTGTGGCAAGACAGTATCAGTCCAGGCAGTTTATATCGGTGACACATGGGTTGGCCCAAAGCGAGTTTTCTTATAAAGTGGAAAATTATAAGAAAAGTAATCGGGATATTACTAATGCTTGGACACAACCTTGTCGGATGAAGAGAGTAAGCAATGGCGAAATGGCAACTGTTAAGTATAAAGTGTGGTTGAGTAAAAGAATTAATGATAATATTCTGGGGCCAGCTTTAAATGACGTTCGATCAAGGGAAGAATGCTTACGAGTAGTTCCAACGGAGTTAGAAATTATAAGACAGGATTTTGCGAAGCAAAGTTTAGAACTTGGGAAGAAAATTGAGCAATTGGAAGAGGAAAAAATGTATTTGAAATTGGATGTGGAAATACAGAAGTCAGAAGCAGAAAAGCTAAGAAAAGGGAAGAATAAAGCTGAAGAGGATCTGGACAGCCTAAAGGACTACAAGAAAATGCGTCTGTCAATGAGAACTGCGGGGCTAGGAAAGACTTCAAATCAATCGCGACAAGAGTTACAAGAAGAAAAAGCTAGGGCTGAACAATGGGAAAAGAAATTTCAAGAAATGGAAGCCCAGAAGGAGATTCTAGAAAGGCAAGTGTTAGAAAGCCAAAATGGAAAAAGTGAATTGAAGGTTAGAGTGACAGAGTTGGAAAAGTCTCTTAATTATCATAGAAACTGAAATTCGGTAATGGAATTAAAGGCAAGTCTGAGTAAAATTGAAGAGATGAAAAAGAGAATTGAAGAGTTAGAAATGACGCTGCAGAATTGTCAGAACTATATCGGGTCCTTGGAAGAGAATGAAGAGCGATGGAAGGAAGAGCTTCATAATGCCCAAAATCAGATTGAAAATAGGGATTATCTCATGAGGGAAGCCATAGCTCAAATCCGAGAGGCGACTGAATATTTGCAAATTTTGGCAGCACAAGCAAATATATTAAGCGTGTAGTACGAGTCACAGTCAAGTTGAGGACAGGAGTTAGCTTTATTACTCCAGAAAATTAGGGCTTTGGGTATTAAGGCCAAGCCATATTTGTAATCTATTTTATGTAAAGAACTTTGTTTTCTAATAAAGTTTTCTATATGGAATTGAACCAGAGTTGACGCCTCTTTACATTCATGCATTGCATGCATTACATTACATGGCATCATATGCATTAAAATTCATTAAAAAGGCCCTGATTGATTAAAATTATTTCAGCAACCTGGAAACCAACAAAACTTTACCAGAGACGCATCCCTACGGCACAAGAAAGAAAATAAAAAATATGGATCAAAGAATAGAGAAACTTGAACAACTCCAAAAGGAGATGCAAGAGAAACTTCAGCTGCAAATGCAGGAGCAGCTTGCTAAGATCCAGCGTGATATGATGGATCAGATGATAGAATCGCAAAAAACCATGATGTCCCAATTAACTCAATTACTGGTAGGCAAAGGGAAAGCCCCCATGGTTAACACTGCTGAAGATAGTGAGGAGCAACTATCTCTCCCGGGTCTCACCCCAACACATCCTAAAATTCATCCACGAAAGACATCCATCATAATTAAACCTCGACAGTTGCAAGAAGAAGTTTTGATACCACCAAGTTTTCAGGCTGGATCAAGTTCCAATTTGGTAGACCATCCGATCAATGCTGTTATTCCTGACCTTGATGAGGTAGCGGAAGAGGAAAAGGCGAAGTCTGAATTGCCAAGACAGCTAGAAGAGCATTGCAAATGGTTAGAAGATAAATTCAAGGCTATGGAAGACGCTGATAGGCAACGCGGAGTTGACGCTAAAGATCTAAGTTTGGTGCCAGATCTAATACTTCCCCACAAATTCAAGATGCTAGAGTTTGAAAAATACAAAGGGATTACTTGCCCCAAAGCTCTTATAACTATGTTTTGCCGAAGAATGACCGGGTATATTAACAATGACCAACTGTTGATACATTGCTTCCATGATAGCCTGGTCGGAGCAGCAGCCAAATGGTATAACCAGTTGAGCCGTACCAAGATTAGTTCTTGAAGGGATCTAGCACATGCATTTATGAGACAGTACAGTCATGTAACTAATATGACCCCTGATAGAATTGCTTTGCAAAATATGGAAAAGAAACCAAACGAGAGTTTTCGGTAGTACGCGCAGAGGTGGAGGGAGGTTGCCATCCAAGTCCAGCCACCACTTCTAAAGAAAGAGACCACAATGCTCTTTATCAATACACTGAAAGCCCCAATTATTACGCATATGCTAGGAAGTGCAACCAAGAGTTTTTCGGACATCGTAATGACCGGAGAAATGGTCGAGAATGCTATAAAGAGCGGAAAGATTGAGGGAGGGGAAAGTAACGAAAGGACAACTTCGAGAAGGACAGAAAGCAAAGTGAATAACGCAAGCATAGGGTATTCGAAATCGGTCACCGTTAATCAGCCAAAGGCAGTGACTAAGCGGCATCAGGGTTTGTCCAAGAAGGAATCTGGCACCGCAAGACAGAACAATGAGAAGCTCCAATTTACACCGATCCTGATAACATACAATGCAATGTATAAAAACTTATTCGATGCGCATATCGTGTCTCCTCGCTATCTAGAACCAATGCAGCCTCCGTACCCCAAGTGGCATGACCCGAATGCGGAATGCGAATATCATGTGGGTATCATGAGGCATTCAATAGAGAATTGCCTAGCCTTTAAGAAATTGGTAGAAAGGCTTGTCAATATGGGGGTTATAGAGTTAACAGATTTTCCAAAGGCAGAAAACCTATTACCTGATCATAATGGGGTTAATCCAGTCTGCAAAAGTTCAGAGAGAAGGATCAAAACAAGCGTTGCGGAGGTTAAGACTCCCTTAGGATTGGTCTGGAAAGAAATGGTCAAACAGGGGCTAATCATTGCGGAAAAGAGTCAGGGAAAGTTGATAAATTATTGTGAGTACCATCGGGAATCGGGGCACAAGATTCAAAACTGTGAGAAGTTCAGGACTATGGTACAGAATTTGATGAATAATAAAGAAATTGAGTTTTGTGAAGAGGGCGTACAAGAAAAGAGCATATGCACCTCAGAGTTAATGAAAAGCTCAAAAGTCAAATTCCCTTTGATCGTTATTTCGGCACCCAAGAACAATGAAGTTGGAGTGCAAATAGCACCAAAAGTGATAATACATAGGCCCGCGGACCCACGCATAGCAGACCTAGAATGCAGACAGCACCGAAAGTTTTAATACAAGGACCTGTAGCCTCTGCTTATGAGGATAGCAAGAGGGTCCCCTGGAACTATGAATGTAGTGTGACAATTCCAAGGAAGGAGAAATTGGCTAGTGCTTCAAAAGAAGAGTTGGATGTAGGCTCTCATACTCATAGCGGGAGACGCTACGATTTGGTACAAGGGAAAGCTCCAATGGTAGAGCCAGAGGGAGAAAAATTAGTGGAGTCTGAATCACCCATCAAGGAATCAGTGAAAGAGGAAGAAGCCAAGGAGTTCCTAAAGTTCCTGAAACACAGTGAATATTGTGTGGTAGAGCAGCTGCATAAGCAACCCGCGCGCATATCTATGTTGGCTTTGCTTCAGAATTCGGAGGTACACAGAAACGCATTAATGAAAGTCTTAAATGAGACCTATGTCGCCATAAATTAGATCGGTTGGTAGGTAACATAAGTTTGGACAACTTTATCCATTTCAGTGACGACGAGATACCACCAGGTGGTAGAGGATCCACCAAGGCTTTACATATTACCACTAGATGCAAATGGTACACGCTACCAGGGGTTCTAATAGACAACGGGTCAGCATTGAATGTATTGCCCTTGTCCACTCTAAATAGATTACTGATAGACAGCTCGCACATGAAGGAGTGCCAGAGCATAGTGAAGGCATTTGATGGCACGCAAAGGAAAGTGTTGGGAAGAATCGAGATACCTTTATTGATTGGCCCGACTACTTATGAAGTAGATTTCCTGGTAATGGACATCAAGCCTTCCTATAACTGTTTATTAGGGAGGCCGTGGATACATGCGTCAGGGGCGGTACCCTCATCATTACATCAAAAAGTGAAGTTGATAGCGGATGGTCGGCTGATAACGATAAAGGCTAAGGAGGACATTATTGCAGCTGTGACCAGTGAGATGCCGTACTTGAGATAAGCGACGAGACAACTGAATGTTCTTTTCGGTCCCTCGAGTTAGTGAATGCAACTTTCGTCACAGAAAGAAACAGAATCCCAATACTGAGGATCTCTAAGACTACAAGAATGGGATTGAAAATGACCGTGGGGAAAGGAGCTTTACCGGGAAGAGGACTTGGAAAGTATCTTCAAAGGAGAGTTGTGGCCCCGACATTGAGAGAAAAACAAGATCACTTTGGCTTAGGATTTAAGCCAGATGCAAAACAAAAAAGGAAAGAACTAGAAAAGAAACAGGAAAGAAGACGTGCTCGTTTGAATGGCGAAGAGGCCAAGTGGGAACCTATGATAATTCCACATATATCCAAAACCTTTGTGTCAGGAGGGGTAATTCATGCTGACCAGAAATGGCCAAAAGGAGAGGACATCGTAGTAATATTGGGAAATGTCTGCATCAATGCCATATCTGAGGAGACAGTTGAAGAAGGAGCCCTATCGGATATTCAACCCTACGAACCGTGAAGTGTTTTGGACAACTGAACTGCAGAGGAGATTCTTATAGTATTTAAAACTTATTCAGAGTAATGTTCAGAACGCACTTATTACTTTAAGCCTAGAAGTAATAAGATTTCTTTTATGAAATAGGCTCTTGTTTAAACATTATTATATTAATGAAGTACATTTTGCTATCATTTGAAGCAAACATTTTCTTATTCCTTTCTTCGTTTTGAGATTCTTTTAAATCCTTCCTTCATAACCATTATACATACAAATTCATTCATTCTTTCCATATTCTTTTGAATTATAATAGGTCTTCAGATATCAATGGCGTGAGCAACACTGCCATAAACTCGGAATATCCTTTTGAGCAGGACATGTGTTTAGAAGGATCACAGGATTTTAAAGATGATATAGATAGTGATTTATCCCCTGACTTGTTAAGAATGGTAGAACAGGAGGAGAAACAAATTCTACCTCATGAGGAAATAGTAGAGACTGTGACATTGGAAGAGGGGAAAGTAGTAAAGATTGGAACGCGCATAACTGGGGAAACAAGACGAGATCTTATCGAACTGCTACAAGAATTCAAAGATGTCTTCGCATGGTCATACAAGGATATGCCCAGTTTAAGCACGGACATGGTAGTACACCGCCTACCCATAAAAGAAGATTGCAAACCAGTTCAGCAGAAGCTCCAAAGGATGAGACCGGATATTGTGTTAAAAATAAAGGAGGAGGTTAAAAAGCAGTTTGATGTCAGATTCTTGCAAGAGATCAAATATTCGGAATGGGTAGCCAACATTGTACCTGTCCCTAAAAAAGATGGGAAGGTACGAATGTGTGTGGATTATAGGGACCTAAATAAGGCGAGCCCAAAAGACAATTTTCCTCTATCTCACATTGATACTCTAGTAGACAATACATCAAGCTTTTCACTGTTTTCTTTCATGGACAGCTTCTCCGGGTACAATCAGATAAAAATGCATCTTGAGGATATGGGAAAGACTACCTTCATAACATTGTGGGGTACGTTTTGTTATAAAGTAATGCCATTTGGGTTGAAAAACACAGGAGCTACATATCAAAGAACTATGGTGACTTTGTTCCATGATATGATGCATAAAGAAATTGAGGTTTATGTGGACGACATGATTGCGAAGTCTAGAATGGAAAAAGAACATATTCGATTTTGAGAAAGTTATTTTCGAGACTGAGGAAATTCCAGTTAAAGCTCAATCCTGCAAAATGCACTTTTGGAGCTAGATAGGGTAAATTGCTGGGTTTCATAGTCAGTGAAAGGGGAATTGAGATTGACTCAGATAAGGTCAGGGCTATACAAGAATTGCCTCCACCACGCACTCAAAAAGAAGTTCGAGGTTTCCTTGGAAGGTTAAATTACATTGCTCGATTTATTTCACAGTTAACCGAAAGGTGTGATCCCATATTTCGCCTTTTGAAGAAACATAACCCAGGTGTGTGGGATGATCAATGCCAGAAAGCTTTTGATAGGGTCAAACAATCCTTGTCAAATCCTCCAGTCTTATCACCGCCTTGCCTAGATAAGCCGCTCATCCTATATTTAACAGTGTTTGATCACTCCATAGGGTGTCTGCTGGGGCAGCATGACGACTCGGGGAGAAGAGAAAAGGCAATATACTACCTCAGTAAGAAATTTACTGAGTGTGGATGAGATATTCGCCAATTGAAAAGTTGTGTTGTGCCTTGATCTGGACAACTCGGAGGTTGAGGGAGTTCATGTTGTACCATACAACCTGGTTAATCTCGAAACTAGATCCTCTTAAATATATGATGGAATCAATTGCTTTGAATGGGCGAATGGCTCGATGGCAAATTCTGCTCTTTGAGTTTGACATAGTATATGTGAGCCAAAAAGCTGTGAAGGGAAGTGCAATAGCAAACTTTCTAGCCAGCAGAGTGCTAAACGATTACAAACCCTTGAACTTCGATTTTCCCAATGAGGATCTGATGTTCGTAACAACTACTGAGGAAGACACCCTAGAAGACTGTCCCTAGAAGTTGAACTTCGATGGAGCATCAAATGCTGTTGGTAATGGAATTGGGGCAATCCTAATATCCCCAATTGGAGATCATTACCCGTTCACTTGCAAGGTGGATTTTGATTGCACAACTAATATGGCAGAATACGAAGCTTGTATCCTGGGAATTCAAGCAGCCATAGACCGCAAAGTCAAGGTGCTAGAAGTATATGGGGATTCAGCATTGGTGATCTATCAGCTCAAAGGAGAATGGGAAACAAGGGATCCCAAATTGAACAGTTACCGAAAATTAATCTTGAAGTTAATTAAGAAGTTTGATGATATCGTGTTCTTTTACCTCCAGCGTGATGAAAATCAAATGGCTGATGCACTAGCCACATTAGCTTCCATGATCAGAATAAATGACCAGGAAAATATGAAGCCCATCCGGATGAGTATTTACGAAGCCCCAGCTTATTGTTGCAATATGGATGAGGAAGAAAGCGATTATCACCCCTGGTACCAAGATATATGGCGATACATAAAGAATCACGAATATCCTGAACAAGCAACCGAGAATGAAAAGAGGACATTGAGAAGGTTAGCGTGTGATTATGTCTTAGACGGGGAAGTCCTATACAAAAGAAGAAAAGATCAGGTACTATTGAGATGTGTCGACGTTGTTAAAGCTAAGAAGATTTTGGAGGAAGTCCAGAGGGTGTTTATGGAACGCACGCTAACGGTTTCACAATGGTTAGATAAATCATGAGATTCAGATACTATTGGTCTACCATGGAAGGAGACTGCATCAAGTATGCTAAAACATGTCACAAATGCCAGATATATGGGGATAAAATTCACGTGCCTCCTTCACCTTTGCATGTTATGACTTCCCCATGGCCTTTCTCCATGTGGGGCATGGACGTCATCGGGCCGATCTCTCCGAAAGCTTCAAACGGGCATCGGTTCATCTTCGTAGTTATCGACTACTTTACTAAATGGGTGGAGGCTGCTTCGTACTCCAATGTTACCAAATCGGCAGTCAGCAGGTTCCTAAAAAAAGAAATCATATACCGATATGGAATGCCAGAAAGAATCATATCAGACAATGCATTAAACCTGAACAACAGCACAATTGCGGAGGTCTGCGGTCAATTTAAGATCAGACACCACAATATATCACCATATCATCCAAAAATGAATGGTGCAGTAGAAGCAGCCAATAAGAACATTAAGAAGATTGTGGGGAAAATGGCTGAAACGTATAAAGATTGGCACGAAAAGTTACCATTCGCTCTCTATGCGTACCGAACATCAGTTAGAACCTCTACTGGGGCAACTCCTTTCTCACTAGTTTATGGAATGGAGGCAGTGCTACCTATCGAGGTTGAAATTCTGTCCCTTTGAGTCTTGTCAGAAATAAAGTTAGATGAAGCCGAATGGATCCAGTCTCGATATGATCAACTAAACTTGATTAAGGGAAAAAGGCTAAAGGCCATCCGTCATGGTCAGATATATCAAAAGAGGATGACGCAAGCTTATGACAAGAAGGTTCGCCCAAGAGAATTTTACGAGGGAGACTTGGTTTTGAAAAAGATCCTCCCCATGCAAAAGGATTTCAGAGGGAAGTGGATGCC
Source organism: Gossypium australe (assembly GCA_005393395.2). Taxonomy (NCBI): domain Eukaryota; kingdom Viridiplantae; phylum Streptophyta; class Magnoliopsida; order Malvales; family Malvaceae; genus Gossypium; species Gossypium australe. Next base: position 42,621,418 of record CM016620.1, on the reverse strand, counting down.
AAATTGGGAAGGACCTTATGTGGTGAAAAAGGCTTTCTCTGGAAGAGCATTGATCCTGGCCGAAATGGATGGGAAAAACTTACCCAATCCTGTAAATTCAGATTCTGTCAAGAAGTACTATACTTGAAAAGAAAGGAAGCCAAAGTGAAAACCCGCAAAGGGCGCTTTGAGATCTTCTAAAAAAAATAGAGAGGCCAAGGTGAAAACCTCCAAAGGGCGCCTTCAGACCAAAGGGATCTTGAGTCAAAAATCCAAAAAGGGCAGCTCAAATTGTGATCAGATTATAATGGGGCATGCGGTGATCCTGCCATACTGGAATTAACAAGGAAAGGGTATGTTGCGTCTTGGCGCTTCGACAAAATACTCAAGATCTTCTAAACACATGTCACACTCGAAATAGTCTTCCAGACATTGGGGCAGAGAAGCTCAGGTAGCGATAGCTAGAGGCCGCATAGTAGTTGTTTTATTCACATTAAATGTGCTATCTTTGAATACTTCGTTCTTTTCAAGATGTACCTTTTGATTAGTCTCTTTTATTAATTATAAGCTTTACTTCACACCAATTTTATTCTTATCTATTTATATTACCCCCATGCAAGCATGATGCATTGAAATAATGATGGATGAACTAGTAATGCTTTCATAAAAGAAGTTCTGCATATTACTCTAGAGGTTTCTAAATAATACAAGAGCCCAAAATAGGACTATCGTTCAGAACTCACCAGGTCTAAAGGCTTGATAATTTTTGAAGGAAGTGACCAAAAAGTGGTGATCTCTTCAAAGCACCACGGCAGAAATGAAGCTTTGACAATTTCTGAGTTCAGGCTTAACACTTAGAGAATTGTAACATCCCCAAACCCGGCCCATTCGCTACGACCGAATCTGGTTATGTCACTGGGGAAAGTCGGATGAAAATCTTTATTAACTTAGCATAAAGCATGAAAGAATTCAATTTTTGAAAACCATGTTCATTTAAAGCAATATGCAAACTTTAGAAGTTACAAATTGTCTGAAAATACTTTATTAAACATACTTTTATAAATAGGGTACTGGAATTAAAACCATTTTCACATAGAAATCCAAATCAGATAAACCATGGTTAAAGTAATACCAAAATAATAAAATGGCCTTTATTACAACCCAATAATTCAAATAAAGTACTTATATCAAAACCAAGCATAAAATATTAAATCATCATCTTCGGCATGGGCCACCTTGTCCTCTCCGATCCCGGTCCAGCTTTATGCAATACCTGAAATGGTTAAAGGAAAAAGGTGAGTCACCAAGACTCAGTGTGCAACCCTTTTTCCCGGATTAGCAAAACATCATATGCAAACATAACATAATCATCATGCATCCAATTAATATGCACCCACTCCTAACCATCCATTCACCTTTTCTACCCCATGTGGTACCAAACCACTGGTGGTGCCAAACCACTGGTGACATATAGTCACAATGTGTTACCAAAACACTGGTGTCCCAAAGACACAATATCCGTCAATGTGGTGCCAAACCACTGGTGTCCCAAAGACACGTTTGTGCTACCAAAGCACTGGTGACCGAAGTCACAAATCCAATGATGGGGCCAACCCATCGTGTGATACCAAATCACTAGCAGACGATCCCATATCTCAAGTGGGGCCAACCCACGGTGGTGTTAACCACAGGGACGAGTCGCAATGAGGTGCCAAACCTCTAGTGTCCCAGAGACACAAATGTGGTACCAAACCACTGGTGACCGTAGTCACAATAATCGAGTGATGGGGCCAACCCATCGTGTGATACCAAATCACTGGCGTCAATCCCTCAATACCGCCTTGTGGGGCCAACCCACTGTGGTGCGAAACCACGGGGACGAGACGCTGAGGTGCCAAACCTCTGGAGGTGCCAAACCTCTGGTGACCCAAAGTCACAAAGTTGTGTTACCAAAACACTGGTGCTCGTCAGCACAAAATATCACTGCCCCCTCCTCTCATATCACCCATCATCATACCAACTCATGTATAGTATTCAAAATCATGCAAACATGTTTAACGTTGCATCTCATAGCACATACATCATAAATCATGACATCATGTATCAATAACAGTACTCATAATGAAACGGACTTACCTGAATCCGTGCACATACCCCATAGGGTATCATATCACTCAACCATACTGTTTCGGTTTTACCAATCAATCAGTTTATCAAACATATACAAAGCAAGAAGTATGTTAGTTTACACACCTGGTTACTAATGCGACTATCAAATCCCGTAGATCAAGATCTAACGCACTAGATCCCCCTTCCTTAACACTTTTCGAGCACTAGCCACAACCCGAGATATGCGAGATCAAGCCTTCCCCTACAATCGGCCAAAACTAAACAACATAATCATGCTAATCAACCTCTAAGGGTATAATCGTAATTTTACCTACTAAGGGTATTTTCATAAATTCACAACTAAAATGGCCTTTTCGAAGGCCTAATGTCACCACTAGCGACTCAGCTACCATTTCCGGTTGTACCGGACGATTGGGCCTAAAACCCGATTTCGGCCCATCCGGGCCCACACGCTCATGTGGCCCACCTAGCACAAATCTAGCCACGTATATAACTTCCACCTAGTCTAGTTCAACATATACTAACCAATCATGCAATTTACTCATATGGGCCCACAGGCCCATTGGGCCCACTTCGGCCCATCGAGGCCCAAGCAGCCCCAACCCACGAGAATACTACTGATGGCCTCAACTATCGCGTCGAAGCCCCACACATGCGCTCGCACGCTCGTGTGGCTACTAATGCCGTGTAACCGGCATTTCGGCATTTGCCGCTCTACAGCTAGAGTAGAGAGAGTTACACACCTGATAGGACTCTGGGGCTAATCCGCGCTCCGACCACTCTTGTGCCCAAACGCCCTCCAAGATGTGTTTACTCTCCTCCTAGGATGCTCCTTATATAGCTAGCTCTTCACCTTCATTCTTTGTGTCTTTCCGATGTGGGATCCCTTCGTCAGTAGAGTTTAAATTCAACTGAAACTCTTGTCGTCCAATCCGCAAAATAAATACTCCCTTGCTTCTCATGAGATTCGAACCCAGGCTCCCTTGCAACATAATCCACGCCGCTAACCACTTGACCACAAGCTCCTCTTGTGTCTTAAACCATGCGCAACTAAATATAAACTATGGGCCAAATTCTAAGGTCCAAGCAAAAAGAAACCAAAATGCAAAAGCCAAGACTTGAACCTTGGACCTCCTTCCTTCCCTTGTGGCGTCACTCCCTTGTCCCCTAAGTGGCGTCACTTTGCCACTACACCACACACTCCTTTTGTGTTATTTTCTCCATATTTTATTCTTAAGGCATATCTGCCAACTTCCAGGGTTTTTTTCACCTAAAACCAAAATTTCCCCAAAGGCAATATTTGATCCCGGGACTTCATAGAAGCCCTCTAACCTTCCAAAATCACTTATCCAATGGGTCTAACTAGCATTTAAGCCGATCTCTTGTTCTCCAAAAATTTAAACGCTACTATGCCTAAGGCCCATTGGGCTCAATTCTCCTAGGCCCAATTTCGGGATGTTACAAATCTACCCTCCTTAAAGAAATTTCGTCCTCGAAATTTCCAACTAACTAACAGTCGCACATCCTACCACACTACGCTCTTGCTGCGCACTCTGATCTTAATAAAGCTGTGATTCCACCTTGACCACGTCCGCGACAACCACGTCCCCTAGAACTTATATCTAGCGTCGCGATTTAATCTGATTAAAAGTTTTATGCATTAGGAATTTTGTTCCACTGTTTTATCCACGAGCAGATTTTATGAACAGAAGTTTCTGGAAGTCGTTCTTTCGAGCAATCAAAGTTTCATCTCAAGTTTTCTGTTCTAATTCACACATTCACATACTTCACTAAAGACACATTCATTCATCCATGTCACTTTCTTGAGCATTCCCAACCCAGGGGTAATTTCGACATTTTCCTATAGGGGTATTTCGGTAATAACTCAGGGTCAATTTGAAAATAGTTTTCAAATTAAAGATATTTCAAAGTTTACAAAATCTCAGGGGTCATCTTGAAAAATTTGTTTTTCAAACCAGATGTGTTGTAACAATTTCAGAAATCGGGGTTATTTCAGTAATTGGGGACGTTAAGGGCATTTTCGTAAATTTCCCAAATCAGGATATCTCGATATTTGTAAAACAGAAGTTTTTGATATTTTCATAATGTAAGAACATTTTAGTAAAAATCGAGGGAATCATGAAAATTTTGAAACCAAGGGCATTTTGGTAATTTTGTTCATCAGGGGTAATTTTGTAAATTTTCAAATCAGGGTATCTTGAAAATAGCATTTTTGTATACTTTTGCAAAGTAGGGAAATTTTATTAAAATTGGAGTTAAACCGGAAATCTTGAAAGTCAGGGCCATTTTAGTAATTTTGCCACTAGGGGCATTTTGGAAATTTTGGTAAATCGAGAAAACGTCTTTCAAAATCAGATTTAGGGTTTACAAACCAAAGGGGTAAGTTTGAAAATTTTAAAACTAAGGGTTTTAAAACAGTAAGGCTAATCCCTTTCAGGTTTTAATACTTGGTTTAGCCTATGAACAAGTCTTCTTGGTTAAGGTGAACCGTAGCTACGCACCAGGTAGGATTCGAGTAAAGAGGAGGTGAGTCGCTAGGACTGCTTAAATACCAAGCTCTTACTGAATACCAATCCTCAACATGCGTACAGTGGTTGCCACACCTTAACTCGGTGACTTACTTCACAGGTTTGTTTAGTAGCCTTAAGTCTTATGCATGTGTTTGAGTAGACTAGTCCTAGGGTTCAACAGATCCTAGTATTCTAATCTACGAGCCCAAACTAAGCCCAAATCAATTCATACAAACAGATCACTTCAAGAGAGTCCGAAGTACTTACCTGGTGGACTTCGGGTCGGAGGTGCAGGTGCCATGCCAGAATAACCTGAAAAGTTTCTTAAAAACCCATATTGCAAAAACCCATTTTGAAAACTGTTTCGGGCCCAAAACCCTCAAAGCCGAGTTTTGAACCGGGCTCTGATACCAAACTGTAACATCCCCAAACCCGGCCCATTCGCTACGACCGAATCTGGTTATGTCACTGGGGAAAGTCGGATGAAAATCTTTATTAACTTAGCATAAAGCATGAAAGAATTCAATTTTTGAAAACCATGTTCATTTAAAGCAATATGCAAACTTTAGAAGTTACAAATTGTCTGAAAATACTTTATTAAACATACTTTTATAAATAGGGTACTGGAATTAAAACCATTTTCACATAGAAATCCAAATCAGATAAACCATGGTTAAAGTAATACCAAAATAATAAAATGGCCTTTATTACAACCCAATAATTCAAATAAAGTACTTATATCAAAACCAAGCATAAAATATTAAATCATCATCTTCGGCATGGGCCACCTTGTCCTCTCCGATCCCGGTCCAGCTTTATGCAATACCTGAAATGGTTAAAGGAAAAAGGTGAGTCACCAAGACTCAGTGTGCAACCCTTTTTCCCGGATTAGCAAAACATCATATGCAAACATAACATAATCATCATGCATCCAATTAATATGCACCCACTCCTAACCATCCATTCACCTTTTCTACCCCATGTGGTACCAAACCACTGGTGGTGCCAAACCACTGGTGACATATAGTCACAATGTGTTACCAAAACACTGGTGTCCCAAAGACACAATATCCGTCAATGTGGTGCCAAACCACTGGTGTCCCAAAGACACGTTTGTGCTACCAAAGCACTGGTGACCGAAGTCACAAATCCAATGATGGGGCCAACCCATCGTGTGATACCAAATCACTAGCAGACGATCCCATATCTCAAGTGGGCCAACCCACGGTGGTGTTAACCACAGGGACGAGTCGCAATGAGGTGCCAAACCTCTAGTGTCCCAGAGACACAAATGTGGTACCAAACCACTGGTGACCGTAGTCACAATAATCGAGTGATGGGGCCAACCCATCGTGTGATACCAAATCACTGGCGTCAATCCCTCAATACCGCCTTGTGGGGCCAACCCACTGTGGTGCGAAACCACGGGGACGAGACGCTGAGGTGCCAAACCTCTGGAGGTGCCAAACCTCTGGTGACCCAAAGTCACAAAGTTGTGTTACCAAAACACTGGTGCTCGTCAGCACAAAATATCACTGCCCCCTCCTCTCATATCACCCATCATCATACCAACTCATGTATAGTATTCAAAATCATGCAAACATGTTTAACGTTGCATCTCATAGCACATACATCATAAATCATGACATCATGTATCAATAACAGTACTCATAATGAAACGGACTTACCTGAATCCGTGCACATACCCCATAGGGTATCATATCACTCAACCATACTGTTTCGGTTTTACCAATCAATCAGTTTATCAAACATATACAAAGCAAGAAGTATGTTAGTTTACACACCTGGTTACTAATGCGACTATCAAATCCCGTAGATCAAGATCTAACGCACTAGATCCCCCTTCCTTAACACTTTTCGAGCACTAGCCACAACCCGAGATATGCGAGATCAAGCCTTCCCCTACAATCGGCCAAAACTAAACAACATAATCATGCTAATCAACCTCTAAGGGTATAATCGTAATTTTACCTACTAAGGGTATTTTCATAAATTCACAACTAAAATGGCCTTTTCGAAGGCCTAATGTCACCACTAGCGACTCAGCTACCATTTCCGGTTGTACCGGACGATTGGGCCTAAAACCCGATTTCGGCCCATCCGGGCCCACACGCTCATGTGGCCCACCTAGCACAAATCTAGCCACGTATATAACTTCCACCTAGTCTAGTTCAACATATACTAACCAATCATGCAATTTACTCATATGGGCCCACAGGCCCATTGGGCCCACTTCGGCCCATCGAGGCCCAAGCAGCCCCAACCCACGAGAATACTACTGATGGCCTCAACTATCGCGTCGAAGCCCCACACATGCGCTCGCACGCTCGTGTGGCTACTAATGCCGTGTAACCGGCATTTCGGCATTTGCCGCTCTACAGCTAGAGTAGAGAGAGTTACACACCTGATAGGACTCTGGGGCTAATCCGCGCTCCGACCACTCTTGTGCCCAAACGCCCTCCAAGATGTGTTTACTCTCCTCCTAGGATGCTCCTTATATAGCTAGCTCTTCACCTTCATTCTTTGTGTCTTTCCGATGTGGGATCCCTTCGTCAGTAGAGTTTAAATTCAACTGAAACTCTTGTCGTCCAATCCGCAAAATAAATACTCCCTTGCTTCTCATGAGATTCGAACCCAGGCTCCCTTGCAACATAATCCACGCCGCTAACCACTTGACCACAAGCTCCTCTTGTGTCTTAAACCATGCGCAACTAAATATAAACTATGGGCCAAATTCTAAGGTCCAAGCAAAAAGAAACCAAAATGCAAAAGCCAAGACTTGAACCTTGGACCTCTTTCCTTCCCTTGTGGCGTCACTCCCTTGTCCCCTAAGTGGCGTCACTTTGCCACTACACCACACACTCCTTTTGTGTTATTTTCTCTATATTTTATTCTTAAGGCATATCTGCCAACTTCCAGGGTTTTTTTCACCTAAAACCAAAATTTCCCCAAAGGCAATATTTGATCCCGGGACTTCATAGAAGCCCTCTAACCTTCCAAAATCACTTATCCAATGGGTCTAACTAGCATTTAAGCCGATCTCTTGTTCTCCAAAAATTTAAACGCTACTATGCCTAAGGCCCATTGGGCTCAATTCTCCTAGGCCCAATTTCGGGATGTTACAAGAATGGTGTAACAGTACATTCTGGAACCCACATACTTGAGTCAACAATGCAAACCTTGCGCCTTCGACAGTGAAGTTGCAATGGGGGCAAATCAGTTGAGCAAAGTAGCGGATCCTTCGAGTTTTGGGGTCAAATTACCAGCCAAACAAGGACAACATGATGCGAGCAAGGATACCCTTAAACATTTGAAAAGGATCATTCTCATGGCATTCTGCATTCATACAAATGTCACCCATAAGACACATCTATTTAGGGACATTTGATTCATTCCAATCATTCCATCCTAATCTTTGTAAAAGACCATTCTCATGACATTCTGCATTCACGCAAATTTCGTCCCTAATACATTTAGTTAGGAGCATTCTGATCATTGCATCCTAACCATTTTGCATAAGCATAAACACAAAACTGATTTTATATCACAGGTCCCCTAGAGGACGTTGTCGCAACATCGGTGAATTCGAAGAACTTGCCTTCCTGAGTGAAGCGGATCGAAGACAGCAGATCTAGCAATCCTGAAGTTGCAGGAGCAGGTCGAAGCCGTACAAGTCTTATTCCCTCAAAGTTCCAGCAGAGTAGGTCGAAATTACAAATCCCGTCTCCCTGAGTTTACGACGAGAATCCAACTTTATTTTCGAGAAGTTTCAGTAAGAAGATCGAAGTTACAAATGTCTTCTTTCTGAATTCTTATCACCTCGAAGTCCCAACAGAGCAGGTCGAAGCTACAAATCCCTTCTCCCTGAGGTTATTGAGTATCCAATTTTATTTCCGAGAAGTTTCAGTAAGAAGATTGAAGTTACAAATCTCTTCTTTCTGAATTATTATCACCTCGAAGTCCCAACGGAGTAGGTCGAAGCTACAAATCCCTTCTCCCTGAGGTTATTGAGAATCAACTTATACTTCTGAGAAGTTTCAGTAGAAAGATCGAAGCTACGAATCTCTTCTCTCTGAATTCTTATCTACTTGAAATTCCAGTGTAGTAGATCGAAGCAACAAATCACTTCTCCCTGAAATTACATTGGAGCAGATCAAAACGCTAGTTCCTATTCCCCTGAAGATGCAGCGGGCAAATTTGGCCCCTTTTTTTTTAAGTCTTTGCTATATTCTCGTTACACAACAATGAGCAAAGAGGGGCAGCTGTAGGGCCCAAAATTTGCCCGAGTCATATTAAAACAGCTAAACCAAAAATACAAAACAAAATAAAAAATTGGTCCAAAATAGTCCAATAAATGTCCATTTTAACAGCCCATTACATCACAACCTAGTACAATAGCCCCGACTAAATTCAACCTAACCCAAATCAACCAACCCGTTTACAAAGCTAACCCAATAACAAGGACTAAACAATAGGCCCAAAGACCCAATCCCAAAACGGGCCCAAATAGCCCAATTGGTTTCAGCAAGCAAAAACCCTAAAGACTTCCAAAGGCTTCTAGCGCCGCGCGCGTGCCTCCACTAGCGCCGCGCGCGCACGCCACGTGCGAGCTAGCACCAGCACCTCCGTACTTCCTCCAACGCATCAGCATCGTACAGCCTCCGTGCCCTAGCCACGTCCCTTCCATACCTGCAAGCAAATGGTAGAAAAACAGCGAAAAATAAAGAGCAGAATGTTTTTTTTTAGATTATTCCAATTTTCGGCCTTTAAAAACCGAAAAATCCATTGTAAGTTTTTTGTACACACGCATGGAAATAGAAGAAATACAAAAAATCAGAAAAGAAAGGTGATTTTCATACCTACCAAATCTTTGTTCTTTTGTTTTTTTTTTTCTTCTCTTCCTTTTGAATCGGTTTCTATGTTTATTTGAAAAAAAAGAAAAAAGAAAGTGCTTACCGTGAATCTGTTCGATCTGTGTCTTCTCCGTCGCAATCGGAGTCTAGATACAGATCTCAGTGAGGGTTGGATCCTCGTTTACTCCGTCGCCATCGGGGCTAAACAAGGGTCTTGATCGGAGAACAGAGGGTGAATCAACACATACCAAGGCAAACTGATGCGTCACTATTCGTTGATTTCAATGACGCTTTAGTGATAAATCTGGGGATTCCTTGCGGCGGCTGAGAATAGGAAACGAATGGGCTAGGGTTTTCATTTCCCTTTTCTTTCTAAAAAATGGCTGAGCATTGATAGTTTAGGGTTTTTTTTTGGTTTTATAAATGGTCTGAAACGGTACCGTTTGGAGTCCGATTCATTGACACCAAAACGGCGTCGTGTTGGCCTATACCCAGCAACCCGATCCGAAGCTCCTTAGGGTCCGCGCGTTTATGTGTTGAAGGAAATTGCGCATTTGGTCCTTCTTATTTCTGTACTGTTTCTAATTAAATCTGTTTATGCATGGTTTTTATTGTTTAATCAACCTCAATAATTTATGCGTTATTTTAATTTAATCCTGTTAATGTGCTGCGTTTTGATATTATGATATTTGCTAATTCGATCCCTTGTTATTTTGCGAAGTTCAATCAGATCCTTGATTCTGTGTAGATATTTTTGCTTGTTTATAAATTAGCCCTCTAATTATATGTTTATTTCAATTAAGGTTTTTTTATAGTATCAATTTTAACTATTACTAAAGCTTTTATGAAATCGTTTTGGAAACTAAATTTTTAATGCTTCAATTTGTTTTTTAATGTATTTTATTCCTTGTATTACATTTATATATTATTATTTCGCACAAATTGTTGATCCTCACATTATTTTATGTACATATTTTTCATTAAATCTATCTATACATAAATTTAATTTCTTTTAAAATTTTCTTATACATATACGTTTTTCTATTTTAAATTTAATGTATATAATTTATTAATTTGAAAGATCATACTTTAATGTTTAATTTATTTTCACAACATTTTTATATTGTTACTTATCATTGTTATTATATATTTTGCGTTAAATTATCTCTATAATTATGTCTATTTGTATAATGTTAAATTTGTATATTATTTCAGGCTTAATGTTATATTCATACTACTTGTTATTGTTTTATGTTTCTAATTCCAATGTTTTTGAGCCCTCATTAAGTATTATATTTTTATTACAAATGTATCGAATAAAATGTATGTTGAGCCAATTTTAAAATAATGTATTTGAAAATTTTCAAAACAAGGCAATATTTGTGCGTTTGGAAGGTCGGAAAATTATGCTCTAACGTACTGGGTGTCAATTTTCCATCCAACCAAATAGCCAAATACCCTTCTTAATTAAATATCTTGAGGATCAAAGATGATTTCAGTGTCGAGGTATAAAGGTGTTATATCCTAACGTACTGGATGTGATATTTTTATTTCCTTCGAAACGAGCTAATCTTGAAGTTCAAGATTCAATATAAACTAACTTTCTTTAAGAAAACTTGTATTTTATAGCATGTTGTTAATACGATCTTTAATTTGTGTATATTTCATGATTAATGTTTATGCATTCTATTACTGTTACGCCTCAAATTCTAATATGTTCTAGTTTTTTATTAAATGTTTCTATTCTATTTAAATGCATTTTAAGCCTAATATAAAATTTTGTTTTTCTCAAAAATAAGGCAATGTTTGTGCATTTGGAAAGTTAGGAAATTATGCCCTAACGTACTGGGTGTCAAATTTCTGTCAAACCAGATAAACAAATACCCTTCTTTGATTTCATTTTTTGAAGATCAAAGATGATCTCGATGTCGGGGTATAAAGGTGTTATGTCCTAATGCACTGGATGTGATATTTTTATTTCTTTCGAAACGGGTTAATCTTGAAATTCAAATTCAATATTGATTAGTTTTCCTTAGAAAATTTATAACATTCCTAAATTTTCAACGCAATGACATTAATTAACCCATTTGGTACCAATTTTGGGCGTTACGAGGGTGCTAACCCTTCCTCGCACGTAACCGACTCCCGAATCCGTTTTCTTCTGGAAATTCGTAGACCAAAATTTATTTTATAGGTGCCCCGATCACACCTAAACAAAAAAAGATTGGTGACGACTCCTATTTTTAAAGTCGATTCCCATTTTTTCAAAACTTGATACATAAAAATGGTTTCGACAATACCATTTGGGATATGGGGGCTGTAACGGCTTGAAATAAAATGGAGACACCTCGTGTGCGTCAAATAAAATTTGATATAGCTCCTTATACATCATTGGGATTGGCGTAAATTGGATCTTTTCAGAATTTTGCCTTGCGCCAGATTCTTGTTTTGTCAACCCTTGTTACCCAGCCATAATTACCTTTGGCTGGCTAACAGTGATTGCCTTTGAGTATCCCTTGTTGTATGTACTCGTATTATTCACCTCATTGTCCTTTTTCCTAGGAGCAGACCTTCTAGTGGTTTCCCCTGCTTCAATCTTGCCACCCCTTATGGCATTTTCAATCATTTCCCCTGCCATCATTATATCCGTAAAGCTCTTGTTGGTACTTCCTATTATGTGGGTGATGAATGGAGCTTTCAGGGTATTGATAAAAAACATGGTAGTTCCTTCTCTAGGAGATGTGGTTGAACTTGCTTGGCAACTTCCCTACATCTTTGTGCATATTGCCTGAAGCTTTCATTTGACTTCTTTTTCATGTTTTGCAACATGATTCTATCAGGCGTCATGTTTGTGACATGATTGTATTGCTTCATGAAGGCTTGGGCTAAGTCTCTCCAGGAGCTAATATTAGCACGACTGAGTTGATTGTACCACCTGGATGCTGCCCCCACTAAACTGGCTTGGAAACAATGAATCAAAAGTTGATCATTGTTCACGTAGCCAGGCATCCGTCTACAGAACATAGTGATGTGGGCTTCAGGGCAGCTAGTCCCATTGTACTTCTCAAATTCTGGCATCTTAAATTTATGAGAAAGCACCAAATCTGGAACCAAACTCAAGTCTTTTACGTCAATACCATGGTCTTGATCTGCATTTTCCAAAGCCTTGAACTTTTCTTCCAACCATCTACAGCGATTCTCTAACTGTCTCGAAGATTCAATTCTTGTCCCTTCCCTCTCTGATATATCCAAATCAGAGATAATGGGATTGGCAGGGTTATCTTCTGGGTTAGATCTTGAGCCGACTTGGAAGTTCATGGGCGGTCTAATATTAGCTTGCCCCTGTTGAGGCCTAATCGTGACAGATGGCCTTTGGGGATACTCATCAGGTTGTACATGCGGTGGGGTGAAACCCCGAGGAAAGTCCTCATTATCTTCAGCATTAACTATGGGACCCTTCCCTTTGTCCATTGCCCCACTTAGCATCTGGGCCATTTGAGCCATCATGTTCCTTTGAGCTTCCAACATTTTGTCTCTTATTTCTTGCTGGAGCTTTGCCAATTGCTCCTGCATCTGGTCTTGCATGTCTCTCTAGAATTGTTCAAGTCTTTGATCCATTTTCTTTGTTTTGGCACGTGTACCGTAATGGTGCTCAGTTTCCAGATTTTCCCTCTCTCTCTCTCTCTCTGATAATTTCAACTAATTAGGCTCTCTCTATGGACTTAAATGCATGTGATATGATGTAATGCAAATGCATGAATGCAAGGAGGCATCGATTTAGATTCAACTTCATTTTAGAAAACTTTATTAGAAAACAAAATCCTTTACATAAAACGGTCTACAAATATGCTTTCGCCTTAAGGCCCAAAGTTCTGATTTTCCTAAATAACAAGGCTAACTCTTGACCACGATTTGACTGTAGCTCATACTTTGTGCTTAATGTATCAGCCTGTACTGCCAAAGTCTGTAGGTGATCAGCTACCTCTCGAATCTGAACTATTGCTTCACCCATGAGATAATCCCGAATTCTAACTTGGTCATGGAAATGGTGGAGCTCTTCCTTCCAATGCTCTTCTCTTGCTTCAAGCTGCTCGATCCAGAGTTCACAATTCTGCAATGCCAATTCTAATCTTTCAATCTTGCCCTTCATTTCCTCAATCTTGTTCAGACTCGACTTTAGCTCGTTTACAAAATTACGGCTTCTATAGTGGTGAAGAGATCGTCCCAACTTAGCTACTCTAGCTTTTAATCCGCTCTTTTCCTTTTGGCTTTCTGCTAACCTCCTTTTTAGGGCCTCGTTTTGCATCTACATCTCTAGGAACTTCCTCTCCCGATGGTCAGCTTTGGCTTTTTCCTCTTGAACCTCCTGTTGCCACTGCTCTGAAGTCTTCCCCAATCCGGCATTCTTCATTGATAGAAGCAGCTTCTTATACTCTGTCTTTAGGTCATTCAGATCTTCCTCGGCCCTTTTCTTCCCTTTTATTAATTTTTTGGCCTCTGATTTCTGAACATCCACATCTAACCTCAAGTACATCTTCTCTTCTTCCAACTTCTCTATCCTCTTTCCAAGCTCTGAACTCATCTTTTTAAAATCTTGTTTCACAATCTCTAACTCTGATGGGACCACTTTCAAGCATTCTTCTCTTGATCGTGCGCCTTCTGGATTCAGCTCGGGGATGTTATCATTAATCCTTCTAATCCTCCATCCATTGTATTCTGAGGTCATCATTAGGCCTGCGGATAATCTCTTCATCCTGTGGATTTGATTCCAAGCACCAGAAATCTCCTTAACCCTCTTCTTATAGTTTTCCCCACTGTATGAGAACTCACATTGAGCCAGCCCATATGTCGTTGGTACAAACTGTCTTGATCCATATTGCCTCAGTATAAGCAAAGGGGCATACCCAACGGCTCCCCAAATTCCAATTAAAGGAACCCAGTCGAAGCTCCCACACCGATAAAGGATCTCGTCGGGAATCATCCAAGGATCCCTCCACTCGATGTCTTCTTCTTTAAGATTTTGAAGGAGCGCCATCCAACTTTCTTTAGACACGTCGTCTCTCCTTGGTGTAGCTACTATCTCTTTCAACGGAGTGTAATTCTCAGGGAAAACCTGATAAGACACTTTCTCCACCTTTCAGAAATGATTGTGGAACCAGGATAATAACAGCTGTGCACATCCAATAAACCTGCCTTCACCTGCTCTCCGACATGCATTCAAAGATCTGAACGTCTCAGCTAAGATCGCATGCACAGGCGTGACCCCTTTGTCTAGTCGGTCGAATAAATCGGTAACTACTTCATCCACATGCCTCAGAGCTTTAGGAAAAATTACCAAACCATAAATACTCAGGGCAAAGACATCAATCTTCTTCTTTACATCTGGATGTGCTAGAATTAGGTCCCTCAAACTCACCCAAGGTATGCATTTACCCTCACCTTTCTTTTGAATTCTGGCTGTAACCCACTGTTCACTCATCCCTGTGATATTCATTAACTTCTTCACAAAAGTTGGGACGTTAGCAGCCTTAGAATAAGCTTTATCGACTTGGATTCTCGAACAGTAAAGCAAGGTCGTATGTTCCTCCACCGTGGGCACTAAATCTACTTTTTTGAAAGAGAAACAGCTATAAGCAGAATTCCAAAACTGAGTCATAGCCCGGAACAGATACTTATCTACCTTAACGTCGAGCAAGTAAGGTAGATCACCATAATTATGATAGAACAGCTGCTTTGCCTCATCATCCCTCTGGGTCTATATTTCTTTCAACTCTTGGAACTCTTTCTGTGTGACACTGATACGAGCAAAATCCCATAGTTTCGACACATATCCCTCAGCTAAGCTATCCCCTTTCTCTAATTGCCTTTGCTCTGACCATATGCGGACGGCTGCATTGTCTTCCACTTTATCAAGGAATTCGTTCTCCATAACTAGCTTTCTAACTTAGAAACTGACCGTGAATCGATGCCTCTTTAAAATATGAAATGACATGTACAAAAATGAAACACAGCAAGTTAGTACCGCTGAATAGAACATAAAGTAAGTAAAGTAAACAATCACCTATCTGGGTAGATACTAAGGTTTGACATAGTTCTACTTAGGGTGGGTTCTTATGTTTTCTATGTGTGGTTCAGTTCTAAAGTTGAGGTACTCAAACCAGCAGTTTCCTCGATCCTCACCCATTATAGGCTCATAAGGACTGAGTTCGGTTCAGGGGAATACATTTCCCTATGGCCATGCAGAAGTGAAAACTTCACGAAGACATAGGTACAGATGTATCTCGGAAGCAATCCACTAGCCCATGCGAAGGCGAAAACCTCAGGAAGGCATAGCTTCTCGCTCCCACTTAAAGGCGTGACCACAACGGTCATGTAATGCAATGAAGAGATATATATTAAAAATTAGAACCTCATGCAATAAAAGGATCGGGGGTTTTTTTAAATCAGAATTTTAAATTCAGACAAAAGGACATGAAATAATCGATTTTATGGCTTGACTCTCTTATTGGTCACCAGTGGAGTCGCCAAGCTGTCGAAACCATTGTTAAATTTTGTTAAAAACGGGGATCAACTTTTAAAAAAATGGAAATAGAGTCGCCACCAATCTTTTTTTACTTAGGTGTGATTGGATCACCTTGTAAAACGTTTTATTTTAAAGCATTGATTTTGGTCCACGAAATACAAGAAAATGGGTTCGGGAGTTGGTTACGTATGAGGAAGGGTTAGCACACTCATAACGCCCAAAAATTGGTACCTAATCGACAAAACCATGTCCTAATGTTGAAAAATTTTAAAATATGATCCTTTTATTAGAAAGAAAACCAAGACTTACCTATCTCAAAGAAATAAAATGTTACACCCAGTAAGTTAGGATATAACATCTCATGGCTTCGAAACTAGGCTCACCTTTATTTAGAAAATTTTTATTTCGAGACACAAAACATCATATCCAATAAGTTAGGATATAACATTTTGAATTCTCGAGAATAATTTTTGACTTGGAAATTTATAAGTTTCAATTTTAAAAGAAAAAAGGATACTTAATATTTTAAGTTCAACAATAAAAATCAAAACCCAGTGAGTTAGGGCACAATTTTTCTCGAAGTCCCCAAATATTAGATATCACCGTATTTTTTTTAAAACTATTTGAATAAAATGCGTCAATTCAAAAGACGTTTTTATAAAACAATGGTTTGAGTAAGATATTACATTGATACATTATGATGTACATACTTAATAGCAATTTACCATAACTACAAATTATATTAACAATTTCTACTAACAGATAAACTAAAGAATGAATAATATGAAACAACAAGTGATACAAATAATAGAATAATTATCCTAAATCATACAATGATAAATGAATAAAAAAAAGATAAACAAATATGATATATAATGCAGTAAATAACCAAAGATAAAAATAAATATAAGACTTTTCATGCATGTAAGATATAATAACAATATAGAACGAATTATAATAGATATTATAAATTGGGACATATGGCTTTAAATAAAATGATGTAGAATAAAAAAATGAATTAATATGCAAATAAAAAATGATGTGGAGTAATCAAAAATAATATATATTCATAATAAAAAAATAAGTAAACCATATTGTTAAAGAAATAAATAATATATAACTTTAAATAAAATTACATTTATAATAGAATAATCTAATACATATATATTCATATAAACAATAAAAATAAATATATGTTATACAATATAAATAAATTTTATACAAAATAAGATTTTAAAGTAATATATGATATAATATAATACTATATAATATAGAAATTTTAAAAATGTATAATATACCAACTATATATATATATATATCATAAAAATAATATGTAATAAAAATATTATTAAACCAAATAAAATAATAATAAGGATAATACATATTAAAAAATATATACGAATTTTATACTATTAATAAATTAATATATAAATAATAAAGAAAATAATATAGAATATTTAATATGATAAAATAAGTTAATTCAATGTTAAAATAATTTAAAATAAAATAAAATAAAAAGAATTAAAAAAAGAGAAAAACACAAAGAAACAGGGGTTAAATAGCAATAAAAATCGATAAAAAGGACTAAATCAAAACGCGTATTAAACCACAGGGACTTATTGGGCAATTATGCCTTCTTTCCAAAATGATGTCGTTCTGATTTTGGCTTTTAAGCAGCCCGAGGGACTAAATTGAGACGCAAGAAATAATTCTGGGCCCAATTGTTAAAATAAAAAATGTAACAGGGCATAATTATAAAATTGAAATAATGCAGAAGGACTTATTTGGCAATTAGACCTTTTAATGAAAACGCCCAGATCCTCCTCGGGTGGAGTCATCGCACGGGTCATAAGCTTTAAAACAGCGTCGTTTTGGTCATTAACTGACCACCTCAAAACGGCGTCGTTCCTTTGGCCTATATAAGTCAATTTTAATAAAAAAATCATTTCTAAACTTTTTTTTAAAAAAAAAACCTTCAAAAATCCTCTGAAGCCCTTCATCCTCTCGTCTGGGCTTTGACCATCGGACTCGTGGGCACACGTCGCCGCGGACGGTGGCCAGAGGCTAAAACCTCGATTTTTCAGCGTTGTCTAAAGGTAAACTTGCACCCCTTTTTATTATTAGTACTATTTTATGTAAAAAAATGCATGAATAAAAAATAAAATGACGAGAATAAGGAATCACCTCTATAAAAAAAAATTGCGTATTGTATTTTCTGTATTTTTGTGAATATTTTTGTGTATTTTTCTCTGTGTGTCTGTATTTTTGTCCGTTTGTTTTACAGATTTTATAGCCCAAAAATAAAAGAAAAATAAATACAAAATCTGTTTGGCTGCCATTATTTCCGTTTTGCTGTGCTGTTTCCTTTTTTGTGCAGGAGAATGACGAGAATCTTGCGACGGAGCCCCCATCTGTGCGTTGAATGCGGCGTGAGGAAGGGCTGCTTGCTGGGGCGCTTGCGACGCAGTGGAAACCTAGGGTTTCTTGCGTCCGCAAGCCATTTGGGCCACTTGGGCCAGCTTAGTTTTGGGTCTATTGGGTTATGGGTAGTTAGGGTGTAATTGGGTCTGGGTCTTAGGTCTGGGATGTAATGGTCCACGGGTAGGTTATTTTAGGTATTGGGTTAGTGGGTTATGTAATCTGTTTTGGGCTGTTGTAATGTATTAGGCTGTTTAATTGTTTTTTGGGTTTGTATTGAACTGTAACAAATAAACTGGACATTTATATTTTTTTGATTCTGGTTTGTTTGTTTTAAGCCCGGGCATAAATGGGCTATTACAGTCCTCATTATCTTCAGCATAAATGGGACCTTTTCCTTTGTCCATCACCCTGTTCAGTAGCTGAGCCATTTGAGCCATCATATTTATTCGGGCTTCCAGCATTTGGTCTCTCATCTCCTGTTGGAGCTTTGCTAATTGCTCTTGCATCTGGTCTTGCATGTCTCTTTGAAATTGTTCAAGTCTTTGATCCATTTTCTTTGTCTTGGCACGTGTACCGTAATGGTGTTCAGTTTCTAGATTTTTCCTTCTCTCTTTCTCTCTTCTCTCTGTGATAATTTCAACTAATTAGGCTCTCTCTTTGGACTTAATGCATATGATGTGATGTAATGCAAATGCATGAATGCAAGAAGGCATCGATTCAGATTCAACTTCATTTAGAAAACTTTATTAGAAAACAAAATCCTTTACATAAAATGGACTACAAGTATGCTTTCGCCCTAAGGCCCAAGGTTTTGATTTTCCCAAACAACAAGGCTAGCTCTCGACCACGATCTAACTGTAGTTCATATTTCGTGCTCAATGTATCAGCTTGTACTGCCAAAGTCTGTAGGTGATCAGCTACCTCTCGAATCTGAACTATTGCCTCACCCATGAGATAATCCCGATTTCTAACTTGGTCTTGGGAATGATGGAGCTCTTCCTTCCAATGCCCTTTTCTTGCTTCCAGAAGCTCGATCAGGAGTTCACAATTCTACAATGCCGATTCTAAGTTTTCAATCTTTCTCTTCATTTCCTCAATCTTGTTCAGACTTGACTTCAACTCATTTGCAGAATTACGGCTTCGATGATTGTGAAGAGACCGTCCCAGTTCAGCCACTCTATCTTTTAATCCGCTCTTTTCCTTTTGGCTTTCTGCTAACCTCTTTTCCAGGGCCTCGTTTTGCATCTGCATCTCTAGGAACTTCCTCTCCCAATGGTCAGCTTTGGCTTTTTCCTCTTGAACCTCCTGCTGCCACTGCTCTGAAGTCTTCCCCAATCCGGCATTCTTCATTGATAGATGCGGCTTCTTATAATCTGTCTTTAGGCTGTCTAGGTCTTCATCGACCCTTTTCTTCCCTTTCCTTAATTTTTCGGCCTCTAATTTCTGAACATCCACGTCTAACCTCAGATACATTTTCTATTCTTCCAACTTCTCAATCTTTTTTCCAAGCTCCGAACTCATCTTTTCAAAATCTTATTTTATGATCTCTAATTCCGATAGGACCACTTGCAAGCATTCCTCTCTTGATCGGACGCCTTCTGGATTCAGCTCGGGGATGTTATCATTAATCCTTCTAATCCTGCATCCACTGTATTCAGGGGTCGTCATTAGGCCTGCGGATAATCTCTTCATCCTGTGGATTTGATTCCAAGCACCAGAAATCTCCTTAACCCTCTTCTTATAGTTTTCCCCACTGTATGAGAACTCACATTGAGCCAGCCCATATGTCGTTGGTACAAACTGTCTTGATCCATATTGCCTCAGTATAAGCAAAGGGGTATACCCAACGGCTCCCCAAATTCCAACTAAAGGAACCCAGTCAAAACTCCCACACCGATAAAGGATTTCGTCAGGAATCATCCAAGGAGCCCTCCACTCGATGTCTTCCTCTTGAAGGTTTTGAAGGAGCGCCATCCAGTTTTCTTTGGACACGTCTTCTCTCCTGGGTGTAGCCACTATTTCTTTTAATGGAGAATAATTCTTAGAAAAAACCTGATAAGAAACTTTCTCCACCTTCCAGAAATGACTGTGGAACCAGGCTAATGACAACTGTGCGCATCCAATGAACCTGCCTTCACCTGCTCTCCGACATGCATTTAAAGATCTGAACATCTCGGCTAAGATCGCAGGTACAGGTGTGACCCCTTTGTCAAGCCAATCGAATAGATCAGTAACTGCTTCATCTACATGTCTTACAGCTTTAGGGAAAATTACCAAACCGTAAATACACAAGACAAAGACGTCAATCTTCTTTTTTACATGTAACATCCCAAATTATTGGACCTGTGCATTTTATGTGATGTATGCTTAAAATATTAAATTGAGGGTTAAGGGTCCAGATTGGGCTCAAGAATGGGCTGAGGCCTTGACTAAATTTTTGTATAGACACTCTAGCACTTTAAAGGGTAGTTCTGTATTTTAAATGACGAAATAGGCTTATGGCCCAAAGGTTGGTGGGGCTACAAAGGAGCAGGGGTGGCGTCACTAGTGGATGGAGGGGCTCAAGTTTTAGCCAGTTGAGGCCCGTGTTTTTGGACCAAATTTGACACTTATAGAGGAGCTAGGGGGGACGGAAACAAGGCTAAATTATAGGAGTTTTATTGTTTTAATATGTGGATAATTAAAGTTGATAAAGGAGGGAAGAGTTGGAGATAATTAAGCCTCTTTTGGATGGGTGTTTTGATAGGGGTAAGGGATAGGATGAGGATCTATCAGGAAGGCTAGTGTTGGCCGAAAATCAAACACAGGAGAGGGGGAAAATCGGTTGAGTATAGGCTAAAGGTGTGCCAAAAATTTGAGGGACATCTCTTTTGTTTTCTTTATTTATCTTTTCTTTTCCAACAGCCAAAAATCACCACCTCCCTCACCCTTTCTTCTTTCTTTGAAAATTTCCTTTTAGCCGAATCTTCTGATCTCCATTGTTATTCTTCTCCCTTTCACTAAAAATTGAAACTACACTCTTGTTTGTTCTTGTAGCCGAAATCTCCCTCTTGTTCATCTCTTCCGGGATTTTCTTTAAAGTCGAAATCCCTAGATCTCATCTCCTGTGATTGACGAATTCCTTTTGTGGTGTCTGCTTGGGCCGAATCTTAAAGAAAACTAAAGGTAAGTGTCGATTCGCGAGATTTCAATCTTTTTTCGGCTTTTAGAGATCTTAGCCGAATGGCTATATGGTTAACTGATCGGGTGTTTTCTCTCATTTGCAGCATTCTGAGATTTGCAGGGGATTCAATCGCTTAGATTTTTAAGCCAGAGTTCAGTAGCACTCGGATCGTATTACTTTCGGGATTTCAAGGTAAGGAGATCTGTTAATTTAAACGTATAATTTGGGTAAAAGACTAACCCTTGATCGAATATAGGAGAGGCCTTATCTTCGCGTTCTTCCGGCTTTTGAGCAAAGTTGTAGACAAAGGGCAGTAGGTCTGATTAGTGAGGGTATCGACATAGAGAGTAGTACTATGTGCTATCAGGTGTGTAACATTCTCACACCATTTGGATTGCCTATTAGTATATGTTTATAAATCTGTTATATTCTGTTAAATGCCGAAATTCTGGCATAGCTGTTGAAAACCCGAGGAGGGTAAAGGCGAATCACCAGGTTAGTGATCTCTGTCATTCTAAAGTGAATGGTTCTGTTGATTTGATATGATAAACATGTACGCCAGTTTTTGTGACTGCACGGGGTTGGGTGATTGATGAAAGGGGAAGTGTTCTATTGTAGTGGCTTTTGCCATGATCTGTTGTAGTGCTTTCTTTTGCCATGATCTGTTGTAGTGGCTATTACCATGATCTGACGATGAGCAGCTAACTGCAGCATGACTGCCATCGATGGTGTGTAGCGGTGTGGGTTGATTGTAGAAATCCCCAATGGTGTGATTGGCAGGTAAGGGTGGTGTGTAGCGGATGGAAACTTAGGATTGTGTTTGGCTTTGCATAATTCTTAATATTAATTCCTGATATATTATATTTTGTTATCTGTTCTGTAGGGCTAAGGCCCAGTCTGATGGTGCGCGAGGGTTGCACACTGAGTCCTGTGACTCACCCTATTATTTAACATTTTTTTTAGGTAGCACTTAGTGCATCGGACTGGGCTGGAGGGGAGCGCAAGGTGGCCATGCAAGAGTTCGATTTGTTACAGCAAGGACGCCATTTATTTAAAATTTCCTTCAATATGTTAAATTATTTTGGGTTTTATATTTTATTGTAATAAGGCCATGGGCCACTAGCCTTATACTCTGGGCTTTCTTTTGGGGTTTTTACTATTATTAGACACTTAATTTCAGCGAAAAATATAAACTAGGGCATGTACTAAATTTCGGTTTCTAATTCATAAAGGCAACATATAAAATGTATATCTTTTATAAGTTATCAAATCATTAAGTTTTCCGGTATAAATGTTTAAACTCGACAAATGTTTTCCAAAAATGTGACATGTTTTACTAAATCTTCTTAGTGACATGCCAGATCCGGTCATGGTGTTTGGGCCAGGTTTTGGGTGTTACAAATTGGTATCAGAGCCCGGTTCAAAACTCAACTGTGAGGTTTTGGGCTCAAAACGTTTTCTAAAAGATGGGTTTTGAAACATGCATGTTTATAAATAATACAGGATGGTTCTCTCGGCATGGCACCTGCGTCTCCGGCCCAAGTCCACCAGGTAAGTATTCTGAACTCACTGTGTGTTATATATGTATGTGGGCTTGATGGGCTTTATGGGACGTAGACTATTTAAATTAGAACTTGATGGACTCTAGGCTTAGCTTAAACAACTTCTTAAATCTCATAAGACTTAAGTCAACTAAACAAACCCGTGAACAAGTCACTGGGTTAGGGTGTGGCAACAGGCATGCACATGTCTAGGATTGGATCCGGAAGAGCCTAGTACTTAAGCAGTCCTAGTGACTCACCTCCTCTTCGCTGGAACCCTACCTGGTGCGTAGTGACTGTTCACCTTAACCGTGAGGACTTGTTAACGGGCCAAAAGTTTCTAGCTAAAACCCGAAAGGGACCAGTCACCCTAGTTTTGTAAAAAACTTTTACCAAAACGCCCTTGATTTGGAAAAATTACCAAAACATCCTTGATTTGAAGATCTTCAAAACACCCTTGATTTGGAATATTATCAAAATTTGTGAAATTACTGAAATACCCCTGGTTTACAAAAAATTACCAAAATACCCCGGGTTGCAAAATTTCCAAAATACCCTGCTTCACAAAATTACCAAAATACCCTTATTTTGAAAATTACCAAGATACCCATGATTTGCAGATATACCCCCAGATTTACGGAAATACCCCGATTTACAAAGTCAACGGAATTTTTGTTTTAAAAAAAACAACAACAAACAACAACACACAACACACAACACACAACAAGAACCAAAAACCACAAACACCTGAATGTCACTATTGTTCTTTTGAAATCAAATTCTCCAGAATACCCCTGTTTTAAATATATATATACCTTTATTTCAAAAATCTCCAAGATACTTTATTACAAAGAAACCCTGTAGGATGAAATTACGGAAAAACCCCTAGGTAGTGAAATGACGAAAATACCCTTATGTGGTGAATGTGACTTCATGGATGTGATATGTATGTTGAGGTGTGAATGTATGTGGTTTCTAGAATTAGGAGGTAAACTTGAGATTGAAACTGTAGATAGGTTCGAATTCGAAAGAATCACTCTTGAAACTACTTTTCATAAGATTGTTCGTGGATAATCAGTGGGAAGAGTTAATAATTCATAAAAATTTCTAATAAGATAAACGCCAATCGGAAGAATGAGTACAAGGGGTCGAGGACGTCCGTCGCGGGGTCGTGGTAGGGGTAGGATGATCGTGTCAGAGCCAGTAGGGTCTGGCCACGGGTCAGGAAACGAGATGCCAAATCCGCCAATTGTGGAGGGAGAATTTCGGGACTAGGTGCCCGGAGATGATGTGGTATCTCAGGCGATGTTGCGGGTCCTTGAAAGAGTTGCTGGGGCATGCACGGGTTCAGGAGTTCAGAAATCTGTGTCGGAACGACTCCGAGCCAACGGAGCGGAGATGTTTAGGGGTGTTTCTGGCGTAGCCCCTAATACAGCTGAGTATTGGTTAGAGGCAAGTGAGCGTATAATGGATGACCTTGACTTCACTATAGAGGAGAAGCTGAAGGGGGTCGTGTCTCTTTTTCGAGACGAGGCTTATCAGTGGGGGCTCACGGTAAATGAGGGTACTACCGCAGACCGGATTGACTGGGATTACTTTAAGGAATCGTTTCAGGGAAAGTATGTTGGGGCCATCTATGTGGACGGCCAGAGGAAGGCATTTCTGAATTTGGTGCAGGGAAGTAAGTCTGTATCTGAATACGAGGCGGAGTTTCTGCGGTTGAGTCGTTACGCTCGAGGGATTGTGGCGACTGATTATGAGCGTTGCGTACGGTTCGAGGATGGACTAAGGGATGAGCTGAGGGTATTATTAGAACCGCAGCGGGAAAGGGACTTTGCGGTTTTGGTTGAGAAAGCTAAGATATCTGAGGAGGTTAAGCAAACTGAGAAACAAAATAAGGATAAGGATGGGAATAGGAATAAGAGGAATTTTGGGCCATCGGGATCATCTGGAAATTTTTAGAAAAGGCCTAGGTCTGATGGGCCAGCTCGTGCTCTGACATCTGCTACTGGAAGTCAGAATCGGTCGTGTAACTTGTGCGGAAAGGTACATTATGGGGAGTGCAGAAGGAGAACCGGTGGATGCTTCAGGTGTGGATCCACGGAGCATATGATTAAGGACTGTCCCCAGGTGAATCAGGCATAGCCCGCGGGACGAGGTTCTGATCAGGCTGGGAGAGGTGGTCAGCCAGTACCGAGGGGTCGTGGCCCAGGTAGAGGAGGAAATGGATCTGGTCGTGGTCGTGGAGCACCTGGTAGGGATGCAGGTAATGTAGACACAAGGCAACCGGGTCTAGTTTATGCAGCTCGTCGACGGGAGGATGGTGACGCACCGGATGTCATAATCGGTACGTTTCTTATTGCTGAAACAACTGCTAGGAAGATGACTGTGGTTAGTCCTTTAGGACAATCTAGGGTAGTGGACAAACTATTTAGGAACGTCCTTTAGAGACTCAAGGCGTAGTGTTCGCGGCTGACTTAATGGAATTACCATTTGGGGAGTTTGACCTCATTTTGGGAATGGATTGGTTGACTAAGCATCGTGCTAAGTTGGATTGTGAGACAAAGCGTATGGTGTTGAGTACCCCAGAAGGCGGGGAGGTGGTTGTGCTAGGAGAAAGAAAGGATTATTTGTCCAACGTAGTATCTGCATTGAAGGCGGTTAAGATGATGTGGAAAGGATGTAATGCATTTCTAGCTTTTATCAGTGCTTTGGACGCTAAGGAGGTGACTGTCGATGGGGTAAGAAAAGTAAAGGATTTTGCGGATGTTTTCCCTGAAGAGCTGCCAGGATTACCCCCAGATCGCAAAGTGGAGTTTGGAATAGAGCTACTTCTAGGTACGGCTCCGGTGTCCATTGCTCCTTACCGAATGGCACCGAAGGAGCTGGTGGAGCTCAAAGCTCAGATTCAGGAACTGTTGGATCGAGGTTTTATTCGACCGAGTGTTTCTCTGTGGGGAACGCCAATCCTATTCATGAAGAAGAAGGACAGATCCATGCGTATGTGTGTGGACTACCGTCAACTGAATAAGTTAACGATTAAGAACAAGTACCCGCTGCCGAGAATCGACGATCTGTTCGATCAGCTCAAAGGAGCTTCGGTCTTTTCTAAGATTGACTTAAGGTCGGGATATCATCAGTTAAGGGTAAAGGAATGAGACATTCATAAGAGGGCGTTTCGGACTCGGTACTTTCATTACGAATTTTTGGTGATGCCGTTCGGGTTGACGAATGCGCCAGTAGCATTTATGGATATGATGAACCGGGTATTTCAATCGTATCTTGATCGGTTCATCGTGGTGTTCATCGACGATATCCTGGTTTACTCCAAGTCCGAGGAGGAGCATGATACACATCTTTGTGTGGTGTTGCAAATTCTGAGGGAGAAGCAGTTGTACGCAAAGTTCAGTAAGTGTGAGTTCTGGCTAAAGGAAGTGACTTTCTTAGGGCATGTAGTTGCCGCGGAGGGAATTGGGGTGGACCCTCGGAAGATAGAAGCCATATTGGATTGGAAACCGCCGAAGTCTGTGGCGGAAGTTTGAAGTTTCTTGGGATTGGCCGGGTACTATAGAAGGTTTGTTGAAGGGTTCTCATTGATAGCGGCACCTTTAACTAAGTTGTTAAGGAAGGGAGTATTGTTTGTATGGACCGACAAACAGCAAGAGAGCTTTGAGAAGCTGAAGAGAATCTTGACGAAAGCGCCAGTGTTAATTCAGCCAGAGGCGGGAAAAGAGTTTACTGTCTACTGTGATGCGTCACACACGGGTTTAGGATGTGTATTGATGCAAGATGGAAAGGTGGTTGCCTATGCGTCTCTACAATTAAGACCGCATGAGTTGAACTACCCGAAGCATGATTTAGAATTGGCTGCGGTAGTGTTCGCTCTGAAGATTTGGAGACATTACCTATATGGGGAGAAGTCTGTTATTTACACCAACCATAGGAGTTTGAAGTATCTCCTTACCCAGAAGGAGTTGAATCTAAGACAACGTAGGTGGATTGAACTTTTGAAGGACTATAACTGCTCGATCGAATATCATCCGGGCAAGGCTAACGTGGTGGCGGATGCGTTGAGTCGGAAAGCGATAGCGGATTTAAGGGCGATGTTCTCTCATCTCAGTTTGTATGAGGATGGCAGTTTGGTAGCTGAACTCCAAGTAAGACCAGTATGGACTAGTCAGATCAAAGAAAAGCAGCTTCTAGATGATGTCTTGAGTGCTCGACTCCGGCAAGTGCGAAGTGGTGAAGGAGAGGACTATAGTTTGAATGGTGATGGAGTCCTGTGTTTTCGTAAGAGAGTTTGTATGCCAAAGGATGTGGAGTTAAGGCAGATAATTCTTCACGAGGTGCATAGTAGCCCTTACGCTATGCATCCTGGAGGGGTTAAGATGTATCGGGATTTGCTAGAACAATTCTGGTGGCCAGGTCTGAAGCGAGAGATAACGGAATTCGTGACGTGCCAGCAGGTGAAAGCGGAACACCAGTTGCCTTCGGGGTTGTTGCAGCCGGTAAAGATTCCGCAGTGGAAATGGGAAAGAATCACGATGGATTTTGTTAGTGGGTTACCTTTTATGCCCACTAAGAAGGATTCGATTTGGGTGATTGTTGATCGGTTGACGAAGTCTGCTCACTTCATACCGGTTCGTGTTGATTATTCTCTGCAAAGGTTGGCCAAGCTGTATGTGGCTGAGGTTGTGAGACTGCATGGTGTACCTGTGTCGATCATATCAGATAGAGACCCTAGATTCACGTCACGATTCTGGAAGGCTCTGCATCAGGCAATGGGAACAAGGTTAGACTTTAGTACCGCTTTTCATCCGCAGACTGATGGTCAGTCTGAGAGGGTATTACAGATTTTGGAGGATATGCTAAGGGGTTGCATCATCAATTTTAGGGGTAGTTGGGAGGAGTATTTACCCTTGGCAGAATTTGCGTACAATAACAGCTATTAATCTAGTATTCAGATGGCGCCTTATGAAGCGTTATACGGACGAAGATGTCGTACTCCTACTTGTTGGACAGAATTGGGTGAGCGTCAGGTGTTGGGTCCAGAACTAGTGTCAGAGACAGAAAAGAAAGTTAGATTAATTCGGGCTCGATTGAAGGAAGCATTTGATCGGCAGAAATCTTATGCGAATCTTAAGCAGAAGGAGTTGGAATTTGCAGTGGGAGATCATGTCTTTTTGAAAGTGTCACCGTGGAAGAAGGTAATGAGGTTTGGTTGGAAAGGCAAGCTAAGTCCCCGGTTTATTGGACCTTATCGGGTACTAGAACGTGTGGGCCCAGTGGCATATCAAATGGAGTTGCCTCCAGAGTTGGAGCAGATACATGATGTGTTTCATGTCTCGATGCTAAGACGTTATCGTTCTGACCCATCGCACATTGTGCCAGTGGAAGAAATTGAAGTAAGGCCAGACTTGTCCTTTGAGGAGGAGCCAGTGCAAATCATGGATCAAGACGTAAAGGTGATGAGGAGGAAGTTCGTCCCTTTGGTCAAGGTTTTGTGGCGGAACCACGGTACGGAGGAAGCGACATGAGAGCCAAAGGATGTTATGAGACAGCAGTATTCCCATCTTTTCTGATCAGGTAAATTTCGAGGCCGAAATTTATTTTAAGGGGGGTAGAACTGTAACATCCCAAATTATTGGACCTGTGCATTTTATGTGATGTATGCTTAAAATATTAAATTGAGGGTTAGGGGTCCAGATTGGGCTCAAGAATGGGCTGAGGCCTTGACTAAATTTTTGTGTAGACACTCTAGCACTTTAAAGGGTAGTTCTGTGTTTTAAATGACAAAATGGGCTTATGGCCCAAAGGTTGGTGGCACTACAAAGGAGCAGGGGGTGGCGTCACTAGTGGATGGAGGGGCTCAAGTTTTGGCCACTTGGGGCCCATGTTTTTGGGCCAAATTTGACACTTATAGAGGAGCTAGGGGGACGGCAACAAGGCTAAATTATAGGAGTTTTATTGTTTTAATATGTGGATAATTAAAGCTGATAAAGGAGGAAAGAGTTGGAGATAATTAAGCCTCTTTTGGATGGGTGTTTTGATAGGTGTAAGGGATAGGATGAGGATCTATCAGGAAGGCTAGTGTCGGCCGAAAATCAAACACAGGAGAGGGGAGAATATTGGTTGAGTATAGGCTAAAGGTGTGCTGAAAATTTGAGGGCCATCTCTTTTGTTTTCTTTCTTTATCTCTTCTCTTCCAAAAGTCGAAAATTACCACCTCCCTCACCCTTTCTTCTTTCTTTGAAAATTTCCTTTTAGCCGAATCTTCTGATCTCCATTGTTATTCTTTTTCCATTCACTAAAAACCGAAACTACACTCTTGTTTGTTCTTGTAGCCAAAATCTCCCTCTTGTTCATCTCTTCCGGGATTTTCTTTAAAGCCGAAATCCCTAGATCTCATCTCCTGTGATTGCCGAATTCCTTCTGTGGTGTCTGCTTGGGCCCGAATCTTGAAGAAAACTAAAGGTAAGTGTCGATTCACGAGATTTCAATCTTTTTCCGGCTTTTAGAGATCTTAGTCGAATGGCTATATGGTTAACTGATCGGGTGTTTTCTCTCATTTGCGGTATTTCGGTATTTGAAGGGGATTCAATCGCTTAGATTTCTAAGCCAGAGTTTAGTAGCACTCGGATCGTATTACTTTTAGGATTTTAAGGTAAGGAGATCTATTAATTTAAACGTATAATTCGAGTAAAACACTAACCCTTGGCCGAATATAAGAGAGGCCTTATCTTCGCGTTCTTCCGGCTTTTGAGCAAAGTTGTAGACAAAGGGCAGTAGGTCTGATCAGTGAGGGTATCGACATAGAGAGTAGTACTACATGTTATCAGGTGTGTAACATTCTCACACCATTTGGATTTCCTGTTAGTATATGTTTATAAATATGTTATATTCTGTTAAATGTCGAAATTCCGGCATGGCTGTTGAAAACCCGAGGAGGGTAAAGGCGAATCACCAGGTTAGTGACCTCTATCATTCTAAAGTGAATGGTTCTGTTGATTTGACATGATAAACATGTACGACAGTTTCTGTGATTACACGAGGTTGGGTGATTGATGAAAGGGGAAGTGTTCTGTTGTAGTGGCTTTTGCCATGATCTGTGGTAGTGGTTTCTTTTACCATGATCTGTTGTAGTGGCTATTGCCATGATATGACGATGAGCAGCTAACTGTAGCATGACTGCCATCGATGGTGTGTAGCGGTGTAGGTTGATTGTAGAAATCCCCAATGGTGTGATTGGCAGGTAAGGGTGGTGTGTAGCGGATGGAAACCTAGGATTGGGTTGGGCTTTGCATAATTCCTGATATTAATTCCTGATATATTATATTTTGTTATCTGTTCTGTGGGGCTAAGGCCCAGTCTGATGGTGCGCGAGGGTTGCACACTGAGTCCTGTGACTCACCCTATTATTTAACATTTTTTTCAGGTAGCACTTAGTGCATCGGCCCGGGCTGGAGGGGAGCGCAAGGTGGCCATGCAAGAGTTCGATTTGTTACAGCAAGGACGCCATTTATTTAAATTTTCCTTCAATATGTTAAATTATTTTGGGTTTTATATTTTATTGTAATAAGGCCATGGGCCACTAGCCTTATACTCTGGGCTTTCTCTTGGGGTTTTTACTATTATTGGACACTTAATTTCAACGAAAAATATAAACTAGGGCATGTACTAAATTTCGGTTTCTAATTTATAAAGGCAACATATAAAATGTATATCTTTTATAAATTATCAAATCATTAAGTTTTCCAGTATAAATGTTTAAACTCGACAAATGTTTTACAAAAATGCGACATGTTTTACTAAATCTTCTTAGTGACATGCCAGATCCGGTCGTGGTGTTTGGGCCGAGTTTGGGGTGTTACATTACATCTGGATGTGTTAGGATCAGGTCTCTCAAACTCACCTAAGGTATGCATTTACCCTCACCTTTCTCTTGAATTTTGGCTGCAACCCACTGTTCACTCATCCTCGTGATATTCATTAATTTCTTCACAAAAGTTGGGACATTAGTAGCCCTAGAATAAGCTTTGTCGACTTGGATCCTTGAACAGCGAAGCAAGGTTGTATATTCCTCCACCGTGGGCACTAAATCTACTTTATCGATACTGAAACAGCTATAACCAGAGTTCCAAAACTGAGTCATAGCCTGGAACAGATGTTTATCTACTTTGATGTCGAGCAAGTAGCGTAGATCACCATAATAACGATAAAACATCTGCTTTGCCTCATCATCCCACTGGATTCATATTTCTTTCAACTCTTGGAAATCATTTTGTGTTGTACTAATACGAGCGAAATCCTGTAATTCGGATACATGCCCCTCAGCTAAGCTATCCCCTTTTTCCAATTGCGTTTGCTCTGACCACATGCGGACGGCTGCATCATCTTCCAGTTTATCAAGGAATTCGTTCTCCATAATCAGCTTTCTAACTTAGAAACTAACCGTGAATCGATACCTCTTAAAATATGAAATGACATGCACAAAAAGTAAAACACCACAAGTTAGTACCGCAGAATATAAAGCAAGTAATATAAACAAACACCTATCTGGGTAACTGCTAAGGTTTGACATAGTTCTACTTAGGGTAAGTCCTTATGTTTTCTACGTGTGGTTTAGCTATAAAGTTGAGGTACCCGAACCAGCAGATTCCTTGATACTCACCCATTATAGGCTCATACGGACCGAGTTCAGTTTAGGGGAATACATTTCCCTATGGCCATGCGGAAGTGAAAACTTCACGAAGACATAGGTACTGATGTATCCCCGAAGCAATCCACTCGCCCATGCAGAGGTGAAAACCTCACGAAGGCATCGCTTCTCGCTCCCAGTTAAAGGCTCGACCATAACTGTCATGCAATGCAATGCAGAGATATTTTATAAAATTAGAACCACATGCAATAAAACGGATCATGGTTTTTTCAAATCAGAATTTTAAATTTGGACAAAAGGATAGGAAGTAATCAATTTTACGGCTTGACTCTCTTATTGGTCCCTAGCGGAGTCGCCAAGCTGTTGAAACCATTTTTAATTTGAAAAATGGGGGTCGACTTTAAAAAATAAAAACGGGAGTCGCCACCAATCCCTTTTTACTTAGGTGTGATTGGATCACCTTATAAAACGTTTTATTTCAAAACATTGATTTTGGTCCACGAAATACAAGAAAAAGGGTTCGGGAGTCGGTTACGTACGAGGAAGGGTTAGCACCCTCGTAACGCCCAAAATTTGGTACCTAATTGATAATTTCATGTCCTAATGTCGAAATTTTGAAAAATTTAAAATATGATCCTTTTATTTGAAATAAAGCCAAGACTTACCTATCTCAAAGAAATAAAATGCTATACCTAGTAAATTAGGATGTAACATCTCATGACTTCGAAACTAGGCTCGCCTATATTTATAGAAAATTCTTACCCCGAGACACAAAACATCATATACAATAAGTTAGGATACAATGTTTTGAGTCCCCGAGAATAAGTTTTGATTTGAAGCTTCTAAGTTTCAATTTTAAAAGAAAAGGGATACTTAATATCTTAAGTTCAACGAGAAAAATTGAAACCCAGTGAGTTAGGGCACAATTTTTCTCGAAGTCCCCAAATATTATGTATCACCGTCTTTTTTTTAAAAAAAAACTTTAAATAAAATACGACAATTTTGCAAAATGTGTTTTTTATAAAAATTATATGAATTCGATTTTGCATTGATACATTATAAAACATAAATATCAAATAGCAATTCACTATGATCACAAGTCATATTAATGATTAATACTAATATAGACAATTAATGAAAGAATAAGGTAACATAGAAAATAATACATGAAATGAAATGACTATGCTAAAGCAATAATAAGCAAATAAAAGAACATAAATAAAAGAATACAAGGTATAAAATAAGCAACAACAATTAAAAATGTATATGAAACATAAAAAAATCAAGAAATGGATATTAAATTCTACAAACAAGATCAAATATGAGAAGTAAATAAATTAATAATATATTTAAACACTGAATAAACATTATAACAAAACAAAATAAAAAATAAAAAAATGATAATTTTTAAAACAATTAATATGTATAAACAATATATTTAAAACTTAGAGTATATAAAAAAATGTAGGGACACTTATAATAAATATATAGTTTAATAATTTAGTATATATATAAATAAAAAATGATAATATATGAAAAATAATTATAAGTAAATAGTATATATAACTTCAAAAATAAAAACAATATTTATAATACAATAATCATAAAAACTACATATTTAATATAAACAATATAAATAATATATGTTATAAAATATACAAAAATTTTATACAATACTAAGGATAAAACAATATAAATATTATATAATATTATATAATAAATATAATATATAAAAATAATAATAACTAAGGTGTAAATCTTATATATTGTATAAATAATATTAAACTTAATAAAATAAAATAATAAATAATAATTTAATATATATAATACTGAAATAACTAAAAAATAAGAACAAAAATAAAAAGAATTAAATAAACAAGGATCAAATTAAAAAATAAATAAAAATCAGAAGTAAAATTTAAAAAAATGGATGATATCGAAACACGCACCAACATATAAGGACTTATCGGGCAATTATACCCTATCTCTTAAATGGCGCCGTTTTGAAATCAGTCTTGAAGTAACCCGTGGGACCAAATTGAAACATCAACAAAATTTCGGGGCTAAATTAAAATAAAAAAATTAAATTGAACTAAATTAAAAATAATAAAATTGCGAAAGGACTAAAGAAGCAAATTGCCCCTTTTATAAAAACACGTGGATCCTTCCCGGGTCTCGGGTCAACTAGCGGATCTGGCCCTAGAACAACGTCGTTTTGGCCTTAAAAGGGGACCCCCAAAACGGCGTCGTATTGATGGCTTATATAAGCTAAAATTTTTGTTAAAAAATCATTTTCGAACCATTTCTAGAAAAAAAACAAACTGAAAATCTCTCTGTCCTTTGGCCTTCGGCCAGGACTCCGACGAAGAGTCGTCGCACGCGCCACCGTACGTGGCATCGTATATGGCAGTCGGAGGCCAGCGACGCTTTTAAACGCGAATCGAAAGGTAAAAACCTATTGTAACACCTCAAACCCGGCCCAAACGCGACGACCAGATCTGGCATGTTACGGATTGGAATGTTAAAATCGAAGTTCTTTGTTTACTTTGAAGAGACCACGTATTTTGTTTGAAAAATCCTTCGATAACGTATTGTGTTGAAAACTTAACTTTGTTGGTTTTGGAAATCTCGATTTGATTGATCAAGTATTTATTAACTAAGTGATTTTTCAAGAAACCATTGCCTTACGTTAAATGTGTTTGAAACTCCCATTTCATTACTTATTATAATTAAGTCTTTGAAAATATAAGTTCATAATCCATAAACGTGAACAATGGTAAACCGGAAATTTAAGCTGAGGGCCTTATTACATGCTAACGAAAATAAACTCGAAATAAAGAAAACAAAGGAAAACCCGAAATAAGTTCACTTAAATAAAATACTTTCTGGCCCCTCGAGTCTGCCCTGTCTCCTACATCCACGATCTACTGCTCACCTGAAAGATTGAGGAAAATAAAGGGTGAGTCACCAAGACTCAGTGTGCAAATCTCGGAATCACATATACGGCCTGAGGCCCAAAAACACATTCCAGGCCTTGGCCCATGCAAAATGGCAACAAAACAGGTACATGCAGAATGACCTAACCCAACCTAGGGTTCCATCCTCTACACGCCAACCCTTACCAGCCATCACACCGCGGGGATTTCTACAATCAACCCACCAACCGCTACACGCCGGTTTGACAGCCCTGCCGTCGATCATATTATTCAGGAATCAAATTAACGTGGCATTGCCACCGATCACTATTGTGACCTAAATACACATATCGTGGTTTAACCACCGATCACCAAGTGACCTACTAGCATGCTCTTCCCCTTCATCATATCAAACTCGTGCCCCATTCATTCACACATGCCATAGCAAAAGTAATATATATCATTCATAGAGTAACAGGTTAATGCATGCATCGATACACATAGAGAGAATACTACGTTTACGTACCTGGCATCCCTAGCCTAACCCCTAAGGGTTATCCGACTGTCCACACAGCCTTTTTCGGCTTTTCAGCCCATAACAGATATAATACAGGAAACTTATGTGATAAAGATCTACACACCTGATTACAGTCAAGATGATACTTTCTATGTCGACACTATCAGAAGCCGACACAACTGCTAACTGTCTAAGGTTTTGTTCTGAAGCCGGTCCACAACCTGGTGGCCAATCTCTGACGGCGGACACCGGACGCTTCTTAAACTTAGGGATTGGGTTTACGGATCCAATCCTCTCCTTCGCCTAATCGATATTTGATTCCATCAAAAGTCCTTGTCAGAAACTACTATAACGAAATATGTTGTTAAACCATAAGGTAGGATTAAAGTAACAGTATGATAATGAGCCCAAACATAATCCAAAGAAACACCCTTACCTCGAAATCCTGAAATTATAAAGTTTAGACACTAGCGATTTCCGACTTTTGGGATCTAGATGATACGATCTACTTCGATTCCCGACGTGTCGCCCGAAAATAAGAACATGAGAACAATCAAGACATTACTTTAAAGATTATCTTATCACACCAATTAGCCTGTCGGCATTGGCCTCCAAAAACTGAAAGAGAAAGGTGAAACATAAAAGAAATCGGCACTTACCTTGACACCAACAGATTCGGCTACTCCTAACAGGTTTCGGCTTCTGCGATAATCAAAAGAAAGATGGTGCACAGGGATCTATGGTGGTTCGGCTTAATGAAGAAATCGATAAAGAGAGAAAGAATGAACAGGGGGACCTTCGGCTATTGCATAGCAATGGAGATGAGAATGGGGTTTAGGATTTCGGCTTTTAGAAAGAATTAATCAAGAGAAGAAGAACAATATCAAACGTAAAGAAGTGATAGGAACGGTATAGGGAAAAGGAGAATTTCGACAAGACTAGGGCAGATTCGGCAATGACAGAAAAGTGTGAAGAGAAAGAATGCCTAAGGGAGTTTTCGGCTCTTACTCAGGAAAGAAGAAAAAGAGAGAAGATGAGGACCCTAAATGCCGAAAATAAAGAAGAGAATTTTCACCTGACTATTTAAAATTTCGGCACTTAACACTCAAAAAGCCGAAATTTGCAAATAACGAAAGGCACTGAGTCCTATGGCTAAACAGAATTCGGCACACCCTCGCACAAGCAAAAACCGATTCCCCCATTCCCCCTTAGTGTTGGAAATTCGGCCACCACCTTGACCAATAGATAATTCCTAAACTTTCTCCCTTATCATTATCTGATCTCTCATCCACAAGTGGCCCAGATAACACCACCTCTTCCTTCCTTTATCTGCCACATTATCAGCCATATTATCCACATTATCCCACTCATTCAATCTCCCTATTTTTAAACATACCAACCGACTCCAACTCCCTCTCTTTTGACGCCAAAAACATTTAAAATAAGTGGGTAATGTGACTCGAACCTTGGACCCCCCTTACCTACTAATGACGCCACCTCCTAGCCCCTAAATAACGCCACTGACCACTGGGCTACAAGCCCATTTTGTGTCTTACTTCACAGATAATAACTTTTAAGCCCTATCCTACCTGGCTCTCCACTAGGGTGCCCAAGCAGAAAATTTGACTAGGGCCTCGGCCCAACCCTGAGCCCAATCTGAACCCCTTAAACACTCTAATTAATGCATTAAACATAACATAAACATCACAGCACATTAAATGCGAAGCCCCACCAATTCAGGATGTTACAGTTCTACCCCCTTAAAGAAATTTCGGCCTCGAAATTACCTGATCAGAATAGATGCGGGTACTGCTGTCGTATCGCCTCCTCTGGTTCCCATGTAGCCTCCTCAAACCTGTGATTCCGCCATAGAACCTTAACCAACGGAACCGTCTTCCTTCGCAACACTTTGACATCACGATCCAAGATTTCCACTGGTTCCTCTTCAAAGGATAGGTCAGGTCTTACCTCAATTTCCTCCACAGGCACCACATGAGATGGATCCGAACGATATCGTCTCAGTATAGAGACATGAAACACATTGTGAATGTGGCTTAGCTCTGAAGGTAGCTCAAGCTGATAGGCTACCGGTCCCACTCCTTTCAACACTCGGTATGGTCCGATGAATCTGGGGCTTAACTTACCCTTCCGTCCAAACCTTAATACTTTCTTCCAAAGCGACACCTTCAAGAAAACCTTGTCGCACACTGCAAATTCTATGTCCTTACACTTCAGGTCGGCATAGGACTAATATCTGTCCGATGCTTCCTTTAATTGAGCCCGAATTAACTCAATCTTCTCCTCTTTCTCGGTAACCAATTTCGGACCCAAAATCTGACGGTCCCCTAATTTCGTCCAACAAGTAGGAGTACGACACCTCCGCCTGTACAATGCTTCATAGGGCACCATCTGAATACTAGACTGGTAACTGTTGTTGTACGCAAACTCTGCCAACGGTAAAAACTCTTCCCAGCTACCCCTAAAATCAATGACACAACCCCTTAACATGTCCTCTAAGACCTGGATTACCCGCTCAGATTGACCATCGGTCTGAGGGTGGAACGTTGTACTGAAATCCAACTTCGTACCCAACGCTTGATGCAACGCCTTCCAAAATCGTGACGTGAACCTAGGGTCCCTGTTCGATATGATCGATACTGGTACTCCATGCAGTCGTACCACCTCCGCTATATATAGCTTAGCCAATTTCTGCAGAGAGTAATCGACACGTACTGGTATGAAATGAGCAGACTTCGTCAAGCGATCAACAATCACCCAAACCGAATCTTTCTTAGTAGGTGTGAGAGGTAGCCTACTAACAAAGTCCATGGTGATCCTTTCCCATTTCCACTGTGGAATCTTCACCGGTTGCAACAACCCTGATGGTAACTGATGTTCCGCCTTTACCTGCTGACAGGTTAAACACTTACTCACAAATCGGTCACCTCTCGCTTTAGGCCCGGCCACTAAAACTGTTCTCGCAAATCCCGATACATCTTACTCCCTCCAGGGTGCATAGCGTATGGGCTACTATGCGCTTCTAACAAAATCTTACGCCTCAACTCAGGATCTTTCGACATGCACACTCTCCCTTGAAAACATAAAAGCCCTTCCTCATTCACACTAAATTCTGTTGATCCATCACTTGATCCTACCTGAAACTTCCCCTTTAGCAACTCATCAGTCTGCTGCTTCTCCTTAACCTGACTGACCCAAGAGGGTTTCACTTGAAGTTCTGCTAATAAACTCCCATCATCATATAAACTAAGGTGAGCAAACATTGCTCTCAAGTCAGAGATTACTTTACGACTTAAAGCATCCGCTACCATGTTAGCTTTACCCGGATGGTACTCGATCGAGCAGTCATAATCCTTTAACAACTCGATCCACCTCCTTTGCCTTAGATCCAACTCCTTCTGGGTCAAAAGGTATTTTAAGCTCTTATGATTGGTATAAATGACGGATTTCTCCCCGTACAGATAATGTCTCCAGATCTTCAAGGCAAATACCACTGCCGCCAACTCCAAATCATGCGTAGGATAATTTGATTCGTGCGGTCTTAACTGCCGAGATGCATACGCAACCACCTTACCATCTTGCATCAACACGCATCCCAGTCCCGTGTGTGAAGCATCACAATAAATCACGAACTCCTTTCCAGCCTCCAGCTGAATCAACACTGGAGCCTCTGTCAAAATCCTTTTTAACCTCTTGAAACTTTCTTGCTACTTATCGGACCAAACAAACAGAACCCATTTCCGTAACAACCTAGTCAACGGTGCCGTGATCAATGAAAATCCTTCCACAAACCTTCTGTCATACCCGGCTAAACCAAGAAAACTCCGAATTTCTGCTACCGATTTAGGCGACTTCCAATTCAACACCGCTTCAATTTTTCGAGGGTCAACGCTAATCCCCTCTGCCGACACAATGTGACCTGGAAAAGTAACTTCCCTCAGCCAAAATTCGCACTTACTGAATTTAGCATATAGCTGCTTCTCCCTCAGAATCTGCAGAACCACCCAAAGATGTGAGTCATGCTCATTCTCTAATTTTGAATAAACCAGGATGTCATCTATAAATACCACGACAAACTGATCCAAGTAGGGTTGGAACACTCGATTCATCATGTCCACAAACACTGCTGGCACATTGGTCAATCCAAATGGCATCACCATAAATTCTAATGACCATAGCGAGTCCTAAAAGCCGTCTTATGAATATCCGCCTCCTTGACCTTAAGCTGATGGTACCCTGACCTCAGATCTATCTTCGAAAAGACTGAAGCCCCCTTCAACTGATCGAACAAGTCGTCGATCCTCGGCAAAGGGTATCTATTCTTGATGGTCAGCTTATTCAGCTGGCAATAATCAATGCACATACGCATTGATCAATCCTTCTTCTTAACGAATAACACTGGCGCTTCCCAAGGCGACACAGTTGGTCGAATAAGCCCTCTGTCCAGCAACTCTTGGATCTGTGCCTTTAATTCCACCAACTCCTTCGGCGCCATTCTATATGGATCGATAGATACTAGCGCTATTCCTAGAAGAAGATCAATACCAAACTCCACTTCACGGTCCGGAGGTAATCCCGAAAGCTCTTCTGGGAATACATCAGGAAATTCCTTCACCGTCCTAACATCTCCGACAGTTAGTTCCTTGGCTTCCAGAGCCTGAACAAACATTAGAATTACCTCGCATCCTTTCCTTACCATCCTTTCTGCTCTTAAGGCAGACGCCACATTTGACAAACAGTTTCTCCTTTCACCTATTACCAACACTTCGCCACTCTCGGGGGTTTTTAACACCATACGCTTGGCTACATAATCTACACTAGCTTGATATCTCACCAGCCAGTCCATACCTAAGATTAAATCAAACTCCCCGAACGGTAATTCCATCAGATCAGTCAGGAAAACTATTCCCTGAACTTCTAAAGGTACCTCCCGATACAGCTTATTTACCACCACAAAGTGTCCTAATGGGCTAACTACAGTCATCTCCCTAGAGGAAATCTCAGAATCTACGCTTAAAGTTCCAGACACCCTACTAGCAATATATGAATGCATCGACCCAATATCAATCAATGTAGTGTAAGGCAATCCAAAAATTAAAAACGTACCGGTTATGACATCCGGTGCGTCAGCCTCCTCCCGACGTCTGACAGCATAGACTAACCCCAGCTGTCTCGCCTCAGTGTTTCCTGCCCCTCTGCCTGGTGCTCCACGACCCCGACTGGAACCGTTGCCACCCTTGGCTGGACCATGACCTCTCTGCGGCTGCTGACCTCCTCTACCAGCTGAGCATTCTCCCTGACCTGCGGGCCCTGCACCGCCCCGTGGCTGTGGGCAATCCCTAATCTGATGGTCCGTAGATCCACACCTAAAACACTTCCCATTGCTCGACCAACACTCACCCGAATGGAGTTTAGCACATCGAGCACACTTTTGTGTTTGACTAGCATCAGCAGGTCTCTCAACCCGACTCGGTGCATCTGACCTAGGTCTTCTCTGAGTATGCCCAACTGGCCTTGACGATCCTAAATTCCTCTTACCTCCACCCCTATCTCTGTCCCGATTCAATTTCTCTGTCCGCTTCACCTCCTCAGCTATCTTAGCTTTTTCCACAAGCACAGTAAATTCCCTCTCCCGCTGTGGAGCTATCAATACACGCAAATCATCCCTCAGACCATCTTCAAATTGAACACAACGTTCATGGTCCGTGGCCACCATCCCTCGAGCATAACGGCTAAGGCGTAAGAATTCTGCCTCATATGTAGCCACCGACCTACTTCCCTGAACCAGATTCAGAAACGCTCTACGCTACGCATCCACATAACTTGTCCCAATGTATTTACTCTGGTACGCCGTTTTGAAGAAATCCCAGGTGATACGATCAGCCACCGTACCATCCTTAACCGTAAGCCACCATTAGTAAGCTTCGTCCCGCAGGAGAGATACGACCCCTTTCAGTTTTTCCTTCTCCGTGAAATCCAGATCATCCATTATACGCTCAACCGCCTCCAACCAATACTCAGCTGTACTCGGGGCTATACCAGAAATTCCCTTAAACATTTCTACCCCATTGGCTCTAAGTCGCTCCGACACAGATTTTCGAGCTCTTGTACCCATGCCTGCCCCAACAACTCTCTCCACAACCCGCAACTTCGCCTGAGATACTGTATCATCTCTGGCCGTCTGGTCCTGAAATTCTACCTCCACAGCTGGTGGAACTGGCATCTCGTTTCCGGACCCATGGCCAGATCCTACTGGTTCTGACACGGCCATCTTACCACTACCACGACCACGCGACGGACGTCCTCGACCCCGTGTACTCATACTACCGATTCGCTTTTATCTGATTAGAAGTTTTATGGATTAATAATTTCTTTCACTGATTAATAACGAATAGTCTTATGGAAAGTAGTTTCAATTGTAGTTCTTTCGAATTCGAATCTACATCTACAAGGTTCAATCTCAAGTTCGTAACTCCTAATTCTAGGAACCACATACATTCAACATCCATATGCATCCCAAACAAAGTATCACATAAATGCATTCAGCTTACAAGTAACACCCATAATCTCAAATTCGTCACACAATGGTATTTTCGTCATTTCTCTACCCAGGGGTATTTTTGTAATTCTATCCTACAGGGGCATTCTAGTAATTTCACAAAATAGGTCTTGGTAATTTTTCTGAAATAGAGGTATTTTGGAGAATTTTTTTTTCAAATCGAGGGTATTTTGGTAGTTTTACAAATTTCGATAATTTCATAAACCGGGGTAGTTTGGTAATTTTGTAAATCTAAGGGTTTTCGTGTAAATTTGTAAAATATGGATAATTTATAAAACCAAGGGTGTTTTGGAAATTTTCACAAACCAAGGGTATTTTGGTAATTTTCAAAACTAGGGGTATATTAGTAATTTACAACAGTAGGGTATTGGTCCCTTTCGGGTTTTAGTTATTGTCTTTGGCCCATCAACAAGTCCTCACGGCTAAGGTGAACAGTCACTACGCACCAGGTAGGATTCCAGCGAAGAGGAGGTGGGCTACCAGGGCCGCTTAAATACCAAGCTCTCCCTAAATCCAATCCTAGACATGCGTATGTCTGTTGCCACACCCTAACCCAGCGACTTATTCACGGACATGTTCAATTAGATTAAGTCTTATGAGATTTGAAGAATTGTTTAAACTAAGCCTAAAGTCCATCAAACTCTAATCATACTAGCCTACGTCACTATGGAGCCCATCAAGCCCAATATGCATATCACATAATGAGTTTAGAATATTTACCTGCGTGGATCGGGTGCCGGTAGACTCGAAGGCCATTTCTCAACCAAAATATTTCAACAAATTTTATAAACTACTACTGGACCCATTTCACAGCCCGAGCTTTGCAACCGAGCTCTGATACCAAAATGTAACACCCCAAACCCGGCCCAAACGCGACGACCAAATCTGGCATGTTACGGGTTGGAATGTTAAAATCGAAGTTCTTTGTTTACTTTGAAGAGAGCACGTATTTTGTTTGAAAAACACTTCGATAACGTATTGTGTTAAAAACTTAACTTTGTTGGTTTTGGAAATCTAGGTTTGATTGATCAAGTATTTATTAACTAAGTGATTTTTCAAGAAACCATTGCCTTACGTTAAACGTGTTTGAAACTCCCATTTCATTACTTATTATAATTAAGTCTTTGAAAATATAAGTTCATAATCCATAAACGTGAACAACGATAAATCAGAAATTTAAGCTGAGGGCCTTATTACATGCTAACGAAAATAAACCTGAAATAAAGAAAACAAAGGAAAACCCGAAATAAGTTCGCTTAAATAAAATACTTTATGGCCCCTCGAGTCCGCCCCGGCTCCCATATCCACGATCTACTGCTCACCTAAAAGATTGAGGAAAATAAAGGGTGAGTCACCAAGACTCAGTGTGCAAATCCCGGAGTCACATATAGGGCCTGAGGCCCAAAAACACATTCTAGGCCTTAGCCCATGCAAAATGGAAACAAAACAGGTACATGCAGAATGACCCAACTCAACCTAGGGTTCCATCCTCTACACGCCAACCCTTACCAGCCATCACACCGCGGGGATTTCTACAATCAACCCACCAACTGCTACACGCCGGTTTGACAGCCCTGCCGTCGATCATATTATTCAGGAATCAAATTAACGTGGCATTGCCACCGATCACTATTGTGACCTAAATACACATATCGTGGTTTAACCACCGATCACCAAGTGACCTATTAGCATGCTCTTCCCCTTCATCATATCAAACCCGTGCCCCATTCATTCACACATGCCATAACAAAAGTAATATATATAATTAACAGAGTAACAGGTTATTGCATGCATCGATACACAGCCTTTTGTACCTGGCATTTTCCAGCCCATAACAGATATAATACAGGAAACTTATGTGATAAAGATCTACACACCTGATTACAGTCAAGATGATACTTTCTATGTCAACACTATCAGAAGCCGACACGACTGCTAACTGTCTAAGGTTTTGTTCTGAAGTCGGTAAACAACCCGGTGGCCAATCTCTGATGGCGGACACCAGACGCTTCTTAACCTTAGGGATTGGGTTTACGGATCCAATCCTCTCCTTCACCTGATCAATATTTGATTCCATCAAAAGTCTTTGTTAGAAACTATTATAACGAAATATGGTTGTTAAACCATAAGGTAGGATTAAAGTAACAGTATGATAACGAGCCCAAACATAATCCAAAGAAACACCCTTACATCGAAATCCCGAAATTATAAAGTTTAGAGACTAGCGGTTTCCGGCTTTTGGGATCTAGATGATACGATCTACTTCGATTCCCGATGTGTCGCCCCAAAATAAGAGCATGAGAACAATCAAGACACTATTCCAAAGATAATCTTATCACACCAATTAGCCTATCAACTTTGGCCTCCAAAAACCGAAAGAGAAAGGTGAAACATAAAAGAAATTGGCACTTACCTTGACACCAACAGATTCGGCTACTCCTAACAGGTTTCAGCTTCTGCAATAATCAAAAGAAAGATGGTGCACAGGGATCTATGGTGGTTCGGCTTA
This sequence comes from Gossypium australe, assembly GCA_005393395.2. Classification (NCBI taxonomy): domain Eukaryota; kingdom Viridiplantae; phylum Streptophyta; class Magnoliopsida; order Malvales; family Malvaceae; genus Gossypium; species Gossypium australe. The sequence continues at coordinate 42,577,079 of CM016620.1, read as the reverse complement.
ATGAAGAAATCGACAAAGAGAGAAAGAATGAACAGGGGGACCTTCGGCTATTGCATAGCAATGGAGATGAGAATGGGGTTTAGGATTTCGGCTTTTAGAAAGAACTAATCAAGAGAAGAAGAACAATATCAAACGTAAAAAAGTGATAGGAACGGTATAGGGAAAAGGAGAATTTTGACAAGACTAGGGCAGATTCAGCTATGACAGAAAAGTGTGAAGAGAAAGAATGCCTAAGGAAGTTTTCGGCTCTTACTCAGGAGAGAAAAAAAAGAGAGAAGATGAGGACCCTAAATACCGAAAATAAAGAAGAGAATTCTCACCTGACTATTTAAAATTTCGGCACTTAACACTCAAAAAGCCGAAATTTGCAAATAACGAAAGGCACTGAGTCCTATGGCTAAAGAGAATTCGGCACACCCTTGCACAAGCAAAAACCGATTCCCCCCTTCCCCCTTGGTGTTGGAAATTCGGCCACCACCTTGACCAATAGATAATTCCTAAACTTTCTCCCTTATCATTATCTGATCTCTCATCCACAAGTGGCCCAGATAACACCACCAATTCCTTCCTTTATCTGCCACATTATCAGCCATATTATCCACATTATCCCACTCATTAAATCTCCCTATTTTTAAGCATACCAACCGACTCCAACTCCCTCTCTTTTAACGCCAAAAAAACATTTAAAATAAGTGGGTAATGTGACTCGAACCTTGGACCCCCTTGCCTGCTAATGACACCACCTCCTAGCCCCTAAATAATGCCACTGACCACTGGGCTACAAGCCCATTTTGTGTCTTACTTCACAGATAATAACTTTTAAGCCCTATCCTACCTGACTCTCCACTAGGGTGCCCAAGCAGAAAATTTGACTAAGGTCTCGGCCCAACCCTGAGCCCAATCTGAACCCCTTAAACACTCTAATTAACGCATTAAACATAACATAAACATCACAGCACATTAAATGCAAAGCCCCACCAATTCAGGATGTTACACCCATTTTATTTATTTATTTACTCGTATATTTAATGTTCGCATGAATCAAAGAAAAATAAAAATAAAAAATAACGCGAATAAAAAAATCGAAAATCACCTCTATTTGTTGGGTTTTTCTCTGTTTTTTCAGCGTATTTGCATGTATATTTTTCTCTGTGTGTGTTACAGATTCTATTAGGGTTATATAGCCCCGAAGATAATGAAAAAAAAGGAAATACAAAGATTTTGTCATATTTCCTGCTGTGTTTCTTTCCTTTTATAGGTGAATGGCGCGGATCTCGGCGGTGGGGTGTAGTTCATGTGCGAATTACGACGCGACCGAAGGCTGGTGTTGCTGGGTGCTGCGGCAAAGTGGAAACCTAGGGTTTCCTACGTCTGAAGACCATTTGGGCCACTGAGCCAACTTAATTTGTTGAGTCGGTTTTAGGCTAATCGGGTTTTGTCTTAGGTATTGGGTTAGTGGGTCTAATTGGGTAATAGGTTATGTTATCTGTTTTGGATATTTGGCTTGTAATTGGGCTGCTGTAATGTATTAGGCTGTTAATTGGTTTTGGGTTTGGGTTAGTTGGCTGTAAAATGGACTTTAAACTGGACATTGGTTTATTATTATTTTATTTTATTTTTGTTTTGCTTTTGTTTGTTTAGGCTCGGGCAATAATAGGCTATTACAATCTACTTGAAATTTGAATGCCTTATTGATATAGTCTGATGATTACTGAGCTCCGTTTGAACCGTAGGAATTCATAACATACAAGTGACATGTCACTAGGGTTACTGTTTAGGTTGAGATCCTGCATGTGTTGCAGACTCACCGCAGCTCGGATGAGCTTACTGATATATTAGCTCGTAAGAGCTTACTTTTCTAAGCTCGTTAGAGCTTACTGTTTCCAGCTCGATAGAGCTTACTGTTCGTCATCTCAGGAGGAGTTCACTGATCATAGTTTGAAAGAGTAAATATGATGATGAATTGACAGATTTCCAATTAATACATTTAGTGTGTATCACCCGTGTATCTATCGATATTCTATTAGGTTCAACAGACATAATTTTGCTAATGGTTATACGGGTGTATTATTGGTTATATAAATGGATTATCGATTATATGAATGAGGATTGAATTGTTACTTATGTTATACATGTTATATGAATTTGGTATGACATAATACATTGATGAATGAAATTGAGATAAAGGCTGATTATATGTACTTATGAGACTAACATATTGATGAATGCTTGTGTGTAGGCATTTGGCAAATGAATTTGATATACTTTGTTTAATTGTTTGATTATGTATAAATGGTAAGCTAAGTTTTGAATTATACGGGCTTACTAAGCTATAAAGCTTACTCTGTTACTTTTTTCGTGTTTTATAGAGGTTCGATAACTCGTTCGATTAGGATAAAGTCAGAGTTACGCATCACACCATCCAGTTGCTGATTGGTACTTTTGAACTCATGGATATATGTAAATATGGCATGTATAAGCTAGTTATAAGGATGATAGTTATGGTTGCTTAAGCTAGTGATTTTGGTACATGTTATGGTATATGATAAAGTCATTTGATTTGGCTTAATTTGGTTTAATGCTTTGGTTGCATATAAGTATTCAAATATGTGTATGAAATTTTATGGATTGGTTGCCTATTGAGTTACAAAATGTTTCAAATTATGCTTGTACAGGTATATGAAAATAGGGTGGCAAAATGGCTATACACAAGAAAGAAAAGAAAAATTTGTTGCGTTACACCCTTAAAGCCAAATGTTCCTCTCTTATTTCTCGCTGGGTTCGGTTTGCACGAAGAAAAGATGGAAATGTTTTTGTTTTTGCCTGCTATTCCCATTATCACTTATGTTCTATTTAATTAAATTTTCATTTTATAATTTTCATTACTAATGTTTTATAATATAACATACATACTTCAATAACCGGTCATAAATATTATGGGTATAATTACTATTTAACCCCTTAAAATTAAGTTCTAATTATAAATTCTTAAGCAAATTACAAGATGACACAATGGGTGTAACTGTTGCATCAAGCGGTAGTTTCCCATATACAAAAAAATATTTTCAAAGCCGAACGTTACACCCTTGACATGTTTAAACAAATCCAAAAACAAAAGTTTCTCATATAAAAATCGAACGTTCCTCTCTTATTTCTCTCTTGGTTCGGTTTGCACGAAGAAAAGTTGGAAATGTTTTTGTTTTTGCCACGTATTCCCATTATTACTTATGTTCTATTTAATTAAATTTTTATTTTATAATTTTAATTAATAATGTTTTATAATATAACATACATACTTTCTTCAATAATCGGCTATATATATTCTTGGTATAATTACTATTTAACCCCTTTTAATTAAGTTCTAGATATAAATCCTTAAGCAAATCACAAGATGAGACAATGGGTTTACAGCAGTTTTATGATAAAAATAATAATATTTTATAACAAGATGACACAATGGGTGAAACCGTCGTATCATTTTTTTTTGTTAAAATTGCCTCTGCAGCAAGTTCATGATAATAATATTATTTTTATAATAAGACGACACAATGGGTTAAACCGTCGAATCAAGAGGCAGTTTCTCATATAGAAATATATTTTCAAAGTCAAATGTTACACCTTTGACATGTTTTAACATTTGCAAAAAGGAAAAGAAAAATTGTTGCGTTACACTCGTAAAGCCAAACGTTCCTCTCTTATTTCTCGCTTGGTTCGGTTTGCACGAAGAAAAGATGGAAATGTTTTTGTTTTTACCGGCTATTCCCATTATCACTTATGTTCTATTTAATTAAATTTTCATTTTATAATTTTCATTACTAATGTTTTATAATATAACATACATACTTCAATAACCGGTCATAAATATTCTGGGTAAAATTACTATTTAACCCCTTAAAATTAAGTTCTAATTATGAATTCTTAAGCAAATTACAAGATGACACAATGGGTATAACTGTCACATCAAGCCGTAGTTTCCAATATAAAAAAAAACATTTTCAAAGCCAAACGTTACACCCTTGACATGTTTTAACAATTCCATAAACAAAGTTTTTTGCAGCGTTGCACCCTTAAAGCCCAACGTTCCTCTCTCTTTCTCCCTTGGTTCGGTTTGCACGAAGAAAAGATGGAAATGCTTTTGTTTTTACAAGCTATTCCCATTATCACTTATGTTCTATTTAATTAAGTTTTCATTTTATAATTTTAATTACTAATGTTTTATAATATAGCATACATACTTACTTCAATAACCGGTCGTATATATATTCTAGGTATAATTACTTTTTAACCCCTTTAAATTAAGTTCTAGATATAAATCCTTAAGCAAATTACAAGATGACATAATGAGTGAAACCGTCGTATCAATTTTTTTTATGTTAAAATTGCCTTCGTTATAATAATAATAATAATAATAATAATAATAATAATAATAATAATAATATTTTTATAATAAGATGACACAATGGGTGAAACCATCGAATTAGGCGACAGTTTCTCTTATAAAAAAATATTTTCAAAGTTGAACATTACACCGATGACATGTTTTAACATTTCCTAAAACAAGAATTTTTGCGGCGTTACACCCTTAATGTAACACCCCAAACCCGGCCCATACGTTATGACCGGATCTGACATGTCACATGAGAAAAACATGTTAAATCCTTTTCATTCGTACTAAAATAGATATTGATTTATTAAAATCAAGAAAACAAGTTTGGTTTGAAATATTTGATAAAATACTACTACCTCGAAGATTGATTGATAAATCGATAAATTTGAACTAGAGATTTTATAAACCGTGACTTTTGCAAATATCATTTGATAATTCGAGAGAAAATTTCTGAGTTAAAATATTCGTAGAAGTTTGTTATGAAATCCATTTGTTTATCTATTCTAGAAAATATTTATTTAAGTTTTTAGAAAAATTCCCATTTAAAGTAATTTAAGCAAAATAATAAGTTCATCAAACATAAAGCAATGATAAAATATTTTAGAGCCTTTATTACAACATAAAAAAAAAACCCAAAATAGTAAAGCAAACGGAAATAGAAATCCAAAGTTCAAAATAAAACACCATTTCTGAAGTATGGCCCCCACCAAGTCATCCACGGCCCAAGTCCTCGTCACTAAGCATTACCTACAAGGGTTAAGGAAACAGGGTGAGTTACTAGAACTCAGTGTATAATCCCCTTACCGTTGTCCACTGGGTCAGAACCCATATTTCAATATCTTGGGCCTAAGCCGCATTCACGTAATAGAATATATAAAATAGATGTAATGCAACCGAAACCCAACCTAATAAACCATCCGCTACATACCACTCGTACCATCCCATCACACCTGTGGGGATCAAGTCAACCCACCCCGCCAAACACACCAAACGCAGGAATTTTTCCATTTATAACATATTTTGATGGTGGCCACTAGAATCATAGTAAATCATATTAACAAACATTTTTGTGGCAGTGCCACCGAAATCACTTCTCTTCAACATTTTCCCATCCCATGCAAAATTATGTAAATGCACATACATAGTAAATCATGATATTTACAAATATAAACAACAATCATTAATTCAGAGATTCATTACAAAAATTCGGCCCATTATAACACTTTGCAAAATCGGCCCATGTAACATCCCAAAATTGGGCCAGTAGGATTGGGCCCAATGGGCCTTGGGCGTAGGAGTGTTTAAAATTTTTTGAGAACAAGAGAATGACATTATTTGTAGTTGGACTTATTAAGAAGGTAATTTTGGAAAGTTACGAGGTTTCTATGAAGTTCCGGGTTCAAGTTGGGCCTTAGTAAAATTTTGTGTTTAAGCCTATTAATGAGAGATAGTAAGTGGCATCAAGCCTATTAAGGTAATTTTGCTAACATAGAATGAGCTATTGGTAAAGAGGTTATGGCATCAAGTGAAGGACTTTGAGGGAGGAGGTTCAAATCCCATCAAGTGCAAAATTTTGATTAATATTTTTGTGTTTTTCCCTAAGTGTCGGCCAAGGTAGTATTTTAGGCAAGGTGGACTTTTTAATTTGGGAAATATGTCTAAGGAATATGGTAAGGAGGAAGACTAGGGAAAAAGAGGGAAAGAAATAAAGGAAAAAGGAAGGATAAGGGAACATGTTGGCATATAGAGTGGAAGGTGTTTTGGAAAGATTTTATGTTAGTCAATGTTCATCTTTTTGGTAAAGATGAATATAAGGTTTTGGTTAGGGAATGGGGGGAAGCCGAATTTTTCTTGGGTCATTTTGTAAAGCTTTGTGCATAATAAGGTTTTGGTTCCTTAGCATTTTGGTTACTCTTCCTTGCCAACATCTTTTTCTTCCCTTTTCGTTTTGGCCTAAACACCTAGTGCATTTGTTCATCTTACTCCTTTGTTTTGCCTTAACCCCAATTCTTTGCTTTTGACCATTTCATCAACCTTTTCTTCTTCTTTAACCAACATCACTTTGTTTGATCATATCTTCTTGTTTGATTTTCTCTATAGTCGAACCCATTATCATCCTATTTCTGCATCATTTTGTTCTCTATCGTGTGGGAAAACCTCATCTCGATCGAATCGGTAAGTAGTAGTTTCTCTTTGTCAATAACTTTGTTTCATTCGAGTTTTTCCTTAATAAATCGTGTGTTCTTCTTTCTCTCTCTCATTGAGTCTGAGTTACATTCTTTTCTGTGATATGGCCATCGTTGGGCTTAGGATTTTCAACAAGGTGAAGGAGCACAAGTGATTTGTATTAACCAAATCGTTATTGTCGACTCGTCAAGTAAGTGGGGTAAGAACGTGGTTATAAGATTTGTTTTTGTAACATCCTGAATTTATGGGCTTGTGCATTTTGTGTAGTGTATGCTTAAAATATTAATTTAGGGATTTGAGGTGCAAATGAGGCCCAGGTTTGGGCTGAGGCTTTGATTAAATATCTTGTTAGACACTCTAGGGACTTAAATTAAAGTTTTAGTAGTTTAATTGATATATTGGGCTTGTGGCCCAGCAACTAGGGGCACAGTAAAGGGGAGCTATAAGTGGCGTCACTAGTGCATGAGGAGGGCCCAAACTTTGGTTGCTTGAAGCCCAAGTTATAGGGCTAAATTTCGGCACTTAAAAAGAGTAAGGGGGACGGCACAAGGCTATTTTTTAGGGAATTTTATTATGTTTTAATACGTGGATATTGTGCTGATAAATGAAGGAGGAGTTGGAGCTAGGTAAGTCTCTTTTGGGATGAGTAAATTTAGAAAGATAGGAGCTATCTTTAGGTGTTTAATGTTAGCCAAAATTTTGAAGAATTGGAAAGGAAAGGGGCACTCGGTTTTGGTTTAAGGTGGATGTGCCGAATTTGCTGTCTAAGTTTTCATCTTTTTTTCTATTTTCTCTGCCGAAATTCCTACTCTATTCTCCCTCTCTTTTCTTTTTCTTCAGTTGGCCAAATCCTCTAACAGATTCCTTTCTCATCTCTTTCAAGACACTTTAGCCGAATCTTCAAGCCTCTCTTTGCTTTCTTTTCACTTTTTGTTTTAGCCGAAACCACATTAGTTCATCTTTTCCGGGATTTTCATAAAAGCCGAAATCGTGAGATCTCGTCTCCTGTGATTGTCGAAATCACTCTGGGGTGTCTGCTTATGTCGAAATCTGAAGGGAATTGAAGGTAAGTATTGATTCGTGGGATCCAAATCTTTTCTGGCTTTCCAAAGTCTCTGGCCGAATGGCTATTTAGTGACTAATCTATTATTTTTCTCTTATTTTCGACATTTCAGGATCTGAAGTGGGGCCAATCGCATAGATCTCTAAGTTATAGTTCGGTAACACTCGAATCGTGTTACTTTCAGGATTTCAAGGTAAGGAGATCTATTGATTTTAGTGTGCAAATTCGGGATTTACTAACCTTTGACCGATTATAGGGGAGGCCAAATCTTCGTATTCTTCCGGCTTTTGAGCAAGGATTTAAACTAAAGGTTGTAGATCCGGATAGTAAGGGTACTGACTAAGGGTATAAAGCTACGCGATATTAGGTGTGTAACTTCTCACGCCATTAGATTGAATGCTAAAATATATATGTAATAAATCTGCTATACTCTGTTAAATGCCGAAATCTCGGCATAACGTTTGAAAACCCGAGGAGGATAAGCTAAATATCAGGTTAGTGATTTCTGCCATTCCTCAGTGAATGTTTCTGTTAAAAATGATATGTTTTATATGTCAATTTCTATGTATGCTTGGGGTTGGGTGATTGATGAAGGGGAAGTGATCTGTTCTGGTGGCTTATGCCATTTCAGCCTGGTGACTCTGTCACAACTCTGTTTCTGGTGGCTTCTGTCATTTCAGCCTGGTGACTATGTCACAACTTTGACGATGAGCAGCTAACTGCAGCATGACTACCATCGATGGTGTGTAGCGGTGTGGGTTGATTGTAAAAATCCCCAATGGTGTGATTGGCAGGTAAAGGGTGGTGTGTAGCGGATGGAAACCTAGGATTGGGTTGGGTTTTATGTATGTCATCTTCTATATTATGTTCTATATTATGATCTGTGGGCTAAGGCCCAATCTGATAGAGCACGAGGGTTGCACACTGAGTTTCGCGACTCACCCTATAATTTTAACAATTTCAGGTAGCGCTTAGTTCATCGGACCGGGGTGGAGAGGAGAGCAAGGTGGCCATGCGATAGAGTACTGAGGATTCAGCAAAAAGGACTTTACTTTATTTATTTATTCTTAAGAAATTTGTTTTAAGAGGGATTTAAATTTCGTTGTAATAAGGCCTTGGGCCACTAGACTATCATTTAAGTTTTTGGTATTATGCTGGGCTTTTATTATTGGGCAGTTTAAATTTGATATTTAAAAGTAAGTTGGGACATGTATAAAATTTCGTTTTTTACTTAAAAATTTACCAAGGCAATTTATAACTTTATATCTTATATGACTTAATAAATTATTAAGTTTTCGGTATAAATATTTAAACCTGATTATTGACTTCCAAAGTGATACATCTTTTTGTAAAATTTCCTTAGTGACATACCAGATCCGGTTGTAATGTTTGAGTCGGGTTTGGGGTGTTACAAATTGGTATCAGAGCCAGGTTCAAAACTCGGCTCTGGGGGTTTTTGGGCTCAAAACGTTTTCTAAAAATGGGCTTTTGAAACATGCATGTTTTTAAATGATAACTGGTTTGTTAGCTCGGCATGGCACCTGCGTCTCCGGCCCAAGTCCGCCAGGTAAGTATTCTAAACCATTGTGTGAAGTATATGTGGGCTTGATGGGCTTTATGGGACGTAGACTATTTAGATTAGAACATGATGGACTTTAGGCTTAGCTGAAATAACTTCTTAAATCTCATAAGACTTAATTTCACTAAACAAACCCGTAAACGAGTCGCAAGACTAGGGTGTGGCAACAGGCATACGCATGTCTAGGATTGGATCCGGAAGAGCCTGGTATTTAAGCAGTCCTAGTGACTCACCTCCTCTTCACTAGAATCTTACCTGGTGCGTAGTGACTGTTCACCTTAGCCGAGTTAGGGTGTGGCAACGGGCATACGCATGTCTAGGAGTGGATTCAGGGAGAGCTTGGTATTTAAGCAGTCCTAGTGGCTCACCTCCTCTTCGCTGGAATCCTACCTGGTGCGTAGTGACTGTTCACCCTAATCATGAGGACTTGTTGACAGGCTAAACCTTATAATTAAAACCCGAAAGGGACCAGCCACCTTGTTTTTACAAAATTGCTAAAATACCCCTAGCTTGGAAAAAAAATTACTAAGATACCCATAATTTGCAAATATATCCCGATTTACAAAGTCAACGAAATTTTTCCTTAAAAAAAAAGAAACTTACCCAACACACGACAACAACCAAAAACTCACAAACACCTGAACACTACTATTTTTCTTTTGAAATCAAATTCTCCAAGATACCCTCTTAGTTTTGTAAAATTTTGAAAATACCCTTGATTTGTGAAAATAACTAAAACATCCCTAATTTGTAAAAATTACTAAATTGCCCCTGATTTGTAAAATGACCAAAGTACCCCTGATTTCAAAATTACCAAAATACCCCCGAATTGAAAAATTATCGAAATACCCCCGGATTACAAAACTATCGAAATACCCCCGAATTTCAAAATTACCAAAATACCCTTACTTCATGAAATCAACAAGGAACTCTATTTTGAAAATTACAAAAATACCCCTGTGGGATAAAGTTACGAAAATACCCCTGGGTAGTGGAATAACGAAAATACCTCTATGTATCGAATGTGGATGTATGGATGTTGTCTGTATGTTGATTGTTGAATATATGTGGCCTCTAGAATTAGGAGGTAAACTTGAGACTGAAACTGTAGATAGGTTCGAGTTCAAAAGAATCACTCTTAAAATTTCTTTTCATAAGATTGTTTGTGGGTAATCAGTGGAAAGAGTTAATGATTCATAAAATTCTTAATCAGATAAATGCCAATCGGAAGAATGAGTACAAGGGGTCGAAGACGTCCGCCGCGTAGGCACGGTAGGGGTAGGATGACTTTGTCTAAGCCAGTAGGGTCTGGACACGGGTCAGGAAATGAAATGCATGGGCACAGGAGCCCGGAAATCTGTGCCGGAGCGGCTTAGGGCCAATGGGGCAGAAATGTTTAGGGGAGTTTCTGGCGTAGCCCCTAACACAGCTGATGGAAGCGACTGAGCGCATAATGGATGACTTAGATTTCACGGTGGAGGAGAAGTTGAAAGGGGTCGTGTCTCTTCTTCGAGACGAGGCTTATCAGTGGTGGCTCACGATGAAGGAGGGTACTGCCACAGATCGGATTGACTGGGACTTCTTTAAGGAGTCATTCCAGGGAAAGTATGTTAGGGCCAGCTATGTGGATGCACAGAGGAAGGCATTTTTGAATCTAGTGCAGGGAAGTAAATCTGTGGCTAAATATGAGGCGGAGTTTCTGCGCTTGAGCCGCTACGCTCGAGGAATGGTAGCAACCGAATATGAACGCTGTGTTCGGTTCGAGGATGGATTGCGGAATGAGTTAAGGGTTTTGATAGCACCGCAGAGAGAGAGAGATTTTGCTGTTCTGGTGGAGAAGGTTAAGATAGCTGAGAAGGTGAAGCGGACTGAAAGATAAGAAAGGGATAAGGATCGGGGTAAGAATAAGAGAAGTTTTGGGTCGTCAGGATCAGCTGGGTTTCAGAAAAGGCCTAGGTCTGATGGGCCAGCTCGTGCTCCGACACCTGCTGCGGGGAATCAGAATCGATTATGTAATTGGTGTGGGAAAGCACATTCTGGGGAGTGTAGAAGAAGAACGGGTGGATGTTTCAGGTGTAGGTCCACAGAGCATCTGATTAAGGACTGTCCGCAAGTGGATCAGGTACAGCCAACGGGCCGAGGTTCTGATCAGACTAGGAGAGGTGACCAGCCTGGACCGAGGGGTCGTGGTTCAGGTAGAGGTGGAAATGGGGCTGGTCGCGGTCGTGGAGCACCTGGTAGAAGTGCAGGTAATGTAGATGCGAGGCAGCCGGGCCTAGTTTATGTAGTTCGTCGACAGGAGGATGGTGACGCACCGGATGTCATAACCGGTACGTTTCTTATTGCTGATAACCCTTTTCTTGCCTTGATTGATATTGGGTCAACCCACTCCTATGTTGCATGTTCGATATCTGAGACCCTAAGTATAGATTCTGAAACAACTACTAGGAAGATGACCGTGGTTAGTCCCCTAGGACAAACTAGGGTAGTTGACAAGCTATTTAAGGATGTACCGTTAGAGACTCAAGGGGTAGTGTTCCCGACAGACTTAATGGAATTGCCATTTGGAGAGTTTGATCTTATCCTAGGAATGGATTGGTTGACTAAGCATCGTGCTAAGTTGGATTGTGAGACCAAGCATGTGGTGTTGAGTACACCGGAAGGCGGGGAGGTGGTTGTGTTAGGGGAAAGAAGGAACTATTTGTCCAACGTAGTATCGGCATTGAAGGCTGTTAAGATGATTCAGAAAGGATGCAACGCATTCCTAGCTTTTATTAGTGCTTTGGATGCTAAGGAGGTGACTGTCGATGAGGTTCGAACAGTCAAGGATTCAGCGGATGTCTTTTCGGAGGAGTTGCCAGGATTACCCCCGGATCGCGAAGTGGAGTTTGGAACAGAACTACTTCCGGGTACGGCTCTGGTATCCATTGCTCCTTATCGAATGGCACCGAAGGAGTTGGTGGAACTCAAAGCTCAGATCCAGGAGCTTTTGGATCGAGGATTTATCCGACCGAGTGTGTCTCCATGGGGAGCGCCGGTCCTATTCGTGAAAAAGAAGGATGGATCCTTGCGTATGTGCGTGGACTATCGTCAACTGAATAAGTTGACGATTAAGAACAAGTACCCATTGCCAAGAATCGACGACCTGTTCGATCAGCTTAAAGGAGCTTCAGTCTTTTCGAAGATTGATCTAAGGTCGGGTTATCATCAGTTAAAGGTGAAGGAAGGGGACATTCATAAGACGACATTTCGAACACGCTACGGTCATTATGAGTTCTTGGTAATGCCGTTCAGTTTGACGAACGCGCCAGCAGCATTTATGGATATGATGAACTGGGTGTTTCAACCATACCTTGATAGGTTCGTGGTGGTGTTCATCGATGATATTTTGGTTTACTCTAAGTCCGAGGAGGAGCATGATGCACATCTTCGTGTGGTGTTGCAAAATTTGAGGGAGAAGCAGCTATACGCAAAGTTCAGTAAGTGTGAGTTCTGGCTGAAGGAAGTGACTTTTTTAGAGCATGTAGTTTCCGCAGAGGGAATTAGGGTAGACCCTCGGAAGATAGAAGCTGTATTAGATTGGAAACCGCCGAAGCCTGTGGCAGAAATTCGAAGTTTCTTGGGATTGCCAGGGTATTACAGGAGATTTGTTGAGGGGTTCTCTTCAATAGCGGCACCTTTAACTAAGTTGTTAAGGAAGGGAGTATTGTTTGTATGGACTGACAAACAGCAGGAGAGCTTTGAGAAGCTGAAGAGAATCTTGACGGAAGCGCCAGTGTTAGTTCAGCCAGAGGCGGGAAAAGAATTTATCGTCTACTGTGATGCGTCACACACAGGTTTAGGGTGTGTGTTAATGTAAGATAGAAAAGTTGTTGCATATGCGTCCCGACAGTTGCGACCGCATGAATTGAACTACCCTACGCACGATTTAGAATTGGCGGCGGTAGTGTTTGCTCTGAAGATTTGGAGGCATTACCTGTATGGGGAGAAGCTGGTTATTTACACGGACCATAAGAGTCCAAAGTATATCCTTACCCAGAAGGAGTTGAATCTGAGACAAAGGAGGTGGATCGAGCTGTTAAAGGACTATGACTGCTCGATCGAATATCACCCGGGTAAGGCTAACGTGGTGGCAGATGCGCTAAGTAGGAAGGCAATAGCGGATTTGAGGGCGATGTTCGCTCATCTCAGTCTGCATGAGGATGACAGTTTGGTGGCTGAACTCCAAGTAAGACCTTTGTGGACAAGTCAGATCAAAGAGAAGCAACTTCTAGACAATGTTTTGAGTTCTCGACTCCAGCGGGTGCGAAGTAGGGAATGAGAGGACTATAGTTTGAAAGGTGATGGAATTCTATGTTTTCGTAAGAAAGTTTGTATGCCAAAGGACGTGGAGTTAAGGCAGATGATTCTTCAGAAGGCGCATAGTAGCCCTTACGCTATGCATCCTGGAGGGGTTAAGATGTATCGGGACTTGCGAGAGCAATTCTGGTGGCCAGGTCTGAAGCGAGAAGTGACTGAGTTCGTGGGAAAGTGCTTGACGTGTCAGCAGGTGAAAGCGGAACACCAGTTGCCTTCAGGGTTGCTGCAACTGGTGAAGATTCTACAGTGGAAATGGGAGAGAATCACGATGGATTTTGTTAGTAGGTTACCCCTTACGCCCACTAAGAAGGATTCAATTTGGGTGATTATGGATCGACTGACGAAATCTGCTCACTTCATACTGTTTCGTGTTGACTACTCCCTGCAAAAGTTGGCTAAGTTGTATATGGCTGAGGTTGTGAGATTACATGGTGTACCTGTGTCGATCATATCAGATAGGGACCCTAGGTTCACGTCATGATTCTGGAAGGCTCTGCAGTAAGCAATGGGAACAAGGTTAGACTTTAGTACCGCTTTTCACCCACAGACTGATGGTCAGTCCGATAGGGTAATTCAGATCTTGGAGGATATGCTAAGGGGTTGCATCATCGATTTTAGAGGTAGTTGGGAGGAGTATTTACCCTTGGCTGAATTCGCATGCAATAATAGTTATCAAGCTAGTATTTGGATGGCGCCGTATGAAGCGTTATATGGAAGGAGATGTCGTACCCTACTTGTTGGATGGAGTTGGGTGAACGTCAGGTGTTGGGTCCAGAGCTAGTTCCGGAAATAGAGGAGAAAGCTAAGTTAATACGGGCTCGATTGAAGGAAGCGTCTGATCGGCAGAAGTCTTATGCGGATCTAAAGTGGAAGGAGATGGAATTTGCAGTAGGAGACCAAGTCTTTTTGAAGGTATCTCCATGGAAGAAGGTAATGAGGTTTGGACGAAAGGGGAAGCTAAGTCCTCAGTTCATTAGGCCCTATCAGGTATTGGAACGCGTGCGGCCAGTGGCTTATCGTTTAGAGTTGCCTTCAGAGTTGGAGCAGATACATGACATGTTTCATGTCTCGATGCTAAGACGTTATCATTCTGATCCATCGCATGTGGTGCCGGTGGAAGAGATTGAAGTAAGGCCAGATTTATCTTTTGAGGAGGAACCAGTGCAAATCTTGGATCAAGATGTAAAAGTTTTGAGAAGGAAGTCCGTCCCTTTGGTCAAAGTTTTGTGGCAAAATCACAGCGCAGAAGAGGCGATGTGGGAGCCAGAGGATGTTATACAACAGCAGTATCCCCATCTCTTTTGATCAGGTAAATTTCGAGGCCGAAATTTATTTTAAGGGGGGTAGAACTGTAACATCCTAAATTTATGGGCTTGTGCATTTTGTGTAGTGTATGCTTAAAATATTAATTTAAGGATTTGAGGTGCAAATGGGGCCCAAGTTTGGGCTGAGGCTTTGATTAAATATCTTGTTAGACACTCTAGGGACTTAAATTAAAGTTTTAGTAGTTTAATTGACATATTGGGCTTGTGGCCCAGCAACTAGGGGCACAGTATAGGGGAGCTATAAGTGGCGTCACTAGTGCATGAGGAGGGCCCAAATTTTGGTTGCTTAAAGCCCAAGTTATAGGGCTAAATTTCGGCACTTAAAAAGAGTAAGGGATGGCACAAGGCTATTTTTTAGGGAATTTTATTATGTTTTAATACGTGGATATTGTGCTGATAAATGAAAGAGGAGTTGGAGCTAAGTAAGTCTCTTTTGGGATGAGTAAATTTAGAAAGATAGGAGCTATCTTTAGGGGTTTAATGTTAGCCGAAATTTTGAAGAAATGGAAAGGAAAGGGGCACTCGGTTTTGGTTTAAGGTGGATGTGCCGAATTTGCTGTCTAAGTTTTCATCTTTTTTTCTCTTTTCTCTACCAAAATTCCTACTCTATTCTCCCTCTCTTTTCTTTTTCTTCAGTTGGCCAAATCCTCTAACAGATTCCTTTCTCATCTCTTTCAAGACACTTTAGCCGAATCTTCAAGCCTCTCTTTGCTTTCTTTTCGCTTTTCTTTTTAGCCGAAACCACATTAGTTCATCTTTTCCGGGATTTTCATAAAAGCCGAAATCGTGAGATCTCGTCTCCTGTGATTGCCGAAATCACTCTGGGGTGTCTGCTTATGCTGAAATTTGAAGGGAATTGAAGGTAAGTATTGATTCGTGGGATCCAAATCTTTTCCGACTTTTCAAAGTCTCTGGCCGAATGGCTATTTAGTGACTAATCTATTGTTTTTCTCTTATTTTCGGCATTCCAGGATTTGAAGTGGGGCCAATCTCATAGATCTCTAAGTTATAGTTCGGTAACACTCGAACCGTGTTACTTTCGGGATTTCAAGGTAAGGAGAACTATTGGTTTTAGTGTGTAAATTCGGGATTTACTAACCTTTGGCTGATTATAGGGGAGGCCAAATCTTCATATTCTTCTAGCTTTTGAGCAAGGATTTAGACTAAAGGTTGTAGATCCTGATAGTAAGGGTACTGACTAAGGGTATAAAGCTACGCGATATTAGGTGTGTAACTTCTCACGCCATTAGATTGAATGCTAAAATATATATGTAATAAATTTGCTATACTCTGTTAAATGCCAAAATCCTGGCATAACATTTGAAAACCCGAGGAGGGTAAAGGCTAAATATCAGTTTAGTGATTTCTGCCATTCCTCAGTGAATGTTTCTGTTAAAAATGATATGTTTTATATGTCGATTTCTATGTATGCTTGGGGTGGGGTGATTGATGAAAGGGGAAGTGATCTGTTCTGGTGGCTTATGCCATTTCAGCCTGGTGACTCTGTCACAACTCTGTTTCTGGTGGCTTCTGCCATTTCAGCCTGGTGACTCTGTCACAACTTTGACGATGAGCAGCTAACTGCAGCATGACTGCCATCGATGGTGTGTAGCGGTGTGGGTTGATTGTAGAAATCCCCAATGGTGTGATTGGCAGGTAAAGGGTGGTGTGTAGCAGATGGAAACCGAGGATTAGGTTGGGTTTGTAACACCCCAAACTCGGCCCATGCGTTTCGACCAGATCCGGCATGTTATCGAACACATAACACTTTATCGCATTTTGAAAACACAAGTTAAATTAATTAAATTTGAATAAAGGGGAGACTTTTTGAAAATAAACCTCTTTGTATTTTTATTAATAAATGTAAATAAACCTTGTGGTATATTCATAAGTTACATAACATAGAAAATTCCTAAGTTGAATAAAAACTAGGGGCCTTATTACATAATTGTTCCTCAAATAACAATAAAACAAACTTAAAGAAGTCCTAAAGAAAATATAATTTGTAGAAATAGAACTTCATGGCCTCTCGAGTCCGTCTCGGCTCCCATGTCCACGATCTACTGCTCATTTGGAGAGTAGAGAAAAGGAAAGCGTGAGTCACCAAGACTCAGTGTATAAATCTCAAAGCACAGAACGACCTGAGCCCACAAACACATTATGGGCCCTGGCCCATAAGGCATCAATCATAATCATACATCAAAATAATAAATGAATAATAACCCATCCCATCCTAGGGTTCCATCCTCTACACACCAACCCGTACCAACCATCACACCGTGGGGATTTCTACAATCAACCCTCCATCCGCTACACAACATAACGACAGCCGAACTGCCTATTCCTGTTATTCAGGAATCATTAAACGTGGCATAGCCATCAATCACAATGTGACCTAGCATTTATTTTTGTGGGATTTCTACCACCGATCACTGCGTGACCTATCATGCACTTCCCCTTCATCATATCAATATCCCATCCCATGCATACACACATACAGAAACATCATGCAGACATATGTATTTTTCAATACACATAGGGAGTTCTATGTTTACGTACCTGGCATCCTTGCCTAACCCTTTTAGGGTTCCATTCGACTGTCTATACAGCCTTATTCCGGCTTTTTAGCCCATAACATACATAAATAGATACACATATAGGTTTATTAGTAGTGTGTTAGAGATCTACACACCTGGTTACCGATAAAATGATGCTTTCTATGTCGACGCTATCCTTAGTCGACACTACTGCTATCTGCCTAAGGGGTTGTTCAGAAGCCAGTCCACAACCAAGTGGCCAATTTTGAATGGCAGATACTGCTCTTTTCTTAAACTTGGGGGTTTTCTCCTTTGCCTGATCCATATTTAATTTCATCACAAGTCCTTATCAGAACTACTATCACAATATTTAATCGTTAATCCTCATTATAACATTAAGATCTTGTATATAATGATGAAATCTAATAGAAATCTAGGAAAATCTTCTTACCTTAAAAATCCCGAAAGTGGAGACTAGCTATTTTCGGCTTTTAGATCTAATTGACCAAGCTTCCTTCAAATCCCGAATTGCCGCCCATCATAAAACCATTAAACTATTAGCTTTCGGCTTTTGCCTTTCAAAAACCGGGAATAGATCATGAGAACTAATCAAAAATCGACACTTGCCTTAGCATAGGAGATTCGGCTAGCACTAGAGAGAGGATTCGGCAATGCCAATGGAAGATTTAAATGCCGGAAGTATAGAACTAATTCTCAAATAGGATGAATTGAAGAAAAGACGATGGATGCTTCGGCTTTTTAGAGAAATCGGCACAAAGAGGAAAAAGTGGAGAAGAGTTTCGACTTTTGAAGAAATTGGAGAAAAGAAATTGGAGAGGGAGAGGCTAGGGAATTTCGGCACAATGGGAGAGGAATTTAGGGTTTTCAGTGTCAGAATCAAGGAGCTAGCCCCCCTATTTATAGATATTTCGGCACTTACTGCTAAAAACCAAAAACGCCCTTAAAATTCAAGCTAAAAGAGAGGGAAAATTCGACACCCTGTTTGCCATGCAGTAGCCGAATTTTACACTCCTCTAGGTGGTGGATTTTCGGCCAACACTTCCCTTGAAGATAAGCTCCTAACTTTTCTCCTTTTTATCTATCATATTATCACTTATAAAATCCACATAATTTCTCCTATTTTTGAGCCTTGTAGCCGTCCACCTCTACTAACCCTAGTGCCGAAATTTAACTCACTTAAATTAAAAGATTTGGGCCTCATTAAACTTAATATTTGGGCCCCTAATTCCTTGTGTGTGGCATCACCCTATCTTCATTTAAAGTGCTGAAATTGGCCAAAAAACATGGGCTCCTTGCGACCCAAAACTTGTTCCTTTTTAATTGTTAATGATGCCACCTTAAAATAATTTAATATGGGCCTTTGCCTAATGTTAAGCCCAAATTTAGACCCCTTTCACCTAAGTTAACATATTAAACATATTCCTATACTAAACGCATAGACTCGTTAATTCAGGATGTTACAGTTCTACCCCCTTAAAGAAATTTCATCCTCGAAATTACCTGATCAGAAAAGTTGAGGGTATTGCTACCTTATTGCTTCCTCTGGTTCCCACGTAGCCTCCTCCGAACCATGATTCCGCAATAACACCTTAACCAATGGAACCGTTTTCCTTCGCTACACCTTAACATCACGATCCAGAATTTCCACCGGTTCCTCTTCGAAGGTTAGATCAGGTCTTACCTCGATTTCCTCCATAGGTACGATATAAGACAGATCCAAATGGTAACGTCTTAGCATAGAGACGTGGAATACATCATGAATTTGACTTAACTCCGGAGGTAACTCTAGCTGATAGGCTACTGGTCCTACTCGCTTCACCACCTGATATGGTCCTATAAATCTGGGACTCAATTTACCCTTTCTATCAAACCTTAGTACCTTTTTCCATGGCGACACCTTTAGGAATACCTTATCTCCCACTGCGAACTCTATGTCCTTACGCTTTAAATCAGCATAGGACTTCTGTCTTTCCGACGCCTCTTTCAGTTGAACCTTAATCAATTCAACCTTCTCTTCTGTCTCACTCACCAACTCCGGTCTCAGAATCCGACGTTCCCCTAGTTCTGTCCAACAGGTAGGAGTACGACACCTCCGCCCGTACAAAGCTTCATAGGGCGCCATCTGAATACTTGACTGGTAACTATTGTTGTAAGCAAACTCTGCTAACGGTAAAAATCTTCCCAACTACCTCTGAAATCTATGACACATCCTCTGAACATGTCCTCCAAGATCTGGATCACCCGCTCAGACTGTCCGTCGGTCTGAGGATGAAACGCTGTACTGAAATCCAACTTCGTACCCAGCGCTTGATGCAACGCCTTTCAAAATCGTGAGGTGAACCTAGGGTCCCTATCTGATATGATCGAAACCGGTACTCCATGCAACCTCACCACCTCCGCTATGTATAACTTAGCTAACTTCTGTAAGGAATAATCAACATGTACGGGTATGAAGTGTGCAGACTTCGTCAAGCGATCAACAACTACCCAAACTGCATCTTTCTTAGTGGGTATGAGGGGAAGCCCACTAACAAAGTCCATGGTAATTCTTTCCCACTTCCATTGGGGAATCTTCACTGGCTGCAACAATCCTGATGGTAGTGTTCCGCCTTGATCTGCTGACAGGTCAAACACTTACCCGCCAATTTGGTTATTTCTTGCTTCAAACCCAGCCACCAAAATTGATCTCTCAAATCCCGAAACATCTTACTTCCTCCAGGGTGCATAGCGTATACACTACCATGCGCCTCATTCAAAATCCTCTGCCTTAACTCTGGATCTTTTGGCATGCAAACCTTCCCTCGAAAGCATAACAATCCTTCCTCATTCATACTGAATTCTGCTGGCCCATCCTTTAAGATTGGCTATAATTTTCCTTTTAACAACTCATCGGTCTGTTGCCTTTCCTTCACCTGACTGATCCAAGAGGGTTTCACTTGAAGTTCAGCTAATAAACTTCCATCCTCATACAAACTAAGGTGAGCAAACATTGCTCTTAAGTCGGAAACTACTTTACGACTTAAAGCATCCGCCACTACATTAGCCTTACCTAGGTGATACTCGATCGAGCAATCGTAGTCCTTTAGCAACTCGGTCCACCTTCTCTGCCTTAGATTCAACTCCTTCTAAGTCAAAATATACTTGAAGCTCTTGTGATCTGTGTAAATGACAGATTTCTCCCCGTACAGATAATGCCTCCAAATTTTTAAGGCAAACACCACTGCTGCCAATTCCAAATCATGGGTGGGGTAATTTAATTCATGCGGTCTTAACTGCCGAGATGCATATGCAACAACCTTTTCATCTTGCATCAACACGCATCCTAATCTTGCGTGTGACGCATCACAGTAAATTACGAACTCCTTCCCTGCCTCTGGTTGAATCAACACCGGAGCCTCCGTCAAAAACCTCTTTAACTTTTCAAAACTCTCCTGCTGCTTATCAGACTAAACAAACGAAACTCCTTTCTGTAGCAACTTAGTCAACGGTGCCGCTACTGAAGAAAATCCTTCAACAAACCTTCGGTAGTACCCAGCTAAACCAAGAAAACTCCTAATCTCAGCCACAGACTTGGGTGGCTTCCAATCTAACACTGCTTCAATCTTTCGAGGGCCAACCCTAGTCCCCTCTGCCGACACAACGTGCCCTAAAAACGTAACTTCACTTAGCCAAAATTCACACTTACTGAATTTGGCGTACAACTGCTTCTCCCTCAGAATCTGCAAAACTATTCGCAGATGAGCATCATGCTCCTCCTCCGACTTCAAATAGACCAAGATATCGTCTATAAACACCACGACACACCGGTCTAGGTAGGGTTGGAACACTCGATTCATCATGTCCATGAACGCTGCTGGCGCGTTGGTCAATCCAAACGGCATCACCATAAACTCATAGTGACCGTAGCGAGTCCTAAAAGCTGTCTTATGAATATCCGCTTCCTTGACCCTAAGATGATGGTACCCTGACCTCAGATCTATCTTAGAAAAGATTGAGGCCCCCTTCAACTGATCAAACAAGTCATCGATCCTTGGCAACGGGTACTTGTTCTTGATTGTTAGCTTATTCAATTGACGATAATCAATGCACATACGCATTGATCCATCCTTCTTCTTAACAAATAACATTGGTGCTCCTCAAGGCGACACACTCGGTCGAATAAATCCTCTATCCAGCAACTCTTGAATCTGCGCTTTCAACTCCACCAACTCCTTCAGCGCCATCCTATACGGAGTAATAGATACTGACACTGTTCCAGGAAGAAGATCGACACCAAACTCCACTTCACGATCTGGGGGTAATCCCGGAAGCTCTTCAGGGAAAACATCAGGAAATTCCTTTATCATCCTGACGTCCCTAACAGTTAGATCTTTAGCTTCTAAAGCCCGAACAAACAATAGAACTGCCTCACATCCTTTCCTCACCATCCTTTCTGCTCTTAGGGCAGTTACTACATTCGACAAACAGTTTCCCCTTTCTCCTATCACCAACATTTCATCACCCTCGGGGGTTTTTAACGCCATACGCTTGGCCGCACAATCTAGATTAGCTTGATATGTAACATCCAAAATTTGAGCATCATTTTGTGTTGGCTTGAGTATGAATTTTGTGTGTTAGCATAGTCTTGTGAAGGCTTGATTTTATTTAGGAAGTTAGAATAATTTTTAGTATGGTTTATTTAATGAAGTGGAGTAAGTGAGCTTGACACTTAAGTTAATTTAAGTGTTAAATTGTAACACATGAGGAGTTAGTGGCATAGTGGATAAGGAGCTTGAAAGGTTGCTTGAGGGAAGTGGTTCGAGTAGCATGGAAAGCATTTTGAGGATTTTATATTTTGTACATCTTAGCATTAATGTTCGGTCAACTTTATTTATGATAGGTTGGACTCTTAGTTTTGGTAAGTTGAATATTGGTTTAAGGAAAGCATGAAATTGGGGATAAGAATCTTCAGGTTATGGAAGGTTGGGGAGACATAAGGCTAGGCTTTAGGAAGATGTTTTGGAAAGTTTTCCTAGGCCTTTAGTGCATGTATGTGGACGGCATGTATGGCTAGGGGGTGGCCGAATTTTTGATAGGAGGTTTGGGGAAGGATAGTTGGCCAATTTTAGCTTTTGTGCATCTTTTGGCATTTGTTTTCTTTCTCTCCAAAAAACTCCCACCTTGGCCGAATGTGTATTGTGCTTTTGGTGCAAATTTGCTTTTGGTTTTAGCCTCATTTTGTTCGAACCAAATATCATTTTTTCTTTCTTTCATTTGTTCTTTTGAAACCAAATCTACAATTGAACTTTGTGCATTTTTGTGCACTTTTCTTCTTTGGTAAAACAAGGTGTTGGCCGAACCTCATTTCTCCCATCTCTCTCTTTTCTTCTTTTGATTTTTGCTCAACCACATTTTCTTTCTCTTTCTTTTGGCTGAATCATTCTCTTCTTCAAACTCTCTCTTTTCTTTCTTCCATTGTTGATTAAACCGAATTTTCTCTCTCATTTCTATTCTCTTTTCCACTCACATATCTTTCTTCTTTCATAACCATATTGCCGAAACATTCCATTTCCTTTTTGTATTATTCTTGGCCGAATATTCAAGGGTAGAATCTCTTTGGTTTTCTTCAATCGATTTTGGAAAAAGGGTAAGTGTTCATGGCCATTTTTCTTTCTTTTCTTTCTCTATTCTATGTCGTTTTCTTGTAGACAAAGGCCTAACCTATGGGCATTTGTTGCAAGGTTCTAACCATTTTAAGAATCGATCATTCTCTTAGGCTCTCAGGATGTTGGAAGCAATCAATCTAAGCCTCGTATCTTTGTCTATCGTTTTGGGTAAGCTTTTAGGTAAGATTTGTATTTCGAAGCGATAACTCTTTGAGATTAAGTGGTATGGCCGAATGGCCTTTGTTCATAATCTTAGTATTAGTCGATTGTAGGACAAGGTGATCTAGTGTGGTAGATCGGATCTTCGGAAGTTAGTATTTGCGTTGGTGAAAGGTGTGTATCTTACACACTTTATAACTTGGTTCATATATGTATATATGTGTGTTAAATAACTATTCATGTTGTTTAAGCCAAAATGATGAGATCTTGATATGATACCATGATGGTATGAATGAGGATTCGGGTAAGTCCGTTTCGATATGTTGTTAATACATGTGGATTGAAATCATGACCTACGATTTATGATATTTTGTTATGTGATTCATATCAAAGTATATTGACATGATTTGTTTATATATTGCACTGGTATGGGCAACATGAGAGGAGGGGGAAGATTGATATCGTGTCTTCGGACACCAGAGGTTTGGTACCTCCAGTGATTTGGTATCACATTTGTGTCTTTGGGACACCAGAGGTTTGGCACCTCATAGCGACTCGTCCCTGTGGTTAACACCACCGTGGGTTGGCCCCACTTTTGAGATATGGGATTGTCGCCAGTGATTTGGTATCACACGTGGGTTGGCCCCACAACTTGATTATTCGTGACTTCGGTCACCAGTGATTTGGTATCACATTTGTGTCTTTGGGACACCAGAGGTTTGGCACCTCATAGAGACTTGTCCCTGTGATCTAGTATCACCGTGGGTTGGCCCCACATTTGAGATATGGGATCGTCGCTAGTGATTTGGTATCACACGTGGGTTGGCCCCACAGATGGATTATTAGTGACTTTGAGTCACCAGTGATTTGGTATCACAATATTGAATATCGTGACTTCGGTCACCAGTGGTTTGGCACCACCAGTGGTTTGGCACCACCAGTGGTTTGGTACCACACGGGGTAGAAAAGGAGTTATGGATGGCTAGGTTGGGTGCATTATACATATATGTTGCTTTGTTATAATTTGTGTAAGTATGTGGCATTTACCCGGGAGAGGGAATATGCACTGAGTCTTGGTGACTCACCTTCTCCCTTATCATTTCAGGTGATTCGTGAGATCGCGAATGAGGAGCCGGGTGAACTTGAGGAGGCCATACAATAAAATTTGGTTTTACATGAACTACCATTTGGGTACTTTATTTTAATTTGGTTTTCATATTTTTATGGATTTGTAATAAGGCCTGTTTATTTATGTTTTGGATTATTTATATGTTTTGGATTTGATTTAAATTTGGCTTACAAATTACATGTTTGATATAATAATTTGAGCATAAAGTTTTCTAAATTAAAAAATGCGATGGTTTTTAAAACCTTACCATCAGGTAACATAAATCATTTGATAATTTTAACATCTTAAGTATTTTCGATAACTCAACTATTTCCAAATTTCTTTTAGATACAATTTTCAATCTAATCACTTTGGTTTCTTTAAAATATTAAAAAGTTTTCTAATCCATGGAATTGAAATTATGTTTTAAAGACTTATTTTTTTTTTTTAGATTTCAAAAGCAAATTATCATCTTTCAATTTATTATACACTTGTTTTCTACAAATAAAGTTCAACAAAGAGTTTTTCACAAAATTTTAATTGTTAACTCGTTTTTCTTCAAAACGTTTTCCTTCGTGGCATGCCAGATTCGGTCATGGCGTATTGACCGGGTTTGGGGTGTTACATGATACTTCACAAGCCAATCCATGCCTAAAATTAAATCAAACTCCCCAAATGGTAATTCCATTAGGTCCGTTCGGAAGACCATCCCCTGAACTTCTAGAGGTACTTCCCGATAAAGTTTATCCACTACTACCGATTGTCCTAACGGGCTAGCTACAGTCATTGCCCTAGGGGTAATTTCAGATTCCAACCTTAAAGTTCCCGATACGCTACTAGCTACGTACGAATGTGTCGACCCAATGTCAATCAATGCAGTGTAAGGCAAACCAAAAATTAAGAACGTATCGGTTATGACATCCGGTGCATCAGCCTCGTCTCGACGTCTGACAGCATAGACCAACCCCGGCTGTCTTGCCTCAGTTTTTCCTGCCCCTTGACCTGGTGCTCCACGACCCCGACCAGCCCCATTACCACCTCTGGCTGCACCACGACCTCTTTGTGGCTGCTGACCTCCTCTGCCAGGCTGAACATTCCCTCGACCCATGGTCCCTTCACCATCCCGTTGCTGTGGACAGTTTTTAACTTGGTGGTCCGTAGATCCACACCTAAAACACTTCTCACTGCCTGCCCAACTTTCACCTGCATGGAATTTACCACATCGAGCACACTTTAGTGTCTGGTTCGCAGCAGCAGGTTTCTCTTCCCGTTTTGGTCCATCAGACCTGGACCTTTTCTAAGTACGCCGGGTTGATGATCCAAAATTCCTTTTATTTCCACCCCTATCTCTATCCCGATTCAGTTTTTCGGTCCGCTTTGCCTCCTCGGCTATCTTAGCCTTTTCCACTAGGACAGCAAATTCCCTCTCCCGCTGCGGGGCTATCAAAACACGCAAATCATCCCTCAGGCCATCTTCAAACCTAACATAATGTTCGTGCTCCGTGGCTACCATTCCATGAGCATAACGGCTAAGGCGTAAGAATTCAGCTTCGTACGCAGCCACTGACCTACTCCCTTGAACCAGATTTAGAAATGCTCTGCGCTGCGCATCCACATAACTTGATCCAATGTACTTATTCTGGAACGCCGTTTTAAAGAGATCCCAGGTGATACGGTCAGCCACTGTACCATCCTTAACCGTAAGCCACCATTGGTAGGCTTCATCCCGCAGGAGCGATACAACTCCTTTCAACTTCTCCTCCTCCGTAAAATCCAAATCATCCATTATGCGTTCTACCGCTTCCAACCAATACTCAGCTGAACTTGGGGCTACACCAGAAATTCCCCTAAACACTTCTGCCCTATTGGCCCTAAGCCGTTCAGGCACAAATTTCCGGGCTCCTGTGCCCATACCAACCCCAGCAACTCTTTCTAAAACTCTTAACATTGCCTGAGATACCGCATCATCTCCGACAGTCTGATCCTGGAATTCCTCCTCTATAGCCGGCATCTCGTTTCCAGAACCATGACCAGATCCTACTAGTTCCGACACCGTCATCCTACCCCTACCACGACCACGTGGCGGACGTCCTCGACCCCTTGTACTCATTCTACCGATTCGCGATTATCTGATTAGAAATTTTATGAATTATTAGTTTTCTTCCACTGTTTTAACCACGAACAGTCTTATGAATAATACCTTTAAGGGTAATTCTTTCGATTTTGCTTTCACCATTCAGTCTCAAGTGCATATCCTCTAAGAAACACATACATTCAATCATCAACACCCATGAACTCACGTTCATTACAGAAAAGTGGTGTTGTTGTTGTTGTTGTTTTCACTACCCAGGGGTATTTTTGTAATTTTATCCTACAGGGGTATTTTCGTAATTTTTCAAAATAAGATTTCTTGGTGATTTTGTAAAATAAGGGTATTTTGGTAATTTTACAATCCAAGGGTATTTTGGTAATTTTGAAATCTAGGGGTATTTCCGTAATTTTGACATCTAGGGGTATTTTGGTAATTTTAAAATTTGAGTGTATTTCGGTAATTTTGACATCCAGGGGTATTTTGGTAATATTGAAATTTGAGGGTATTTTGGTAATTTTGAAAACTAGGGGTATTTCGGTAATTTTGAGATTCGAGAGTATTTTGATGTTTTTTTTTTTAAAAAAAAAAACAGGGGCACTTTGGAAAATCTAGTTACTCTTGTAAACATAGAGTTTTTGGATAAATTTTTCATAGCTGTGAACATTTTCAAATCAAGTGTATCTTTTTGGAAATGTACAAAACTTAGGGGTTTTTGTCTGCAACATAGGGTGGTTGGTCCCTTTCGGATTTTAATTATGGGTTCAGCCCATGAACAAGTCCTTATAGCTAGGGTGAATAGTCACTACGCACCAGGTAAGATTCCAGCGAAGAGGAGGTGAGTCACTAGGACTGCTTAAATACCAAGCTCTCCCTGAATCCACTCCTAGACATGCGTATGCCTATTGCCACACCCTGTCATGGCTAAAGTGAACAGTCACTATGCACCAGGTAAGATTCCAGCGAAGAGGAGGTGAGTCACTTGGACTGCTTAAATACCAAGCTCTTCCTGATCTACATGCATATGCCTGTTGCCACACCTTAGTCTTGCGACTCGTTTACAGGTTTTGTTTAGTGAAATTAAGTCTTATGGAATTGAAGAGTTGTTTGTCTAAGCCTAGAGTCCATCAAGTTCTAATCTAGATAGTCTACGTCCCATAAAGCCTATTAAGCCCACATTTATATCACAATCAGGAGTTCAGAATACTTACCTGGGTGGATTGGGTGCCGGTAGACTCGAAGGCCATGTCTTCAAACCAAGAATTTTTTTTTTAAATTCAATTTTTTTTCTAAAACACTTCTAGACCCATTTCACAGCCCGAGTTTTATGTATGTCATCTTCTATATTATGTTCTATATTCTGATCTGTGGGCTAAGGCCCAATCTAATGGTGCACAAGGGTTGCACACTGAGTTTCGCGACTCACCCTATTATTTTAACAATTTCAGGTAACGCTTAGTTCATCGGACCGGGCTGGAGAGGAGAGCAAGGTGGCCATACGATAGAGTACTGAGGATTTAGCAAAAAGGACTTTACTTTATTTATTTATTCTTAAGAAATTTGTTTTAAGAGGGATTTAAATTTCGTTGTAATAAGGCCTTGGGCCACTAGGCTATCATTTAAGTTTTTGGTATTATGTTGGGCTTTTATTACTGGGCAGTTTAAATTTGATATTTAAAAGTAAGTTGGGACATGTATAAAATTTCAGTTTTTACTTAAAAATTTACCAAGGCAATTATAACTTTATATCTTATATGACTTAATAAATTATTAAGTTTTCGGTATAAATATTTAAACCTGATTATTGACTTCCAAAGTGCTACATCTTTTTGTAAAATTTCCTTAGTGACATACCAGATCCGGTTGTAATGTTTGAGCCGGGTTTGGGGTGTTACAGTTTTGGCCAAATGTGGGATAATTGCTAACAACTATTTCACTCACCAAATATTGTTAGGATGAGATTTCAGTAGCCAAAGGGTAGGATCGAGAGAGATCACATTCGTGGTAAGTGGAGTTAGCCTAGTAAAGTGTTTCTAGTTACGATTATCAAAGTAGAGACTAACCTTCTGTCAACTATCATTATAGTTGTTGAAATCGGTGGAAAGCACAACTCGTTATTAAGGTGTGTAATTCCGTACCCTCCCGAATACATGTTTGAAATGGTGTGTAATCTCATACCTCTCTGAATGTTTGCATGAAATGTTCTGTGATTCGGTCGAAATACCAAAGAAAACCGGAAACCGGCATCCGTGATCACTCGGGCGTGCGTATATTCGTAGTAGTAACCATAGTTTGCAATGAAACAGTTTGGTTAGTAGCAGTGACGTGATTTTGAAAAATCACGAAAAATAGGAGAAAGGAAATTAGAAAGTGAATAAGATATCTAATTAAAGCTTACTGTGCCTATTTTGATATGGAAGAAACAGAGAAGAAAAAGGAATTTTATATTCTGCGATATCTTAATTTTAGTGAGACTGGTTTTGATTGACTTCGTGGTTCCCTGATCTGTATTGGAAAAATCATATAAAATTGTACTAAGTGAATTATGGGTTATTATTTATATGTATGGATTCCTTAGTGAGCCTATTTTCAATAGAAACAAGTGGGAGAGTATATGAAAACCGTACAGTGAGATATTTGAAATTAAGGTAAGAGAGGTCAGAATCGTTGGACAGTGAAACAAGGGAAACTTTGAGGAATAAACTGTACTAAATGTTTAAGCCAAAAATTCTGGAAATATTGTAGTAAGAAGATATATGAGTCTAGTTTCAAGGAAAATTTACGGATTTAGATTTCAAGATTCCTAACTCAAGTTATAGTCAATTTAGTTAGTACGACGCAGATGGACGGTTTAAATCTTTACGCCCAAATTAGTAGTTAAGTCTGGATTGCGAAATTACCGAATTACGAAAATGCCCCTAAAGGGACGAAATACGAAAATGCCTTAATGGGCCGATTGGATAGAATGCCTTAATGGACCGATTTGATTGATTGCCTTAATGGGCCGATTTTGCAAAGTGTTAATGGGCCAAATTGTTTGTAATGAATCTGAGTTTTTAATTGTTGTTTATATTTGATATATCACTTACTATGCATGTTACATATGCATAATTTTGCATGGGATGGGATAATATTGAAGAGAAGTTCTGGTGGCTCTGCCACAAATCCGTATAGTGGCAATGCCACGTAAATTCTGTTATTCTGGTGGCTTGTCCACAATTAAATTTGTTATAAATGGCTTAATGCCTGCGATTGGTGTGTTGGCGGGGTGGGTTGACTTGATCCCCACAGGTGTGTTGGTTGGTACGGGTGGTGTGTAGCGGATGGATTAGTAGGTTTGGTTTGGGATTGCATTACATTCATTTAATCCATTTGATATATTCTGTTTTGTAAATGGGCTTTGGCCTAAGATTATGCTTTATGGGCTTTGGCCCAAGTTGTTATAAATGGGACTCGGATTCACTTTCGAATTTTCACCGTCGTTTTCAAAAGTCATGGCTTTGTAAGATCATTAGTTCAAATTTATCGATTTATTAATCAAATCTTTGAGGTTAGTAGTATTTTATCAAATCAAACTTGTTTTCTTGATTTCAACAAAGCAATATTTTAGTACGAATAAAAAGGGTTTAACATGTTTTGCTCGTGTGACATACCAAACCCGCTCGTAACGCATGGGCCGGGTTTGGGGTGTTACAGCCCATTAGGGCAATCTATCAATTCGGCCCATTAGGGGCATTTTCGTAATTCGACCCATTAAAGGCATGTTCGTAATTCGGCCCATTAGGGGCATTTTCATAATTTCAACAATCTTAGTGCCAATTTTGTTAAAACTTTCAAAATAGTATACTTGAAACGTATTCATCATTTATGCCAATTTTACGGTTTTAGCTTCATAATGATAACCATCTATTATTCGACATGTTACCGAAACATAATTCTACGGATTTACGATGTGAGATTACACACCTGATTACGGTAAGGATTAAACTGTCTTGATCGTCGGCACCTAAGACAACATAACACTCGATTAATCTAATGGACAAGATTTTTATTAATCCAAAACTACATGAAACGATCTTTAATACTTACTCTCGAAATCGTAAACAACCACGATTTGTCGATTCTCCCCGGAAGATTGTCCACAACCCAGTGGAAAATCTCGAACTACCGAAACCACTCTACGCTTAAACTTAGGAATAGGAATCGCAAATCCGCTCCTTTTCCGATCTCCAATCGCTTTTCCTTTCGATTCGGTACCACTGGCCTCCATCGGATAAAATCTAAGTTAGAACGATATTACGATACAAATATAGATTGTCTGATGACAAAGGGTTCGGCTTACCACTAAATAAGGAGAGAATATTGAATGATTTCGTCCCTACCAACATAATCAACTAGCCAACCTTCGACCCGATTAACACAATAACCAAATAGAGATATCGAATGGACTATGAAAGAACTCATTACCTTAATCGATGATAATCCCGATTTACACGATTCTCTTATGATTAGAGATGATTAGGCGATGACGTGGTATTCAGCCTCCCTCTATATCACTACGAAAAAGATAGTGATCACAACATGAGAGTGATGGGAAGAGAGATGTTTCGATAGAGAAACAAGGTAGAATAATCGAATAATGATGAACACATATATTCGGCTAGGAAGAAAAAGAAAATGAAAAAAATAAGAACGAAATGAAAAGAGGGATGTAAAGTCACTTACCAATTCGGTCAAGAATATATTATCCAAGACAAAAAGAAAAGAAGACGTGAAGAGATGGGATGATAATAGATTCGGCTTTGGAGGAAAATCAAACAAGAAAATGTGATCTCAAAGTGATGTCGACTTTAGAGAAGAGGAAAGATTGATGGAATGGTCAAAAGAAAAGAATGGGTGGATGGATGAATGTTAGATTGTTTGGCTATCAAAGGGGAGGTGAGCAAAAGATGAATGTTTCGACCAACAAAAGAAAAAGAATGCACAAATTTGCTAGGAGGTTTCGGCCAAAGCAAAGAAAAGAAAACTGTTCAATTTGGCTTTGGAGATTTCGGCAAAGAGGAAAGGAATTGGAAAAATAAAAATCACTAGAAGGCTAAGAAGAAAAGTAACCTCTCAAGCACTAAAAACTCACAAAATGCCTAAAGGATTTTCGGCACTCCCCTTTACCCCTCAAAACCGTGTGCACCAAACCAAAAGGGTCAAAAATTGACCATAAAAGAAACTTTCCAAAACATCACCCTTGAAAAAGGCCAACATGTTCCCTTATCTTGCCTTTTTCTCTTGATTTCTTTCCTTACGCTCAACCTTGCCT
Organism: Gossypium australe; assembly: GCA_005393395.2. NCBI lineage: Eukaryota > Viridiplantae > Streptophyta > Magnoliopsida > Malvales > Malvaceae > Gossypium > Gossypium australe. Next base: position 42,545,306 of record CM016620.1, on the reverse strand, counting down.
TATTTCCTTAGCCACCTTGCCAAAATTAAAAGGTCCACCTTGCCATATATACCATCTTGGCCGACACTTAAGGAAAGAACACAAAAAAATAATCAAAATTTTTCACCAATTGGGATTCGAACCTCTTCCCTTAAAGTCCTTCATGTGGCGCCATAACCTTTTTACCATATGTTCCTTTATGCTAGCAATTTACTCACTTATTTCCATAAGCATTGATGCCACTTACTATCCCTCCTTAAAGTGCTAAAACACCAAATTTTTACTAAGGCCCAATTAAGCCCCGAGCTTTCTTAGGACCCTAAAACTTACATAATTAATAATTAACTAGCCTCACGCAAGATGTAATGCAACATATAAAATTTTAAATTTAGGATGTTACAATTCTACCCCCTTAAAGAAAATTTCGTCCTCAAAATTTACCTGATCAAAAGAGGTGAGGATATTGTTGCCGAATCGCGTCCTCAGGCTCCCATGTAGCTTCCTCCGATCCATGATTACGCCATAATACTTTGACTAATGGTACCAACTTCCTTCTCAGCACCTTAACGTCCTGATCTAAAATCTGTACTGGCTCCTCTTCAAAGGATAAGTCAGGCCTTAACTCAACTTCCTCCATTGGTACAACATGAGACGGGTCCGAACGATAACGTCTTAACATAGAGACATGGAATACACTATGTATCTGACTTAACTCCGAAGGTAACTCAAGTTGATAAGCCACTGGCCCAACACGCTTCAGTACACGGTATGGTCCGATGAATCTAGGGCTCAACTGCCCTTCCGTCCGAATCTAAAGATGTTCTTCTAAGGTAAGACCTTTAGAAAGACCTAATCTCCCACAGCAAACTCTATATCCTTACGCTTTAAATCCGCGTATGATTTTTGTCTATCCGAAGCTTCCTTTAGTCGTGCCCGAATTACCTTTACTTTGTCATCCGTCTCCGAGATCAATTTAGGACCCAATAATTGTCGCTCCCCCAACTCAGTCCAACAAGTAGGAGTACGATCATACAGCCTCGTAGGGTGCCATTTGGATGCTGGATTGATAGTTGTTGTTGTATGCAAACTCTGCCAATGGTAGGAAATCCTCCCAACTACCTCTGAAGTCGATCACACAGCCTCTTAACATATCTTCTAGAATATGGATCACTCTCTCCGACTGACCATCTGATTACGGATGAAACGCCATGCTGAAATTTAACCTTGTACCCAAAGCTTTATGTAAAGCCTTCCAAAAACGTGATGTAAACCTAAGGTCCCTGTTCGATATAATAGACACTAGTACCCCATGTAACCTCACAATCTCTACTACATGCAACTTGGCCAACTTCTGCAATGAGTAATCTGTATGAACAGGTAGGAAATGAGCAGTCTTCGTCAATCGATCCACTATTACCCAAATGGAATCTTTCTTAGTAGGCATTAAGGGTAACCCACCAACAAAGTCCATCGTTATCCTTTCCCATTTCCATAATGGAATTTTCACCGGTTGGAGCATTCCCAACGGCAATTGATGTTCCGCCTTAACTTGCTGACATGTTAAGTACTTGCTCATGAAATCAGTAACCTCCTGTTTCAACCCTGGCCACCAATACTGCTCACGGAGGTCTCGATACATCTTATTTCCCCCGGGATGCATAGCATATGGGCTACTATGTGCCTCACGCAGAATCATTTGTCTCAATTCATAATCTTTGTGCATACAAATTCTTCCGCAGAAACACAATACTCCATCACTATTCAATCCAGAATCCCCTATCTCACCACCTTCCACATGCTGAAGTCGAGAACCCAACGCTTCGTCTGTCAACTACTTTTCCTTGATCTGACTTATCCATGCAGGCTTCACCTAAAGTTCAGCCAACAAGCTACCATCTTCATAAAGGCTGAGGTGAGCGAACATCGCTTTCAAATCCGATATCACCTTTCGTCTTAACGCATCAGCCACCACGTTAGCCTTCCCGGGATGATATTCGATTGTGAAGTCATAATCTTTCAACAGTTCTATCCACCTCTGTTGTCATAAGTTCAACTCCTTCTGGGTAAGGAGGTGCTTCAGACTCTTATGATCCGTGTAGATAATCGACTTCTCACCATACAGATAGTGTCTCCAAATCTTTAGAGCAAACACTACTGCAGCTAACTCCAAATCATGAGTGGGATACTTTACTTCATGCAGCCTTAATTGACGAGATGCATAAGCCACCACCTTTCCCTCTTGCATCAACACACATCCCAATCCCGTGTGTGACGCATCACAATAAACAATAAACTGTTTTCCAGCCTCAAGTTGAATCAATACTGGCGCTTCTGTTAGAATCTTCTTCAATTTCTCAAAGCTCTCTTGCTGCTGATCTGACCACACAAATGGTACTCCCTTACGCAACAGCTTAGTTAGGGGTGCAGCAATCAACGAAAACCCTCAACGAAACGCCTGTAATATCCGGCCAACCCTAGAAAGCTCTGAATTTCGGCCACTATCTTTAGTGGTTTCCAGTCCAACACAGCCTCGACCTTCTGGGGATCAACTCTAATTCCTTTGGCAGACACAACATGCCCCAAAAAGGTCACTTCCTTCAGCCAAAATTCACACTTACTGAATTTGGCATAAAGTTGCTTCTCCCTTAATATCTACAATACTATCTGCAAATGTGAATCATGCTCTTCTTCATTCTTCGAGTACACCAAGATGTCATCTATGAACACCACCACAAACCGATCTAAATAAGGTTGGAAGACCCGGTTCATCATGTCCATAAATGCAGCTGGAGCATTAGTTAACCCAAACGGCATCACCAAGAACTCATAATGCCCATAACGAGTTTGAAACGCAGTCTTATGAATATCTGCCTCCTTGACCTTAAGCTGGTGATAACCCGATCTCAAATCTATCTTCAAGAAAACCGAAGCTCCTTGCAGTTGATCGAATAGATCATCGATTCTCAGCAATGGATACCTGTTCTTGATCATCAACTTATTCAACTTCCTATAATCGATACACATACGCATCGACCTATCCTTCTTCTTGACGAACAAGACTGGCGCTCCCCAAGGTGACACACTCAGTCGAATGAATCCGCGATCCAACAACTCCTGAATTTGAGCCTTAAGCTCTGCTAACTACTTCGGTGCTATTCTATAAGGAGCAATGGACACCGGAGCCGTTCCTGGCAATAGCTCAATGCCAAACTCTACCTCTCGATCCGGAGGCAATCCTGGAAGTTCCTCAGGAAAGATGTCTGAAAACTCTTTCACCGTTCTAACACTTTACACCGACAACTCCTTGGCATCCAAAGCACTGATGAAGGCTAAAAACACTCCATACCCCTTCCGCACTAACTTTTCTGCCTTTAAAGCAGTACCACATTAGACAGATAGTTTCTTCTTCACCTATCATCATCACTTCCTTATCCTCCGAAGTTCTTAGTATCATCTGTTTTGCAGCACAATCCAAGTTTGCACGGTGTTTCACCAACCAGTCCAAGCCCAAAATAAGGTCGAACTCGCTGAATGGCAGTTCCATCAAATCCGCCAAAATTATTTCCCCCCAAATTTCTAAGGGCACATTCCTAAACAACTTATTTACTATCACCGACTGTCGTAGAGGACTAATTACAGTTGTTTCTCTAGCAGTAATCTCAGATTTAATACTCAGATTTCCAGATACAGCACAAGGAACATACGAATGGGTGGATCCGATATCTATCAAAGCAGTAACAGGTACATCAGATATGAAGAACGCACCAGTTATTACATCAATTGCATCGCTATCCTCTCACTGTCTGATCGCATAGACCAACCCTGGCTGTCTCGCCTCCGCGATACCCCTATTACCAGTACCTCTACCCGGTGCACCCTAACCTCGTTCTACGCCATTACCACCTCGACCTGGCCGACGACCTCTCGATGGCTGCTGAGCGCCTCTAGCTGGCTGTGCATCATAGTTACGAACATCCTGAGTCTGAGCAGTCTGCCAAGGGCAATCTCTAAGTCGATGGTCCTTGGAACCACATTTGAAACAACCACCAGTTCTCTTCCAGCATTCACCCGGGTGTCGTTTTCCGCAATCCACACATGGTTGTAACTAATTGGTAGCAGCTGGTACTCTAGCTCGAGCTGGCTCCTCATTCTTGGGCCTCTTCTGAAACCCTCTAGCAAGACTTGAGTACCCCGAGTCTCTCTTGATCCTGCCCCTAACCTTGTCTCGATTTTGTCACTCTAAATGTTTAACCTCCTCAGCAATCTTGGCTTTCTCCACTAATACGGCAAAATTCCTCTCCTTCTGTGGGGCTACCAGTACCCGCAACTCATCACGCAACCCGTCCTCAAAAAGCACACAGCGTTCGTAGTCAGTCGGCACTATACCCCGGGCATACCGACTCAGATATAGAAATTTCGCCTCGTAAGCTGCCACAGATTTACCTCCTTGAACCAGATTCAGGAATTCCTTCCTGCAGGCATCCACATAACTAGCCCCAACATACTTTCCTTGAAATGAGGTTTTAAAGAATTCCCAGGTAATGCGATCAGCCTGAGTGCCTTCCCGAACAGTGAGCCACCACTGATACGCCTCGTCTCTCAACAATGACACAGCTCCTTTCAGTTTCTGCTCGTCAGTGCAATCCAAATCGTCCATGATCCGCTCCACCGCCTCAAGCAAATACTCCACTTGTAACATCCTGAATTTTTGGGCCTATGCGTTTAATGGGTGGATATGTTTAATGTGTTAATCTAAGTGTTAGGGGTCCAAATTGGGCTCAGGCTTAGGCAGAGGCCTTGATTAAAATTATCTGTTTGGGCATTATAGGGTTTAAAAGGTAGTATCTGTGTTTAAAATGCCAAAGTGGGCTTGTGGCCCAATATTAGGAGGTGACGCCACACAAGAGAGTAAGGGGCCTAAATTTAAGTTTCATGGAGCCCAATTATTTTATTTTAAGTTAGCTAATTTTTGGCATTAGGGTTAGGTGGAGTGGATGGCAACAAGGCTCAAAAATAGGAGGATTTATGTGAATGGGATAATGTAGATATTATAGTTGATAATATGGAAGATAAAAAGAGAAAAGATAGGAGCTATCTGCAAGGCTAGGTGTTGGCCGAAATTCCATCACCTAGAGGAGGGAAGAAATCGGTTTCTTTATGGCAAAGGGGTGCCGAATTTTCCCTTTTTATTTGCTTAATTTTTAGTTATCAGGAAGGGCACTTTCAGTTTTTCATAGGTAAGTGCCGAAATTTCTATAAATAGGGAGGGTTCTCTTCTTTATTTTTTCGGCATTTAGGGTTTCCATCTTTTCTTTTTCTTCTCCTTTGAGTAGAAGCCGAAATTCCTAACCCTATTCCCTCATCTTCACTTTGATTCAAAAGCTGAAACTCTATTGTTCTTTTCTCTTCTTTCTTCTAAAAGCCGAAAATTCCATTATTCTTTTCTCATCTTTCTTCTAAAAGCCGAAAACTCCATTATTCTTTTCTCTTCTTTCTTTTAAAAGCCGAAAACTCCATTATTCTTTTCTCTTCTTTCTTCTAAAAGCCAAAACCACATCAGTTCATTTTTTTCGGGATTTCCATAAAAGCCGAAATCCTTAGATCTCATCTCCTGTGTTTGCCAAATTCTCTCTGGGGTATCTGCTTGTGTCGAATCTCGAAGGAAACTAAAGGTAAGTATTGATTCGTAAGATTTAAATCTTTTCCGGCTTTTTAGGGACTTTAGCCGAATGGCTATAAGGGAACTAATCTTAAGTTTTTCTCTTATTTACGGCATTCCGGGATTTGAAGGGATTCATTTGCTTAGATCTCTAAGTCAGAGTTCAGTAACACTCGAATCGTGTTACTTTCGAGATTTCAATGTAAGGAGATCTATTGTTTTTAGCATGTAAATTCGGGTAGTTATTTATCCTTGGCCGAATGTAGGGGAGCCCTTAAATTTAGTTAGATTAGAACTTGATGGACTTTAGGCTTAGCTGAAATAACTCCTTAGATTTCATAAGACTTAATTTCACTAAACAAACCCATGAACGAGTCACAAGACTAGGGTGTGGCAACAGGCATGCGCATGTCTAGGATTGGATCCGAAAGAGCCTGGTATTTAAGCAGTCCTAGTGACTCACCTCCTCTTCACTGGAATCCTACCTGGTGCGTAGTGACTGTTCACCCTAGCCACGAGGATTTGCTAACGGGCCAGAATCTATAATTAAAACCCGAAAGGGACCAGCCACCTTATTTTTACAAAATTGCTAAAATACCCTTATTTTGGAAAAAAATTACCCCTGATTTATAAAATAACTAAAATACCCCTAAGTTTTGTAAAATTTTCAAAATACACTTGATTTGTGAAAATTTCCAGAATACCGCAGAATTGTAAAACTACCAAAATTCGTGAAAATTACCGAAACACTTCGGTTGGCAAAATTTTCAAAATATCCTTGGTTTGTGAAAATTTCCAAACAACCGTGATTTTATAAAATACCTAAGTTTTGCAAATTTACTCGAAAATAGATTTACAAAAGAACCCGATTTGCAAAAGAAAAAAAACCTTCCAAGGTATCCCTGTTTATAAAAAAAGGGGGGAACAAAATAACAACATCATCAAAATATCTCTACTTCGAAAAAAAAACTTGTTTTTCAAAAGACCCTTGCTTTATAAAAAGAAAAAAAATGTACCCAAAGTACTTCTAATTCAAAGAAAATCACCAAGATACTTTATTTTGGAAAATACCCTATAGGACAAAACTACGAAAATACCCCCGGGTAGAGAAATGATGAAAAAAAAAAACCTTATGCGATGAATGTGGTTTCTAGAATTAGGAGATAAACTTGAGACTGAAACTGTAGATAGGTTCGAATTCAAAAGAACCACTCTTAAAACTACTTTCCATAAGATTGTTTGTGGTTAATCAGTGAAAGAAATTAATAGTTCATAAAATCTCTAATTTAGAGAATCAACGATGAGCGCTAGAAGAGGAAGAAGAGGCCGCGGCCTAGGCCGTGGAAGTATTAGGACTGATGTGCTGACTCAGCTAGTTAGGGAGGTACTGAAGGAGGTTAAAGAAATCGGTGAAACACTTCGGTTTGGGTGCGTGGACTGTAAGAAAAAAGAGATCGTAGCTTTCTAGGGTTGCAGTCTCGTTCTATGAAGCATGTTAAGGTACGTCCAAACTTCCGGGTTTGCGAATATTGCAGAAGGCGTCATCGGGGTGAATGTTAGAGGAAGTCAGGAACGTGTTTAAGATGCGGGTCTGATGAGCATAAGGCTCGGGATTGTTCAATCACCATTAAGTCGGGTATGTTTTGTGTGGATGCTATATTTTTGGGTATAGAAACCGTATGCGTGCAATGTTTATATATTATTAGAGTGCACAGCAAAAGCATAGTGGTGAAACTTGGGTAGTACGATTAATAGTTAGTTGGAAATTTTGAGGACGAAATTTCTTTAAGGGGGTAGAACTGTAACATCCTGAATTTTTGGGCCTATGCGTTTAATGGGTGGATATGTTTAATGTGTTAGGGGTCCAAATTGGGCTCAGGCTTAGGTAGAGGCATTGATTAAAATTATCTATTTGGGCATTATAGGGTTTAAAAGGTAGTATCTGTGTTTAAAATACCAAAGTGGTCTTATGGCCCAATATTAGGAGGTGACGCCACACAAGGGAGTAAGGGGCCCAAATTTAAGTTTCATGGAGCCCAATTATTTTAATTTAAGTTAGCTAATTTTTGGCATTAGGGTTAGGAGGAGTGGATGGCAACAAGGCTCAAAAATAGGAGGATTTATGTGAATGGGATAATGTAGATATTATAGTTGATAATATGGAAGATAAAAAGAGAAAAGATAGGAGCTATCTGCAAGGCTAGGTGTTGGCTGAAATTCTATCACCTAGAGGAGGGAAGAAATCGGTTTCTTTATGGCAAAGGGGTGTCAAATTTTCCCTTTTTATTTGCTTAATTTTTAGTTATCAGGAAGGGCACTTTCGGTTTTTCATAGGTAAGTGCCGAAATTTCTATAAATAGGGAGGGTTCTCTTCTTTATTTTTTGGTATTTAGGGTTTCCATCTTTTCTTTCTCTTCTCCTCTGAGTAGAAGCCGAAATTCCTAACCCTATTCCCTCATCTTCACTTTGATTCAAAAGCCGAAACTCCATTGTTCTTTTCTCTTCTTTCTTCTAAAAGCCGAAAACTCCATTATTCTTTTCTCTTCTTTCTTCTAAAAGCCGAAAACTCCATTACTCTTTTCTCTTCTTTCTTCTAAAAGCTGAAAACTCCATTATTCTTTTCTCTTCTTTCTTCTAAAAGCCGAAAACGCATCAGTTCATCTTTTTCGGGATTTCCATAAAAGCCGAAATCCTTAGATCTCATCTTCTGTGTTTGCCGAATTCTCTCTGGGGTATCTGCTTGTGTCGAATCTCGAAGGAAACTAAAGGTAAGTATTGATTCGTAAGATTTAAATCTTTTCTAGCTTTTTAGGGACTTTAGCCGAATGGCCATAAGGGAACTAATCTTAAGTTTTTCTCTTATTTACGGCATTCCGGGATTTGAAGGGGATTCATTTACTTAGATCTCTAAGTCAGAGTTCAGTAACACTCGAATCGTGTTACTTTCGAGATTTCAAGGTAAGGAGATCTATTGTTTTTAGCATGTAAATTCGGGTAGTTATTCATCTTTGGCCGAATGTAAGGGAGCCCAAATCTTTGTATTTTTTCGGCTTTTGAGCAAGATTTTAGACTAAGGGTTGTAGATCCAGATAGTAAGGATTTAGCTAAGGGAGTAAAACTACGCGAAATCAGGTGTGTAACACTTCCACACCATTTAGATTGCCTGTTAAAATATGTTATAAATCTGTTATATTCTGATAAATGCCGAAATCCCGGCGTCATAGTTGAAACCCGAGGAGGGTAAAAGCGAATCACCAGGTTAGTGATCTCTGTCATTCCTAAGTGAATGTTCCTGGTAAGGTGACATCTGTGATAAGTATGTTGTTTCTGTGATTGCATGGGGTTGGGTTTATTGAAAGGGGAAGTGTTCTGTTGTAGCGGCTTCTGCCGTGACATGTTGTAGTGGCTTCTGCCGTGACCTGTTGTAGCGGCTACGGCCATGATCTGAAGATGAGCAGCATGTCTTCCATCAATAGAGTGTAGCGGTGTGGGTTGATTGTAGAAATCTCCAAATGGTGTGACTGGCAAGTAAGGGTGGCGTGTAGCGGATGGAAACCTAGGATTTGGGTTGGGCTTTGCATATTTTCTGATATATTATATTTTGTTATATGTTCTGTGGGGTTAAGGCCCAAGTCTAATGGTGCATGAGGGTTGCACACTGAGTCTCGCGACTCACCCTATTATTTAACAATTTCAGGTAGCACCTAGTGCATCGGACCGGCCTGGAGAGGAGCGCGAGGTGGCCATGCGAGAGAATACTTGATCCAGCTGAAGATTTTACTTAGAATATTGTTTTTAATAGTTTTGATTATGGGTTTTAAATTTCGTTGTAATAAGGCCTTGGGCCACTAGACTATTATTTATGTTTCGGTTTTATGTTGGGCTTTTATTACTGGGCATTTAAATTTTATGTCTAAATTAAGATAAGACATGTATAAAATTTTGGTTTTTATTTAAAAACTCATCAAGGTAATTTATAACTTTATATCTTATATGATTTAATAAATTATTAAGTTTTCGATATAAATATTTAAACCTGATAAATGTTTTTCCAAAGTGCTACGACATGTTTTATAAAAATTTCTTTAGTGACATACCAGATCCGGTTAAAACGCATGGGCCGGGTTTGGGGGTGTTGCACCGCTACATTTGGGGCTACACCCGAGATACCCCTAAAAACCTGAGCTCCATTCAATCTGAGTCGCTCCGATATTGACCCACGAGCTGCTATCCCAGTTCTTGCCCCAGCAACCCTTTCCAGAACTCGCAACATTGCTTGCGACAGAGCATTGTCCTCTCTCATACAATCGTATGACCGAGCTTCAGCCACAGATGACGCAAGTGCGTCCGTTTCCAACATATGTCCCGACGCCTCAGACACAACTCTAGCGCCTCGGCCTCTACCACGGCCACGTCTACTGCGCCCACGTCCTCTAGAACTCATATTGACTAATTTGATTTAATCCGATTATAAGTTTTATGAATCAGTATGCTATTTCAGTGTTTATTAAACAATATTTTATGAAGTATAGGAAGTAAAGTTGTTTCGCAGAAACGCATCCTATAGTCTCAATCTCTATAGTTTCAGCTCCAAAGGCTAAAAGTTCTGGAGTACTCCTACAGTCATATCACCATAATCATAATCATAAAATGATAACGTGTACTTACTTGACTTGGTGCCGGATACCCGTCGTGCCATACATTTTTTTAAAACATGCATTTTTTTAATTTAAAATTCAAATAGCTTTGGAAAAGGATTTTCAACCCAAACCACAGTCGAGTTTTGTAACCTGGCTCTGATACCATAAAATGTAACACCCCAAACCCGACCTATACGTTATGATCAGATCTGACATGTCACATGAGAAAAACATGTTAAATCCTTTTCATTCGTACTAAAATAGGTATTGATTTATTAAAATCAAGAAAACAAGTTTGATTTGAAATATTTGATAAAATACTACTACCTCGAAGATTGATTGATCAATCGATAAATTTGAACTAGAGATTTTATAAACCGTGACTTTTGCAAATATCGTTTGATTATTCGAGAGAAAATTTCCAAGTTAAAATATTTGTAGAAGTTTGTTATGAAATGCATTTGTTTATCTATTTTAGAAAATCTTTATTTAAGTTTTTAGAAAAATTCTCATTTAAAGTAATTTAAGCAAAATAATAAGTTCATCAAACATAAAGCAATGATAAAATATTTTAGAGGCCTTATTACAACATTAAAAAAAACCCAAAATAGTAGAGTAAACAGAAATAGAAATCCAAAGTTGAAAATAAAACACCATTTCTGAAGTATGGCCCCCACCAAGTCATCCACGGCCCAAGTCCTCGTCACTAAGCATTACCTACAAGGGTTAAGGAAACGGGGTGAGTTACTAGAACTCAGTTATAATCCCCTTACCGTTGTCCACTGGGTCGGAACCCATATTTCAATATCTTGGGCCTAAGCCCATTCACATAATAGAATATATAAAATAGATGTAATGCAACCCAAACCCAATCTAATAAACCATCCGCTACACACCACCCGTACCATCCCATCACACTTGTGGGGATCAAGCCAACCCACCCCGCCACACATACCAAATGCAGGCATTTTTCCATTTATAACATATTTTGATGGTGGCCACCACAATCATACTAAATCATATTAACAAATATTTTTGTGGCAGTGCCACTGGAATCACTTCTCTTCAACATTTTCCCATCCCATGCAAAATTATGTACATGCACATACATAGTAAACCATGATATTTAAAAATATAAACAACAATCATTAATTCAGAGATTCATTACAAAAATTCGGCCCATTATAACACTTTGAAAAATCGGCCCATTAGGTGTAACATCCCGAATTTGGCCTAGTAGGATTGAGCCCAATGGGCCTTAAGCGTAGTAGCGTTTAAAATTTTTGGAGAACAAGAGATCCGCTTTAGTGCAAGTTGAACCTATTGGATAAGTGGTTTTGGAATATTAGAGGGCTTCTATGAAGTCCCGGGATCAAACTTTGGCTTTAAGGAAATTTTGGTTTTCTTTTTAAATGGACTTTAGAATTTGGATATAGATTTAAAATTAGTTGTGCATGGTTTAAGATACAAATGGGCTTGTGGCCCAGTGGCAAAGTGGCGCCACTTAAAAGCAGGGAAGTGGCGTCAACTAAGGAGGCCCAAATTCAAGTTGCATGAAGCCCAACTATTTTAATTAAAATTGGCATTAGGGTTTTATTCTCCCATTCTCTTCTTTTCGGCATTTAGGGTTTTCATCTTCTCTCTTTTCCTCCTTTTCTGAATAAAAGCCAAAATCCCTAAGCCTATTCCCTCATCTTCACTTTTATGCAAAAGCCGAAACTCTTGATTTTAATTCTCTTCTCCATTCTTTTTCTATAAGCCAAATATTCATTGTTCTTTGCTTTTTCTCTTTTACCGATCTCTTCACTAAAAGCCGAATCTACATAGATTTCTTCCTATCATCTTCTCTTTTTGATCTTTTCAAAAGCCGAAACTTCATAAATCTCTTGAGGTCATCTTTTCTTTTTGACATTCTCAAAAGCCGAAACTTTATAGATCTCTTGAGATCATCTTTTCTTTTTGATCTTCTCAAAAGCCGAAATCTTCTAGGAGTTGCCAAATTCTATGTAAAGGTAGGTGCCGATTTCTTCTGATTTATTCTTTTTCTCTTTCGGTTTTTAGAAGACAAAGTCGAAAGGCTAATGGATTGTTGGTTTCTTGTGTTTACGTGTTGGGCGACATTCAGGAATTGAAGTAGATCGCTTAGATCTAAAAGCTGGAACCGTTAGTCTCTGAACCTCATATCTCTCTTTTCGGGATTTCAAGGTAAGGGGTTCTCTTTAGATTCTCTTTAGATTCTCTATCGTAATTGTGATCTTAACCATATGTTATGATAAGGTCTTTTAATGGAATCAAATAATCAGGCGAAGGAGGGGATTGGATCTGTAAAACCAATCCCTAAGTTTAAGAAATGAATGGTGTCAGCAAGTTTAAGAAACGAACGGTGTCAGCAGTACGGTATTGGCCACTGGGTTGTGGACCGGCGTCAGAACAAAATCTTAGACAGTTAGCAGTCGTATCGGCTTCTGATAGTGTCGACATAGAGGGTCTCATCTTGACTGTAATCAGGTGTGTAGATCTCTAACACACTAGTTAACTGTAATAAATATATATGTTATGGGCTAAAAAGCCGGAAAGAGGCTATGTAAATAGTCGAATAAAACCCAAAAAGGGTTAGGCAAAGGATGCCAGGTACGTAATCATAGAAATCTCTATGTGTATCGAAATATATGAAAGCCTATTTTCTTTAAGATGGTATGATGTTTTTCCTTTTTCATGTGTGTATGCATGGGATGGGATTATGATAATGAAGGAGAAGTGCATGATAGGTCAGTTGGTGATCGGTGGTTAAACCACAAAATCTAATGTTAGGTCACATAGTGATCGGTGGCTATGCCACATTTAATGATGCCTGATTAATAGGAATAGGCAGTACGACTGTCGTTATGGTGTGTAGCGGATGGAGGGTTGATTGTAGAAATCCTCAATGTGTGATGGTTGGTACGGGTTGGTGTGTAGAGGATGGAATTCTAGGATGGGTTGGGCTATTCATCATTCATTATTTTCATGTAATTATGATTGTTGCCTTTATGTCCGGGCCAGGGCTAATAATGTGTTTGTGGGCCTAAGGTCAGTGTGTCCGAGATTTATACACTTAGTCTTGGTGACTCACCCTTTCATTTTCTCTACTCTTTCAGATGAGCAGTAGATCATGGACATGGGAGCCGAGACGGACTCGAGGGGCCATCAAGTTTTTATCTTTATAGATTATTTCGGCTTTTCATTAAGTTTTTAATTTTGGGAATATTTATGTAATAAGTCCCCATGGTTTATATTTCACTACATAGTTTTTAATATTTGCAACTTATGAAATTTTGTCAAAGGTTTAATTGCTCAAAATAATAATAATACAAGGTTTTATTTTCAAATGTCACCTATTAATTCAAATATTGTCTAATTAACTTACGATTTCCGAAACCAACAAAGCAAAAGTTTTCTACGTACAACCCGTAGCATACCAGATCTGGTCGAAATGTATGGGCCGGGTTTGGGGTGTTACATTTTGGTATCAGAGCCTATGTTCAAAAACTCGGCTGTGGGTATGAGGTCCAAAAATATTTTCAAAAGTTGGTTTGGAAAATGGCTTAGAAAAATATATATCTGTTTTCTGGAAGTATGGCACCCGAGTCTCCGGCACCAATCCACACTGTAAGTTTCCTGATACTTTGCTTTGTTATATGCTGTATTTCTGGTATCTATTCTGTCTGTTTGGTTTGGATGTGATGTTCAGATGTAGAGTTGGTTGCATATGAAATATTTGTCTGCTTCAATGGCTAAGTGTTTTTGAGTATGTGTAGGAGTTCTAAATTCTAGTTAAAAGTATATAGTGTTATTCAGATCAGAGTGCACAGCAAGAGCGTAGTGTGGTAGGTTGGGATGTGTGACTGTTAGTTAGTTGGAAATTTCGAGGACGAAATTTCTTTAAGGAGGGTAGATTTGTAACATCCCGAATTTGGGCCTAGTAGGATTAAGCCAATGGGCCTTGAACGTAGTAGCGTTTAAAATTTTTGGAGAACAAGAGATCGGCTTTAGTGCAAGTTGGACCTATTGGATAAGTGATTTTGGAATGTTAAAGGGCTTCTATGAAGTCCCGGGATCAAACTTTTGCTTTAAGGAAATTTTGGTTTTCTTTTTAAATGGACTTTAGATTTTGGATATAGATTTAAAATTAATTGTGCATGGTTTAAGATACAAATGGGCTTGTGGCCCAGTGGCAAAGTGGCGCCACTTAAAAGCAGGGAAGTGGCGTCAACTGAGGAGGCCCAAATTCAAGTTGCATGAAGCCCAACTATTTTAATTAAAATTGGCATTAGGGTTTTCTTCTCCCATTCTCTTCTTTTCGGTATTTAAGGTTTTCATCTTCTCTCTTTTCCTCCTTTTCTGAATAAAAGCCAAAATCCCTAAGCCTATTCTCTCATCTTCACTTTTATGCAAAAGCCGAAACTCTTGATTTTAATTCTCTTCTCCATTCTTTTTCTATAAGCCAAATATTCATTGTTCTTTACTTTTTCTCTTTTGCTGATCTCTTCACTAAAAGCCGAATCTACATAGATTTCTTCTTATCATCTTCTCTTTTTGATCTTCTCAGAAGCCGAAACTTCATAGATCTCTTGAGATCATCTTTTCTTTTTGACCTTCTCAAAAGCCGAAACTTTATAGATCTCTTGAGATTATCTTTTCTTTTTAATCTTCTCAAAAGCCGAAATCTTCTAGGAGTTGCCGAATTCTTTGTAAAGGTAGGTGCCGATTTCTTCTGATCTATTCTTTTTCTCTTTCGGTTTTTAGAAGACAAAGCCGAAAGGCTAATGGATTGTTGGTTTCTTGTGTTTACGTGTTGGGCGACATTCGGGAATTGAAGTAGATCGCTTAGATCTAAAAGCCAGAACCGTTAGTCTCTGAACCTCATATCTCTCTTTTCGAGATTTCAAGGTAAGGGGTTCTCTTTAGATTCTCTTTAGATTCGCTATCGTAATTGTGATCTTAACCATATATTATGATAAGGTCTTTTAATGGAATCAAATAATCAGGCGAAGGAGGGGATTGGATCTGTAAAACCAATCTCTAAGTTTAAGAAACGAGCGGTGTCAGCAGTACAGGATTGGCCACCGGGTTGTGGACCGGCGTTAGAACAAAATCTTAGACAGTTAGCAGTCGTATTGGCTTCTGATAGTGTCGACATAGAGGGTCTCGTCTTGACTGTAATCAGGTGTATAGATCTCTAACACACTAGTTAACTGTAATAAATATATATGTTATGGGCTAAAAAGTCAGAAAGAGGCTGTGTAGACAGTCGAATAAAACACTAAAAAGGTTAGGCAAAGGATGCCAGGTACGTAATCATAGAAATCTCTATGTGTATCGAAATATATGAAAGCCTATTTTCTTTAAGATGGTATGATGTTTTTCCTTTTTCATGTTGTATGCATGGGGTGGGATTATGATAATGAAGGGGAAGTGCAGGATAGGTCACTTGGTGATCGGTGGTAAAACCACAAAATCTAATGTTAGGTTACATAGTGATCGGTGGCTATGCCATGTTTAATGATTCCTGATTAATAGGAATAGGCAGTACGGCTATCGTTATGGTGTGTAGCGGATGGAGGGTTGATTGTAGAAATCCCCAAGGTGTGATGGTTGGTACGGGTTAGTGTGTAGAGGATGGAATTCTAGGATGGGTTGGGCTATTCATCATTCATTATTTTCATGTAATTATGATTGTCGCCTTTATGTTTGGGCCAGGGCTCATGATGTGTTTGTGGGCCTAAGGTCAGTGTGTCCGGGATTTATACACTGAGTCTTGGTAACTCACCCTTTCATTTTCTCTACTCTTTCAGATGAGCAGTAGATCGTGGACATGGGAGCCGAGACGAACTCGAGGGTCCATCAAGTTTTTATCTTTATAGATTATTTCGGCTTTTCTTTAAGTTTTTAATTTTGAGAATATTTATGTAATAAGGCCCCATGGTTTATATTTCACTACATAGTTTTTAATATTTGCAACTTATGAAATTTTGTCAAAGGTTTAATTATTCAAAATAATAGTAATACAAGGTTTTATTTTCAAATGTCACCTATTAATTCAAATATTGTCTAATTAACTTACGATTTTCGAAACCAACAAAGCAAAAGTTTTCAACGTACAACCCGTAGCATACCAGATTTGGTCGAAACGTATGGGCCGAGTTTGAGGTGTTACATTTTGGTATCAGAGCCTAGGTTCAAAAACTAGGCTGTGAGTATGAGGTCCAAAAATATTTTCAAAAGTTGGTTTGGAAAATGGTTTAGAAAAATATATATCTATTTTCTGGAAGTATGGCACCAGAATCTCCGGCACCAATTGTAATATCCTGGATTATAGCTTATGCATTAATACTAAGTTATATGAAATAGCATTCTTATGTGTGTTGTGAATGTGCATTATGAATTTTATGAACCCTAGTGTGTAGTCAAATGCTTTAGAAATTATTAGATTTTAAATCTAAAAGAGGAAGCTAAGCAATGTGGTCTTAAGAGAATTAATAGGGGAAATTAGACACAAAGATGGGCTTGTCTAAGTGGCTTGCTGGCGCCACTTAGGGCCTTAGTGTGTGACGCCACAAGCATGTGTACAAGGCCAAGGTTCGAGCAGCAAGGGGAGCACTCTTGAGAGTGTTTTTGCGTCAGACAGCAAGAGAATTGGGCTTGTAGTCCAAAATTTATTAATGCTAAGTTGGGCATAAGGGTGGCGTCACTTAAGAGGATGAATTGGGCCTTGATTGGTCGCAAGGGGCCCAAGTTAAGGAGTTAAAATTCGGCACTCCTAGGGTAAAGGGGATGGACGGCAATTAGACTATAATTTAGGAGCTTAATTCTTTTATTTTTAGGTGATAAATAAGGATAATTAAGGGAGAAGGATAAAAGATATGAAGAAAAAGATGAGATAAAGTTATCAGAATAGGGAGTTGGCCAAAATCCCAACTCTGTGTAAGTAAGAGTAGGTAGCTGAAATTAGGAGGAGAGTATTCATCTTTTTTTTTTCCTTTGTTTTTATTTTTCTTTCTCACCTTTCTTCTCTAGCCGAATTCCCTTCCCAAAGATCACCATTGCTGAATTCTTTTAAGCAACTCTTCTCTTTTGTTTTATCAAAAACTGAATACACCAACAACCCCTAGCCGATTGTGCATTAAACCCCAAAAGGCGAAACCTTTTGATCACTATCTAATCTTCATAGCCGAATTTTTTTGGGGCTTCAAGCAAGGGTGTTGTCGACTTCTGTATTAAGGGTAAGGATTCTACCATCATCGTTTTATTTCTTTTTCTTGTGGCCGAAATCAAAAGCACTAATCCCATTAGAACTCTTTGGCCGAAACTTTGAAGGGTCCTCCGGGATTTGGTAGTTGTCGACTACAAGGAGGAAGTCATTCGGGAAGTCAGATCTAAGGTAAGCAAATAAGATCTTAGGCTGAAAGGCCATTTGTTTTGGTCCATTAAGTGTTACAATCGACATTAACAAGGGTTATGCAGCGATTTCGGCATCTCCATTGATCAAGAAGCGATCTCGGGATTTAGATAATCAAGGTAAGAGAGCCTTGATATTCGGCCAAGGGCCATTTATTATGATTTAATGTTAGAAATTGATCTAACATGTACCTATAGGTATTTCGACATCCTCATAAGCCAAGAGACTACTTTTCGGGATTTAAAATCGCAAGGTAAGTGTACATGTATATTCGGCCAAGGCCTATTTGGTGACTTAGATTTATTTCTTAAATGTTCAAAAGCCGAAACTAACCAAGTCAAGTGATATGGTAGTTGGCCGATTGCAAGAGGGGACATCACAAGGTTTCGGGATTTGATTAGAAATCAAATCGGCAGCAAGGTAAGACTCTGGTTGCGATAAATCCTTCGGGATTTGATTATTTGGCCGAATGGCCTTTAGCTAAAGTATGTAGTGTTGGCCAAATGTAGGGACTAAGATCTAGAGGATTAGACCGGGATTCTTCGGGGTTTCAGTGAACTCGCTAAGTGAATCAGGTGTGTACCCCACACTATGTCTTAATAGATTTTATGGTTATGTTTAATAAACGTGTTAATATGAAAGTGTAAGAATATGCTAAAGTACCATGCAGTGGTACAAAGTACTCAGGTACGTTTACCTACTCCTACTATGAGTATAATATGATCTGTTACGGCACCTATGTGAAACTATAAGAATGTGAATATAGAATAAGGCATGTTATTGCATGATTATATGACATGGGGCATATGGGTGATATGTTAAGGGGAAGTGATCTGGTGGTCTTTACCACGATATCTGAATGTGGTGACTTATGTCTCAAGTAATCTGAATGTGGTGACTTATGTCACGAATAATTATCTGGTGGCTATGCCACGAATTTTATAAGGGCGATGAGCACGTCGACTGCAGCGACTGCCTTCGATGATGTGTAGCGGATGGAGGGTTGACTTAGTAGTCCCCACGGTGTGCAGGATGGTACGGGTGATGTGTAGCGGATGGTACCTAGGTTTGGGTTTGGGTTTTGCATCATTATATTTAAATTATATGTATATGTATGATTTGTTATGCCATGAACTGTTGGGACTTAGTGTTGGCTGTTACACACTGAGTCTGTTTGACTTACCCCGTTGTGGGATATTTTTCAGGTGACGCTCAGTAGATGGACCGGGCCGGCAGGAACTTAGTGGTGGCCATGCTCAGCTCAGAATTTATTTCGTTTTGGACTTTTTTTTATATTTTAAGTACTTTTGAATTTATTCGGGATTTGTTTTGATGTAATAAGGCCAGTAGGATTGAACTATTTTATGCGTGCATGTTAGTTATTTCGGTATGACACAATTTCTATCAAATTAACGTTTAAGTAATATTTTCAAAAATAGATAAATTCTAAATGTTTTGATAACTTATCACAAATTCGGCAATACTTCTAATTTATGATTTTCAAGTACGAAATTAAAGTTTTAATAAAACTTAGACTTATTCGAACCCAACACAAAGTAAAATTTTATTCAAAAACATCCAAGTTTTCCAAAGTAACAAATAGTTTTTGAACCGTTTTACTCGAGGAACGTACCAGATCTGGTCGAGGCTCGTGGGCCGGGTTTGGGGTGTTTCAGTTTGGTATTAGAGCCTAGTTTTAAAACTCTCGGCCTTGGGTTTAAGGCCCAAAACATTTTCAAAATTAAGCCCAAAAGAATTTTGTGAAAATTTTTGTGAAATAAGCAGGTCTTTCTGGCATGGCACCTAAGTCTCCGACCCGAAGTCCACCAGGTAAGTACCCCTATCCATTGTGTGAATTATTGTATGTGAAGGGTAGAAATGGAACGTAGATTGGTATGATAAGTACTTGAACTATAGGACTAGTTTACCCCCAACGATTACATAAAATTTTAATGCCTAACTAAACAAACCTGTGACTAAGTCGCCGAGTTAGGGTGTGGCAACCATTGTGCGCATGTCTAGGATTGGTTTCGGTGGGAGCTTGGTATTTAAGCAGTCCTAGTGACTCACCTCCTCTCCACTCGAATCCTACCTGGTGCGTAGTGACGGTTCACCCTAACCAAGAGGACTTATTCACGGGCTAAACCCAATAACTAAAACCCGAAAGGGACTAGCCGTATTCTTATTAAAAAAAACCTAGTTTTAAAATCCTCAAATTACCCTTTTGATTCGTAAAAACTATTCTATAAAATTTTTTCTAAGTATTTCCGATTTACAAATTTACCCAAATACCCCTGGTTGTAAAATTACTAAAATGCCCTTGGATTATAAAATTACCATATTACCCTCGATTTTTACTACAATATTCTTGCTTTACAAAAACATCCAGAAACCCTATTTCGCAAAATAATAAGATACCCTGATTTGGAAAATTTACCAAATTACCCCTGGTTTACGAAATTACCAAAATAACCCCAATTTTCAAAACTTCTGCCATACCTTTGATTTGAGAAAATTTTCAAAACACCCTAGAGTTTTGAAATTTCAAAGTGCCCTGATTTATTAAAATTTTCAAATGGACCCCGATTTATTACCAAAATACCCCTGTAGGACAAATGACGAAAATACCCCTGGGATAGGAACAGACAAAAATGTTTGAAGAGTGAACGTGTATGGTAGATACTTCAGAATGGATGTGTTTCTGTGAATTAAGGTAGAAGACTTGAAACTTTGATTGATCGAAAGAACTACTATTAAGCTCTTTTCATAAAATTGTTCGTGGATAAACAGTGGAACAAATACTAATACATAAAAATTTCTTAAATCAGATTAAAGTGCGTTCGTAGACATGAGCTCTAGGGGACATGGTCGTAATGTGCGAGGACGCGGTCGAGGCAGAATGACCGTGTCGGAACCCGTTGATCGGGTCAAGGGTCTGAGAATGAGGTACCACCACCTCCACCACCAGCTGTCGGTGTTGAGCAGCAAGATCAGACAGGGGATGATGCTGTATCGCAGGCTGTGCTGCGAGTTCTTGAGATGGTGGCTGGAGCAGGTGGAAATATAGGAGCTCGAAAATCTGTACCCGAACGACTCCGAGCCAATGGAGCTGAGGTCTTCCGTGGCGTATCTGGTGTGGCACCCAGTACAGCTGAGTATTGGTTGGAGGCAACGGAACGAATTATGGATGAGTTAGATCTGACCCCTGAGGAGAAACCGAAGGGAATGGTGGCGCTGCTACGCGATGAAGCGTATCAATGGTGGCTCACGGTTCGGGATGGTGCCACAGCAGAGGATCTTACTTGGGAATACGTTAAGGCGACGTATCAGAAGAAGTATGTCGGCACGCGTTACACTGATACGCTGAGGAAGGCATTTCTGGGGCTGGTTCAAGGGAACAAGTCCGTAGCGGAGTACGAAGCTGAATTCCTGAGGTTGAGCCGATATGCTCGAGGAGTAGTGGCTACGGAGCATGAACGATGTGTCCAATTTGAGGACGGACTTAGGGATGACCTGAGGTTGTTGATAGCTCCACATCAGGAGCGGGAGTTTTCTGCATTAGTAGAGAAGGCTAAGGTGGCCAAAGGAATTAAGGACTCTGTGAGGCAGAATATTGATCGGAATAAGCAGAAGAGAGGATTTGGACCATCAGGGTCATCTGGGAATGTTCAAAAGAGGCCTAGAGTTGATGGGCCGCGAGGTCAGCAAGCTGTTACAGGAGGGCAGTATCGTACTTGTGATCAGTGTGGGAAGAAGCACTTAGGAGAGTGTTGGAAGAAGACAGGGGGATGTTTCAAGTGTAGGTCCAAGGACCACATGATCAAGGACTGTCCTATCAAGATAGACGGAGGTCGACCAGCAGTTCAGGGTTT
Source organism: Gossypium australe (assembly GCA_005393395.2). Taxonomy (NCBI): domain Eukaryota; kingdom Viridiplantae; phylum Streptophyta; class Magnoliopsida; order Malvales; family Malvaceae; genus Gossypium; species Gossypium australe. The sequence continues at coordinate 42,523,718 of CM016620.1, read as the reverse complement.
TAATCAGGCTAGCAGAGGTAGACAGCAGCCTCAGCGAGGTCGTGGTCCGAATGGTAGAGGAAATGGTGCTGGAAAAGGACGTGGAACACCTGGCAGAGGTGTTGGTAATACAGAAGCAAGACAGCCGGGCTTGGTATATGCAGTTCGCCGGAGAGAGGATGGTGACGCGCCGGACGTCATAACCGGTACGTTCCTTGTATTTGGCAAGCCTTACTTTGCTTTGATTGATGTGGGCTCGACCCATTCTTATGTTGCATGTAGAGTAGTTGAAACTCTAGGCATAGCCTCTGAACTATCTGATAGGGAGATGACTGTAGTAAGCCCATTGGGTCAAACTGTAGTGGTGAATAAGATGTTTCGGAGAGTACCTTTAGAGATTCAAGGTGCAGTATTCCCTGCCGACTTAATGGAACTACCTTTTGAGAATTCGATCTCATACTTGGTATGGACTGGTTAGTGGAGTATCGAGCTATATTGGATTGTACAGCTAAGCGAATGGAGTTAAGGACCCCAGAGGATGAGGAAGTAGTTATGATAGGAGAAAGAAGAAACTACTTGTCTAACGTAGTTTCAGCATTGAGGGCGGATAAGATGGTTCGGAAAGGATGCAGGGCATTTTTGGCTTTCGTTAGTGCGTTGGATGCAAAGGAAGAAGGTGTTAGTGGAGTTCAAACTGTAAGGGATTTTGTGGATGTCTTTCCAGAGGAATTACCTGGAATACCCCCGGATAGGGAGGTGGAGTTTGGAATTGACTTGCTACCCGGTACAGCTCCTGTGTCAATCGCTCCGTACAGAATGGCACCAAAGGAGTTGGTCGAGCTCAAGGCTCAAATCCAAGAGTTGCTTGATCGTGGGTTTATTCGACCCAGTGTGTCTCCATGGGGAGCACCGGTCTTGTTCGTGAAGAAGAAGGATGGAACTATGCGTATGTGCATAGATTATCATCAGTTGAATAAGCTGACTATCAAGAACAAGTACCCTTTGCCGAGGATTGACGACTTGTTCGATCAGCTTAAGGGGGCAGCGGTTTTCTCGAAGATAGATCTAAGGTCTGGATATAATCAACTTAAGGTGAAGGAAGTGGATATCCATAAGACAGCTTTCCGGACAAGATATGGGCATTTTGAGTTCGTGGTAATGCCGTTTGGTTTGACGAACGCCCCAGCTGGGTTCATGGATATGATGAATCGGGTTTTTCAACCATACTTGGATAGGTTCGTCGTTGTGTTCATCGACGACATCTAAGTGTACTCCAAGTCTGCAGAAGGAATAAGGGTGGATCCTAGAAAGATCGAGGCGGTGTTAGATTGGAAACCACCTATGTCGGTGGCTGAGGTTCGTAGTTTCTTGGGATTGGCAGGCTACTACAGAAGGTTCGTAGAAGGATTCTCATCAATAGCCGCACCTTTGACGAAGTTGTTGAGGAAGGAAGTACCTTTCGTATGGACGGATAAGCAATAGGAGAGCTTTGAGAAGCTTAAGAGGGTTTTGACTGAAGCTCCGGTTTTGATTCAGCCGAAGGCAGGGAAGGATTTTGTGGTGTATTGTGACGCTTCCCATACAGGATTGGGATGCTTACTGATGCAAGACGGGAAGGTAGTTGCTTACGCTTCTCGGCAATTAAGGCCACACGAGGTTAACTACCCGACACATGATTTGGAGCTAGCGGCAGTGGTCTTTGCTCTTAAGGTATGGAGGCATTATCTTTATGGAGAAAAGTCAGTGATCTATAAGGACCACAAGAGCCTTAAGTATCTGTTGACTCAGAAGGAGTTGAACCTAAGACAACGAAGATGGGTTGAATTACTGAAGGACTATGACTGTTCGATAGAGTATCATCCGGGCAAGGCGAATGTAATGGCGGATGCTCTAAGTTGAAAGGTAGTGTTGGATCTGAGGGCGATGTTTGCACATCTGAGCTTGTATGATGATGGAAGTCTGCTGGCAGAGCTGCAAGTTAAGCCGACATGGTTGAAGGAAGTGAAAGAGGAACAGTTGGCAGATGTTGATCTAAGTGCTAAGCTACGGCAAGTGCAGAGTGGAGAGTTGGAGGAGTATGGTATTAATGACGAGGGAGTATTGTGTTTCAAGGGTAAGGTTTGTATACCGAAGAACGAAGAACTTAGACGGAGGATTCTTCAGGAATCGCATAGTAGCCCTTACGCTATGCATCCTGGAGGTAGTAAGTTGTACAGAGATCTAAGGGAACAGTTTTGGTGGCCTGGTCTTAAGAGGGAAGTTACCGAATTTATAGGGAAGTGCTTAACGTGTCAGCAAGTTAAGGCTGAACACCAAGTTCCGTCAGGATTGCTTCAACCAATAAAGATTCTGTAGTGGAAGTGGGAGAGAATCACCATGGACTTCATTAGTGGGCTTCCCCTTACGCCTACTAAGAAGGACTCGGTATGGGTGATAGTGGATCGGTTGACAAAGTCCGCGCATTTCATTCCAGTGCGGGTTGATTATTCTTTGCAGAGGTTAGCAAAGTTGCATGTGGCAGAAATTGTAAGGTTGCATGGAGTGTCGGTGTCAATTATCTCAGATAGGGACCCAAGGTTTACGTCTCGATTCTGGAAAGCACTACATCAAGCTTTAGACACCAGATTGGATTTCACTACGGCTTTTCATCCACAATCGGACGGTCAGTCTGAACGAGTAATTCAAGTGTTGGAGGACATGTTGAGAGGCTGTGTGATAGACTTCAGAGGAAGTTGGGAAGAATATTTGCCTTTAGCGGAATTTGCATACAACAACAGCTATCAAGCTAGTATTCGGATGGCACCGTATGAAGAGTTGTATAAACGGAAGTGTCGCACTCCTACGTGTTGGACGGAGTTAGGGGAACGTCAAGTTTTGGGTCCAGAGTTAGTGGCGGAATCTGAAGAGAAGGTTAGTGTAATTCGGGCACGGTTAAAGGAAGCATCTGACAGATAGAAGTCGTACACAGATCTCAAACGGAAAGAAATAGAATTTGCTGCGGGAGATCAGGTGTTTCTTAAAGTGTCGCCTTGGAAGAAGGTAATAAGATTTGGTCGTAAAGGGAAGTTAAGTCCAAGGTTTATAGGACCTTATTGGGTATTGAAGCGAGTTGGACCAGTGGCATACCAATTAGAGTTGTCTCCGAAATTGAAGCAGATGCACGACGTATTCCATGTGTCGATGCTACGTCGTTATCGATCGGATCCATCTCATGTAGTTTCGGTTGAAGAGGTGGAGCTAAGGCTAGATTTGTTGTGCATGGTTTAAGATACAAATGGGCTTGTGGCCTAGTGGCAAAGTGGCGCCACTTAAAAGCAGGGAAGTGGCGTCAACTGAGGAGGCCCAAATTCAAGTTGCATGAAGCCCAACTATTTTAATTAAAATTGGCATTAGGGTTTTATTCTCCCATTCTCTTCTTTTCAGTATTTAAGGTTTTCATCTTCTCTCTTTTCCTCCTTTTCTGAATAAAAGCCAAAATCCCTAAGCCTATTCTCTCATCTTCACTTTTATGCAAAAGCCGAAACTCTTGATTTTAATTCTCTTCTCCATTCTTTTTCTATAAGCCAAATATTCATTGTTCTTTACTTTTTCTCTTTTGCTGATCTCTTCACTAAAAGCCGAATCTACATAGATTTCTTCCTATCATCTTCTCTTTTTGATCTTCTCAAAAGCCGAAACTTCAAAGATCTCTTGAGATCATCTTTTCTTTTTGACCTTCTCAAAAGCCGAAACTTTATAGATCTCTTGAGATTATCTTTTCTTTTTGATCTTCTCAAAAGCCGAAATCTTCTAGGAGTTGCCGAATTCTTTGTAAAGGTAGGTGCCGATTTCTTCTGATCTATTCTTTTTCTCTTTCGGTTTTTAGAAGACAAAGCCGAAAGGCTAATGGATTGTTGGTTTCTTGTGTTTACGTGTTGGGCGACATTCGGGAATTGAAGTAGATCGCTTAGATCTAAAAGCCAGAACCGTTAGTCTCTGAACCTCATATCTCTCTTTTTGGGATTTCAAGGTAAGGGGTTCTCTTTAGATTCTCTTTAGATTCGCTATCGTAATTGTGATCTTAACCATATATTATGATAAGGTCTTTTAATAGAATCAAATAATCAGGCGAAGGAGGGGATTGGATCTGTAAAACCAATCTCTAAGTTTAAGAAACGAGCGGTGTCAGCAGTACGGGATTGGCCACCGGGTTGTGGACCGGCGTCAGAACAAAATCTTAGACAGTTAGCAGTCGTATCGGCTTCTGATAGTGTCGACATAGAGGGTCTCGTCTTGACTGTAATCAGGTGTGTAGATCTCTAACACACTAGTTAACTGTAATAAATATATATGTTATGGGCTAAAAAGCCGGAAAGAGGCTGTGTAGACAGTCGAATAAAACCCTAAAAGGGTTAGGCAAAGGATGCCAGGTACGTAATCATAGAAATCTCTATGTGTATCGAAATATATGAAAGCCTATTTTCTTTAAGATGGTATGATGTTTTTCCTTTTTCATGTGTGTATGCATGGGGTGGGATTATGATAATGAAGGGGAAGTGCAGGATAGGTCACTTGGTGATCGGTGGTTAAACCACAAAATCTAATGTTAGGTCACATAGTGATCGGTGGCTATGCCATGTTTAATGATTCCTGATTAATAGGAATAGGCAGTACGGCTGTCGTTATGGTGTGTAGCGGATGGAGGGTTGATTGTAGAAATCCCCAGGGTGTGATGGTTGGTACGGGTTGGTGTGTAGAGGATGGAATTCTAGGATGGGTTGGGCTATTCATCATTCATTATTTTCATGTAATTATGATTGTCGCCTTTATGTTTGGGCCAGGGCTCATGATATGTTTGTGGGCCTAAGGTCAGTGTGTCCGGGATTTATACACTGAGTCTTGGTAACTCACCCTTTCATTTTCTCTACTCTTTCAGATGAGCAGTAGATCGTGGACATAGGAGCCGAGACGAACTCGAGGGTCCATCAAGTTTTTATCTTTATAGATTATTTTGGCTTCTCTTTAAGTTTTTAATTTTGAGAATATTTATGTAATAAGGCCCCATGGTTTATATTTCACTACATAGTTTTTAATATTTGCAACTTATGAAATTTTGTCAAAGGTTTAATTATTCAAAATAATAGCAATACAAGGTTTTATTTTCAAATGTCACCTATTAATTCAAATATTGTCTAATTAACTTACGATTTTCGAAACCAACAAAGCAAAAGTTTTCAACGTACAACCCGTAGCATACCAGATCTGGTCGAAACGTATGGGCCGAGTTTGGGGTGTTATATTTTGGTATCAGAGCCTAGGTTCAAAAACTCGGCTGTGAGTATGAGGTCCAAAAATATTTTCAAAAGTTGGTTTGGAAAATGGTTTAGAAAAATATATATCTATTTTCTGGAAGTATGGCACCCGAGTCTCCGGCACCAATTATAATATCCTGGATTATAGCTTATGCATTAATACTAAGTTATATGAAATAGCATGCTTATGTGTGTTGTGAATGTGCATTATGAATTTTGTGAACCCTAGTGTGTAGTCAAATGCTTTAGAAATTATTAGATTTTAAATCTAAAAGAGGAAGCTAAGCAATGTGGTCTTAAGAGAATTAATAGGGGAAATTAGACACAAAGATGGGCTTGTCTAAGTGGCTTGGAGGCGCCACTTAGGGCCTTAGTGTGTGACGCCACAAGCATGTGTACAAGGCCAAGGTTCGAGCAGCAAGGGGAGCACTCTTGAGAGTGTTTTTGCGTCAGACAGCAAGAAAATTGGGCTTGTAGTCCAAAATTTATTAATGCTAAGTTGGGCATAAGGGTGGCATCATTTAAGAGGATGAATTGGGCCTTGATTGGCCGCAAGGGGCCCAAGTTAAGGAGTTAAAATTCAGCACTCCTAGGGTAAAAGGGATGGACGGCAATTAGACTATAATTTAGGAGCTTAATTCTTTTATTTTTAGGTGATAAATAAGGATAATTAAGGGAGAAGGATAAAAGATATGAAGAAAAAGATGAGATAAAGTTATCAGAATAGGGAGTTGGCCAAAATCCCAACTCTGTGTAAGTAAGAGTAGGTAGCCGAAATTAGGAGGAGAGTATTCATCTTTTTTTTTTCCTTTGTTTTTATTTTTCTTTCTCACCTTTCTTCTCTAGCCGAATTCCCTTCCCAAAGATCACCATTGCCGAATTCTTTTAAGCAACTCTTCTCTTTTGTTTTATCAAAAACTGAATACACCAACAACCCCTAGCCGATTGTCCATTAAACCCCAAAAGCCGAAACCTTTTGATCACTATCTAGTCTTCATAGCCGAATCTTTTTGGGGCTTCAAGTAAGGGTGTTGTCGACTTCTGTATTAAGGGTAAGGATTCTACCATCATCGTTTTATTTCTTTTTCTTGTGGCCGAAATCAAAAGCACTAATCCCATTAGAACTCTTTGGCCGAAACTTTGAAGGGTCCTCCGGGATTTGGTAGTTGTCGACTACAAGGAGGAAGTCATTCGGGAAGTCAGATCTAAGGTAAGCAAATAAGATCTTAGGCCGAAGGCCATTTGTTTTGGTCCATTAAGTGTTACAATCGACATTAACAAAGGTTATGCAGCGATTTTGGCATCTCCATTGATCAAAAAGCGATTTCGGGATTTAGATAATCAAGGTAAGGGAGCCTTGATATTCGGCCAAGGGCCATTTATTATGATTTAATGTTAGAAATTGATCTAACATGTACCTATAGGTATTTCGACATCCTCATAAGCGAAGAGACTACTTTTCGGAATTTAAAATCGCAAGGTAAGTGTACATGTATATTCGGCCAAGGCATATTTGGTGACTTAGATTTATTTCTTAAATGTTCAAAAGCCGAAACTAACCAAGTCAAGTGATATGGTAGTTGGCCGATTGCAAGAGGGGACATCACAAGGTTTTGGGATTTGATTAGAAATCAAATCAGCAGCAAGGTAAGACTCTGGTTGCGATAAATCCTTCGGGATTTGATTATTTGGCCGAATGGCCTTTAGCTAAAGTATGTAGTGTTGGCCGAATGTAGGGACTAAGATCTAGAGGATTAGACCGGGATTCTTCGGGATTTTAGTGAACTCGCTAAGTGAATCAGGTGTGTACCCCACACTATGTCTTAATAGATTTTATGGTTATGTTTAATAAACGTGTTAATATGAAAGTGTAAGAATATGCTAAAGTACCATGCAGTGGTACAAAGTACTCAGGTACGTTTACCTACTCCTACTATGAGTATAATATGATCTGTTACGGCACCTATGTGAAACTATAAGAATGTGAATATAGAATAAGGCATGTTATTGCATGATTATATGACATGGGGCATATGGGTGATATGTTAAGGGGAAGTGATCTGGTGGTCTTTACCACGATATCTGAATGTGGTGACTTATGTCACAAGTAATCTGAATGTGGTGACTTATGTCACGAATAATTATCTGGTGGCTATGCCACGAATTTTATAAGGGCGATGAGCACGTCGACTACAGCGACTGCCTTCGATGATGTGTAGCGGATGAAGGGTTAACTTAGTAGTCCCCACGGTGTGCAGGATGGTACGGGTGATGTGTAGCGGATGGTATCTAGGTTTGGGTTCGGGTTTTGCATCATTATATTTAAATTATATGTATATGTATGATTTGTTATGCCATGAACTGTTGGGACTTAGTGTTGGCTGTTACATACTGAGTCTGTTTGAGTCACCCCGTTGTGGGATATTTTTCAGGTGACGCTCAGTAGATGGACTGGGTCGGCAGGAACTTAGTGGTGGCCATGCTTAGCTCAGAATTTATTTCGTTTTGGACTTTTTTTATATTTTAAGTACTTTTGAATTTATTCGGGATTTGTTTTGATGTAATAAGGCCAGTACGATTGAACTATTTTATGCATGCATGTTAGTTATTTCGGTATGACACAATTTCTATCAAATTAACGTTTAAGTAATATTTTCAAAAATAGATAAATTCTAAATGTTTTGATAACTTATCACAAATTCGGCAATACTTCTAATTTATGATTTTCAAGTACGAAATTAAAGTTTTAATAAAACTTAGACTTATTCGAACCCAACACAAAGTAAAATTTTATTCAAAAACATCCAAGTTTTCCAAAGTAACAAATAGTTTTTGAACCGTTTTACTCGAGGAACATACCAGATCTGGTCGAGGCTCGTGGGCCGGGTTTGGTGTGTTTCACCAATCCACACTGTAAGTTTCCTGATACTTTGCTTTGTTATATGTTGTATTTCTGGTATCTATTCTGTATGTTTGGTTTGGATGTGATGTTCAGATTTAGAGTTGGTTGCATATGAAATATTTGTCTGCTTCAATGGCTAGGTGTTTTTGAGTATGTGTAGGAGTTATAAATTCTAGTTAAAAGTATATAGTGTTATTAAGATCAGAGTGCGCAGCAAGTGCGTAGTGTGGTAGGTTAGGATGTGTGACTGTTAATTAGTTGGAAATTTCGAGGACGAAATTTCTTTAAGGAGGGTAGATTTGTAACATCCTGAATTTAGGCCTAGTAGGATTGAGCCCAATGGGCCTTGAGCGTCGTTACGTTTAAAATTTTTGGAGAACAAGAGATCGGCTTTAGTGCAAGTTGGACCTATTGGATAAGTGATTTTGGAATGTTAGAGGGCTTCTATGAAGTCCCGGGATCAAACTTTGGCTTTAAGGAAATTTTGGTTTTCTTTTTAAATGGACTTTAGATTTTGGATATAGATTTAAAATTTGTTGTGCATGGTTTAAGATACAAATGGGCTTGTGGTCCAGTGGCAAAGTGGCGCCACTTAAAAGAAGGGAAGTGGCTTCGACTGAGAAGGCTCAAATTCAAGTTGCATGAAGCCCAACTATTTTAATTAAAATTGGCATTAGGGTTTTATTCTCACTTTCTCTTCTTTTCGGCATTTAGGGTTTTCATCTTCTCTCTTTTCCTCCTTTTCTGAATAAAAGCCGAAATCCCTAAGCCTATTCTCTCATCTTCACTTTTATGCAAAAGCCAAAACTCTTGATTTTAATTCTCTTCTCCATTCTTTTTCTATAAGCCAAATATTCATTGTTCTTTGCTTTTTCTCTTTTGCCGATCTCTTCACTAAAAGCCGAATCTACATAGATTTCTTCCTATCATCTTCTCTTTTTGATCTTCTCAAAAGCCGAAACTTCATAGATCTCTTGAGATCATCTTTTCTTTTTGACCTTCTCAAAAGCTGAAACTTTATAGATCTCTTGAGATCATCTTTTCTTTTTGATCTTCTCAAAAGCCGAAATCTTCTAGGAATTGCCGAATTCTATGTAAAGGTAGGTGTCGATTTCTTCTGATCTATTCTTTTTCTCTTTCGGTTTTTAGAAGACAAAGCCGAAAGGCCAATGGATTGTTGGTTTCTTGTGTTTACGTGTTGGCGACATTTGGGAATTGAAGTAGTTCGTTTAGATCTAAAAGCCGGAACCGTTAGTCTCTGAACCTCATATCTCCCTTTTTAGGATTTCAAGGTAAGGGGTTCTCTTTAGATTCTCTTTAGATTCGCTATCGTAATTGTGATATTAACCATATGTTATGATAAGGTCTTTTAATGGAATCAAATAATCAGGCGAAGGAGGGGATTGGATCTGTAAAACCAATCCCTAAGTTTAAGGAACAAGCGGTGTCAGCAGTACGGGATTGGCCACCGGGTTGTGGACCGGCGTCAGAACAAAATCTTAGACAGTTAGCAGTCGTATCGGCTTCTGATAGTGTCGACATAGAGGGTCTCATCTTGACTGTAATCAGGTGTGTAGATCTCTAACACACTAGTTAACTGTAATAAATATATATGTCATGGGCTAAAAAGCCGGAAAGAGGCTGTGTAGACAGTCGAATAAAACCCTAAAAGGGTTAGGCAAAGAATGCCAGGTACGTAATCATAGAAATCTCTATGTGTATCGAAGTATATGAAAGCCTATTTGCTTTAAGATGGTATGATGTTTTTCCTTTTTCATGTGTGTATGCATGGGGTGGGATTATGATAATGAAGGGGAAGTGCATGATAGGTCACTTGGTGATCGGTGGTTAAACCACAAAATCTAATGTTAGGTCACATAGTGATCGGTGGCTATGCCATGTTTAATGATTCCTGATTAATAGGAATAGGCAGTACGGCTGTCGTTATGGTGTGTAGCGGATGGAGGGTTGATTGTAGTAATCCCCAAGGTGTGATGGTTGGTACGGGTTGGTGTGTAGAGGATGGAATTCTAGGATGGGTTGGGCTATTCATCATTCATTATTTTCATGTAATTATGATTGTTGCCTTTATGTATGGGCCAGGGCTCATGATGTGTTTGTGGGCCTAAGGTCAGTGTGTCCGAGATTTATTCACTAAGTCTTGGTGACTCACCCTTTCATTTTCTCTACTCTTTCAGATGAGCAGTAGATCGTGGACATGGGAGACGAGACGGACTCGAGGGGCCATCAAGTTTTTATCTTTATAGATTATTTCGGCTTTTCTTTAAGTTTTTAATTTTGGGATTATTTATGTAATAAGGCCCCATGGTTTATATTTCACTACATAGTTTTTAATATTTGCAACTTATGAAATTTTGTCAAAGGTTTAATTATTCAAAATAATAATAATAAAAGGTTTTATTTTCAATTGTCACCTATTAATTCAAATATTGTCTAATTAACTTACGATTTCCGAAACCAACAAAGCAAAAGTTTTCAACGTATAACCCGTAGCATACCAGATCTGGTCGAAACGTATGGGCCGGGTTTGGGGTGTTACATTAGGGCAATCTATCAATTCGGCCCATTAGGGGTATTTTCGTAATTCGGCCCATTAAGGGCATTTTCGTAATTTCAACAATCTTAGTGCCGATTTTGTTAAAACTTTCAAAATACTATACTTTAAACATATTCCTCATTTTATGCCAATTTTACGATTTTAGCTTCATAATGATAACCATCTACTATTCGACATGTTACCGAAACATAATTCTATGGATTTACGGTGTGAGATTACACACCTGATTACTGTAAGGATTAAACTGTCTTGATCGTCGGCACCTAAGACAACATAACACTCGATTAATCTAACGGACAAGATTTTTATTAATCCAAAACTACACCAAACGACCTTTAATACTTACTCTCGAAATCGTGAACAACCACGATTTGTCAATTCTCCCCGGATGATGGTCCACAACCCGGTGGAAAATCCTGAACCGCTAAAACCTCTCTATGATTAAACTTAGGAATAGGAATCACAAATCCGCTCCTTTTCCGATCTCTAATCGCTTTTCCTTTCGATTCGATACCACTGGCCTCCATCGGATAAAATCTAAGTTAGAATGATATTACGATATAAATATAGATTGTCTGATGACAAAGGGTTCGGCTTACCACTAAATAAGGAGAGAATATCGAATGATTTCATCCCTACCAACATAATCAATTAGCCAACCTTCGACCCGATTAACACAATAACCAAATAGAGATATCGAATGGACTATGAAAGAACTCCTTACCTTAATCGATGATAATCACGATTCACACGATTGTCTTATGACTAGAGGTGATTAGATGATGACGTGGTATTCGGCCTCCCTCTATATCACTACGAAAAAGATATTGATCACAACATGAGAGTGATGGGAAGAGAGATGTTTCTATAGAGAAATAAGGTAGAATAACCGAATAATGATGAACACATATATTCGGCTAGGAAGAAAAAGAAAATGAAAAAAATAAGAATGAAATGAAAAGAGGGATTTAAAGTCACTTACCAATTCGGTCAAGAATAGATTATCCAAGACAAAAAGAAAAGAAGAAGTGAAGAGATGGGAAGATAATAGATTCGGCTTTGGAGGAAAATCAAACAAGAAAATGTGATCTCAAAGTGATGTCGATTTTAGAGAAGAGGAAAGATTGATGGAATGGTCAAAAGAAAAGAATGGGTGGATGGATGAATGCTAGATTGTTCGGCTATCAAAGGGGAGATGAGCAAAAGATGAATGTTTTGACCAACAAAAGAAAAAGAATGCACAAATGTGCTAGGAGGTTTCGGCCAAAGCAAAGAAAAGAAAACTGTTCAATTTGGCTTTGGAGATTTCGGCAAAGAGGAAAGGAATTGGATAAATAAAAATCACTAGAAGGCTAAGAAGAAAAGTAACCTCTCAAGCACTAAAAATTCACAAAATGCCTAAGGGATTTTCGGCACTCCCCTTTACCCCTCAAAACCGTGTGCACCAAACCAAAAGGGTCAAAAATTGACCATAAAAGAGACTTTCCAAAACATCACCCTTGAAAAAGGCCAACATGTTCCCTTATCTTGCCTTTTTCTCTTGATTTCTTTCCTTACGCTCAACCTTGCCTTATTTCCTTATCCACCTTGCCAAAATTAAAAAGTCCACCTTGCCATATATACCATCTTGGCCGACACTTAGGGAAAGAACACAAAAAAATAATCAAAATTTTTCACCAATTGGGATTCGAACCTCTTCCCTTAAAGTCCTTCATGTGGCGCCATAACCTTTTTACCATATGTTCCTTTATGCTAGCAATTTACTCACTTATTTCCATAAGCATTGATGCCACTTACTATCCCTCCTTAAAGTGCTAAAACACAAAATTTTTACTAAGGCCCAATTAAGCCCCGAGCCTTCTTAGGACCCTAAAACTTACATAATTAATTAACTAGCCTCACGCAAGATGTAATGCAACATATAAAATTTTAAATTTAGGAAGATACACTTAAAGCCCAATGTTCCTCTCTTATTTGTTGCTTGGTTTTGTTGCACGAAGAAAAGATGGAAATGTTTTTGTTTTTGCCACCTATTCCCATTATTACTTATGTTCTATTTAATTAAATTCTCATATTATAATTTTATTACTAATGTTTTATAATATAGCATACATACTTACTTCAATAATCGGCCATATATATATTCTAGGTAGAATGACTATTTAACCCCTTTTAACTTAAGTTCTAATTTTAAATCCTTAAGTAAATTACAAGATGACGTAATGGGTTTACAGTAGTTCCATGATAAAAATAACAATATTTTATAACAAGATGATTCAATGGGTGAAACCGTTGTATCAATTTTTTTGTTAAAATTTCCTCCGCAACAATTTCATGATAAAAAGAATAATATTTTTATAATAAGATGACACAGTGGGTGTAACCATCGTATCAGGCAGTAGATTCTCATATTGAAAAAAAATTCAAAGCCGAATGTTACACCCTGAACAAGTTTTAACAATTACAAGAACAAAAAATTTTGGGGTGTTACACCCTAAAAGCCGAACGTTCGTCTCTTCTTTCTCCCTTTGTTCGGTTTGCACGAAAAAAAAAAGATGGAAATGTTTTTGTTTTTGCCATCTATTCCCATTATCACTTATGTTCTATTTAATTAAAATTTCATTTTATAATTTTAATTACTAACATTTTATAATATAACATACATACTTACTTTAATAACCCGCCATATATATATTCTAGGTATAATTACTATTTAGCCCCTTTTAATTAAATCTAATTATAAATCCTTAAGAAAATTACAAGACAGCATAATGGGTTTACAACAATTTCATGATAAAAATAATAATATTTTATAACAAGATGACACAATGGGTGAAACTATTGTATTAGTTCTTTTTTTGTTTTTGTTAAAATTACCTCTGAAATAATATCATGATAAAAATAATAATATTTTTATAATAAGATGACACAATAGGTGAAATTGTCGTATCAGGTGGTAGTTTCTCATATAAAAAAAATATTTTCAAAGTCAAACATTACACCCTTGACATGTTTTAACATTTCCAAAAACAAAAATTTTTGGGGCGTTACACCCTTAAAATCAAACGTCTCGCTTGGTTTGGTTTGCACGAAGAAAAGTTGGAAATGTTTTTGTTTTTGCCACGTATTCCCATTATTACTTATGTTCTATTTAATTAAATTTTCATTTTATAATTTTAATTAATAATGTTTTATAATATAACATACATACTTTCTTCAATAATCGGCTATGTATATTCTTGGTATAATTATTATTTAACCCCTTTTAATTAAGTTCTATATATAAATCCTTAAGCAAATCACAAGATGAGACAATGGGTTTACAGCAGTTTTATGATAATAATAATAATATTTTATAACAAGATAACACAATGGGTGAAACCGTCGTATCAGTTTTTTTTTGGTTAAAATTGCCTCCGCAGCAAGTTCATGATAATAATAATATTTTTATATTAAGACGACACAATGGGTGAAACCATCGAATCAAGCGGCAATTTCTCATATAGAAATATATTTTCAAAGCCAAATGTTACACCTTTGACATGTTTTAACATTTGCAAAAAAGAAAAGAAAAATTGTTGCCATTATACCCTTAAAGCCAAACGTTCCTCTCTTATTTCTCGCTTGGCTCGGTTTGCACGAAGAAAAGATGGAAATGTTTATGTTTTTTGCCTGCTATTCCCATTATCACTTATGTTCTATTTAATTAAATTTTCATTTTATAATTTTCATTACTAATGTTTTATAATATAACGTACATACTTCAATAACCGTCCATAAATATTATGGGTATAATTACTATTTAACCCCTTAAAATTAAGTTCTAATTATAAATTCTTAAGCAATTTGCAAGATGACACAATGGGTGTAATTGTCGCATCAGGTAGCAGATTCCCATATAAAAAAAATATTTTCAAAGTCGAATGTTACATTCTTGACATGTTTTAACAATTCCAAAAATAGAAATTTTTGCGGCGTTACACCCTTAAATCCCAACGTTCCTCTCTTCTTTCTCCCTTGGTTTTGATTGCACGAAGAAAAGATGGAAATGTTTTTTTGTTTTTGCCTGCTATTCCCATTATCACTTATGTTCTATTTAATTAAATTTTCATTTTATAATTTTAATTACTAATGCTTTATAATATAGCATACATACTTACTTCAATAACCAGTCGTATATATATTTTAGGTATAACTACTATTTAACCCTTTAAATTAAGTTTTATTTATAAATCCTTAGGCAAATACAATGGGTGAAACCGTCGTATCAGTTTTTTTTGTTAAAATTGCCTCCGCAACAATTTCATGATGAAAATAATAATATTTTTATAATAAGACAACACAATGGGTGAAACCGTGGCAGTTTCTCATATAAAAAAAATATTTTCAAAGCCGAACATTACACCTTTGACATGTTTTAACATTTCCAAAAACAAAAAATTTTCCGACGTTACACTTTTAAAGTCGAACGTTCCTCTCTTCTTTCCCCCTTGGTTCGGTTTGCAAGAAGAAAAGATGGAAATATTTTTTTTATTTTTGCCAGCTATTGTAACACCCCAAACCCGGTCAATACGCCACGACCGAATTTGGTATGTCACTAAGGAAAATATTTTTGAAGGAATCGAATTAACAATTAAATTTTTGTGAAAAACTCTTTGAAATTCTTTATTTGTAGAAAATAAGTTAAAACTGAAATTTAATTTGAAATTACATAAAACTTTAAAATAAGTAAATAATTCATAAGTTAGAAAAGATTTATATCATTTTAAGAAAACTAGAATTATTACTTTGAAACCATTTGCACTTGATTGTAGAAACTTAATTTTTTTTGAAAATCATTTAAATTATCGAAAACTCTTAAGTTGTTAAAATTATCAAATGATTTATGTTACCCGATGGTAACGTTTTAAAAACCATCGCGTTGTGTAGTTTAGAAAACTTTGTGCTCAATTTATTATAATAATCATGAAATTTATAAACCATATTTAAAACATGTTCAAAACATAAAGATAATCCAAAACATAATTAAACAGGCCTTATTACAAATCCATAAAATATGAAAACCAAATTAAAATAAAATACCCAAATGGAAGTTCATATAAAACCAACTTTTATTGCATGGCCTCCTCGAGTTCATCCGGCTCCTTATCCGCAATCTCACGAATCACCTGAAAAGATAAGGGAGAAGGTGAGTCACCAAGACTCAGTGCATATTCCCTCTCCCGGGTAAATACCACATACTTACACAAATTATAACAAAGTAACATATATGTATAATGCACCCAACCTAGCCATCCATAACTCCTTTTCTACCCCGTGTGGTACCAAACCACTGGTGGTGCCAAACCACTGGTGTCCAAAGACACAATTGTGATACCAAATCACTGGTGACCGTAGTCACGAATAATCCATCTGTGGGGCCAACCCACGTGTGATACCAAATCACTGGCGACGATCCCATATCTCAAAAGTGGGGCCAACCCACGGTGATGCTAGATCACAGGGACGAGTCGCTATGAGGTGCCAAACCTCTGGTGTCCGAAGACACGAATGTGATACCAAATCACTGGTGGTGCCAAACCACTGGTGGTGCCAAACCACTGGTGGCCGAAGTCACAAATCATCAAGTTGTGGGGCCAACCCACGTGTGATACCAAATCACTGGCGTCGATCCCATATCTCAAAAGTGGGGCCAACCCACGGTGGTGTAAAACCACAAGGACAAGATGCTATGAGGTGCCAAACCTCTGGTGTCCGAAGACACAAATGTGATACCAAATCACTGGTGACCGAAGTCACAATCTTCCCCCTCCTCTCATGTTGCCCATACCAATGCAATATATAAACAAATCATGTCAATATACTTTGATATGAATCATATAACAAAATCTCATAAATCGTAGATCATGATTTCAATCCTCATGTATTAACAACATATCGAAACGGACTTACCCGAATCCTCATTCATACCATCATGGTATCATAACAAAATCTCATCATTTCGGCTTTAACAACATGAAAAGTTATTTAACACACATATATACAAATATGAACTAAGTTATAAAGTGTGTAAGATACACACACCTTTCACCAACGCAAGAACTATCTTCCAAAGATCCGATCTATCGCACTAGATCACCTTGTCCTACAATCGGTCAATACTAAAATTATAAACAAAGGCCATTCGGCCAAACCACAACACTTTAATCCCAAAAACTTTAGTCTTTTCAAAAGAATGATGAATCGACAAGAATTCTTACTCCTTGACTTACCAACCCTTGATTGCTAGAGATAGTGCTTAAATCGATTGCTTCCGAAATCCCAATGAGCCTAATTGAATAATCGAATCCTAAAAATGGTTAGAACCTTGCAACAAATGCCCATAGGTTCGGCCTTTATCCACAAGAAAATAACATAAAGAGGAGAAAAGAATAGAAAGGAAAAACAGCCAAGAATACTTACTTAATAACCAAAACCGATCGAAGAAATCAAATGAAGTCCTACCCTTGAATATTCGGCCAAAAATAAATCAAAAGAATATGAGAGTTTCGGCTATATGGTTATGGAAGATGAAAAATATGTGAGTAGAAAAGAGAATTGAAATGAGAGAGAATTCGGTTTAATCAACAAAAGAAAAGAGAGAGTTTGAAGAAGAGAATGGTTTGGCCAAAAAGGAAGAGAAAGAAAAATGGTGAAAAGTATAGGATAGTTTCGGCTATGAGAAAGAAAGAGAAGAGAAAAAGAGAATGTAAAAGAAAAAGAAAATATGAGAAATGCTTTTGGTGATAGGATGAATTCGGCACTAGAGAGGAAGAAAAGAAATGGTAAATGTCTTCAAAAGTACCAATTTGGTCAAAAATGTAATGGCCAAAACAAAGCAAAGTTTTTACCAAATGCCAATTGACAATTTCGGCTAAGAGAAAATATTTGGACAAAGGAAAAAGTGCACAATTTGACAACTTTTGGTCAACTAAAACCTCCCTAATCCCATACCACATTCGGCCAACACATTAGCCAACACAATCCCCCTTTTTCCTCCTCAATTCTTCCCTATCAACCCCTTAATCTCCATCACAATTAAACCAACCCCCCTTAGCCCCTAATGCCGTCTAGATTCATGGTCAAATGACCATGGAAAAGCTTCCAAAACATCTCCCACTCTTCATGCCTTTTGTCCCCCAAACCTTCCATAATAACTTGATTCCTTACCATAACTACTAACTTGCCTTTTTCCTTTGGTCTACTATCCAAAAATAAAAGAAGAGTCCATCCAGTCAAGATAAGATTTGACTGACACTATAGGAAAAAGAACAAAATTAAAACTCCTTCCAATTGCTAGCTAAGGGATTCGAACCTCTCACCTCATGCATTCACCCATGCACCTTCACCACTTTACCAATAGCTCAACTTATGATCAAAACCTCAAATTAATTCTCTTAAGGCCAAACTTGCTTAGCTCCTCTTCTAAGATTAAAATCTAATATTTTCTAAGGCAATCCCTTACATTCTTAAATTCTCAAAGTCCCTAAAACTCATACAAAGGGCACACAACAAAACAATGCACACACATTCAAGCGAAAATTTCATAACCCCTAAATCCTGGATATTACAGTTCTACCCTCCTAAAAAAAATTTCGACCTCGAAATTACCTGACAGCAATACCCTCACTTATTCTTGTCAGGTAATTTCGAGGTCGAAATTTTTTTTTTAGGAGGGTAGAACTGTAATATCCAGGATTTAGGGGTTATGAAATTTTCGCTTGAATGTGTGTGCATTGTTTTGTTGTGTGCCCTTTGTATGAGTTTTAGGGACTTTGAGAATTTAAGAATGTAAGGGATTGCCTTAGAAAATATTAGATTTTAATCTTAGAAGGGGAGCTAAGCAAGTTTGGCCTTAAGAGAATTAATTTGAGGTTTTGATCATAAGTTGAGCTATTAGTAAAGTGGTGAAGGCGCATGGGTGAATGCATGAGGTGAGAGGTTTGAATCCCTTAGCTAGCAATTGGAAGGAGTTTTAATTTTGTTCTTTTTCCTATAGTGTCAGTCAAATCTTATCTTGATTGGATGGACTCTTCTTTTATTTTTGGATAGTAGACCAAAGGAAAAAGGCAAGTTAGTAGTTATGGTAAGGAATCAAGTTATTATGGAAGGTTTGGGGGACAAAAGGCATGAAGAGTGGGAGATGTTTTGGAAGCTTTTCCATGGTCATTTGACCATGAATCTAGACAGCATTAGGGGCTAAGGGGGTTGGTTTAATTGTGATGGAGATTAAGGGGTTGATAGGGAAGAATTGAGGAGGAAAAAGGGGGATTGTGTTGGCTAATGTGTTGGCCGAATGTGGTATGGGATTAGGGAGGTTTTAGTTGACCAAAAGTTGTCAAATTGTGCATCTTTTTCTTTTGTCCAAATATTTTCTCTTAGCCGAAATTGTCAATTGGCATTTGGTAAAAACTTTGCTTTGTTTTGGCCATTACACTTTTGACCAAATTAGTACTTTTGAAGACATTTACCATTTCTTTTCTTCCTCTCTAGTGCCGAATTCATCCTATCACCAAAAGCATTTCTCATATTTTCTTTTTCTTTTACATTCTCTTTTTCTCTTCTCTTTCTTTCTCATAGCCGAAACTATCCTATACTTTTCACCATTTTTCTTTCTTTTCTTTTTGTTAAAAACCGAAACCATTATATTTGAAACTACCATCTTTTCTCTTCTTTTGTTAAAGCCGAAATCACCATTCCTTTTCTTTTAATTTGTTAAGGCCGAATTCCTTTATAGTTCAAGTAGGGGTTAATCAATCTTCGTGTTTCGGGTAAGGATTATCTATCAATCATTTTTCTTTATTTTCCTTTGGATTAACCGATTTTAGGAATCTAATTCTCTTACTTTTCCATGGCCAAATCTTTGAAGGAGGATTTCGAGGTTTCTTGTAGTCGACGTTTAGGGAGAGATCGTTCGGGTTTTGATTAATCCAAGGTAAGAAGATGTTGATATTCGGCCAAAGGCCATATCTTTTAGTGATAACCGATTTCTCACATAGTGATATATAGGTTCTGTCGACGTTGTAGGCAAGAGTCGGAAATCCTAAATATTCTATCGCTCTTTGTGTTTACAAGGTATATAACTTATACTAAACTTCTAATAGATTAATAGCTTTATTGATAAAAATGTGTTTATAAAGAAATATAAATGATTATGGCTTCGGGTACCATTCAATGGTACGGTGAATTGACGTACGTTATTCCTTCGTACTATGTATGATTTTAATATGAAACATATTCGATATTTGATTATGATTTTTGGGATAATGTACAAGGCATGATATTTGCATCGATAATAATGCTATATGCATAATATGAAATGTGTCCGATTCCGATATGATTATGGGGTATATGGCATGATAATGAAATAATATGTTATTGCATGGGCATATGGGTAATATTGAAATGGGAAGTGTTCCGGTGGTTTTACCACATTATCCGGTGACTTCGGTCACGATATTATGAATCCGGTGACTTCGGTCACATATTATGAATCCTGTGACTCTGTCACAATTATCTGGTGGCTATGCCACGATTATAAGGGCGATGTGCATGTCGACTGCAGCAACTGGCTTCGATGGTGTGTAGCGGATGGAGGGTCGATTTAGTAATCCCCACGGTGTGATTGGTAGGTACAGGTGGTGTGTAGCGGATGGATATCTAAGTTGGGTTCGGGATTGCATTTCATTTTATATGTACTTGTGATTTAATCAATTTATTATTTGCTATGATCGATTGGACTTTTTAGTGTATTGTTACACATTGAGTCTATGGACTCACCCTTTTATGGGATATCATTTCAGGTGATACACAATGATTTGGACCGGGTCAGCGTGGACTACGTGGTGGCCATTGCTCAATTCAGTAAATGGGTTTTTTTCCTTATTATTAAATTTATTACGTTACTTATATAATTTTGAGATTTAAATTTGGGATATGTTTTTGTAATAAGGCCGCCATTAGCTATGTTTCTTTTACATTGTTAATTTATATTCTGCTACGATCATCTTCAATTAATTAGTTAAATATTTTCGATAATTGTATTTTAAAATAAAAATTGTTTTGACACCTAAATACTTATGGATTTAAATAGTAATAATAAGACCTAAATTTTAAATTTTCTTTTGATAAATGATTTTTCTAAAAACATAGAGTTTAATGATTTTTAACAAGTTCATATTTCAAATTTATTCTCTTACTCCAAAATTACATGTTTTTGCAAAATGACAAAACGAGTTTTTATCGAGGAGCATACCAGATCCGGTCGGGGCTTGTGGGCCGGGTTTGGGGTGTTTCAGCTATTCCCATTGTAACGCCCCAGTTTTTCTTTAATTTCGGATTTTGTAAATTATGACACAATGTCTGTCTGCTTCTGTGGTTAAGTGCTCTAGGAAGTGTTTTAGAGGTCCTAAGTTCAAGTCTCAACTTGGGTAAATTTTGGTATTTTTATGAAGAAAGCCCAAACTCTGCTTAGTAGGGTTATAAGTTAAAGTGTGTAAGTAATTAATAGAATGAGCCTGCTGGTCTAGTGGTTAAGTGGTGTGTTATTATGGTGGAGGTCTTGTGTTCGAATCCCTACACGAGCAAGGGAATTATTTTGCTGCTAATGTAGTGTAAGAGTTTGAGTTTTAGTTAACCACTAATGGTGGAGTGTTGGAAGGAGAGAATTAAGGAGTTGAGAGGAGCGAGTTATCAGAATCTGATCAGTTAGTGCATTTGGAAAAATTCAGTTTCCTCTCCTCTTCAGCATTCTGACGTTTTTCCCCTTTCCTCTATTTCTCTTTTTTTTTTCATTTTCAATTATTGTTCTTCTTACTCCGCTCATCCAATTGAGGCCTTCCGAAATTCATTGCGTCATCTCATCGTTAGTTGGTGAGTAGTTTAAGTGCGTTGTAGTTTGATTTTTAAGTTATTGATTGGGGGTTATATCTTTTGTTTGACAGCAAGGAATCGTTTGGAACTGTATTCCTCTTCTGCAAAATTTTAGTCTTGTTCGTTTGGGGCTTCGAGGTAGGTGTTGTTCTAATGAATTGGAAGCATTGTCGGCTTTGTGGTTTCGTGCAAATCGTGAATTAAGACTAATGTAGCGTTTAACTGATCAATTATAGGTGCTGGTGATCTTGGGATTGCGTTAAAAGTGAAAAAGTACTAGGTCTGTACCCGAAAATGCAAAAAATGAGGTTTCGGCGAAAGTCGAAAACCTTCCTGTCGATGCCACACAGGTGTGCGGTCACCCGTGTGGTAGGCAGTGTGCAAGACTGTAAGTCACCACACAGCCGTGTGATCGACGAGCCCGACCATGCACTTGTGAGGGTCGAGCGAGGCCGTGTGTGACACACGGGCTCGACCAATTGGGTCGTATGGGCCACACGGTCGTGTGGGCCCACACGGGTGAACCGCACGGGCTTGTGGGATTATGGGCCAGGCCATGTGATCCACACGGCCAAGGCCAATTTGGGCCGTGTAGGCCACATGGGCATGCGGGCCTACACGGGCAGGCCACATTGGCGTGTAAGCCCATATTTTTGAAATGTTCTTTAAGGTTACACGAGTCGCTCCAGTCGACTGTGGACAACCGTAGGGTCGGTAAGCAATACTTATACCCCTAACTGAATGATCTATCTGTCTGACTTCTGTATTAAGCATGTATACTGAACTGAATATATATGAGTTTAATTGCATAATAGCATGTCATACTTGTATGTTGCATTGCATCGGGGTGGGTTGATTATGATTGGAGGAAGTATCTGAAAGGCTCTTAAGCCTGTTATCTGGCACCTCAGTTGCAAATTTCTGATTATGTGTCGCATTCGGTACAACCTGGTGTGTTGGGCTGGGTGGGTTGATTTTATCCCCATATGGTGTGTAGGGTTGGACGGAGTTAGTGTGTAGAGGCTGGTGGGTAGGACTCTGTTTTCTACATATTCTGTCTGAAATGGGCTAAGGCCCTGAAATATGTCTGATTCTGTATCTGAGTGGGCTAGGGTCCACACCGCTTCTGTAATGGGCTCAGACCCGAAATGTGAAAATCATGTGTGCTATCTGATATTTCCGTGTGTATGTTTTCTGTGGGGATTAGACACTGAGTTTGCGAAAACTCACCCTTTTCTGTTTAATCTGTTCAGGTAATCCTCAGTAGTAGACGGATTGGTGTGGCAGAGGACTCGACGGTGACCACGGTTCTGGATTTCTATTTTACGGTTTTATTTTTTTTAATTATGATTTGGTTATAAACTGCTAGCAGTAGGACAAACGTAAGATTTCAAAGTAAACAAAGATTTTATCAAAATACGTACGACCTTGCAAATCGTTTTAAAAGCTTCCGCAACGTATAAAGTTTTGAAATTGGATAACAAACAAATACACGACACGTTTTGACGATAACCGAAGATACCTAAAAATGGTTTTAACGCAGTTACAATTTCTAAAAGCACTATCATATGACATCGCCAGATTCGGCCATAACGTTCAGGCCGGGTTTAGGGTGTTACACCCATTATCACTTGTGTTCTATTTAAATAAATTTTCATTTTATAATTTTAATTACTAATGTTTTATAATATAACATACTTATTTACTTCAATAACCCACCATATATATATTCTAGGTATAATTACTATTTAACCCCTCTAAATTAAGTTCTAATTATAAATCCTTAAGCAAATTACAAGATGGCACAATGGGTTTATGTAACGCCCCAAAAAATTTAAGTCTTTAATTTTTGCATGATATGACACAAATTGCTTGTTAGCTTTAATGGCTAAGTGATTTGGGTGTGTATGAGAGTGTTTGAGAAGCTTGGGTTCAAGTATTGGCTTTTGCAGAATTCTTAGTTTTGCTCTTAAATGAATCTGGACACTGGCATATAGGCCTTATAAATAGTAGTGCTTGTTTTATGACACAAAAAGAGCTTGTGGTCTAGTGGCAAGGTGGCATGTTGTGTAACTGTAAGGTCTGAGGTTCAAGTCCTGGGTTGCACAATGGAGTATTTATTTTGCTACTTGAGCTGTGTAGGTAGTGGAGTTGGACTGAAACACAGCTAAGGGGAGTTTGAATAGAAGTTGAATGGAGTTGTTAGGGGAGTTGAGGAGAAATCAGTGGAGTAATTCAATGAGGGATAAGGGGAGAGATACTAGGAGAAAATCAAGGAGTTTGATTGAGAGGAAAGCTTTGAGAATTCGGCTGGGGGAAAATGTTTGTTATTTTCGGCATTGGAGGAACATTTCTCTGTTAGCATCTGCCGAATTTTCCTTTCTTCTCTTCCTCAATCTATGCTCTCTTTTGGCCGAATATTCTTTTTGCCTTTCAATAGGTTTACCTTTGTCAGGCTATTTCTCCTTTTTACCTTCTAGGTTCTGCTCTTAATCGATTTTACTTGGTCCGATCCTTCTCTTTTTGTTTTCTCCCTCCCAATAGTTTTCTTATTTTGACCGAGAGCTATCTCTCCTTATCGATTGTGGTTTAGCCGAATATCACCCTTTTGTTTTATCACTCTCTGCACCGATCTTCTCTTCGCTACTTCTTACTGTTCCAGTGCTGCAAGTGTTTCTGATTATCGGTAAAGTGTTTATACTCCTCATTTTTATTAAACCTGTTCTCTTCTATTCTTTTTCTTAAAATCGAAGACCCTCCTTTTTATCCTTTGATTACTGACTGTTGATTCTTTCCTCACGATGTGTTACTCGTTGCGGTTCTAGGGTTTTCCTCGAGGAATGGTGGAGTGTAAGTGGTTCTGAATGAAACACCCCACACCCGGACCACGAGCCCGGACCGGATCTGGTATATTCCTTAAGTAAACCGGTTTTCAAATTCTTTGTTACTTAGAGAAAATTTGTACAATTTTAGGAAATATTGTTTTGGATTGAGCTTAGGTTGGGAAACCCATTTAATTAATTTAAATATCCAATTTTATTAAGGTGACGAAATAATTTTCTTTAGGTTTATAAAAATATATTTAGCTTAAAATTTAATCCAACAATCGTTTGTAACAAAATAATTAAAAATAAAGCAGAAATAAAGTAAATCCACTGGGCCTTATGGCCTTATTACATCAAGTAAAACCCAATAATAAAATTAAATGTACTAAAAAGAAATAAAGTCCCAAAATAAATAAAATCTTCCAATTGAGCATGGCCACCTCAAGGTCTACCGTCCCGGTCCGTCACTGTTCATCACCTGAAAATAGTTCCCACAACGGGGTGAGTCAACAGACTCAATGTGTACACAACATTAACATTCAACAAATCAAGCATACAAGTTCATATCAAATTCATGTTCATATAAAATAAATGATGCAACCCAAACCCAAGCCTAATGGTCCATCCGCTACACACCACCCGTACCTGCCAGTCACACCGTGGGGACTACTAAGTCAACCCTCCATCCGCTACACACCATCGAAGGCAGTCGCTGCAGTCGACGTGCTCATCGCCCATATAATTTGTGTCATTAGACACCATATTCAAATAATGTAACCGAAGTTACCAAATTCAGATAATGTAACCGAAGTTACCATATTCAAATTTTGTGACCGTAGTCACCATATTCCGTTGGTGAGACCGAAGTCAACACCTTCTTCCCCTTTCACATATATCCCGAATGCCCCATATATCATGCATAACATACTTAATTTCTCACATGTTAACAATATAACATATTCGTAATCTTATTGAAAGTAGGAAACGTACCTGGGTACTCTTACCACATTTGTGGTACTTAGCCACATTCACATTCTTATGCATATTCATATATTAAAAATACTTGCCATATGATATATCGAAAATTAATGTGAGTACACACCTGATTGGCTTAATAGATTCCTTGAAATCCCGAAGAACGATCTACCGATCTAGATCTTTATCTCCTAAATTCGGCCAATTATTAAAACATATTAACAAACCTATTTGGCTTAAAAATCAAATCCTAGTAGGATTTGTATTACTTACCTTGTTGCCGAATTGGATGATTGTAAATCAAATCCCAAAATTGCTAGTATCCTTTTCCTTGAAATCGGCTAACACTAATTCATGTAACCATGTGAGTTTTTGGCTTTTGAAATAATGAAAAATAATTCCAAATACCAAAATTAAGCCTTGGCCGAATATCACTTACCATACAAATTCCAAATCTGAAGAGGATTCCTTGCCCTATATGTCTGTCAAAATCTTCATGTTAGATCTAATCTAACATATACATCATAACCTTTAATCAAATAAATTTATCTTACCTTAGATCCTTGATCCTTGTATTCGACAGTTGTAGAAACCCTTTTTGATGTTGTAGTTGATTGCTCCTTTACTTAGAATCAACAAAGATTCGGCTTTGACAGTAGAAACAGAGAAGAAAATAGAAGAAGAAAAGATGGATTTTGCTTGAAGAAAAATTCGGCAGAGAGGGGGAGAGAGCTAGGAAAATTTCGGCAAAGAGGAAGCAAAAGTGAATGAGTAGCCCTCCTGCCCTCCTTTTATAGCCAAAGTTATCAGCCTAGGAGTCCCTTACTTGGCCACCACTCCTCTTTTTGATAATATTATTTCTTTTATTTAAAAGATAAAAGCCTTTAATCCATCAATTATCTCCTCAATTATCTTAAAAGAAAAATCCTTTATTTATCACTTATTATTCACATATTTATGCAAATAAAACTCTTCCTTTTCTAGAAACCCATGCCGTTCACCTCAGCCTTCTGGAAGCAAAAATAAAACTTATTTATTTGCTTCTCAAGTGACTCGAACTCAGGCCTATTTCCCTGCATGTGACGCCATCTCCTTAGGCCCTAAGTGGCATCTTCAGGCCACTTTTCCAAGCCTGTTTGTGTGTCAAACTTCTCCAACTTTTTCTTTTAAGGCCCTCTAGCCCTTATTTCCTATTTTGAACTTTAAAATTTGACATTTCGGCATCATTTCTAAGTTTCCTAAAAATTTTCGATCGGCTCTGTAACTTGCCATTTTTCTTACATTTCCAAGCTTCCAGAAATGTTTACTTTCCATTTTTTGAATCATTTCCAAAATGTTCAAGTTTCCAAAATGTTCAAGTTTCCAAAAATGTTCATTTTCATTTCCATTTCCATTTCCATTTCCATTTCCATTTCCATTTCTAGGTTTCCAAAAATATCAAAAATTTATTCTTAGTACTTGAGACTTGACATTTCGTACAATTAAACTGAAAATGCATAGGCCCTTTTCAGGATGTTACACTGAAGTAGTCGCAACCCTTGTTCTCAACGTTCAATCAAGGTAATACGTTACCTCACTCTTGGAGTTTAGGCCGTATATTGATTATGTTCTTATAGGATATCAATTGTGGATTGAGGCCACTTATATGGCCTACCTTGGTTAATGAGATCGGTGTTTGTGGTACAGATAATCGATAAAAGTGTGTGATCACTTTTGGTTAGCAGTCTTGGAGGACTAAGTCGCCTCATTCAAGCAAGGTAAGGATGGTGTTTTGGTTTAAGTGTCAATAAGAGGGTGTTTTACCCTAACGATTAAAGGACTGACATTGGATTATGTTTGAATCTAGGTTGGGTGCTTGAGAAACTTGGAGCGGTTGCGTAAACAGGTGTGTAATCACACCATCTTAACTGCAAATCGGCAAAAGCCGAAAAACATGGCGTTTGAGGCCACATAGGCGTGCGATCGCTCGTGTGGTAATCTGAGCCCACGAAACATGGTGTTTGACTGTAGATGCCACCATGAGCGATCTCATGGGCTTAGGCCGTCATGGGCCATGTTGGGCCGAAATAGGCCGTGTGGGCCCCACATGGATGAATTCCACGATTTATGGCAAATACTAGAATGGGTTATGTAGGTCTCGTAGCCGTGACAAAATCTGGGCTGAACGGGCCGCACGAGCGTGTGGGCCTACTTGGACCGAGTAATGGGCCTTGGGCCCATTTACACTATTATGACCATTTAGGTTATTGAAGTCGCTCGAGGCGACTGCGAACCTTCTGAAAGGCCGATATCTGCATCGAGACCCCAAAGTAGGTAAAATGACCAAAATACCCCTAAAGGGTGAAATGACTATTTTACCCGTAATAGATGGAAATGACCATTATACCCTTAATGGTACGTTGACTGATGTGTTCATGATTTGTAGATGACTGTTACTGAGTATGACATTCTGCATATACGTATGATTTATGGACATGACATACTGCATGGGGTTGGGATACTAATATGGAGGAAGTATACTGTGGCTTTGCCACATATACTGTTACTAGCAGCTTTGCTGCAATACTGTTACTGGCAGTTTTGCTGTGATACTGTTACTGGCAGATTTGTTGCGATATTGGTGTGTTGGCTGGGTGGGTCGATTTTATCCCTACATGGTGTGTTGGTGGTACGGAGTGGCGTGTTGGTTGGATTGGGATGGGTTGCATTATTGCACTGTACTAATATGGTATTGGGCTAAGATCCACACTGTAATATTACTGAATAGGGTTCAGGCCCAGACTGTTACTGCATGTTATATATTGACTGACTGATAGGGGATTACACACTGAGTTTTCATAAACTCACCCTTTCCTTTTAACTGTACAGGTAATCCCCAGCCATAGGCGTTTGGTGCTGTGAGGGACTCGGAGGTAGCCACACAACTGCAGCTGTTTAACACTTGCTTTTATTTAAATTTAAAGTTTGTGTTGGGTTTTGTTTATGTAATAAGGCCATTTATGTTTGTTTAAATTTTTAATTGGGGCTTTTGTTTACTTATTTTAAACTGCTAGTTTAGGAGAAGACGAATTTTCAAAATAATTACCGTTTTCAAAGATACGAAATTTAAACATTAGGTTTCTCAAAAGCTTCCGCGATTTTAAATCAACCTGCTATAACAAGAGCAGATAATCAGGCAAACATTTTCACTAGATGATTGGTTAATTAATTATAAAGGGGTTTTTTAACTTAGAAACGAATTTTTACCAACAAGTCAAATTTTCGAAAGACACTTCAATGTGACACGCCAAATTTGACCATAACGTCTAGGTCGGGTTTGGGGTGTTACAGTCTACAACAGTTTCATGATAAAAATAATAATATTTTATAACAATATGATACAATGGGTGAAACTGTCGTTCTAATTTTTTTTTTGTTAAAATTGCCTCAACAAGAATTTCATGATAAAATGAATAATATTTTTATAATAAGATGACACAATGGGGTGAAATCGTCGTATCAGATGGCAATTTCTCATATAAAAAAAAATATTCAAAGCCGAATGTTACACCCTTGACATGTTTTAACAATTTCAAAAATAAAAATTTTAGGGGCGTTACACCCTAAAAGTCTAACGTTTCTCTCTTCTTTCTCCCTTGGTTCGGTTTGCACGAAGAAAAGATGGAAATATTTTTGTTTTTACCACCTATTCCAATTATCGCTTATGTTCTATTTAATTAAATTTTCATTTTATAATTTTAATTACTAATGTTTTATAATATAACATACATACTGACTTCATTAGCCGACCAAATATATATTCTAGGTATAATTTCTATTTAACCCCTTTAAATAAAGTTCTAATTATACATTCTTAAGCAAATTACAAGATAACACAATGAGATGACAAGAGTTCCATGATAAAAATAATAATATTTTATAACAAGATGACACAATGGGTGAAACCGTCCTATCAATTTTTTTTGTTAAAATTGCCTCTTCAATAATTTCATGATAATAATAATAATAATAATAATAATAATAATAATAATAATAATAATAATAATAATAATAATGGGTAAAACAGGCAAATCATTATTGTTATTATTATTATTATTATTATTATTATTATTATTATTATTATTATTATTATTATAAAATGACACAATGGGCAAAACAGGCAAATCAGGCGGCAGTTTCTAACATAAAAAAAAAATATTTTCAAAACCGAACGTTACACCCTTGACATGTTTTAATAATTCCAAGAACAAAATTTTTTTGGGCGTTACACCTTTAAAGCCGAACGTCCATTTCTTCTTTCTCCCTTTGTTCGGTTTGCACGAAAAAAAGATGGAAATATTTTTGTTTTTGCCAGCTATTCCCATTATCACTTATGTTCTATTTAATTAAAATTTCCTTTTATAACTTTAATTACTAACGTTTTATAATATAACATACATACTTACTTCAATAACCGGCCATATATATATTCTAGGTATAATTACTATTTAGTCCCTTTCAATTAAAATTTAATTATAAATCCTTAAGCAAAATACAAGATGGCACAATGGGTTTACAACAGTTTCATGATAAAAATAATAATATTTTAGATGACACGATGGGTGAAACCATTGTATTGGGTTTTTTTTTTTTTGTTAAAATTGCCTCTAAAATAATATCATGACAAAAATAATAATATTTTTATAATAAGACGACACAATGGATGAAACCGTCGAATCAGGCAGCAATTTCTCCTATAAAAAAATATTTATGAAGTCAAACGTTACACCATTGCATGTTTTAACATTTGCAAAAACAAAAATTATTGGGGCGTTACACCCTTAAAGTCGAACATTTATCTCTTCTTTCTCCCTTGGTTCAGTTTGCACGAAGAAAAGAGGGAAATGTTTTTGTTTTTGCCAGTTATTCCCATTATCACTTATGTTCTATTTAATTAAATTTTCATTTTTGAATTTTCATTACTAATGTTTTATAACATACATTTTCATTTTTGAATTTTCATTACTAATGTTTTATAACATACATACTTCAATAACCGGCCATATATATATTCTAGGTATAATTACTATTTAACCCTTTAAAATTAAGTTCTAATTATAAATCCTTAAGCAAATTACAAGATGACGCAATGGGTTTATAGCAAGCTCGTGATAATAATAATAATAATAATAATAATAATAATAATATTATTATTATTAAGTAGTTTAAATGCATCTTGAATTGGTCTGAAGTGTTGAGTTGAATCCAATATATTGCAGGGGTTTTTAGTGAACTTTTAACTGATATTTACAAAAATTTACCAAATCAATACCTAGGCTTTAAAAGTTAAAATTTCCAAAACAGAATGTGATTTTGGTATCGTTTTTAACATCAGTATCGATATTGAAGGCTAGGTATAGATACCTAGGCCTAAGGTATCGATACCTTCATCAAACTTTGAATTTCCGGAGTTCCAGAATGCTATTTTGGTATTGATTTTGCGAAGTGGTATAGATACTTTTTTAAAAGGTATCGATACTTTTTGTTTAGGTATCGATACTTTTCTCATGTTTTGAGTAAAAACAATGTTAAAATCATTTCCAAACATAATCTAACATCCAATAATGACCCCACACATTTATATTAATAATTTTTGGGTTAAATAAGTTAATATATGATGGGTAAATGTTTAAATTATATAGTGTATAAACCAAAACTACTTTGGCACGAAATGTAATAGTTTTATACCGAGTCCATACGATTGAACCGGGTATAAGGGTGTTACATCGATCCTCACCCTGGATATGGAGCATTCTCGTGGCCGACATATACCCCTTAATAGGCCTACAAAACGCAAAGGATTAGTTACTGGGCTTGTTCCGGTAGATACATTGAGAAATAAAAATAAATCAAGTAACCAAATTGGTTTAAAGATGAATTGGGAGATGGTTTAAAGACAAATGGACTAGGAGATTTCGACCAAAGCAAAAGGGAAAAGAGTTTGGAAAAGAGACACAAATTGCTCAAAGAGAAAAAATACCTCTCATGCACCAAAAATTTGCCAATTCCCATAGAAAATTCGGCTATCACCAAAACCCTCTCCCAAACCATTATCATCTTTTCCAAAAGATGAACATTAACCAAATGAAATCTTTCCAAAACACCTTCCACACTATAAGCCAACATGTTCCCTTATCCTTCCTTTTCTTTTGATTCTTTCCTTTATTATCCCTTATCTTCCTCCTTACCATAATCCTTAGCCACCTTTCCATAATTTAAAAAGTCTTCCTTGCCTAAAATACCACCATGGACGACACTATGGATGAATAGCATAAAAAAAATTAATCACAAATTGCATTAGATGAGATTTGAACCCCTTCCCCCCATGCTCTCCACTTGATGCCATAACCTCTTTACCATATGCTCATTTATGCTAACAAAATATGCATTTATTTCCTTAAGCTTTGATGTCATTTACCTTCTCTCCTTAAAATGCTTAAACACAAAAATTTTGCTAAGGCCCCAATTCAACCCCGAGCCTTCTTAGAACTCCGTAACTTTCCAAATTCACTTAACTAATAAGTCCAATTTGCAATAATGTCATTCTCTTGTTCTAAAAAATTTTAAACACTCCCACGCCCAAGGCCCATTGGGCCCAATCCTACTAGGCCCAATTTCGGGATGTTACAATTCTACCCTCCTTAATAAAATTTCGTCCTTGAAATTTCCAACCAACTACTAAACGCATCGCTCAAAATCACACCACTATGCTTTCGTTGCGCACTCTGATCTTAATAACACTAATGTACGTTTAACATAATCTTGAATCCTCTTTCGCACAACCAAACATCTAACCACAGAAGCAAGCCGTTATCTACCACTTATACCTAATATTTTCTACATTCAATCATCACGTCCAACCAAAACATACCTGACTTGATGGTGATGAAACAATCCCGAGCTTTATGCTCCTTAGACCCGCATCTCAAGCATGCTTCTGACCTCCTCCAGTATTCTCTCGGATGACGCCTTCTATAATAATCGCAAGCCGGAAAGTTTGGGCGTGCCTTGACATGCTTTACGGAACGAGACTGCGACCCAAAAGAACCACAATCTATTTTCTTCTTACAGTCCACAGACCCAACTCGAAGTGCTTCACCGATTCCTTTAACCTCCTTCAATACCTTCTTAACTATCTGAGTCAGCTCATCAACCCCAGCTCGATCATAAAATCCCGTCTCAACCATTGACGATGCCAACGCCTCCCTTCCGGAAACATGCCCCGTTGCTGAAGATCTAGCCCTAGTACCTCGGCCTCTACCACGTCCACGTCTACTGCGTCCACGTCTTCTAGCGCTCATGATTGCTAAATCGATTCAATCTTGATTAAGAGTTTTATGAATCATTATGCTATTTCAGTGTTTATTAAACAATATCTTATGAAGTATAGGAAATAAAGTTGTTTTCGCAATACGTATCCTAAGGTCTCAATCTCTATAATTTCAACTCCTAAAGTTAAAAATTTCTAAAGTAATTCTACAGTCATACCACAATAATCATAAAATAAAAACACATACTTACTTGACTTAGTGTCGGATACCCGTGGTGCCATACTTCCTTTAACACATGTATTTATAAATAAAATTTCAAACAGTTTTATAAAACATTTTTGAACCCAAACCACAGCCGAGTTTTGAAACTGGGCTCTGATACCATAAAATGTAACACCCCAAACCCGGCCTAGAAGTTAGGCCCGAAATTGGCGTGTCACATGGAAGTGTTTTTTTTTTTCAAAACCATCTTTACGATTGTTAAAAACTTGTTTGAGAAGTACAGCCTCTTTATTAAAACCCAAAACACTTAAGCAATTGTTATCTACTTTAAAACATAATTATCTTTAAAAAGCTTTTTGGTTGCAAAAACATATTTGAAATAAACAATTTACGAAAATATGACGTTTGGAAATAGAGTTGCAGAAGCATTTTGAATAAATTGCGGAAACGTAGATAAAATACAAATATTTTTGAGAGGTTGATTTATGAGTCGAAAATCGAGGTAGTGAACTTTAATTGTGACTTTTGAAAATGTCGTCGATAATTTGAAAGAGAATTTTCGAGTTAAATCATTTGTAAAAGTTTGTTAAGAAAATCATTTGTTAATCAATTTTTGGAAAACCGTTATTTATGATTTTAGAAAAATCCCCATTTAAAATAATGCAGAAAAATAATAAGTACAGCTAAACATAAAACCAAATAAAATATCCCAGAGGCCTTATTACAACTTTAAAACCCGAATAGTAAAAGCAACAAAATAAACAAAAAAGGAAATTTAATAAAGTTAGAAACACCATTCTGAAGTATGGCCTCCACCGAGTCATCCATGGCCCCAAGTCCTCGTCACTGAGCATTACCTACAAGGATTAAGAAAGAAAGGGGGTGAGTTACAAGAACTCAGTGTGAAATCCCCTTACCGTCATCCACTGGGTCTGAACCCTTTTAGCAAAAACTTGGGCCTGAGCCCATAAAACAATAACTTGGGCCGAAGCCTATTTACAATAATAATGTATCAAATATAACATGTGTATGAAATGCAATTCCCAAACCAAACCTAGTAATCCATTCGCTACACACCACCCGTACCAACCAACACACCTATGGGGATCAAGTCAACCCACCCCGCCAACACACCAATCGCAAGCATTAAGCCATTTATAACAAATTTAATTGTGGACAAGCCACCAGAATAACAGAATTTACATGGCATTGCCACTATACAAATTTGTGGCAGGGCCACCAAAATTATGTGGCAGAGCCACCAGAACTTCTCTTCAATATTATCCCATCCCATGCAAAATCATGTATATAATGCATAACAATTCATGATTGTTTTTACAATAACAACAGTAATTTATTTGGATATTCATTATCAAAAGTATGGCCCATATAGCAAATTATCAGATCGGCCCATATAGCAAATTATCAGATCGGCCTATATAGCAAATTATCAGATCGGCCCATATAGTAAATTATATCAAATTGGCCCATTAAGGCAATCTATCAAATCGGCCCATTAAGGCAATCTTATCAAATCGGCCCATTAAGGCAATATATCAATTCGTCCCATTAGGGACATTTTTGTAATTCGGTAATTTACCCACTAAGGGTAATTTGGTAATTCGCAACCTAGACTTAACTACTAATGTGGGCATAAAAACTTTAAAACTGTCCATCTGCGTCATACTGACTAAATTGACAATAACTCGAGTTAGAAAACTCGAAAAAATTTTCCTTGAAACTAGACTCATATACTTTCTTACTACAATTTTTTCCAGAATTTTTGGCTTAACCATTTAGTACAGTTTATTCCTTAAAGTTTCCCTTGTTTCACTGTCCAACGATTCTGACCTCTCTTACCTTAATTTCAAATATCTTACTGTACGGTTTTCATATACTGCTCCCACTTGTTTCTAATGAAAATAGGCTCACTAAGGAATCTATACATATAAACTATAACCCATAATTCACTTTGTAAAATTTTATATGATTTTTCCAAGATAGATCAGGGAACCACAAAGTCAATCAAAACCAGTCTCACTAAAATTAAGATATCTCAGAATATAAGATTCCTTTTCCTTCTCCATTCCTTTTATATCAAAATAGACACAGTAAGCTTTGATTCGATATCTTATTCACTTATTAATTCCCTTCCTCCTATTTTTCGTGATTTTTCTAAATCACGTCACTGCTGCTGACCAAACTGTTTCATTGCTAAAATACGGTTACCACTATGAATATACGCACTCCCGAGTGGTCACGGATGCCCGTTTCCAGTTTTCTTCTGTATTTCGACCGAATCACAAAATATTTCATGCAAATTTTCAGAGAAGTGTGAGATTACACACCATTTCAAACATGTATTCGGAAAGTACGGGATTACACACCTTGATTAGGATTCCCTAAAAACCACTCTTTGTTGACCCTAGAATAAATTCCAACAAAAAGTTAGCCTCGGATTTCCAAAAGATTTCATACCCAATGTATTACTTACACTTGAATCACTTACCACTATTTCCGATGGATTAGCAAATAGAATATATCGAGTGATTTCGTCCCTAAAACATAATCGATTAGTTGAAACTTCAATCTGATTTGCAACATAGCCAAATAGAGATATAACGAAAAATCCAAAAAATGAACCCTTTACCTTAATGATGATAGATCCGACTTCAATCGATTGACTTAAGACTAGAGAGGAATCGGCCTAAGATTTTGAGGCCTACCTGTGTCATTTTCTCCATATTTTATTCTTAAGGCCTACCTGCCAACTTCCAGGGTTTTTTTCACCTAAAACCAAAATTTCCCCAAAGCCAATATTTGATCCCGGGACTTCACAGAAGCCCTCTAATCTTCCAAAATCACTTACCTAATAAGTCTAACTTACATTAATACCGTTCTCTAAAATTTTAAACGCTACTACTCCTAAGGCCCATTAGGCTCAATCCTATTAGGCCCAATTTCAGGATGTTACAAATCTACCCTCCTTAAAGAAATTTCGTCCTCGAAATTTCCAACTATAGGTACAGTCACACATCCTAACCTACAACACTACGCTCACGCTGCGCACTCTAATCTTAATAAAACTAATATACTTTCTATCTAAATCTTGGAACCCGTCACATAACCAACTATCTAACACCGAAGCAAACAGATATTTTACACACATACATACAATTCCTATATTCAAGCATCACATCCACACATCGCAAAATAATACAATCATTCAGCATATAATAGAATAAAGTAAAAAGGAACTTACGGATTTGGTGCCGGAGACTCGGGTGCCATACTTCCAGAAAAGAGATATATATTTTTCTAAACCATCCTTTGAAAACATTTTTCAACCCAAACCCACAGCCGAGTTTTTGAACCTAGGCTCTGATACCATAATTGTAACACCCCAAACCCGACCTAGACGTTACGACCGGATCTGGCATGTCACATGAAAGGAATGTCTAAAAAAAACTGTGCGTTCGTTAAAAAGTTCGTATTCTTTTTGAAACTCCGCGTTTTGTGGTTTGTTTATAAAAGCCGATTCATTTCAATGCCCATTTTACAAAGTTGTTATTAATTTGAATAAAATTGTATTTGTTGTGACAATCGAGCTTAAGTAATTTTGAATAAAAACAGTTTATTATCATTTTAGAAAAATCCCATATTGAACATTTAATAATGAACAGTAACCAAATTGAAAGCTAAAACCAAATAAAATACCAAAGGCCTTATTACAAACCCAAATAAAAAACCAAAATTTAAAATAAATACCCAGACCAAAAGTCCATGTAAAACTGAATGTATCTAATGCATGGCTACTTCGAGTCCATCCGGCTCCTCATCCGCGATCTACGAGTCACCTGAAAAGATAAGGGAGAAGGTGAGTCACCAAGACTCAGTGCATAATCCCCCTCCCGATTAATGCAACATGCTTACACAAATCATAACCAAACAAATATATCATGCACCCAAACCTAGCCATCCATAACTCCGTTTCTACCCCGTGTGGTACCAAACCACTGGTGGTGCCAAACCATTGGTGACCCAAAGTCACTGATATCCAATAATAATGTGGTGCCAAACCACTGGTGACCCAAAGTCACGAATAATCCATCTGTGGGGCCAACCCACGTTGTGATACCAAATCACTGGCGACAATCCCGTTATGTCAAATATGGGGCCAACCCACTGTGGTGCTAAGCCACTAGGACGAGTCGCTATGAGGTGCCAAACCTCTGGTGACCCAAAGTCACGAATATCAATAATCCAAGTGTGGGGCCAACCCACATTGTGATACCAAATCACTGGCGACAATCCCAATATATCAACTGTGGGGCCAACCCACTGTGGTGTTAAACCACTGGGACGAGTCGCTATGAGGTGCCAAACCTCTGGTGACCCAAAGTCACAAAATTAACTGTGGTACCAAACCACTGGTGGTGCCAAACCACTGGTGACCCAAAGTCACGGATATCAATCTTCCCCCTCCTCTCATCATACCCATGCAATATGACATACAGTATGACATGTATGCAAATCATATATCACAGATACCGTATGAAACAAATTACCATCATAATCAAAATAACAAAAACGACATAATCAAGCCAATCAACCTCTAAGGGTATAACAGTAATTTACCTTCTAGGGGTATTTTGCTAATTTACCCACTAAGGGTATTTCAGTAATTTCGTACCTGGAATGGCCTTTCCGAAGGCCCAATGTCGCCCCGAGCGACTCGACTATCAATTCTGTCTTTACCGGACTATTGGGCCTAAAACCCGATTCCGGCCCATTCGGGCCCACACGCTCGTGTGGCCCACCTAGCACAAATCTAGCCACGTATATAAATTCCACCTAGTCTAGTTCAACATATACTAAACAATCATACAATTTACTCATTTGGGCCCACGGGCCCATCGTGGCCCAAGCAGCCTCAACCCACAAGAATACTACTGATGGCCTTAACTATCGCATCGAAGCCCCACACGTGCGCTCGCAGCTCGTGTGGCTACTATTGCCGTGATCAGCACTTCGGCATTTGCCGCTCTACAACTAGAGTAGAGAAAGTTACACACCTGATAGGACTCTGGTGCTAAACCGCGCTGCGACCACTCCTGTGCCCAAACGCCCTCCAAGATGTGTTTACTCTCCTCCTAGGATGCTCTTTATATAGCTAGCTCTTCACCTTCATTCTTTGTGTCTTTCCGATGTGGGATCCCTTCGTCAGTAGAGTTTAAATTCAACTGAAACTCTTGCCGTCCAATCCGCAAAATAAATACTCCTTTGCTTCTCACGAGATTCGAACCCAGGCTCCCTTGCAACATAATCCATGCCGCTAACCACTTGGCCACAAGCTCCTATTGTGTCTTAAACCATGTGCAACTAAATATAAACTATGGCCCAAATTCTAAGATCCAAGTAAAAAGAAACCAAAATGCAAAAGCCAAGACTTGAACCTTGGACCTCCTTCCTTCCTTGTGGCGTCACCCCCTTGTCTCTTATGTGACGTCACTTTGCCACTACACCACACACTCCACTTGTGTCATTTTCTCCATATTTTATTCTTAAGGCCTACCTGCCAACTTCCAGGGTTTTTTTCACCTAAAACCAAAATTTCCCCAAAGCCAATATTTGATCCCGGGACTTCATAGAAGCCCTCTAATCTTCCAAAATCACTTACCTAATAAGTCTAACTTGCATTAATATCGTTCTCTAAAATTTTAAACGCTACTACTCCTAAGGCCCATGGGCTCAATCCTACTAGGCCCAATTTTAGGATGTTACAAAATCCTCAAATGGTCTTCTTTATGGAGACAAAGTTATGCAAAAGTTAGATGGAAAGAGTTCGTTACAGTTGTGGTTATGTAAACGAGATTGAAGTTGATCTGGATGGTGCTAAAGGAGGATTATGTCTGGCGTGGAGAAATGAGATTTGTGTCACGCTTTGAAACTATTCAAAAGGACATATCGATGAGGTGGTTGACAATAATGAAGTAAGAGGTAAATAGAGATTCACTGGTTTCTACGGGTCTCCTTATGTACAAGATAGAGATAATTCCTGGGCTATGTTGAGGAATTTATACACTGGTGAGGAGATTCCTTGGTTTTTTTGTGGGGACTTTAACGAGATCATGTATGGTTTTGAAAAAAAAGGGGGGTTACCTCGAGATGAAAGGAGAATGGAATTATTCCGTAATGTTCTGGCGGATTGTCAATTAATGGATGTGGGGTTTTCTAGAAATTGGTTTACATGGGAGAGAAGAAATTTACCTGAGACAAATATTCGCGAACGGCTAGATAGAGGAGTTGCAAATGAAGAATGGATGGTCATGTTTCCTACGGTAACTATTCAGAGGAGTTGCAAATGAAGAATGGATGGTCATGTTTCCTACGGTAACTATTCTACACCCAATTTACTCTTTCTCTAATCACTGTCCCCTTTTAATTAATACGAGAAAGGTTGAAAAATGGACGACTGAGAAAGCCTTTAAGTTTGAAGCCTGGTGGATAACGGACGAGTCATTTAGTGAAGAGGTTAAAAACATTTGGGAGACATCATCAAGTAATCTGTTGTAGAAATTGGATAATTTAAAGAATGGTTTGAGAAGTTGGACTGGTCGGATCCGAACAGATAGACGAAGGCGAAAGGACTTTTTACAGCCAGGTTATCAAAACTTACAGAAGCTGAAAGAGATGGCTTCAATTTGGATGAGATGATTGATATGAGGATTCAACTGAATTTTGAAATTGAAAAGTATGAGCGCTATTGGGAACAAAGGATTCGAATAAACTGGTTGAAATTTGGGGACAGGAACACTGCATTTTTCCATAGCCAAGTGACACAGTGTCGAAGAAGAAACCTTATTCATAAATTGCAAGATGAGGAAATGAGAGAAATGGAGATCATTCAAGAAATAGAAGGCATCGCGAGATCCTATTTTCAAAATTTATTTACGTCAGAAGCAAGAGGAAACCATGATCATTTGCTGTCGGGAATTGATAGATGCATCTCCGAGGAGGATAATCAAAGACTCATGGAACTATACACAAAGGAAGAGATTAGAGAAGTAGTGTTTGAGATGGAACCTACAAAAGTCCCAGGGGAAGATGGATTTTCGGCTTTATTTTATCAAAAGTGCTGGCACATTATTGGGCACAATGTCATCAAATTTTGCTTACAAATCCTTAATGAAGGTAAGGAGTTTAAACAGATTAGCTCTACTCATATAGTACTCATTCCAAAAATTGCCAACCCCTCTAATATGAAGCAGTTTAGGCCCATCAGCTTATGCAATGTGATTTATAAAATTTTGGCAAAAGCTATTGCAAATCGGCTTAGAGGAATTATCGAGAAATGCATTGATTTGGCTCAGAGCGCTTTCATACCAGGTAGATTAATTTCGGATAATGTATTGCTGGCTTATGAAATCCTTCATACACTGAATCAGAATAGGCTGGGGAAAAAAGGGTTCATGGCAGTGAAGTTAGATATGAGTGAAGCATATGATAGAGTTGAATGGGATTTTATAAAAGAAATAATGGTTCAAATGGGTTTCGCCATAAACTGGATTGAAACTATTATTAAATGCGTAACCTCTGTCTCCCATTCGGTAGTAGTTAATGGATACACAGGAGAAAACTTTCGACCAACAAGGGGACTACGTCAAGGAGATCCATTGAGTTCGTTTTTATTTCTCATATGCGGGGAAGGTTTATCCTGCTTAATGTGACTTACAACTGAAGAAGGACTATTGAAAGGAGTAAAAGCCAGCAGAAGTGAGCCGCAGGTATCGCATTTGCTATTTGAAAATGATTGTATCTTATTTAGTGAGGCGGCTAGTAGAGGAGCTACTTTATTGAAAGGAATTCTCAGAGAATATAGAACTTGCTCAGGTCAATGCATTAATTTCGATACATCAGCTGTTTTTTTTAGCAAAAACACATCAGAGGACGACAGACGAGTGGTTGTCAACATTTTGGGAGTGCGAAGTTCAAACGACCCAGAGCGTTACCTTGGATTGCTTAACATGGTTGGAAGAAAGAAAAGGGAGTCGTTTCAGAATTTAAAAGATCGACTTAAAAAGTGTATTGATAATTAGAGTACTAGACACCTATCTCAAGGCGGGAATGAAGTATTCATTAAGGGTATTCTACAAGCCATTCCAACCTATACAATGGCCTGCTTCCTATTACCTAAATCGTTATGTACTGAGTTAGAGAGCAATATTGCCAAATTTTGGTGGCAGAAGGGACAAGGCAAAAGGGGAATACACTGGTGTGCGTGGAGGAACCTTTGTACTTTAAAGGAAAATGGGGTTTTCAGTTTTTGAAATATTAGTCAGTTTAATATTGCATTATTAGCCAAGCAAGGTTGGTGACTCATTAATCATCTGAATTCCTTATTAGCAAGAGTTTTTAAAGATAAATATTACCTGCATTCATATTTTCTTAAAGCCCAATTAGGAAACCTACCTTCACTTACCTGGAAGAGTGTTTGGGCTGCAAAGGGCTTGTTATAGAACGAGCTGTGCTGGAGAGTTGGAAGGGGAACTGGAATATCCGTATGGGATGACCGATAGATCTCAAGAAAAGATATAGAAGATTGGAGCAACAGAAATGAAAACGAATGAGTAAAGTTAGTCTCTAATTTAATTGATGCCACAAATAAAACGTGGAAGACAGATTTAGTTAACAAAACCTTTCAAGCAGATATAGCTCAAAAAATTTTGCAAATCCCTCTTAAGGAAACACCTCACGATGATTTTCAAGTGTGGAAAGGAGAACCATCTAGTGAATTTTCAGTCAGAAGTGCCTACGGATCCTAATAATTTTTTAATACAGGCCGATTTAAAGGATTTCTACAAAAAGCTCTAGACTCTACAACTACCTTAAAAAATTACAGTTACTATATGGAGAATATCCTAGAATTTTATCCCTACCCTTGTCAATCTAAAGTATAAACGAGTGACTGATAATGCATTATGCCCTCGTTGTGGACTTGGGGAAGAAGATAACATTCATGTTTTTTGGCAATGTCCTACAACATCAGAGGTATGGAAAATGTTAGACCTTTCTTGGGTTATTAACAATATGATTCAAAGTTTCTGGGATTGGATTACCTGGATCTTTAAGAGGAGCACTTCTAAATAGTGTCGAACATTCTACTGCGGATTGTGGTTCATATAGAGCTCGAGGGATAAACTCATTCATGAAAGAAAATCAGAGACAGAAAGAGAGTTATCACAAAAAGTTCAAAGTTACATGGCCGAACTTAAAGGTTTGACAGAAAGAAAGAGTACCTTGAACACGGATAGAAGCCATAGTCAACAAGATGCTAATACCAGAGTAACGAATCAATTCGATGCAGCTTTTGACAAAAGAAATTTTAAATTGGCATCAGGTTTGGTGGTTTGGGATCGGACAGGGGAACTCCTAGCAACGAAGACTATCTTGAACACAAACGTTCCATCTCCATTTGCAGCAGAAGCTTATGCAAGACTACAGGCTTTAAAGCTAGGAATCTCGATGGGCTTTCTCTCAGTAACGATAATAGGGGATTCACGCACAGTCATTAAGAAATGCCAAACAAAGAAGCAAGATAAATCAGTTATAAGGGCAATCATCAGTGATATCCAAAGAAAGAAAAATTTGTTTTCAAGAAATGAGTTTCCAGTTAATCAACAAAACAGAGAACGCCTATGCTCATAAAATTGCAGAAGAAACTTAAGAAAGGGAGAGGAAACGCACCTGGTAAGAGCGACTTTAGATCTTTATCATTCGAATTCAGAGGGACGCTGGAGACGGAACCCAGACTGAGACTTGTTTTGAGAAGGAATAAAAGAATCGGATAGCAGGTAAAGCAAGATATTAAAAGAGCTATCGACCGAATAGATGGGACAAGGGATGTGAAAAGACGATGGAAGAAGGCGTCCAGTTGTTCTTGAAATCGACTAGAACAATTACATTAGGTTTCCTTTTTTCGCAGCATTAAATGAATTGTCTTTTCCTAAGTTATGTTTTCTTTTGAATTTTGTTCTGTTTTAATGGGAAGGCCGAAAGTTTGATAGGCCTAAACCCACTAGTTTTCATCCTTTATTATTAATAAAAGTACTAGTCAATTTTATTCAAAAAAAAATCATATGAACACTAATTAACATAAAATTGAATTAACAATCTAAGGCTCCAGAGACTATTTTCATTTTCATTTTCATTTTTGTTTTTTGAAAATGTTTTATAAAAGCAAAATTATGAAAGTAAGGGATTTGCTTAATACATAATTTGATATCTAAATTAGTTTTTGATTCAATCTCGTACTTATCTTGACAAAAATAATATATTCTGATACTCAAAGATGATTGTGTTAACTTTTTAGTGTTTAATCTAGGTTTTAGAATTGAATTAATGAAAATTCATAATTAGCTAATACTATTAACAATTAACTTTTATCAAATCAATTCTAAAACCCGAATTAAATCACATTCGTCAGATTGTTTTTGATAATTTAAACGTAAAACTGAAAAAATCCACAATCAATGATAAATTTATTCTATTAACAAAATCACGAAGAATTCAAACCTAATAATATTAACAATTAACAATTAACAATTAACTTTCAACCCTATAAGTCGAATCAAACAATAAAAAACTAACACCACCACCTTTGTCAAATACAAGTACAAAATTGGACCAAAAAAATAACATAAATACTACATTAAAAAAAGTGTCAAATTCAAATACCAAATGATATATTAAGCTTAAGGGTTTTTAACTTTAAACAAATGGACTCTTGTTCAAACCTATATAAATATAAAAATATTCTTTTTAACAATTTTTCAAATATTAAATTTGGTATCCTAATTCGAATTAATATAAATGTAAAAAAATATTTTATTTCTCATGTTTCTATTATAAAAAAATAGTTATCAAACATTTTTTTATTATTAAAAACAATTTTTTATTTATCCAATGTAACTTTAAATTTTAAAAATAAAAATAAATACCTCAAAAACTTCACTAGAATTTAAATGATTAACACTTTCATAACTATCTCCATATAAAAAACTTCAGTCTCGAGTCAAAAATGAAAGATATGATAACTTATTTGGCCCTCTATCTTTACAAAAAAAAAAATTATCTTTAACTCCTTATTTTATTTTCACCCCTTTTAGCTTTTGAATTTGTATTATTTGTCAAATAACCTCAAAATTGATGGAAAAGTTAATATTTATTAACTTTGTTGTTGCGGCATCCATGTAGCAGTCCATTTATATGCTATGTTAGCAATTAATTAATTTTTTTACTATAAAAAATATTTTTATTTTTTTAATAATTTTTAATTTTTTTAAATAAAAATAAATAATTAGTTGTTGATGTGGCATCCGTGTATACCACGTTAACAAAGTTAACAAACGTTAGTTTTTCTATTTATTTTGAGGAGATTTGACAAACAATACAAGTTTAAAGACTAAAACAGACGAAAAATTAAATGAATGCTAAAATAATTTTCTTGTAAAGTTGAATGGCGAAATAAGTCATTGTGCCTAAACAATACCATGTCTTATTTGAAATATATTATAAAAATTAAAATAATTTTGAAAATAAAAAGAATATATAGTAAACCCATAAAATAGCTGCAAATGAAAAAGGCCCATAAAATGGTGAATAAACCCAAAGCAAAGAGAAGCAGAAACCATGAAAAATGGTTAATAGACCCCTAAACCGAAGGAGAGAAAAGAGCCCATACAAAAGCACAATTGAAAAAAACCTCTCCTTCTCCGGTTTTGTTCTCTGTCTAACTAGGGTTTAGTAAGGGTTTTTATTGCAAATCTCTGTTCCTTTTGTTTCTGTATTTTGTGTGGAAAGGAAGAAGATGGCGATGGAGGAAGGCAGC
Source organism: Gossypium australe (assembly GCA_005393395.2). NCBI lineage: Eukaryota > Viridiplantae > Streptophyta > Magnoliopsida > Malvales > Malvaceae > Gossypium > Gossypium australe. The sequence continues at coordinate 42,478,835 of CM016620.1, read as the reverse complement.
ACTGCAGTTGGGAAAAGGAAAAGAAATATGGGTAAAAAGAAAGGTAAGAAGCCTAAGAATAAGAAGCTTAAGATGTTAGAGGGCAAAGGGAAAAAGCTTAGAGTAAGTAAGAAAATGAGAAATTTGTTTGAAAAACGTGCCCGTCAATATAATTCCGACGATGACGAGGAGGAGCGTGAGGAGGGGGAGGTAGCCCTCGGTGATACCCGGATCGGCCGCGGCGGTGATAATTCTTCTGAAGAAAGTGATGGTTCAGAAGAAGTTGAAATTCAACCCGGGGTTATGAAGTTTACTGACGGTGTTAGAGCTTTCAGGTTGGCATTTAAGAACATTATAAAGAGGAATGTTGCTGATGATTCATTGGTAAAGCTAGTTTATCTACTTGGGTCTTTCTCATTTTACTATAAATAAATAAAAAAAATTGTTTTCCCCCCCCAAAGACTGATTTTTTTTTCTGAAATTTTCTCATAGGGTCCAGTATTATCAGGGCATAAGCAGCTTGTGGCAAAGAAGTTAGCTGAGGAGGAAGCTGAAAGGAAAGTTAAGGGAGAGGCTAAAAAAGAAAAACATTTGGTATTTTTCCTATAATAATTATACTTAAGGTTTTTACCATGACTTTTGCTGTTTATGCCATTTTATTCATGTGTTATTAATGTTACAGGTTGCAGAGAAGGGGCATGTCAAGCCTGCTAATTACTTGGATTCACATGAAAAGTTTCTCATTGGTATTGCTACAAAAGGAGGTAATATATATTTTTCTTCAAATGTATATATGATGTTTAGTTCATTGCATTTTCTTTCTCATACTAATTAAGTTTTGTTGTTTATGTTTTGTTGGGATTTCAGTGGTGAAGTTATTCAATGCTGTAAGTTGTTTTAGGGAAGCCTTACCCAATTTCTTTTTTACCATAAACATATTAGGATTTGATTTTGTCTTGATAGATATTAGGTTGATTTTTATTACGATCAAGTTGGGTGTGAACTTTGTTCTTTCATATATCGTGTAGGTGAACAAAGCACAAAAGGCTGAGAAAGGACTGGACCCTTCAAGGTCTAAAGATGCAAAAGGTATGCTAATAATCTCTATGGCTATATAAGTTTAATATATCACTGGAAATTTGCAAGTTTATAACAATATGATAATCTCATCCGTATGTACGCAGTGATTTACCTCACTAGGGCTGCAAGCCCGTTGTACATATGTATATGTATCTATGTATGCACAGTATTTCCACTTTTTTTCTCATCAAATGGTGAATACTCTGTGCTTTCAGCTTTGAAGCCGATTGCATAATCATTAGTTCTAGAGTGAAGAGTAAACATACATCTTTCTCTTATATTTGCCTTTCCACTGCTATGCATGGCATAAAATTGCAAAGATGAATGGATCTTGTCATGATTGATTCAAATTTTCAAATATGTTATGCTTTTGAAACCCAATACTCATGAGACTGAAATTTTATCTAGGTCGTTTTCATTATTGTCATCTCTATTACTTATAGAGATTCCTCGTGAATGAATTTTTGACCAAACATTTTCTCTACATATTTAATGTAAATCCTCCTCCCATTGCCGCCATTTGATTTTGTATTTTGTGCACCCTGCTAGTGATAAGGAGGCGAAGGAAGGAAGCCTTCTTTTCAGAACTAGGCAAGACATCACGTGACTCTTCCAGTAAGGTTGGTTACCTCTTAACTATTTTACAGGTTTTATTGCATTCTGCTATACCATTCCATTTATCCTCCTCTCTTTGGCAAGCACTTTTGGAGATTGTTGGTAATCTACTAAAACTTAGTGTATGTTTATTATCTTGTCTAAGCTAACTGCATAAAAAATATGTTTATTATCTTGTCTGAGCTAACTTTTGCTCGAAATGTTTATTATGAGTTTTATGACATGCAGGGTAATACATCTTCTGATCCTAGGAACGAGGAAGAACCTGCTTGGGCACCATTGCGTGATAATTACATGTTAACAAATCCTAAGTTGAAGAACTGGGATAAAGCGGCTGTAAGAATGTTCAATTCTCTTGAATGTTGACTAGTCATGTCCCCCTCGTTCTTTCACAGAAACAGACATTAGATGCACATGTGTATTTAACCATAAGCAGAGAGACTGACAAAGTTGTGTGTGATTCACAGGAAGCAGGCATAGCTGATGATGCTGGAAGGATGTCTGAAGATAGTGGGTCAGATGATGATTAATTTCATCCGAATTTAAGAAGCTTAAAGGTTCTCTCTTGTAGTTCGGTCATAGAGCTAGTGCCTTCATTGTATAACTGCATAAATTGCCCTTCATTCTTTGACTACTCACCAATGCGATATAATGGTCTATTTATCATCTAACATTATAAATGAGTTAAAATCAGAGGCAAATGGTTCTATTTTGGCTGATGATGTGTTTGGATACTCCATTCTCCATTCCTATGATTTTGTCTGCAAGTCAGGCTTGTCCGCTGTATGAGATTTAAGACTACCTTTGAACTTCAAATTTCAAACCATCTCCCCTTTTCGCTTTGATTTAAGGAGTGTATATCTCTAGATGGTACTCAGCTGAAAGCTCATCAAATATTCGAAATCCCAGCAGGCGTTGCCATATTTCAATGCTATATATATATATATATATAAACTTAACACGTAAATACATAGAAAAATTCATAATTAATGCTACATGGCATTGGTAGAATCTGATGAAATCCTTGGTAGACATGAAGAGAAGGTTTACTCATTCCCATCGAAGGAAGCAAGAACTATAACATCTCTTGGAAGGCTGAGCAAAATTTAATCTTATTTGAGTGAGTCAATTTGAATATGTAATTAAATTTTTTAAGTTTGAGTTTAGTTGAATTTTACAATTTGAATTACTTGAGTAATCCGAATAACTCAAATAATATATTGATATAAATAATTTTGTCTCTCTGCTAATTTTGAAAATGAGCAAATTAATACAAAATATCTATTAAAGCTCCAAATTTATATTTTAACTTTAAAAATTTTTAAAAAAATCTAAAAAAAAATGTAAAAAAATTGTTCAAAATTTTAAAAAGAAAAATAAAAAACATAATTTTTAAAAAAAATCAAAAAACCATCATTTTTAGAACCTAGACAAGTAAATTATAAATTTAAGTATCCTCTCACATAAAATTAGTTATATTGTAACAAGATAATATTTTGACATGTATAATTTTTTAATTTAACTCTATTCAAGAAATATTTAAATCAAGTTAGAATAATAAAATAAGACTCAATAACTCGAAAAAATTTTCTATCGATTCAATAGTTCACTAACCCATATTCTCCCCCTCAAATTGCAGCAGCATTGGTAACATTGTAAAGTGAATATTTTAAAACATACATATATATAATATAAAAATAATCTCTGTGCGCATTCAGTTATGGGGAACAAAAGAATGCAACGAATTTTTTCTTTTTTCCTACTTTGTACAGGTAACAAAAGATTTCATCCCAAGTGCAAAACAGTTAAATCCTATACTGTACATTCAAAGGATCTAAGCTATGCATATATGAATAGGAAGCAAGAAGAACAAAATTACAGCTGCATGAAATTCAGCTGTGATTGGACATTTTAAGTTAGCATGTCATGGCGGCAGCAGCTGCCGCCGCTTTTATAGAAGCGCAGAGAACAGCTTAAGGTTAAAACTTGTTAGCATAAACCAACACTGGAACATAAAATACGACTTGGGAGGATCAATTAGCATTCTCATTTTGTACTAAAAAGAACTGAGGTGAGCTTGCTTGTACGTTTTATCGCAGGTGCTGGAAACCCACAGCTTGGTTTGACAGCAAAGACAATCTGGGAAGATCTTGCCACCAGATGTCATGTGATCCATCGATCTTTCTACGGGGGACCATGCCACTGCGATTTATTCATGGCAATTTTTTTTCGGGTTTTTGCATCCTTCTGATAGAAACCTGGAGCCCTGTGATCAAACAATACAGCTTGTCATTTAATCTTTAACTAGTTGAAAGAAAGAGTATTAAGCATCAATCTTTATTTTTAGGTAAGGAAAACCATTTCTTTCTAATTAACATCATATTTTTCTTTCCTTTGCATTGTTTTAAACATGGTTAAAAAAACTGTACTCTCAGCAGCTTCTGGTATGGTTCAATGGATCATAATCATAGGCATCACCGGCTTTGACAAAGCGTCCCTTTACGCGCTTTCTCACATCAGCCGTTGCCTTCCGAGAGGCATATCTCACTTGCTTATCAAACCTATCATGAAACAAGGACAAAGTTAAATACATAAATTCCTTCAACATGTAGAATGGAACAATGATTTATTTATTTATTTTTAGAAAAATTAGGTGAAAACAAAGACCAGCAGTAAAATAAAATGTTCAGCGACTTTCCCAATTGATTGTTGATAAATATACACAGATGCAGGCACACGACACAAGTCCATGTTTCGTTACTAGAGAAGCAAAGTGAAACGAACTCCTTCAATGGCAGGATTGACTAAAATACACAGTTTATGGATTATGATACTGAGCTGCAAGAACACAAATGTTAAAATGATATAGACATGATATATTTTCATTCGGGGGCATGTGAATTCTGTTCTAAAAAGAGGTCTAAATAAAACATATGAACATTTTATTCGGGTTATTAGCATATACTGACTTCCGTGTCTTCTTCTTTTCCTTGTAACGCATGACCGCATTGCTTCGAGTTGCTGATTGGAAGGAGCTCTCAGCACATGGAGGACACCAAGAAGGTTCTCCCATGAGAAGCACTGACGAAGCCCCACAATCTTGGTAATCTCCTGCACTACTCTCTCCAGTAAGGCCAGAAAATGATACGCTTGAATGGGCTTGCCTTGCTGTAAAACACAGAATTGAATCGGTTTTGCTGCTCATCATGGAATCAGCAGATGCTGCATTGCTGCAAGCTGGCTGGATTGCATTGATCAGTCCAACAGACGATCCCTGGACAAGAATATAGTTCCAAACCATAAGGATATTCTCCAAGTACAAACTTTATAGGAATTATATTTTCCAAGTCCAACAGATGATCCCTGGACAAGAATATAGGACTATGAAATGATTCTTTACAGTATAACTCACAAGGGAGATAAAAACAAACATTGAAGTACCAAAGTCTATAAGCAAACTATTAATAACACATGCATAATACAAGACACAAAAATATAACTACAACATATTTGTATACTTACTCCTTAATCTCATCACCGATAACGGCTCACAACCAATACGTCAAGATAGGGATATTTTCCCCATGTGGAAGGGCAGTAAACTTCCATTAGGTACATTGGTTATCTCTGAATATCAATGTACTACTGAGTACCGTCCCAAGTAACTGAGGGATATTTTCTTTTGGTCGTTGTCCAAAGATAAAGACGACAAAGACCCACAAAATGGATGGACAGTAAACTTCATTTTGCTACACTACTCATGTCTGAAAATCAAGGTTATTGATGCTATTTGATAGTTGACAAAATGAATGATTTGTTTTTGAGTAACAGAATGGAAAATCTAGCATAAGAACAATCAACATTATACTGAACTTGTACTTGACCAAGAACTAGAACTTACAACCCAATAAACTTGTACTTTACAGAAACTAGAACTTAAAATCCATTCATCAACTTAGAGATTCTCACAACTGTCAATTTTTTTTTCTCTATTTTCATTTTGGCAAACCATGCTTCCTTTTGCACATTAAGCAAATAACTAATAGCTTAAATATGCTACAGCATTTAAAAACACCAGAAAAGAAAAAGGATAACATCTAGAAAATGACAATACTATCATCAGAAAAAAGATAGTACAGATACCAAAAAAGCAAGATCAAAGGAGAGGAGAGAACCTCAGCAGCCACTGCACCCTGGCAGTTGGAATCAGCAGCAGCCATGTCCTTCGTCCCAAATAAGCTATCAATTCCACCATTCTCTAGCAGTTCTTCTGAATGATTGAGAGTTACCCCAAAGAGCTCTTCATAATTTTCAAGGTTCAAATCAACTTCATCCATGTTGAAGTCATCATACAGATCATCTTCACATATTCCAGGACACTTTGTTTGAGGGCAAAATAACAGCAAATTAGTAAAATATAAAATCAGCAAACATTCCCAAAAGAGAACATATTATCTCCACTAATAACTAAAGGAAATCAGCACAAAGTTTTCCATGATGAAACTTTCACAAATATGTCAACAATGACCATGGACCGTCTAATTTAAAATTCTATGGAATTACTAACAATGGAAGGCTATTCTACTATGATTAAAAAAAAAAAAAAAAACTGAACCAACAGTCTCTGTCCCTTTTATCCATAACTTTTACACTCCCCTAGTCCCTCTCAGTTCTAAAACTTCAAAAAAGTAGATGGGCCAAGAAACATATTATCCCCACAAGTAAAGTGGAATACAAGTTCACGGTATACGGTAGGTTTACTAAATAAGGACATGGTTTACATTTACATGAAAATCCAATATAATTTCAAGTAAAAAGATATTCTGAATGGACCTTTGATTGCCATCATAAGACGTAATCAAGATAAACAAGGAACGGGAATTCTCCCCGTGCAAGAAAGTAATCTGAAAGAAAGTTGTTACTTTAAACTCAAGCTGGTATTATGGCCAGAAAGAGCAGTTACCACAGAACAGCCAGTGTATGCTTTCCAGCATTAAGTGCAGATTGCAGAATATGTTTGCAAATTCAAACCCACTTTTCTCGAGATGCTTACCATAATTCTTTAGTATTTTCCCATGGTAACTGAGATAACAAGGGCCTAAAAGTTCCTAAAGAACAATTTATCTATATTCTTTAAAGATAAAATATTCCAAGTTAATCAATTACCTTGGGTAACGATGCACCTGTTGGTCCAGGTGGCTGATCCAGAACTCGAGGCATAGATCTGAGATCAGGAATTGAAGAAGTCCCACCCCAGCCAATTCCCTTATCGGTATTGGAGTCATGATTAACTTCAGCAACACCAGCACTATTCTGGTTTATGGTATTTTCTATAGCGCCCCAGGAAGTCCTCTCTATGTTTTCTGTGATGCACATTAGACCTAATTCTTGCTCACAACTAGATTCACCTGCTGGAGGGGACTGCGGGAAAAATGACCACATGGAAGAAAGTTCCGAAGATGATGGGCAACCAGAGTAACAATTAATAGTTTGCCTCTTATGTGTTGAATTCGAGGTTGAGGCACCATGACCTATCCAATCACAGTTCTGACAGAGGGAAACTCTTTCTTCTGCACATCTAACAAAAGCAGGTTGAGAATTGCATCTTTCACACAACAGTGTTCTTGAATGGCGTCTCGAAAGTGCATTAGCAGAATGAACATTTCGATCACATGACAAACATAAACAGGCAGCATCAGATCGACAATATACCATTGACAGTTGATCCCCGCAGAAATCACAAATGTAACCCATCTTTCCAATCACACTATTCCTAGTTAAAAAAAAATTCTCTTCACAGAATTCTAATCAAGCCATATATCGACCAGGGCAGGTAGCTTCTCAGATGATCCCCCAATTCAGCTATTTCCTCTGCCTCTTCAATAGCTGCGCATTGTTTACAAGATAATTCAGTTCATGTTTGATGTAAGAACAAGCTAATCAATAATAAATCTAGAATTTCTAACTTAATTTACTTCAATTTTTTTCATACAATAATGATAAAAGTAACAGGTCAAATTCTAAAAACACTGTAATCATGGAAGATTCATAGGATCAGCAATGTCTAAGGGTAGACTCTATTTTCTTCATACGTTAAGCACCTAAAAAGTAAACGAGAAACTAATATAAGAACATATAGAGACACACTCACATAGAATATGAAGAGAAAAGGAAAAAGCTCATCACATCAATAATGACTGAAACAGTCAAAATAAAATAAGAAGATAAAATAAAGAGAAAAAGTAGCTTATTTTATTTTAATTGAAAAATGAAGAAGCAGGGGAGTAAGAATTTCAATAACAGAACTTTAAGCAAAATTAATTCCATTTCAAAATGCGTAAATAAAATGATTAAATGAAGGAAATAGAGAAAAAGACTTACCAAACTGCAATCCAGATAATCAAAACTACACAAACAGATGAAGCCAAATGAAACAGAGGAAGAGACCCAGAAACAGTAGCAACATTTTTAAAAATAATGAAAGAAAAAAAAAAGTAAATCTAAAACCCAGAAATAAAATCAAAATTAGGTGAAGGATCAAGAAAAGATCCAGAAAGGAAAACCAAAATTTTCACAGCTAAAGCAGAAGAGAATAAGAAATTTTACCGTCAGATTTCTCTCCTTTTTTTATTTTTTTTTTCTTCTTTTGAACTGTTCTTATTGCTCTGTTTTTTTGCCTCTGTTTTTAGTTTATGCAAAGTAATAGGGAACTGGTGAGTGTTATATGGGAAATATGATAGACATTCCGATGATGCAAAAAACCCCAAAAATTAAAAATATATTTTAAAATAATAATAATAAGGGCAAAATAGGGAGTAAAGCAGAGTTGGGCCCTGTCCTTTTTCTTGGACCCTTTTCTGAAAAGGCCGTACTTGAGAGGAAAAGTAATATTTTTAAAATGTTTTTAATATTTAACTTGGTTAAATTTTACTATTAGTCCTTCCACTATTAATAAATTATGGATTTAGTCTCTAATACTATATTTTTTTAAGAGTATAATTAAGTATAGTAAAATCACAAGCAAAATATGTTGGAATATTTTTTTGTTACATATATAAATAGAATTAATTTAATATAAAGCATAAATTGAAAATAGAATAGGTATAATGATTTATTTGGCATTTTAATTTTATATAAAAAAATTATTTTAGCTTTTCATTTTATTTTTTGTCTCTCAAATCACTCAAAAATAGATAGAAACTTATCATTTGCTAACTTTACTAGCGTATTAGCAATTAATCATTTTTTAAATATAAACAACTAAAAAATTATTAAAAATTTAAAAAGTATAAAATTATAAAAAAATATTTTTAATATTTTTATTTTCAAAAAATTAATTAATTGCTAACATGAACGTGAATATCATGTCAGCAAGTTAACAACGTTAATTTTTTTATCTATTTTAGAGTGATTTGATAAATAATGTAAGTTTCAAGAAAAAAATCAAAAAATTAAAATGACTTTTTTTTATGAAATTGTAGAGTCAAATAAATTTAAACAAAACCATATAATGAAAAACAAAACCTGAGATAAATTTAACAACAAAACCCATATATAATATATGCTCAGAAACAATTGAAAAAATATACATCAAAATTGGATTTTTTTTTCATTTTTAATTAAATTATTGAAATTATTTAATTTTACGCTTGTGTAAATTAATGCAATTTATATTTTTCAAATAGTGTGTATAATATATTTTTACTCTTAATTAGGCCACTTGTGTAGTTGACAAATCTACTTTTAAGATTAAGTATTATAGAAAAGTGCTACTTTGATTCTACCTAGGTTATCTTCGGTTCGGTTCGGTTCACTTCCCATACGGTTTCTTAGTTTATAATTTTAAATACAATATATATTTTTAAATTAATTATTTTATTTAAAAGATATCAAATTATTCATTACTCCATGTAATAAATATTGATTAATGTGTATATTATTTTATATAAAAGATATATTTATAAAATAATAAATAAATCTATTATGATACTTGTTATCACTGGCCCAAGCTTTGAATGAGTTTGGGTCGAAAGGGCCGGTTTCCATCGAGCTTGCGTATCAGCCTCGCAAACTAAGTACCTATATTTTCCTGCGAGGTCACCCATGAGACTACATAAACACGTGTTAAGTCTAGGGTAGCATACATATTGATATGCATGGAACCTACCTAGCACATTGAATCAATGAACAGTACATATATCATATAAATAGGCAAATACCACCATCCAACCGACACAGAAAAAAAACACTCAATAAAATCATGAGGTTTTACTTGAAAAAATCAACTTGAAGTTTTAAATCTTATGATATTCTAAGCTCAAATTTCATAATAAAAATATTATTAAATTAATTTATAAAAAATAATAATAAACATTTAGAGTCGAAATCTATATTATTAATAAAATATTTGATTGGGTTGATATTACATGTTAACTAGGTATCAACTTGATTAGGAAATGGTTATCATACCCTTTTATATGACTATTATTATTATTTTGATCCGTTTTTTTTATACTTTTTTCTATAATTTTAAAATAAAATTAAAATTAACATATATAAGGATTGAACAGTCTTGACCTTGAAGGTTGTTTGAGGGTGCAGTAGCCCAGGGCCTAGGGCTAGAAAGGCCCAGAAAATTATTTTTCAGCTTTTAATGTGAGAATTTTTTTTAAAAAATTTTTATCATAAATACTTAATCTCTTGGAGCTTTCAAAATTTTTCAACTTTTATTGTATTACATTTTATAATTTTTAAAAAAAAATCTAATTTATTATTTTATCTAAGGTCTCAAAAATATCAATGACGGACATGGAATTAAATCATGCACAAACAAAGTTTTACCATTACACTAATAATAATTATTGACTAAAATTTTTAAAAATAACTTCAAATTTTACGTTATTATTTATTATATGATATTTTAAATTGGTAGTTTTCATAGTTAGATAATATTTTTAATTTAAATAATAGCATGAGGTGTAAGATAATTATTTGTTGAGATAAGGAGGCATAAGGTATTTTTGTACGTAATGAGTCCAATTTGATTGATGCATCAGAAAAGGTAAAAGACACGTGAGATTCAAACGCCACAAACACTACAAAAGTGCTTCGCTTTTGCCCTTTTCTCTTTCTTTTTTATATCCCCAGTGTCCAAACTGCCCTTATGTCTCTCAATGGTTGACACTTTTCTCACTCTATTATTTTTCTTTAGGATACCCGCATGTCTTCACTGTAATTTTCTATATTCCCAATTCTTCTATAACTAAAAAAAAGGATAATGATAATTTCAGAAAACGGGTAACGACATATTTGGCCCTGTACTTTATCAAATCTTTCAATATAGCACTTATAGTTTCTACATGTTCAATGTACCCTCTGCATTTTTATTCCGTCTTCTAATCCGATACCTGAGCTTATGGTGTTAAGGCCTGACATGTCAAGACACATGGATCACTCTTATCACATTACATGTCACTTTTGTGCAAAAAAAAAAAAAAAAAGAGAAAAATTAAACAATTTGACCTTTTTTCTTTTCCAACTAGAAGTGTTTATGGTATGAGTTCGGATCGAGCTCATGTAAGGAATCTAGACCAAAATTTTAAGCCTAGGCATGACTCTGCCCGAAATATAGGTTTATTAATTTGCCCAAACTTAAACCAATTTAAGAAAAGTAAACACAAACTTGACCTCACTCGTCTATATTTGATTTTTTTTAATGTCGTCTATATTTAATTTTTTTAATGTAAAAAAATAGAGGACAAAACAAAAAAGAAAAGAACATTAAAGGTTTATCATTAATACATTAGCTTTAAGATGATAAAGATAAATGAAAATATAAAGAGAAGAATTTTGAATATCAAAAAGAAATTCACGTTATTAATGAAGGTTTTTTTGTCTTGAAAAAAGGGTAAAATTGTTTTAGAGTCCCTTAACTTGATTTAATGTATTTTTTTTGACTTGTGCCATCATAAGAGTGGTCCATGTGTCCTGACATATCATAATTTAATATTGTTAGACCTAAGTGCCAGATTAAAAGACGAAATAAAAATGAATTGGGTACGTTGGACATTTAAAAAATATAGGCACCGCATCGAAAGATTTAGTAAAGTAGAGGCAAATATTCCATTAGCCTAAAAAATGCTCTTGTATTATTTATCAATAATTTTTTATATTCTATAAGTACTATTAGAAATATAACACTAGATTATACGTGTCGAACTCACAAAAAATAATATTCTTACGCCTAAATAGTAAATAAATAGTTGTATAAAGACTAATGTCAATCCTACAGAGACTGTGATATCTAAATTGGTGTTCAATCCAACCAGGTTGCACGTTTAGGTAGTTGTCGTGCCCACAACATTTGACAGTTTACACAAAAATAAAAAAGGTCAAAACAATAAAAATAATTGAAATAGAAATAATAGTGAAAATAGGCAAAAATGAAATTAAATTAAATAAACCGATAAGATGAAGTTCTAACTTTAGGCCTGATTTTTGCTTTGATTTAGAATCAATCCTTGATAGCAAGTCTTCTCCTTCAACCGATAACTCAGTTATACTGATCGAGGGCGCCTCAAATCATTAATCCTTCCGTTTATAAATTAATTGCGGTAATGCCCAATAACAAACACTTGCCAAGCGAATAATCACGAAATATGCATCCATGATTTAACTCTCTGGTAGCCTTGCGAACTAAATGGGCCCAACTCGAACCAACAATCTCAACCATGCGGATAACTTCGATTTGATTGCTATTTCCCTTTACGGATCCAACCAACTACTTAATTGGACATGCCAATGTGTTATTCGATAGACGGAATACGACATACAATCGATTTGATACTTCCAACTATAAGCCTATCAATATTGAATCAACAAGCTCTTTTTGACTTGGTACCAATACAACTTTATAAGATAACAATATCTATCTCTTCAACTAAAAAAACTGCAAATATCGAATTGAAGAATTTTAAGTGCAAATTCACTCTTTATTGAATTATTTACCGGTCTAAAGGTAGATGGAAATTTTAGCTACTCATGAAATTGAGCATAATTACAGGAGGTTTTAAACAAATTTTAATTTAAAAAAATAAAGGAAAAGAAGATGGGGGCGACTGGGCAATATTGTGCAAATGAGTAGAGCAACAGAATAGCAACAGGGAAGGAAGATTTTAAGTGTTGTTGCCTGCGCAATAAAGAAATAAAATAAAAATAAGATATTAAAGAGTTATTTAAATTAACTTTAAAATAAAGTATATAATTCTAATCAGGAAATTTAAAAACAATATTTTTAGAAATTAATCCTCAAAATAAAGTTATCAAAATTATATCATGGCCCTTCAACTGGTTTTTCGGCCTAAACTTTTACGACAACCCGAATCAATGAAATTTCTTAACGTTCCGGTCTTACTTTTGCACCTAATAAAAAATCAAATAATAAATCCAAAATAAGTGGCATCTCATTCAAGAATTACTTTATAGCTAGAGGGAAGTGATCGTCATATTGTGCTACAAAATTACAATCGTTGTTGGAAAATGAAGCAGCAACATTGCAAAAAGATGGGCATTGTAGTTATTTACATACATAATCATTTTCAGCTGTAGTGTGACAAAAACTTCAAACTTTGTTGTACATGCTTCTTCTATCAAACGTTGAAGATGTCACCGTGAGGGCATAGTCTTGGATTGTAACTGTAACACCCCAAACCCGGTCAAAACGCTACAATCGAATCTGGTGTGCCACGGAAAAGAAATTGTTTTTGAAACCGATTTGTCGACTTATTTTAGATAGAAAACCGATGTAAGATTTTAGAGAAAACGTCGGTGTATTTTGTATCGTGTAAAACATGTTGAAACTTGGTTTGAAAACTTAGTGGTCACATTGTTACTCCGTATTGTTTACTGAGTCATTGCATAAAAATAAACAAATATTTCTTTAGCCTTTGAAAACAACCAATTCATAGTGATCAAACTGATGTCGTTACCATAAATATGTGTTATGGGTGATGAGAGGAGGGGGAAGTATGATCTATCAGACTGTCACCAGTGGTTTGGTATCACACAGTGGGTTGGCCCCACATATTATAAAATTGTGACTAAGTCTCAGTGGTTTGGCACCACCAGTGGTTTGGTACCACATATGTTATTTTTGTAACTTCGGTTACCAGTGGCTTGGCACCACCAGTGGTTTGGTACCACAAGGGGTAGATTTGGGAGACTCGGATGGATACTTAGGTTGGATGGGTTGCATGACTTGCATATTTTTGTATGAATTTGTGTAAGAGCATAATTTCTGTTGGGATGGGGATTTATACACTTAGTCTCGGTGACTCACCCCTTCCGTTATATTTTGCAGATCAGGCTTAGATCGTGGATATGGAGCCGGAGTGGACTCAAGGTGGCCATGCACAGCATTTGTTTTATATCAAAGTTTTCTATTGGATTTAGCTGTTTTATTTAAATTTTGGTTTTTCAGTTATGTAATAAGGCCGCTGAAGTTTTATTTTGGATTCTTTTACTTAGGTGATTTTAAAGTTTCTATTTAATATGTTGATTAGACTATGAATTGGTTGTTTTCAAAGGCTAAAGAAATATTTGTTTATTTTTATGCAATGACTCAGTAAATAATACGGAGTAACAATGTGACCACTAAGTTTTCAAACCAAGTTTCAACATTTTTTACACGATACAAAATACACCGACGTTTTCTCTAAAATCTTACATCAGTTTTCTATCTAAAATAAGTCGACAAATCGGTTTCAAAAACAATTTCTTTTCCGTGGCACGCCAGATCCTGTTGTAGCGTTTTGACCGGGTTTGGGGTGTTACTCAGTAAACAATACGGAGTAACAATGTGACCACTAAGTTTTCAAACCAAGTTTCAACATGTTTTATACGATACAAAATACACCGACGTTTTCTCTAAAATCTTACATCGAGTCGACAAATCGGTTTCAAAAACAATTTCTTTTCCGTGGCACGCCAGATCTAGTTGTAGTGTTTTGACCGGGTTTGGGGTGTTACAGTAACACCTCTCACCCGTATTCACCGCCAGAATAGGGTTACGGAGCATTACCAGACTTATAAATCAATTAAACATTCATTTCACATACATTTTCATATTTCATGCAACTATCTTTCAAACTCAATCATAATGTCCCTAATACGAGCTTACGATGCTCAAAACATGCATTCAAGGTGGTTCGAGACTAAATCGATAACTTTAGAAACTTTTATAACACTTAGAAAATTTTTACAAAATACATGGGACATACGCCCATGTGGCCTGGCTGTGTGTCTCACACGGCCAAAGACACGCCCGTGTCACAGGCCGTGTGGACATTCGAAATGGGAGCACATGGCCATGTCCCATCCCGTGTCTGACCCCGTGTAACTTTCTGACTTCGATCACACGGCCAACACACACGCCCGGTTGGCTAGCCCGTGTGCCCTAAAAATAGCCATACACGCCTGTGTGCCAGGCTGTGTGCTAGGCCATGCCAAACCTGTAGGGTATACTGACTTATGTCACACTGCCAAGTCACACGTCCGTGTGTGAGGCCGTGTGAAGCATATTGACTTGGTTTCTAATTCAACACCAGGGGACACACCGTGTGTCACACACGATTGAGACACACGCCCGTGTCTCTGGCCGTGTGGAAAAAAATAAGCTATTTACCAAGCCAATTTATCACCCAAAGTTTTACACACCTACACCAAACTCAATTGGCACAAAACATAGCATATAATAGGCATTCAATCAACCTCACTCAAGCATATTTTATACCATTTCCAATACCAATCAACACAAAACATAAATACTCAATATGCCATCCAAATTCATACCAAAATTTACTTACTCAAACATCAAAAATGACCAAACTCAAATATGCATTATTTAGCCTAATCTCACAAGTATGCCAATATCCACAACTCAACCATTTGGTACTCATAATACCTATTACCATCAAGCATCACACAACCATCAACCAAGCACATATTAAGAATCATATGCACAAATATATACACAATCAAACCAACCAAGTTAAGCCAACTTTCAAGACTATATACAATACCAATCTTAAACATTTACAAGCCAATTCAAATGGCTAAATTCATTACCAACACATAACCAAAATGACCAAAGTCCCTATACATGCCATATACTCAAGACATAAGCTTAAAAGTACCAAAGTGATAGTAGGATAGTGTGATGTAGTCTCCGACGATCCCCGAATTCGAGCTAGCTTTGAAGTCACTATAAAACACAGTAAAATAAACAAGGTAAGCTATAAAGCTTAGTAAGCTCGTATGAAAATAAGAAGCAAGTCTCAACATTTATTTACCATTCAAATTAAATGACATAATATGCAATAATGCATTAATCTCAAGATAACATGAACTTAACCACATACTTGATCATAAACTCACAACTTTCTTTGACTCATTGCTTGTATAGTTTTCCGTACATACCTGTACCGACACGTATCTATTTCTCACCATTTTACATCTTCAATACACCCGTTGAACCATTCAGAATAAAGTTCGGATACTCAGAAGTCTCGCACCCTAGGTGCCAATATCATGGCCCGAAGCCAAATCAATGAACTCGCACCCGAAGTGCTAATATCATGGCCGGGAGCCAACTCAATGAACTCGCACCCGAAGTGCTAATATCATGGCTCGAAGCCAACTCAATGAACTCGCACCTGAAGTGCTAATATCATGGCCCGAAGCCAATTCAATGAATTCCCTAATGACATGTCATTCGTATCCTAATCTATTCCTAAGGTTTAATCGAGATTTCCAATGCCAAATCTTCGCCGAATGTGTCCGCAAGTTCGTAATTCACAATTTATGCAATATCAAAGCATTTAAAACACAAATATAACAATGCTTATTACATACAGACTTATCTTAGATACAAAAACTGTAAAACGAATAGATCAATCCAAAACATTCATTAAAGCACATTTACACTTTTGCCCCTAATATTTAACAACTTTTACAACTTAGTCCTTATTTCATAAAATCATAAATTCATGCAATTAGGTCCCTACCCATGCTAGTGGAATTTCTCTTATTACCAAAGCAACCCATATTTTTCATTTATTTCACATTTTAACCATGAATTTTACACTTTTCACAAATTAATCCCTAATTGGCATTTTCACTAAAAATCACTTAACAAAACTTGTATAACTATCATCAAACATTCATAATCTATCATTAAACATCAAAATACTCATGTATTCATCAATGGAAACATTTAAAATCTTTAACAGTTTTACAAAATAGTCTCTGGGCTAGCTAGACCTAGTTGCAATGATCTCAAAAACGTAGAAATAATTAAAAACAGGACAAAAATGGACTTACAATTGAGCTAGGAAACTTGGTTGAATGAAGAAGATAAGAATGGTGTTTCTTTGCCCTAATTTTCATTTGAAAACATAAAGAATAAAAGATGATACCTTTGTTTCTTTTATTCAATTTATCTTAATTACTAAATTACAAAATTAACCTTATTATATAATCATATTAAACGTCCATTTTAAGCCCATAAATGTCCACTCACAATTGAAATAGTCTAATTACAACTTAAGGACTCTTACTTTAAGGTTCTATTGCTATTAAACACCTTTAGCTAATTGAACACAAGTTTTACACTTACACGATTTAGTCCTTTTTAATCAAATTAACCATTCAGACGATAAAATTTATTAACGAAATTTTCACACAATTATTCAATCATGTTGTAGACATTAAAATAATAAAATAAATATTTTGACTTTGGATTTGTGGTCCCAAAACCACTGTTCCGATTTGACTAAAAACGGGTTGTTACGACTCTCCCCCTTATTTCGTCCCCGATAATCTTATCAGTGAATAGGTTAGGGTACTATTTTCTCATAGCTTCCTCGGGTTCCCACGTAGCTTCTTCAACCTCATGACGTTGCCAAAGTACTTTCACTAAAGCTATGATTTTATTTCTCAACTGTTTAACCTCTCGAGCTAAAATTCTGATCGGTTCTTCATTGTACATCATATCTAGTTGAATTTCAATTTCTACCGGTGAAATTATATGTGATGGATCTGATCTATACCGGCACAACATTGACACATGAAACACGTTGTGAATCTTTTCTAATTCTGACGGTAAAACTAGCCGATATGCCACTGGCCCTATTCTTTCAATGATCTCATAAGGCCCGATAAATCGCGGACTTAGCTTGCCTTTGTGACCAAATCTAAGAATTTTCTTCTACGGAGATACTTCCAGAAATACTTTATCATCAATCTGGAATTCAATGTCTTTTTGTTTCAAATCTGCATACGATTTTTGTCAATCTGAAGCTGCTTTCAAACTATCACGAATTACTTTCACTTTATCTTCAGTCTCTCAGATAAAAAACCCTGTGAATCTTTTTCTCACTAAGCTCGGTCCAGTACAATAGAGTTCGGCATTTGTGACCATACAAAGCTTCATACGGTGCCATCTTTATACTTGATTGAAAATTGTTGTTATACGCAAATTCAACCAACGACAAATATTTCTCCTAGTTGCTTTCAAATTCTAAAACACAACAGCGAAGCATATCTTTGAGAATTTGAATTACTCTCTTAGACTGACCGTCAGTTTGCGGATGAAATACAATACTAAAGTTCAATTCTGTATCTAAAGCTTCTTGAAATTTCTTCCAAAACCGCGATGTGAACCTTGAATCTCTATCCGAAATAATAGAAACTGGCACCCCGTGTAATCTAACGATCTCTGAAATGTACAGTTCAACCAATTTATCAAGCGAATAGTCTATACGTACTAGAATGAAATGTGCAGACTTTTTTAGTCGATTTATGACAACCCAAATAGCATCTTTCTTATTCAGAGACAGGGGTAATCCCGATACGAAATCCATCGTAACTCTATCCCATTTCCACTCTGGTATCATCACAGGCTATAACAATCTCGAAGGCACTTGATGTTCAGCTTTGACTTGTTGACAAACTAAACATATCGATACAAATTCTGAAATGTCTCATTTCATATCCGACCACCAATACAATTGTTTCAAATCATTGTATATTTTGGTACTCCCCGGTGAATAGATAAACAACCACGGTGTGCTTCGTGTAAATTTTCTGAATGAGCTTAGAATTCTTTGGTATGCAAATTCTATCTCGAAACATTAAACAATCATCATATCCGATCTGAAAGTCTGAATCACTAGTCGACTCACATTGCACTCTTTTAGCTAGTAATTCATTATTATATTTCCGAGCTTCGCAAATTTGCTGAAGAAATACTGGTTTAGCTTTCAACTCTGCTAGAATCAAACCATCATCAGATAAGGTTAACTAAGTATTCATCGCTCTCAAAGCAAATAGAGATTTTCTACTCAAAGCATCTGTGACTACATTTACTTTCCTCGGATGATAATTAATTATTAACTCATAATCTTTCAATAGCTCGAGCCATCTCCATTGTCGCAAATTCAAGTCTTTCTGAGTCATTATATACTTTAAACTTTTGTGATCGGTAAAGATGTGACACTTTTCACCGTACAAATGATATCGCCAAAATTTCAATGCAAATACAATGGAGGCCAACTCTAAATCATGCGTCAGATAATTCTTTTCATGCAACTTTAATTGTCTAGAGGCATAAGCTATAACTTTTCCTTCTTGCATCAAAACGCAACCCAAACCATTCAATGACGCGTCGCTGTAAATTACAAACTCTTTACCCAAATCAGGTTGAACTAAAACTGGCGCCTTAGTTAACAATGCTTTCAATTGATCAAAACTCTATTGACATTTCTCGGACCATTCAAACTTCACATCTTTCTGTATCAATCTAGTCAATCGGTGTAGCAATCATTGAAAATCCTTTAACAAAACGTCGATAGTAGCCAGCTAACCCCAGAAAACTTCTAACTTCGGATACATTTCTCGGTGGTTTCTAGTCAACAACTGCAGAAATCTTGCTCGGGTCAACTCGTATGCCTTCAGCTGAAACAATATGTCCCAAAAATCTGACTTCTCGGAGCCAGAATTCACATTTGTTGAATTTAGTGAACAGTTGCTTATCTCTCAAAGTTTGTAGCACAATTCTCAAATGCTCGGCGTACTCAGACTCATTTTGTGAATAGATCGGAATGTTGCCAATGAACATAACAACGAATCTGTCTAAATACGGTCTAAAAATCTGATTCATAAAATCCATAAAGACTACAGGAGCATTATTCAATCTGAAAGGAATAACAAGAAATTCATAATATCCGTACCTCGTTCTAAACGTAGTTTTAGGTACATCCGAATCTTTCACTCGCAACTGATAATAGCCAGATCTCAAATCAATCTTCGAAAATGCTATTGCCCCTTTCAACTGGTCAAACAAATTATCTATTCTCGATAACAAATACTTATTCTTTATCGTAACCTTATTAAGCTGACGATAGTCAATACATATTCTCATCGATCCATCTTTCTTCTTTACAAATAACATTAGCGTACCCCACGGTGAAAAACTAGGTCGTGCAAAACCTCTATCTGTTTATTCTTGCAACTGAGCTTTCAACTCTTTCAATTCTGTCGGAGCCATTCTGTATGGAGCTATAGATATCGGTGAAGTTCCCGGCACTAATTCAATAGCAAATTCAACCTCTCTGATCGGTGGCAACCTCGGTAATTCTTCAGGAAACACATCCGGATGTTCACAGACAACTGGCACTGATTCAATTTTAGATTCAGACACTTTTGTATCCAAAACATAAGCAAGATAAGCTTTGCAACTTTTCCTCACACATCTCTGAGCTGACATAGGCGAAATCACAACAGGAAACCCACTCGACTCATTTGATTCAATTCGTAGAATTTCATTGTTCTGACATTTCAATTCAATAACCTTTCGTCTACAATTTACAACAGCATCGTGCAAAGTCAACCAATCCGTACCCAGAATTACATCAAACTCATCAAATGGTAATAGCATCAAATTAGCCGAAAAACAGTAACCTTGAGTCATTAAAGGACAGTTCTTGCAAACTTTATCAACTAACACATACATGCCTAAGGGGTTCGATACTTTAATCACAAACTCAGTAGACTCAACAGGAAAACTCTTATTAGACACTAAATTCATACAAATATATGAATGAGTTGATCCAGGATCAATCAAAGCAATCACATTAGTGTCATAAAGAGAAAATGTACCGGTGATAACATTTGGTGATGAATCGTAGCGTAAACTCTGGCTGGTGCTCTAGCCTCGGATTTCATAGCAGAGTCTTTTGTCGTACCTTTTCCACTAGACACATTCCCTGAATTTCTAGGTGGTCTCCCTCTAGCAATCGTATTGCTCGGTCTTGCACTTAGATATTTATCTTTCTCGGACAACTCAAGACAATCCCGAATAAAATGATCTGGCGAACCACATTTGTAACAAGCTTTATTACTTTTATTCCAACATTCTCCAAAATGTCGTCTCCCACACTATTGACACTCGGGTTTTTTGTTTCTCACACTGTCAATACTCGATACTGATGTAGCTTGAGCTTTAGAACTTGACTATTGCTTTCCTCGATCTCTACTTGGATATCCCACTGAAGCATTCGAACGAGTATACAAGTCCTTGGATTTCTTTGACAAAGATTGATATGGCTTATTCATCGATCTTTTTCTCGAGTCTTTAGCCTTTGAATCTGCTTTTCTCTTTTCTTTGCTAAGCTCTTCGGCTTTGCAAGCTCTATCAACTAAAACAACAAATTTTTTCAATTCTATAATTCTGATTAGAAGTTTAATATCTTCGTTCAACCCATCAACAAATCGTTTGCACATGATTTCTTCAGTAGAAACATACTCCCAAGCATACTTACTTAATCTTACAAATTCTCTTTCGTACTCGGTCACAGTCATACGACCCTGTTTCAATTCTATAAACTCTTTGTGCTTTTGATCAATAAATAGCTGACTTATATATTTCTTTTGAAACTCAGTCTGAAAGAATTCCCAAGTAACTCTTTCTCTCGGTACCACATACACCAAAGTATCCCACCATTGATACGCAGTATCCCTCAGAAGTGATACAACACATTTTAAACACTCCGCCGGTGTGCAAGAAAGTTCATCAAAAAATCTGATAGTATTTACAAGCCAAAACTTGGCTTTGTCAGAATCATCGTCAACAGTAGCTTTGAACTTTTCAGCCTCGTACTTCTGAATTGTAACAACCCGATTTTGGGCCTAGTCGGAACAGTGGTTTCGGGGCCAAAAATCTGACACAAAAAAGTTCATTTTTATTATATTTTTATGGTCTACAGTTTTATAGAATAATTTCTTGAAAATTTCATTCGAAGATTTTGACGTTTGGGCACTCAATTTAGTTAAAAGGACTAAATTGTAAAAAATGAAAAAGTTGAGTTCTACATGCTAAAGGTGTCTAATTGCTATGAAAATTTAAATAGAAGATCCTTAGGTGGTAATTAGACCATTAGTTAAGATAGTGGACAAAAATGGACATGGTGAGATAAAATTTCAAAGTTTTGAGTGAAAGGCATTTTGGTCATTTGGTAAATAAAAGAATAAAAAGGGAAAATCAAGCAAAAATCTTTTCCATCTTCTCCATCAAGTGCCAAAAATTAGAAGAACACCATAGCTAGGGTTTTGCTCAACTTCCAAGCTTGATTGTAAGTGCATCCTAGCCCTGTTTTTAATGCTCTTTACGTTTTTTGAAGTCGTATTCACTAGATCTTTCTATTTCTACCATTATTTTGAAGTAGGGTTCATGTTTGAAATTTAACCCATGTATGACATGCATGTATTTTGATGTTACATGGTAGAAGATGAAACAACTTTTACTAAGTGATTTTTTATGAAAATGTGGTAGAAGATGAAACAACTTTTACTAAGTGATTTTTTATGAAAATGCTTAAAAGGGCCTATTTGTAAAAGTTATAAGATATGTAGTAAAAGTGTGTTCTAATGGAAATTGTGGGCTGTTATAGTTACAAAAATGGTTTGGCTAGGCTTGTACATTAAAGAAATTGCACATGTTTCATTTTACGAGCCTAGGGGCAAAAATGTAAATATGTCAAAGTTTAAGGGCAAAAATGTAATTTTTCCATAATATGATTTTTTGGCTCAATTGAGTATGTGGATAATAAATAAGTTAAATTTGCTATTATAGATCAAGAAAGATGAGGTTCGGACCTTGATCGAGGGAAAAACAAGGTTATTGACGATTAGGTCCATTTCTGCTATTTTTGTACCGAGGTAAGTTCATATGAAAATAATGCATTATTATTTATGCTTTAATTGTGTTAATATTTTTTGAATTGTGATTTACTCTTTGAACGTATTTGACAAAGTTTGACAAGCGAGAAAATCCCGGTTGAACCTTAGGAATAGTTAGGATACAAATGTCATGACATTAAGGTTATATAGATTTCATGTAAGACCATATCTGGGATATCACATCGATATAAGACTTCGTGTAAGACCATAGCTGGGCTATTGGTATCGATATGATATCCCATGTAAGACCATATCTGAGATATGGCATTGGTATGGTACTGTGAGTATGAGATGTCCCGAGTATCCTTTAGTATTCCAAGTGGTTCAACGGGTAGTTCAAAGGAAATATTAAAGTTGTGAAAGACTATGATATGATGTGAAAGATTATGGTGAGTTGCAAGTTAGTACAGGTACATAAAACTCATGCTTAATGAGCTCGTTATGTGATGAAACCTCGGATTGGTTCGATTGAGTAAGTTATGATGTTAAGATTTTATTAACATCTATGCTAAGCTTGATTATGAATTCACAATGACATTTATGTTAATTTACTTTATGTTAAATATGTGTTAAAGTGTGTATGATGCTTATTATTTGCATAGGGACTTACTAAGCTTTAAAGCTTACTCCCTTTCTTTTTCCCTTGTCTTATAGTGTCACCAAGCTAGCTCGGGGATCGAAGATGGTCGGAGATTCATTCACACTATCAAATTATCATTTTGGGTACTTATGATTTCAATATTTTGAGTTATGGCATGTATAGGGACTTGGTCTTTTTGTTATGTGTCATAATTGATTTGGCCATATGTATTGGCTTCAATAGTTGATAATTCATTTTGTAAATGGCCATTTGATATTGGCTAATATTGGTTAAGTATATATACATATGATGATGTTCTCATGAATGTGAGAAATTGCATGATTTGAGATGCTAAGTAGGTGATATGGGTATGTGATAAATGATATTATGTAAATGATATGTGGATGCCTTTTGTATGGCTGATTGGATTGAAAGTATATGCTTGGATTGGTACTATGTTTTGTTGTGTAGGTTGGTGCATGGAAGGGTGGCAAAAAGGCTTGACAAATAGCCTTATATTTGTCCACACGGGTGTGTGTCTAGGCCGTGTGCGACATACGGTCTGCCCCATGGGCATGTCTTTCAGTCGTGTGTCCCCTGCATCTTAATTGTTGCAAAATAGAATGCTCAGTAATATGCACACGGGTAGAGACTCGGGCGTGTGTCTCAACCGTGTGGGCGGCACGGCCTCGAACACGGGCGTGTGCCCTGGCTGTGTGAAGTCTGCACATATTTTATGAAAAATTATAAAAATTTAATCGATCACACGGCCTAAGCAGACGGGCGTATGACTTGGCCATGTGACCTCAATTTGAAGATGACGTCATAAACAGAATGCTCCCTAATTTGAACACAGGCTTAAGCACGGGCATGTCATAGGGTCACACGGGCGTGTCCCGAACCCACACGGGCGTGTGACCCCTTTTTCATGAAAAATTTTCTAAGTTCTCCAAAAGTTTCCAAAGTTCTCGGTTTAGTCCCGAATCACTTCTGATGTATGCTTTGGGCCTCGTAGGCTTGTTCTAGGGACTATATGAATGATTTTGAAAAGTTTTAAATTTGAGTGGAAATTCATGTCTCGATTTTGAATGTTTGCTTGTGAATAAGTTTGGTAGTGCCTTGTATCTTATCCCGGTGTCAGATATGAGTAAGGGGTGTTACACGAATCTTATCAACTGGCAACTTATTTAATCATAAAAGTTCCAAATTTTGAGGAGCTACAGGAACCGGTTGGGGATTAGGGTGGGGTGAAGGTTGTTGAGCAGCCAAATTTGTTTGAACACAGCCAAATTTGTTTGAACAAACTCTGTGAACCACTCATTCACCATTTGGAAAAAGGCTTCTTTAGCCTCTCCTCTGTGACTACTCTATATGTTTCTAGATTCAGACGACGTTGTCCCTTGAGTGGGAGCTGGCACATTACTCTCGACATCATCAGCTACAACTCAATTGGGATCCATTTACTATACAAAAACACAGTTTAAATTGTCAGAAGTCATCACACTATCACATGTTATATATATGGCATGAATAGCTAGACTCTCACACACGCTACGTTAGTCTTAGAATCGACTAAACCGTAGCTCTGGTACCAATAAATATAACACCCATCACCCGTATTCAACGCCGGAATAGGGTTACGGAGCATTACCAGATTTATAAATCAATTAAACATTCATTTTAAGCCCATAAATGTACACTCACAATTGAAACGGTCTAGTTACAACTTAAAGACTCTTACTTTAAGGTTCTATAGCTATCAAACACCTTTAGCTAATTGAACACAAGTTTTACACTTTACACGATTTAGTCATTTTTAATCAAATTAACCATTTAAACGATAAACTTTCTTAATGAAATTTTCACACAATTATTCAATCATGCTGTAGACATTAAAATAATAATAAAATAAATATTTTGACATCGAATTTATGGTCCCGAAACCACTGTTCCGGTTTAACTAAAAACGGGCTATTACATGGATTCCCTAAAAACCTAGTTATTTTGCAAATTAAGCACACTTAGTTCTCTGAGTAGAGTTTTTTAAGCAATGAGTTATTGGAAAAGTTCAAGCTACTAATATTAAGATGACATCAAGTGTAAGCAATTTTGGTGTCGATAAAAATAATAACATAAGTGTAGACATGTAACACCCCAAACCCGGCCCAAACACTACAACCGGATCTGGTATGTCACTAAGAAAAATTTTGGAAAACATGTCATATTTTCAGAAAAGCCCAAATATATTTTATATAGAATATACCTTTGTAAAATAAAACCCAAACTTAATTACATGCCTTAGTTTAATTAAAATAAAAATTTAAATAACTAAAAGTAATAAAAGCCCATAATAAAACAAAATATAAACTAGTGGCCCATGGCCTTATTACAACGAGATTTTAAAATCCATTAATTAAAAATATAAAATAATAACTTGAGTCATTTTGCTAAATCCACATATTCTGTTGCATGGCCACCTTGCGTTCCTCTCCAGCCCAGTAGAAGCACTAGGTATCACCTGAAATGTTAATTAAAAGGGTGAGTCGCGAGACTCAGTGTGCAACCCTCATGCACCACTAGATTTTTGGGCCTTAAGCCCATTAAGCAAAATAAACAATTTAATACTCATAACAAACATTAATAACAAATAATATGCAAGGCCCAACCCGTTTGCCTAGGTTTCCATCCGCTACACGCCCCCGTACCAACCGTTCACACCATTGGGGATTTCTACAATCGCCCCACACCGCTACACACCATGATGGCAGTCTTGCTGCTCATCCACGTATGATGGCCGAAGCCCTTATAACATATAATGGCCGAAGCCCGTATAATATTTAATGGCCGAAGCCCGTATAACAGTTCACGGCATTAGCCGCTACATCAGATCACGGTAAAAACCGCTACACATATAACGTATAACTTCCTCCTTTCATCAACCCAACCCATGCAATCACATACAAGCATTTTACTTATAACATTTAAACAGATTATTTACTAACCTGGGATCCGCTTTTACCCTCCTTGGGTTTTCATCAATAAACCGAGATGTTGGCAATTATCAAAACATATATAAATCTTCTGATCATGCATTTTATGATTAGATCTAGATGGTGGGGAAGTATTACACACCTGATTAATGTAGATACCCTTACTAAACCGATCTACACTTTACTTCAAAAAGCCGGAAAGATGTGAAAATAGGCCTCTCCTATATTCGACCATAGTTAGTATTCTACCCAATTTTATATATATGAATAAACAAATCCTCTTACCTTGAAATCCTGAATGTAACACGATTCTATAACTTAGAGATCTATGAGTTTCGGCTTCTAGGAAAAATCCCGGAAAGATGATCTATCGCGCTTTCGGCTTTTGAAAGAACTAAAAATTGAAAAGATGGCTAAGGGAGATTCGGCCAATAAATATTAAGGAGAAGAATAGGTGTAGTTTTGGCTTTTGAATCAAAGTAAAGATGAGGGAATAGGCTTAGAGATTTCGGCTTTTGCAGAGAATGAAGAAGAAGATGGAACTTTAGGAGTTTTCGGCTTTTACTCAGAGAATAAGAGAAAAGAATGAGAGAAAAACCCCAAATGCCAAAATTGAAGAGATATTCCCCCTATTTATAGAAATTTCGGCACTTACCTAACCTTGTAGATAAATCCTATCTTTTCTCCTTTATCTTAATCTACTAGCTCATCTAAAAGAGACTTAATTATCTCTAACTCCTCCCTCCTTTATCAGCATATTATCCACATATTTTAAACATTAAAATCCCTAAATTTTAGCCTTTATCTGCTTATTATCCTCATAAAATAAATTCCTAAATAATAGCCTTTATCTGCTTATTATCCACATATTTTAAACATTAAAACCTCTAAATTTTAGCCTTGTTGCCATCCACTCCACCTAATCCTAATGCCCAAAATTTAGCTAACTTAAATTAAAAGAATTGGGCTCCATGAAACTTAAATTTGGCCCCCTTACTCCCTTGTGTGGCGTCACCTCCTAAGATTTGGCCACAAGCCCACTTTGGTATTTTAAATGTAGATACTACCTTCTAAACCCCTATAATGCCCAAATAGAAAATTTTAATCAAGGCCTCTACCTAAGCCTGAGCCCAATTTGGACCCCTAACACTTAAATTAACACATTAAACATATCCTACCTATTAAACGCATAGGCCCAAAAATTCAGGATGCTACAGTTCTACCCCCTTAAAGAAATTTCATCCTCAAAATTTCCAACTAACTATTAATCGTACTACCTAAGTCTCACTACCATGCTTTCGCTGCGCACTCCAATTCTAAACCCAAAATAAACACTTAGTATTCTATGGTAGAGTACGCACCGGTATTCACATCTAGAGCGTCCTCGTCCCCTTGTACTCATGCTATCGGTTCGCGTTTATCTGATTAAAAATTTTATGAATTATTGGTTTTCTTCCACTGATTATCCACGAACAGTCTTATGATTAGTAGTTTTAAGAGTAGTTCTTTCGAATTCGCAATTCAGTCTCAAGTTCACCTTTCTTAGTTCTAAGAACTACATACATTCAACTGACAACATCCATACACCCACATTCAATACATAGGGGTATTTTCGTCATTTCACTACCCAGGGGTATTTCTGTAATTTATCCTACAGGGGTATTTTCGTAATTTTCAAAATAGAGTTCCTTGTTGATTTCATGAAATAAAGGGTATTTTGGTAATTTTTGCAATCCAGGGGTATTTCAGTAATTTTGTAATCCGGGGGTATTTCGATAATTTTACAAATCAATGGTATTTTGGTCATTTCACAAATCAGGGGTAATTTGGTAATTTTACAAATCAGGGATAATTTGGTCATTTTGCAAATCAAGGGTAATTTGGTAATTTTACAAATCAGGGATAATTTGGTCATTTTGCAAATCAAGGGTAATTTGGTAATTTTACAAATCAAGGGTATTTTGGCAATTTTGTAAAAATAATGTGGCTGGTCCCTTTCGGGTTTTAATTATAGATTTTGGCCCGTCAACAAATCCTCGTGGCTAGGGTGAACAGTCACTACGCACCAGGTAGGATTCCAGCGAAGAGGAGGTGAGTCACTAGGACTGCTTAAGTACCAGGCTCTTCCGGATCCAATCCTAGACATGCGTATACCCGTTGCCACACCCAAGCCTTACGACTCGTTCACGGGTTTGTTTAGTGAAATTAAGTCTTATGAGATTTTAGAAGTTGTTCAACTAGGCCTAGAGTCCATCAAGTTCTAATCTAACTATTCTACGTCCCATAAAGCCCATTAAGCGCACATAAATATATCACACAATGGTTCAGAATACTTACCTGGCGGACTTGGGCCGAAGACGCAGGTGCCATGCCGAGCTAACAAACCTATTATCATTTCAAAACATGCATGTTTCAAAAGCCCATTTTTAGAAAACGTTTTGGGCCCAAAAACCCCCAGAGCCGAGTTTTGAATCGGGCTCTGATACCAATTTGTAACACCCCAAACCCGGCCCAAACACTACAACCGGATCTGGTATGTCACTAAGAAAAATTTTGGAAAACATGTCATATTTTCAGAAAAGCCCAAATATATTTTATATAGAATATACCTTTGTAAAATAAAACCCAAACTTAATTACATGCCTTAGTTTAATTAAAATAAAAATTTATATAACTAAAAGTAATAAAAGCCCATAATAAAACAAAATATATACTAGTGGCCCATGGCCTTATTACAACGAGATTTTAAAATCCATTAATTAAAAATATAAAATAATAACTTGAGTCATTTTGCTAAATCCACATATTCTGCTGCATGGCTGCCTTGCGTTCCTCTCCAGCCCGATCTGAAGCACTAGGTATCACCTGAAATGTTAATTAAAAGGGTGAGTCGCGAGACTCAATGTGCAACCCTCATGCACCACTAGATTTTTGGGCCTTAAGCCCATTAAGCAAAATAAACAATTTAATACTCATAACAAACATTAATAACAAATAATATGCAAGGCCCAACCCGTTTGCCTAGGTTTCCATCCGCTGCACGCCCCCGTACCAACCGTTCACACCATTGGGGATTTCTACAATCGCCCCACACCGCTACACACCATGATGGCAGTCTTGCTGCTCATCCACGTATGATGGCCGAAGCCCTTATAACATATAATGGCCGAAGCCCGTATAATATTTAATGGCCGAAGCTCGTATAACAGTTCACGGCATTAGCCGCTACATCAGATCACGGTAAAAACCGCTACACATATAACGTATAACTTCCTCCTTTCATCAACCCAACCCATGCAATCACATACAAGCATTTTACTTATAACATTTAAACAGATTATTTACTAACCTGGGATCCGCTTTTACCCTCCTTGGGCTTTCATCAATAAACCGAGATGTTGGCAATTATTAAAACATATATAAATCTTATGATCATGCATTTTATGATTAGATCTAGATGGTGGGGAAGTATTACACACCTGATTAATGTAGATACCCTTGCTAAACCGATCTACGCTTTACTTCAAAAAGCCGGAAAGATGTGAAAATAGGCATCTCCTATATTCGGCCATAGTTAGTATTCTACCCGATTTTATATATATGAATAAACAAATCCTCTTACCTTGAAATCTTGAATGTAACACGATTCTATAACTTAGAGATCTATGAGTTTCGGCTTCTAGGAAAAATCCCGGAAAGATGATCTATTGCGCTTTCGGCTTTTGAAAGAACTAAAAATTGAAAAGATGGTTAAGGGAGATTCGGCCAATGAATATTAAGGAGAAGAATAGGTGTAGTTTTGGCTTTTGAATCAAAGTGAAGATGAGGGAATAGGCTTAGAGATTTCGGCTTCTGCAGAGAATGATGAAGAAGATGGAACTTTAGGAGTTTTCGGCTTTTACTCAGAGAATAAGAGAAAAGAATGAGAGAAAAACCCCAAATGCCGAAATTGAAGAGATATTCCCCCTATTTATAGAAATTTCAGCACTTACCTAACCTTGCAGATAAATCCTATCTTTTCTCCTTTATCTTAATCTACTAGCTCATCTAAAAGAGACTTAATTATCTCTAACTCCTCCCTCCTTTATCAGCATATTATCCACATATTTTAAACATTAAAATCCCTAAATTTTAGCCTTTATCTGCTTATTATCCTCATAAAATAAATTCCTAAATAATAGCCTTTATCTGCTTATTATCCACATATTTTAAACATTAAAACCCCTAAATTTTAGCCTTGTTGCCATCCACTCCACCTAATCCTAATGCCCAAAATTTAGCTAACTTAAATTAAAAGAATTGGGCTCCATGAAACTTAAATTTGGGCCCCTTACTCCCTTGTGTGGCGTCACCTCCTAAGATTTGGCCACAAGCCCACTTTGGTATTTTAAACGTAGATACTACCTTTTAAACCCCTATAATGCCCAAATAGAAAATTTTAATCAAGGCCTCTACCTAAGCCTGAGCCCAATTTGGACCCCTAACACTTAAATTAACACATTAAACATATCCTACCTATTAAACGCATAGGCCCAAAAATTCAGGATGTTACAAGACAATTGTACAAGACAAATAGGGAATGAAGATGATGGTATAAGGATAGAAATGATAGTAGAAACACCAAATATGAGTGAATGGATGGAGAAAGTGTTACTTGAAATAATAGGAGTTTTACCTTATTACCTTATTTCGATGCAGTATTGGTGTTGTGTTTAGATTTGTATGTTTTCTGTCCAAGATTTTTTTTTTTCATCTTACTTTAGAGCTACTATGGGTGCGAGTGTGGGTGAATGTTTTGCTTGATCTTCTGTTTTTTTGTTTTGTTGGAGAAGCTCTTCAAATACATAATGGAAACAAACAAAGAAGATTACGTTACTTGCAATGTAAGAATTGTATTTAAAATGGAAATATTTTTAGATGAGATAATCGTAAAGATTTTTACTTGATGTTGAGTTTCTTCACTAGAAAGTTATCTATTTTTCAAGTGTTATTGTCATCTTTCTTTCCATTGTAGCTGGGTCACTTCATTTGTTGGTTTTTCTTTTGAGCTTTGTTTATTCATAATTAAAAAAAATTGTGATTTGTGATTCTTGTTTTTGGAGCTCATGTGGTGAGGACAAATTTGAATTCTCCATTTTTGTTTTGAGAGAATGAATTGAACTGGGAAGTATGATTTTATCCATTTGGTTGAGTTGCAAAAGCTAGGTAAATGTCTCAATGGTTCACCTAAATACTCAAGGTTTTTAAAATCATATTGATGATCAAATCAGTCAGATCATTGGTCTGTCTAGTTCAATTAAATAAATTGTTAACAATAAAAAAAATTAATTCACGGGTTAATCGATCTAACCCATTATTCTAGACTAGTGCCTTAACTGATTCCCTGTCCAACTAGTCTGACTGACCGGTCTGATTCTAATGAGCAGTTGGACTTTAGGCGTACATAGGAATAATATTTTTACTTTAGAGGTGCACTTCAATGCATAAGTAGAAACTTATTGGTTATATAATTTGACTTACACTAAGATTGGGTTCTTTTTAATGTAATTTTTTCGCACAATATCGACAACAGTTGTATTTAAAGGGAATATAATGTCTTGAAATAGATGTTGTTTCATGTTATGCATGTAGCATTGCAAGTAGTAGATATCGTACTATATCATGTGTGCGTATTAGATATGTAGATTAAAAGTTGGTAGTACAAAAAAAAAATTGAAGGCTATTAAATATAGTAAATAATAGAAGGTTATGTTGAAGGATGGAAATAGCAGAGTATATTTAAGTAAAAAGGTAAGAAGAGCTTTAGTTAATTAATGATGTTTTTATACTAAAGTAAGGTGATAGATGGGATTCTAAAATTTAGTTCTGCATGTAGAAGAGCTACCTTATAATGGAAAAAACCACTAATTGGTAATCAACCAAAAACCCAAAAGTTCATTAGTTATCATAATCACATCTTGATTTTTTCATAATAAAAAAGCAACTTAGTGCCTTAAATCAATTTATTCTTACATAAGGAGTACCAATAATAATCTCATAACCTGAAATACAGGAAAATCAATAATATTATTCTAATAATTTGTTTTCAGAATTGATGCAAGGACAATAGCGAACTAACCAATTAGTCACCTTTTTACCTTCCCTCGGCACATGTTGGAATTTAATTGCCTAAAAGTGCCTACATACTTCTTGAATCTTTCGAATGAGAGTCATTGATGGAGTATTTTCGGACAACTCCTTAATCATCTCCAAAGAAGACATACAATCACTCTCAATAATTGCATCTTGATTTAAATGCATCTTTAAAAGGTAAAAATTCTACAGGTCAAAATTCTGAAATTTTAAATTAGTTCAAACCAAAGAAGTGATTTTTTCATGCAAAGAAGTAGTCTTTAAATTTTTGAACTAAAAAAAAGCCATAACTTTGAATTTTGGCATCATAATGGTGTTTAAGTCTTATTTGTTAAACGCTATTATAAGTTACTTACACAACATAAGTTAGTCATATGACGTTTCCGAATCTAAAAGTTATTTCTAGATGGAAAATTTATGCATCAATTAAAAGAGAATAACATGATGTGCATAGTTTAACTTAAAAAAATGCTAAATTTTTAACAAAAGAGTTATAAAAATTAATTGTAAAAGAAGTGAAGGCTTGCTGAAAATTGTAGATTGCAAATTCATAATTATTCATGAGCAGTTATTAGAAGGTGATGATTTATTCAAAAGATGCATTTGATTCCATGAGACATGTTTTTCTAAGAAGTATGTCCAATGGAAATCAAACATAAAGGATTGTGACTCTTTAAAATAGTGTATATTGAGTGTATATAAATAGAGGGTCTATGGTGCTCACAAATTACAATTACAATCAATCCTATTTTTCAAAAATTAAAGTAAGTGTTAAGGAATTCCTCAATTTTTCTACTTAAAGGAAATTCACAAGCTTTGTTGCATCTCGAGAGGACCTTTGTCTTAACCCTCTAGCAACTTTGTGTGGGGGTAAATAGTTCTCTTTGGAAAGCGTCACCTGCGCCTCGAAGTCTACTGTTTATTTCAATATCATCTTCGGATCTATCTTCTCCACTCTATATATCCAACAAGGCTCACTAACCATGTTTAACTCATAATGTAATCCCAAGACCTGGACTAACAAAATTATAATTTCAAAATATCATAGCAATCATACGTAGATTCTGTAACCATTATTATAAAATTAATCTTCAAGTATATATATCAGTAGAATTAGATTTACCATAATTTAAAGACAACATTTAGGAGGTGTACCTAGTCGGCTTGGGTTGAACGTTAAGTAGCTCAGCTATTGTTGCAGGTTGTCTTTGCCTTTGTTGAGTTGGCAATTTTCTTGTTGGGGAAAGAATTCCACTTCAAGTATATCATCTTTGAAACTACTTTGGTAATAGCAAGTTAAAGTTATGAACAATAACATATACAAAATAATGTTTATGAAAGATTTAAACCATTACTTAAGCTCAATTGGTGGGAACATTAATGTTTAAGTAAACTTTATAGGTTGAGTTCAAGGTAAGGTACATATCACTTGTTTTTGTTGTATAAGTAGTTAGTATATAGAAGATGGATGCGGTGCTCTAAATTCTATTTCGCCCCTTTCTAATTAAAGATCAATCAAACATGAATCAATCCTTAGTCAAGCTTATAAGCAATTAATGACATTTACCAATCCTTACATTGTTAATCATCTCTATGTTGAGATCTAGTGCCCTTAGTGTAATGATTTCGTCTATGTATTTGTAATTTTTTGAACAAATTGGTTTGGTAAAAATCCATCATTATCATTAGTACCTTTTGTATAATGTCCTCAATGGTATTTGCACATAAAGAAAAATGAAAGTAAATATTGGCTCACCGATTAACTAACGTTTAAACTAATATTAAAAAGCATTACGTGATCAGATTATAATGTGAAAAGATAACTTATATTGGTAGATAATCTAAACATGTCCTTAGTCTAATCTAAACATTCGAAAAGACTAATATGTCATCTATCATGTCCACATGGGGAGATACCTTGTCTTGGGTATTGGAGCGAATGACTCCCTAAGTAGAATAGATCCTAGATTCGTTTATGGATTTTTTTCACTTGTGACATCCATAGTGTGACATACCTTTATCCTAAGTGGATGATGGACTATGTATGTGTGACTCGTATATTTTGATGTAAATGAAAGCCTGGGTTCAAATAAATAAGAAACCAAAAGCTAATACATTGGGAATACGACTTTTGCATGATGTAGCATCATTTTCACAACCGTGGAATTCATAGTCTAATTAAGGGTAAATGATATCCTCTCATCAGCATTATATGATAGATGGAAAGTAATGTGACCACAGGTCATTTATCTTAAAGATAAATGATTTAATTACTATTTGTTAGTAATTAACATTTCATGAAGGAAGATGTCACAGTTACTGTGAGATAAAATAGAATCATATTGTGAGAATGAATTTATCCCAAAGAGACTAAGGATATCATATGAGAGTAACACACTTATGATAATGTCATTGGCCAATCACTTAATGAGTGCCTTTTGTAATGGTATACAACAAGAGAGAGTTTAACCAAGGTATTTTAGTGGAATGACTCCATGATTAAATAATGTTGTAATTAATAGGTGAAAAGCTGAAACTTAATTACATATTATTTGAGACCTAATTATATATGTCCAATTGGTCCCTCCGTTAGCTCGAGATAACCAAAAATGAATTGCATGTAGAACCAGTAATATAAAATGAATGAAAACGATGAAATGAGATAAATAGATCGCATGTATCACTTTTCGCAGGGAATGTATATTCTCACTAAGTACAAAAGATGTCTTAGAAATTAATTTCATTTATTCGAATTAGTATATAATTAAATAATTAAAGTTCGAAGTAAGAATTAAATAAATTAGTCATTGTGGATTTGTTGTGTAACAGCCCAGTTTATACCCTAGTCAGAATAGTGGTTTTGGGACCACAAAACCGAGTTAGAAAAATATTTTAATATTATTTTCCATGCTTATATCATGTGAATTGATATGTGTAAAAATTTCGTATGAAAATTTTATTGTTTGTGTGCCGATTTGATAAAAAGGATTTAACCGCAGAAAATGTAAAAGTTGTGTTCTACTTGATGAAGTGTCGAATTGACATGGGTTTTTAAATGAAAGGTCCTTATGTTGATATTAGACCATTGATAGTGGAATTTGACATAAATGACCATTAAATAAATGATTTTATAATGTTTTAATTAATGGATGAAATAGTAATTTGGTTATTAAGTTAATATTATTAAAACAAAATCAATTTTCTATCATCTTTTATCATCCTTAGCCGAAAATCAAAAGAAAAGAAAGCCATGGAAGTTGTTTTTAGGGTTCGACATTTACAAGCTTGATTAAGATTTTAGCTCGGTTTTTGATGATTTCTACGTTTTTGTGATCGTTGCTTTGAGTACTAGC
Source organism: Gossypium australe (assembly GCA_005393395.2). Lineage (NCBI taxonomy): Eukaryota > Viridiplantae > Streptophyta > Magnoliopsida > Malvales > Malvaceae > Gossypium > Gossypium australe. The sequence continues at coordinate 42,442,812 of CM016620.1, read as the reverse complement.
TAGCCCATGCCTCACTTTTTAAAAGTATTGATGATTTTGAAAGTTGCCATTGATGAATTCATGAGTTTTATGATGTTTGATGATGAATTATGCAAGCTTGGTGTTTGATATACATGTTTTGTAAAGTGATTTTTGACAAAAATGTCAATTATGGATTAAATTGAGAAAAGTGTAAATTGAGAGGTTAAATTGTGAAATAAATAAAAAACATGGGCTGCTAGGGACCTATAGAGAATACGGCTAAGCATGGGTTATATTGAATTTTGTGTATTTATGAAATAGGGACTAAATTACAAAAATATGAAATGTTAGGGGCTAAAATGCAAATTGCCCATTTATATATTCTTGGATGAAAATTGAATGAAATGTTGAATAAGTAAGTTAATTTTGATATTAATTAGATTGGCAAAAACGGAATTCGGATCTAGATCGAGGGAAAGTCAAAATATCGGATTAGTCGACTTAATTTGTCATTACTAAGAATGAGGTAAGTTCGTATTTTAATAGACATTACAAAATCATGTTATAAATGCATATTATTTTTATGATTGAATTCAATACCGAATGGTAATGCAAATGTATGTATTTTGAATAAGTTATATATATGTTATTATGATATTGAACTGTTCGAGAAGTAGAATATATGAATACGAGAAAGTTCCGATAACGTGACTACGTCCGAAAAGCCCGTACGAACCCCAGGAATAGTAAAGGATACATATGTCATGACATAGGATTCCAAGATATGATTTCGTGTAAGACGACATTTGCGACGTTAGCAACGATTTGAGATATCGTGTAAGATCGTGTCTAGGACACTGGCTGTAACAGCCCTTACCCGTGTTCAACGCCGGAAGGCATTACTGAACTTATCTTGCTTGAACATACATTATCGGGCTATATAGTTTCATTTCAAACTTAAAAACTTTCATTCATATTTACAAAATCCTTATTATGGGGTTACGAGGCCCTAAACATAATTACGGAAGGTTTCGGAATTAAACCGGAAACTTTTGCGCACTTAGAAAATTTTTGCCTAAACAGGGCCACACGCCCGTGTGGGCAGGCCGTGTGGTCACACACGCCCGTGTGGGCAGGCCGTGTTCCTAGCTCGTGTGGAATTTATTTTTCATTTCGAACCTATAGGGGTTTTCACACAGCTGGACACACACCTGTGTCTATAGCCTGTGTCCCTCACACGGCCTAGACACGCCCGTGTTCTCACCCGTGTGCGAAAACCTTAGCATTCTATTTATGACATCAGCAAACTCTTAAGGGGCATACAGCCTGGTCACACGCCCGTGTGCTGGCCCGTGTGAAAAATTGAATTTTCGTAAATATCATGCAGGGGACACACGGCCTATCAACACACCCATAGGGGTTGACCGTGTGTCACACACGGCCTAGACACACGCCCGTGTGTCTACCCGTGTGGACAATTAGAAGGCTATTTTCCAAGCCAATTGCCACCCTAAAACATAAACACATAATTACCCACACAAGCAACATTTAACACGGTCATAATACACTATGAAGAACCACTAATCCTCATTCATACATTTCACATTTTACTCCAACATTTGCATGAACTTTCACTTCATGAAACTCATCATTATTAGAAATAAGAAACTTGACAAATGTTGGCCAAATTCCAATGGCCCTTTACAAAATGAGTGTATAACATTAGTGGCCAATACTTTGGCTTTCAAATATGACATAACACCAAAATGACCAAGTTCCTATACATGCCATACTCAAAATAAAACAACTTTACTATACCAAAAGAATGATTGATAGTGTGATCCAAGCTTCGACGTTCTACTATCCCCAAGTTAGCTTGGTGATACTTCAAGGAAAGAGGGAAAAGAGAGGGGTAAGCATATAGCTTAGTAAGTTTGCATGAATTAAAATAGCAACATAAGTACTCATGGTAAAATCCATTCATCTCATAGAGAAATAACAACACAAGTTCTAATGAACTTAAACATACTTACTCATACTTATTCTTACCCATCACATATCACATTACGATTTTCATAACTCATATTTTACTCATGGGTACCTGTATCACTTCATCACATGGTTTAGCACTTATGCTATCTTGAACATAAACTTAATCATTATCTTCCTTAACTTAAATGGAACTCTTTGTCATCCTTGTATAACTTAGCTCCTTATCATCTTTACATACTTAGCTTTTTTACCTGTTGAACTACTCGGAATACCAGAGGATTCTCAATCTCATCATACATGTATCACGATGCCAATGCCATATCCCAGATATAGTCTTACATGGGATCACCTCTTGATGCCGATGCTATATCCCAGATATGGTTTTACACGGGATCTCTTATCTCGATGTCGATGCCATGTCCCAGACATGGTCTTATACGAGATCGTACATAGATGTCGATGCCATGTCCCAGAAATGGTCTTACTTGAGATCTTCCTTTGGTGCCAAAGCCATGCTCCAAACATGGTCTTATACGGGACCTTTTTTATTCGATGCCGATGCCATGTCCCAGACATGGTCTTATACGGGATCTACGTTCGGTGCTGATGCCATGTCCAAGACATGGTCTTATAAGGGACCTACATTCGGTGCTGATGCCATGTCCTAGACATGGTCTTACACGGGACCTTCCTTATCTCATGTCGTGACATAGGTATCCTCGTTATTCTGAATCTTCAACCTAGACTTCAATTTAATATGTTCTCATCATTTTCTCATCGAGGCTTTATTTGTCGATTTTTCATGAAATGATATTCATTATCATAAGATCAAACAATTTAAATTATAAAAACACTATGAAATTTTAAATTCACACAAACTTACCTTGGTACTCAAAACGTGTGTAGATATTCGATTTAGTCCACAATCTTGTTCTTGCCTCGATTTCGATCCGAGTTTTGGGTATCTTGATCTATAATAACAATTTCACTTGTTTAATACTCACATTGACTAAATTGACTCATGAATCATACTTTGGAAAAATTACAATTTTGCCCCTAAACTTTTACATAATTACACTTTTACCCCTAGGCTCGTAAAATGATTTTTATTCAACTTTCTTGTATTTTAAGCCTAGCCAAATTATTTTCTTAACTACAACAGCCCCCAATTTCCACTATTTCACTCATGTATGACCATTTTTATAACTTTTACAATTTGGTCCTTTTATGCATTTTTCATGAAAGTCACTTAGAAAAAGATGTTTATCATGCATCAAACTTTCATATTCTTCTATAAAACATCAAAATACATGCATGTCATACATGGGTAAATTTTTGAACATAAACCCTAGCTTAAAATATAGCTAGAAATAGCTAAATCGAGCTACGAGGATCTCAAAAATAGGAAGAACATTAAAAACAGGGCTAGGATGCACTTACTATCAAGCTTGGAAGTTGAAGAAACCCTAGCTATGTCTCCTTGCAAATTTCGGCACTTAGAAGAAGAATATGGACAAGATTTTGACTTATTTTTCCCTTTTTAATTCATTAATTAACCAAATGACTAAAATGCCCTTAAGGCCCTTTCTTGAGATTTTTCCTTCCCATTTCCATTTTTGTCCATCTTGACATTTAATGGTTTAATTACTAAATAAGGACCTCTAGTAATTTTTATAATTCTATTTCATACTTAAATATTCTAGAATCTCATATTTTCTAATCTTTGCAATTTAAACCTAATGGACAAATTGATCACTAATAAATAAAATTTCCTCATGAAATTTTCATAAAATCATGCAAACACCTCATAAGCCTCATAAAAATCATAAAACACACATTTCTACTTCGGATTTGTGGTCTCTCAACCACTATTCCGACTAGGCCCTAAATTAGGCTGTTACACTGGCATCGATTAGAGATTACGTGTAAGACCATGTCTGGGACATCGGCATCTTATATAATTTCATGTAAGACCCTGTCTGGGACAGTGACATCGATATTTGATTACATGTAAGACCACGTCTGGGACGTTGGCATTGTACGAGCTTTCTGAGCTATTCGAGTATCCTTATTGATTCCGAACGGTTCAACGGGAGTTCCGAGAAATAAGTGATTAAGTGAATGACATTCCGATTCAGGTACGTTGAAATGTATACAATATTTGATAAGGAAAGTTAAGTATATATGTGCAAAGAATGTTATGTGATGTATATGCAAATGAAATGTGAATATGTGCAAATGAAACATGAATAAATGAATAAGATGTGATTTATAAAGTGGCGTATGTGAAATTGTCAGATACTATATGAATGAAAGGTGAATTTGGGTATAAATGATGAAATGAGATTCATATGAAAAAGATATATGATTGGATATGCTATTTTCCATAATGTGCTTAATTGGCTATATGAAAGTGTGAATTGAATTATATATGAGAATTGAATTGAATAAGCTTGTGAAAGCTAAAGTTAGTTAAGTAAGCAAGTATAATATTTGTTAGAAATAGGCTTTTTATATTATATATTTCACAAGAAATTACACTAATATTTATATACATAGTGAGCCTAACTTTAGGAAACTCTAAACTAGGCAGCAAACTGATTCTAGGGATGCTATCCCTTAAAACACAGCCTTAAAGTTAGGGATAGCAATCAATAAAATATCTGCAAGATTCTATCTGATACACTGAATATTCCTTATTAGGAAATTGTAATCTGACAATATTAAATGATGATAATTCGATATGAGAACATGTTATATAATTTAGAAAAGTTGTGTGAGATAGCATATCATGCTTATGGCATTGTAATGAAATTATTTGTTACGTTAAGTTTATTAAGATACGAGCTTACTGAGCTTTCAAAGCTTACTCTGTGTGTTTTTCCTATGTTTATAGATTTTCGGATGTTCGTTCGGGTTGGAAGTCAGCGGAGATTGCATCACACTATCTGGCTAATGGTTTAGATATTTATACCCTTTATGACTTGGTTATATGGCATGTATAGGCTAGAAATGTTAAGATATGTTTTAGGACATGTATATCTAGCCATGTGATATGGCTTGGTTAAGTTTGAGTTTATGAACGAATTTTGGATATATACTATGTGTTATGAAATGGTACATTTTAAAGTATATATGTGGTCAAGGGAAAAGGCCAATTTGATATGTCCTGCTGTGAATGAATTGGTATGTTTTGGTTATGTATGAAATGGTTTAATTTGGATATGAAGTATGTGATTTTAGATGTGATTATAGTCCATGAAAGGTATGCCTTTGGATTGGCAATTGAATGTGGAATTAATCGATGATATTATGGTTTGAATGATGCATGTTTTGGTATTGGAATTGGCTGGAAATGTAGCATATTTGTTTCTTGTTTGATGCTTGTAGGGAGGACCCAAATTGGGTGGCAAATTGGCCTTGTAAATGGCCTATTTTGTGCCTACACGGGTTGGGACACGGGCGTGTGTCTTTGCCGTGTTGCTCGAGGGCCACTTCGAAGTGAGCCTGGGCAGAGCACACGATCGCACACGGGCGTGTGCTAGGCCGTGTGACCAAGTCAATATCCTCCTTAATTTTCATACGACTTGGCACACGGGCGTGTCTTGTGGCCGTGTGGACAAGTCAGTATGTATGCCCTGTTTTGCCATGGCCTGGACACACGGGCGTGTCTAAGCCGTGTGAGGCACACAGCTTGCCCACACGGGCATGTGACCTCTGTAACTTTGAAAAATGTTTAAGTTTCAAAAAAATTTGTATATGCTCGGTTTAGTCCCAACACCTTCCCAATGCATGTTTAAGGTCTCGTAGACCTTCTAAAGGGACTCTATGTGTATATTCCGCTTTGGAATGTTTGTGAATATTTGATGTTATTGAAATGTTTGTGATATGATCCGATATGCCCAGTAAAGCCTCTTAACCTTAATCCAACGACGAATACGGGTTAGGGGTGTTACATGTTGAATATGGAAATTAAATATATTTCCTCATAAATTTTAATATGGTAAAGTTTTGATTGGAAAATTAAGTTAGTTAATTTAATTAATTAAATTAAATTAATAATAATTTAGGAAATAGAAAATAGTTATTGGGTTGGATAAATTATAACTGTTGGATAAAAGTTCAGGCAACACATAATTATACCCAATGCATGAAAGGCCCAAATAGACCAGGTAAATGCAAGGGGCAACAAACCCTAGTAATCTCTAGGCATGTCACTGCCCCTATATATTCTAGTTAGAGAAGAACTTCTATTTTCTATTAAAATATTATTAAGTAGATAAAAAATTATTATCTAGGGCCATAAATTCTTGTACCGTATCTCTCTATATAGAACTATGTGTTGATATATTAATATACATTATTGAGCGTTGTTATTTTGTCAGAAAATAGTGGAAATTTATTTTACAGAATAAATTCTATTTTCTGGAAAAAAATGCGTAGTTTCTAGTTATAGAGAGAATTAATGTTCCCACTGAAAGTTAATAAAAATTTTCATTCTGTACACTTGGTTTGTATTGTTTGATCCCACACTCAAAGCAATTCAGATTCGAAAATAGTGGAGAAGGCCATTCGATTTTGTTTATAGTTCCTTTATGCGTTTTCAAATGAAGAATTTGTTCTTTCCATTTATGTTTTTAGGGTTTCATGAACTTTTCATCCATGGAAGAAACGTTTCTCCATTAGAGTTTTCTTACAACGATTTTGTCTGCTTTTATGGCATGGTTATGTCGGCTTTTATGGAACGGTTATTACTGCTTCTATAGCATGGTAGTTTGAGTTTCTGTTTAGTTTTTTTAGTTTTCCAAGCGTTTGGAAGAAAGAGGGTAAAGTTGCAGTTTGACGATTTGTTGAGTGGTTATGGTGGCAGTTTTGGCGGCATTATCCATAGAAGGTAGGGAAGTTGATGAGTGACATATCAATTCCGATGAGGGGGAGGAGGAAATCAGGCGAGGGGTAGGATGGCGAGAGGTAATGGCGAACGACAGGGGGATGGATTGCAGGAAAAGCCTTGTCGTTAAGCGCCGTGGTGAGTCGAGTGGACTTCAAATCGTCAAAGATGTTGCCACTAGATCGAGGAGTGGATATGAACAAGATGCTATCATCTTAGAGAGGAATGAGGGCAGATTGGGGGTGAATATATGGTGGTGGATCTTATCGGAGTCGGCGTTTCTCATCATTCATTTGTCATGGGAGACATGTGGTATCAAGAGAGCTTTGTACGTATCAATGTGAAAATGATAGTTTGCACGAAGGGCAACTCAAACAGCGGTTAGATGCGCATGGGTCTTCCTTTTAACAAGATGCTAGTCAGCGGAGGGGACCCTGTGTAAGAGTATGCCCAAAGATCAATCATGAGATGGTTGTAATAACATACTTAATTTACCATGTTTATTAATATAAAGCGTTGTCATTATCATTTTAGTTTTTCTTTCTGTGTGTATAAATAAACTGTTTTATAATAATGTCCTGAGAATAATATGATTATTCTTAAAAGATCCTTAGTCGAGTATTATTGTTGACTAGGACAACAATAATGCATTAAGACTAACATGTAGTTGATTGATGATAAAGAGTTGTCATTGATATGGAGTGTCAAAATCAATGCATGAATATGTGTGTTAGAGAACAACATATTGGATTGACCCGCTATGAGTATGTTTCTTGGATTATTATGTAATTGTCACAACATTACTCATAGTGATTAATATGTATATGATCCTCAGACTTGAGATCATTATTATCCCAGCATCGTGAGTTGTATATTTTGATACAGTCAAACGTACACCCTAACAGGTTGTTCTATAAAGGCTGATGTTGGATATACCACAATCTATGTAGAGGGATATGGTTGATCAATAAAGGATAAGTCCCTCTTACATAATAGGAGTAATATCTTAGGCCACTTGATTGAGTGAGACTAGAAATGCATGGCCATGCTCAAATAAGTTGATATGAGATGTCATACTAATTTGTATATCATAGTCTACTCAAGATATCAAGAAACATGGGATGGACTATGCAAGTGTGACTATCCCATGACTTGTATCCATTCCAGAGATAAAGGACTTAAGGATTAATGCATGAAAGGTTAATCACAAAAGGTTATGTCGAATCATGACTTCTTGTAACTTAGGTAGCAATGATGCATTGCTAGATGCCACTCATTGTTTGTGACAATAGAATCGTTCTAGTATTACTGCTAACGTTGCAAGAACCTACAGGGTCACACCCTATGGTTGAAATGAACGGAATAAAATATAGTTGGTATTGTGTTTGGTTGTCACATGAATTAAATTAATTAAAGAATTAATTTAATTGGGCAATCAAATATTGAACATATTATATGTACAAAGATGTTGTACACATAATGATAACATAATTTTATTAATATATGAATTTGATTCATATATAAATTTAAATAAATATAGTTTACCGAAATCCTTATTACAATTAATGTAATTATAATTTTTGGATATAATTAATGTAATTATAATTTTCGATTAAAAACTTTATTGTATTTATTTAATCTTATAATACATTCAAGAGATACCAATTATAAAAGGCCCAATTAAAAGGATACCAATTATAAAAGGCCCAATGAAAAAGACACCCATTATAAAAGGTATTAAAAGGAGACAAAGCAAATGTAGAAAACCCTAAGTGATTGCTTGTTAGGTCTAGCAACCGTCAAGCAAATAAACCTCCAAAACAGTTTTAGAGATTTCTTCCGTTCATAGTCAAACCGGGTGGATTACGTAAAGGCCGACATCGGAAAAGGTTGTGGCTTGATTCGACAGTAGATCAAAACTCTTGTTGCCAAGGCGTCGCTGTCTACTCAGATTGAAGTTTTGGTAATTTTGAAACCTTTATTTCACCCCGATTCATTCCTCACACATGGATTCATGGTTTGGATCGCCGGATCTAATTTTATTTTGCTGCGCCATAGGGCACCGGCGTTCCAACAGTGGTATCAGAGCCACTTGTGTGATACGAACTCGGGTTTAAATACTTGGGTGATGCAATTGTATGAGATCCATGTTTTGATTTTGTTGTATTTTCGATTGTTTAAATCGTTTAAGCATAACCTGATAGTTGTTCCTTTCGATAATTGATTAAATGTTAATCATGGTGTTGTGGCCTATTCAATTTTATGTTATTACTGTTAACTATTAACAAATCTGCAATAATACGATGCTGGTATTTACAGTTTCCAGTAAGAGTTAACTGGCTATCGGAACAAGGGTTGTTCCGATATGAAACCTCAAGGATTAAAATCCTGAAGACACGATTCTGTTGATAAAAGTTATTAAATCGTGAGGTTTCTTTTGACTGGGGTATGTGATTCGTACCGCGTGGGCTCCGCCCCCGCACCCCCGGGGATGGGGATCTGAGGACGGCTCCGGCCGCCTCAGACCCCATCTTCTTATTATGGTAAGTTTTGTTAATAAAAGAAATTTATAAACTTGATGGGCCACAAAAGGTTGAAAGGATATTTTATAATTCACCTTAGCAAAAAACATTGAATTATGTATGCTATTTTTGACATGCACGGTGTTTGAAATGCATAGTTATAGCCCAATGACCCATTCGATAAAAGGTTGTATTTTTTTTATAAATACGGCCTGCGTGTCATGCCTTACTACTATTCTCTTGTATTTCTCTTCTCATCTTATTCCCTCATATGTAAGACGAGTTTCTGCATATTGTAATTTGCAAGAGTTGCTGTGGGCCAAACGAGAAGGAAGGTGGGACAATTATTGTGGATTGATAGCTTGTGAAATGGCTTACACCTTTAGGTTTCTTTTTGGTTTTCCCATTGGCTTGGGTTGAACCACCTTAGTTTATGGGCTATAACTATTGCATTTATTTATTGCTTTATTTATTCATGTATGAGATGCTATGGATGTCTAAAGCATGCCAATTATATATATATATTAAAACTTGATGATAATAAACCCTATTAATTGATGAGATTGATTAGAAGACTAAATGGGCTAAAGTAGACCATAATTGGTGAGATGCAACAACCTTAATAAAATCGCTCTATTAAAATATTAAGTCAACATGGCCTTCCAATTTTGCCCTCGTTAAGGCCTCGATCAATACTATGTAGGTTCTGCCAAAGCGAAGTACTAGTATTTATCTTGGTTAAACGTGAAGAATAAACAAGTGATATTCGCTGGTTAAAAAAAAATTGGCTAATGACTTAACTAGGTTACTCTAATAGGATTAGAAACCTAGAGGCAAGTAAATTGGATAAATCATAAGATGATTAGAACAAGAGTTGTTCACGAAATATTAGGAGTTACATATGATGTAATTAGCAAATCTTGCTTACCTAAACAACCATAATCTTAAGAGTAAAGCCAAAGCTGACTTAAGAGGTGGTGAAATATGGATCCTTAACCTACTAGAAATACTTTTGAGAAAGTTTTTCCGAAATTAATATACGAGGGTTATTAATTTTGAAATAAAATAGTGGGAATATCATTTAATAAAGTCTTTTTAATGATTGATATAAAATTAGTAAATTTACTCACATGCATATTGAATTGTTGTAGATATATTATGGCTACAAACACTAGCACACTCTCGTTGCGATCGGTCCTTGAGAAGGACAAATTGAATGGTTTGAATTCTCTTGATTGGTTCCGTAACTTGAGGATTGTCCTTAAACAAGAACGGAAATTATATGTCATTGAACAACCACTTCCTAATGAACCACCCGCTAATGCCTCGAGGACTGATAGAGATGCTTACAAGAAGTATCTCGATGACATGATAGATGTTGGATGTCTTATGCTTGCCACTATGAATCCTGAACTTCAGAAGCAACATGAGGACATGGTTGCTTATGATATGATCGAGCACCTGAAAGAACTTTATCAGGGGCAAGCATGGCAAGAGAGGTTTGATATCTCTAAGGCCCTATTCCAATGTAAGTTGGCTGAAGGAAGCCCAATAGGACCTCATGTCCTTAAGATGATTGGCTATATTGAAAGCCTGTCTAAGCTTGGGTTTCTATTGAGCCAAGAGTTGGCCAGTGATGTTATTTTACAATCGTTGCCGGATAGCTACAGCCAGTTTGTCCTCAATTTCAATATGAATGAAATTGATAAGACTCTACCACAATTGCTCATTATGTTACGAACTGCTAAAGGCAACTTGAAAAAGGTTGGACCCAAGCCCATACTGATGGTCCGTAATAACAAGGGCAAGGGAAAGGCCAAAGTTCAAACAAAGTCCAAGGGCAAAGGTAAGCCCAAACTTGGAAAAGGAAAGGCTACACTGAAACCTAAAGGTGGGGTGTCTAAGGAAGGAAACTGCTTTCATTGTGGTGTGACTGGACATTGGAAACAGAACTGCCCTGTCTATCTTGAGGAAGTCAAGAAGGCTAAAGCAAGCGGAATGTCTGCTTCAGGTATTTATGTTATTGATATTAATTTATCAACTACTACTTCTTGGGTATTAGATACTGGTTGTGGTTCTCATATTTGTACTTCTGTACAGGGACTACAAAGGAGTAGGACTCTGGCTAGAGGAGATATGGACCTACAAGTTGGAAATGGAGCAAAAGTTGCTACATTAGCTGTGGGAACATATACTTTATCTTTGCCTAGTGGACTTGATTTATGTTTAGAGGATTGTTATTTTGTGCCCAGTTTGACTAAAAACATTATTTCAATTTCTTGTTTAGACAAAATTGGTTTTGAGATAATTATTAAGAATAATTATTGTTCATTTTATCTCAATAATGTTTTCTATGGTTCGGCACAATTGATTAATGGCCTCTATATTTTAGATCAAACGAATCCCATTTACAACATAAATACTAAAAGATCTAAAATAAATGACTCAAATCAAACTTATCTTTGGCATTATCGTTTGGGCCACATAAGTGAGAAACGCATATCCAAACTCCATAAAGATGGTCTTTTGAATTCATTTGTTTTTGAACAATTTGAAGTGTGTGAATCTTGCTTATTGGGAAAAATGACTAAATCTCCTTTTACTGGAAAAAGTGAACGAGCTAGTGATTTATTGGGCCTAATACATTCTGATGTATGTGGACCAATAAATACACAGGCCAGAGGTGGATTTCACTACTTCATTACTTTCACTGATGATTTCAGTAGATATGGATATGTCTATCTCATGCGCCATAAATCTGAGTCCCTTGAAAAGTTCAAGGAATTCAAAAATGAAGTACAAAATCAACTAGGCAAAACTATCAAGTCACTTCGATCTGATGGAGGTGGAGAGTATTCGAGCCTAGAGTTTGATGATCTTTTGAAAGAATGTGGGATTGTCTCACAACTTACTCCTCCTGGTACTCCTCAATGGAATGGAGTATCTGAGAGAAGAAATCGAACTTTGTTAGACATGGTTCGATCCATGATGAGTCATGCTGATCTACCGACTTCCTTTTGGCGACATGCACTTGAGACAGCTGCTTTCACACTAAATCGTGTTCCATCTAAATCGGTTCAAAAGACACCATATGAGATGTGGACTGGAAAACGTCCTAGTATGTCTTTTATGAAAATTTGGGGTTGTGAAGCTTATGTTAAACGTCAGATGTCTACTAAGCTTGAACCCAAATCTGAAAGGTGTATTTTTGTGGGGTATCCAAAAGAGACCAAAGGATATTATTTCTTTAATCCCACTGAGAACAAAACGTTTGTTGCTCGGACTAGTGTCTTCCTAGAGAGAGAATTTACTTCTAGAAAAGGAAGTGGGAGAAAGATTGAACTTGAAGAAGTTCGAGAATCACAAGATACCACTGAACCAGAGATTGAACAAAAGTGAATTCCACAAGAAATTGAGGAACAAACAACTATTGTAGAAACACAACCACCGCGCAGATCTTTAAGAGAACGTCATGCACCTGAGAGATATGGATTTCTCATTACAACGCATGGTGACGTTCTTCTTATAGATCAAGATGAGCCTAGGACTTATAAAGAAGCAGTGACGAGCCCAGACTCTGAGAAATGGCTTGAAGCCATGAGATCTGAGATGGATTCCATGTATAAAAACCAAGTATGGACTTTGATTGACCCATCCAAATGGGTTAAACCTATAGGGTGCAAATGGGTTTTCAAAAAGAAAACTGACATGGATGGTAATGTACAAACATACAAAGGGCGATTAGTCGCTAAAGGTTTTTGCCAAATTCATGGTGTTGACTATGATGAAACCTTTTCTCCTGTAGCTATGTTTAAATCCATCAGGATCTTGCTCGCCATAGCTGCATTTCATGATTATGAAATCTGACAGATGGACGTCAAAACAGCTTTCCTTAATGGGAAACTTGAAGAGGATGTGTATATGACACAACCTGAAGGTTTTGTAAATCCAAAGGATGCTAGAAAGATATGTAAGCTATAAAAATCCATTTATGGATTAAAGCAAGCTTCTCGAAGTTGGAATCTTCGTTTTAACGATGCAATCAAAGAGTTTGGTTTTATCAAAAATGAAGATGAACCATGTGTTTACAAGAAAGTGAGTGGGAGCACTATCACATTCTTGGTACTATATGTGGATGACATACTTATCATGGGAAATGACATACCTACGTTGCAGTCTATTAAGACTTGGTTAAGAAGTTGTTTTTCTATGAAGGACTTGGGCGAAGCCACTACATCTTAGGAGTCAAGATCTATAGAGATAGATCAAGATGACTACTAGGTCTAAGCCAAAGTACATACATAGATAAAGTACTGAAAAGGTTCAGTATGGAAGAATCTAAAAGAGGATTCCTACCTATGAGACATGGTATTTCACTCTCGAAGGAAATGTGTCCTTCAACTCCACAAGAGAGAGAACGTATGAGTAAAATTCCATATGCTTCCGCTATTGGATCTATCATGTATGCTATGTTATGTACCCGTCCAGATGTCTCGTATGCCTTAAGTATAACGAGCAGGTATCAAGTAGATCCCGGTGAAGGTCACTGGACCACAGTCAAGAGTATCCTTAAGTACTTAAGAAGAACTAAGGATACGTTCCTATTATATGGAGGTGGGGAAGAGTTAAGTGTAAAAGGTTACACTGATGCCAGCTTCCAAACCGACAAGGACGATTCTCGATCGCAATCAGGTTTTGTGTTTTACCTTAATGGTGGTGCTGTGAGCTGGAAGAGTTTAAAGCAAAGTACAGTAGCCGATTCTACAATAGAGGCTGAGTATATTGCAGCCAGTGAGGCAGCAAAGGAAGCGGTTTGGATCAAGAAGCTCATTACTGGACTAGGGGTTGTGCCTAGCATATCAGATGCTATAGAACTCTGATGTGATAACAATGGAGCTATTGCACAAGCTAAAGAACCCAGATCTCACCAGCGATCCAAACATATACTTAGACGCTACCATCTTATTTGAGAGATTATCGATCGAAGGGATGTAGAGATATGCAGAGTACCTTCAGATGATAACATTGTTGATCCCCTGACCAAGCCTCTGACACAGCAGAAGCATGATCGTCACACTAAGTCACTTGGTATTAGATATATGAGTGATTGGTCTTAGTGCTAGTGGGAGATTGTAAGAGTATGCCCAAAGATCAATCATGAGATGGTTGTAATAACATACTTAATTTACCATGTTTATTAATATAAAGCGTTGTCATTATTATTTCAGTTTTTCTTTCTGTGTGTATAAATAAACTGTTTTATAATAATGTCCTGAGAATAATATGATTATTCTTAAAAGATCCTTAGTCGAGTATTATTGTTGACTAGGACAACAATAATGCATTAAGACTAACATGTAGTTGATTGATGATAAAGAGTTGTCATTGATATGGAGTGTCAAAATCAATGCATGAATATGTGTGTTAGAGAACAACATATTGGATTGACCCGCTATGAGTATGTTTCTTGGATTATTATGTAATTGTCACAACATTACTCATAGTGATTAATATGTATATGATCCTCAGACTTGAGATCATTATTATCCCAGCATCGTGAGTTGTATATTTTGATACAGTCAAACTTACACCCTAACAGGTTGTTCTATAAAGGCTGATGTTGGATATACCACAATCTATGTAGAGGGATATGGTTGATCAATAAAGGATAAGTCCCTCCTACATAATAGGAGTAATATCTTAGGCCACTTGATTGAGTGAGACTAGAAATGCATGGCCATGCTCAAATAAGTTGATATGAGATGTCATACTAATTTGTATATCATAGTCAACTCAAGATATCAAGAAACATGGGATGGACTATGCAAGTGTGACTATCCCATGACTTGTATCCGTTCCAGAGATAAAGGACTTAAGGATTAATGCATGAAAGGTTAATCACAAAAGGTTATGTCGAATCATGACTTCTTGTAACTTAGGTAGCAATGATGCATTGCTAGATGCCACTCATTGTTTGTGACAATAGAATCGTTCTAGTATTATTGCTAACGTTGCAAGAACCTACAGGGTCACACCCTATGGTTGAAATGAACGAAATAAAATATAGTTGGTATTGTGTTTGGTTGTCACATGAATTAAATTAATTAAAGAATTAATTTAATTGGGCAATCAAATATTGAACATATTATATGTACAAGGATGTTGTACACATAATGATAACATAATTTTATTAATATATGAATTTGATTCATATATAAATTTAAATAAATATAGTTTACCGAAATCCTTATTATAATTAATGTAATTTTAATTTTCGGATATAATTAATGTAATTATAATTTTCGGTTAAAAACTTTGTTGTATTTATTTAATCTTATGATACATTCAAGAGATATCAATTATAAAATGCCCAATTAAAAGGATACCAATTATAAAAGGCCCAATGAAAAAGACACCCATTATAAAAGGTATTAAAAGGAGACAAAGCAAATGTAGAAAACCCTAAGTGATTGCTTGTTAGGTCTAGCAGCCGTCAAGCAAATAAACCTCCAAAACAGTTTTGGAGATTTCTTCCGTTCATAGTCAAACTGGTGGATTACGTAGAGGCCGACATCGGAAAAGATTGTGGCTTGATTCGACAGTAGATCAAAACTCTTGTTGCCAAGGCGTCGCTGTCTACTCAGATTGAAGTTTTGGTAATTTCGAAACCTTTATTTCACCCCGATTCGTTCCTCACACATGGATTCATGGTTTGGATCGCCGGATCTAATTTTATTTTGCTGCGCCATGGGGCACCGGTGTTCCAACACCCTGATCTTTTTCTTCTTGTAGAAGACGAACGACAAAAAGTGTCCAGGGAGGTGATGTGGTGGATGGGTCAGGCCTGAGGGTGATGGTGGCGGAAGATAGAGGATTGGAATGGATCTCAACAGTTAGGGTGCTTACCATCGACTTGTTTACTATCGAATGCTTCTTGCACTGTAACATCCTGAATTAGGGGTTGTTTGTAATTTAATTATTTTCATGTGATTGCCTGAAGAAATGCTTATGTTATGGTTGTTTGATATATTCTAGGGTCTAGTCATAACCCCGGGTTAGGTCGGACTTAGGGCTGAAAACTTCTTTTTAGCACTTGAGAAAAAAAAGCTAAGTGAGGAAGCTTTAAAAATTATTTGGGGCGAAGCATGACACAAGGAAGCAGCTGGTAGAATGGTTGGGACGCTACCTAGGGAGCTAGATTGGTGAGGCAAAGCAGGGGTTCGAGCTGCCAAGTTTGCGCTTGGGGCTTTTATTTTTGCATTATGTGTGGAGTGATGGGCTGGGAAGGCCTTAAAGATTAAATGTTAAGGTTTAAGGGCATGAAAGTTGGCTTGGTGGAGTGGCTTGGGGCGCCACTTAAGGGTCTTGGCGAATGGACTCAAGTTCGAGTCACCATGGAAGCGCAAGGTGTGTTTTTATTTTGGTTTTTGGCGTTGAGACAAGGGAACTAACGAGGGAGCTCTTAAAAGAATTTGTGACGAGGTTATGTCACAAAGACACGCCTTGGCAGAATGGTTAGAGGCGTTGGTGCAGTTTGCTCCATCAGGTCCCATGTTCGAGTAGCATGGGCAGCAGCATGGATGGTTTTATTTTTTTTTATTATTTTTGGCATGAAAGGAGTAAGCTAGTGGCCTGCATGGGCTCTCAAATAGATGAGGGCAGATTGTTGTTTTTAAAATTCTGCTGGAAGTATGGGTAAAAATTTTTTTTATTTTATTTTATTTATTGGAAGAAGGGATTAAGTGATGGGAAAATTGATAAATAATGTTTTATTTTATTTCAAATGGTGATGGGATTTATCACCTTAGGGAGCATTGGCCGAAAAAGAGAGACTCCAAGGGCTTAAGCTCTCGGTTTTGAAGGAGTTTTAGGGAGTATTTTCGGCTAACACACTTCCTTTTCATCTTTTTTTCTTCTTTCCTTGTTGTTCAAACCGAAACCACCTTCCTCTCCTTTGATACTTTTCGGTTCTTCTTTGAAACATACAATAAACCTTGTGCCGAAAACCCTTCATCCATCCTTGCCAAAACACTCTAAGTCTTTCCTTTCAAAACCCGACTCCGTCCCCTTTTCCTTGTGGCCGAATATCCCTTACCATATAGGGCCTAAGCTGAACCCCCCAAAAGAAGGTGCTGCCGATTACGTGGGTTGGTAAGTGTTCCTCTTTAACAGTCGGTTTCTTTCTTTTCCTTTTGGGTGCTGAAAGCATGTGTAAAGGCCTTGGTAATGATTGGCCGAATATTTATAAGTGTCTTAATATGTAATTTTTGAGTGTAGCCGACACCAAGAAGCTAGAGGAGCCTTTCGGGAATTTATTCTACGAGGGATCTCGACAAGTCAAGTGACATTTCGGGATTTCAATTTGCTTTGGTAAGTGATAATAAAGGTTCGGCCTAGGGCCATATTTTGTTTTGGGTGCGATTAATCCTTCGGGATTATTAGTTTAGCCGAATAAGGCTTTTTAATACTAACCATAGTGACCGATTGTAGGAGGAGTAAAGGCATACGTTTCGGGAGTTGTGATATCGCATAGATTCGGGATTTCTCCTTAGATCTTCGGTTAAGTAGGTGTGTAAACTTGTACACACTTTATTAGTTGACATTGCTTATTACGTTTTCGTTAACTATTGTGTTAGTGATTGCCTTGTGGGCATGAGCATGGATTCCCGGGTAAGTCTCTTGTGATTTTAAATATGTTATATGAACGACATGATGGGTAAGATGTTATGCCATGACTTATATGCATAATTTATGATATGAGCATGTTGGTAATGGGATTGAAGAGAGGAGGGGGATATTTTCTATGGACTGTCACCAGTGGTTTTGACCACAAGATGGGTTGGCCCCATCAGATTAATTGTGACTTCGGTCACCAGTGGTTTTGACCACACCGTTGATATAAATTGTGACTAAGTTCGGTGGTTTGGTACCACCAATGGTTTTGACCACATATTGATAATTGTGACCTATGGTCATCAGTGGTTTTGACCACACGATGGGTTGGCCCCATCATTTGATTTGTGACTCCGGTCACCAGTGGTTTTGACCACCAGTGGTTTTGACCACCAGTGGTTTTGACCACCAGTGGTTTTGACCACACGGGGTAGTAAAAAGGAGTATGGATGGCTAGCTTGGGTTGCATGTTTGCATGTCTTACTAATATCTTGTGTATGAGTTGCATTTTCGGGTTGGGAATTTATACACTGAGTCTTGGTGACTCACCCCTTCCCATGTCATTTTGCAGATGAGTAGATCGCGGAGATGGAGCCGGAGAGGACTCGAGGCGACCATGCTTGTTCCTTGAATTTGAAATTTTATTCCGCACCGTTAAAGTTTATTATTTACTATGTTTTGGTTTGGATTGTAATAGGGCCGCTAGTTATTATTTCGGATGTTCAAGTAGTCGTTTTTATTTTAATTCTACTATATTACTAATGAATTTATAAATTGTTTAAATGGATCGGTTAAAAGTGACGTTTTCAAAATGGGAAATTTTTACGAGTTTTCAAGGATGTTACCATCGGGTAGCAAAAATTTACCAAATTAACAATAACTCTGATGGTTCAAAAAGAAAAAGAGAAAATTTTTATGATCAAATGTTTTCAAAGGTTTCAACTCAACCATGTTTATAAAATCAATCCCACCTGAGTTTTAATAGACACCGTTTTATAATCTCAGCAAATTTTCAGATTTTTACCAGTTAATCAAAATCTTTCAAAACGTTTTTACCCTGTGACATACTAGATCCGGTCAAGGCTCATGGGCCGGGTTTGGGGTGTTACATCCACCGTCTGCAACTAGCAATGGATGTGGACAGAGGTAACTTTGGGAGCTTTTCAATTTCTTTGTATTATGGTTTTTAAACGAGGAAAGCTCAAATGCGGTTGGAACCTTGCTTTTCTTTTGATGTTTTCTTTTTAAGTTCAAGGGTTTGTATTTATTTAGATTTTATTTTATTTTTTATTCCCATTTGTAAAACGTTGTCGTATTGCTTCAATAAAGATGTTCAACTTTTGTTAAAAAAAAGTATTAAGTTAGTTTTATGTGGTGTTTATTTTTTAAATAAATTTTTATTAATATTTAAAAATATATTTTATTATAGTAACATTTTTTTAAAGTTTTCCAAAAACATCCTATCCAATTTAATCTCAGCATTTTAATTTCCTATATTACCTAATTTATTATCTTTTTACTTAAGTTATGTAAACATTGGAAAATTTTTAAGGTATATTTTCTAATAATTTTATACAGTAAAATTATTATAAAAAAAGCATATTATTTATAATAAAAATATTTTTCCTTTTACATAAATCTTTTAATTAACAATTTATACACCTTTAATAATATATTGTTCGCTTTTCATTTATTTAATTTTTTCAATAAATTTATAATATAAAAACCAACAAAAATATTGTCATAATGTTACAACTTGAAAATGAGTTAATTAAAACACAAATTTATTGCTTTAATAATACTATACATATTTCAATAAATAATATCAAAGTTGATTATATTTTATCCAATTTAAATATAATTAATCCATGCATTGCATGTAGGGGTGTTTAAATTTCGATTAAAACCGAATTAACCTGCCGAATCAATATAATTTGGACGGAGGTCGGTTATTGATTTTTTGGAAGTTCGGTTATTGGTTTCGGTTTGAAATTGGGTAATTAACCGAACTTCATAATTAATAATACAAATTAAATGTAGTTTTAATTTGGTTAATTCAGATAATTCAGTCAAATGAATATTATCAATTTTTTTTATATGTTTTATACTTGTTTTAACAAAAAAAAATATAAATTTTGGTTATTTCGGTTAACCGATATTTTGGTTCGATTATTGTTTTTTTGAAAAAATTTTGGTTTGGTTAACGGTTAAAAGATTAAAAAGTCCAGTTAATTCAATTAATACTAGTTCGGTTTGATTAACCGTTCAATTAATCGTTTGAACACTTTTAATTGCATGAGATAAAGAATTAGTATATATAATATAATAAGGTACATAAGCTATATATACTACAAGTGGCGCATTTGTGTTTCTTATTTAATTTTTACATTTTTTAAAGATAATTTTGATATTTAATTTCAATATTTTTAAATATTATATTTTGAATTTAAAATTTAAAAAAATAGCTTTTTCTACTTATTCAAAAAATACACTATAATTTTAAAAGTAGGAAAAGTCTGTCGTGTTTGGCACGTTGTTCTCTCTGCCGATTGGCACGCTTTTTAGGGTTTTTTTCTTCGTTTAGGGTTTTTTGAAAAAAATTTTCAAGATACGTATCCTGCGTTCTCAATTGGGATCTTTTATTCCTGATTGTTGTGTAGTGGAAGAAAATTCTGAGGGGAGTATGGAGAGGGGCTTAGAAGATCTGAATCTGGAAGATGGGGATGATGAGGCTTTTTCTTTACCTGAAGATGTTGACGAATCAAATTCTGCATATAATTTCTGTTTAGTGGGCTACTTTCTTACAGCAAGTATGGTACATTTTCCAACCATGAGGAATACTCTGGCAAACATTTGGCATCCATTGGAAGGGGTGCAAATCACAGATCTAGGGGAAAAATGCTTTCTTTTCAAGTTTTTTAATGAGATTGATATTTCTAGGGTTCTTACGGGTGCTCCTTGGACTTTCAATAACCATCTGCTGATTTTTCATCGTATTCAGGAGAATGAAGACCCAATGGCTATCCCACTGGTTTATGCAGATTGGTGGGTACAAATTCATAACCTGCCTCCAGGCTTCTTTAGAGAGACAATGGCAATCCAGTTTGGCAATTTTATTGGCAGGTTTTTAGAATATGATACAAAGCAGTTTCTTAATGGCTATAGTAATTTCATGCGTATTCGGGTGCAGTTGGATGTGCGAAAGCCTTTGAAACGAAGGAAAAAAGTCATAATCTCTGAGAAGAGATTTATGTATGTGAATTTTAAGCACGAAAAGTTAATGTTGTTTTGTTTTTTATGTGGATGTTTGGGTCATGGTGAAAATTTCTGTCCACTTAGATTACGTATGGGTGTACAAGAAATAGAGTTTAGATGAGACCTATCACTAAGGGCTCAAGTGAGAAGAGCAGCGATGGTTAATAGTATCTGGCTGAGGGATGAAGGAAATAGTAGTCGTTTTGACAAGAATAGGACTGGAACGCAAGGTGAACACGTTTCCGGTCAAAATCACGATAATGAAATGTAGAGGAATTTTAACAATATTCTGGGAATAAATCTGGAGGGGCCCAGACATGTTGACGAAAAGACTGCTGAACCGGAAGGAATAAGAGGCTGTCATAATGTAGGGGAGTAGGTAGGGTATGGAGTGCAGGGGGCTAAAATAATGGGCAAGGAGTCTAGACAGGTCATGGGGGAAAGGAGGTGTTGACTGGAATAGAGTTGTCTAATATGGAATGTGACAAAGAAGACAATCCATTAAGTAACGAGGATGGAAAGAAATGACAGCGATATGAACTCTCACAACAAAGGTCTGATTCTTTTATCTTTAAGGTTTCTTATGCTCAGGATTCTTTGGAGGTATGTGGTGGGTTAAGCGCTCATAACCAAAAAATATCGGTAGTTGCCAGTAGGCAAGTTGACCGGAAGCAATGAAAATTTTCTGTTGGAATGTTCGCGGATTGGGGAGTCTGCGAGCAGTTAGACGACTTCAGCACATGCTGAAAAGTTATCATCCGAGACGAAATTGAATGCTAATAGGATGGAATGAGTTCGAAGGCGATGTGGCTTCTTTAATGGTATTGATGTTTTAACTGAGGGTTCTCGGGGAGGATTGAGTATAGGGTGGAACGGGGGACACTTAGTCCAGTTAAAGAGTTTCTCAAAAAACCACATTGATGTGGAAATCCAAAAAGATGAAGGAAAACCTCGATGGAGATTCACGGGATTCTATTGGGCATCGGAAGTTAGAAATAAAGCAGACACATGGGCATTACTGCGCTGATTGGGTGAGAATAATTCGTTACCTTGGATGGTTGGTGGTGATTTTAACGATATTTTATATGCACATGAGAAAAAAGGATGTCTTCCGAGGGAAGAGGCCAGAATGGAAGATTTTCGAAGAACGTTGGAGGATTGTTTTTTGGAAGATATTGGTTTCTCAGGCCCGTGGTTTACTTGGGAAAGAGGCCAAATTTTAGAGCAAAACATTAGGGAAAGAATTGACAGATGTGTTGCTACAGAATCTTGGTCTCAAACTTTCCCAAATTATTCTCTGAGGCATCTTCCGCATTCTTTCTCTGATCATTGCCCTTTGCTTGCTGAAACGGAGGATGGTAGAAAGAAGAATAATGAACCTCGATTTCGTTTTGAATCCTGGTGGGTTCTTGAGGAATCTTGTGAGAAAGAAATTAAGGAGATTTAGGAGGAAAGCTCTAGCCCATATCTTAGCCGTATGACAATCCTTGCACAAGGGCTGAAGGCATGGGCTAGTAGAATACAGTTCAATCATAAAGGCAAGATACAGCGATTGGATAGAAGAATTGAAGAGCTGAATGATGAAGAGAGATCAAAAGAGACTTTGGTGGAACTTATGGAGGTAAAGCTTCATTTGAATATGGAAATGGATAAAAAGGAGAGGTATTGGGAACAACGAGCAAGAGAAAACTGGCTACAATTGGGTGATAAGAATACTTCATTCTTTCACAAGTATGCTTCGCAAAGAAGACGTATTAATTGCATTCAAGGGCTACAGAGATCTGATAGGTCAATCGCAACAAATGAGAGTGAGATCGAAGAGATTGCTAGGTTGTATTTCTCTATTTTATTTGAGTCAAAAGGAGTAGGGGATATGGAGCATATACTATCAGGAATCAACGCATGCATATCAGATAGTATGAATCAAATCATGCTGAATCCCTACACAGAGGCAGAAATTATTGAGGCGTTGAATGGAATGGGACCTACAAAAGCTTTGGGTTCTGATGGATTTCCGGCAATCTTTTATCAAAAGTTTTGGCATATAGTTGGAAAGGACACTAGGGATTTTTGTTTGCAGGTACTGAATCATGGACAGTCGATGGAAGATATCAACAAAACCTTATTGGTATTGATTCCAAAAACTGTGGCCCCTACTAATTTGAAGAATTTTCGTCCTATCAGCCTCTGTACAGTGATCTAAAAGATTATTGCAAAGGCCATTGCTAACTGACTCCAAAAGGTACTTGATGCTTGTATTGACGATTCTCAAAGTGCTTTTGTTCCTGATAGGCTCATTACTGATAATGTGTTGTTGGCTTATGAGATACTTCATACTCTAAAGAATAAAAGAACAGGGCGAAAAGGATCTATGGCTTTAAAACTTGATATGAGTAAGGCTTATGATCGAGTGGAATGGCCTTTTATCAAAGGTGTCATGTCTAGGATGGGTTTTGCAGATGGATTCATTGAGCTCATTTTTCGATGCATTAGCTCTGTTCAATATTCTATTCTGAGTAATGGTGAAGAAGGGGCGAGATTCAGATCTACAAGGGGCTTACGTCAAGGTGATCCATTAAGTCCCTATTTATTCATATTTTGTGGGGAGGGATTGTCTGCATTAATGAGATTGGCTAGACAGAAGGGTAGGATTCGAGGCGTTAAGTTAGTTGAAATGCTCCGTCGATTACCCATCTTATGTTTGCAGATGATTGTATTCTATTCGGAGATGTGTCGAATAGAGGAATTAATGTGCTCAAGGAGATTTTTAAGGAATACGAAGTTTGCTCTGGACAATGTGTTAATTTTGAAAAGTCAAGTGTGTTCTTTAGCTCGAATGTTAATGATCAAGAGAGGAACCTGGTGTGTCAAGCTCTTAATGTTCAGAACTCGAATGATCCAAACAAATACCTGGGGCTACAAAGCATGGTGGGACGAAAAAGAAAGCTAGCTTTTCAAGTTTTAAAAGATCGATTGAAACAGAGAATTAATAGTTGGAGTACTCGACATATCTCACAAGGAGGCAGGGAAGTTTTTATAAAAGCTATTTTGCAAGCAATTCCTACATATTCGATGACGTGTTTTCTTTTACCAAAATCATTGTGCTTGGAATTGGAAAGTATTATGAACTCTTTTTGGTGGAATAAAACCAATAGGAAAAGGGGCATGCATTGGTGCGATTGGAAGCCTTTAAGGGCGAGTAAGGAAGAAGGGGGATTGGGGTTTCGCGATTTGAATTCTTTTAATATTGTATTATTGGCCAAACAAGGTTGGCATTTATTACGTCATCCTAATTCGTTACTAGCGCGTACGTTGAAGGCGAAATATTATAAGAGGTCAGATTTTTTGAATTCCAGGTTAGGTAATTTACCTTCATTTACCTGGAAAAGTTTGTGGTCTGCAAAAGGCCTCCTCCTGAAAGGCCTAGGATGGAGAGTTGGAGACGGTCAGAAAATTTCTGTTTGGGATGATAGATGGGTTCCTGGCGGTGAGTTGGTTAATAGTCAGATTACAAGTCAAAATCCAAGTCTAGGCAAAGTTGCAGAATTGATTGATAACAATACAATGAGATGGAATGAAGAAGTGATTTTTCGTACCTTTGCTGAAAGAGATGCTGAAAGAATTTTATGTATTCCATTGTCGACGAGATCTCATGAGGACTATGTCATCTGGCGTGAAGAGGCTACTGGAGAATATACGGTGCGAAGTGGTCACAGAATTCTTGCACAAGGGGGACATACACAAATACAGAATAGCCTAAAGAATTTTTACAAAAAAACTATGGAGCCTAGAACTACCCTCAAAAATAAAGATTACAGCCTGGCGTAGCATGCGTAACTGCTTGCCTAACTTTAGCAATCTACATTATAGGAGGATCATGGGGCCTGATAAATGTAGAAGATGCCAAGCCGAAACAGAGACGAGGGAGCATTTGTTTAGAAACTGCCCTGTTGCAAAGGAGACATGGGAGAGATTAGAAATGGTGTGGCCTGCCTCAGAAGAAAACAAGGAGTTCACTGACTGGGTCCAGGGTGTGGTTGAAAATAACTCTTTGTTTGTGTGTCGAAGATTTATATGCGCATTATGGGGACTTTGGACATCAAGGAACAAATTTATACATGAGGGAGAAAGACAATCAGGAGCCCAAATTGTAGAGTTCACTATAAATTATTTGCAAGAAATAGATGGGTCGAAAAATATCTTACCAGTTCGAGGTACTCATGCGACTAGATAGAAGGCACCAGGTGAGATTTGTGTGAAGATAAACTTTGATGCGGCTTTCAACAAACAAAAAAGAGAATCCTGTTCTGGGTTAGTAGTCAGAAATGGGAGAGCAGAAGTTATTTGTTCAAAAGCAAAGTTGAATAAGAACATACCATCCGCGTTTGTAGCCGAGGCGTTGGCCTGTTACCAAGCAATTGATCTGGGGGTTCAGCTTGGTCTGCGGGAAGTAGAAATTGAAGGCGATTCAAGAACGGTGATTCGAAAATTACAGGACAAGCAAGAGGACAAATCTGAAATTTCTCCGTTTATAGAAGATGCAAAACATCTGGGGCTCCTCTTTAGATACTGTAAATTCCTCTTTATCAAAAGGGAGGCTAATATGGTTGCACATTTAATAGCTACTGAGGGCATTAAAAAGGGATAAAATTCTTATCTGATCCAGAGAGTTCCTCCTTGTGCTTTGGCGGAGGTGACGGAAGCTCGAGCTTGGACAGAAGATGCGAAGGAGGTGACAAGGGGACGGTCCTAACAGGGGGGAAGAAAGGGGGAAGGAATATTGATCTGAAAACTCGATTGTGGAAACAGAAGAGAGAAGGCTGACTTGCTTACCTGCGAAGGTATTGGAAATGATGGCATTCATAAATGTTATCTGATAATGGCCATCAGAGAAGCGGTTTTCAAGATGGGGAAAAGGTATGGATAAAAGCTGGGATGCATTCCCAATAGCACCCTATCGGTTCAACAACTGGGTTAAATATTTGGGTCGAATTTGTTTTATTTTTTTGCTCTTTATTTTCTGTAGTGGACTTTTGTTGTTTTCTTGCTCCTTGCTTTGTACATTGTTTGGGCCTAAGTATTATAATAAAAATCCAGTATTTATTTCAAAACAAAAAAATACACTATAAAAATCAAAAACATTTTTATAACCTCAACCTCAAGTCTATTAAAGTAAAAAAAATTTAAATTCTTAAAAATATAACTTGAAAAGTTTTAAATATTAAAAATAAAATAAAATTTTAAATAGTTAATTAAAATTATTTAAATAATAATTTAAAAATAAAAAGAGTGTTAAAATGTATTTAATAATTTAGAAACATATTTAAAAGCTTAAGATATTGTTAATAAATTAAAAATGTTTAAATTTTAGGGCAAATATCCACAAAATACCAAAAAAAATCAAAATTTACCGGAAATGACAGGGTTCAAAAATATTGACCGGAAAGGGCAATTTTCCCCAAAATCGCGCCCCCGTGGACGCGTTTTTAGGGGAAAACGGCCTAAAGCGCGTCCCCGGGGGAGCGCTTTAGGCCGTTTTCCCCCAAAAACGGCGCTGACGTGGAAAGAAAATGGGCTATAGCAAGTGGGAAGAAAATGGCACCAAAATTAGGCACCGAAAGTTGATGTGATGTGAAAATTGGTATGGGATAATTACAATTTTGGTCCCTATTTGAATAGGTACTTTGCAAGATTGATACCTAGACCTCAACTATAAATAGGCCTAACCATTTCTCATTTTCTTCATCCCACAATTTGCCATTCTCTACTTAAGGCATTGTTCTCTCTCCCTATTTGTAAATTTTCACTTGTATTTTTGGAGTGAAATATATTTGTTAGTGCCCGAAGACGTAGGCAAAATTTGCCGAACCTCGTTAAAGTTCTGGTGTTCATTATTATTTATTTTTCATATCTTGTTAGTGTGATCGTAGTTATTTATTGTGCTATTAAATTACGATTGAGGGATATTCTGGCTAGGAAAGATCTGGTACTTAAGTGATCCTTGTGATCCACCTCTCTTTCCTGGGAATTGAACTTAGTGTGATTTTTCAGTACAGTAATTATACTCTTTTACACCGTCCACTTGCAATGAGTGAACGTATTAATGCTGTTATTTACTACGATGGTGAAGTGCGTGACACCGAAAATGGTGTTGTTTTCTTATCGGAGAACACAGCGCGATTGAGTTTTAATCGGAACGTCGATTTGGTAGAACTGCGCAAAAGAATTAGGCGTAAAATATTCGGAACAACGCTAATGAAAGTTCAGTCTATTAAGTATAGATTTTGCGCTTCGGTTGATCCGGTGAGATATGACTCATTCGACATCAAAGGTCCTCGGAGCCTTGAGGCAATGGTGGAGACTCATCTTGCCAGTGGTACACCCTATATCGAGGTATATGTAGAATTTTCATCTCCAAGTGATCTGGCTGCGACCTCAACATCTAGTAGCGTTCGAGGGGAATACACGACCCCAAGTCGACACTCTGTAAGTGGGAGGCAAAACACAGAAGTGCCCGTGTGCGGTGGTAGTATGGAAAACATAACCCCTGTACGACACTCGGTTGGTGGATGGGACATGCATATTCGTCATTCGACGTTGGATGACAGAAATACGTATTGGGGGACGTCATCAACTTCTAGTGGATGGCAATCCACATACGATTGGGATCGTTACGAAAGATGTTTAAGGAGGGATGATGTATTACCGACGACATCCACCAGCGAGGGGCCCTCGTTTGTTGCAAGTTATGGAGGATCGGACGATGAATCCGATGTGGATCCACCTCGGGAGCCAGGGCCTGACGGTGCAGAAGTTGGATTATTTTCTGAACCGGAGCCCGTTCCAATTGTACCTGAAGACGTTGAGGGCGGTTCAGACGAAGAAGAAGAAGATCCGCTATTCAGGGCATACTCACCTCCAGCGCACATGCATAATGTCGATCTATCTCAAGATGATGCATTGGAGTTTCCTGAACTACCACACCGGACGCGTGACCGTACAAATTCTTTGTTGGATTCGGACCAATTAGAAGTTGGTAACCAGTTTTCCAACAAGAATACTTTTCTGGCTGCATTGAAACAATACAGCATCAGGAACGGGGTTAACTACACTATGGTTAAATCAAAGCTTGATAGGTACGAGGCAAAGTGTGCAGTGCAAGACGGCACATGTTCATGGAAAATCATGGCATCGTTGAGGAAAAAGACAGGGCTGTGGGAGGTGAAAAAGTACAAAGGTCCGCATACATGTCTTACCGGTACAGTACCACTGTGTGTTCAATGATTTCGAATAACACTAATATTATATAATGTTGCATTATTTAACGTACTTCATTGACAGATGTAACACAAGATCATCCGAGGATGGATTCAGATAATAATC
Organism: Gossypium australe; assembly: GCA_005393395.2. Taxonomy (NCBI): domain Eukaryota; kingdom Viridiplantae; phylum Streptophyta; class Magnoliopsida; order Malvales; family Malvaceae; genus Gossypium; species Gossypium australe. The sequence continues at coordinate 42,414,135 of CM016620.1, read as the reverse complement.
CCGGAACCGGCGTACTACAACGATCGTCTGCTCCGTGGATGCGCAGTGTTCAAGCGTCTGTTCTGGACATTTAAGCAATGCCGAGATGCTTTTACATACTGCAAGCCATTGGTACAAATTGACGGTACCTTCATGTATGGTAGATATACGCATCGGCTATTGCTAGCTGTGGCACAAGACGGCTGTGGGAGAATCCTTCCGATTGCATTCGCAATAACACCGGGGGAGTCAGCTGATGATTGGGACTTCTTCCTATCTAGGTTAAGGAGGCATGTTTGCCCCCAACCTGACATATGCGTTATATCGGATCGGGGCCCTGGAATACTTGCGGCAATAGAACGCCAGGGAAGCATGTGGCATCGCACACACCATCGATATTGCCTGAGGCATGTCGCATCCAACTACTATGGGCAACATCGATCTAAAAGACAGAAACGGCAAGTGATCGATATGGGTATGAAATATCTATTAATACAATTTCTTTTGAAAAATTCAATTTATTCGCAATTGAAGTGTGGTATGTAATATTCGCTATCAACGTATATTAGCAGGGTATGAGATCAATAAAGACCGTTTTCACGAGATGCTGGCCAGTTTGCGCTCAGATAACGCCGAAGGCGCAAGCTACCTGTGCAATATTCCTTTCGAACAGTGGACACAAGCATATGACGGCGGTCTACGATATGGGCATATGACCACAAACCTTGCCGAATGCATAAATTCTATTCTGAAAGGAACCCGTCATCTGCCGATTACAGCAGTTGTGCGAGAGACATATTTTCGGTTAGTGGCACTATTTCCGAAGAGAGCAGCGAGTTATAGAGGGCAAATGGAAGGAGGCCATGTATGGAGCCCGAAAGTCTTGCAAGAAATTAACCGTGGGAAGGCACGGGCGAACACCATGCACACAGTGTGTCATGACCGTGACAGCCTATGGTTTCGTGTCACGGAGTTTGACAGACCGAACCAAGGTATTCTTGGCGGGCATTATCGTGTACACTTGACAAATAGGACATGCGACTGTGGGATATTTGATGCACTTCGTTACCCATGTGCTCATGTACTTGCGGCTTGTCAGAATCTCCGTATTGATCCCATGAGCTATGTCGATGAAGTGTACAAATTAGAAAACATGTACGACGTGTGGAGACACGTATTCCCACCAGTCCCAGATGAACGTAAGTGGCCATCGGTATCGCTTGCACCATATAAGCTGTTGCCGGATAGAGAATTGAGGCGCAAACCAAAAGGTCGACCTTCCGCGACTAGAATACGCAACAATATGGATATTCGAGAATCGACCAACCAAAGTCGGCGGTGCGGGTGGTGTAGGAACCCGGGCCATACATCTGGCTCGTGTCCAAATCGGAATAGTTGACCGTGTTCTTAGCTTGTTTGTTTCTTGCTAGCTATGTAATTTCTGTTTTTTTGGAGGAAAACGGTGAACTTTTATACAATAACTCAAATTTTATTAACTATAAAATAAGTAAACCATTTCTAATTTATCAAAGATATTAAAACTAAATTAAAAAAATTAAATTACAAAAGAAATAACATTAAACTCAATTTTATTAAATATAAAAAAATTTATATTGAAAAAAACTAAATTACAACTTCTTATTAAATAAAAAAAAATAACTTCTTATTAATAAAAAGAAAAGTAAAAAATAAAAATTAAACAACTATTATGTTATTAAATATATTAAAACTAAATTAAAAAAATTAAATTACAAAAGAATGATATTGCCCCAATTTTATTAAATATAAAAAAAATATTGCAAAAAACTAAATTACAACTTCTTATTAAATAAAAATAAAAACAACTTCTTATTAAATAAAAAGAAAAGTAAAAAATAAAAATTAAACAACTATTATGTTATTAAATATATTAAAACTAAATTAAAAAAATTAAATTACAAAAGAAATGATATTTGCCCCAATTTTATTAAATATAAAAAAAAATATATTGCAAAAAACTAAATTACAACTTCTTATTAAATAAAAATAAAAACAACTTCTTATTAAATAAAAAGAAAAGTAAAAAATAAAAATTAAACAACTATTATGTTATTAAATATATTAAAACTAAATTAAAAAAATTAAATTACAAAAGAAATGATATTTGCCCCAATTTTATTAAATAAAAAATTATATTGCAAAAAACTAAATTACAACTTCTTATTAAATAAAATAAAAACAACTTTTATTAAATAAAAAGAAAAGTAAAAAATAAAAATTAAACAACTATTATGTTATTAAATATATAAAACTAAATTAAAAAAAATTAAATTACAAAAGAAATGATATTTGCCCCAATTTTATTAAATATAAAAAAAATTATATTGCAAAAAACTAAATTACAACTTCTTATTAAATAAAAATAAAAACAACTTCTTATTAAATAAAAAGAAAAGTAAAAAATAAAAATTAAACAACTATTATGTTATTAAATATATTAAAACTAAATTAAAAAAAATTAAATTACAAAAGAAATGATATTTGCCCCAATTTTATTAAATATAAAAAAAATTATATTGCAAAAAACTAAATTACAACTTCTTATTAAATAAAAATAAAAACAACTTCTTATTAAATAAAAAGAAAAGTAAAAAATAAAAATTAAACAACTATTATGTTATTAAATATATTAAACTATATTAAAAAAAATTAAATTACAAAAGAAATGATATTTGCCCCAATTTATTAAATATAAAAAAAATTATATTGCAAAAAACTAAATTACAACTTCTTATTAAATAAAAATAAAAACAACTTCTTATTAAATAAAAAGAAAAGTAAAAAATAAAAATTAAACAACTATTATGTTATTAAATATATTAAAACTAAATTAAAAAAAAATTAAATTACAAAAGAAATGATATTTGCCCCAATTTTTATTAAATATAAAAAAAATTATATTGCAAAAAACTAAATTACAACTTCTTATTAAATAAAAATAAAAACAACTTCTTATTAAATAAAAGAAAAGTAAAAAATAAAAATTAAACAACTATTATGTTATTAAATATATTAAAACTAAATTAAAAAAAAATTAAATTACAAAAGAAATGATATTTGCCCCAATTTTATTAAATATAAAAAAAATTATATTGCAAAAAACTAAATTACAACTTCTTATTAAATAAAAATAAAAACAACTTCTTATTAAATAAAAAAAGAAAAGTAAAAAATAAAAATTAAACAACTATTATGTTATTAAATATATTAAAACTATATTAAAAAAAATTAAATTACAAAAGAAATGATATTTGCCCCAATTTATTAAATATAAAAAAAATTATATTGCAAAAAACTAAATTACAACTTCTTATTAAATAAAATAAAAACAACTTCTTATTAAATAAAAAGAAAAGTAAAAAATAAAAATTAAACAACTATTATGTTATTAAATATATTAAAACTAAATTAAAAAAAATTAAATTACAAAAGAAATGATATTTGCCCCAATTTTATTAAATATAAAAAAAATTATATGCAAAAAACTAAATTACAACTTCTTATTAAATAAAAATAAAAACAACTTCTTATTAAATAAAAATAAAAATAAAAAATAAAAATTAAACAACTATTTTAGTGAAGAAGACTAAATTAAAAAAATATAAAATATAAAATAATTTTTTATTTTATTAAATAATTCAAATTAAATTACAAACCAAAAGGTCATACACAACTTTTATTTTAGTAAAGATATTAAAATTAAATTACAAACACAAATAAAAAAACAACTTTTTTTATTCAAAAAATAAAAAAATTATTACAATTTAAGAAATAAAAAAGCCCATCCTAATCAATGTTGATGCCGGTGGGAACCAGTGCCACAGTCGGGCGGTCGGCGGTTACGCGCTGGATTCCTCCTTCTTCTAGCTTCCGGCGGGGGTCGTGGAACCTCAGGCGGGGAATCGGGTTCCTCCGGCAGTGGGTCTGGTTCTGGGTGTTGCGATGATGACCCACCTTGATAAAATAATGACCCCGGAGGTGTTTGCATAAACCACGGCGGGGGTGACTGCATCCCGTACGGTGAAGGAGCCTGGTAGAAACTACTGCTCCCCGACGGCGCCTCCTGTAATCCCACACCCGAAGTCGGCCTCACGATCGGCTGGCCAACGGGAGTTGTCAGGAACGGACTCGAACCCGGCCATTCATTCCAACCTGGGGTGGGACTAGGAAAAGGAAACATATATGGGTTAGGAGGATACATATAAGGGGCAGGGTACGAACCTGGCATAAACTGTGGATGCTGTGATGTCGGTGTTGTCAGCTGAACGGATGGGCCCGGTGATTGTGTAGGCGCTGTTGATGGGCCCGGTGATTGTGCAGGCGCTGTTGATGGGCCCGGTGACTGTGTAGGCGCTGTTGCTGGGCCCGTTTCATCACCCATTCTCCTTGGATGTAAAGGGGCCCGACGTTCCCTTCGCTCGCGAATTAACCGTCGCCTCTCTTCATCCGACAACAGATACGGCTTGCCATGGATTCTAAACCATGGCATGTACTCCGGCACGCACGCTAACTCAGGAACTATGATCGGTTCCCGGTTAGGTAAAAAGTCATACCGGTTCTCCCACGTCTCGATATGTTCTGACCAAAATCTTGGCCAATCCGTGTGCTGCTGCCGTAAGTCCACTTTGTGCTCATCATCGAGCACCTCAGGAGGCACGGGAATCGGTTGCCGGCATCCAAATTGCCGCAGAACCCGATCTGACTGGTGCATCTCCACGGTTGAGTAGGTGATTAGCGGGACCTTAACGTGCCAACTGTTCGGATTTTGGAGGAACTCCTCCGGAATTACTGCCCGAATTTCGGGATCCTCGTACGGTGTCCATTGAAACTATATTAACATTACCAAATTATTAGTTATATACATAATACTAGACACTACATACGAAATACTATATTATAATAACGAAATTCGACACTTACTTGTGATTCCGACCGTTGTTCTAATAGGAGCCGTATATCCTCAAGCGAGTTAGGTATTCCAACATGACTCCTCATCGGATGGTTCCACCTAATTAAATAAACTTTTAGCATGCAATTATACTATAAATCTACGACATAATTGTAAAATATAATATTAAATTTACCTCGTTATCAGTGGGAATGAATATGGCTGGTCGAGTCGAGGACGTAAAAATGGAAATCGAAACCATGCCCATGACTGCAGTAGTGATAGGCAACCTCCGATTTTTTCTTTACTCGGCAGCGTCGCCCCGTACATCTCCCGGTATAACCTCGATAGCACGGCAGACCCCCAACTCAATTCACCGGCTGCTCTGAAATCAACAAGTTTCAGGAGCCATCTCAGGTGGACGAGGTTTCTAGAGAGGTCCGGCATCAGATAGCCTCCAATTATCTGAAGTATGTATGCCCGCGCATACCGTATTCTTTCTTCTTCGGTCGAATCTTCATTCGGCTCCGGGAATGCGTCTCGTAACCAAGCCATATCGATCCGAGCTCCTTGAATTTTATCCGGAATGGCACCCAGAAGCTCGTAGCATACGGCCATCCAATCGAGAGATGTTACGGACCCGGTGACTACCGACCCGTCCACCGGTAATCCCAACTGTAACTGCACATCTTCTAAGGTGATGGTACACTCTCCGCATGGCAAATGGAAAGTGTGCGTCTCGGGTCTCCACCTCTCTATCAACGCGCTGATCAAAGGCGGGTCCAACTTGAACCCCCGGCCTATCGTGGCCACGTGCCAAAAACCCGCTTCCCGCAGGTAATTCTCGATCAATGGCGATGGGGGACCAGGCATGTTGCGAATATAACATTGCAACACCCGATCTACAGACTGTTTAAAAAATTATAAAATTCTAAATTAATTAAAATTGCATAATTAAAAAAATTTAATAATATTGAAAAATTAACATTCTAACTTACCATTTTCTTTTGCTCGACGGCAATGTGGTTGTTGTCTAGGCGACGTAATTCCCCGGCCATTGTACTCCGATAAAGAATTTAAAAATTTTCCAAAAAATAGATATATTAAAAAAATTATAAAGGGCTTTTTTGTAAATAGTAAAGGACTATTTTGAAATTTGAGCGTAAATTTCAAGGGCTTTGAGAGAAACTTGAGAGAAAATTGAGAGCAAATTGATAGAAATTTGAGAGAAAAATGAGAAAGGATTGAAGTGTGAAAAAAATGAAGGGTTGGGGGGGTATTTATAGTTTTTTTTTCTGACCATTGGGGGGCCAACGGTCAAAAAAATTTGACCGTTACGGCCTAAAGCGCGTCCCCGGGGGAGCGCTTTAGGCCGTTTTTCCCTAAAAACGCGTCCACGGGGGCGCGATTTTGGGGAAAATTGCCCTTTCCGGTCAATATTTTTGAACCCTGTCCTTTCCGGTAAATTTTAATTTTTTTTGGTATTTTGTGGATATTTGCCCTAAATTTTACTTTATTTTTTAGCCATTTTTTTTACTTAAATTAGAATTTTTTACAGTAATATAATTTTAACATTAACATTAATAAATTTGAATAAATTTAAATATTTCAGCTAATTATAGATATAAACTATTTTCAACTAAAATAATGGATGACAATATTAAATAAATTTTTTTCCATCAAGCCCGACTTGAGTAAAAAATTTTTCCCTTGGTCCTAAATTAAATAAAATTTTAAATATTTTTATTTGAAATTTAATTGTAAAAAATATAAATATTACTATAAATTAAAATATATCAATATTTTTAAAAAAGGTTAATACAAAGTTATACAAAAACTTTGATTTAATATGCATTTTAATACATTACTTTTGTTTTGGTGGAGTTATATACATAAATCCATGATTGTAGTTCAAATGTACATATGAAGCTTTAATTTTGATTCAATCATACACATTTAAAACTTGTGGCCAACATCTATCCCCTTAATGGACATACAGAATGTAGAGGATTAGGTACTAGGCTCGCTTTGGTAGATATCTTAATAAAGAAAGAAAAGAATTTAGTTTTATATTAAATAAATATAACTATTTGTGTATGTAATATATAAGCATAAAATGATGTTATATAAATAATTATGGGGATAAATCTCAAAATTATACATGAATTTTGGTTTAAAGTGCAATTGTATACATGGACTTTAATTTGGTGCAATTTTACACATGAAAGTCTAATTGTGGTTCAAATGTATACTTGAAACTTTAATTTTGATTAAATCATATACATTTAAAGAAATAAATGCATCAATTTATTTTTATATTGGATAAATATAATTATTTATGTATGCAATATATAAACATAAAATGATGTTATATCAATAATTTTGTTAATAATTTACAAGAATTGAATCAAATCAAATATCATATATAAAATTACACAAAATCAAAATTTATGTATAAAATTACACATTAGACCAAAATTTATGTATAATTTTGAGATTTATCCCTTTTTAAATTAGCGATATGAATTATTTGAATGAGTTAAGTTGAGTCGAGCCTAAACTTGGACCTATAATTTTTTTAAATTTAGGCTTTGACTCAAGTAATGGACAGATCTATTTATCAAATATTTATGAAATAAGTTACTTTTTTTAAAAATAAACTTCTCATTAGAAGTTTTTTTTTCCACTTTTCAAAATCATTTTATTTATGAAATGTTGAGAAATTTGTAAAAAAAATTAACAAAGAAATATAACATATTTTTAATAAATACACACAATCAGTCTATGCAATGCAAAAGTTTTACGAAGTTTTATTGTGATTAGAATTAAAAATGTTTTAAAACTTTTAAGTATTATTATCAACACGTATGCATGGTTATTATACAATTTTAAAAGGAACAAAAATATATATTCTATGTTTTTCTTTGTAATGAAGGTAGTTTTATTAATTGTGTATGATTGTATTAAATACGGTAAAATTTTTATTTTTAATAGATTTTGAGATCGATTTTAATTCTTAAATTTATTTCACAATTTAATTTTATAAAATAAAAATATTTTTTGAATAATAAATAAAAAATTGATTTTATTATAAATAAATTTTTTATTCTAATTGTAATCCATTGCAAGTAATGATGTAATATATTTATAATATTATTATAGCAATAATTTTATTTTAATTATGATTTATTATATGGATTTTAAATATTTATTATATGGATTTTATATTAATATTTAAAATATTTACTTTAAATAAGTTTTACAAATAAAAATTTAATAGATTACATATAAACACATTTTCATCTATGTTTAATCTAGGAAATTATATAATAATAATTTAAGACAATATTTTATCAAATAAAATATTGAATTGCAAAAAATATAAAAAAATTAAATTTAGTTAAAATATTAATCATAAAAGTAAATTTATACAAAATTATAAAATAAATTTAATATATTTTAGTGGATATATGCAATCAAATTCGTATCTCGTCATGAAAAAAAAAGTTAATTAATGTATATTTAACGGTTAAAATTTTTTATATATATAAAATAAATAGTTAAAGATATAATTGAATTGAGAATAAGATATCACGGTTGAATTGATAAAAATATTAATTATATAAAAAATTACTAAAGGAGTAAACAGTAATTAAATTTCACACCGATTAACTGTGGCCCTCCCCCGTGCAATTAATTTTACCTCTACTTCTAAACAGCCCCTAATCCCTCCAAAGTGGGAGAGTGAAAATAAACCGTCGGTACATGTGTGGTAATAATATTACCGACGAAAGCTGGCGCGAAAGCCTCTGCCAAGATCTCAAAAACGCAATGGATCTAATCTAATCTAAACCCAACGATTTCCAAGCTTTAGTTTCTTTAGCCTGAGGGCGAAAACAAAATGAAGAAGACGGCTCAATCTTGGTTCCTAGGCGGACCCAGCAGCGGCGGTCTCGATAAACCGAGATCGGCGTCTTTGCTGGCTGATTGGAACGCTTACGCCTCTTCCCAAGACACTGATGCTTCCGCTCTCGGCTTCGATATCGAATCCGCCATGCGTACCACCGGTGATAAAGTCAGTGGCACCTTTAACGTGTACGTATTTCTTGTGGCCTTTCTATTTGATTTTTGATAAACAACTGTTTGTTGTTCGAGTTTATCTTGTTTTCTTTGGCAACTAGATTGGATGTGGGTTTATTTAATCAGATAAATTCTACCCTTTAAAATAGGACGGAGGGGGGGGGGGAGGCTTAAATGCAATTTATTCAGGTCATATAAGCAAGGATTGAATTTCAGACTCTCTTGTTGGAGGTGTCAGGTTTAGGAGTGCAATCAAGCCACCCTGAGAAGGTTTAGCGCCAAGCTTAATTTTTGCTCAATTTGGCTCAAATATGTTATTTTTTCAAGCAAGGAGCTTGATCCCAAATTCAATAACCAAGAAATGTTTGATAGTGAACGAATTGAGTGTAGCTTGACATATTTACACGACCACTAATCAGGTTTTGACCTTGTAAAAGGAGGGTAAGATTTGTTAGATGTAATAAACGAACCTCTCAACTTCCTTATTTTCCAAAATATTAGAAAATTTTGGCTTTGCAATCATTTTTGGTTTATTGGATGGTTGATACAGAGCAATAATGATCTAAAGAGAGGCAAAGATAGCTTTTGGAGCATGCCATTGTGCATGGTTTAGGTGGATCAATGTTGATAAGTAAAAATTTGGCTTTGCAATCATTTTTGGTTTATTGGATGGTTGGTACAGAGCAATGATCTAAAGAGAGGCAAAGATGACAGCTTTTGGAGCATGCCATTGTGCATGGTTTAGGTGGATCAATGTTGATAAGTTGTCATTCCTTAAGGTAGCAATGTTTGGATTCTTTAACTTCCGTATGTTTGGTGAAACCTATTGGGAATTTGCCTTTCTTTCCTTGTAGTGTGGTTACAGAGCATGGCATTGACAAGTTTCATATTTAAGATATTGTTTGGCTGTAATTGCAAATGTATCAAAACAAGAGTTCATGGATGTTTCAATCTAGGTTGCCTCATTTGCAAGTACTTTTTATGATTCACTGAGTGAGCTTTCCAAGCAAAGTAGATAGGTTTTTCATGTCACTACCATTAGCTTTACTACAGTTTAGTGATTGGCCCCATTTATTCTGGCTACCTGCTCTCCTTGCATCCATAGTTTTCAAAGTTTTTACCTGTGCATTCTACCTGTGGTGCTGCTGATAATTAGTTATGATTTTATGTATTTTATGAGGATTAGTAGTATGATCATGTGGGTTCAATAGATTTCTTGTGAATGTGAGGAAAGGATAATATGTGTGCTTGCGTTGATACAGCTTATGTGAATAATATTAAGGGTTACCTTGATTAATGATTATCATCTTAATCATATTCTGGTTTCCTTAGAGCATAAGAAGCCAAAGCCTTATTATGAGAAAGTCTGGGTTATTTATTTATTTATTTATTTGAGCTTTTGTCACTATTTTCTTCGTAATTATTATATCATCTATTTCAATGATGATGCTGATTTACCTCTTCAGGGTCTCAAAAGGAGTCAGAGGCTTACCTGGCAGTTTTCAGTCTGCAAGCAGGAATGTACCTTCTGCTAAATCCTTAATGTACTTTGGTGTGCTCCTTGCTTCTGGAGTGTTCTTCATCTTCATCGCATTCACCATGTTCCTTCCAGTGATCGTGTTGGTGCCTCAGAAGTTTGGGATCTGCTTTACAATAGGTTGTGCATTAAATGTTGGTTCATTCTTTGCTTTGAAAGGTCCTAGATATCAACTTGTGCACATGTCCTCCAGAGAGGTATATTTGTTCACTTCTTTTATGTGTAGTCATATTTTAGTTTTACCACTTGAAACTTGCCATTTAAAGACCACCCCTGAATTCAAAGTAATTTTTTATTTATTTCCTTCTTACAATCTCCTTACGTATTTTGTATTTTCAGAGGCTGCCTTTTACATTGGGTTTTGTTGGCAGCATGGTGGGAACCATTTATGTTTCCATGTGGCTTCACAGTTATGTTCTTTCCGTGCTGTTCTCCTTGTTACAGGTATTACCACCATATCATCTATAATTTCTTTGGTTTATTAGGGAAATGGGGGTACTGGGATAGAAGCCAATGCAGTTTTGAGTAGAGTTCTATATCTATAAAGAGCCTAAAGTGCTGTTATGCATAAATTACTGGTCTGACAGCTGATTGCTGGCTGATTTATAAAATTGTCAAATGCATTCTTTATGTGCTAGCTGTTTCACTAACAAATTAAATGCCGTATTTTCAAGTAAATTATGTTATTCATACAATGCCTTGTACAAACACAATTTTGTTAGTGATCTTCCAAGATCTAGTGTTTTGCCAGCATAATTTTTTTTCAAAGATGTGAAAGTAGTATGATATGTTATGTTACGAAAAGTAAATGTTAGCTGCATGTTGTATTACTAAATTCTGCATTAAAGTTTTGGAAACACAGTTTGTAGAAACTGATGTCTCCTCTTCAATCTGATTTAGGTCGTTTCACTATCATACTATGCAATATCTTACTTCCCAGGAGGATCTTCTGGCTTGAAATTTATATCTTCTACAATTGCCTCATCGGTCTTGAGATGCTTTGGAAGGTGATATGGGAGTCGGGTATTTTGGGTTTAGTAAACTCTGTTGCAGCTATTACAAGATTCATTCTGATATCAATTCTTTGTGCAACATTTAGTAAGTTTGTGTATAAATATCATTATATATATATATAATGAAGAATGTTATTAAGAAATAATTGTCTGTTTACTACCCAAAGTAGCTAAACTATTTCCTTGGCGTATAGCATTTGAGAAAGAAATGTGATCAAATCACGATTTCAAGGCGATATGGGAGAGATCTAAAACTTACGCATCCCTTTCAACAATTATCCTCTGGAACCCCATGCGTATACCCAATTATTTCATGGTAATCTTAAGCACCGAGCAAATCCTCATGGTCAGGGGTAATAATGGCAACCCCAACCTTAATAACACCATTTCCCGGGGGCTATCCATTTCACACACCCTCTCTGCCTGGGCAAGATCAGTTTATGCAGCAACTTGCCAAAGGTTAACTCTAAAAGGTATTAATTCTGAATGGAATAACTATTAATTTGATGAACCAAAATTTTGAAACTTATTAATCGGTCGAATTAATTTTGATTAATCAAATTAATCGAAACTTGGTATTTTTTTTCTTTACTTTTAATTAAAACAACAACAAATAACAACACTAAATTTGTTGACTTTTTAGTTTAATTCTTGTTTTTTAAAAATATTTAATTTTCATAGCAAGAATATTTATAAATCCATTAGTTTTTATATATTGGACTTATATAATGTATAGGACCTATCTTTAATATACTGGATCTATCTATAATATATTGGGCCTATAACATATTACTAATAATTCCGATTAATTGGTTAATTTAATTAATTACCCAATTTCTAATCAAATTAACTGATAATCAAAATTTACAAAAAACATTAAATTGACCATTGACCAAATTAGGTTCGTGACCTATCGATTAATCGAACTAATTCAAGTTAGTCGGTTAATTAAGTTAAAACCGAAAAATGATCACCCTTAAAAATTAGTGAATCCAATTCTATTAATATATAAGGGAAAATTCGAACCGCTTAATTTGTCACTAAAAAACTACAATTTAAATGCACATCTTATGCACACACGAATGCCAAGTAGAGGTGGCCTAAAATTTTGCCCAAGCCCGACCCGGATAAAAATGCTAAAACCCGGGCCCGGCCCGGCCCGTCCGTATTAACTTTTTATATTATTTTTTATAATTTTTAAATATATATATATATAATACATCAAAATACTAAAAACATCAAAATAAATATTTCCCAACAAATTAAAAATAAATTTTAAAAAATATGTAGACTTAAATAACACTAAGATAGATGCAACTTAACAAACAAATGCCTCTAAAATAATAAAAAATTAACAAATGCCTTTAAAATAATAACAAAATTAACAATAAAAAAAGTTTTATACAATATCCAAACAATAACAACAAAATAATAGCAACATAATAGTAAAATGGTAGCAAAATAGGGAGAAAACAACAAGAAAATTACATTCAAAAACAAAAAAAAAATGCAGATTTTTTTGTCTTTTAGTGAATTTGGGCGGGGCCGGGCTCGGGCCAAAAATGCCACCCGAGGGCCGGCCTATTTTTTAAACGGGCCTTATTTTTTTGTCCAAGCCCATTTTTCGAGCCTATATTTTGCCCAAACCTTTCCACATTTCAGATAGGCCTTCGGGCTTGGCCGAGTGGCCTGACCCATGAATAGGTCTAATGCCAAGTTGAAAATTGAATTTGAATCAATTTCAAAAATTAGGACATAAATGTTACTTCTAACTTTGAAAAGAAGGAAATCTTTGTATTTCTTGATAACAAAAGAAATTCCTTTGATTATTCTCTTTGGTGAAGTTTCGATTTGAAGATTGTCAAGACTTGAATTTGGATAGATGTGGATTACCTCAATTGTAATGGTGGTTTGCTCTTAAAATGAGTTTGGACCTCCTTCCTTCAGTTGAAAAAGATTGAAAAGTTACTTTTTTTTTAGAAATGAAAGGCGATTTTCTTCAGAAATAAGTTTTGTCATCTTTTTTTGATCAAACAAGATTGGAATAGAGCTTTCTTCAAAAATGATATGGTGTTCTTTTGGATTTCTTCAAGTTTTTCTACTTCTTTTAGAAATTCCTTGAGATTTTGGTGATAACTTCAAGTATGCAAAATCTTCCTTTTAGAGAACTTTTGGATTTCGAAACTTGTGAAGGTGTAAAATGACTTGGAGGTTACCCCTTTTGTCATTCAAATAAAAATATTCAAAACACAACAAACAACAACTCCATAGCAACAACATAACAGCCAGTTTCCCTTAAAACTCCATCTCTCCCTTTTTGTCAAAAGACTAAACGAACTCCTCCTACCAGGGTGTTTTCTCAAGATTGAATATGATTTCAACAAGTCTAGCATTTTTTGTTGCAACACTCCAATCCTCAAAGGTCGATTGAAGTGTTACTCAGGCAGAAAACAAATATATGCATAATTCGATACTCAAATCAGTTGTGATACATATTAACTTGTCTAGGCGGGGCCTCAGAAAACTTCTCAAAACACAAGTTTATTTAACAGTATACGCCATAGAATAAAAGTAAATAAGTTTAAATATTTTAAGTGAAAACTCTTCTGTGAAATACAATACTAGAAGTAATGATTACTTATAAAATAGTTCGGTGTATACGAGTAGAAAGCATTTCATAAATCAAAACTTAACAAACTTTAACAAATCCCTTAAGGGTATCATTCTTATAAAAAAATTTAGCTGAGTAAGAAAGCTACTTTTACATATTCATTTTTAGAACAGAATTACATGCCACCCCTAAAACATATGCATGTTACAAAATAGAAATAGATGAAACTCACTATAGAGATTATTTCTTCTAGCTTAGTCCCCTTCAACAAGCTTACAACTCAAGACCACTTGAAATGAATGAAAGAAAATGGGGTAGGTTCAAAGAACTTAGTGAGTTCTAGGAAGGAAAACTCAACACTTAAATAAGAATAGGTATAGGCAAGTTCATAACACAGACTTATACATTAGACTCTATACGCCGAGGCATACGAGCGAACACTTAACCTTGGCATACAACATTCCAGGTGTACTCACATATATGGCGCATACCATGATTTATGACATTGGCCATACACTTATCCCTTTTCCTCCACATAGTACTATAACTTTAACAGAATTTGTGCTTCTCCATAGACACAGTCCTTTTTCATAAGTACTTTTTGTTTTACTACCTTTCTTCAGGCGAACTCATACTTGCTTCCAAAACTTACTTGGGCGGATTCAGTATATCAATCATCAGTTCTTGACAAATACATTATGATCTCAACGTATCAACAAGAATCAAAACATACCTTCTTAGTCATTAGTCTTTATTTTCTTCTCAACTGATATATGTATCACGTAACATACACAGTATCTTATTAACTTATTCCTTTCAATGCATAACATATCATATAACACATACAAAGACATATTAGCTTACTCTTTCATAACCTTCCTTGGGTTGAACCTCAGGTTTTACATATCAAAACAGATCTTTTCATATAATATCATTTCGAACACCTACGTGTTCTTATGAGTACAATGCTCTTTGCTATGGTTAACAATTAACATGTTCTACCGTAGGCAACACCTATAATGTAACACCCCTTACCCGTGTTCAACACCAGAACCGGATACGAGGCATTACCGAACTTGATTTGCTCAAATATATAACATCGGGCCATAAAATTTCGTTCTAACTTAAAACTTTTTTATTCATATTCATAACATCCCTATTATGGGTCTACGAGACCCTAAACATACATATAAGATTATTTAGGATTAAACCGGAAACTTTTGCGCACTTAGAAATTTTTTGTTTAAAACAGGGCCACACGCCCGTGTCGTCACGCACGCCCATGTTCCTAGTCTGTGTGTATTTTATTTTTCATTTCGAACCTACAGGGGTTTTCACATGGCCGGACACACGCCCGTGTCTGTGGCCCGTGTCCCTCACACGGCCTAGACACGTCCGTGTCTGTGGCCTGTGTCCCTCACACGGCCTAGACACTTCCGTGTCTGTGGCCCGTGTCCCTCACACGGCCTAGACACGCCCGTGTCCTCACCCGTGTGTGAAAACCTTAGCATTCTCTTTACGACGTCAGCAACCTCTTAAGGGCACACAGCCTAGACACACGCCCGTGTGCTGGCCCGTGTGACGAATCGAATTCTCGCAAATTTGATGCAGGGGACACACGGCCTATCAACACACCCATGGGGCTGACCGTGTGTCACATACGGCCTAGACACATGCCCGTGTGTCTACCTGTGTGGACAATTAGAAGGCTATTTACCAAGCCAATTGCCACCCTGAAACACAAACACACTTATACCACCACAAGCAACACATAACATGGCAATAATACACTATGAAGAATCACTAAATCATCATTCATACACTTCACATTTCACTCCATCATTTGCATGAACTTTCACCTCATAAAACTTATCATCATTAAATATATGAAACTTGACAAATATTGGCCAATCCCCAATGGCCATTTACAAAATGAGTGTATAACATTGATAGCCAACACTTTGGCATTCAAATATGACATAAAACAAGATGACCAAGTTCCTATACATGCCATACTCAAAATAAATCAACTTTACTATACCAAAAGAATAATTGATAGTGTGATCCGAGCTCCGACGTTCTACGATCCCCGAGCTAGCTTGGCGATACTACAAGGGAAAGAGAAAAGAGAGAGGTAAGCATATAGCTTAGTAAGTTTGCATGAATTAAAATAGCAACATAATGGCTCATATTAAAATCCATTCATCTTATTGAACAATAACAACACAAGTTCTCAAGTACTTTGACATACTTACTCATACTTACTCTTACCCATCACATATCACATTACGATTTCATAACTTGTATTTTACTCATGGGTACCTGTATCACTTCATCAGATAGTTTAGCACTTATGCTATCTTGAACATAAACTTAACTCATATTCATCCTTAACTTAAATGTAGCTTTTTGCCTGTTGAACTATTCGGAATATTGGAGGATACTCAATCTCATCATACATGTATTACAATGCCAATGCTATATCCCAGATATGGTCTTACATGGGATCACCTCTTGATGCCGATGCCATATTCCAGATATGGTCTTACACGGGATTTCATATCTCGATGTCGATGCCATGTCCCAGACATGGTCTTATATGAGATCGTATATAGATGTCGATGCCATGTCCCAGACATGGTCTTATACGAGATCTTCCTTTGGTGTCGAGACCATGTCCCAAATATGGTCTTATACGAGACCTTCCTTGATTGGTGTCGATGCCATGTCCCAAACATGGTCTTATATGTAACAGCCCAATGTCAATAGTGTCGGAACAGTGATTCGAGATTTCTAAATCTGACGAAAAAGCTAGAAAACTTTGTTAATCGATAAAGATAATTATAAGTTAAGTGTGATTTTAGAAATATTTTAAAATTAGTGAATTTTGTGAACTAAAAGAATTAATTAGAAAAAAATTGGGCCAAAAACGAGGTATTGAGACCTTGAATTCATAAAGTGAGCCATAAATATTTCTAAAAATATTTATGGAGTGTCATTAAGTTATTATTAAAGTTTAGTTGAGAAATTTTAACGTTTGGATATGTAATTAAATGAAAAAGACTAAATTGAAAAAGGTGTAAAAGTTTCATTATAGATTAAAGAAAGTATAAAGGACCAAAATGGCAATTAAGCCATTTTGTTTAATTGAGGCGATTATTGTGAAGAAAATCTGAGATTTTTTTATGTTTAATATTATATTATTATATTATTATATTATTATATTATTATATATAAAAAAAACAAACAAAAAGAGAATAGAGAAACAGAAACCAAACGAAGCAGAGAGCAGAGGAAGGAAAGAAAGAAGAAGAGAAGAGAAAGAAGAAAAAGGGAGAAAAATTGGAAAATTTCCAAAATTAGCTAAATAAAAAGGGGATCAAATTGAAATATCTGGAGAATTCTCTTCATTTCTCTTCATTTTCTTCAGCTGAAAAACAATCATGGAAGAGAGTTCAAGTTGGTTTTCATACTCAAGCTTCATGTAAGTTTAATACTTGCTTTCTCCTTGAAATTTCTATGTTTTTTGGACTTTCTACAATTGAGTCCAACTTACTAATTCATTAGTTTATGATTCTATGGTTAATTTTTAAATTTTTTGTGGATTAATGCTGAAAGAATATAATGAATAAATATTGATTTGAAGCTTTAATTTTGCTATATGATGATTTTATCAAGTGAAATTGATGGAAATTGGTTTTAGGACCTAATTGTGAAATAGCTGAAATTAAGGCCTAGTGTTAAAATTCTGATTTCTAAGGTTATGAAGTAGTTTAAAATGATAGATAAAAGTATTAAATGAGAAAATTAACTCAATTGAGGGGTTAATCCAGCAAGGACTGAATTGTATGAATTGTGGAATTAGGGACAGAATAGAAATCAACATGTTACACTAAAGCAGTTTTGGACAGCAGCAGTTATCTAACTTTGAAAAATCACAAAAAATTGTATAAATCAAATTAGAAGTGGAGTGAGTTATGGAATTAAAGCTTATTGAGTCTATTTTCATATAAAAGAAACATAGAAAGCAAAGGAAGTCTATATTTTGAGATATTTGGATTTTTGTAAAACTGGTTTAGAATAACTTCGTGATCCCCTGTTCTTAGTTTAGAAATTCACTAAAAATTGTATAAAAATAATTTTGGAACATAATTTATATGGTTAGATTCCTTAATGAGTCTAGTTTTAGAAGAAATAAACCATAACATCATATGAATTCTATATAAAAAGATAATTAATTTTTAGTGAAGAAGGGTTGGAACTGCCAGACAGCAGAACAGGGGTGACTTTAAAGAATAAACTGTACTAATTGGCCCTACCAAAAATTCTGAAAATTTTATGGCAAGAAGATATGTGAGTCTAGTTTCAGGAAAAATTAACGGTTCTTCATTTGGAGTTCTTTAGCTCTGGAAATAAATAATTTAGTGACTATAACTCAAATGGACAGTTTTGAATATACTTATGAGTAATTAATGAAATTATTGATAATGTTACTTATAGCATGTTATATACATTAAGGATGTGGAATGGAGAGGAGGAGGAGGAAAATATGTATGAATATTCAGCTAGCATAGCTAATTTGTAATGTTTTAGGCTCAGGGACTAAATTGAATAAAAGTAAAACTTTATGATTAGTTTTGTAAAAATGTTGGAAATGACCAATTTACATGGAATGGATTATTTTATTATTGAAAATTGCAAAATTGTATGAAATTATTAATTTGGATTAAGATCGGTTGAAAAATTGATGAAAATAGAAAATTACCAAAATGCCCTTAAATCTTGGTATTTCTGCAAATTTAGCCAGGTAAGTTCGTGTAACTTTAATTATGTGATATAAGGAAATATAAGTTGATAGTATGTGAAATATTGATATGATGAATTAACTAATTTATGTTTATGAATAACGGCAAGAGAATGATATTTATCATGACATGTAAATATGTGATTATCTTTAATATGTAAATAAAAGGTAATTAAATATGTTGAGACGAGAAATAAATTCAAGTGAGACATGAAATGAGAAAAATAAATATGTTTAAGGGATAACATGTTTGATTTTGATTGGTTTCAAATATAAATGCTAGATGAAATAAAATGTCTGATAAATAAATTTGTAATTCCGGTAATGCCTCTACCCTATTCCGACGTCGAATACAGGTAAGGGGTATTACATTTTAGTGGTATCAGAGCTATGGTTTAGTCGGTTCTCGGACCAAATATAGTATATGTAGAGTCTAGAAATATATGCCATTATTAATATATAACTTGAGATAATGTGATATCTTCCGACTTTGATGATATTTGTATCACTATAATTCAAACTTTATCATTATTATGTGTAATTTACTAATTATGTGTGGTAAGTATTTTAAGGTAAGTGCTTAGTAAATTGATAAATTTATGATTGGGTACTAAAATTGAGACTGATACTGAACTGAATTATGGAATATTGAATATTATTTTGAGTACTGAATTGAATTGTGAAGTTACTGAATATTGTTATGTGTATTGCATTAAACTATGAAATTATTGATGTAATGAATTACTGCAATACTGTGAACTGATTGAAATAAGAAGTGAAAATAGAATGAAATGGAATTAGAAAGTTATTTAAATTACGTAACTGAATTATGAATTATGTGAATATTTGAAGGTATATTAATAGGAAACTAAAAGTGATTTGAATTGAATCAAATTGAATTAAATAAAGAAAATATGAGTAATTGAAATGTATATTGATTGAAAAGTAATTAGTGATTTTAAATTTGATTGGACAATAAATTAAAAATACGAATTGAATAAAAATGCATTAAATTATGAATATGTGTAAATATATGAATCGTGTATTGATTGAAAAGTGGTTGGAATTGAATCGAAGTCTGATTATATGTGAATATTTAAAATATGTATTGGTACTGAATTGTATACTGATTAGAAAATGGAAAAGTGAATTTGAAATAAAAAAATGATTTAAACACCCTATTAACTTATCGGACTAGATTGGATACAAATGGCATGCCATAGGATTTGTGATATGATGAGGAGATATTTCTGTATTATTTCTTCGGTTTATCCGAAGAGCATTTAATGCCTTATTGGTGTGTTTGGGAGGATATGATATATTGGTGTGTTTGGGAGGATATGATATACTGGTGTGTTTGGGAGGATATGATATACTGGTGTGTTTGGGAGGATATGATATATTGGTGTGTTTGGGAGGATTTCATTATTTTGGTGTGATTGGTTGGGATCCGTGTATCCGCCAAAGTCCGAGTCTTGTTAATAGGGATAGATATGAATATTAAGTGAAATTAAAATGAGAATTGATTTCCCTATTAACTTGTCGGACTAGTCGGATATAATTGGCATGCCATAGGATTTGGAAGAGTACGGGATTTATCGGCTTTGCCAATCAGGCACTTTATGTGTCGTAAATCAGGCACTTTATGTGTCGTATCAGGCACCTCGTGTGTCGTATCAGGCACTTTATGTGTCGTATTTCAGGCACCTCGTGTGTCGTATACTGATCAGGTACTATGTACCGTTTTAGGCACAATGTGCCGTACTGGTGTGTTTGGGTTGGAATTCGTGTATCCGTCAAAGTCTGGATTGTTAATAGGGTGAATAACTGAAATGAGAAAATTAAATAAATTTGATTGACCGTACTACTAAAGATATGAGAAAGACATTATGAGTTGAATTGTGAATCGAATTGAAATGTGAAAATTGAAGTATGAACTTAAGGTTCATAAATTTGCTAAAATATCGAATCATTGATATTGAAATCAGTTGAATAAATGAAATGAGAAAATTGAATGAATTTGATCGATTGAATTATTGACAGTACGAAAAAGTGGAAATATGAATTAAAATTGATATATAAAATTGAAAACTTGAACCAAAGGTTCATAATTTGATTAGATAATAGATGATATATGATGCTATTTGAGGAAAGACTATTGTTGAGGTATGAAATTAAAGTATAAATTAACACATATGATTTATATTGTTACATGTTTGATATTTATTATTTATTATAATTTTATAATTTGAATTATGGTAATACCACTGAGTATAGATACAGACATGCTCAACGTACGATTGTATTATTATAATCCAAATTATTCAATATTAAATGTTAAATTTAAATTATGCGTATAGTAAGTGAAGTATGAGGTAAGTGTTATTGTTGAATTAAATGGAAATTGAATTAAGTGATGGATAAATTATATTGAATTGTAGATTGATGATAAAGTAAAATTAAATTTAGTTGTGAATAAATTGAAAATGAAATTGGAATTGAAAATGATATGTGTGCATAATGTAATTTGCCCAAGTAAATGAGATTAGATATACTAGGATATTAGTGGTATACCATTAAGGGACTCTAGCGCATTCTCTGATAATAACACTTTGGTACTCATCAAGTGCTATCTGATTAATAGTACATAATAATACATTTCTATATTTGTTTCATATATCTTAAGTGTTCTGTTTAATCTATTGGGCCTCATATAAAAAGGTAAGTAATTTTCGTTATAAGGTATGTTTGCAATATTGAATTAAAAATGAATTGCAAACTGAAAGGATATAGAATGGATATAAATGATAAACTAGATAAATATGTGTACAAAGGAGCTATAGAATTATAGAAATAATGAAGTTCAATAGTGTCAGAACAGTGATTCGAGATTTCTAAATCTGACGAAAAAGCTAGAAAACTTTGTTAATCGATAAAGATAATTATAAGTTAAGTGTGATTTTAGAAATATTTTAAAATTAGTGAATTTTGTGAACTAAAAGAATTAATTAGAAAAAAATTGGGCCAAAAACGAGGTATTGAGACCTTGAATTCATAAAGTGAGCCATAAATATTTCTAAAAATATTTATGGAGTGTCATTAAGTTATTATTAAAGTTTAGTTGAGAAATTTTAATGTTTGGATATGTAATTAAATGAAAAAGACTAAATTGAAAAAGGTGTAAAAGTTTCATTATAGATTAAAGAAAGTATAAAGGACCAAATGGCAATTAAGCCATTTTGTTTAATTGAGGCGATTATTGTGAAGAAAATCTGATATTTTTTTATGTTTAATATTATATTATTATATTATTATATTATTTATTATATATAAAAAAAAACAAACAAAAAGAGAATAGAGAAACAGAAACCAAACGAAGCAGAGAGGGAAGGAAAGAAAGAAGAAGAGAAGAGAAAGAAGAAAAAGGGAGAAAAATTGGAAAATTTCCAAAATTAGCTAAATAAAAAGGGGATCAAATTGAAATATCTGGAGAATTCTCTTCATTTCTCTTCATTTTCTTCAGCTGAAAAACAGTCATGGAAGAGAGTTCAAGTTGGTTTTCATACTCAAGCTTCATGTAAGTTTAATACTTGCTTTCTCCTTGAAATTTCTATGTTTTTTGGACTTTCTACAATTGAGTCCAACTTACTAATTCATTAGTTTATGATTCTATGGTTAATTTTTAAATTTTTTGTGGATTAATGCTGAAAGAATATAATGAATAAATATTGATTTGAAGCTTTAATTTTGCTATATGATGATTTTATCAAGTGAAATTGATGGAAATTGGTTTTAGGACCTAATTGTGAAATAGCTGAAATTAAGGCCTAGTGTTAAAATTCTGATTTCTAAGGTTATGAAGTAGTTTAAAATGATAGATAAAAGTATTAAATGAGAAAATTAACTCAATTGAGGGGTTAATCCAGCAAGGACTGAATTGTATGAATTGTGGAATTAGGGACAGAATAGAAATCAACATGTTACACTAAAGCAGTTTTGGACAGCAGCAGTTGTCTAACTTTGAAAAATCACAAAAAATTGTATAAATCAAATTAGAAGTGGAGTGAGTTATGGAATTAAAGCTTATTGAGTCTATTTTCATATAAAAGAAACATAGAAAGCAAAGGAAGTCTATATTTTGAGATATTTGGATTTTTGTAAAACTGGTTTAGAATAACTTCGTGATCCCCTGTTCTTAGTTTAGAAATTCACTAAAAATTGTATAAAAATAATTTTGGAACATAATTTATATGGTTAGATTCCTTAATGAGTCTAGTTTTAGAAGAAATAAACCATAACATCATATGAATACTATATAAAAAGATAATTAATTTTTAGTGAAGAAGGGTTGGAACTGCCAGATAGCAGAACAGGGGTGACTTTAAAGAATAAACTGTACTAATTGGCCCTACCAAAAATTCTGAAAATTTTATGGCAAGAAGATATGTGAGTCTAGTTTCAGGAAAAATTAACGGTTCTTCATTTGGAGTTCTTTAGCTCTGGAAATAAATAATTTAGTGACTATAACTCAAATGGACAGTTTTGAATATACTTATGAGTAATTAATGAAATTATTGATAATGTTACTTATAGCATGTTATATACATTAAGGATGTGGAATGGAGAGGAGGAGGAGGAAAATATGTATGAATATTCAGCTAGCATAGCTAATTTGTAATGTTTTAGGCTCAGGGACTAAATTGAATAAAAGTAAAACTTTATGATTAGTTTTGTAAAAATGTTGGAAATGACCAATTTACATGGAATGGATTATTTTATTATTGAAAATTGCAAAAATTGTATGAAATTATTAATTTGGATTAAGATCGGTTGAAAAATTGATGAAAATAGAAAATTACCAAAATGCCCTTAAATCTTGGTATTTCTGCAATTTAGCCAGGTAAGTTCGTGTAACTTTAATTATGTGATATAAGGAAATATAAGTTGATAGTATGTGAAATATTGATATGATGAATTAACTAATTTATGTTTATGAATAAACGGCAAGAGAATGATATTTATCATGACATGTAAATATGTGATTATCTTTAATATGTAAATAAAAGGTAATTAAATATGTTGAGACGAGAAATAAATTCAAGTGAGACATGAAATGAGAAAAATAAATATGTTTAAGGGATAATATGTTTGATTTTGATTGGTTTCAAATATAAATGCTAGATGAAATAAAATGTCTGATAAATAAATTTGTAATTCCGGTAATGCCTCATACCCTATTCCGACGTCGAATACAGGTAAGGGGTATTACATTATACGGGACCTTCCTTATCTCATGTACATAGGTATCCTTGCTCATAACACCTCTAACCTGAAACCGTCGTTGGAATAGGGTTAAGAGGCATTACCGAACAAATAGAACATTTCTCATCCATTTAACGACACGAAGTGAATCATCATTAAAACATATCACAACATAATCATATAGTCCCTTATTGAAGTCCACGAGACCTTAAACACATGCTAGAAAGGGGTCGGGACTAAACCGAACACTTACGATAGTTTTCAGAATTTCAAATATTCTTCAACACTGTTGAGGTCACACGCCTGTGCAGTCAGGCCGTGTGCCTCACACGATCACCAGACACACCCATGTGTCCAGGCCGTGTCAAAAAAGAGCATGTATTCTGACTTCTTCAAACGGCCACCAAGCACGCCCGTGAGCTAAGGCCATGTACTCTTAGGCAATATACTGACTTATTCACACGACTACTAGGCACGTCCGTGTACCGTGGCCATGCATACTTAGGCTAGCTACTGACTTTATCCTACGGTCACTAGGCACGCCCGTGTGCCATAACCGTGTAGGCAAAACAGGCCATTTGCAAGGCCAATTTGCCACCCATACAAGGGTCTACCAACAAGCTTCATAACAATGCCAACTCATGCTTTTAAATGCACTTAAACATACCATTTCATGCACTCAATAATCCATTCAAAGTAACAATTGTACATCTCAAAACATGTACATATCATACATCATGTAATCCATATCATAAACCATATTCAAACCACATCTTTTCATCAACCACACAATCATGAAATATTCCATTTTCATAACTCATTCATAAACTCAACATTATCCCACTTCCAAGCCAAATCACATGGCAAGGATTAAACATCACAAAACATACCATAACTTCTAGCCTATACATGCCATATTTCATCTACATACATCTTTCCAAAAGTACCAAAATAGATTGTCGATAGTGTGATAGAGATGCTGACGATCCCCAGATCGGAGCTAGCTTTACTGACACTGCAAAGCAAAAAAACAAATCACACATATTTAGGGCATTTTATAAAATAGCCTTCACATTTTCACATTTCGACACTTTAGTCCCGAATTCATAAATTCATCAAATACACATAATTTGTTTGTACCCATGCCTAGTCGAATTCTCACTATACTCATACAAGTCCACACATTTCATTTATTTTACAATTTAGTCCTCCTACTTCTCATTTTCTCAATTAAGCCCAAAATACTCAATTTCATTAAAAATCCCAATACAAACTATGTTAACCCAAAACTAAGCTTTCATTTTCCACCATTAAACATTCAAGAACTCACATGTTCATCAATGACACATTTTAAAAACATCATCAATTCATAAAATTTAAGCATGGGTTCGAAAGAGCACTAAACAACGATATCAAAAACGTAAAAATCATCAAAAATCGATCAAAGAACATACCTCAATCAAGAGTAACAATGGCCAAATATCACAAAGTTTTTCCCCTTCTTTTCTTTTGTGTTTTCGGTGGACAAAGATGAACATATTCATCTTATTTTAGTCTTTTATTTGTTTAATAAACATATTATTAATATATTTACTATATTATCCTTTTACTAAACATATATGTACATATATACATTAAGGGCATACTTCTCCTTTGCCACCCACTAACCATATAAACGGGCTAATTGCCTTTTAAGGGCTTCACATTATAAGGACATCAACAATTGAACACTTAACAATCAGCACACAACATTTTGTACTATACGTGATTTAGTCCTTTCTTTGAATTCGGCACACAATCGATAAAATTACCACACAGAATTTTCACACAGGCTATATCACATATAATCAACACCAAAAATAACATTAAAATATTATTTCAACCTCGGATTTATGGTCTCGAAACCACTGTTCCAACTAGGGTCTAAACCAGGCTGTTACATTGTTATTCCGAACGTTCAACCAGGACTTCAACTTAACATGATCTCATTATAATCTCATCAAGGCATCATTAATCAACTTAATGGAAATAATATACATTTATCATATTATAGAGCAATTATAAACATAATAACATTATGTAGCTTTAATATCACACAAACTTACCTCGGTACTCAAAATGTATGTAGATATTCGATTTAGTCCACAACCTTGTTCTTGCCTCGATTTCGGTCCGGGCTTCGTGTTTCTTGATAATCAAGCTTGAAAGTTGAAGAAACCCTAGCTATGGAGTCCTTGTGATTTTTGGCCAATCTTAGAGAAGATGGACACCATTTTTGACTTATTTTCCCTTATTAATTAATTAATTTACCAAATGACTAAAATACCCTTAAGGCCCCTTTCTTGAGATTTTTCCTTGCCATGTCTATTTTTGTCCATCTTAATATATAATGGTCTAATTGCTAAATAAGGACCTCTAGTAATTTTTTCTAATGCTATTTCATACTCAAATCCTCTAGAATCTCATATTTTTCCAATCTTTGCAATTTAGTCCTAATAGACAAATTGTTCACTAAGTAATAAAATATCCCCATGAAATTTTCACATAATCAAGTAAACATAACATAAGCCTCATGAAAATCATAAAACACATATTTCTACTTTGGATTTGTGGTCTCGCAACCACTATTTCGACTAGGCCCTAAATGGGGCTGTTACATAATGTTAGTGTAACACCCCAAACCCGGCCCAAACACCACGACCGGATTTGATATGTCACTAAGAAAATTTTGGAAATCATGTCGTATTTTCAGAAAATATTTTTCTAAAGTTTATCCTTTTATTCGAAAAAAAATAAATAGTTGATAGTTTAAATAAAATATGCCTTTATGAATTAAAAACCCAAATTTAAATACATGCATTAGTTCAATAAGAATTTAAATAACTAAAAGTAATTAAAGCCCAAAATAAAACAAAATATAAACTAGTGGCCCATGGCCTTATTACAATGAGATTTAAAATCCATTAATTAAAAATATAAAATAATAACTTGAGTCTTTTTGCTGGATCCAGATGTTCTTTTGCATGGCCACCTTGCGCTCCTCTCCAGCCCGGTCCAATGCACTAAGTGCTACCTGAAATATTAATTAATTGGTTGAGTCGCGAGACTTAGTGTGCAACCCTCATGCGCCATTAGATGTGGGCCTTAGCCCCATAAAACAAAATAAACAATGTAATAATCATAATAAAAATTAATAACAAATAATATGCAAGGCCCAACCCGTTTGCCTAGGTTTCCATCCGCTACACGCCCCCGTACCAACCGTACACACCATTGGGGATTTCTACAACCGACCCACACCGCTACACACCATGATGGCAGTCATGCTGCTCATCCACATATGATGGCCGAAGCCCTTATAACATATAATGGCCGAAGCCCGTATAACATTTAATGGCCGAAGCCCGTATAACAGTTCACGACATTAGCCGCTACGTCAGATCACGGTAAAAATCGCTACACATATAACGTATAACTTCCTCCTTTCATCAACCCAACCCATGCAATCACATACAAGCATTTTACTTATAACATTTAAATAGATTATTTACTAACCTGTGATCCGTTTTTACCCTCCTTGGGCTTTCATCAATAAACCGAGATGTTGGCAATTATCAAAACATATAAATCTTATGATCATGCATTTTATGATTAGATCTAGATGGTGGGGAGGTATAACACACCTGATTAATGTAGATACCCTTGCTAAACCGATCTACGCTTTGCTTCAAAAAGCCGGAAAGATGTGAAAATAGGCCTCTCCTATATTCAGCCATAGTTAGTATTCTACCCGATTTTATATATATGAATAAACAAATCCTCTTACCTTAAGATCCCGAATGTAACACGATTCTATAACTTAGAGATCTATGAGTTTCGGCTTCTAGGAAAAATCTCGGAAAGATGATCTATCGCGCTTTCGGCTTTTGAAAGAACTAAAAATTGAAAAGATGGCTAAGGGAGATTCGGCCAATGAATATTAAGGAGAAGAATAGGTGTAGTTTCGGCTTTTGAATCAAAGTGAAGATGAGGGAATAGGCTTAGAGATTTCGGCTTTTGCAGAGAATGAAGAAGAAGATGGAACTTTAGGAGTTTTCGGCTTTTACTCAGAGAAGAAGAGAAAAGAATGAGAGAAAACCCCAAATGCCGAAATTGAAGAGATATTCCCCCTATTTATAGAAATTTAGGCACTTACCTAACCTTGCAGATAAATCCTATCTTTTCTCCTTTATCTTAATCTACTAGCTTATCTAAAAGAGACTTAATTATCTCTAACTCCTCCCTCCTTTATCAGCATATTATCCACATATTTTAAACATTAAAATCCCTAAATTTTAGCCTTTATCTGCTTATTATCCTCATAAAATAAATTCCTAAATAATAGCTTTTATCTGCTTATTATCCACAT
Source organism: Gossypium australe (assembly GCA_005393395.2). NCBI lineage: Eukaryota > Viridiplantae > Streptophyta > Magnoliopsida > Malvales > Malvaceae > Gossypium > Gossypium australe. The sequence goes on along the minus strand of CM016620.1, from coordinate 42,385,514 downwards.
ATTTTAAACATTAAAACCCCTAAATTTTAGCCTTGTTGCCATCCACTCCACCTAATCCTAATGCCCAAAATTTAGCTAACTTAAATTAAAAGAATTGGGCTCCATGAAACTTAAATTTGGGCCCCTTACTCCCTTATGTGGAGTCACCTCCTAAGATTGGGCCACAAGCCCACTTTGGTATTTTAAACATAGATACTACATTTTAAACCCTATAATGCCCAAACATATAATTTTAATCAAGGCCTCTACCTAAGCTTGAGCCCAATTTGGACCCCTAACAATTAAATTAACACATTAAACATATCCTACCTATTAAACGCATAGGCCCACAAATTCAGGATGTTACGTTAGGTTGGTTAGAAATTAGCATGCCTTACCAGAACCTAATACTCACGCCAACTGGTTAGTAACTAACATACCCTACCAGTGGTCGTAACTGGTTAACAACTAATATGTCCTACCAGTGGCCCATCATATATCCTCCATCTGGTTAGCAACTAACATGCCTTACTAGTGGTCACAAATTTTTGCCATTCTGGTTTGCAATTAACATGCCCTACTAGTGGCTCATCTTATTCAGATACCAAGTTCATATCCCTAAGGAAGTCATTTCTGTTCATGTCATGATCATACATATACACACAAATAATTAGATAACATATTTTCAAAGTTCAAATTTCATGTTCTCACTTGGACTCTATCTATGACATCCAAACTTTGTTACACAACACAGAATACAGCCCAGAAAAGAATCAGACAGTCTGGATACTCACAAATGATTTCAAGGAAGTTAGCTTTTCTATCTCTACTGCTGCATGCACAACTTTTTCTATCTAATCAATCATTTTCTATTTCTCTCTAGCCACGAATTCTTAACAATATTTCAAAGTGTAATAAAGCAAAAGAAAAGAGAAAAAAAAACCTCGCTGCAAAGGGTTTTCACTAATATTTATATCTCACAACTTCCTCATACTCAGGGTTAACACATGGTTAACATACAAAGCTAACTCAATTCTATCATGGCCAACACAATCAGTACATGATATAATAGATCAATAATAATCATAACACTTTGGTGTATTTCCAACTGGATCTCATTTAAAGCACAACTAAAGCTGAATAGAAATCACACGTGCACAAATAGACAATATTCAGATCCACCATCCCAAAAATCCTTTACTGGCGTATATAAGCAAAAAGTCTTAACAGATAGACTTTCCAAGAGAAACATTGTTTGGTGAGTTCCTTAGTATGACTACCCCAGAACATAAAAATTACAACTTAGACTCCGCCCAAACAATATATCTTAACAGACTTATAAATCATACAATCCGCCACTCATGGCGCATAACTATTACAGACCACACTAGTGTATACAACATAAACTAGTCTTACCTTAACATAAATCTTAACTTAACTTTGGCTTACTATTCATCCACATGACTATGCCAGGTGAGGTATTACATTGGTAGCTAGCCACTGTATCTCCACTAAAATAGAATCCAACTCACTCTTTAAGTACTTCAAAATTTGGCCTTTTTGAGCAACCACAATAGATAGGTCTAGTGCTTCATCTATCTCGGCACTAGTTGGGACAAAAGTTGAATGTGTAAGGCCATTTACCTTGTTGGTCAAAAAAACTTGTTGAGAATTTTGAAGGAATGGAGAGTTGCAGTCACCTCATCCTTGGTTAGAATCACATTGTGTTGGCTCATAAGAATGTGGTAAATAAGAGAGGGGAAAGGAAAAAATTCTTTTGTAGCTAAAGACTTAGCATGTGCTATGATATGTTTAAACACCGACTTACCTAGATTGAAGGAGATTTCTCTCCTAACTTTGTGTAGTAGTCTCCCAAGTTGCTTATTCATAGAAGATTTATGCTCAGAGGGTATCTAGTTTCTAAGAGCAAGCTTGTGTGACATGACATATTTCATTTTTAGTCTAGAGGGTGATAAGGTCCCTTCTTTTAGCCAAAATTTAACCAAACCACCAGTAATAATAGGAGCAATTTTGTCAAACTTCTTGTGCACTTGCCTTTACCCCTAGAATGACCAAGAAAGACATTTATAACATCAATGTTAGAGTTGAACTCATGACCCCTCAAGTCGACTTGAATATAATGGCTAGATTTCTTGTCCGCAATACTCTTTTGAAGATTGAAATAGAATTTATGAACAATATCAGAAGAAAAAAGCTTTGAAAAAGTGCTTGACTTTAAAAGATGGGTAGCACCAAGCAAGTGTAGCAAGCCATATTTTTCAAACTATTATTCATCAATGACATGCTTTATATCTAGATTCTTTTTGGACACAAACTTTCATCTTTTCTTTGCATCATTATTCATAAATTCTTGATATTTTACCTTGATAAAGTCTTGTTCATGTTTGGGTTGAGCCTCTCACTTGTATTTTCCACGAGTAATAGGTTTTGTGTACTATTTTCCACAGGCTGTTTGTCTTTTGTTTTGGCTCGAAGCTCAACAAGGTTTTATCGGCCTCAACTATATAGAAGCTAGCTATTGAGTTTACCTATGTTTTGGTCCCTTCATCTGAACTGGTCTGTAACACCCCAAACCCGGCCTAGAAGTTAGGCCCGAATCTGGCGTGTCACATTGAAGTGTTTTTCGAAAACCATGTTTTCATTGAAAACCCTTCTTGTTTAAAAGCTTAAGTAAAATCCCAGCTACGTTAGTTTTATTCCTAAAATATTTTTTTTTGAGTTGCGGAAGCCAATTTTGAAAGAAATTGATTTACGAAAATATTAAATCGTAAAACCATTTAAAAAAATGTTGCGAAAATGTAGTGTTATTTTAAAACGGTTAACATTTGGGAAAGCTGTGATTTACTTCTAACAGATATTAATTAAAATAAAACCGATCTAAAATTTAAAGTGCGAAAACTTTAAAAGGCCTTATTACAACCCAAATCAAAATATTTCAAAGTAGATAATCAAAACGAAAAACATAAGCAGTGTGTGGTCTTCTCCGAGTCCCTCGCAGCTCCGAACCGTCTAAGGCTGGGGATTACCTGCACAGTTAAAAATGGGGTGAGTTTATGAAAACTTAGTGTGTAATCCCCTTTCTAGAGTAACAGTCAGTATACAGAAACAGAACCCGAAGTAGTCTGGGCTAAAGCCCTTTAACAGTAATAGTACAGTACAGATCAGAGCATACGTGGGCCAAGCCTACTACAAAATCATTTGGGTCACAACCCATAACAAAATCAATTGGCCCTAGGCCAAACCAATAACAGATCTCATAACAGATATGTAAATAGAGTATGCAGCCCAACCCAAACCTAATAATCCATCCGCTACCCGTACCAGCCCTACACTCCATATGGGGATTTCTAAATCGACCCACCCATCCACTATACTCCAAAAATGCAGTCGAGCTGTCAGTATAAACGCAGCAAAGCTGCCAGTATCAATATATGTGGCAGAGCCACCAGTAACAATATTGGCCAGTAACAGTATTTGTGGCAAAGCCACCAGTATTAGTATTGCAGCAGAGCTGCCAGTAACAGTACACTTCCTCCTTTCACATAACCCAACCCCATGCATCATGTCATGGCATAATAATTTCGTGTATGCAATAATGTAACATCATGGAAAGTAATCAAAGTACACACAAACAAACCATATCTGCTCCTAAGGGTATAACAGTCATTTCTACCCACCGAGGGTATCTCAGTAATTTACCCACCGAGGGTATTTCAGTAATTTTGCATTATTGGCCTTTTCGAAGACCTATTGTCGCCTCGAGTGACACGAGACCCTTTTCTAGGTCTCTATAGAGCTATTGGGCCTGAAATCCATTTTAGGCCCAAACAGGCCCACACGCTCGTGTGGCCCAAACGCGGGGTTTCAGTTCCAGATATGCAGATTCCGCATTCGGTTCTATCTTTTGCTAGTTTCCCAACAATTTAGCCCATTTCGGCCCGATCAGGCCCGTTACAGCCTCGGTGTCGCGAGAGTGTTCGTGTCACTCTTATCGACTTAACGTCACGATTGGTTTCTCGAACTACCACTACGAACGTTCGCACGCTCGTGAGGTCATAGTTACCGATTTTCTGACTTTTGGCCGATTCGCACAATACCACGAGCAATCATTCAGGAAAAGGGTGTGAGATTACACACCTTCTACGATTTGTGACACTCGGTACTATATCCAAAATACCTGAGATCCGTAATGACTAATGGTTAGGCTTAATACAGTATTTTCCAACATTGGAATTGATCTACACTTTACACCACTTATCCAAAAATCCGATAATTCCACGTCAAGGAATAATTGTAAGAACGATCCTTTGATTTACACCCAACAAGTCCCTTGAAATATTGAAACCAAGAAGAAATGTTAACCCCTAAAAACTCACATCCGACTTAAAAACATGTGAGCCTTTCGGCTTGAATAAACTTCAACTAAGGAGTAAAACCTTACCACCAATATTCGGCCTAACACCCACTTACCAATCAACTTCCGGAAACCAAGGCTAAGAGATTGATGAGTGGTAGCAAAGGGTGACTTATTCGGCCTTTACCCCAAAAGAGAACAAAAAGAAGTTTAGAATAACAATAGGTGGTTAAACTCGGCTTAGCTAAGAGAAGAAGAGTAAAGAACCAAAAGAGATAGAGGCATTACCTTTGATAAAAGAGAAGTGGACTGGAAGAAAAAGATTCGGCCCCCAAGAATAAAACACCAAGCAATCGGCCACAAGGATCAAAATAGGTATGGTGGCTATCGAGCAAAGAAAAGAGAAGAATTAAAGAGTAGGAGGGGTTCGGCAACAATGTGCACAAGAGAGAAAGATGAAACAAAAAGGGAGAATAGCAACTAGTGGTTTCGGCAAGGAGAATGGAAGCAACGTTTCCCTATGTGCTAATACCAAAAATACAAAAAAAATGAAAACTCACAATAGGCACTCTTGAAACAATCGACACACTCACTACCCGCTACCGAAAATGCAACCAAGACCCATTGCTCATTCTTTTGTTTCTTTTGACCAAAATTTCCCCCATGCACTTCCCACTTTCGACCAAACTCCTCTACTCCCTCTCATCCCACGATTTGCGCCCCATTTTGCTCCACTAAGCCCTCACCATCACTCATTTGAAATGCTTGACCAAGTGCTCTCTCTCTCCTACAGAGTTTGAACTCCACTCAGCTTCCTCCTTTCCTGAGCATAAAAATAAAATCCCCCAAGTGCAACTTGTGAGATTCAAACCTCACTCCCCTTGCATGCATGTTGACGCCACCACCACTGTGCCACTATCTTACTTGTGATAGCAAACACACTTAATTAACCTTAAGTCCTGCTTTCACTAGCTCTCCCCACTTAAGTGCCCAAAACCCAAAATTTTACCAAGGCTCCAACTTGACCCCAGGCCTCCCTAGGGCCCCTAAACACCCTTAAACATCACACTGAACCAGCATAGCATGCAATTACACAAATGTGACAAAACCCCTAATTTTTGGGATGCTAGAGTTCTACCCCCTTAAAGAAATTTCGGCCTCGAAAGTTACCTGGTTAAAAGAGGTAAGGGTATTGCTGTCGAATTGTCTCCTCCGGTTCCCACGTGGTTTCTTCTGAACCGTGATTACTCCATAACACTTTGACCAGCGGAACGGACTTCCTCTACAATACTTTAACATCCCGATCCAAAATTTGCACTGGTTTTTCTTCAAAAGACAGATCAGGTCTTACCTCAATTTCTTCTACCGACGCTATGTGAGATGGATCTGAACGGTAGTGCCTCAGCATCGAAACATGGAATACATTATGAATCTGATTCAACTCCGACGGTAACTCAAGCTGATAAGCAACTGGTCCCACACATTTCAGCACTCGATAAGGGCCGATGAATCTGGGGCTCAACTTGCCCTTCCGTCCAAATCTTAAAACCTTCTTCCAAGGTGAGACCTTCAAGAAGACATGATCCCCCACTAAAAATTCTATCTCCCCACGCTTCAGATCCGCATACTACTTCTGTCTATCAGAAGCTTCTTTTAACCGACCCCGAATCAACTTAACCTTTTCCTCAGTCTCTAAAATCAATTCTGGACCCAACAACTGCCGCTCACCTAATTCTGTCCAACAGGTAGGGGTACGACACCTACGACCATATATCGCCTCGTAGGGTGCCATCTGAATGCTGGATTGGTAGCTGTTATTGTACGCAAATTCCGCTAACGACAGATAATCTTCCCTACTACCCCTGAAGTCAATCACACAGCCCCTTAACATGTCTTCCAGAATCTGGATTACCCTTTCCAATTGTCCATCAGTTTGTGGGTGGAACGCTGTGGTGAAATCTAGCCTTGTACCCAAAGCTTCATGTAATACCTTCCAGAACCGAGATGTAAATCTAGGGTCCCTGTCTGATATGATAGACACTGGTACCCCATGAAGCCTAACAATTTCTGTGCGAATCAGTATGAAGTGTGTGGATTTAGTCAACCGGTCAACGATTACCCATACTAAATCTTTCTTAGTAGGTGACAGGGGTAGCCCACTAACAAAATCCATAGTTATCCTCTCCCACTTCCAGAGTGGAATCTTCACCGGTTGCAGCAATCCCGAAGGTAGCTGATGTTCCGCCTTCACTTGCTGACATGTCAAACACTTGCTCACAAAGTCAGTAACTTCCTGCTTCAACCCTGGCCACAAGTACTGTTCACGCAGGTAATGGTACATCTTGTTTCCACCAGGATGCATAGCGTATGGGCTACTATGTGCTTCCCGCAGAATCATCTGCCTCAACTCAGAGTCCTTCGGCATACAAACTCTTCTACGGAAACATAATACCCTTTCACTGCTCAGCCCAAAACCACTGCCTCTCCACTTTCCACTTGCTGAAGCCGAGAACCCAATGATTCATCTGATGATTACTTCTCTTTAATCTGACCTACCCATGTCAGTTTCACTTGAAGTTCCGCTAACAAGCTACCATCTTCATAAAGACTGAGATGAGCAAACATTGCTCTCAAATCTGATACCACCTTATGACTTAATGCATCTGCCACCATGTTGGCCTTACCCGGGTGATACTCAATCGAGCAGTCATAGTCTTTCAGTAACTCTATCCACCTTCGTTGTCTTAGATTTAGCTCCTTTTGTGCAAGGAAATATTTCAGACTCTTGTGGTCGGTGTAGATAATTGACTTTTCCCCATACAAGTAATGTCTCTATATTTTCAGTGCGAACACCACAGCAGCTAGCTCCAAATCATGTGTGGGATAGTTCATCTCATGCGGCCTTAATTGACGAGATGCATATGCTACCACCTTCCTTTCTTGCATTAGCACACAACCCAAACCTGTGTGTGATGCATCACAATAGACGACAAATTCCTTCTGAGCCTCAGGCTAAATCAACACTGGTGCCTTAGTCAGAATCTTCTTTAACTTTTCAAAGCTTCCCTGCTGTTTATCAGTCCAAACAAACGGCACTCCCTTACGCAGTAACTGAGTTAGGGGTGCAGCAATCAACAAAAATCCGTCAACAAACCTTCTGTAGTACCCAGCCAAACCCAGAAAACTTTGAATTTCTGATACCGACTTTGGTGGCTTCCAATTCAATACTGCTTCAACTTTCCGAGGATCAACCCTAATCCCCTCGGCAGACACAACATGTCCCAAAAACGTCACTTCCTTCAACTAAAGCTCGCACTTACTAAATTTGGCGTAGAGTTGTTTTTCTCCCAATATCTGCAGAATCACCAGCAGATGCGAGTCATGCTCCTCCTCAGTTCTTGAGTACACCAAGATGTCGTGTATGAATACCACCATGAACCGATCTAGATAGGGTTGGAAGACCCAGTTCATCATATCCATAAAAGCGGCTGGTGCATTCGTTAATCCGAACGGCATCACTAGAAACTCGTAATGCCCATAACGAGTTCAGAAAATAGTTTTGTGAATATCCGCCTCATTGACCCTCAACTGATAGTACCCCGATCTCAAATCTATCTTCGAGAAAACTGAAGCTCCTCGCAGCTGATCAAACAAATCGTCAATCCTTGGTAGCGGGTATTTGTTCTTAACAATTAGCTTGTTCAACTGGTGATAGTCAATGCACATACACATCAACCCATCCTTTTTCTTCACGAACAATACTGGTGCTCCCCACGGAGATACACTTGGTCGGATAAATCCACGGTCCAACAGCTCTTGGATTTGAGCTTTTAGTTCTACCAGCTCCTTCGGTGCCATCCTATAAGGGGCGATGAACACCGAAGCCGTTCCCGGAAGTAGCTCAATGCCAAATTCCACCTCGCGATTCAGAGGCAACCCCGAAAGCTCTTCGAGAAATACGTCTGAGAACTCCTTCACAGTTCTGACATTCCCAACAGACAATTCCTTAACATCCGATGTGCTGATGAAAGCTAGAAGCGCCTCACACCCTTTACGCACCATCTTTTCAGCCTTTAATGCCGAAATCACATGGGACAGATAATCTCTTCTTTCTCCTATCACTATCACCTCTTCATCCTCTGGAGTCTTTAAAACCATATGCTTAGCAGCGCAATCCAAGTTTGCATGATGCTTAACTGGCCAGTCCATGCCTAGAATAAGATCAATCTCACCGAACAGCAGTTCCATCAAATCCGCCGGGAACACTACTCTTTGAACTTCTAGAGGCATCTCTCTAAACAACTTGTTCACTATCACAGATTGTCCTAGAGGGCTAAGTACAGACATTTCTCTAGCAGCAATCTCAGATTTTATACCAAAGTCCCAGACACAGTACAGGCAACAAATGAATGGGTAGATCCAATATTAATCAAAGCAGTAAACGTCACATCAAATATAAGAAACGTACCGATTATGACGTCTAGTGCATCGCCATCCTTTTGACGTCGAGCCATATAAACCAACCCCGACTACCTTGCATCTATATTTCAGCACCACTACCCGGTGCTCCACGACCTCGACCAAACCCATTTCTCCCTTGGACTGGGCCACGACCTCTCGGTGGCTGCTGCCCACCTCTCTCTGGCTAAACATAACCCTGTCTCGCAGCTGGCATCAGACCCAGTTTCTGCGGACAGTCCTTGATTCTGTGGTCTCTCAACCCACACCTAAAGCAAGCCCCAACTCTCCTCCAACATTCACCCTGATAAAATAACCGGCACACTGCACAAGGCTACGGTCTGCCAGTAGCAACCGAAACTCTAGTTTGGGCCGCCTCATTAAATCTAGGCCTCTTTTGAAATCTATCAGAAGAACCGGAAGGCCTAAAATCCCTCTTATTTCTGCCCGTATCCTTGACACGATTTTGCCGCTCAGTGCGTTTCACCTCCTCAGCAATCCTGGCTTTCTCCACCAATACAACGAAATCTCTTTCCCGCTGCGGAGCTATCAGTACTCGCAGCTCATCCCGCAGACCATCCTCCAACCGTACACAATGCTCGTAGTCAGTCGCCACTATCCCCCGTGCGTATCGGCTCAAGCGCAGAAACTCCACCTCATATTCGGCCACGGATTTGTTCCCCTAGACCAGATTCAAGAATTCTTTCCTCCGGGTGTCCATATAACTCGCCTCGACATACTTTCCCTGGAACGCTGTCTTAAAGAAATCCCAGGTGATACGATCCGCTTGAGTGCCTTCCTTCACTGTGAGCCACCACTGGTATGCCTCATCCTACAGGAGAGACACTGCTCCTTTCAATTTTTCCTCTACAGTGCAGTCCAGGTCATTCATAATTCGTTCAACTACCTCCAACCAGTATTATGCTGCACTTGAAGCCACAGCAAAAATACCCCTAAAAACTTCGGCCCCGTTTGCCCGGAGTCGCTCAGGAATAGATTTTCGGGCTACCGATTTAGTACTTGCTCCAGCAACCCATTCCAGAACTCACAGCATAGCTTGGGACAAAGCATCGTCCCCTCCAGTTTGGTCATGGGACCCTGATTCGGTCACTGGTGATGCAGGTGCTTCCATTTCAGGCATATGCCCTGATGCCTCGGATCCATCCTCAGCACCTTGGCCCCCACCACGGCCACGTCTACCACGTCCGCGTCCTCTTGTACTCATGTTGCTGAATCGAGTTACTCTGATTTGAAATTTTATGAATCAATATATAATTCCAATGTTTATTAACAACTGTCTTATGTAGAGCAAGTATAAGAGTTGTTTTCTCAGATCGAGTTTCCTAATGTCGCAGTCTCTACAGTCTTAGCTCTTATAGCTAACAGTCTCAGTATACTATCACTAACTCTAGTAATTTCTTTCTAAAGTGATTTCATCCTATTAACATACAGAATTAGAAGACTTACGGATTTGGTGCTGGAGACTCGGGTGCCATACTTCCAAAAAGACATATTTTCAAACCATGTTTCAAACTAATTTTTGGAAAACATTTTCGAACCCATTCCACAAGCCGAGTTTTGCAACCGAGCTCTGATACCATTAAATGTAACACCCCAAACCCGACCTAGAAGTTAGGCCCGAATCTGGTGTGTCAAACTGAAGTATTTTTCGAAAACCATGTTTTCATTAAAAACCCTTCTTGTTTAAATGCTTAAGTAAAATCCCAGCTACGGTAGTTTTATTCCCAAAACATTTTTTTGAGTTGCGGAAGCCAATTTTGAAAGTAATTGATTTACGAAAAGATTAAATCGTAAAACCATTTAAAAAAATGTTGCGAAAATGTAGTGTTGTTTTAAAATAGTTAACATTTCGGAAAGATGTGATTTACTTCTAACAGATATTAATTAAAATAAAACCGATCTATAATTTAAAGTGCGAAAACTTTAAAAGGCCTTAGTACAACCCGAATCAAAATATTTCAAAGTAGATAATCAAAACAAAAAACATAAGCAGTGTGTGGTCTTCTCCGAGTCCCTCGCAGCTCCGAACCGTCTAAGGTTGGGGATTACCTGCACAGTTAAAAACGGGGTGAGTTTATGAAAACTTAGTGTGTAATCCCCTTTCTAGAGTAACAGTCAGTATACAGAAACAGAACCCGAAGTAGTCTGGGCGAAAGCCCTTTAACAGTAACAGTACAGTACAGATCAAAGCATACGTGGGCCAAGCCTACTACAATATCATTTGGGTCACAACCCATAACAGAATCAATTGGCCCTAGGCCAAACCAATAATAGATCTCATAACAGATATGCAAATAGAGAATGCTGCCCAACCCAAACCTAATAATCCATTCGCTACACTCCACCCGTACCAGCCCTACACTAAATGTGGGGATTTCTAAATCGACCCACCCATCCGCTACACTCCAAAAAGACAGTTGAGCTGCCAGTATAAATGCAGCAAAGCTGCCAGTATCAATATATGTGGCAGAGCCACCAGTAACAGTATTGCAGTAGAGCTGCCAGTAACAGTATTTGTGGCAAAGCCACCAGTATCAGTATTGCAGTAGAGCTGCCAGTAACAGTACATTTCCTCCGTTAACATAACCCAACCCCGTGCATCATGTCATGGCATAATTTCATGTATGCAATAATGTAACATCATGGCAAGTAATCAAAGTACACACAAACAAACCATATCTGCTCCTAAGGGTATAACAGTCATTTCTACCCAACGAGGGTATCTCAGTAATTTACCCATCGAGGATATTTCAGTAATTTTGCATTATCGGCCTTTCTAAAGGCCTATTGTCGCCTCGAGCGACACGATACCCTTTTCTAGGTCTCTATAGAGCTATTGGGCATGAAATGGATTTCAGGCCCAAACGGGCGCACACGCTCGTCTGCCCCAAACGCGGGGTTTCAGTTCCGGATATGCAAATTCCGCATTCGAATATATCTTTTGCTAGTTTCCCAACAATTTGGCCCAAATGGGCTGAAGAGCCCATTGGGCCCATTTAGTCCATTTCGGCCCGATTAGGCCTGTTACAGCCTCGGTGTCGCGAGAGTGTTCGTGACACTCTTATCGACTTAACGTCACGATTGGTTTCTTGAACAACCACTACGAATGTTCGCATGCTCGTGAGGTCATAGTTGCCAGTTTTTTGGCTTTTCAGCTTTGGCCGATTCGCACAATACCACGAGCAATCATTCAGGAAAGGGGTGTGAGATTACACACCTTCTATGATTTGCGACACTCGGCACTATATCCAAAATACCTGAGATCCATAATGACTAACGGTTAGGCTTAATACAGTATTTTCCAATATTGGAACTAATCTACACTCTAAACCACTTACCCAAAAATTTGATAATTCCACGTCAAGGAATGATTGTAAGAACGTTCCTTTGATTTACACCCGACAAGTCCCTTAAAATATTAAAACCAAGAAGAAATGTTAACCCCTAAAAACACACATCCAACTTAAAAACATGTGAGCCTTTCGGCTTGAATAAACTTCAACTAAGGAGTAAAACCTTACCACCAATATTTGGCCTAACACCCACTTACCAATCAACTTTCGGAAACCAAGGCTAAGAGATTGATGAGCGGTAGCAAAGGGTGACTTGATTCGGCCCTCACCCCAAAAGAGAACAAAAAGAAGTTTAGAATAACAACAGGTGGTTAAACTCGGCTTAGCCAAGAGAAGAAGAGTAAAGAACCAAAAGAGATAGAGGCATTACCTTTGATAAAAGAGAAGTGGATTGGAAGAAAAAGATTCGGCCCCCAAGAATAAAACACCAAGCAATCGGCCACAAGGATCAAAATAGGTATGGTGGCTATCGATCAAAGAAAAGAGAAGAATTAAAGAGTAGGAGGGGGTTCGTCAATAATGTGTACAAGAGAGAAAGATGAAACAAAAAGGGAGAATAGCAACTAGTGGTTTCGGCAAGGAGAATGGAAGCAATGTTTCCCTATGTGCTAATACCGAAAATACAAAAAAATGAAAACTCACAATAGGCATTCTTGAAACAATCGGCACACTCACTACCCACTACTGAAAATGCAACCAAGACCCATTGCTCATTCTTTTTTTTTTCTTTTGACCAAAATTTCCCCTATGCACTTCCCACTTTCGGCCAAATTCCTCTACTCCCTCTCATCCCACGATTTGCTCCCCATTTTGCTCCACTTAGCCCTCACCATCACTCATTTGAAATGCTTGACCAAGCCCTCTCTCTCTCCTGTAGAGTTTGAACTCCACTCAGCTTCCTCCTTTCCTGAGTATAAAAGTAAAATCCCCCAAGTGCAACTTGTGACTCACTCCCCTTGCATGCATGTTGACGCTACCACCACTGTGCCACTATCTTACTTGTGATAGCAAACACACTTAATTAATCTTAAATCCTGCTTTAACTAGCTCTCCCCACTTAAGTGCCCAAAACCCAAAATTTTACCAAGGCTCCAACTCGACCCTAGGCCTCCCTAGGGCCCTTAAACACCCTTAAACATTACATAGAACCAGCATAACATGCAATTACACAAATGTGACAAAACCCCTAATTTTTGGGATGTTACATGGTCCACTCTTCCTCTCCTTGGTTTGTTCCACATTTTGTCTGGACATTGTTGGAATTCTATTATAGCAAAAAAAAAATAAAATAAAAATAAAAACAAACATCAAAATGAACATATTGAAAAATGAAAACATACAACACATCAGATTCAATTAAGGATGAGTTTCAACAATTTTATCACGTCATCCAACATGAAAATGAATGGAAAAATTTATACCTTGAGCATGGGTAGTCCCCATCCTTATTCAATACTTTCTCAATTTTCATACGAACACCAAACTCGTTTGTCGAAAACCTATAGCCATCTAAACGTCTAACCTCTAGCGGGAACCCAAAACAGGAATTTAGAAAACCTTTGCTATCTGATACATGCAAGGATGGGGTGAAATTTATTAAATTCCATTTACCAAAGTTGCCAATTTTCAAGCTTAGAAAATCAGCAAAATTGCGATGACTTTTTGGATGGGATCTGGGCATTTCTGGGCTCAAATGTCTTCATGAAGTTCAAAAACCTATCTTTTAGCTTTGAAACTCACTTTGAATAACTCTATTTTGAGTTCAAGAGATCAAGTTATGATCGTTCTACTGAAGACTGCACAAGCAGAATTTTTGGACGGGATTATGATGGGAATTACGAGTTTCAGGCTTTTAATTCGAGTTTAAATAATATTGGGTTCGGTTTTAGGCTTAATTTTATTATATATGAGCCTAATATTGTTTTTATCTGTAACACCCCTTACCCGTGTCCAACGCCGGGACAGGATACGAGGCATTACCGTATTTAACCTTTCTTGAACTTGCATTATTGGGCTATAATGTTTCTTATCAACTTAAAACCTTTCCTTCTTAATCATAACATGCACATTATGGGCCTTCAAGGTCTTGAACTTACTTCCGGGAGGTTTCGGAGTTCAACAGAAACTTTTACTTTCTTGGAAAATTTTTGCCTAAACAGGGGTCGCACGCTTGTGTGACATGGGACACGCCCGTGTGGGCAGGCTGTGTGGTCACACACGCCCATGTCCCTAGTTCATGTAGGAATAAATTTTCAATTCCAACCTACAGGGGTTTTCACACGTCCAGACGCACGCCCGTGTCCTTCACATGGCCTTGACACGCCTGTGTCCTTGCTCGTGTGTGAAAACTAGGAGTATTCTGTTTATGACGTCAGCAACCCCTTAAGGAGCACACGGCATAGGTACATGCCCGTGTGCTTGCCTGTGTGACGATTCGAATTATCGTAACCAATTGCAAGGGACACTTGTAACACCCCAAACCCGGCCCATGCGTTTCGACCAGATCCGACATGTTATCGAACACATAACATTCTATCGCATTTTGAAAACACAAGTTAAATTAATTAAATTTGAATAAGGGAGAGACTTTTCGAAAATAAACCTCGTTGTATTTTTATTAATAAATGTAAATAAACCTTGTGGTATATTCATAAGTTGCATAACATAGAAAACTCCTAAGTTGAATAAAAGCTAGAGGCCTTATTACATAACTGTTCCTCAAATAACAATAAAACAAACTTAAAGAAGTTCTAAAAAAATATAATTTTGTAGAAAGAGAACTTGATGGCCCCTCGAGTCCTTCTCGGCTCCCATGTCCATGATCTACTGCTCATCTGGAGAGTAGAGAAAAGGAAAGCGTGAGTCACCAAGACTCAGTGTATAAATCTCAAAGCACACAATGACCTGAGCCCACAAACACATTTGGGCCCTGGCCCATAAGGCATCAATCATAATCATACATCAAAATAATAAATGATTAATAACCCATCCCATCCTAGGGTTCCATCCTCTACACACCAACCCGTACCAACCATCACACTGTGGGGATTTCTACAATCAACCCTCCATCCGCTACACACCATAACGACAGCTGAACTGCCTATTCTGTTTTTTAGGAATCATTAAACGTGGCATAGCCACCGATCACAATGACCTAGCATTTATATTTGTGGGATTTCTACCACCGATCACTGCGTGACCTATCATACACTTCCTCTTCATCATAACAATATCCCATCCCATGCATACACACATAAAGGAAACATCAAGCAGGCATATATGTTTTTCGATACACATAGGGAGTTCTATGTTTACGTACCTGGCATCCTTGCCTAACCCTTTTAGGGTTCCATTCGACTGTCTATACAGCCTTATTCCGGCTTTTTAGCCCATAACATACATAAATAGATATACATACAGGTTTATTAGTAGTGTGTTAGAGATCTACACACGACTATTCATACAGCCTCATTTTCTGGCTTTTCAACCCCTAACAGGTATAATACAAAATAAAACTTATGTGATAAGGATCTACACACCTGATTAATGTTGATACCCTTGCTAAACCGATCTACAACTTTGCTCAAAAAGCCGGAAAGATATGAAAATAGGGCCTCTCCTATATTCGGCCATGGTTAGTGTTCTACCCAATTTTATATATTTGAATAACAGATCTTCTTACCTTAAAATCCCGAAATTGGAGACTAGCTATTTTTCGACTTTTAGATCTAGTTGACCAAGCTTCCTTCAAATCCCGAATTGCCGCCCAACATAGAACCATTAACCTATTAGCTTTTCGGCTTTTTGCCTTTCAAGAACCAGGAATAGATCATGAGAACTAATCAAAAATCGACACTTACCTTAGCACAGGAGGTTCGGCTAGCACTAGAGAGAGGATTCGGCAATGCCAAAGGAAGTTTTAAATGCTGGAATAAATAGAACTAATTCTTAAATGGGATGAATAAAGAAAAACTATAGAGTTTTCGGCTTTTAAAGAGAAATCGGCTAAAAAGGGTAAAAGAATGGAAAATAAGTTTCGGCTTTTGAAGAATTTAAAGAAAAGAAATTGGAGAGGAAGAGGCTAGGGATTTTCGGCACAAGGAAAAAGAGAATTAGGGTTTTTAAATGTTAGAATCAAGGAGCTAACCCCCCTATTTATAGGAATTTTGACACCTCCTGTATAAAACCGAAAACGCCCTTCCTAATTAATTAAAATTCAAGCTTAATGAAAGGGAAAATTCGGCACCCCTTTTGCCATGCAGTAGCCGAATTCCTTACTCTTCTAGGTGGCAGATTTTCGGCCATCACCTTCCTTGTAGCTAGGCTCCTATCTTTTCTCCTTTTTATCTTCTAAATTATCAATTATTAAATCCATATAAATCTCCTATTTTTAAGCCTTGTAGCCGTCCACCTCATTAAACCTAATTGCCGAAATTTAACTCACTTAAATTAAAAGATTTGGGCTTCATTAAACTTAAATTTTGGGCCCCTAAATCCCTTGTGTGTGGCGTCACTTCTAATTCCCTTACAGTGCCACTTATTGTTGGGCCACAAGCCCATATTGGCATTTTAAACATAATTACCACCTTTTAACTCTTTAATGCCTAATATAATAATTTAATCAAGGCCTTTGCCTAGTCCTGAGCCCAATTTGGACCTCTATCACTTAAATTAACCTATTAAACTTATCCCTACACTAAATGCATAGGCCCATAAATTTAGGATGTTACAATTCTACCCCCATAAAAAAATTTCGTCCTCGAAATTTCCAACTAACTATTAATCGTACTACCCAAGTCTCACCACTATGCTTTCGATGCGCACTCTAATTCTAAAGCCAAAAGAAACATTTAGTATACTATGGTAGAATACGCACCGGTATTCACATCTAGAGCGTCCTCGTCCCTTGGCGATGTGCTGCATAAATCAAAGCTGGCTGCCTCGCCTCAGCATAACCTGCACCTCCACGACCATGTCCTGTGCCATTGCCACCATTGACTTGACCACGGCCCCTTGGTGGTTGTTGACCTCCTCTTCCTAGCGGTGCATTCTCTTGACCTGTGGGCCCTTCACTGCCCCGTTGCTGCGGACAATTTCTAATTTTGTGGTCCATAGATCCACACCTAAAGCACTTCCCACTGCCTGCCCAATACTCACCTACATGGAATTTACCGCATCGAGCACACTTCGGTGTCTGACTAGCAGCAGCGAGTCTCTCATCCCATTTTGACCCGTCTGACCTGGGTCTTTTCTGAGTTTGCCCAGCTACTTCTGACGATCTAAAATTCCTCTTACTTCCACCCCTATCTCTATCCCAATTCAGTTTCTCCGTCCGCTTTACCTCCTCGGCTATCTTAGCCTTTTCCACGAGAACAACAAATTCCCTCTCCTGCTGTGGGGCTATCAAAACGCGCAAATCATCCCTCAGGCCATCTTCGAACCTAACACAATGTTCATGCTCCGTGGCTACCATCCCTCGAGCATATCGATTAAGGCATAAGAATTCAGCTTCATACGCAGCCACTGACCTACTCCCTTGAACCAAATTCAAAAATGCTCTGCGCTGCGTATCCACATAACTCGATCCAATGTACTTATTCTGAAATGCCGTTTTAAAGAGATCTCAGGTGATACGGTCAGCCACTGTACCATCCTTAACCGTAAGCCACCATTGATATGCTTCATCCCGTAGGAGAGATACAACTCCTTTCAACTTCTCCTCCTCCGTGAAATCCAAATCATCCATTATGTGTTCTACTGCCTCCAACCAATACTCAGCTGAACTTGGTGCTACACCAGAAATTCCTCTAAACACTTCTGCCCCATTGGCCCTAAGCCGCTCCGACACTAATTTTCGGGCTTCTGTGCCCATACCTGCCTCAGCAACTCTTTCTAAAACTCTTAACATTGCCTGAGATACCGCATCATCTCCGGCAGTCTGATCCTGGAATTTCTCCTCCACAGCCGGCATCTCGTTTCCAGAACCATGACCAGATCCTACTGGTTCCGACACCGTCATCCTACCCCTACCACGACCACGTGGCGGACGTCCTCGACCCCTGGTACTCGTTCTACCGATTCACGTTTACCTAATTAGAAATTTTATGAATTATTACCACTGTTTTAACCACGAACAGTCTTATGAATAATAGTTTTAAGAGTATTTCTTTCGAATTCGCATTCACCATTCGGTCTCAAGTTCATATCCTCTAAGAAACACATACATTCAATCATCAACATCCATGAACTCACGTTTATTACAGAAAAGTGTTGTTGTTGTTACTGTTTTCACTACCCAGGGGTATTTTCGTAAATTTATCCTACAGGGGTATTTTTGTAATTTTTCAAAATAAGGTTCCTTGGTGATTTTGTAAAAATAGGGTATTTTGGTAATTTTACAATCCAGGGGTATTTCGGTAATTTTGAAATTTGGGGGTATTTCGGTAATTTTGACATCCAAGGGTATTTTGGTAATTTTAAAATCTGGGGGCATTTTGGTAATTTTGAAATCTGGGGGTATTTTGGTAATTTTAAAATTCGAGGGTATTTTGGTAATTTTGAAATCAGAGGGTATTTTGGTAATTTTGGAAACCAAAGTATTTCAGTAATTTTGAAATTCGGGGGTATTTTGATGTTGTTTGTTTGTTTTTTTTTCAAATAGGGTGGTTGATCCCTTTCGGGTTTTAATTATAAGGTTTAGCCCATCAACAAGCCTTCGTAGCTAGGGTGAACAGTCACTACACACCAGGTAAGATTCTAGTGAAGAGGAGGTGAGTCACTAGGACTGCTTAAGTACCAAGCTCTCCCTGGATCCATTCCTAGACATGCGTATGCCCATTGCCACACCCTAATTCGGCTAAGGTGAACAGTCACTACGCACCAGGTAAGATTCCAGCGAAGAGGAGGTGAGTCACTAGGACTGCTTAAATACCAAGCTCTTCCGGATCCAATCCTAGACATGCGTATGCCTGTTGCCACACCCTAGTCTTGCAACTTGTTCATGGGTTTGGTTTAGTGAAATTAAGTCTTATGGAATTTAGAGAGTGATTTAAACTAAACCTAAAGTCCATCAATGTCTAGTATTCTAGCCTACTTCCCTCAAGCCCATTAAGCCCACATGTATATCACAACAAGAGTTTAGAATACTTACCTGAGTGGATCGGGTGCCGGTAGACTCGAAGGCCATTTCTTCTTCCAGAAGATTTTTTTTTCAAATTCACACCAACTTTACAAAAACATTACTAGACCCATTTTACAGGCCGAGTTTTGAACTGGGCTTTGATACCAAAATGTAACACCCCAAACTCGGCCCATGCGTTTCGACCAGATCCGGCATGTTATCGAACACATAACATTCTATCGTATTTGGAAAACACAAGTTAAATTAATTAAATTTGAATAAGGGAGAGACTTTTTGAAAATAAACCTCATTGTATTTTTATTAATAAATGTAAATAAACCTTGTGGTATATTCATAAGTTGCATAACATAGAAAACTCCTAAGTTGAATAAAAGCTAGAGGCCTTATTACATAACTGTTCCTCAAATAACAATAAAACAAACTTAAAGAAGTTCTAAAGAAAATATAATTTTGTAGAAATAGAACTTGATGGCCCCTCGAGTCTGTCTCGGCTCCCATGTCCACGATCTACTGCTCATCTGGAGAGTAGAGAAAAGGAAAGCGTGAGTCACCAAGACTCAGTGTATAAATCTCAAAGCACACAACGACCTGAGCCCACAAACACATTATGGGCCCTGGCCCATAAGGCATCAATCATAATCATACATCAAAATAATAAATGATTAATAACCCATCCCATCCTAGGGTTCCATCCTCTACACACCAACCCGTACCAACCATCACACTGTGGGGATTTCTACAATCAACCCTCCATCCGCTACACACCATAACGACAGCTGAACTGCCTATTCCTGTTTTTTAGGAATCATTAAACGTGGCATAGCCACCGATCACAATGACCTAGCATTTATATTTGTGGGATTTCTACCACCGATCACTGCGTGACCTATCATACACTTCCCCTTCATCATATCAATATCCCATCCCATGCATACACACATAAAGGAAACATCAAGCAGGCATATATGTTTTTCGATACACATAGGGAGTTCTATGTTTACGTACCTGGCATCCTTGCCTAACCCTTTTAGTGTTCCATTCGACTGTCTATACAGCCTTATTCCGGCTTTTTAGCCCATAACATACATAAATAGATATACATACAGGTTTATTAGTAGTATGTTAGAGATCTACACACGACTGTTCATACAGCCTCATTTTTCGGCTTTTCAACCCTTAACAGGTATAATACAAAATAAAACTTATGTGATAAGGATCTACACACCTGATTAATGTCGATACCCTTGCTAAACCGATCTACAACTTTGCTCAAAAAGCCGGAAAGATGTGAAAATAGGGCCTCTCCTATATTCGGCCATGGTTAGTGTTCTACCCAATTTTATATATTTGAATAACAGATCTTCTTACCTTAAAATCCCGGAATTGGAGACTAGCTATTTTTCGGCTTTTAGATCTAGTTGACCAAGCTTCCTTCAAATCCCGAATTGCTGCCCAACATAGAACCATTAACCTATTAGCTTTTCGGCTTTTTGCCTTTCAAGAACCAGGAATAGATCATGAGAACTAATCAAAAATCGACACTTACCTTAGCACAGGAGGTTCGGCTAGCACTAGAGAGATGATTCGGCAATGCCAAAGGAAGTTTTAAATGCTGGAATAAATAGAACTAATTCTTAAATGGGATGAATAAAGAAAAACTATAGAGTTTTCGGCTTTTAAAGAGAAATCGGCTAAAAGGGGTAAAAGAATGGAAAATAAGTTTCGGCTTTTGAATAATTTAAAGAAAAGAAATTGGAGAGGAAAGGCTAGGGATTTTCGGCACAAGGAAAAAGAGAATTAGGGTTTTTAAATGTCAGAATCAAGGAGCTAACCCCCTATTTATAGGAATTTCGACACCTCCTGTATAAAACCGAAAACGCCCTTCCTAATTAATTAAAATTCAAGCTAAATGAAAGGGAAAATTCGACACCCCTTTTGCCATGCAGTAGCCGAATTCCTTACTCTTCTAGGTGGTGGATTTTCGGCCATCACCTTCCTTGTAGATAGGCTCCTATCTTTTCTCCTTTTTATCTTCTAAATTATCAATTATTAAATCCATATAAATCTCCTATTTTTAAGCCTTGTAGCCATCCACCTCATTAAACCTAATTGCCGAAATTTAACTCACTTAAATTAAAAGATTTGGGCTTCATTAAACTTAAATTTTGGGCCCCTAAATCCCTTGTGTGTGGCTTCACTTCTAATTCCCTTACAGTGCCACTTATTGTTGGGCCACAAGCCCATGTTGGCATTTTAAACATAATTACCACCTTTTAACTCTTTAATGCCCAATCTAATAATTTAATCAAGGCCTTTGCCAAGTCCTGAGCCCAATTTGGACCCCTATCACTTAAATTAACCTATTAAACTTATCCCTACACTAAATGCATAGGCCCATAAATTTAGGATGTTACACACACGACCTATCAACACACCCATTGGGGTTGACCGTGTATCGCACACGGCCTAGACACACGCCCGCGTGTCTACCCGTGTGGACAGTTTAAGGCTATTTTCCAAGCCTTTTTGCCACCCTGAAACATAAACTCATTCATTTCATCACAAGTAGTACATAACATAGCAACATTAAACTATTAAGAACCCTTAAGTTATCATTCATTCCACCCATATTATACTTAATAACTTGCATGAACATTCAATTCATTATACTCATAAACTTTATAACATAAACTTGGCAATATTGGCCAACTCACCATGGACATTTACAAAATGAGTGTAAAACATTAATAGCCAACCCTTTGGCCCTCAAACATGACATGTCACAAAATAATCAAGCTCCTATTGTAACATCCTGAATTAGGGGTTCTGCATTTTACACTATTCTATGTGTTAGGCTAGCTAAGTTTGTTAGTTGGGTGTGTTTGGGGGTCCTGGGGAGGCTCGGGTTTGAGCCAAAGCTTGGGAAAAAAATTTGTTTTTGGGCACTTAAGGGGGGAGAGCTAGTGAATGCAGGACTTAAGAATAATTGTTGCATTTGGATGTCACAAATAGTAAGGCGACCTAGTGGTTGGCATCACAGGAGAGCATGGAAGGGGGGAGAGTGTTCGAACCCCATCTGCTACAGCAAAGAGCTTTATTTTTTGTGTCCAAGGTGGAGAGGTGGTGGAGTAGGCGTGGGACTCTACCAAGGAGGAGCTGAATTGATCAAACGGGTTTAAATGGATGGTGTAGAGGAGATTGAGGAGTGGGACTTGGTCAACCATTTCAAATGGTGGATGGAGAGTGAGTGGGGGAGGAAATCAAGGAAAGAATCGTGGGAGTGGGTGTGTGAAGTGTTTGGCCAAAAGTGGGAGAGGTGCTTAGGGAGCATTTTCGGTTTTTGTTAGTGTGTGTGTGTGCCGAATTTCCTTTGTTCCTTAGGCATTTTCAGCATACTCGGTCATAAGTGGATATGGGAGAGTGCCGTTCTTCAAGTGTCATTTGAGAGAGTAAAACTGAAACCCATTTTGGAAGTCTTCCTTTTTCTTTTGCATTTTCGGTCATCTTGCTTCACTTTTTCTTTACCAAAAATGCAACACACCCTTACTTCTTCTCTTCTTCTTTTCTCTTCAAGCAATTTTGTTACTTGCTGAGCAGTATTAGTCAACTTCTTTTCCATTTTCTTTGTTTTCCTTATACCATAGCCGAATTCTCTTCTAGCCTTTTTCTCTTCTTTTAGTCGAACCTCTTCTACATATATCAAGGCTACTTGTGTTCTCTATTGATCTTTCATTCGGTATAGCCTTTATGATAAAATCTTCTCTTGCTTTTCATTAAATCAGTTTGCCCTTATTTCTACCTATTGTCGATTTGCTATAACCTAAGGCGTGGTGTTCTTTTGATCTTGGAATCCTGCTTCTTTCAGTTTTGAGGCCGGAGGTACACTCCTCCCTTGTTCGAATCAAGGTAGGGAGTTCTCTCTCTGGTTTAATGTTGACTTCTCTCGTTTCATTCACTTTACTTTAACCTAATCTACACCTTTGTTTAGGCCGATTATTGTAGGGATCAAGCAACTATCTTCTTTGCTCATTAATCTTTCAGACTTTAGGAAGTGGTGGTAAGAGCCGAAACCCCTTGTTAGACAACCGTTGGTTTCACTGTGGTACCTTACTGATCGAATTCTCTTCATGGAGGCAAGGGATAACCAGTCTAAGGCGGTTGCGCTAAGGGAGCCCAAGGGGAGTGGACTCGTAGCCTCTACTCCTAAGTTCAAACGACGTAGTGTATCAGCGATTCGGGATTTTCCGCCGGGTTGTGGAAGGGAGTCGACATCTGATTCGGATAAGCAAATCATAGTTGTTCGTGATAGTGAGGATAAGTGTTAGCAAATCTTTGTTTAGATGTGGGTTATGGATCTCCTATTGTTTGGCTGTAAGCTAATTCTGCGATATGTTGTCTTAGGTGACGTCGATCGGGAGTGTCTAGTTCTCCACGTAATCAGGTGTGTAATCTCACACCTTTATTCGTTTTGCAATGTATCTATTCTGTTTGTCGGCTAAAAGCCGAAATACCCATAATGAGTAAGTTATAAGATACCTCTAGTGAGTGAGTTTGGACATGGCCCAGGTGAGTAAATTTATGGTTATACCCTTTTGGGTAGATTTAGCATGACTGTGTATTCCGCTTATATGTTATATTGGTATGTTCATGCATACACTACATTATTATGTCATGACATGTTGCATGGGATTGGGATATGATACTGATGATCGGGGAAGTGTATTTCGGTGGCTCTGCCACATATTTCGGTGGCTCTGCCACATATTTTGGTGGCTCTGCCACATATTTCGTATTTCGGTGGCTCTGCCACAATTTCAGCGATGAGCAGCGTGACTGCCATCGAGGTGTGTAGCGGATGGAGGGTTGATTGTAGAAATCCCCACAAGTGTGTTAGGCTGGATATGGGTGGTGTGTAGCAGATGGAATACTAGGCTGGGCTGGGTTGCATTGCATGCATTGTCTGTATTATCATGCTGATAGGGCTAAGGCCCAGTTTGTCTTCGTAAGGGCTAAGGCCCATTTTGTTTCCGTAAGGGCTAAGGCCCAGTTAATGTCTGATTAGGGGATTACACATTGAGTTCTCGTAACTCACCCCCCTCTGCTTAATCTTGCAAGTGATCCCTAGCATTGAGGATTTGGAGCCGAGGTGGACTCAGTGGTGGCCATACATCGTTTCTTTAGTAAATCTAATTTTACTTTACTTTAAATTTTTATTTCAATTTGGGTTTATGTTTTGTAATAAGGCCTTTGGTATTTTATTTGGTTTTAACTTTTAACTCGATTTCTGCTTATTATTAAATGTTCAATACGGAATTTTCCTAAAACTTTAATACCTTTTGTTTTTCCAAAATGTTAACAAATGATTTTTCAAACTATAATTGATTAAACACTAGGTTCTCTTAAACGTCGAAACAGTTTTCAAAATATCACATGTTCGAAATTCACTGAAGCTGATTTCTAATATAAACAAGATTTTACCAACAATTCAAACTCAAATCTCCTAATAAAAGCAGTTTTCAAATTAATCGCAACTTTTCTAAAATGGACATGGAGTTAAACGAGTTTTTATAAACAAACACCTAAACTCGAAGTTTTAAAGAGAATACGAACATTTTAACAAACCTGTAACTTTCTTTAACAAGCCTTCCATGTGACATGCCAGATCCGGTCATAACGTCTAGGTCAGATTTAGGGTGTTGCAAAACTCGGCTATGGAATGGGTTTGAAAAATGCTTTTTAAGGTGGATTAAAAAATGGTTTTGAAAATATATTCTCTGTGAAGGTATGGCACCCGAGTCTCCGGCACCAAATCCGTAAGTCTTCTGATTTTGTTTAATAAGGTGATGAAGTGATTTTAGAAAAACTATTAGAGTTAGTATACCGAGATTGTTAGCTAAGATTATAGAGACTGAGACATTAGGAAGTTTGATCTGCGAGAACAACTCTTATACTTGCTTTACATAAGACATTTGTTAATAAACATTGGAATTATATACTGATTCATAAAAATTATAATCAGATTAATTCGATTGAGAGGACGTGGACGTGGTAGACGTGGCCGAGGTTGAGGCCGAGCTACTGGGGTTGGATCTGAGGCATCTGGGCACATGCCTGAAATAGAAGCACCTGCATCATCGGTGACTGAGAAGGGGTCCCATGATCGAGCTGGAGGGGACGATGGTTTGTCCCAAGCTATGCTGCGAGTTTTGGAGCGGGTTGCTGGAGCAAGTACTAGGACAGTGGCCCAGAAATCTATTCCTGAGCGACTTCGGGAAAATGGAGCTGAGGTGTTTAGAGGTATTTCTGGTGTGGCCCCAAATGTAGCTGAATATTGGTTGGAGGCAGTCGAGCGGATTATGGATGATCTGGACTGCACGGCGGAGGAAGAATTGAAAGGAGCAGTGTCCCTCCTACGAGATGAGGCATACCAGTGGTGGCTCACAGTGAGGGAAGGTACTCTAGCAGACCGTATCACCTGGGACTTCTTTAAGATGGCGTTTCAGGGAAAATATGTTGGGGTGAGTTATGTGGACGCCCAGAGGAAAGCATTTCTGAACTTGGTCCAGGGGAATAAATCCGTGGCAGAGTATGAGGCGGAGTTCCTGCGCTTAAGTCGTTACGCTCGGGGTATAGTCGCAACCGATTATGAGCGTTGTGTACGGTTCGAGGATGGTCTGCGGGATGAGCTGCGAGTACTGATAGCTCCGCAGCGGGAAAGAGATTTTTCCATTCTGGTCGAGAAAGCAAAAATCGCCGAAGAAGTGAAACATTCTGAGAGGCAGAATCGGGATAAGGATAGGGGCAAGAGTAAAAGAGGTTTTGGGACGTCAGGTTCTTCTGGGGGTTTCCAAAAGAGGCCTAGGTTAGATGGGCTAGCTCGAGCTATGATGCCAGTTGCTGTAGGCCAGCTGCAACCTTGTGCACAGTGTGGGAGAACACATCCGGGGAAGTGTTGGAGAAGAACTGGAGGATTTTCAAATGTGGATCTAGGGATCATCTGATAAAGGACTATTCACATGGAGTTGGCTAAGGCACGGTTGGTAGGTTAGAGATTTGCACAGCCAGGAAGAGGTGGTCAGCAGCCACCGAGAGGTCGTGGTCCGGCCAGAGGAGGAAATGGATTTGGTCGAGGTCGTGGAGCATCGGGTAGAGGTGTTGATAATATAGATGCAAGACAGCCGGGGTTAGTCTATGCAACTCGATGCACCGAACGTCATAACCGGTATGTTTCTTATATTTGATGCACCCTTTACAGCTTTGATAGATATTGGGTCTACACATTCATATGTTGCCTGTACTGTATCTGGGACTTTGAGCATTAAATCTGAGATTGTTGCTAGAGGGATGTTTGTGGTTAGCCCTTTAGGACAATCTGTGGTAGTGAATAAATTGTTTAAGGATGTGCCTTTAGAGGTGCAAGGGATTGTTTTCCTGGCGGACTTGATGGAACTGTCATTCGGCGAGTTTGATTTGATTTTGGGCATGGACTGGCTAGTTAAACACCAAGCAATCTTGGATTGCGCTGCTAAGCGTATGATTTTAAGAACTCTAGAGGATGAGGAAGTAATTGTGATAGAGGAAAGGAGAGATTATCTGTCCCATGTGATTTCGGCACTAAAGGCCGAAAAGATGGCGCGGAAAGGGTGCGAGGCGTTCCTAGCTTTCATCAGCACATCGGATGCTAAGGAATTGTCTGTAGGGGATGTCAACATGGTGAAGGAGTTCTCGGATGTCTTTCCTGAAGAGCATCCGAGGTTACCTCCGGATCGCGAGGTGGAATTTGGTATTGAGCTACTTCCAGGAACTACTCTAGTGTCCATCACTCCTTATAGGATGGCACTAAAGGAGCTGGAAGAACTAAAAGCTCAGATCCAAGAGCTATTGGACTGGGGATTTATCCGACCAAGTGTATCTCCGTGGGGAGCCCCGGCTTTGTTCGTAAAGAAAAAGGATGGATCGATGCGTATGTGCATTGACTATCGTCAGTTGAACAAGTTGACTATTAAGAACAAATACCCACTACCAAGGATTAACGATTTGTTCGATCAGTTGCGAGGAGCTTCGGTTTTCTCGAAGATAGATTTGAGATCGGGGTACCATCAGTTGAGGGTCAAGGAGGTGGATATTCACAAGACTTCTTTCCGAACTCGTTATGGACATTACGAGTTTCTAGTGATTTCGTCCGGACTGACTAATGCACCAGCCGCTTTTATAGACATGATGAACTGGGTCTTCCAACCCTAACTAGACCGGTTTGTGGTAGTGTTTGTAACAGCCCGAATACGACCCTAATTGGAACGGTGGTTTCGGAACCACGAATCTAAATTAGAATGATATTTTAATATTAATTTTTGTGGTAAATAAATATGTTTGAGCATGCGCTAATATATCGTAAATTGAATTTACTCGTTGGTGTGATTAATTTAAGAGAGAGGATTAAATTGCAAAGAGGAACGATATTTACCTTTGATTGAATTTGCGTACAACAATAGCTTTCAATAAAGTATTAAAATGGCACCCTATAAAGCATTGTACGGTTGAAAATGTCATACACCTTTATATTGGACCGAGCTAAGTGAAGGCAAGATACACGGGGTTGATTTAATCAGAGAGGCGGAGCAGAAAGTTAAAGTAATTCGAGAAAGTTTGAAAGCTACATCAGACTGTCAGAAGTCGTACACAGATTTGAAACGAAAGGATATAGAGTTTCAAGTGGGTGATCGAGTGCTCTTGAAAGTATCGCTGTGGAAAAAGATACTTAGATTTGGTCGTAAGGGAAAGTTGAGTCCGCGCTTCGTTGGGCCGTATGAAGTTATTGAGCGTATTGGGCCGGTTACTATAGACTTATGTTGCCACCTAAACTAAATAAGATTCATAATGTCTTCCATGTGTCGATGCTTAGACGATACTGATCTGACCCTTCGCATGTGATCAGTCCATCTGATATTAAAATTCAACCTGATCTGACTTACGAGGAGGTACTGATTTGCATCTTAGCTCGTGAAGTGAAAGAGTTGCGAAATAAGAAAATTTCGTTAGTTAAAGTTATGTGGCATAAGCACGGGGTTGAGGAAGCAACCTGGGAAAATGAAGAATCAATGAAAGAACGCTAGCTGCAATTATTTAACGGTAAGATTTTCGAGGACAAAAATCCCTTAAGGGGGAGAGTTGTAACAGCCCGAATACGACCCTAATCGGAACGGTGGTTTTGGAACCACGAATCCAAATTAGAACGATATTTTAATATTAATTTTTGTGGTAAATAAATATGTTTGAGCATGTGCTAATATATCGTGAATTGAACTTATTCGTTGGTGTGATTAATTTAAGAGAGAGGATTAAATTGCAAAGGCGATAAAAATAGCTTTAATTTAGTTGGGTGGCTAAATTGATTTCTCTTCTTAAATGTGTGGATTAAAATTGCAATTTAACAAATTGCATCACAAGTGGACAACAACATGCTCCCACATGTGATTAATTAATTTTATTTTATGTTAAGTGGAGAATAATATCATTAAAAAAATAGGAAAAACCATTGCATGTTCATCTTTTCCAATCTCTCATCACCGAAACTTCAAAGAAGAAGAAAGAACTTGAGTTCTTTCATATTCGGCCCTTCATAAGGAAAATTAGGCACGTGTTAGTTTGTAATTTTTGATAATTTTCATGTTTTTGAACTTGTTGTTTCCTATACCATCAAACCCATGTATTAATTTTGTGTAATGGTGATGCTTGTGTAATATGCCATGGATGATAGGTTGAGTTTTGTGATGGTTATTGGTAGTGAATGAAAGATTTAAGTTAGATGAACATATTTCGTTCTTGAGATTTTGATGAATGTTGTTAATCAAGGATTTATTTGAAGAAAGAAAAATATTAGAGGTTAAAATGTTAAGAAAATGAGTTGTAAGGGCTTGTAGTGGGAAGATGAAAATTCGGTTCCAAAGAAAGGGGGCCAAATTTTGAATATTTTGTGAGTTTTGTAATAGGGATTAAATTGTAAAAATTACAAATGTTAGGGGTAAAATTGTAAATTGCTAAATTATATGTTTTTGGATTTAATTGAATGAGAAAAGTGATGAATGAGTTTAATTTGAATTTATTTAGATCAAGAAATAAAGAAAAGAGTTTAGATCGGGGAAAGGCGAAATTGAACGAGTAACCGGGAAACCTTAGTTCGACAATTTCCGAGGTAAGTTTTAAACAATTGAATTTATTTGAATTTTATCTTATATAATGTGCGTATGTTAAAAGATTTAAAGCAAGTTAAATTGCTTATTGCCGAATATGAGGATGACTTTATCATGAGTTAGCCGAATGTGGTATTTGATTTAATTGAATTGTTGATTAGGTTTATATTGCAATATAATATAGTTGTATGCCAAAAATGTTACGAAAGATGGTTATATGAAGATGATGATTATGTGTTAAATGTATAGAAAGTGTGAGCCGAATGTGATGTATTTATATATGTATGTGATTAAACGAGTTAGTTGTGAACCCCTAGTTAATTATATGAGCGCATGTGAGTTAATGATTTGAATATATGGTACTTCTTTATGAGGTAAACATGGGGTTGGTGGCACTATGTGTGCGGACTTATACACCGAGAACTGTGTGTGCGGTATCAGTGGTCTGAGCACTTTGTGTGCGATCTAATACACCTAGCACTGTGTGTGCGATATCGGTTGTAATGCACTAGGTGTGCGATTCATTAATTCACCGAGCACTAAGTGTGCGTAATCGGTTGATATGCACTAAGGAATACGACTATGAGGTCCGGGCACTAAGTGTGCGATCAATTTAAATATCAAAAGGTTGAAAATGGTAAGTTGGTTCTATGAGATTCTATTATTTAAATTTACAATACATATGTATATGTGTATATGTGAAGTATGAATTGAAAGGAATGTATATATTCGTTTTAATTATGAATTTGAATGTTTGAGTGGGAATGAGTTATTAAAGAAAGGAAATGTTGATTAGCTTATTTATATAATTCAGTTCTATGAGATAGCATATCATGACCATGTGTTAAGGTTTAGATTTTAAATAGATGATAATGATTGAGGATAGGAGTGTATTACAAAAGTATTCGAGATCAAGTATGGGAGTTAATAGGTGATTAATGGTATATTTTTCAATGAGCATTATTAAATGTATGTTTACCCTTTTCGGATTATATTAATTTGATCAAATTTGCTATTACCTTATATATTGTTTAAAACTTACTAAGCTATAATGGCTTACTCGGGTGTTGTTGTTGTTTTTGTTCCATAGATTTTTTTTAAGGTGGAAGCTCGAGCTCGGGGATCATCTTGAAGTCAATCACATTATCATCCAACTTTGGTACTCTTTTGTAATTGAACCTAAGGTCTATGGCATGTATAAGCTAAAATACTTTTCTATGATAATATGTAAATATGTTATATAAAAAAAGGGCCATGCGAATATGGCTTTCTATCTTACTCGTTTGAGTTAATTAACTATGATTGAGATGATGCTTGTGTGTGCATATATTCAATTATGATATAAGTTCATTTTGATAGGAGCGAAATTATGAAATCATGTATGGTATGTATTTCTTTTAATGCAAATGAATATTAGTTGAATGACTTATAGGTTTAGTTTAGAAATTCGTTTATATTAAGCTATGAATGAAATCGATTCATTGGTGGTTTAATGTAAAGTTGTTAATTGTAAACATTCGGCCTTAGCATGTAACATCCTAGATTAGGGGTTATGCATTTAGTGCATAATTCATGTGTTAGGGGGCTCAGTGAGGGTGTTTGGAGGTGTTTGAGGGCCTTTGGAAACTCTAGGATGGAGGGGGGAAAACTTTGGAAAATATTGGAATTTTAAGTAAAAAGGGGAAACTAGGCAAGGAGGCTTTAAAGGAAATTTTCTGGAGTTTAGGACACAAGAAATCCAAGTGGTAAATTGGCTAGGAGGCGCCACTTAGTGCTTAGGGGAGTGACGCCTCAAGGTGCTAGGTGGACAGGGTTCGAGCAGCGTGGGAAGCAATGGGCTTTTCTTTTTGCGTCTGGAAGGGGAGCAAGGCCAGGGAGACTTTAAGGAAAACCTTAGGCGTGTTTGGACATAAAAAGGGGCTTGGTAAAGTGGCTTAAGGGCGCCACTTAAGGGCCTGGAATGACGCCTGGGCAAGGGCCTTGGTTCGAATCCCGTTGGCGGCATGGGAGTGTTTTATTTTCCCTTTTTGCGTCAACAAGTGAAATTGGGCTAGGAAGGCCTTAAAAATAAATGGCAAGGTTTACGGACATGAAAGTCAGAGTGGTAAAGTGGCTTGGAGCGCTATATGTGGCTTGCGGCAGTGAGGCTCCAGCAGGTCTTGAGTTCGAGTTGCGAAGGAAGTGAGAAAGGGCCTTTTATTTTTGTGCGGCAAGAAGGCGCTTGGGCTAGGTAGGTCTTAAAAGAAGTTTTGGGTGAATCATATCACAAACCGCGCCATGGCAGAGTGGCTGGGGCGTTACCTGCAGTTAAGGGTTTTGGTAGGTCTCGGGTTCAAGTCGTGTGAGCAGCAGTTGGGTGTTTTAATTTTGGCTTTTGGCGCCAAGAGAGAAGGAAGCATTGGACGTCAATTAGACTTTTAATTGAAAGAGGATTAAGCTCATTTATCCTTTTAAAATTCGACTGGAGTAGGATAATTGTTAATTTATTTATTTTTAGTTTAGATTAGTAGATAGAAGATTATTATTGTTTTATTCTTTTATAGGTAGATAAGAGATGATTTAAGAGTTTGATAAAGGATTAATGATGGATAAATTTTATTTTATTAATTAAGGTGATAAAGGTGGATTTATTTTAAGTTGATGGATATAAGATAACTATAAATTTATTTTTTTTGAATATGTGTTCAAGAGTTATTATAGGAGAAGGAAGTGGAATTTGAGAAGAGGTAGGATTGCCGAATTTGAGTAGTATAAATAGGGGTGACCATCCTTTAGCTATTTTTTTCTTCATTTTATTTTCCTTGGCCAAAAATTGTTCCTCTAATTCTCTCTCTTTGAGCCGAATTGCTTCTCACTTCTTCTCCCTATTCTTTCTCTTTTCTTCAACTTTAATTCTACATATTTTCTTGGATAGCCGAATAACCCCTTGCCATTTAGAAGCCATAGCCGAATCCCATAGTGGCCTCACTCTCTCTTCTTTGTTGCAAGTTTTAGAAGCCAGAGGTGCCATTGGTGCGTTGGGAGCATTAAAAGGAGTCTTTCGGGATTTGCAGAGATTAAGGTAAGCAATTGGTAATATTCGGCCAAGGGCCATTATTCTTGAAATTATGTTTTAGCCGATTTTAACATATGGAATATAGGGTTTTCGACAGCTACATAGTTAAGTGGTGATTCGGGATTTTCGGTAAGTAAGGTAAGGAGGTTTGTACTATTCGGCCATAGGCCATATTTAGTGTAATAATGTTGACCGATTTGGATTATGGTCTTTAGGGGCGGAACGACTATAGTAAGCGAAGCTTCCGGGATTCGATTCGTTGGTAAGAATATTTAGTAAGTATAGTTAAATTTGGTATATTTAGATTATGATGTTATCAGTTAACCGTTTGGTTCTGATTAAGATATAATTAATGGACATGGATGACGGTCAAGAAGGTAAAGGGAAAGTCCCTATCCCGAAGTTTAAGAAAAGATCTGTCTCAGCGGTTCGGGATTGGCCACCGGGGTGTGGACCAGCGTCAGAGCAGCAAAATAGGCAGATAGCCGTAGTATCACTTAGTGATAGCGTCGATCTTGAAAGCGTAGTTCTACAAGTGATCAGGTGTGTGATTAACCCACCATTTTCCGAGTTTTTGCTATATTTGCATGTGTGATTTATGTGCTAATCAGTGCAGTGGCAGTTATGTGGTGATTACCCTAAAAGGGGTATAACGATAATCAGGTTAGTATTATCTGTTGATAAGAATGTGACAGTGCCGATGTGAATGTGACAATGCCTATAGAAATATGATTGTCTGCCTTAATAACATGTGCATGCATTTATTATTATGCCATTATTACATGTGCATGTGCATGGGTGGGATATGAAAGAAGGTACGGGTGTACTTCGAGTACGTGGTTTGATGTTAGCCTTGAGCTACATCGTGGATTGACGTTGACTGAGGTCACGTTGTGGATTAATTGCGATTTAGTTCGCGTGGCTTGATGAGTAGCTCTGTGCCTCATCGTGGTTGATATAAGCTTTGTGCTATATCGTGGTTGATGAGTGACTATGTGTCCCATCGTGGTTTTGGAGTTAGCTACGGCTACATCGTGGATTGGCGCTGACTGAGGTCGCATTGTGGATTATTGTGCTTAATTGCACGTGGACGGCATTGATTGCCTTTGGAGTGAAAAGGAGAGGGTGATTTGTTAATCCCCTGGTGTGTGGTAGGCTGGATACGGGGGTGTGTAGAGGATGGACCCTAGGATTGGGTTGGGTACACTTTGCATAATTGTCTCTAATATGTGAATTTAATATGAATGTGGGCCAAGCCCAATTGATATGTGGATTAATGTGGAACTGGGCCAAGCCCAGTATGTGAAGGTGGATTTGAATAAGAAATGGGCTAAGCCCAGTATGTGGAGATTTTGTGGTTAATTACCCTGTTACCCGTTAAGTGTTATGAATATGGGCCAAGCCCAGAATGTGTTAAATTGTGAACATGATATCTTGTCATTTGATTTATGGGTTAATATGTGGTTAACATGTGGGTGGAATTCTGTGGATTAGTTACACACTGAGTCTGTATGACTCACCCAAATATTTTATCAAACATCGCAGGTGATATGATGATCGGACCGGGTTGGAGTGGATACGAGGTGGCCCATGCAGAAGATATTTTAATTAATTAAGTATTTATAGTTTCAGTATTTTGATTAAGTGTTTATTGTATTAAGGCCCATTAAAGTATTTAAGTATTTTCTTTAAGTATCTTTATTATTATGTTCTATTATGGATTGACAATTTAAGTATTAATTGCAAGTGATTTTATTTTTCTTAAGTATATACAATAAAGTTTTAATCCGGGAATTTTGTAACTACTTAATTTATTTCGAAATTTTAAATACACAAGGTTTTCTTTCCTAAAGACAATAAGTTTTTATATACTTTACCTACAAGTCAAATTATTTCCAAACGTTTTCCGCAGTGGCATTTCAAATTCGGTCGTAGTGAATGGGCCGGGTTCGGGGGTGTTACATAGCATCTATTTAGTTTGGAAATTTTTAAATGTTCTTTGGATATTTCTATGAGTGGTCGGCCATAAGAAGTAAATGGATAATTTTTGAGTATAATGTCTAGCTAAGATATGCCAATGATTATGTGTTATGCATATGTAATAATTATTGCCGAATGTGAAATAGGTATATTCCGTCGTGAAATAGGTAGGTGAGTAAATGGTAATTTCTTATGGGGTATTGAAATGGGAAATACTTATGAATAGAAGTGTATTATATGTTTAATAATAGTATATGCTCGAAAGTATGGTTGAGAATAAAAATGAATTAAATGTTTGAGTACTATATATATCTATTCGGCCATTGTTTGTAATTGACCATGAGAAGTGTTATATGCTCGTAAATAAATTGAAAATAGATGAAACATTCATACATGTAAATTTGTGATAATATGAAATGGTATGATATTAGCTCATGATGATTTCAATGAAGTGCAATGACTTAGTATTTGTTTTAGTGATGCCTGAAACCCTAATCCGGCATCGGATACGGGTTAGGGGTGTCACAGTGTTCATAGATGACATTTTGGTGTATTCAAGAACGGAGGAGGAACATGATTCTCATCTTCGGGTTGTGCTGCAAACATTAAGAGAAAAGCAACTGTATGCCAAATTCAACAAGTGTGAATTTTGGCTGAAGGAAGTGCCCTTTTTGGGGCATGTTGTTTCTGCCGAGGGGATTAGGGTTTATCCCCGAAAGATCGAAGCTGTATTGGATTGGAAACCACCGAAGTCAGTGTCAGAAATTCGAAGTTTTCTGGGTTTGGCTGGGTACTACAGAAGGTTCGTTGAGGGGTTTTCGTCGATAGCTGCACCTTTAACCAAGTTGTTGCGGAAAGGAGTACCGTTTGTGTGGACCGATAAGCAACAGGAAAGTTTTGAAAAGTTAAAGACGATTCTGACTGAGGCACCGGTATTGATTCAGTCTGAGGCTGGGAAGGAATTTGTCGTCTACTGTGATGCATCGCACACAGGTTTGGGTTGTGTGTTAATGCAAGAAGGGAAGGTGGTAGCATATGCATCTCGTTAACTAAGGCCGCATGAGATGAACTATCCCACTCATGATTTGGAATTAGCTGCAGTGGTGTTCACCCTAAAGATATGGAGACACTATCTGTACGGAGAAAAGTCGGTTATCTATAGGGACCATAAGAGTCTGAAATATCTCCTTACCCAAAAGGAGTTGAATTTAAGACAGCGGAGGTGGATTGAGTTGTTGAAAGACTATGATTGCTTGATTGAGTATCACCCAGGTCAAGCCAACATGGTGGCAGATGTGTTGAGTCGTAAGGTGATATCGGATTTGAGAGCAATGTTTGCTAATCTCAGCCTTTACGAGGATGGTAGCTTATTAGCGAAACTTCAGGTGAAATCGACATGGTTAAGTCAGATTAAAGAAAAGCAATTGTTGGATGAATCATTGGGTTCTCGGCTTCAGCAGGTGGAAAGGGGAGAGATTGTGGATTTTGAATTGAATAGTGAGGGGGTGCTATGTTTTCGTGGAAGAATTTGCATGCCGAAGGACTTGGGGCTGAGATAGATGATTCTGTGGGAAGCGCATAGTAGCCCATACGCTATGTATCCCGGTGGAAGCAAGATGTATCGTGACCTACGTGAACTGTATTGGTGGCCTGGTCTGAAACGGGAAGTTACTGACTTTGTGAGTAAGTGTTTGACATGTCAACAAGTGAAGACAGAACATTAGTTGCCTTCGGGGTTGTTGCAACCGGTGAAGATTCCACTTTGGAAGTGGGAGAGGATAACGATGGATTTTGTTAGTGGGCTACCCTTTACGCCTGCTAAGAAAGATTTAGTTTGGGTAATTGTTGATCGGTTGACTAAGTCCGCTCACTTCATACCAATTCGTACCGACTATTCGTTGCAGAAGTTGGCCAAGTTGTATGTAGCAGAGATTGTGAGGCTACATGGGGTACCGGTGTCTATCATATCAGACAGGGACCCTAGGTTTACATCGCGTTTCTGGAAGGCATTACATGAAGCTTTGGGTACAAGGCTAGATTTTAGCACAACGTTCCACCCACAGACTGATGGTCAGTCGGAAAGGGTAATTCAGTTTCTAGAAGACATGTTAAGGGGCTGTGTGATTGACTTCAGAGGTAGTTGGGAAGATTACTTGCCGTTGGCTGAATTTGCGTACAATAACAACTATCAGTCCAGCATTCAGATGGCACCCTACGAGGCGTTGTATGGTCGTAGGTGCCGTACCCCTACCTGTTGGACAGAGTTAGGTGAGCGACAGTTGTTGGGTTAGAAATTGATCTCAGAAACGGAGGAAAAGGTTAAGCTGATTCGGGACTGGTTTAAAGAAGCTTCCGGTAGACAGAAATCGTATGTGGATATGAAGCGTAGGGAGATAGAATTTTCAGTGGGGGATTACACACTAAGTTCTCGTAACTCACCCCCTCTGCTTAATCTTGCAGGTGATCCCCAGCATTGAGGATTTGGAGCCGAGGTGGACTCTATGGTGGCCATACATCGTTTCTTTAGTAAATCCCGTTTTACTTTACTTTAAATTTTTATTTCAATTTGGGTTTATGTTTTGTAATAAGGCCTTTGGTATTTTATTTGGTTTTAACTTTTAATTTGGTTTTTGCTTATTACTAAATGCTCAATACGGGATTTTCCTAAAACCTTAACACCTGTTGGTTTTTCCAAAATGTTAACGAACGGTTTTCAAACTATAATTGATTAAACACTGGGTTCCCTTAAACGTCTAAAATTATTTTCAAAGTGTCACATTTCTGAAATTCACTGAATCTGAATTCATTCTAAAAACAAGTTGATACGAGCACGCCCGGGGCACCAACATTTTTGCAAGTGACGAAACTCGAATCAAAAGCCCCAAGCGTTGAAAAAGTTGATTTGCACCTTGGTGCATTTCCAATTGAATTGGATTAGTCCATTTGGGTTCAATTTGAGCTCACTCGAGCTCATCTCAGCTCATTGAGCTGATTCTTTAATTTTATTGCTTTAAATAAATTGAGTCTTTAAATTGTTGAAAATTAAATTGCTGTGTCTAATTAAATAAATTGAACATCTTAATTTATTTTAATTAATTTTCTACAGCAAACTAATTTGTCAAAATATTTTATTGTGTCTGAATTAATTTTTTTTCTTAGATTAATTTAATTTGTCCATTTAGTTACATGTTTTAATTAGTTTTAATGCAAGAGTTAAACGTGCAGCAAAATTTTAAGTTTCCAGCCAAATTAATTTGATTGTGGCTGTTGCATTTAAAAGTATTTGTGGCAGCCGAAATTATCGTAATCCAAGCTGATTAATTGTGGTTTTAATGTGCAGCAATTTTCGGCAATTAAAGAAGCAAGCATGCCACGTTTGATGCAAGTAGATTGAAGAATGAAGAATATTTAAAACGAGCATCTTGGGCAAGCATGGGACGACACCAAGTGGAAGGACATTGACTTGAATAAATTAAGACACCATGGGAAGCATGCGTGAAAGGCTATGAAGAAACTATAAAACAACCAAGAAATGTGCAATTGTGTGATTAGTAGAAGTGGTGGACGGCACTATTTGGAATGTATGGGAGAGCTTTGGGATTATTAAAATATAGGAGTATGGGGTGGCAAACATGGAGCATAATAGTTGAAATTAAAGGAATCTCATGACAACTCTTATCTCCATGCGTGGGAATCATACAAGGAATAAATAATTGAGACCACCAAGGCATGGGGGACGGCATGGAGACTAGATGAATGCTAAAGAGTTCTAATTTGATAACACATGGAAAGCATGCGTGAAAACAAGATAATGGTTGAAATTAAAATATACAAAGCATGATACAAAGGAGCATGGACCGAATTCTCTCCTAGGCATATGGCTTGGAATAAACAATTAACATGTGAGTGAAGGTCAACCACTTGGACGGCAAAGGTGGAGCAAAAGTCATGAAGTGGTTTCTTTAAAATAACTATGCTTGGACGGCACAAGGTGATTGATGAATATTTTTTTTAAATCATTTTTGCAAATGATAGTGGAAAATCATGAAGAAGGAAGGGAATAAAATTTGGATGCATGTGCAAATGGGTTGGTTGATGGACGGCTATAGTGGAGAATTATTCAAGCATATGTTGTGAATTAATTTCTTGGTAGAGGACGGCCACAACTTGAATGAGTTTTAATTTTTAAACATTTAGCTACCTAGCTTAGGCTATAAATAGTTGCTATTTTTATTTGTAACATACAGAATTTTTATGAATGAAATTTTATGAACCTTTGTTCATTTGAGTGAGTTTATCTCCTCTTCATTTTCGTACAAGTT
Source organism: Gossypium australe (assembly GCA_005393395.2). Lineage (NCBI taxonomy): Eukaryota > Viridiplantae > Streptophyta > Magnoliopsida > Malvales > Malvaceae > Gossypium > Gossypium australe. The sequence continues at coordinate 42,346,640 of CM016620.1, read as the reverse complement.
TCGATAGACTTATCAAGCTTTGCTTGTGGCGTCTTCGGCTTGTTTGAACTTATCACCAAATTTCGTTTGGTGTGGCGTTCATCAACCTATCTTCACCTATCCACCTTAACGATATAAGAAACGGGGTGACACTGTTATATAGTGTTGAATCTTTCTTAAAGTTAAGTTCGTATTTCCATTTCCATCATCGATTCCATTTATCCACCTTAAACATTATAGAACCCGGGGTGACACTTTTTAGTGTTGAATTGCTTCTCGTTTAAGTTCGTTTATCCATCTCCATCCAATTATCCTTTTATCTATTTTATATTTTATTTTATCAAAACCGAACCAAATCCTATTTTTATTTATTTAAGCTTCCGCAAACTCATTTATATTTTTCGATTATCTTCCAAAGGCTTGATTCCTCCTCGTAGACGATTGGGCAACCCGCATACGTCTCGACTCACCCCGAGCCGGCCCGTATCATCTGGTATCAGAGCTGGTTAAACCGAGAATTGCGAAGCTCTGACGACTAACCTGAAGTCCTTTCAAAGACTGGACATATCAATTGATACCAGATCATATCATCTGGAATCAGAGCAACAAAACGAGGATTGCCGACGACCATCATGAAGCCGGAAGTTAGTCTGTAAGTTAAAAAAAATTCCAAAAAAATTCAAGTTATAATTTTTGTTTCTTGTATTTCATTATAGTATATTTGAAGTAAAAAAAAAGAGATACAAAAAAAAATTCGTATAAAAAAATATACTAATAGAAAAAAAAGAGAAGTAAAAAAAAAGTGTGTGGAAATTTTTTTTGAAGTTTGCAAGTTTTGTTTCATTATTTCTTTCCCGATCTTCAAGCCACCCTTCTTCACCCCAATGCCACTATACCAAAAAAAAAAAATTTCAACCGACCTCCACCCCATAACATCATTTTCCCTTGTACCAATTTTTGAAGCCGACCCTCAAGCCGCAAATAAGTCTTTCAAAACAAAGTACGAATTTGTGAGAGTGAGAAATATCGGTAAAAGGCACGAGTGTATTCATTAAAAAAAAGCCTTATACGAGCGAAAATACGAGTGTGGGCGAATTTTCTTTGTGAGTAACTTGTGAGGTCTTTGGTGGTAAGGTACTTTAATTTTGTCGTTTTAATTCCCTTTGTTATAATAGTTTCTTTTTCAGCAATAAATATGTCTCAAGAAGAGTTCTCATCCAATGATTACCAATACTTGTTGAACGGAGTGCGAAGAACCATAAACAAGTTGGAAACGCACTTGGATCAGATCGAGGAACGAGACCAACGAGATCGACTTTCTTCAAGTCGAAGGACGGAGTCAAGATCATCCCGAAGACACACTTTCGAAGAATATTCGAGAAGAGACTGTGATCGAAATTCTTATTCCTCAAGAAGTTCGAAACGGTATTCATCCACGAGAGATTATTCTCAAAGTGGTACATATTATGATTCTTATTCCCTCCAAGAAGACATGCGAGTTGATCGGTATATTCGTTCAGGAATTTCCAAGAAAGCGTCCATGGAGTATTCTCCCCGAAGAACTTATCGAGATATCTTTGAGAACGCTATCCCTTCTCTTGAACAAAATTTTACTCATTTTGATTCTTTTGTATCCTCTTCTTGTCATAATGAAAGGAAGAGAGAAAAAGAACCAAAAAGGAAAGAAAGGCAAGAGAAGATCATGAGAGAAAACGAGCGAATATGGAACGAACTTGAGAAAATAAAGAGAGAGAACTTGGAAAAAGAGTTCGAGAGAAAAGAAAATAAAAATGAGAAACAAGAAAAAGAAAAAGAACAAAACAAACAAGAAAAAGAGAGTGTTGAATCAATTAACCCGCTTGAAGTTTGTACTTGTTCTATTTCTTCCTTTCAGGTTTCCGAGAAGCCAAATGACGAATACCCACTCCAATACCTCCCGGAAGAACGACGTTTCCATTTGATTAAAAAAGGTAAGGAAGGTAAACATTTTGAAGCATCAAATTTTTTGTATAAAGATGATTTTTCTTCTAACCCCAATTTGTTTAATTGTAGATATTACGAGATTAATTCATTTTCCAAAATGAAATCCTTGAGCTTTTATAAATACATTTTGAAATATGTTAAAGAGTTTTGATCGCTTTATCTTGAATGTACATAATTCTTATTGGTCTAACGTGATTGATTTTTCGGAACCTAAGTCCCATAAATCGGGCATATGTTTCGATTTGTTTTGTGGAAAACTCAAGTATCATCCGGCAAGTTTGAAAGATTTCTATATTCTTGATACTTGGTTTTTGAATAATGTAACGAATTTTGTCAACTTTGTTTTCAGTTTTTATTCGTTCCTTAAGCAAATTTTGTGTTTGTATATGCAATTCGTGTACATAGAGTTCCCATTTTGTTTGAAAAATGTTGATTCACGAATAAAACATCGACTACATTACATGCCCGAGGAGAGAAGGTTCGTCTTGATCGAGCAAGGTAAATTCGATCTTCAATTTTCAGCTTGTGAAGGTAAAGGCGATTTCTGTCTTTCAACACCCAAAGGTAAGACACTTGAACCCTATGAACCCATTTTGTTTTCTTTGGATGTTGACAAGAATCACGTTGCTGAATCCACTCTTGTAAAATCTTTAAAACGTGATGTTCTTCATTGTTCTATCTTGTTGGATAATGGACTATCTGTTTTAATTCTTGACAAAAAGATAATTGTTTTCGATAAGTGTCATGAAGCATTTGATGAAACATTTTTGTTCATTTTAGATGTTGAAAGAGTTCATAATGATGACTGCCATTTTGTAAAACATTTAGATCATGAATTATTTGAATGCCCTATATTGTTTATTAATGGTCTATTTGTTTTAAAAGAAGACAAAAAGAATTTTGTGTTTGATCATTTTTATTCATGTACAAATACAAAGCAAGGTTTGAATGTTCAATTTCAGGTGCCATATGCGTTTTCTTCATTACTTGTTTTTGACGACTATATCTATCATTTGATGTGTTATTCGCATGTTTATTTTGACTTGCGGAATCCAGTTAGATCGTATACATGCTTTAAAGCTTATCCGCTTTTGTTCCAAGATTTTGACAAGGCTTTGATCCTTTTGTATGATAAAGTGTTTATGCCTGCCCGCATACGATTTATTTGTTTGGTGTTATTTTTATTCAGGTTACAAGTATGTTTAAAACATTTCTTGCTAATTCTTGAATTTTCTTTTCAGGTATTGCGGTTATCATCCATCCCGTTTGATCGCGGAAAGACGAGCAAGGAGTTTTGTTCGGACAACCAACGGGTCGATTCGAGGACGAATTGTCTTGAAGAGGGGGGATGATACGAGCACGCCTGGGGCACCAACATTTTTGCAAGTGACGAAACTCAAATCAAATGCCCCAAGCATTGAAAAAGTTGATTTGCACCTTGGTGCATTTCCAATTGAACCGGATTAGTCCATTTGGGTTCAATTTGAGCTCACTCGAGCTCATCTCAGCTCATTGAGCTGATTCTTTAATTTTATTGCTTTAAATAAATTGAGTCTTTAAATTGTTGAAAATTAAATTCTTGTGTCTAATTAAATAAATTGAACATCTTAATTTATTTTAATTAATTTTCTACAGCAAACTAATTTGTCAAAATATTTTATTGTGTCTAAATTAATTTTTTTTCTTAGATTAATTTAATTTGTCCATTTAGTTACATGTTTTAATTAGTTTTAATGCAAGACTTAAATGTGCAGCAAAATTTTAAGTTTCCAGCCAAATTAATTTGATTGTGGCTGTTGCATTTAAAAGTATTTGTGGCTGCCGAAATTATCGTAATCCAAGCTGATTAATTGTGGTTTTAATGTGCAGCAATTTTTGGCAATTAAAGAAGCAAGCATGCCACGTTTGATGCAAGTAGATTGAAGAATGAAGAATATTTAAAACGAGCATCTTGGACAAGCATGGGACGACACCAAGTGGAAGGACATTGACTTGAATAAATTAAGACATCATGGGAAGCATGCGTGAAAGGCTATGAAGAAACTATAAAACAACCAAGAAATGTGCAATTGTGTGATTAGTAGAAGTGGTGGACGGCACTATTTGGAATGTATGGGAGAGCTTTGGGATTATTAAAATATGGGAGTATGGGGTGGCAAAGCATGGAGCATAATAGTTGAAATTAAAGGAATCTCATGACAACTCTTATCTCCATGCGTGGGAATCATACAAGGAGTAAATAATTGAGACCACCAAGGCATGGGGGACGGCATGGAGACTAGATGAATGCTAAAGAGTTCTAATTTGATAACACATGGAAAGCATGCGTGAAAACAAGATAATGGTTGAAATTAAAATATACAAAGCATGATACAAAGGAGCATGGACCAAATTCTCTCCTAGGCATATGGCTTGGAATAAACAATTAACATGTGAGTGAAGGTCAACCACTTGGACGGCAAAGGTGGAGCAAAAGTCATGAAGTGGTTTCTTTAAAATAACTATGCTTGGATGGCACAAGGTGATTGATGAATTTTTTTAAATCATTTTTGCAAATGATAGTGGAAAATCATGGAGAAGGAAGGGAATAAAATTTGGATGCATGTGCAAATGGGTTGGTTGATGGACGACTATAGTGGAGAATTATTCAAGCATATGTTGTGAATTAATTTCTTGGTAGAGGACGGCCACAACTTGAATGAGTTTTAATTTTTAAACATTTAGCTACCTAGCTTATGTAACATCCCGAAATTGGGCCTAGTAGGATTGGGCCGTTTGGGCCTTGGGCTTTGGAGTATTTAAAATCTTCAAGAATATGAGAATGGTGTTATTGCAATTTGGACTTATTAGTTAAGTGGATTTGGAAGGTTACGAGGTTTTTATGAAGTCTCGGGTTTAATTGGGCTTTAGGAAAAATTTGGTATTTTAGCACTTTAAGGAGAGATGGTAAGTAGCTTCAAGACATATGGAAATTTATGAGTAAATAGCTTGCATAAAAGAGCAATTGGTAAAGAGGATACGATGCCACATGATGGACTTGAAGGGAAGAGGTTCAAATCTCTTGGTGTGCAAATTTTGATTATTTTTGCATGCTTTCCTTAAGTGTCGGTCAAAGAGGTATTTATGGATAAGTTGGACTTTGAATTTTTATGGCAAGATGACAAATAGTTTAGGTAAGCTTGAACTTGGGGAAAGGAATCATTTTGATTAAGGAATGATAAGGGGACATAAGGCTTGGATTAAGGATGAGGTTTTTGGAAACTTTTTAATGGCCAACTTGTCCATGTATGTGGACGGCATTATGGTCTAGGGGGGTGGTCGAATTTTGTTGAAGGTTTTGGTAGGTTGGTAACTAGTTGGTTAAATTCCTTAGCATTTTGTGCATCATTTTCTTTTCTCTCCAAAATCACTCTCCCTAGCCGAATGTGTTTTTGACAATAGGTGAAATCTTGTTTTGGTTTTGGCTTTTATTCTTGACCAAATTGGTATTGTTTTCTTTTTCTCTCAAGCTCTTTTTCTATTTGTGCCGAAAATATACTACCATTGTAGGGAGGCATTTTTCTTTCATCTTATTCTTTTTCTTCCTTGGCCGAATCTCTCTCCCAAAAGTTCATCATTGTCGCAACACCTTAAACCTCTCATCTCTCTCTTCTTCTTTTTGTTATAGCCGGATCTCCCTCTTGTCATCAAGTCAACTCACATCACACTCCATCCCTTCTTTTCTTCTTTTCATATTTCATCAAAAGCTAAAAACATTTGACCATTTGCCTTTTTGGTCATTCTTTTTCGGTAAGGATCTCTTCTAGGCTCATCTCTTTTCTTTACTCTTTCTCTGACTGTCGAAAAATCAAGATTCTAATCCTCCTAGTTTCTTTGGCCGAATCATGAAGGAAAATTTTGGGATTTAGTTGTAGCCGACGGTTGGAAGGAAGATTATTCGGGATTGGAATATCCAAGGTAAGTGAAGTGTGATTTTGGGCCGAAGGCCACTTACTTTTGCTCATTATGTTAGAATCGAATCTAACATATATCATATAGGATTTCGACAAACTCCATAGGCAAGTGACGGTTTTTGGGATTTAATCGAGTAAGGTAAGGAATAATGATATTCGACCAAAGGCCATATCTTTTTAGTGATAATCGATTTCTCATATAGTGTTATGTAGGTGCTGTCGGTGTTGTAAACAAAAGCCGGAAATCTTGAGTATTCTGTCATTCTTTGTGTTTACAAGGTGTGTAGCCCTACACTAAACTTCCAATAAATCGATAGTATTAATATTTGCATGTGTTATTAAGAAATATGTTTGATAATGATTGCGGGTACCATTCAGTGGTACATGATATTCAGGTACGTTAAACCCCTAATACTTCGTTAATAATGCTATAAGCATGGATATGAAATAAGTATGATTCTGTTATGACTTTGGGGTATATTGCATAATATCTGAATAATATGTATGTTGCATGGGCATATGGATGATTGGATAAAGGGGAAGTGTTCCGGTGGTTTTTACCACATTATCCGGTGACTATGTCACATATGATGAATCCGGTGACTTCGGTCACATATTATGAATCCGGTGACTTCGGTCACATATTATGAATCCGGTGACTCTGTCACAATTATCTGGTGGCCATGCCACAATTTATAAGGGCGATGTGCAAGTTGACTGCAGCAACTGCCTTCGATGGTGTGTAGCGGATGGAGGGTCGATTTAGTAATCCCCACGGTGTGATTGGCAGGTACGGGTGGTGTGTAGCGGATGGATATCTAGGTGGGCTCGGGATTGCATTTCATTTTATATGTACACGTGATTATCTGATTTGCTATAATATGGGCTTATGGTTAAATGTGATTTAAATGGGCTTTATTGCTATGATCGATTGGGTTTTTAGTGTACTGTTGCACATTGAGTCTGTTGACTCACCCCTCGTGGGATATCTTTTTCAGGTGATACTTAGCGTGATGGACCGGGGCAGTGAGGACTACGTGGTGTCCATTGCTCAACTCAGTATTTCGGTTTTCCTTTTAATTAAACTTATTACGTTTTTTTTTATTATTTCGGGATTTATTTTGGGTTATGTTTTTGTAATAAGGCCGCCATTAGCTATGTTACTTATACGTTTTAAATTTTTATTCTGCTACGATCAACTTCAACTAAATAATTAAATATTTTGACGAACAACTTAAATTGTTTTGACACCTAAATACCTATGGTATTCAACTTAATCATAAATTCTAAATCCGATTCTTCTTTTGATTTATAAAATCATAAAGATAATGTTTTTATAAGATACAAATGTAAATCACAAAACGGTTTTTCAACAATATCGTACTTCAAATCTATTCTCTTACCACAAAATCACAGGTTTTCCAAAACGACAAAACGAGTTTTTCTCAAGAAGCATACCAGATCCGGTCGGGGCTTGTGGGCCGGGATTGGGGTGTTTCAGCTTAGGCTATAAATAGTTGCTATTTTTATTTGTAACATACAGAATTTTTATGAATGAAATTTTATGAACCTTTGTTCATTTGAGTGACTTTATCTCCTCTTCGTTTTCGTACAAGTTTCGATAGACTTATCAAGCTTTGCTTGTGGCGTCTTCGGCTTGTTTGAACTTATCACCAAATTTCGTTTGGTGTGGCGTTCATCAACCTATCTTCACCTATCCACCTTAACGATATAAGAAACGGGGTGACACTGTTATATAGTGTTGAATCTTTCTTAAAGTTAAGTTCGTATTTCCATTTCCATCATCGATTCTATTCATCCACCTTAAGCATTATAGAACCCGGGGTGACACTTTTTAGTGTTGAATTGCTTATCGTTTAAGTTCGTTTATCCATCTCCATCCAATTATCCTGTTATCTATTTTATATTTTATTTTATCAAAACCGAACCAAATCCTATTTTTATTTATTTAAGCTTCCGTAAACTCATTTATATTTTCCGATTATCTTCCAAAGGCTTGATTCCTCCTCGTAGACGATTGGGCAACCCGCATATGTCTCGACTCACCCCGAGCCGGCCCGTATCACAAGTTCTTGGGAATAATGATAATAATAATAACATCAATAACAACAACGTTTTTCTCAAATTCATGTAAACAAAAATATGAATTTTTCACAAACAACAGAGTTCTGAGTTCAAAAGAATACGAAGTTTCGTACCGAACGCACTAGTTTTACCAACCTCTCTATGTGACATGCCAGATCCGGTCATAACGTCTAGGCCGGGTTTGGGGTGTTACACCTATACATGCCATACTCAACATGAAGTGACTTTACTATACCGAAAGAACGGTTGATAGTGTGATCAGAGCTCTGACGTTTTACGAGACCCGAGTTAACTTGGCGAAGCTACAAGGAAAAGGGAAAAGAGAGGGGTAAGCATATAGCTTAGTAAGTTTGCATGAAGTAAGTTTGCATGAAATTCTAAAGCAACATAATTGCTCAAACTAAATTCATTCATCCATCTCATGAAACAATAGCAACATAAATCTCAAATGCTTAAGCATACTTATTCATACCTACTCACTCTTATTCTTACCCATCTCATGTCACACTATGATTTCTTAACTTTTACATATTCATGGCACCTGTATCACTCAATCACATAACTTAGCACATATGCTAACATGAACATAAACTCAATTTTTTTCATCATACTTATCATGAATGAAACTCAAGGTCATCCATAAATGGATTTAGCTCTATACTATTTCACATACTTAGCTTTTTTGACCATAAACAAACCAGATTATTGTGGGATATTCGAACTCATCATGCATAAATCTTGATGCCAACGCCATATCCTGGATATGGTCTTACATGGGATCACCTCTTGACGCCATTGCCATATCCTAGATATGGTCTTACACGGAATCTTATAACTCGATGTCGATGCCATGTGTCGGACATGGTCTTATACAAGATCTTCCTTTGGTGCCGAGGCCATATCCCAAACATGGTTTTACACGGGACCTTCATTATTCAATGCTAATATATGGGTATCCTCATTATTCTGAATCTTTATACGGGATTTCACATAACTCATTTTCACCATTTCCTCATCGAGGCTTCATCACTCGATTATTCATAGTAATAACATACATTATCATAATATTAAGTAGTTTCAAACATTCGAAACATTATGAAACTTTAACTTCATACAAACTTACCTCGATTCTCAAAATGTGTATCGATGCTCGATTTAGTCCTCGATTTTTTTCTTGCCTCGATTTCAATCTGGGCTTCATGTTTCTTGATCTCTAATAACAATTTTCACTTGTTAAATACACACATTGACTAAATCGTCTCATAATTCATAATTTGGCAAAATTACGATTTTGCCCTTAAACTTTTACATAATTTCATTTTTTGCCCCTAGGCTCGTAAAATAATTTTCATTCAACTTTCTTGTATTTAAAGCCTAGCCGAATCATATTCTCAACTATAACAACATTCAATTTCCACTATTTCACTCATGTATGACCATTTTCATAACTTTTACAATTTGGTCCTTATAAGCATTTTTCATGAAAATCACTTAGAAAAAGATGTTTATCATATATCAAACTTTCATATTCCTCCATAAAACATCAAAATAAATGCATGTCACACATGGGTAAAGTTTTGGATATGAACCCTAGCTCAAAATATAGCTAGAAATAGCTAAAACGAGCTACGGGGATCTCAAAAATATAAAGATCATTAAAAATGGGCCTAGGATGCACTTACTATCAAGCTTGAAAGTTGAAGAAACCCTAGCTATGTCTTCCTTGTGATTTCCGACCAAGGGGGAGAAAGATGGACACCATTTTTGACTTATTTTCCCTTTTAATTCTTTTATTAACCAAATGACAAAAATACTTTAGTGATCCTTTCTTAAGATTTTTTTCCTTCCCATGTCCATTTTTATCCATCTCTAATTGCTAAATAAGGACCTCTAGTAATTTTTATCATTCTATTTCATACTTAAATCTTCTAGAATATCATATTTTCTAATCTTTTCAATTTAGTCCTAATGGACAATTTATTCACTAATTAATAAAATTTCTTCATGAAATTTTCACACAATCATGCAAGCATCTCATAAGCCTTATAAAAATCGTTAAACCATATATTTCTACTTCGGATCTGTGGTCTCGCACCACTATTTCGACTAGGCCCTAAACCGGGTTGTTACATTATTAGCTCTTATTATTTTATTATTCTAAATTTTTAATAATTATTAAGTAGTTAAGTTATTTAGGAGTTTTATGTCTACAAGAAAGTTTAGTTTAAAACTACTTCTTGTTTAGATTAAGTAGAGTTCTAGTATACTTAAGAGTTTTATTTAGATTTATTTAGCTAGCCTATATATAGGCATTTGCATTGAACAAAATTTAGACAATTGATTATTATTCAAATTCTTTGAGTTTTTCTTTTTAAGAATTGTTCTTGAGCTTTCTTTTAGAAGAGTTTTAACAATCTTTTTAGATTGTAGGGATTATCTTCAAACTTTTTCTTGCCAAGTTTTCTTTATTAGAGGGGAAATTAGAGCCGCTTGAAGGGAGTTATGGATTCTTCTTGTTTCCAAGGCTTCTTAGGACTTCTACACGCCACGTTCTATCTTTTCCAACTATTTCCTTTATTTTCTTCTTTATTGTTCTATTCTTTGAGTTAGTGTTCTATTTTGTTTATCTTAGTTATTTTAATTATTATTTTTATCTAACTTGGATTCGATTGTGTTTCAGGTTGTTTCAAAATCCAAGTTTCTTCCCGAACGTCAAGAGCCCTAAGTCAAATCCTTGACTTGAACAAACTTTACAATCTGCTTCCATCCTACCACTCTCATTCTTTATCATTTGGTAACATATTAGGGTGTTTTAGTTGTTCTTTGTGTTCTTATAAATTTTATTTCCAACAAACAGGCTCAAAATAAATTTTTTTACCCAGACAATTTTCGAGAAAAAAATATTTTTTAGTGAGTAAACGCTTTTCAAACGATCTAAAAATTTTACATACTAGTTCTTGACACTATTTTAGAATATAAAAAAATATTTACCACAAAAAAAAGTGATTGAAAAAGTATAGAAAAAAAAGGAAAAAAAATTCTATGGGTTGAATTTTGTGCCAATTTTTTTAGATCAAATATACATTATTTGAGGAGGCTCTAGTTTAAATTTCACGGTTTTTGGAAATTGGGAGCACCTCGAACGAAGTTTGTGAAGTTGCTTCACAATTTTTTAAGGTTTTTGGGTTTCAACAATTTTCATTAACTCTTAACCTTAGGTTTTCATTTGTTTTTTCTTTTTATTTTTCCTATACGCTTTCTAACACTTTATTGTTTCTTGTGTTAGTAGGTTAAAGCATGTTGCACATTCATTCCTCTGTGCAACACAATTTTTTGGTGTTTAGCCGATTTTGGACTTATAGTGCTATTAGGTTTGCTTTGTTAGTTTGATTCTAATACATTTTGATCGATTGATATAAACACTTTTAAAAGACTTGCAAGATTAATTCTTACTTCAATGAGAATTTCATTTTATTTCTGAGTGCATAACTTTAAGGTTTGCTATGTTTTTTTTTTCTTTTTGAGTGTTTTTATTTCAACCTCTAATAATAGTATGCGAATATGGTATGCAAGAGGTTTTCGAACCTCCTACTGATGGGAAATATTTGATTGAGTCCAATTGTTTTATAGTGCGACAACTCTTTAACATTCAAGTAAGAGACGATTCTGATGAAGTGCAAAGGTCTAACATCTTCCAATCGAGGTGCTTAATTCAAGGAATGTTGTGTTCTCTTATTGTTGATAGTAGTAGTTGTGCCAACATGGTGACAAGTTTTTAGTGGATACTTTATCTTTACCTTGTCAAGACCATCCTAAGTCACATCACTTACAATAGCTTAATGAAGGTTCAAAAGTTAAGGTAATTAAACTGTCCTTAATTGCATTCAAAATGGGGAGTTATTCTGACGAGGTTTGGTGTGATGTAGTTCTCATGCATGCCGCCCATTTTCTTTTTGGAAGACCATGGCAATATGATAATGATGTGGCACACCATGACAAATTGAATTGTTACTCCCTTGTGTTTAAAAGAAAAAAAATACACTTTAGCCCTTTTGGCACCCAAAGATGTGTATAAGGACCAATTAAAAATGACGAAATTCTGTGAAGGGGTTAAAGGGAAAGAAAAAATTAAAAAGATAGAGAGAAAAGAGACATTGAGTGATAATATTTTACTTGATGGTCTACTTTTGGTGAATGAAAATACTTATGAGTTAAAAATTGCAGAGTTATCAAGTGGGAAAAGAAAATGAAAAAGAAGAAAATATTCATGCAAAAGTAAGGAATGATTATGTTTTAACTAACCATAACTTAAATTTGTTTAGTGGTGTTTCTTTTTTACAAGATTTCAAGGATTTATTGACGGACTTCCAATTACATTACTCTACCATTGGTAGATAATTTTACTTGTGGGAGAGAGGTAAGTTGAACATTGATAATTCTCCACAAGTGCTACAATGTAAGAAAAGCAAGGAAACAATAGAAATTGATATAATAAGGCATACCTTGAATGTTTTTGATAAGTATGCTACTAATTTTGTTTGTAAAATATTTTCTTACAACATACTTTCTCGTTGGTCAAATTTTATTAAACCTTGGTTTGATAGTTCAACAGATTTTATGAGTTTATTTAAATTTGTAAAGGTTAAAAATAGTAATTCCATTGCATTAAATAGGTTTTTTAAAGCATTTTATAGATATTCTCTTGCAACAAAATTTTCTATCTTAACCTTTAACAATGAGTTTTTACATAATAATACTAAACTTCTTGATTTTTATAATTATGTGAAATATTTGACTCATTGTTGGAAATTTTTAAGGATGACCATGTGTCACGGGGCTAGAATTTTAGTCTCGCATTCCGTGCAGCCTTAGGCGATCCTTTTTATGCAAACACACCTAAGTTAGCCTAACCACCACAAAGTGATGATTCACAAAGAATTCCTACAAGGCACCTATTTATATAGCGGAAGCAACTTAGCCAAAAGAAGGCATAAAAGAACAGAAAGCCAAATAAAACTATGCACGAGAGGTGTTTGAGTAAATGCTCTTAATTGTATTAATTTCTTTAAAAGAATACAAGAAACAATGAAAGAATGGAGTGAGATACAAGTGAGGGGGAAGCTCTTTATTTATAGTTGAGCTCCCCTAAAATTGACGGTCTAAATCAAGTTATATCGATGAACAAGATTAGTCTATCCCTTAAATCAAGGGATTTACGAGATTACATAATCAATTTACATAATCAAATCAAATCAAATCTTACAAGATATGATTCCCCTCAATCTTCTAAGATTAGTTCTCATATTGACCAAGGTAGCTTATCTTTCCATATCAGCATGATTGGGCCACCTAGGCTTAAATCTGACAGGCTTCTCCAACAGCTCTTTGAATCAGGTCAGCTCTCATGGGCTAAATGACCCCTATGTCAATGATAGACCTCCATGGGATGCATTGTGTGTGATGGTCACGGGCTTTGAACTACGGCCCATGACATTTTCCCCTCCCATTCTCACAATGCCCTCGTTGCGTCTTTAGAATTACATCAACTTGATTCGCCTCGGTCTTGTCTAGACGCTTTAGCATTTTTTTGACTAGTCCCACTATTGGGCCGTTCCTTCCTTTGGAACTGTCGCATCGAATTTCGTCGCCTCTTAACTTGAACCGTTGCACTCGTTGGTACGTCTCATTGGCAAGAAGTGTCCTCTCTAACTTGCCCAATTTTGACTTGCTCAGATTGGAATCCCCTTGATTCTCATAACTTGGATTTGAATTCCCCACAGTCCCTTATCCTCCTTACTTAAGAACTTTGAAAGAGTCCCTATGATCTTGCCAAGACAACAAGTCAGAATTCAAAACACTACCAAAGTGCTTGAAATGTACCTTACTCGCAACATTTACTCTTCTTGACTGTGTTTGCATTGCTACTTTTCCCTCGATGTCCGATGGACAACCCTCATTACCCAAAGGTGGTAGCTCCACAGTCAACTCTATAGGCCTTATAGTAGTCTCATGCACCACCAACATTTCTAGAGGGGCTTTTGTAGCACTTCATTCTATCAAGTTAATGTTCCTTCCATATGAAACATACCCGACTAGTTGGATTGATGAAAACACCTTGGTCCCAACCTACATATCTCGATGCACTAGCACAACAATTCATGATAAAGGACTGATAACGATATGAATTTGATCGGCCCATGGAAACATAAACGCCTGAATTTTGTCAAGGAAGTTTAAGCTTAAAGGAAGTTTAAGCTTAACACAAAATTGTAATCATCTAACTGGATTACCTCAAATTCTTCCTTTCCTTTCAATTTGTCGATTTGTAGCTCCATGTCTCGAGCTACTCCCACAGTTGGGGCCTCCTTAGAATTTACCGTCTTGATCTTCTTATTTGATTTCCTAATCAAGAGACCAAGTTTCCTCGCAGCTTTTTCTGATATGAACAAGTCCGATGCTCCTGTATCAACAAGAGCACTACTCTTTTGGCCTGCAATGTTGGTGTTTACAATATCAACCCTTCCCAACCATTATCTTTTTTCTCAACAAGCTTTGCTTCCTCTAGCTCATCATTCCTCTTGATAGTCGAAAACGAAGATATCTTTGGGCAGTTCTTCTTCATATGTGGTCCCTTGCAAAGGAAGCATCTTATCTTGCTCTTTTCTCTTTCAGGCTATTGGATCTCCACTTCCTATTTCATGGTTTCCCATTAGTACCGTCGCCGTTGCTGCTGTCATCGTTATGTCCTTTTTCTTCACGGTCTCCCCCACCATTGCCATTCCTATTGGGCTTGAAAGACCAAAATTTGTCTTTCTTTCGAACAATCTTGAGCAATAACTTAGCTACAATCATGGATTTTGATAGTTCTTGGACACCTCGACATTTCGATTCCTGTTTAACCCATGGTTTCAGCCCATCCATAAAATAGAAGAATGCTTCCTCCTTACTGTAACAGACCAAATTTGACCCAAATTGGAACGGTGGTTTCGGGACCACGAATCCGAGCCCGAGAAATGTTCTAATAATTTATTTCATGTCTATTATATGTGAATGAAAATGTGCGAAAGTTTCGTAGAAAAATTTTATCGTTTAAGTGCTTAATTTGATAAAAAGGATTTAATCGAGAAAAGCGTAAAAGTTGTATGCTAGAGAGTAAAGTACTAATTTGATTGTGGCTTTTTAAGTGGGTGTACTAAAAGGGCAATTAGCCCATGTACAACAAGGGAAACGGCAATGGGCCTTTCTAATTTCCAATTATATGTTATTTTAGCCTATTATATGTTATGTTAATATATTAGTAAATAAGGTAAATTATATGTGTTAATATAACATTAAATAATGAAAATAAGTGGGAAGAAAGAGAACATACCTTGTTCTTCTTCCTTGGCCGAATGTAGGAGCTAGAAACTCCATGGTTGAAGCTTGATTTTCGGCTAGATAAGAAGCTTGATTAAGGTATGGTCGGTTTTCGGTTTTTGATAATTTTTACGTTTTTGGGATCGTTGCTTCGTGTATTACCCGACCCATGTCTAAATTTTTGAAAATACTATGTATATAGGATTCGGCCATTAACATGCTTGGATAGTTTTGATGATTGATGGTCTTAGATTAAATGTATGTTAAAGATTTACAAGTTTTGTATTGGAGTTTTTGGTGATTTTGAGTATATAGGGCTAAATTGAAGAGAATAAAATTGTGAAGGATTAAAATGTCAAATAGATGAAATGCATGGACACCCATGGCTATGGGGAAGGTTCGGCCTAGCTATAGTGCTAGGAAATTTTGCATATTTTGAGTTTTGTGTAAATTGGACCAAATTGTAAAAATGGAAAACATTAGGGGCAAAATTGTAAATTGCCCATTTGTGTGTTTTGGGACTAAATTGAGATGAAATGCAATTAAATGAGCTAAATTTTAATGTGTTTTAGATCAAGAGCAAAGAAAAACGAAATTAGACCGGGGAAAGACGAAGGTTCTCGAATAGCCGATTCGCACGGACTATCGACAACCGAGGTAAGTCCTTAAGTTAATACATGTCAAGGGACTAATTTTGAATCTATTAAAAGTTGAAATTTTACATTTTAGGATAGAAATGTGGAAATTGCCGAATGTGAATTATGGTAGTGAATTTGAAATTTGTTTTGTTATATGTGAAGTGATCAAGTATGTTTGATTAGATATTTGAAAGGAATATGAAATAAAAATTGATAAATTTTAGTATCCATTTACCTTATGGCCGAATGTATATTGACATATTTGGTTGATGAATTATGTTGAGTAAGTGATTGGAATTATTGGGAATGTTTAACTGTATTGACACGACTCGGGCTTTTATGCCTAGCAGGCCTTGTGCCGGTGATTTAAATCGGGCTTTTAAGCCTAGCAGGCCTTGTGCCGGTGTTACTTATCGGGCTTTTACGCCTAGCAGGCCTTGTGCCGGTGTTACTTATCGGGCTTTTACGCCTAGCAGGCCTTGTGCCGGTGATTTAAATCGGGCTTTTAAGCCTAGCAGGCCTTGTGCCGGTGTTACTTATCGGGCTTTTACGCCTAGCAGGCTTGATGCCGGTGATGTATTTTATAGAATAGAAACCGAAATTTATGTTCAAGGCGAATTAAAGCAAACTTATCGAGTTAACGGCTCAGGTGAGTATGTGAAGTAGGAATGAATTTCTTACTTATATAAGACAAGGAAAATCAGTAATTTATTACAAATGGCATGTGTTACGAGTGTGGAATATATACGTATATATATGGTTATAATATGTGTTCTCGGCTTTACTAATGAATGATATGATTGTTGTATCTTGGTCTTCTAATATAAGGATACATGACTAGGCATATTCGGCCACATGAGTGGTTGTGTAATTGATGCCATGTTATAGTAATTGACATTTAAGTATATAAATGCATGTACCTATGATTATACGATGACATTTTGGGTTTCGAAAGGTTGGTTTATAAACAAGTATTTTGATCATAAGCATGTGGGTGAAGAGATATCGTTTCTACGAATTCATACTTGTTAATATGGGTATGAAAATTAAAGTTTGAAAATAAGTATGAGTACAAGTCCACAAGTTGTATTATAGTAATTTAATTGTTGAAATTCAAATGTTATTTTTATGAAATTAGGACTTAGTAAGCTAGCAAGCTTATCGTGTGAAATGTTTCCTCTGTTTTATAGATTAGGTGCAAGCTACAAGCTCGTCGGGATCGTTCGGAAAGTCACTCACACTATCAATCTACATTTTGGGTACTCTTTCATTTTGGTTTTAAACGAAGGCATGTATAGGAAAGACTTGGTCTTTGTTTGATGAAATCTTAAGGTTCATGTATATAATAGCCATGCGAATATGGCTAAATTTTTAGTTAAGTACGCTGTTGTGTCTTGATATGTATGTTGGTTCATGATGGCAATGTTTATGCATTCTTAATCAAAGTTTAATCGTTTTTGTTAAGGAAATGTTTGTATACGAAATGAATCCTTGAATTAGGGATGTAGGTAGGTTCGGTTAGAAGCTAGTCTTTCATAAAATGCAACAAAACAGTTTATAGTAGCAGCAGTGATGTGAGTTAGAAAAATCACCAAAAATAGGGTATATTGAATTAGAAGGTAAATGAGATATGAAATTAAACCTTATTGTGTCTATTTTTACATGAAAGAAACAGAGTAGGCAAAAGATATATATATATTATGAGATAATTAAGTTTTAGTGAGACCTGCTCTGAATGAATTCGTGAGTCACTATTCTGTTTTGGAAAAATTGTCAAAAATTGTACAAAAATAATTAAGAAGCATGGTTTATATGTGTAGAACCCTCAATGAGTCTATTTTTCATTGGTATAAACAAGAACATTATAGGAAATTTGTGCAATGAGATAACTGTATATTTGTAGAGACAGGTCAGAATTTTCAAGCAGTGTAATAAGGGTAAATTTGATGAATAAACTGTACTAATTGGCCACATGAAAAGTTCTGGAAAAATTATGGTGAAAAGTTATATGAGTCTAGTTTCAAGGAAAATTTACGGATCTAAATTTAGAGTTTTGTAACTCGAGTTATGGTCGATTTAGTCAGCATGACGCAGTTGGACAGCTTTAAAATCTTACACCCCGAGTTAATAGTCAAGTCTAGTAATGCCACGTACTCGATTCCGGCAAGGGTTTCGGGTAAGGGGTGTTACACTTACTCAGATTGGAGATCTAAAGCATCAACTTGCTGAACTCTTTTACATAGTCCTGGATTGTGCCTTGTTACAAGAAACAATGTAACTTAAACTAAGCCTCCTTCTCGGCGTATTGAAGGTAAAAATGTTCATTTGATCGTGTGTCAGAGTCTTAAAAATTTATAAAAAGAATGATCGAGCCCAGAAACTAACTATGACAACAATTGAGGCAAGCGCACCTATCGAGCAGTAGAATAGTGTAGTGGCAAGACCGGATTGTCGAACCCAAAGGAACTAAAAGTACTAATACTAACTTTCTTTTTATTATTTAGCCTAAAAATTAAAGGATTTATTAATTAATCTAAAATTAACTAACTATTAAGCTAAATATGCAAAGACAAAGAGAATGAATTGGGGAAAATACTTGTGGGAAAAACCAATTGATTAAGACAATACCCGAGGAAGAATCCACCTAGACTTCACTTGTTATTTAACTCTGATCCAGACGATTTATTCACTTGAATTAATCCGTAGGATTCCCTAATGTATATTAATACCTCTTTCGAGGCTACTAACGTCTAACCCTAGGTTGATTAATTGAAATCTCTTTCTAATTAAAATCCTAGAATTGCATTAACTCGATTTATGGACTCCCATATTAGGTTTGACCCTAATGCGGTAGATTTTCATCACCCTATTTCTAGGGTTGCGATCAACTCCGCTTAACTATGCTAGATCTACTCTTAAATAGGGACTTTTGCTCCACTGCCTAAGCACATCAGTACTTGAATTAATATCCTGAAATATCAAAGAAAGAATTAAGAACACATAATTAAGAACAAATCAAGTATTTATCATATAGTTCAGAAAACAATAACAAGATCCGTCTTAGGTTTCATCCCCCTCAGGTATTTGAGGGTTTTAGTTGATAATAATAAAAGAATACATCTCAGAAGTAAATATAAAACAAAACATAAGAAAAACCCTAAAACCCCCTGAAGGAATTGAAGAGAAGATCCTCCGTTTTGAGTATAACTCCGGCTTCTTGAGATGAATCAACTGGCTTTCTTCGAGTAAATCCCACAATTCTGGCCTCTCTGGCTCGGCTCTTCGGCCTAACTGGACGCCTAACTCGACTCCCCCTGAAGGTTGGCCTCTAGGGTGTTTATATAGGCTTTTGGAATGACTTTCTTTGCCTCTAAGTACCCTAATCTGAATGAAACTCTTCTTTGTCATGACAGGGACACGCCCATGGCACACGGTCGTGTGAATCATGGCCAGGCCGTGTTTGGGTCTGTTAATAAGGCACGACCGTGTGGTCTTGGGCCCAGGCCGTGTTGATTTCGTGATATGGCCCATTTACTTTGTTTTGGGCCCGTTTCTCGTTCTTTTCATCATCCGGTGCTTTCCTAAGTATAAAACATGAAAACAAAGGATTAAGAGCACCAAATTCCATAATTTAAGGCTTAAATTATCCAAAAGTATGCTAAATGTGGGATGAAAATATGTTCATATTACAGTTTATCAAATACCCCCACACTTAAGCATTTGCTTGTCCTCAAGCAAAATTCTCAACTCACAATTAAAACGAACTTCCCTAATTCAAAATATTCATCAATAATGTTTCATCATAATTCATAGATAATTCATAAATTGATAATTTACGTAAAAGGGTCCTAAAGTTTCAAACAATCAAAGTCATACATTTATAGCCCGAAAATAGTAGGTGTTTCCCCTTACCTAAATAATTACATCTGATTCGAAACTTACAAGAGTTGACATCCTCATTAAAGATTCACTCAAATCACTCAAAGTGTTTAAGGTTCAAAATTAAGCACTCCAAAAGTCGAACATAAAAAGTTAATCCCATAGGCTTGCCTAAAAATCAAATCTCCACCACCGTAAAATGAGATGATACACAAATCAAAAGGTCTTTAAAAAAGGGTTGTAGTGGGGCTCGGGTCAAAGGTGTGGATAAAGGCTGAATTAGAGGGTTAGAATCGAGATTGAATTGACAATTTACCTAACTAGAGAAATGAATTACTCCCGAATAATTATATCAATGAAAATATGAAATACTAATAACATGAGCTTCTTCTCAAGATGTGGAATTTAAACATACAAGCTCAATTACATAGAGCTAATAATAAATATACTTCATATTTTTAGGAACAAATAAAGTCATAATAAAGGATGAATTTAACTACTGAATTAAAGATTATAGTTAGGCAACTGATCAAATCAAATCTCAATATAAGGGTGGTTGAGAGAATGGCGATAACAAATACAGACTGGGTTTTTGGGTTAATATTAGTGGGTGAGTCAATAAAAAGGGTTGTTAGGATCAACGGGGTTCACTAGGGGTTAATTGTAAGGGTAAGGTTTTTAGTGGAGTGAGTGAGTTAAATCCTAAGTGCCTTTATCATTTCTTATATCAAATCAATGATGTGGTCTTGACATGTATAATGGAAGCAAGTTCTAGAATAACAGCTCAATGTTGACACACTTATAATCACAAGGCGAGCACGAAAGAATGTATGCTCTAAAAGGCTCAAGATCTCACAAAAATTATGGGTTTTTGATATCAACTCTGTAAATTTCAAATTTCAAGGTAATAATTAGATTCAGGTAGACAACCTAACAAAATTTTAATTTTTTGAAAATGGACTTATCATGCTTGATTCTCTAGTCTCCTAAAGTTTAAATCATCACTGCACAATTATTAATGACTTAATCCAAAACATATCAAAGAAAATCATAAATCATAGGAAATTTTATTCTAATTAGTAATATGAGAAAATTACTTAAAGACAAAATATTATTCAGGGATTTGAGAATAATGCAGAAAGTTAGGCGCTTTCTCGAAATAATTATTCACCTCCCACACTTAAGATGTACATTGCCCTCAATGTACAAAGATATATATGAAATTTAAGAGTAAAGGAGAGGTGAAACTTCCTGAATTTGGATGGCTTCCTTGAGTTGGGAGTGTCATGGTGTGGTGGCCGCCGACAATCTCTGCGCTAGATGAAGAAATTGGGAAACTCGTGGAGAATTAGCTAGGAAATGATGATAATAATTCAAAATATACTAAATATATATTTAAAGACAAGAAAGATAAATAGAAAGAAAATAGAAAGTAAAATAAAATTAAACGAAAAGACTAATGGGCCAGAGAGTCCTTATCATTGATGGTTAGCGGGGTGAGTGTGATTTCTAAGGTTGCGATGTCGTGGCTATGGTCGTGGTGTGGTGATTCCCAAGCAGCCTTTAAAACCTAAATCAAAGAAAACGAAATAAAATAGATTAAACTAAGTAAAAGAAAAATACAGAAAAGGAAAATGAAGGAGAAGTGAAAATGAAAAGAGAAATTAAATGGACTCAAAGGTCCTTTTCCTGTTGAGTTAACGAAGCGGCCGATATGAACTTATGTATATCAGTCTCAAAAAGGGAGACTGTGCTAGGATCCTTCCGTTTCTTCGACATGGATGATTGTTAGAACAAGAGTTAAGAGAGAAAAAAAATGAAAATGAAAATGGAGGGGTAGGTGTAAAGGAAGAAGAAGAAGGGTGGTTTAAATAGAAAATTCAGGTCTGTTACAATCCCACGCTCGTGTACCGTGGGCGTGTTGAGTCACACTGCCATGTCACACGGCCGTGTTGTGCTTCGTTCGTTTCTCCTACGCCCATGTGCAGGTCGCCACGCCTGTGTTGCTAAAATAGTGTCGGCCACGGCCGCATCTCACGCCCTTGGGGTTTAATTGGGCCCCGTGGCTTGAAGATATTTTTTGTCCTGTGTCGTACTATCTCTGCCATGTCAGTACGTACATCCGTAGACTCCACACGGCCATGGCCACGGCCGTGTGCAAGGCCGTGTGGTGTGGAAATTTGCACTTGGTTAGTTTATAGTTAGGTGCTAAAAAGGAAAAGTAAAAGTAAAAATAAAAATGTGAAAATTAATGGGGTTAGTGCTCGGGTTGCCTCCCGAGAAGCGCTTGTTTATAGTCTTAAGCTAGACTTACCTCTCATTCGCACATTCATGGTTGTTTCAGGAGTTGAAAGTCCTTCCTCATGCTATCGGTCCTATTATCAGTATGTAATTCGAGTCAAGTAGCGTTTACTTTAAAAGTGCCGAATATAGGATTACTTACCTCGACTGTTTCGTATGGGAAAATATTGAGTACCCTAAAAGTGATTTCTTCATTTGTATTAGGGTCAGGAGGAGGTATTCGAGGGTCTGCTTTATCTAACAATACCTGATCTCTGATCTTAAATTCGTTTGTCCCACGAAATGGTGTTGGTTCTGCTTTGTGTATCCCTAACTTCTCATTGAAGTGTGTCTTCCACTCGTCTAGTTCATCGATCTGAAGCCTTCGTTCCTCATGATTTATTTCCTTGTTGGCATGAGGTCTAGGGTCTGGTTCAGTTGTGTTGTTCCATGGTGTTTCCTGAAAAGAAGGTTTAACCGAATGGTCATTAATAAAATTAATTTTCTAACCTTGATTACTCGATGTCCTAACCGAGTCAAGAGCCTGGAGACTGATTGATTCGTCACCTATACAAAGTATGAGTTCACCTGCGCCGACATCAATTTTAGTCCTGGCAGTTGCTAAAAAGGGTCTTCCTAAAGTTAAAGGGATACTATTCTCCTCATCCATGTCTAAAATGACAAAGTCTACTGGGAATACGAATTTATCAATTTTCACAAGAACATCTTCAGTTATACCCCTAGGAATTCTAACAGTTTTATCAGCTAATTGAATGCTCATCCTAGTTTGTTTGGGTTTCCCTAGACCTAGTTTTTTAAACATTTTATAAGGCATAACGTTTATGCTTGCCCCTAAATTAGCTAAAGCATTATCAACAGATAAACTACCAATTAAGCATGGAATTGTAAAACTCCTTGGATCTTTTAATTTTCGTGGTAGTCTATTTTGCAACATTGCTGAGCACATTGCGTTCAGTTCCACAGGTGATTCCTCGTCTATCTTCCGCTTGTTTGTTAACAGCTCTTTTAAGAATTTCCTTGAGTCTGTCATCTGCGAAAGAGCTTCAAGAAACGGTAAGTTAATATGTAATTTCTTTAATAGTTTAAGAAATTTACCGAATTGTTTGTCTGTGTTGTCCTTCTTCATCGCATCAGGATAAGGTATATGAGGTTGGTATTCTTAAATTACCGATTTTGGCTTCTCGTGACTTACCTCGACCTTACCGTTCTCTATCAAATTCTCTTGGCTTAATTTAGGCTCATCTAACCCTACACTATCCTGAGTTGTTATGGCTTGAAGTTGCTCCTTTGGGTTAGTCTCAGTGTTGCTTGGCAAGCTGCCTTGTGGTCGTTTAGAGATCAACTTAGCGAGTTGCCCTAATTGGTTCTCGATCCCTTGAATCGATGCTTGTTGATTTTTAAGTGTTGTCTCAGTGTTTTGAAAATGTGTTTCTGACACCGCTATAAATTTTGATAGCATCTCCTCAAGGTTCAGTTTCTTTTCCTGTGGGTAGGGCTGTTGTTGGAAGTTTGGAGGGGGTTGTTGTCTCTGATTTCCTTGACCACCCCATGAAAAATTGGGGTGGTTTCTCCAACCTGGATTATAAGAATTACTATAAGGGTTAATTTGAGATTTAAAATTGTTACCCATATAGTGAACTTGCTCGTTCTTAGCGCTCGGGTTGTAAGGTGGATATTCTGTGTTGTTCATCCCTCCTCCATTCGTATCGCACTGCATAACTGGATGTACCTGCAAAGAACCACATAAACCATCAACCTTTTTATTTAACATCTCTACCTGATTTGATAGCATGGTTACTGCGTCGAGGGTGAAAACACTGGTTGCTTTTTTTGGCTTTGTCCTAGTGACTTGCCACTGATAGTTATTCAGTGACATCTCTTCAATGAATTCATAGGCAACCTTAGGTGTTTTGTTATTCAATGTTCCGCCGACGGCTGAATCAATCAATTGCCTCATTGACAGGTTTACCCCGTTGTAAAAAGTTTGGACCTATAGCCACAAGGGTAATCCATGGTGTGGCCACCTTCTCAATAGATCTTTGTATCTCTCCAATGCATTGTAAAGTGTGTCTAAATCTATCTGCACAAAAGAAGAGATATCATTCCTAAATTTGGCCATTTTAGCTGGCGGAAAGTATTTCAAGAAAAAATTTTCAGTCATTTGTTCCCATGTAGTAATTGATCCTCGTGGAAGAAAATAAAACCACTGTTTGGCTTTATTCCTCAAAAAAAGGGAAATAACCGAAGACGAATGGCATCATCAGAAATGCCATTTATTTTGAAAGTATTGCAAAATTCTAGGAAATTCACCAAGTGATTGTTTGGATCTTCATCCTGCAAACCATCAAACTGAACAAATTGATGTATCATTTGAATTGTGTTAGGTTTCAGTTCAAATTATTTGCAGCAATAGCAGGTCTAACAATACTTGACTTAGTTCTTGTTAAATTAGGTTTCGGATAGTCATACATAGTTCGAGGAGCATGATTGTCAGCCACCTCTGGAGGTAGTGGATTATTCTCAGCCATCTCTTCAGTGGTATTAATTTCGACTTCTTTCTCTTCTTCTATGTAATTTAAGCTTCGCCTTATTTCTCTACGATTTCTGCGAACAATACCTTCAATATCACTGTCGTAAATCAGGGGTCCTGTCGGGTTCCTTCTAATCATAAACTAGAGGTACCTGCTAAGAACAAATAAGAGAAGGAAAATTAGTAAATTTAAAAGCAAAATATAAATAAAAATAAATAGCAAAAATAAAGATGGCTAAAGTAATAAAAATTGAGCGTCCTTAATATTTTAGTTCCCCGGCAACAGTGCCAAAAACTTGGTCGTGTGTCAGAGTCTTAAAAATTTATAAAAAGAATGATCGAGCCTAGAAACTAACTATGAAAACGATTGAGGCAAGCGTACCTATCGAACAGTAGTATAGTTTAGTGGCAAGACCGGATTGTCGAACCCATAGGAACTAAAAGTACTAATACTAACTTTCTTTTTATTATTTAGCCTAGAAATTAAAGGATTTATTAATTAATCTAAAATTATCTAACTATTAAGCTAAAGATGTAAAGACAAAGAGAATGAATTGGGGAAAATACTTGTGGGAAAAACCAATTGATTAAGACAATACCCGAGGAAGAATACACCTAGACTTCACTTGTTATTTAACTCCGATCCAGATGATTTATTCACTTGACTTGATCCATAGGATTCCCTAATGTATATTAATACCTCTTTCGAGGCTACTAACGTCTAACCCAAGGTTGATTAATTGAAATATATTTCTGATTAAAACCCCTAGAATTGCATTAACTCTATCTATGGACTCCCATATTAGGTTTGACCCTAATCCGGCAGATTTTCGTCATCCTATTTCTAGGGTTGCGATCAACTCTGCTTAACTATGCTAGATCTACTCTTAAATAGGGACTTTTGCTCCATTGCCTAAGCACATCAGTACTTGAATCAATATCCTGAAATATCAAAGCAAGAATTAAGAACACATAATTAAGAACAAATCAAGTATTTATCATATAGTCCAGAAAACAATAATAAGATCCGTCTTAGGTTTCATCCCCCTCAAGTATTTAAGGGTTTTAGTTCATAATAATAAAAGAATACATCTCAGAAGTAAATATAAAACGAAACATAAGAAAAACCCTAAAACCCCCTGAAGGAATTAAAGAGAAGATCCTCTGTTTTGAGTATAACTCCGGCTTCTTGAGATGAATCAACTGGCTTTCTTCGAGTAAATCCCACAATTCTGGCCTCTCTAGCTTGACTCTTCGGCCTAACTGGATGCCTAACTCGACTCCCCCTGAAGGTTGGCCTCTAGGGTGTTTATATAAGCTTTTGGAATGGCTTTATTTACCTCTAAGTACCTTAATCTGAATTAAACTCTTCTTTGTCATGATAGGGACACGCCCATGGCACACGCTCGAGTGAATCGTGGCCAGGCCATGTTTGGGTCCTTTAATGAGGCACGGCCGTGTGGTCTTGGGCCCAGGCCGTGTTGATTTCGTGATATGACCCATTTACTCCATTTTGGGCCCGTTTCTCGTTCTTTTCATCATCCGGTGCTTTCCTAAGTATAGAACATGAAAACAAAGGATCAAGAGCACCAAATTCCATAATTCAAGGCTTAAATCATCCAAAAGTATGCTAAATGTGGGATTAAAATATGTTCATATTAGGGTTTATCATCCTTAAACTTGTAACACCCCTCGCCCATATTCAACACCGGAATAGGGTTACGAGGTATTACCGATCAATTCACAACAAATTTAGCATACATTTATGCAGCAATAAGCATTCATTCTCATAAATCATTCAACACAATCACATTGTCCCTTATAAAGGCCTATAATGCCTTAAACATGCTTTAGACGTGGTTCGGGACTAAACCGATATCATACGAAAATTCTGGGAACTTAAAATTTTCTCATGTTAACAAGGGTCACATGCCCGTGTGAACAGGGCGTGTGCCTCACACGACTAGTAGACATGCTCGTGTCTCAGGTCGTGTGAAAACAGGCCATACATACTGACTTGGGTCACATGGCCAACCACATGCCCATATGTCTAGCCCGTGTACCCTTCGAAGTGGCCACACACGCCCGTGTGCCAGGTTGTGTGCTAGGCCGTGCCAAAACTGTAAGGTATACTGACTTATGCAACATGGCCAAGTCACACGGCCGTGTGCTAGCCCGTGTGCTAATTAAGGGGTATACTGACTTGTACCACATGGCCAGTCACACGCCCGTGTGTGAGACTGTGTGGAGCATACTAACTTCATTTCAATTTCAACACCAGGGGACACACGACCATGTAACTTGACTGTGTGTCACACACGGTTGAGAAACACCCCCGTGTCTCTACCCGTGTGGACAAATATAGGCTATTTACTAAGCCATTTTGCCACCCCATTTGATACACACCTTCACCTACACATATGGCACAAAAACAAAGAAAAATAGGCAATCCATAACAACCAAATCAACCATAATTCTTACCATTTCATCTAACATTTCTTAGCCTAAACTTCAATCACAATCATCATCAATCTATCAACCGTTTCCAAGTAACATTAACACTTCACAAAATGACATTAGCTCATATCTAAAAACATTTACCAAACATACATCATTTTGTTCCAGTTCACAAGCATAATACCAATTACACAAACCTCATAATATAAGCCATAAGCACACTTATATATACATAATCAAACTAGCCAAATTAAGCCAAATCTCATGACTATATAAATACAAACCAAAACTCAACCATTCACAAGCCATCCCAAATGGCAAAATTCACTACCAAAACTTAACCAACATGCCCATAATCCTATACATGCCATATGACCAAACATAAGCTCAAAAGTACCAAAATGATGGATTGATAGTGTGACGTAATCTCTAACGATCCCCGAATCCAAGCTAGCTTTGACATCACTAAAAGATATGGAAAATAAACATAGTAAACTTTATAACTTAGTAAGCTCGTATGATATAAACTTAACTAATCACAAATACACATTTATCAATCTAAACATATTATCATGAAATTCAAGATTTACTAACAAACCTTTCACATGCTTATTCATAAGCTTATATAAAAACTTTGTAACTTCTTCGATTTTAAGCTCATAATATATATATACATACCTGTACCAATCCATAACAAGTTTGTACATACACAAAATGCTGTTGAATACTCAATATTTCGCACACTGAGTGCCATATTCAATATCTCGCACACTAAGTGCCAATCTCAATGTCTCGCACACCAAGTGCCGTACATAGCCGAAGCTATCTCAAATCACACACTAAGTGCCATATTTAGCTGAAGCTATATCAAATCGCACACTTAGTGCCATATTTAGCCGAAGCTATATTGAATCGCACACTAAGTGCCACAAATAGTTTATTTATCGTTGAACATAAATGTAGTCCTGTATATACAATTTATGCAATATTAAAGCATTAAAAAGCATAATTATAACAATGCTTATTGTATACGAACTTACCTCGGATGCTAAAATAGCGAATCGAGTCGATTATTCAATAACTTTATCTTTTCCCCAATCCAAGTCCGTATTTCGCTTTTCTTGATCTAATTATAATATCAAATTCTGCTTATTCTATCACTAATTTATTTAATTTAATCCAAAACACACATTTGGGCATGTTTACACTTTGCCCCTAAAGTTTCACATTCTTACAATTTAGTCCTTATTTCACAAAAAATCACAAATTAATGAAATTCAAGAATAACCCATGCTAGCCGAATTACCATAATGCCCCTAGCATCCCATAATTTGCATTTATTTCACATTTTAACCACTAGCTTTATAATTTTTTCAATTTAATCCTTAATTTGCATTTTCACTAAAAATCACTTTACAAAACTTGTTTAATTCACAACAAACATTCATAATCTATCATCAATCATCAAAACTTATACATATTCACCAATGGCAACCTTCAAAATCTTTAACATTTTTTCAAATTAGTCCCTGGGCTAGCTAGTACTAGTTGCAACGATCTCAAAAACATAGAAATCATGAAAAACGGGACAAAATACATACCTTAGTGAGAAAAAATGCCCTAGCCGAATGGCAACCCTAAAATGGTGTTTCTTCTCTCCCAAAAATCGGTGGAGAAGATGATACAACCATTAATTTGGTTTTTGTTTTATTTATGTTATGTTTAATAACTAATTTACAATTATAACCTTAATAATAAACCATTAAAATCATCATTGTAACACCCCAAACCCGACCTAGACGTTATGGCTGTATCTGGCAATGTCACACAATAGTGTTTTTGAAACCTCATTGTTACAATGAAAACATTCCATGTTATTATCTTTAGTAAACCTTTGTTAGAACTTAGGAAGTCTTTATTCCTTTAAAACATTTGTTTTGAAACATCCCTCATTGCGGAAGCTTTAATAAAACAGTCTAGGTGATCAGTCGTTTAGAAATTACTTTAACTTTGAAAATTGAATTTCCTACGACCAGCAGGTATAAATCCATAAAGTAAAATAAATAAATAAAAACCCAAATTTAAAACCAAAGTCCCAGAGGGTCCTTAAATTACAACCCAAATAATCAATAATAATCAAATCATAAATCGTAAATTGAAAACCATGAAGTTCAAAAATTACTGTGGTCACTGCTGAGTCCTCCATCGCACTGATCTGTCTAAGTTTAGGGATTACCTGTGCAAATTAAACAAAAAGGGTGAGTTTACGTAAACTCAGTGCGTAATCCTGCAGAAACAAACAATCAGTATTCACAGTGCACAGTTGAACAGTCTTAGGCCTAAGCCCTTTTCAGTATCAGTGATAGTTTGGGCCTTAGCCCATCTCAGTACAGTGTCAAAATGCAATAGGGCCTTAGCCCATCATAGTATCAGTAGTAGTAACAATTATGCAGTAGCATAATCCTACCCAACCAGCTTCTACACACCATCTCCGTCTAACCATACACTCCATGTGGGGATATAATCAACCCACCCATCCCTACGCTCCAAGTAGTACCGAATGCGGCACAATACAATAGTTTGTAGCTGAGTTGCCAGTAAATTAGGCTTAAAGCCTTTCAGTACACTTCGTCCAAATAACAACCCCCAACCCAATGCAATGCAACACACAATGGCTGACATGTAGTTATGCAATTCTAGTACATATATTCAGTTTAGATATTAACATACCCAGTATAGATATCATTTGGTCAATTTCACATTTAGGGGTCTAAGTAGCACTTACCGACCCTACAGTAGGTTCACAGTCGACTTGGGCGACCCGTGCAACCTTGAAAACATTTAGGTAAAAATGGGCCCACACGCCCATGTGATTTGCTCGTGTGGGTCCACACGCCTGTGTGGCCCACTTGGCCCAAATTGGCCTTGGCTGTGTGATCTATTTACTTATATGTTCATTTAAAGCTGTCTACTTGAGTCATTATCACTAAATTATTTATATCTTGAGCTAAAGAATTCCAAATTAAGATCTGCTTGATGTTTTTGAAACTAGACTCAAATAACTTTCTACCATAAAGTTTTCAGAATTTATAGTTTATCAAATAAGTACAGTAAAATCTTTAAAGTTATCCCTATTCTGCTGTTTGACAGCTTCATCCTTTCCTTACTAAAACTTATTTATCTCTTAGTACGGAATTTAGATGATGTTTCTGATTGTTTCTCTTGAAAATAGACTCATTAAAGATTTAAAAATATAAACTTAAGCTCCTAATTATTTTTTTTACAATTTTTGATGATTTTCCTAAGTCAAAACAGGGGAACTGAAATCATTCTGACCTTGTCTCACAAAATTTATTATATCTCATTATTTACAGTTCCATTGCTTACACTGTTTCTTCCATGAAAAAATAGACTCAATAAAATTTAATTTCATATTTTATTCAACCTCTAACTCAATTCTCACTATTTTTGATGAATTGTCAAAGTTAGACTATTACTGCTGTCCAAAACTATTTTAGTGCAAAATGTTGATTTCCAAGTTTATAACACCCTTATTTCCTTTTCTCTACGATTTTTCGCATCATTTTCTCTTATTTCTCTTATTTCTCGATAGCAAGCAATTTTGGCTTTCGTCAAATCCTGTTTTCTTCGTTTCAGGTGCCCACCTGGTATCGTTTCTGATGCGTAAGCACTCCTAATCCTCTAGAACCTAAAAAATCAACCAACACATCTCCAGATTAATCACTTAATTTGTCAATCAAAACAAATATACCCAACATAAAACTCGAGAAACTAAACAAACGACGATTCAAAAACTTACCGCGACGAATCCAATAACCAGTCGTCTGCATACACTGGAATATCCACTTAAAAACCTTTGAACAACACCTAAACGAGAGTAAAACGAACCCTTTGTTAATTACCTAATCGAAATACGATAACTAAAGGGAAATTTTCCACTTACCGAAACAGATGAAGTTGAAAGTTGCACCCAAAGAGATGAATTGCAAAAAAATAAAAAAACAAAAAGAGTAGGAAAAAGAGAATAGAATTTCAACTATAGAGCAAGAGATGAACTGATCAAGAAAACGAAAAGAGAAGGGAAAGAGGAGAAACAAGATTCGACCAAAGGGGAATAAAAACCAAAAGTGAACAAGAAGGGAGAAGAAATGGCAGAGAAACAAAAGTCTAACGTGAGAAAATTTATTGAGAAAAAGAAAATAGAAAACTGATAAGAAGAAAATCTTATTTTGATAACTTCTCCCCAATTATCTCCTAAAATACTCCCTATTAACCTACTAAAACACAACTACTCAACAATCCAGTTTAATTTGAACTCCACCACGCCACACGCCTTAAACAAAAATTAATTCCCCTGCTTGTGCAGGGACTTGAACACAGGACCTCCTACACACTAACACTCCACTTAACCACCAGACCAGCAAGCCCATTCTGATATATTTTTACCAACAATCAAATAAAAGCCAACTGAACAAGAGTAAGGCCTAATTCATTCAAAATACCAAAATTTTCCCAAGAAAAGGCTTGAACTTGGGACTTCCCAAACACTATCGGAACACATAACCACTAAAGCTAACTGATATTTGTATCATATTTTCACAATAATAAAATTAGAAATTTTGGGGCGTTACAATCATATTAATGCCCATCTTTGTCTACTTAAGTTTCAAATGGTTTAATTACCATTTAAGGACACCATATTAAAAAACCAAAGCTATTTAACACCTTTAACTAGTAGAATATGCATTTTACATCTTACGCGATTTAGTCCTTTTTATCAAATTGACCAATCAAACGATAAAATTTCTAAACGAAAATTTCAAACAATCATATATTCATACTAAAAAAATTAAAATAATAATAAAATAAATATTTTTACTTCGGATTTGTGGTCCTAAAACCACTGTTCTAATTTGACCAAAAACGGGCTATTACAAAACTCATTATGGAACTCCTCCCAAGTTCCAATCGTAGCCTAACCATGCTTTTCACCTATGGGCCTACGCCTCCATCATAAAATAGCAAAGGCAGTAAAATATCGAGTAGCAGTATTTACCTTAGCATTATCATCCTTATTGCCCACGACACGGAAGTACTGTTCCATATCTCATATGAAGTTGTCCACCTCACTTGTAGACTTTTCCCCCTTAAACTTCTCTGGTTTGGGGACATCTATATCGCGGTTGAATGTCACACCCAACACTCTTTTACCCATGGAAACTTGGTACAAAGCTAGCTCTCCCACGAGCTCCTCAACTCTTGCGCTTAAAGCCCTTATTATGGCCATTGTTTCCTCCTTCAAAGCTATTGCCATGGCCTCAAGAGCATCATCCCTCTTTGTCAGCTTATCCATAGTGGAATTGAGCACCCCTTGCATATCTTCCACATCAGAATTAAGAGACTCCAACACTATTTCTTTGAGTTGTTCTTCCTTCGAGTCCAACTCCGCAGTGCGTCCCCCAATCATCTCGATACTATCTTTCACATCACCTATGGACTCTTTGAGATTGACCACTTGTTCCTCTAAAGCTGATAGCATGTCCCTCGATTGATTTGCTTTTCTGGCCCTTCCATGAGTCTCAACTGGCTTAATATAATCAACAACTTCTTTTGACATCTTAACAGTGCCTTTGCAACCAAAGCTCTGATACAACTTTTCATGTGGCTAGAACTTTAGTCTCGCGTTCAATGTGGCCTTAGGTGATCCTTTCGATGCAAACACACCTATGTTAGCCTAACCACTACAAAGTGAGGATTCACAAAGAATTCCTCCAATGCATCAATTTATATAGCAAAAGTAACTTTGTAACAACCCAATTTCGGTGAGATTGGAATAGTGGTTTCGGGACCACAAATTCGAGCCAAAAAAATTATTTTAATATTATTTTATTATTTTAATTATTATAGGAAGGTCATATGAAATTTTTGATACACAAATTTTACCGATTGCATGTTTAACTAGGGAAAGGATTAAATTGCATAAAATGAAAAAGTTGCCTTCTAGCAGTTATAAGTATCAAATAGCCATAGAATTCAAAACTTAAGGACCTTATATGGTAATTAGACCATTGAAGAAAAGTTTTAGATATTTTAATGACTTATCCATGGAAAAATTAGAAAATGGTAGGGACTAAATTGGAAATCAATAAAATTAATAGATGATAATTAATTAAAAAGAAAAAAATCATCTGTTTTCATATCATCTCCTCCAAAATTTCTATGGAAACCCTAGGAGAGAGGAAGACAACTTTTCAAACTTAAAAAGGTATGAAATCAAGTCCCGTTTTTAGTAATTTTTATATTTTTAGAATCGGGATAGTCCAATCTTTCTATATAGTGGATTTATTTGAAAAGTTATCAAGGTATGAAATTTGGGTCATGGATGAATATGCTAAAAATTAGAAATTTATGGTAGAAAATAAAAAGTTATTCATAGATAAACAACTTTTACAAAGCAATTTTTGATGAACACTTGATTTAGGGACATAAATGAAAAAAATGGTAAAACACATGGAAAATTCTGAAATTTGTGAAATGTATGTGCTGTAAATGTAATATATAAATTTTGGCTAGGCTTGGAAAGAGGGTTAAATTTCATGAATTTCATTTTTCGAGCCTAGGGATGAAATTACAATTTATGAAAAGTATAGGGGTAAAATGGTAATTTTGCCTAGGATGTAATTGAATGCAAATGTATATGAAATGTGATAAATTGATAGTTAATTTTTTTTTATATAGACCCGGAAAGACAAACTACCAAACTAGATTGAGGGAAACAAAAGGTTTAGGATAAGTTGAAATTCAAATACGAACAATTGTCAAGGTAAGTTCATGTAACCTAAATATGTATGTTAATGTGCTTGAATGAATTGTATGATTGTGTTGATATGTATGTGAAGATGTACATTATGAAATGACCACAAATTGGAAAATGATGATAAAATGCTATGTCCCGATAGA
Source organism: Gossypium australe (assembly GCA_005393395.2). Classification (NCBI taxonomy): domain Eukaryota; kingdom Viridiplantae; phylum Streptophyta; class Magnoliopsida; order Malvales; family Malvaceae; genus Gossypium; species Gossypium australe. The sequence goes on along the minus strand of CM016620.1, from coordinate 42,312,477 downwards.
ATGTTGAAATTCGATGGAACAAGGTGATTTCTCGAAAAGAGTATAATATTTCATATGTTGCAGATAGGATTTAGCCCGGACGGGTAATCCTGAAATAGGCCCTCTCAAGCATATGTTATAGATTGGATTTAGCCCGAACGAGTAATCCAAATCAAGCTCTTTAGAGCATATGCTACAGAAAGGATTTAGCTTGGACGGGTAATCTTGTTATAAAATATGTGGCTTGTGAGTGTGCTATATGATCATGTGCTAAATGGGTACTTTTGAACATGAATTGACGGATAGTTGATATGTATACTTTGTGTATACTACTCGAATTTCCATCGAAATTTCAATAGTTCAACGGGAAAGATTCATGAAATACGAAAAGGTGAAACTAAATAGAAGTTTATAATACGATGAGCTCATCTATGTTTACTTGATATTCATATGATGTTATGTGATTAACTTGTTTGATTAAGTGTATATGTTTAGGTAAATTTACCCAAAAATTTTGGATGGTATGGTTATGTATGCTTGTATGAATAAATATAACCGATAAGTTTAATTCCTGTTATACGAACCTACTAAGCATGAAAATGCTTACCTTGTTTAATTTTCTTTGTTTTATAGTGCTCGTAAGCTCGCAAAGGTTAGAGGTCGGTCGGAGCATCAATCACACTATCCACTATCTCATTTTGGTATTAATAGAAATCTGATTTTGGTATAATGGCATGTATAGGCTCATTTGGCCAAATGATGGCTTGTAAGTGATGTTTTGTAATCTAGCCATTGGAATGGCTAGTGATGTTTTACTTAGTATTTTTATAAAGTTATTTCATGATTAAATTTCTATGTGCTAAGTTGGTTGATTGGATTATACTTAAGGTGTATGTTCCCTATAAATAAAATTATAAACATGAATTGTATGTGACAATATACCATGCTAGGTACTAGAATTGGCTTGGTTTTAATGCTTGAATTGGCTGGTACATGTATACAAGTGTTGATGTAGGTTATTGGCAGTAATTGGGTGAGAAAATGAAGCTAGGAAAATGGCTTTATTGTAACACCCCAAGCCCGGCCTAGACGTTATGACCGGATCTGGCATGTCACATAAGAGGGTTGATTAAAAACTGCGCGTTCGTTAAAAACCTCGTATTTTTTTTTTTGAAAATTTCGAACCTTGTTCTTTGTGAAATTCAGATTTGCTTAAATGGTTTTCTTGTAAAAACATTGTTATTGTTATTTTCGAAAACTTTGTTTATAACAGAAATCAGATTCAGTGAATTGTGGAAATGTGATATTTTGGAAAACCGTTTATTAAGTTTTTAAGAAAACTCCATATTAATCCTTTAGCAATAAATCATAGCTGAGATGAAAGTTTAAAAGAAAATTTAAGTGTAAATGCCTTATTACATAATGTTAAACCCAAATCAAAATAATACTAAAATAAAGTAAAGACCAGATTTACTAAGTCTCGTGAATAAAACTCCGATGAATGGCCACCACAGAGTCCTCCGCAGCTCCAAATCCACTAATGCTGGGGATCACCTGCAAGGTTTAAACAGAGGGGTGAGTTACGAGAACTCAGAGTGTAATCCCCTAAATGGTCATTAACTGGGCCAGAGCCCATACAGAAGCAGACTGGGCCGAGGCCCTATTCAGTGACAATTTGGGCCTTAGCCTTATAAACATGATAATGCAAATAGAAAATGTAGCCCAAACCAATCCAACCCTACACACCACCCGTACCAGCCCTACACACCAGTGGGGACCAAGTCAACCCACCCAGCCCTACACACCAATATAGCAGACAAGCTGCAAATCACAGAATTTGTGGCGGTGCCACCAGAATAACAGAATATACGTGGCATGACCACTATGTAGAATATGGCAAAGCCACCCGAATACACTTCCTCCGATCATCAAACCCAACCCATGCAACATAATATAAATGCAACGCATCATACATGCAAAGGTGCAAATAAAGCATATACATGATAACCAACCATAATCAAGGGTATAATGGTCATTTACCCTCCAAGGGTATTTCGGTAATTTACCCTTCTAGGGGTATTTCAGTAATTTTGCATTTAACGGCCTTTATGAAGGCCTACTGTCACCTCGAGCAACATAGGACCCTTTTTGGGTCTCTACGGAACTATTGGGCCTAAAATCCATTTTAGGCCCAAACGGGCCTACACGCTCGTGTGGCCCAATACGCATGGTTTCGGTCTCAGATTTGTAGATTTCGAAATTGAACCTATCGTTTGATATTTTTCCAACAATTTTGCCCAAGTGGGCCGGAAGCCCATTGGGCTCATTGGGCCCGTTTCGACTCGATCAGGCCTGTTGCTGCCTCAGTTTCGCGAGAGTGCTCGCGACACTCTCAACGACTTATCGTCATTATTCGTATCTTGATTTACCACCACGAGCACTCGTACGCTCGAGTGGTCACAGATGCCGGTTTTTCAGCTTTTCAACTTTTGGCCGAGTCACAGAACATTGCAAGCATTCTGTTTACGATTTGCGGCACTCTGTACTTTTCCAATCACCTGAAATCAAAATTGACTAACAGTTAATCCTCCCGTTCATTAATCCAAAAATGTGAATACGTAGGACTATAGGCTTAACTTACCCACAAATATTAGCCTTCTTTCTGATGAGGGTTTTTGATCTACTTCTACCGTTCAGAGATCCGCCCCTCTAATGAAAGAAAATGTGTTAGATCACCAATCTAGATAATAATAAGAGAAGTGGCCTTTCGCCCCTAATGAATTCAATCCAAATAAGAGAACCATCACCCCCAGTCCACCATGTCCTCAACTTACCAACAATAAGACAATATCCTGAAGCAGTTGAACCAACACGACACAAGTTTGCAACCTAGAGAATTCGGCCCTTACCAAAAGAGAGCAAGAGGGCTTCAAAATAGAAAGAGTGAACAGATGCGGCCTTGCGAAAAGAGTGAGAGTTTCGGCTTTAGAGAAAGAGGAGAGAAAGAAAAGATGGAAAAGAAATAAGAGAAAAGATATTACCTTGTGAGCACAGACGAACTGAATAGACAAGATAGGTTCGACGATCAAGAGGTCACCAAGCTTCAGACTAGCCAATGTTCGACTATTGGCAAAAGAAAACAGAACTCGATTCAAATGGGATAAAAGAGGAGGTTTGGTTTATGGAGAAATTCTAGAGAAAAGAGATGAGAGGAGAGTGGGAAAAAATGGATGAAAGAAGATGGAAGAATGAAGCTGAAAAAGATTTGGCACAAGTCAGTTGAGGAAGAGAACCCGAAATGTCTCAGGAGAAAATGCTAAGACCTGAAATGACAAGAAGAGAGAAAAAAAACAACACAATGTCACACACAAGAGGTTTCGATTTTGCTACCCTCACCAAATGCCGAATTGCTCCCCAAGACCAACCCCCTAGCCGAAATTCTCATCCCCCACACACTCTACATTCGGCCAAACACCTTCACACTCCTCTATCCCCGATTCTCTCCCCTTTCTACTCCACCACTCACTCTCCACCTCCCATTCGAATCATTTGACCAAGTCTCCCTTCCATCTTGTAGAGCCCCACTCCAATTCCACCTCTTCCACTCATTGACACAAAAAATAGAAGCCTTGATTTGCCACCTGTGGGATTCGAACCCCTCTCTCCTTTCCTCACAAGTGACGCCACCACCACTGTGCCACTATCTTGCTTGTGTTAGCAAACATATTCAATTAAACCTTAAGTCCTGCTTCCACTAGCTCTCCCCACTAAAGTGCCCAAAAAACCAAAATTTCAACAGGGCTTGCACTTGAACCCGAGCCTCCCTAGGACCCCTAAACTCACTCAAATAACAAGCCAAGCAAGCTTCACACATGCAATAATGCAAAAATTCGAAACCCCTAATTTCAGGGATGTTACATTTATTTTGTCCAAATGGGTAGACACACGGGCGTATGTCTAGGCTATGTGTTACACACGGCCTACCCCATGGGCGTGTGACCTGGCCGTGTGTCTCATGCATCTTAAAAATGAGAAACAAAATGCTCAGAATTGGGCACACGGGTAGAGACACGGGTGTGTGTCTCAGCCATGTGATTGACACGACCTTGAACGTGGGCATGTTACACGACCATGTAAAAACTACACCTAAAATTTAAAAATAAAATTCGCCACACAGCCTAGCACACGGGCGTGTGACTTGGCCTTGTGACTTTAATTACTTCATGCCTTATAATTCAAAGAGTTACACGGGTTAGGGACACGGGCGTGTGTAGTCACACGGCCCGACCACACGGGTGTGTGGGCACTGTATATAAGGAAAATTTTAGAATTTTGCAAAAAATTTTATGAAATCCCGATTTGGTCCCGAATTGATTCCACCATTATTATTTGGCCTTGAGGGTCCATTTAAGGGACGATATGATTGATGTTGCATATGAATAGTATTTTCAACTCGATTTATCTGTAATTGTTTTGTAAGTCCCGGTAAAACCCCGTAACCCTGTTCTAGCGACAGATACGGGTTAGGGGTGTTACAAACTTAGCCAAAAGAAGGCACAAAAGAACAGAAAGCCAAAGAAAACTATGTACAAGAGGTGTTTGAGTAAATGCTCTCAATTGTTTTATTTTCTCTCAAAGAGTACAAGAAACAATAAAAGAATGGTGTGAGTTACAAGTGATGGGGAGACTCTCTATTTATAGTTAAGCTCCCCCAAAATCGACGGTCTAGGTCAAGTTACATCGACAGACGAGATTAGCCTATCCCTTAATTCAAGGGATTTACAAGATTACATAATCAATTTACATAATCAAATCAAAACAAATTTGACAAGATATGATTCTCCTCAATCCTCTAAGATTAGTTCCCATATTTACCAAGGTAGCTTATCTTTTCCACATCAATATGATTGGGCATCGAGGCTTCAATTTAACAGGCTTCTCCAACAGCTCTTTAAATCGGGTCAGCTCTCATGGGCTAAATGACCCCCATGTCAATGATAGACCTCTATGGGATGCATTGTGTGCTATGGTCCTGAGCTTTGAACTGTGGCCCACATATTCAAAGAAAGTTATAGGTTATTTTTTACTTGAAGACTCATGTACCTAACACTTCTATTTTTAGTGTTAATACATTGCTTTTAAAGAAGACATACATGATCGAAGTTGATTTGAAGGATCAAAATATTGTCTTTGATCCTGGAGATAGTTTTGGCGCACAAGAAAGCTTAGGTATGTATTTTTTTTATTTTTTTTATTATTTATTCTAATCCTTTTTCTTTTTGTGCAGCTAAAGTTTCGGGGACAAATCTTTGTGAGGAAGGGGGAATGATGTGAGTCTCAAAGCCCAATTTTAGACCCATGAATGTGATGGGCTCACACTACCTCAAGGCCTAACAACAATGTCAAAGGCCATGCAAATCAAACCAAGATTTTATCAAAGACAAGATTTGTTTTTGAATCTTTTCAAGGGAAAGGGGAATGATACATGCACGGATAGGTGAAATTTATTAAATTTCATTCACCGAAGCTGCCAATTTTCAAGCTTGAAAAATCAGCAGACTTGCGACAACTTTTTGGATAGGATCTTGGCATTTCTGGGTTGAGATGTCCACATGGAGTTCGAAGATCTATCTTTTAGCTTCGAAACTCACTTTGAATCACTTGATTTTGAGTTCAAGAGATCAAGTTATGATTGTTTTAATGAAGACTGCGCAAGAAGAATTTCTGGACGGGATTATGACGGGAATTACTAGTTTCGGGCTTTTAATTCGAGTTTAAATCATATTGGGTTTGGGTTTTAGGCTTAATTTTTTATTATATATGAACCCAATATTTTTTTTATCAGCTCTTCTTTTTCTAGTATTTTATTATTTTTGAATTTTTAATAATTATTAAATAGTTTAAATTATTTAGGAGTTTTATGTCAACAAGAAAGTTTCGTTTAAAACTACTTCTTGTTTAGATTAATTAAAGTTCTAGTATACTTGAGAGATTTATTTAGATTTATTTAGCTAGCCTAAATATAGACATTTTGTATTGTACACAATTCAGACAATTGATTATTATTCATATTCTTTTTGAGTTTTTCTTTGTAAGAATTGTTCTTGAGTTTTCTTTTAGAAGAGTTTCAACAATCTTTTCATGTTGTAGAGATTATCTTCAAACTTTTTCTTGACAAGTTTTCTTCCTTGAAGGGGAAATTAGAGCCGTTTGAAGGGGTTGTGGATTCTTCTTGTTTCCAAGGTTTCTTAGGACTTCTACACGCCACGATCTATCTTTTCCATCCATCTTCTTTATTGTTCTATTCTTTAAGTTATTGTTCTATTTTATTTATCTTATTTATTTTAATTATTTTTATCTAACTTGGATTTGATTGTGTTTCAGGTTGTTTCAAAATTCAAGTTTCTTCCCGAACATCTAGAGCCCTGAGTCAAATTCACGACTTGAACAAACTTTACGATCCTCTTCCATGTTCATTCGCCTCATTCCTTATCACTATCTAATCATGTAGATCCACACCCTTTTTAGTATCAATCTCAATTCCTGTAACATCCTTAAATTACGGGTTCAGCATTTTGCTTTATTCTGTGTCTGGCTTGCTAAACTTGTTAATTGTGTGTGTTCGGGGGTCCTGGGAAGGCTCGGGGTTGAGCCTAGGCCCTGGTGAAATTTTGCTTTTTGGGCACTTAAGGGGGGAGAGTTAGTGAAGGCAGGACTTAAGAATAATTATTTGTATCTGGACTTCACAAGTAGCAAGGTGGCCTAGTGGTTGGTGTCATAAGAGAGCATGGAAGGGGGGAGTGTGTTCGAATCCCATCTGTTGCAACAAGGGGCTTTATTTTTGTGCTCAGGTAAGGGAGGTGGCTGATTGAAGATCAAACTCTGTAGGAGAGAGGGGAGACTTGGTCAAATAATTCGAATGGGTGATGGGGAGTGAAAGGGGGAGTAAATCAAGGGGATTTGGGAGTGAGGTGATAGTTGGCCGAAAATGGGAGCTAAAGGGGTGGTGAAAATTCGGCTAGGAGGGTGTTAGGTAGCATATTCGGTCAAGGGAAAAGCTTGTGTGCCGAATTTTCCTTGGGTTTTTCTTGTTCATCTCTCTGCGTTTTTGTGCAAATTATGTGCTAGTTGCTTAGTGCATTTTGGGTTACTTTCACAAGTGCCAATTGGCCGAAAACCTTACTCTTCTTTCCTTCTTCATTATTTCTTTCTTCTAGCCGAAACTCACTTCTCATCATTCTCCTTTTTGCACCTTTTTCTACACCATTAGCCCATAGCCGAAACTCCCTCTTCTCTTTCAGTGTTCTCGCTACTCTTTTTTTCATCAACGGAGTTCCTCTTTTCATCTTTTAAATCGACTTCTTATTTCTTTTGCCTATAGCCGAATCTCTCTTTTCCATTTCTTACTATTTGTTTTCCCACATAGTCGAACCTTAATTCTCCTTCTTTGCTTCTCTATTTTTTTCTCTATTAAACCGAACCTCTATTTTTTCCCAATCAGAATTGGTGTTTCGCCTCTACTGCTTTAGCCGAATCAAGGGTTCTGGGGTCTTCCTGCAAGGGCTGAATCTCTTTGCAGTTGACTTTTCTTCGATCTAAGGTAATGATAAGTCTTTCTTATTTCTTTTTTCCTTTTCCCTCCTGTGTTCACTTAGCCGAATGTGTCATTCCTGTTTCTCCAAATTGTTGTCTAACTCTTTCTTTTCTCCTCTCATCGTGGAACACATATTTCAGTTCAAAGCCTTAGCCGAATCTATTATGGGACGGTTCTTCATTAATCAAGGTAAAGAGTTCTCTCTCTGGTTTCTTTGAGACTATTCTCTGCTTGTTTTACTCTGCCATAATCGAACCTTCTTGTTAGACAATCACCATTCTTTCACTGTGTTACGTTATTGATCGAGACTTTCCTCATGGAGGCGAGTGATAGCCGATCTAAGGGGGTTGCGTTAAGGGAGCCTGAGGGGAGTGGACTCATAGCCTCTACTCCTAAGTTCAAACGACGTAGGGTGTCAGCGATTCGGGATTTCTCGCCGGGTTGTGGAATGGAGTCGACATCTGATTCGGATAAGCAAATTGTGGTCGTTGGCGCTAGTGAGGGTAAGTGTTAGTAAATCGTACAGTTAGTCGTGGATTAGAGATCTCCCATTGTTGTTGGTGTAAGCTAATAGTGTGATGTGTTGACTTAGGTGACGTCAAGCGGGAGTGTCTAGTTTTCCACGTAATCAGTTGTGTAATCTTACACCTTTATTTCGTTTTGTTTCGTATTATACTATGTGTCGGCTAAAGGCCGAAATACCCTTAACGGGAATGCAGTTGAGATACCCTAGTGGGTAATGTGGGAGATTTACCAGGTGAGTAAACTTATGACTATACCATTTTGGGTAATTAGCATGATTGTGTGTATTCTGATTATCTGATATACATTATTGTATGTATGCATTTACCACTGATCGCTGGAATCAGAGTCTTAAAATTATAAAGAGAATGATCGAACCTAGAAACTAACTCTGACAACGATTTTAAGGAAAGCGCACCTATCGAACAGTAGTATAGTTTAGGCAAGACCGAAATATCGAATCCCAAAGGAACCAAAAGTACTAATACTAACTCTCTTTCTATTATTTAGCCTAAGAAATAAGTGAATGGTTATCTAATCTAAATTTAACTATCAACTAAACTAAAGACGCAAAGACAAAAAGAGTGAATTGGGGAAATACTTGGAAGAAAAACTCAGTTGATTAAGACGACACCCTTGGGAAGAATCCACTTAGACTTCACTTGTTATCTAACACTGAACCAGACGATTTATTCATTTGACTTGATCCGTAAGATTCCCTAAGTTATATTAAACCCTCTCTCGAAGCGAATAACGTCTAACCCTAGGTTGATTAATTGAAATCTCTTTCTAATTAAAACCCTTAAGATCGCATTAACTCGATCTATGGACTCCCATATTTGGTTTCACCCTAATCCGACAAAATCTCGTCACCCTATCTCTAGGCGTGCGATCAACTCCGCTTAATTATGCTAGATCTACTCTTAAGCAGAGACTTTTGCTCCTCCACCTAAGCACATCATACTTGAATCAATATCCCGAAAATATCAACACAAGAATTAAGAACACATAATTAAGAACAAGTCAAATATTTATCATATAGTTCAGAAAAAAATCACAAGATCTGTCTTAGGTTTCATCCCCCTCAGGTATCTGAAGGGTTTAGTTCATATCAAATAAAGAAAACATCTTAGAAGAAAAGATAAAACAAAACATAAGAAATCCCTAAAACTCCCTGAAGGAATTGAAGGAGAGATCCGCCGTCTTGAGTAGAATTTCGGCTTCTTGAGATGGATCAACTGGCTATCTCCGAGTGATTCTCCACAAATCTGGTCTTTCTGGCTCGGCTCCTTGGCCTAGCTAACCGCTCCCTTTCAGGTAACACTTAGGGGGTTTATATAGGCTCTTGGAATGTGTTTCTACACCCCTAAATACCCAAATCCAAATGAAATTTCTCTTTGCAACGATAGGGACAGAGCCATGTCACACGCCCGTGTGACTAGTCTTCAAACCGTGTTTGGACTTCTTTAATGAGGCATGACTGTGTGAATCGAGATCAGGCCGTGTTCTAGTAGATTGACATGGCACAACCGTGTGTGTTTAAGTCCAGGCCGTGTCGATTTCCTCTTTGGCCCAATTTGGTCCGTTTTAGGCCTGTTTCTCGTTCTTTTCACCCTCGGGTGCTTTCCTAGGTACAAAACATGAAAACAAAGGATTAAGAGCACCTTTTTACATAAATCGAGGCCTAATTCATCCAAAAGCATACTAAATGTGGGATTAAAATATGTTACTTTTACGGTTTATCAAATACCCCCACACTTAAGCTTTTGCTTGTCCTCAAGCAAAATTCTCAACTTACAATTAAAACGAACTTTCCATAATTCATAACTCCTATCAACAATGTCTCATCATAATTCATAGATAATTTATACATGGATGATCTAACTCGAAGAGTCCTAGAGATTCAAACAATCAAAGTCATACATTTGTAGCACAAAAACGTATGTGTCTCTCCTTATCTAAATAATTACCTTTGATTCAAAATCGACAAGGATTGGCATCCTCACTAAAGATTCACTCAAATAACTCAAAGTGTTTAAGGTTCAAAATTAAGCGCTCATAAGTCGAACCTGAAAAGTTAATCCCATAGGCTTGCCTGAAAATCAAATCTCCACCACTGTGATATGAGATGATACACAAATCAAAAGGTCTTTTATCAGGGTTGTAACGGGGCTTCGGTTAAGGGTATGGATGTAGGCTGAATTAGAAGGTTAGAATCGAGACAGACCTGACAAATTGCCTAACTAGGAATATTTAGACGATAATAAATAATTACATCAACTAAAAATAATAACCCTAATAATACGAGCTTTTTCTTTTGATTTTTAACTGTAAGCTCTCTTTTCATAATACTAATACTGAATATACTTCGATTGATTCTCTTTTTTTTTTTTAAGAACAAGTCAAATATTACATAATAAGGAATGAATCTATTACTTAAAATAAAGATAATAGCTAGGCAACAAATCAAATTAGATCTCTATATAAGGGTAGTCAAAAAGAATGGTGATAACAAATACAAAGGGTTTTCGGTTATTAGTGGGTGAGTCAATAAAAAGGGTTGTTAGGATCAACGGGGTTCACTAGGGGTTAATTGTGGAGGTAGGCTTTTTAGTGGAGTGAGTGGGTTAAAACCTAGGTACCTTTATCATCTCGGTCTATCAAATCATAGGTGTGGTCTCAACATGTATAATCGAGGCAAGTTCTAGAATAACAGTTCAAAGTTGACACACTCATAATTAATAAAGTGAGCATGAAAAAGAATATATGCTCTATAAGGCTCAAAATCTCACAAAAATTATGGGTCTTTTGACATCAGCCTTGTAAATTTCAAATTTCAAGATAATATTCAAATTCAGCTCAACAACCTAGCAAAGATTTTAATTTTGAAAAATAGACTTATCATGCTTGATTCTCTAATATCTTAAAATTTCAATCATCAATGCACAATTGACTATGACTTACTCAAAAACATGTCAATCAAAATCATAAATCATCAGAAATTCCATCCTAATTAGTAATATGAGGAAATTACTTAAAAACAAGACTAAATTTAGGGTTTTGAGAATAATGAAGAAAGTTAGGCCGAATATGAGAATAATGCAAAAAGTTAGGCACTTTCTTCAAATAAATATTCACCCCCACACTTAAGATGTACATTGCCCTCAATGTACAGGCATAGATATTCATCATGTAATATTAAATTAAAAAGAGAAGGGGAGAAGTAACACTTACTGAATTTTTGGATGGATTCCTTGAGTTGGCAGAGGTCGTGATAAAAGATGACTTATGTAATAGTGAATTACTCCTGGTGATTTGTTTGCTTATATGGAGTGTGTAATTGAAACTGCGAAGTCATCAGTTAGATATCTCGGGGGCGAAAATAAATATGTGTTAGGCATACTCGAAAGTTAGATAACCAATGATAATCATAAGAGTTTGCAAAAGTTTAATTTAAGACAAATAAAGAAAAAAAGAAAAAAAATTAGATAATTAAAAAGGACTCAGAGGTCCTCATCATCTTTCGGGTTGTGTGATGGTGTCGGTGATGAGATATGGAAGTGATGGCATATCTACTGAAGGGTGGCCTCGATCCATCAAAATGTCTAGCAGTGTCAGTGAACTGCTGAGTACAGTACTGCTCAAACTGGGTGAGGCGTGTAGACATATCCGACAGTACAGCTGCTATATGGGAGAGCCGCTGGCTCGGGGCTGGTGCCTCCTGTGGTGGTGGTGGGACATCATCAGTAATGTCCTCGTGCTCCCCCTCGTCTGTGGAGATGGCTAATCAGTATTGAGGAGGGTCGATCCCTCGATGATGTTTAATCATCCTCATGTGTAGCATCGTCTGGATGCCCTGATGTACCATCTGGCCAATCAGTGTTAGGGAGGAGGTCTGAGCCTCGGTGTTGAGGAGGCCAAAGTGTCGAGCCAACTGTGTGATGTACGGCCCCATCAATAGAATCCCCTTCTGGTGTGGCTCTGTCTAGTGCTGCATTGCACGGGCTATGAAGTATGCAAGGTAAAAAACGTGCTCGTTCGACATGCATGATAAGTAGTAGACATCGTGTGTGTTTACCACGCTGGTGCTCTCACATCGGCTCGTAATAGTGTGAGCTAGAATGGCATGGATGTACAGCAGCGATGGGGCAAGGGCTGTCGCCTTGGAGCGACTGGGGTCGTAGATGCCCGTGTTGGTGGCTAGGTTGTGCCAGCAGCTGATGGGGGTGCAGTGGAACTGGCGGTTTAGCTCGGAGAGTGGATTTTCTGCTATAAACTCATCTGTATAGAGTCCGACTGCCATTCCAAACTATGGTACGCTTAGTCGTCGTACCATGCCCCCTAGACGGAATTGAATTGTACCCGGGTCATCGTATTCTACCATCACCGTCTGTAGGGTAAAAGTGGCACAAAACTCGAGGGTGAGTTCCAAATATGTGGGTTCAATGATGGAGAAAAATTGTTCCCACAGGTCGGTTGAGAGGATTGCTCAAATGTCAGCTGCTAGCCTGACCTGTTCCACAACGTTCCAGTCAATGCACCTGCCGGTGCCAAGAGGTCTTTCCCGGAATGCCTTGTATCGTTCTTCCTGGGCTTCCTGAGTAAATTGGAGGAAGCGATGTCGTATTTTGGAAGTGGTACTGGCTGAGGATGAGCCGAGTCCCTTTCTTTTCTTAGTTGGGGCGGCCGTAGTTCGTTTTCCTCGTGATGATGACATTGTACCTGAAAATAGTGAGTATTCAAGTAATGTTTGTATCCAATCAAGTACTTTCATCTGGACCCGAGATATTTAAAGGCTAAATACGAGTATTCTGACTATGAGCAACCAATTCTATCTAATAAATATCTAAAGCAAAATGTTCAATATAACAATCAACATGAGTTTGCAAAATAGAGTAATTAATACTAAAATTGAAAAACAGACTATTATGAAAAATTGAAACAAATTGTAATGAAATATTCTAAAAGGACATAACTAATACTTAATACTAAAAATAAACAAACAAAACAAAATATTATGAAATTTATCAAATAATCAGTTAAGAAAATGAAGTAATGGAGCGAACCAGGGGTTGTGGTGGTGTGAATCGACTGGACACGGGCTGAGCACGGTGGTGCTGAAATTTTTCTGCAGGTGCACGACTGTGGCGAGAGCGTGGGTTGCTGCAGCACGACGGTGGCGAGGGCGTGGGCGCGGTTTTTGTAAGGTTTTTGTTGAAAAGGGAAGGTTGAAGGGTTTTGGGGAGGTTGAGGGCGTGGGTGTGGCCGGATTTTGGAAAAGAAGAGGCTAAGAAATTGTTTTAGGGTTGATTTGGGGAAGATGAGTGGTTTAAGTTGCTTAAGTAGGGGTGGGGGCACGAGCAAGGGCCACGCCCGTGCTCGTTTTTAATGAGCCCTTGTTTTTCGTTATTTTAAATTTTGGGCGCGTTCAGGGTATTTGGCCACGGCCGTGGTTAGAATGGCACGCCCGTGTTCTTCTTCACACGGTCATTTACTACGGGCGTGCTCCTCCTGTGTCGACAAGTCAGTATGTTGGCACGGTTCTCAAGCACGGGCGTGTTATGCCCGTGGTTGGCATGTCAATATCTTCACATGGTCGTCATGCATGGTCGTGTCCTGCTTGTGTTCGACAAGTCAGTGTTGCACACGGTTGGTATGCACGGGCGTGGCTTGTGCCTGTGTTGGTTTTCCCAGGATAGACCACGATCGCTTCACACGACCGTGGTCTTTTTATCGCAGCCCGTGTTGGGGAAAATTTTTCTTCTTCTTTTCGCACGTCTACCTGCACGCTTGTTCTCTATCCTATGGAAACCACACGGCCAGGGGCACACCCTTGTGTAAGGCCATCTGGTATGAAACCTGCACTTTCGTGCATCAGTTAGTTTGAAAAATTAAAATGTGAAAATTTATGTGGTTAGTAGAGTTAGTGCTCGGGTTGCCTCCCGAGAAGTGCTCGTTTAAAGTCTTAAGCTAGACTTACCCTGCTTTCATTTCTAAAAGAAGGTTCACGGAGCTGAAGCTCCTCTCTTAATTCCTTGAAATCCTCGCCATTATAAATTTTCAGTCGATGGCCATTTACCTTGAATGTTTCTTGAGTTGGATGGGTTACCTCGACTGTGCCGTAAGGAAAAATAGATTTTATCACGAATGGTCCTGACCACCTTGATTTTAGCTTTCCTGGAAATAATTTGAGCCTTGAATTATATAGCAGGACTAAGTCTCCTACTTCAAATTGCTTTTATTGTTTTAAACGAGCATCATGGCGCCGTTTTGTTGCCTCCTTATATAGTCGTGAATTCTCATAGGCCTCAGTTCGCCATTCATTCAATTTGTTTAACTGCATCATCCTTTTCTCACCTGCAGTTTTGAGATCATAATTCAAGAATTTTATTACCCAGTAAGCTTTGTGTTCTAACTCAAATGGTAGATGACAACTCTTTCCGTAAACGAGTTTATACGGGGATGTCCCTAGAGGTGTTTTAAATGCTGTTCTGTAGGCCCATAAGGCATTATCTACCTGTACTGCCCAATCTTTCCTATTTGATTCAACCGTTTTCTCTAGGATTCACTTAAGCTCTTGATTTGCCACTTCTACTTGCCTACTGGTTTGGGGATGATAAGGGGTAGTTGTTCTGTGGTGTACTCCATATTTTCTTAAGACTTTTTCAAATTGAGTAATGCAAAAGTAAGTACCCCTATCGCTGATGATTGCTCTGGGTTTTGAAACGAGAGAAAAGTTTCTTAAGAAACTTTACTACAGCTCTAGCATCGTTAGTAGGTAAGGCTTGGGCTTCCACCCATTTTGACATGTAATCGACCACTACTAAGATGTATTTATTTCCAAATGAACAAGGGAACAGACCCATAAAGTCAATACCCCATACATCAAATATTTCACATGATAACATATATGTTTGGGGCATTTTATCGCGTTTAGAAATATTACCTGATCTTTGGCATTTATCACATGAAGTGGCATACTTGTTGGCATCTTTGAAAAGGGTTGGCCAATAAAATCTAGATTTGAGTATTTTGTGTGTTGTCTTGATTCCGCTGTAATGTCCTCCTGAAGGTCCAGAATGACAGTGTTTCAGGATTTTACTTGCTTCCGCCCTTGTAACACATCTCCAAATTACTTGATCTACACATATGCGGAAAAGAAAAGGGTCTTCCCAAAAATAGTTTTTCACATTAGCAAAGAATCGTTTCTTTTGATGATGTGTTAACCTTTTTGGTAAGATGTTAGCAGCTAAATAATTCGCAATGTCTGCAAACCATGGTACCTTGAAGTTGGTTATAGAAAAGAGTTGTTCTTCAGGGAATGAGTTGTTTATCTCACTTTCGTCAAGCTCTTCGATATGTGGGTTCTCATGTCTGGAGAGGTGATCTATTGCAAGGTTTTCAGCTCCTTTTTTATCCTATATTTCTACATCAAATTCCTGTAAGAGTAAGATCCAGCGTATGAGTCGAGGTTTTGCATCAGGTTTAGTTAAGAGATAATGAAGAGCTGAATGATCAGTGTAAACAACAACTTTAGATAATATTAAATATTGCCTAAATTTGTCAAAAGCAAAAACTACAGCTAGCAATTCTTTCTCTATGGTGGTATAGTTTTCTTGTGCGGGTGTCAATGTTCTGCTAGCATAATAAATTTGCTGAAAATGCTTGTCTCTTCATTGTCCCAAAACTGCACCTACTACAAAATCACTCGCATCACACATTAGTTCAAAGGGTAAATTCCAATCAGTTGCAATTATAATCGGGGCATTTATTAGTTTATTGTAACACCCCAAACCCGGCCCATACGTATCGACCAGATCTTGTATGCTACGGGTTGTACATTGAAAACTTTTGCTTTGTTGGTTTTGGAAATCGTAAATTAATTAAGTAATATTGAATAAATAAGTGACATTTGAAAAGAAACCTTGTATTATTATTATTTGGTATAAATAAACCCCTGACATAAATTCATAAGTTACAAATATTAAAAAAAACTACTTAG
Source organism: Gossypium australe (assembly GCA_005393395.2). Taxonomy (NCBI): domain Eukaryota; kingdom Viridiplantae; phylum Streptophyta; class Magnoliopsida; order Malvales; family Malvaceae; genus Gossypium; species Gossypium australe. The sequence continues at coordinate 42,296,380 of CM016620.1, read as the reverse complement.
GCGAATATAAACTATGGGGCCTTATTACCTAAATATTCCCAAAATAAAACTTAAAGGAAAAACCGAAAATAATCTATAGAAATAAAAACTTGATGGCCCCTCGAGTCCGTCTCGGCTCCCATGTCCATGATCTACTGCTCATCTGAAAAGTTAGGGAAAAATAATAGGGTGAGTCACCAAGACTCAGTGTGTAAATCCCAAAAACACATAAAAGGCTTGGGCCCACAAACACATTATGAGCCCTAGCCCATACACAATGGCAAAAATCATAATCACATGATAGATAATAAATGATGCAAAGCCCAACCCATCCTAGAATTCCATCCTCTACACACCAACCCGTACCAACCATCACACCTTGGGGATTTCTACAATCAACCCACCAACCGCTACACACCATATCGACAGTCATACTGCCTATTCCTTATCAATCAGGAATTTTAACGTGGGTTTTCTACCATCGATCACCAAGTGACCTAACATTTCATTAGGTGGGTTTTCTACCACCGATCACCATGTGATCTAACATTTCATTAGGTGGGATTTCTACCAACGATCACCATGTGATCTAGCATTTCATTAGGTGGGTTTTCTACCACTGATCACCATATGATCTAACATTTCATTAGGTGGGTTTTCTACCACCGATCACCATGTGATCTAACATGCTCTTCCCCTTTTCATAACAAACCCATCCCATGCATACATTCATGCAAAATCAAACAATCTACTACCTAAGAGATTACAGTCTTTCGCATACATCGATACACATAGAGAAGTTCTATTATTATGTACCTGGCATTCCTTGCCTAACCCTTTTTGCGTTTCATTTGACTGTCTACACAACCACTTTCCGGCTTTTTAGCCCATAACATAAACATACATATATTCATACAGATTATTAGTGTGTTAGAGATCTACATACGACTGCTCATACAGCCTCATTTTCCAGCTTTTCAGCCCCTAACAGCTATAATACAAAATAAAACTTATGTGATAAGGATCTACACACCTGATTACCGTTAGAACGAGACCCTCTAAGTTGACGCTATCCATAGCCAACACCACTGCTATCTGCTTAAGGTGTTGTTCAGAAGCCGGTCCACAACCAAGTGGCCAATCTCGAACGACAGATACCGCTCATTTCTTAAACTTAGGGATTCTCTCCTTTGCCTGATCCATATTTAATTCCATCACAAGTTCTTGTCAGAACTCCTATCACAATATATGATCGTTAATCCTCATCATAAAGTTCAGATCTTGTATACAATGAACGAATCTAGTAAAAATCTAGGGAAAATCTCTTTACCTTAAAATCCCGAAATTGGAGACTAACGATTTTTGGCTTTTAGATCTAGACGACCAAGTTTCCTTCAAATCCCGGAATGCCGCCCAACATAGAACCATTAAAACATTAGCTTTTCGGCTTTGTCTTCCCAAAAATCGAAAGAGATCTTTAAGGAATAACAAGAGTCAACATTCACCTTACTAGAGAAGATTCGGCAATGTCAAAGAAAAGATTTAAATGCCGGAAGAATAGAACTAATTCTCAAATAGGATGAATAAAGAAAAACTATGGAGATTTTGGCTTTTTAGAGAAATCGGCTCAAGGGGAAAAAGAATGGAGAAAAGGTTTCGACTTTTGAAGAAATTGAAGAAGAGAAATTGGAGAGGGAGAGACTGAGGAATTCAGCACAAAGAAGGAAGAGGAAATTAGGGTTTAAATGCCAGAATCAATGAGATATCCCCCTATTTATAGAAATTTCGGCACCTACTGCTAAAAACCAAAAACGCCCTCTCTGATAATTAAAAGTCAAGCTAATAAAAAGGGAAAATTTGACACCCCTTATCCATGAAGTAGCCAAATTCTTTACTCCTCTAAGTGGTGGATTTTCGGCCATCACCTTCCTTGATAGCTCCTATCTTTTCTCCTTTTTATCTTCTATATTATCAATTATAAAATCCATATATATCCTTCTATTTTTAAGCCTTGTAGCCGTCCACTTCATCAAAGCTTAATGCCAAAATTTAACTCACTTAAATTAAAAGATTTAGGCTCCATAAAACTTAAATTTTGGGCCCCTAACTCCTTGTGTGTTGCGTCACCCCTTGTCACCTTACAGTGCCACCTATTGTTTGGCCATAAGCCCACGTTGGTATTTTAAACATAATTACCACCTTTTAACTCTATAATGCCCAATCAGATAATTTAACCAAGGCCTTTGCCTAGTCCTGAGCCCAATTTGGACTCCTATTACTTAAATTAACACATTAAACATATCCACCCATTAAACGCATAGGCCCAAAAATTCAGGATGTTACAGTTCTACCCCATTAAAGAAATTTCGTCCTCGAAATTTCCAACTAACTACTAATCGTACTACCCAAGTCTCACCATTATGCTTTCGCTGCGCACTCTAATATATAAACATTGCACGCATACAGTTTCTATACCCAAAAATATATCATCCACACAAAACATACCCGGCTTAATGGTGATTGAACAATCCCGAGCCTTATGCTCCTCAGACCCGCATCTTAAACACGTTCCTGACTTCCTCCAACATTCACCCGAATGACGCCTTCTGCAATATTCGCAAACCCGGAAGTTTGGACTTACCTTAACATGCTTCACAGAACGAGACTCAATCCTAGAAAACTACGATATCTTTTTTTCTTACAGTCCACGCACCCAAACTGAAGTGTTTCACCGGTTTCTTTAACCTCCTTCAGTACCTCTCTAACTAGCTGAGTCAGCACATTAGTCCTAATACTTCCACGGCCTCAGCCGCGGCCTCTTCTTCCTCTTCTAGCGCTCATCGCTGATTCTCTAAATTAGAAATTTTATGAACTATTAATTTCTTTCACTGATTAACCACGAACAATCTTATGGAAAGTAGTTTTAAGAGTGGTTCTTTCGAATTCGAACCTATCTACAGTTTCAGTCTCAAGTTTATCTCCTAGTTCTAGAAACCACATACATCAATCAGCATACATCAATCACACAAGTAGCATCCATGCACACACATTCATCGCATAAGGGTATCTTCGTTATTTCACTACCCAGGGGTTTTTTTTCCGTAGTTTTGCCCTACAAGGTATTTTTTCCAAATAAAGTATCTTGGTAATTTTCTTTGAATTAGAGGTACTTTGGTACACTTTTTTTTATAAAGCAAGGGTATTTTGGAAAACAAGTTTTTTTTGTGAAATAGAGATATTTTGGAAAACAAGTTTTTTGAAGCAGGGGTACTTTGGAAAATTTAATTTTGCAAATCGCGTTACTTTTGTAAATCTAGGGGTTTTCGGGTAAATTTGCAAAACATGGGTAATTTATAAAATCACGGTTGTTTGGAAATTTTCACAAACCAAAGGTATTTTGGAAATTTTGCCAACCAAAATGTTTCGGTAATTTCACAAATTTTGGTAGTTTTACAATTCTGGGGTATTCTGGAAAATTTTCACAAATCAAGTGTATTTTGGAAATTATACAAAACTTGGGGTATTTTGATTGCGAAATAGGGTGGCTGGTCCCTTTCGGGTTTTAATTATAGATTTTGGCCTGTCAACAAATCCTCATGGCTAAGGTGAACAGTCACTACGCACTAGGTAGGATTCCAGCGAAGAGGAGGTGAGTCACTAGGACTGCTTAAGTACCAAGCTCTCCCTGAATCCAATCCTAGACATGCGTATGCCTGTTGCCACACCCTAACCCTGCGACTTGTTCACGGGTTTGTTTGGATAGATTAAGTCTTATGAATTTAAAGAGTTGTTTAAATTATTCCTAAAGTCCATTAAGGCCTAACATACTAGTCTACGTCCATCAAGCCCATCAAACCCAACAAGTATATTACACCAAGAGTTAGAGTACTTACCTGCGTGGAACGGTTGCCGATAGACTCGAAGGCCATATCTTCTTCCAGAATTTTTTTTTCCAAATTAACATCAAATTTTCAAAATACTGCTAGACACATTTCACAACCCGAGTTTTGAACTGGGCTCTGATACCAAATTGTAACACCCCAAACCCGACCCATACGTATCGACCAGATCTGGTATGCTACGGGTTGTACATTGAAAACTTTTGCTTTGCTGGTTTTGGAAATCATAAATTAATTAAGCAATATTTGAATAAATAAGTGACATTTGAAAAGAAACCTTGTATTATTATTATTTGATATAAATAAACCCCTGACATAAATTCATAAGTTGCAAATATTAAAAAAAAACTACTTAGGCGAATATAAACTATGGGGCCTTATTACCTAAATATTCCCAAAATAAAACTTAAAGGAAAAACCGAAAATAATCTATAGAAATAAAAACTTGATGGCCCCTCGAGTCCGTCTCATCTCCCATGTCCACGATCTGCTGCTCATCTGAAAAGTTAGGGAAAAATAATAGGGTGAGTCACCAAGACTCAGTGTGTAAATCCCAAAAACACATAAAAGGCTTGGGCCCACAAACACATTATGAGCCCTGGCCCATACACAATGGCAACAATCATAATCACATGACAGATAATAAATGATGCAAAGCCTAACCCATCCTAGAATTCCATCCTCTACACACCAACCCATACCAACCATCACACCTTGGGGATTTCTACAATCAACCCACCAACCGCTACACACCATATCGATAGTCATACTGCCTATTCCTTATCAATCAGGAATTTTAACGTGGGTTTTCTACCACCGATCACCAAGTGACCTAACATTTCATTAGGTGGGTTTTCTACCACCGATCACCATGTGATCTAACATTTCATTAGGTGGATTTTCTACCACCGATCACCATGTGATCTAGCATTTCATTAGGTGGGTTTTCTACCACCGATCACCATATGATCTAACATTTCATTAGGTGGGTTTTCTACCACCGATCACCATGTAATCTAACATGCTCTTCCCCTTTTCATAACAAACCCATCCCATGCATACATTCATGCAAAATCAAACAATCTACTACCTAAGAGTTTACAGTCTTTCGCATACATCGAGACACATAGAGAAGTTCTATGATTACGTACCTGGCATTCCTTGCCTAACCCTTTTTGGGTTTCACTCGACTGTCTACACAGCCACTTTCCGGCTTTTTAGCCCATAACATAAACATACATATATTCATACAGATTATTAGTGTGTTAGAGATCTACACATGACTGTTCATACAACCTCATTTTCCAGCTTTTCAGCCCCTAACAGGTATAATACAAAATAAAACTTATGTGATAAGGATATACACACCTGATTACCTTTAGAATGAGACCCTCTAAGTTGACACTATCTGTAGCCAACACCACTGCTATTTGCTTAAGGTGTTGTTCAGAAGCCAGTCCACAACCAAGTGGCCAATCTCGAATGGCAGATACCGCTCGTTTCTTAAACTTAGGGATTCTCTCCTTTGCCTAATCCATATTTAATTCCATCACAAGTCATTGTCAGAACTGCTATCACAATATATGATCGTTAATCCTCATCATAAAGTTAAGATCTTGTATACAATGAACGAATCTAGTAAAAATCTAGGGAAAATCTCCTTACCTTAAAATCTCGAAATTGGAGACTAACGATTTTCGGCTTTTAGATCTAGACGACCAAGTTTCCTTCAAATCCCGAAATGCCGCCCAACATAGAACCATTAAACCATTAGCTTTTCGACTTTGTCTTCCCAAAAACCGAAAGAGATCTTTAAGGAATAACAAGAGTCGACACTCACCTTACTAGAGAAGATTCGGCAATGTCAAAGAAAAGATTTAAATGCCGGAAGAATAGAACTAATTCTCAAATAGAATGAATAAAGAAAAACTATGGAGATTTCAACTTTTTAGAGAAATCGGCTCAAGGGGAAAAAGAATGGAGAAAAGGTTTCGACTTTTGAAGAAATTGAAGAAGAGAAATTGGAGGGAGAGACTAAGGAATTCGGCACAAAGAAGGAAGAGGAAATTAGGGTTTAAATGCCAGAATCAATGAGATATCCTCCTATTTATAGAAATTTCGGCACCTACTGCTAAAACCGAAAACGCCCTTTCTGATAATTAAAAGTCAAGCTAATAAAAAGGGAAAATTCGACACCCCTTATCCATGAAGTAGCCAAATTCTTTACTCCTCTAAGTGGTGGATTTTCGGCCATCACCTTCCTTGATAGCTCCTATCTTTTCTCCTTTTTATCTTCTATATTATCAATTATAAAATCCATATATATCCTTCTATTTTTAAGCCTTGTAGCCGTCCACTTCATCAAAGCTTAATGCTGAAATTTAACTCACTTAAATTAAAAGATTTGGGCTCCATAAAAGTTAAATTTTGGGCCCCTAACTCCTTGTGTGTGGCGTCATCCCTTGTCCCCTTACAGTGCCACATATTGTTGGGCTACAAGCCCACGTTGGTATTTTAAACATAATTACCACCTTTTAACTCTATAATGCCCAATCAGATAATTTAACCAAGGCCTTTGCCTAGTCCTGAGCCCAATTTGGACTCCCATTACTTAAATTAACACATTAAACATATCCACCCATTAAACGCATAGGCCCAAAAATTCCGGATGTTACATTTATCCTTGAGGACATTGAATGCATCTAAACATTCCTGATCTAAATTGAAAGCAACATATTTTTCTAGTAATTTTGTTAAAGGCTTGGCTATTTTAGAAAAATCCTTAATGAATCTTCTGTAAAATCCTGCATGTCCTAAAAAGCTTCTAATAGCCTTAACTGAACTAGGGGGAGGTAATTTTTCTATGGTTTCAATCTTTGCTTTATCTACCTCAATCCCTTTACTAGAAATCTTATGTCCTAGCACAATCCCTTCTCTAACCATAAAGTGACATTTTTCCCAATTCAAGACAAGATTTGTCTCTTCACATCTTATTAGAACTCGTTCTAAAATTTTAAGGCAAAGGTGGAAAGAATTACCGAACACCGAGAAGTCGTCCATAAATACCTCCATAATGTCTTCCACAAGTTCATCAAAAAATGGCAGATATGCAGCGCTGAAAAGTAGTAGGAGCATTACATAATCCAAAAGGCATTATACGATAAGAAAACATATCGTATGGGCATGTAAATGTTGTCTTCTCTTGATCTTCAGGTGCTATTGGGATTTGGAAGTAGCCGGAGAGTCCGTCCAAGAAGTAGTAGTACATGTGCCCAGATAACCTTTCTAACATTTGATTAATAAAGGATAGAGGGAACTGATATTTTCTGGTTGCGTCGTTCAGCTTCCTATAGTCTATACAGACTCTCCAACCTGTGACTGTCCTGGTGGGGATCAATTCATTCTTTTCGTTGGTTACCACAATCATGCCTCCTTTCTTTGAACTACCTGCACGGGACTTACCCAAGTGCTGTCAGAAATGGGATAAATTATTCTTGCATCTAGAAGTTTAATTACCTCGACTTTGACGACTTCTTTCATATTGGGGTTTAACCGTCTTTGATGTTGCACACACGGTTTATACTCATCTTCCATTAAAATTTTATGGGTGCAAAATGAGCTTATTCCTTTAATGTCTGACATTTTCCATGCTATGGCCCTTTTGTGTTTCCTTAGTACCCTTAGCAACTCTTCTTTCCCCTGAGGTCCTAGTTATGAAGAGATGATTACTGGTAGCGTAGAATTATCCCCTAGGAATGCATATTCTAGGTGCTTTGGTAATTGCTTTAGTTCTAGCTTGGGTGGCTCATCAATAGAGGGTTTTTGTTTGAATTCGTCATTAATCTTGATGCCTTCTATTTTCATCTATCTAGAGGGTGATGCATTGGAATTCTCTTCATCAGTATCGTCCTCATTCCCCTCACCTTGTGAAAGACACAGTTCCATCGTGTCACCGTGCACGATTTCCTGCAAGGATTCTTGAAAAATGTGATCAGTGGCATCAACAAAGTAACAAGAATCATCTTGTTCTCTAGAATATCGCATGGCATCATAAATTTGGAACACAATTTCTTCATCTCCTACTCTTAATGCGAGTTTACCATCACCAACATTAATGACAGCCCTAGCAGTAGCTAGAAAAGGTCGCCCCAAAATTAAAGGTACCTCTACATCCTCATTCATGTCAAGCACAACAAAATCAACGGGAAATATAAATTTATCTATTTTTACCAGAACATCTTCAACAATTCCCCTAGGATACTTAACATATCTGTCAGCTAACTGAATACTCATCCTAGTTGGTGTTGGTTCTGCGAGATCAAGTTGCTTAAACATTGTATAAGGCATTAAATTAATGCTGGCACCTAAACCAGTTAATGCTTTTTCTATACTCAAACTACCAATTAAACAGGGAATAGTAAAACTTCCTAGATCTTTCAATTTGGCTGGTAGCTTGTTTTGGATGATGGCTGAACATTCCTCATTAAGTTCTACTATTGAAATTTCCTCAAACTTCATTTTATTTGTTAGAAGCTCCTTTAAAAATTTTGCATATGTAGGCATCTGCGAAATAGCTTCAACAAAAGGTAAGTTAATATGTAGCTGTTTAAAAAGTTTAAGAAATATACCATATTGTGCGTCTAAGCAGTCTTTCTTCAACTTTGCTGAATACAGGATTATTGGTTTAGTTTCCCCATGGGTCGGATTTATCTTTGCCTTATCGAGTTCATGTGGTACCTCCTTCTTTATTTCGATTAACTCTTTTCCACTTCTCAGTGTCACTGCCTGGACCTGCTCTTTTTCCCTAGGTAGGATTTCTGACCGTATTTCAGAAACTAACCTTGTAAGTTACTTGATCTGATCCTTGAATTCCTATGACAATACTTCAAGTTTTGTTTCTATCTTCTGGAAACATGTATCTGAGGCTGTTATGAAAGTTATCAGGACCTCTTCAAGGTTCGATTTCTTTTCCTGTGGGTAGGGCTGTTGTTGGAAGTTTTGGGATGGTTGTGATCTTTGATTTCTTTGACCGCCCCATGAGAAATCGGGGTGGTTCTTCCAACCTGGATTATAAGTATTGCTATAAGGGTTATTGTTAGATCAGAAATTATTACCCATATAGTTCATCTGTTTGCTCTCCATGCCCTGTCCGTAGGGTGGGTACTCAGGATTCACCACTCCTTCACTTGCGTCACACTACATAACTGGATGTGTCTGTGAAGAACCATATAAACTACCAAACTTTTTATGTAGCAATTCTACCTGATTTGATAGCGCGGTTACTACATCAATGTTGAAAACTCCGGCTGATTTGGCTTGCCTTGTCCTTGTAACTTGCCACTGATAGTTATTTAGTGACATCTCCTCTATAAACTCGTAGGCTGCTTCAGGAGTTTTGTTGTTCAGGGTTCCACCGGCGGCTGAATTGATTAGCTGCCTTGTTGAAGGGTTCACACAGTTGTAAAAAGTTTGGACTTGTAGCCACAATGGTAGTCCATGGTGTGGGCACCTTCCTTGTATCTCTCCCATGCGTCGTATAATGTCTCTGAATCTATCTGCACAAAAGAGTAGATATCATTCCTTAATTTGGCCATTTTGGCCGGTGGGAAATATTTCAATAGGAATTTTTTGGTCATTTGATCCCATGTAGTGATTGACCCTCGTGGAAGAGAATGTAACCACTGTTTGGCTTTATTTCTCAGGGAAAAGGGAAATAACCGAAGGCGGATGGCATCATCAGAAACGCCATTTATCTTGAAGGTGTCGCAAAATTCTAGGAAATTTGCTAAGTGTGTGTTAGGAACCTCATCCTGCAAACCATCAAACTGAACAAACTGTTGTATCATCTGTATGGTGTTAGATTTCAGTTCAAAATTATTTGCAGCGATAGTAGGCCTAACAATTCTAGACTCAGTTCCTGTCAAACTAGGTTTAGTATAATCATACATAGTACATGGAGCATGATGTTCGGCCATCTCTGGAGGTGGCAGATTATTTTCAGCCATCTTTTCTGTGGTATTTAGTTCGGCTTCTTGCTCTTCGTCTATGTAGTTTAGGCTTTGCCTTATCTTTCTGCAATTTCTATGAATGGTACCTGCAATATCATTGTCGTAAAGTAGAGGTCCTGTCGGGTTCCTTCTAGTGCTAAACTAGGGGTACCTGAAAGGGATAAAAGAAAGGAAGAAAATTTAACAAAATTAAAATGTAACCTAAAAATAAAAGTAAATTGCGGAAAATAAAATAATGGCTAAAGTAATAAAAATTAAGCTTTCTTAATATTTTAGTTCCCCGGCAACGACGCCAAAAACTTGATCGCTGGAATCAGAGTCTTAAATTTATAAAGAGAATGATCGAACCTAGAAACAAACTCTGACAACGATTTTAAGGCAAGCGCACCTATCGAACAGTAGTATAGTTTAGGCAAGACCAGAATATCGAATCCCAAAGGAACCAAAAGTACTAATACTAACTCTCTTTCTATTATTTAGCTTAAGAATTAAGTGAATGGTTATCTAATGTAAATTTAACAATCAACTAAACTAAAGACGCAAAGACAAAAAGAGTGAATTGGGGAAATACTTGGAAGAAAAACTCAGTTGATTAAGACGACACCCTTGGGAAGAATCCACTTAGACTTCAGTTGTTATCTAACACTGAACCAGACGATTTATTCATTTGACTTGATCCGTAAGATTCCCTAAGTTATATTAAACCCTTTCTTGAAGCGAATAACGTCTAACCCTAGGTTGATTAATTGAAATCTCTTTCTAATTAAAACCTCTAAGATCGCATTAACTTGATCTATGGACTCCCATATTAGGTTTCACCCTAATCCGGCAAAATCTCGTCACCCTATCTCTAGGCGTGTGATCAACTCCGTTTAATTATGCTAGATCTACTCTTAGGCAGGGACTTTTTCTCCTCCACCTAAGCACATCATACTTGAATCAATATCCCGAAAATATCAACACAAGAATTAAGAACACATAATTAAGAACAAGTCAAATATTTATCATATAGTTCAGAAAATAATAACAAGATCTGTCTTAGGTTTCATCCCCCACAGGTATTTGAAGGGTTTAGTTCATATCAAATAAAGAAAACATCTCAAAAGAAAAGATAAAACAAAACATAAGAAATCCCTAAAACTCCCTGAAGGAATTAAAGGAGAGATCCGCTGTCTTGAATAGAATTCTGGCTTCTTGAGATGGATCAACTGGCTATCTTCGAGTGATTCTCCACAAATCTGGTCTTTCTGGCTCGGCTCCTTGGCCTAGCTAACTGCCCCCTTTCAGGTAACACTTAGGGGGTTTATATAGGCTGTTGGAATATGTTTCTACACCCCTAAGTATCCAAATCCGAATGAAATTTCTCTTTTCCACGACAGGGACACGGCCATGTCACACGCTCGTGTGACTAGTCTTCAAACCGTGTTCGGACTTCTTTAATGAGGCACGGCCGTGTGAATCGAGATCAAGCTGTGTTCTAGTAGATTGACATGGTACAGCGTCCAGGCCGTGTCGATTTCCTCTTTGGCCCAATTTGGTCCGTTTTAGGCCCATTTCTCGTTCTTTTCATCCTCGGGTGCTTTTCTAGGTACAAAACACGAAAACAAAGGATTAAGAGCACCTTTTTACATAAATCGAGGCTTAATTCATCCAAAAGCATACTAAATGTGGGATTAAAATATGTTACTTTTACGGTTTATCAACCTCATTATGATGATATGATTGCATGGGAAAGGGATATTGATGAACGGGGAAGTGTATTTCGGTGGCTCTGCCACATATTTCGGTGGCTCTGCCACATATTTCGGTGACCCTATCACATTATTTCGGTGGCACTGCCACAATTTCGGCGACGAGCAGCGTGACTGCCATCGAGGTGTGTAGCGGATGAGGGTTGATTGTAGAAATCCCCACATGTGTGTTTTGGTTGGAACGGGTGGTGTGTAGCGGATGGATTATTAGGTTGGGCTGGGTTGCATCGCATGCATTTATCTGTGTTACCATGCTAAAAGGGCTCAGGCCCAGTTTGTTTCTGTATGGGCTTCGCCCAATTTGATTTTGTAAGGGGCTAAGGCCCAGTATGTATCTGAATGGGCTCGGGCCCAATTAATGTTCGTTTAGGGGATTGCACACTGAGTTCTCATAACTCACCCCTCTGCTTAACTTTGCAGGTAATCCTTAGCTTTGAGGATTTGGAGCCGAGGTGGATTCTGTGGTGGCCATACATCGTTTCTTTAGTAAACTCCGTTTCACATTACTTTAAATTTATGTTAATTTGGGATTATGTTCTATAATAAGGCCACTGGATGTTATTTTGGTTTTTGTTTTAATGCGGTTAACATCTATTACGAAATGCTCAATATGGGGTTTTACTAAAAACGTAAATAACTGTTTTCCAAAATATTAATGAGCGGTTCCCAACCTATAGATAAATAGACTCGGGATTTTCTTAAAACTACAATAACTGTTTCAAAACGGCACATTTCGAAATCCTCTGAATTTGACTTTTTGGTTATAATACAAGTTGCGGTGTTGGTAATATTTATAAGTTTTTGCAAGAAAACCTTAAAACATCTAATTTTCAAAATGGAAATAAAACTTGAAACTTTTAATGATCGCTAAGTTTCTTTAGGAACCTTTCCATGTGACATGCCAGATCCTGTCGCAACGTCTTGGCTGGGTTTGGGGTGTTACATTTTTTGGTATCAGAGTCCGATTGCAAAACTCGGCTATGGAATGGGTACCAAAACGTTTTCCAAAATTGGGTTGAAATATGGTTTAGAAAAATATATGTTTTTGGAGGTATGGCACCCGAGTCTCCGACACCAAATCCGTAAGTCTTCTGACTTTGGTTGATATTATGAAATGATTTTAGAAAGAAACTATTATAGTTAGTGAATTATGACTGCTAGTTATAGGAGTTAAGACTGTAGAGACTGAGACATTAGGAATTCGATTCGCGAAAACCACTTTTAACTATGTCTTCATAAAATATCTGTTAATAAACATTGGAATGATATACCGATTCATAAAATTTCTAATCAGGTTAATTCGATTCAGCAAACATGAACACAAGAGGACGTGGACGTGGTACACGCGGCTGTGGTAGAGGCCGGGGTGCTGAGGCTGGATCCTCAGAATCTAGACATGTGCCGGAAGGCGAAGTGCCAGCATCACCAGTAGCGGAACCAGGGTCCCAAGACCAAACTGGAGGGGACGATGCTTTATCCTAAGCTATGCTACGAGTCTTGGAACGGGTTGCTAGAGCAAGTACTGGGACAGTGGTCTGAAAATCTATCCCTGAGCGACTTCGGGCAAATGGGGCCGAGATATTTAGGGGCATTTCTGGTGTGGTCCCAAACGTAGCTGAATATTGGTTGGAGGCAGTTGAGCGGATTATGGATGATCTGGACTACACGGCAGAGGAAAAACTGAAAGGAGCAGTGTCCCTCCTACGAGATGAGGCATACCAGTGGTGGCTCACAGTGAGGGAAGGTACTCCAGCGGATCGTATCACCTGGGACTTCTTTAAAACAACGTTTCAGGGAAAATATGTTGGGGCGAGTTATGTGGACGCCCAGAGGAAAGTATTTCTAAACTTGGTCCAGGGGAATAAATCTGTGGCAGAATATGAGGCGAAGTTCCTACGCTTAAGTCGTTACGCTCGAGGTATAGTCGCAACCGATTATGAGCGTTGTGTACGGTTCGAGGATGGTCTGCGGGACGAGCTGTGAGTACTGATAGCTCCGCAGCGAGAAAGCGATTTTTCCATTTTGGTCGAGAAAGCAAAAATTGCCGAAGAAGTGAAACGTTCTAAGAGGCAGAACCGAGATAAAGATAGGGGCAGGAATAAAAGAAGTTTTGGGTCGTTAGGTTCTTCTGGGGGTTTTCAAAAGAGGCTTAGGTTGGATGGGCCAGCTTGAGTGGGGATGCCTATTGCTGTTGGTCAGTTGTGACAGTGTGCTTAGTGTGGGAAAACACATTCAGGGGAGTGTTGGAGAAGAACTGGAGGATGTTTCAAATCTGGATCTAGGGATCATTTGATAAAGGATTGTCCACAAGAGTTGGCTAGGGTGCGAACGATAGGTCCGGGATTTGTATAGTTAATGAGAGGTGATCAACAGCCGCCGAGGGGTCGAGGTCTATCCAGAGGAGAAGATGGGTTTGGACGAGGTCGTGGAGCACCAGGCAGAGGTGCGGGTAATACAGATGCAAGACAGCCGGGGTTGGTCTATGCGGCTAGACGTCGAGAGGATGGCGATGCACCGGACATCATAACATGTACGTTTCTTATATTTGATGTGCCATTTACTGCTTTGATAGATATTGGGTCTGCACATCCATATGTTGCTTGTACTGTATCTGAGACTCTGGGTATAGAACCTGAGATTGCTGCTAGAGAAATGACTGTGGTTAGCCCTTTAGGACAATCTATGGTAGTGAATAAATTGTTTAGGGATGTGCCTCTAGAAGTTCAGGGAGTGGCATTTCTGGCGGACTTGATGGAACTGTCGTTCAGTGAGTTTGACCTTATCTTAGGCATGGACTTGCTAGTTAAGCATCGTGCGAACCTAGATTGCGCTGCTAAGCATATGGTTTTAAGAATTCCCGAGGATGAGGAGGTAATTGTGATAGGGGAAAAGGAGAGACTATCTGTCCCATGTCATTTTGGCACTAAAAGTCGAAAAGATGGTGCGAAAAGGGTGCGAGGCGTTCCTAGCTTTCATCAGCACATCGGATGCTAAGGAATTGTCTGTATGGGATGTCAAAACAGTGAAGGAGTTCTCGGACGTCTTTCCTGAAGAGCTTACGGGGTTATCTCCAGATCGCGAGGTGGAATTTGGCATTATGCTATTGCCAGGAAAGGCTCCGGTGTCCATCGCCCCTTATAGGATGGCGCCGAAGGAGCTGGTAGAACTTAAAGCTCAGATCCAAGAGCTATTGGACCGTGGATTTATCCGACCAAGTGTATCACCATGGGGAGCGCCAGTATTGTTCGTCAAGAAAAAGGATGGGTCGATGGGTATGTGCATTGACTATCGTCAGTTGAACAAGTTGACTATTAAGAACAAATACCCGCTACCAAGGATTGACGATTTGTTCAATCAGCTGCGAGGAGCTTCAGTTTTCTCAAAGATAGATTTGAGATCTGGGTACCATCATCTAAAGGTCAATGAGGCGGATATTCATAAGACTTCTTTCCGAACGCGTTATGGGCATTACGAGTTTCTAGTTATGTTGTTCAGATTGACTAATGCACCAGCTGCTTTTATGGACATGATGAACCTGGTCTTCCAACCCTCTCTAGACCGGTTTGTGGTAGTGTTCATAGACGACATTTTGATGTATTCAAGAACGGAAGAGGAACATGATTCTCATCTTCGGGTTGTGCTGTAAATATTAAGAGAGAAGCAACTGTAGGCATGTTGTTTCTGCCGAGGGGATTAGAGTTGATCCCTGAAAGGTTGAACCTGTATTGGATTGGAAACCACCGAAGTCAGTGTCAAAAATTCAAAGTTTTCTGGGTTTGGCTGGGTACTACAGAAGGTTCGTTGAGGGGTTCTCGTTGATAGCTGCACCATTAACCAAGTTGTTACGGAAGGGAGTACCGTTTGTGTAGACCGATAAGCAATAGGAAAGTTTTGAAAAGTTAAAGAAGATTCTGACAGAGGCACCGGTATTGATTCAGCCTGAGGCTGGGAAGGAATTTGTCGTCTACTGTGATGCATCGCACACAGGTTTGGGTTGTGTGTTAATGCAAGAAGGGAAGGTGGTAGCGTATGCATCTCGTCAACTAAGGCCGCATGAGATGAACTATCCCACTCATGACTTGGAGCTAGCTGCAGTGGTGTTCGCCCTGAAAATATGGAGACACTATCTGTACGGAGAAAAGTCGGTTATCTATACGGACCATAAGAGTCTGAAATATCTCCTTACCCAGAAGGAGCTGAATTTAAGACAGCGGAGGTGGATTGAGGTGGATTGACTGCTCGATTGAGTATCACCAGGGTAAACCCAACGTGGTGGCAGATGCGTTGATTCATAAGGTGATATCGGATTTGAGAGCAATGTGTAACACTGCAAACCCGGCCCATACGTTTCGACCAGATCTGGCATGCTACGGGTTTGAAGTTGAAAACATAGTTCCTTATTGGTTTTGGAAATCGTAAATTAATTAGCCAATAATTAATAAATAAGTGACGGTTGAAAGAAAAAACTTGTATTATTATTATTTTGAATAATTAAACCTTTGACATAATTTCATAAGTTGCGAGTATTAAAAACTACTTAGTTGAATATAAACTATGGGGCCTTATTACATAAATATTCCAAAAATTTAAAACTTAAAGAAAAACCGAAATAATCTATAATGATAAAAACTTGATGGCCCCTAGAGTCCACCTTGGCTCCCATGTCCACGATCTACTGCTCATCTGAAAGAGTAGGAAAAAAAAATAAAAGAGTGAGTCACCAAGACTCAGTGTATAAATCCCGAACACAACAACCTGAGGCCCACAAACACATTATGAGCCCTGACCCATACATAAAGGCAACAATCATAATTATATGATAATTAATAAATGATGATTAGCCCAACCCATCCTAGAATTCCGTCCTCTACACACCAACCCTTACCAACCATCACACCTCGGGGATTTCTACAATCGACCCTCCATCCGCTACACACCATAACGACAGCCGTACTGCCTATTCCTTTTATTCAGGAATCATTAAACGTGGCATAGCCACCGATCACTGTGTGACCTAACATTTGAATTTGTGGTTTAACCACCGATCACCAAGTGACCTAGCATGCACTTCCCTTTCATTATCATAATCCCGCCCCATGCATACATACTTAAAAGAAATAAACAAGAAAATAGGCTTTCACATATATCGATATGCATAGAGAGGTTTCTATGATTACGTACCTGGCATCCTTTGCCAAACCCTTTTAGGGTTTTATTCGACTATCTACACAGCCTCTTTCCGGCTTTTAGCCCATAACATACATATATATTACAGTTAACTAGTGTGTTAGAGATCTACACACCTGACTACCGTTAGAACAAGACCCTCTAAGTCGACGCTATCCGTAGCCAATAAAACCGCTATCTGCCTAAGGTGCTATTCAGAAGCCAGTCCACAACCCAATGGCCAATCCCGAACGGCAGACACAACGCGCTTCTTAAACTTAGGGATTAGTTTAACGGACCCAATCCTCTCCTTTGCCTGATCCATATTTGATTCCATCAAAAGTCCTTGTCAGAACTACTATAACGAAATAGGGTTGTTAAAGCATAACATATGGTTAAGATCTTAAGTGTGATAGCGAATCTAACGGAAATCTAAAGAAAACCCCCTTACCTTAAAATCCCGAAATTAGAGACTAGCGATTTCCGGCTTTTAGATCTAAACGATCAGGTTTCCTTCAAATCCCGGAATGCCGCCCAAAACGCAAAAAGAGAGAAAGTATTAGCCTCAATCGACAGCCTTAACAAACCAAGTGGCCATTCGGCCTTGTCTCCTAAAAACCGAAAGAGATCTTAAGGAACAGCAAGAGTCGACACTCACCTTACTAGAGAAGGTTTGGCTACTCTTAGGAGATTTCGGCTTTTTGCAAAAATCAGGAAGTGAAGATGATTCAAAGAAGTCTATGGTGATTCGGCTTTTAATGAAGAAATTGGCAGGAAGAAGAAAAGAGAATTTCGGCAAACTAGGGGTAGGTTCGGCCTTAGCAAGGATCAAAAGAAAGTTTATGGGGTTTCGGCTTTTAGAAGTAAGAAGAGGAAGATGGCTTAAGAAAGTTTTCGGCTTTTAGAAAAAAATTAATAGAAATTGCAGAGGGAGAGATTGAGAATTTCGGCACAGAGAATGAAGAAAAGAGTAGGGTTCAAATGCCGGAATTGATGAGATATCCCCCCTATTTATAGAGAATTTCGGCACTTACCTATCAAAAACCGAAAGTGCCATTCCTAATAACTAAAAATTAAGCAAATAATAGGGGAAAATTCGGCACCCCCTATGGCAAATAAAAACCGATTCCTCCTCTAGGTGATGGAATTTTGGCCAACACCTAGCCTTGCAGATAGCTCCTATCTTTTCTCCTTTATCTAAATCTATTCATACCTTTAGAAGAAACCTAGATAGCACCACCTCTTCCTTCTTTTATCAGCTCATTATCCCTATTATCCATGTCATTTAACCCAACTATTTTCTAGCCCTATTGCCGCCCCAACTAACTCCCCTTTAATTGCCGAAAATGGCCCACTTACATGGGCTCCATGCGGCCAAAACTTGGGCCTCTTCAACTGTTAATGGTGCCATCTTATAACTCCTTCGCAACGCCACTTGCTACTGGGCCACAAGCCCACTTTGATATTTTAAACACAGATACCACCTTTTACCCTATAGTGCCCAAACAAAAATTTAACCAAGGCCTTGACCACATCCTGAGCCCAGTTTGGACCCCTAACAGTTAAATTAACACATTAAACATATCCACACACTAAACGTATAGGCCCATTAATTTAGGATGTTACAGTTCTACCCCCCTAAAAAAAATTTCGGCCTCGAAATTACCTGATCGGAATAGATGAGGGTATTGCTGCCGCATCACCTCCTCCGGTTCCCAAGTAGCCTCCTCAGAACCGTGATTCCGCCATAGAACCTTAACCAACGGAACCGTCTTCCTTCGTAATACTTTGACATCACGATCCAGGATTTCCACTGGTTCCTCTTCAAAGGATAGATCGCGTCTTACCTCGATTTCTTCCACAGGCACCACATGAGATGGATCTGAATGATATCGTCTCAACATAGAGACATGAAACACGTTGTGAATCTGGCTTAGCTCAGAAGGTAGTTCAAGCTGATAAGCAACTGGTCCTACTCATTTCAACACCCGATAAGGTCCGATAAATCTTGGACTTAATTTACCTTTCCGCCCAAACCTCAATACTTTCTTCCATGGCGACACCTTCAAGAACACCTTGTTGCCCACTGCAAACTCTATGTCCTTACGCTTCAAATCAGCATAAGACTTCTGTCTGTCTGACACTTCCTTTAGTCGAGCCTGAATTATCTCAACCTTTTCCTCCATCTCGGTGACCAAGTCCGAACCCATAATCCAACGTTCCCCTAATTCCGTCCAACAGGTAGGAGTACGACACTTCTACCCGTACAAAGCTTCATAGGGCGCCATCTGAATACTAGACTAGTAGCTGTTGTTGTAAGCAAACTCCGCTAAGGGTATAAATTCTTCCCAACTACCTCTGAAATCAATGACACATCCTCTCAACATGTCTTCCAAGATCTAAATCACCCGCTCAGACTGTCCATCGGTCTGAGGGTGAAACGCTCTACTGAAATCTAACTTCGTACCCAACGCATGATGCAACGCTTTCCAAAATCGCGAAGTGAACCTAGGGTCCCTATCCGATATGATCGATACCGGTACTCCATGCAACCTCACTACCTCCGCTATGTATAGCTTAGCCAATTTCTGCAAGGAGTAATCGACCCGTACTGGTATGAAGTGAGCAGACTTCGTCAAGCGATCTACAATCACCCAAACTGAATCTTTCTTAGTGGGCGTGTGGGGTAGCCCACTAACAAAGTCCATGGTGATCCTCTCCCACTTCCACTGTGGAATATTTACCGGTTGCAACAACCCTAACGGTAACTGATGTTCCGCCTTGACCTGCTGGCAGGTCAAACACCTACTCACAAACTCAGTTACCTCGCGCTTCAAATTCGGCCACCAGAACTATTCCCGCAAATCTCGATACATTTTGCTCCCTCCCGGATGCATAGTGTATGGACTACCATGCGCCTCTTGCAAAATCCTACACCTCAACTCAGGGTTCTTTGGCATGCAAACTCTCTCTTTAAAATATACCAATCTTCCTCATTCACATTGAATTCTGTTGGCTCATTACTTGAAATCAACTACAACTTCTCCTTAAGCAATCCATCGGTCTGCTGCTTCTCCCTAACTTGACTGACCCAAGAGGGTTTCACTTGAAGTTCAGCTAATAGACTTCTATCATCATATAAGCTAAGGTGAGCAAACATCACTCTCAAGTCAGTGATCACCTTACGACTTAGAGCATCCGCCACCACATTAGCCTTACCCGGGTGATACTCGATCGAGCAGTCATAATCCTTTAACAACTCGATCCACCTTCTCTGCCTTAGATTCAACTCCTTTTGAGTCAAAAGGTACTTTAAACTCTTATGATCCGTGTAAATGACAGATTTCTCCCTGTACAAATAATGCCTCCAAATTTTCAAGGCAAACATCACTGCCGCCAATTCCAAATCATGGGTGAGATAATTTGACTCGTGCGGTCTTAACTGCCGAGATGCATATGCAAAAACCTCACCATCTTGCATCAACACACATCCTAATCCCGTGTGTGACGCATCACAGTAAATTACGAACTCCTTCCCCACCTCCTGCTGAATCAACACTAGAGCCTCCGTCAAAATCTTCTTTAACTTTTCGAAACTCTCCTGTTGCTTATCAGACTAAACAAACGGAATTCCTTTCCGTAGCAACTTAATCAACGGTGCCACAATCAGAGAAAATCCTTCAACAAATCTTCTGTAGTAACCTGCCAGACCAAGGAAACTCCGAATCTCTGCCACCGACTTAAGCGGCTTCCAATCCAACACCGCTTCAATTTTCTGAGGGTCAACCCGAATCCCCTCTGCCGACACCACGTGGCCTAGGAAAGTAACCTCATTTAGCCAAAACTCACACTTACTGAACTTGGCATACAACTGCTTCTCCCTCAGAATCTGCAAAACCACTCGCAGATGAGCATCATGCTCCTCCTTCGACTTTGAATAAACTAAGATATCGTCTATAAACACCATGACACACCGATCTAGGTAGGGTTGGAACACTCGATTCATCATGTCCATGAACACTGCTGGCGCTTTGGTCAATCCAAAAGGCATCACCATGAATTCGTAGTGACCATAGCGAGTCCTAAAAGTCGTCTTATGGATATCTGCCTCTTTGACCTTAAGTTGATGGTACCCCGGCCTTAGATCTATCTTCGAAAAGACTAAGGCCCCCTTCAACTGATCGAACAAATTATCGATCCTCGGCAATGGGTATTTATTCTTGATGGTCAACTTATTCAACTGGCGATAATCAATGCACATACGCATTGATCCATCCTTCTTCTTAACAAATAACACCGGCGCTCCCCAAGGCGACACACTTGGTCGAATAAACCCTCTATCTAGCAATTCCTGAATCTGTGCTTTTAATTCCACCAACTCCTTCGGCGCCATTCTATAGGGAGCAATAGATACTGGCGCTGTTCCTGGAAGAAGATCGATACCAAACTCCACTTCACGATCCGGAGGTAATCCTGGAAGTTCTTCTGGGAAAACATCAGGAAATTCCTTCACCATTCTAACGTCCCTAACAGTCAATTCCTTGGCTTCCAGAGCCTGGACAAACAGTAAAACTGCCTCGCATCCTTTTCTCACCATCCTTTCTGCTCTTAGGGCAGTTACCACATTCGACAGACAGTTCCCCCTTTCTCCTATCACCAACACTTCGCCATCCTCGGGGGTTTTTAACACCATACGCTTGATACTTCACAAGCCAATCCATGCCTAAAATTAAATCGAATTCCCCGAACGGTAATTCCATCAGATCCGCTAGGAAAGTTATTCCCTGAGCTTCTAAAGGTACCTCCCGATAGAGTTTATCCACTACTATAGATTGTCCTAACGGGCTAATTACAGTCATTGCCCTAGGTGTAATCTCAGTGTCTAACCCTAAAGTTCCAGATACACTACTAGCTACATACGAATGTGTCGACCCAATGTCAATCAAGGCAGTGTAAGGCAAGCCAAAAATTAAAAACGTACTGCTTAAGACATCCGGTGCGTCAGCCTCCTCTCGATGTTTGGCAGTATAAACTAACCCTGGCTGTCTTGCCTCAGGGTTTCCTGACCCCTGCTTGGAGCTCCATGACCCCGACCAAAACCATTACCGCCTCTGGTTGGACCACGATCTCTCTGAGGCTGCTGACCTCCTCTATCTGGCTGTGCATTCTCCTGACCCGTGGGCCCCTCACTGCCCCATTGCTGCGGACAGTTTCTAACTTGGTGGTCCGTAGATCCACACCTAAAGCACTTCCCACTGCCTGCCCAACACTCACCAGTATGGAATTTACCACATCGAGCACACTTTTGTGTCTGGTTAGCAGCAGCAGGTCTCTCCTCCCGTTTCGGCCCATCTGACCTAAATTTCTTCTGATTACGCGCAGCTGACCCTGACGGTCCAACATTCCTCTTATCCCCACTCCTATCTCTATCTCGATTCAGTTTCTTAGTCCGCTTTACTTCCACGGCTATCTTAGCCTTTTCCACTAGGACAGCAAATTCCCTCTCCCGCTGTGGGGCTATCAAAACACGCAAATCATCCCTCAGACCATCTTCGAACCGGACGAACATTCATGTTCCGTGGCCACAATCCCTCGAGCATATCGGCTAAGGCGTAAAAATTTAGCTTCATACGCAGCCACTGACCTACTCCTCTGAACCAGATTCAGAAATGCTCTGTGCTGCGCATCCACATAACTCGATCCAATGTACGTACTCTGAAACGCCGTTTTAAAGAGATCCCAGGTGATACGGTCAGCCACTGCACCATCATTAACCGTAAGCCACCATTGATATGCTTCATCCCGCAGGAGAGAAACAACCCCTTTCAACTTCTTCTCCCCCGTGAAATCCAAATCATCCATTATGCGTTCCACCGCCTCCAACCAATACTCTGCTGAACTCGGGGCTATACTAGAAATTCCCTTAAACACTTCTGCCCCATTGGCTCTAAGTCGCTGCGGCACAGATTTTCGGGCTCCTGTGCCCATACCTGTCCCAGCAACTCTCTCCAAAACCCTTAACATTGCCTGAGATACCGCGTCATCTCCGGCAGTCAGATCCTGAAATTCCTCCTCCGCAGCTGGTGGTACCGGCATCTCGTTTCCAGATCCATGGCCAGATCCCACTGGTTCCCACACCGTCATCCTACCCCTACCACGGCCACGGGGTAGACGTCCTCGACCCCTTGTACTCATTCTACCGATTCGTGTTTATCTGATTAGAAATTTTATGAATTATTAGTTTTCTTCCACTGATTAACCACGAACAGTCTTATGAATAGTAGTTTAGGAGTAGTTCTTTCGAATTCGAAATTACATCTACAAGTTTCAGTCTCAAGTTTGTATCTCCTATTTCTAGAAACCACACACATTCACCCATCACACATCAACATCCATGAACTCACATTCATCACATAAGGGTATTTTCGTCATTTCACTACCCAGGGGTTTTTCCGTAGTTTTGCCCTACAGGGTATTTTCCAAAATAAAGTATCTTGATGATTTTCTTCGAATTAAAGGTACTTTGGTACGCATTTTTTTTAAAGCAAGGGTATTTTTTTGGTATTTCTGGAAAACAAGTTTTGTTTTAACGAGGGTATTTTGGTAATTTCCTCAAAATGGGGTATCTTGGTTTTTCTTTTTCAAAATAGAGGTATTTTGATGTTGTTGTTGTTTTCTTTTCTTTGAAGCAGGGGTACTTTAGAAAATTTAATTTCGCAAACCGGGTTACTCTTGTAAATCTAGGGGTTTTCGGGTGAATTTGCAAAACATGAGTATTTTATAAAATCACGGTTGTTTTGGAAATTTTCACAAACCAAGGGCATTTTGGAAATTTTGCCAACCGGAGTGTTTCGGTAATTTCACAAATTTTGGTAGTTTTACAATCCAGGGTATTCTGGGGAATTTCCACAAATCGAGGGTATTTCAGAAATTTTACAAAACTTAGGGGTATTTTGATTGTGAAATAGGGTAGCTGGTCCCTTTCGGGTTTTAATTATAGGTTTTGGCCCATCAACAAGTCCTCGCAGCTAAGGTGAACAGTCACTACGCACCAGGTAGGATTCCAGTGAAGAGGAGGTGAGTCACTAGGACTGCTTAAATACCAAGCTCTTCCTGAATCAATCCTAGACATGCGTATGCCTATTGCCACACCCTAACCCATTGACTCGTTCACAGGTTTGTTTAGTTGGATTAAGTCTTATAGAATTGAAGAGTTGTTTAACTAGGCCTAAGGTCCATTAATACTATCATACCAGTCTACGTCCATCAAGCCCATCAACCCCAACATGCATATCACATCAAGAGTTAGGATACTTACCTGCGTGGATCGGGTGCCGGTAGACTCGAAGGCCATATCTTCTTCCAATTTTTTTTTAAATTCACATCAACTTTACAAAACATTACTAGGCCCATTTCATAGCCCGAGTTTTGAACTGGGCTCTGATACCAAAATGTAACACCCCAAACCTGCTCCATACGTTTCAACCAGATCTGGCATGCTACGGGTTTGAAGTTGAAAACATAGTTCCTTATCGGTTTTGGAAATCGTAAATTAATTAGCCAATAATTAATAAATAAGTGACAGTTGAAAGAAAAAACTTGTATTATTGTTATTTTGAATAATTAAACCTTTGACATAATTTCATATGTTGCGAGTATTAAAAATTACTTAGTTGAATATAAACTATGGGGCCTTATTACATAAATATTCCCAAAATTAAAAACTTAAAGAAAAACCGAAATAATCTATAATGATAAAAACTTGATGGCCCCTCGAGTCCACCTTGGCTCCCATGTCCACGATCTACTGCTCATCTGAAAGACTAGGAAAAAAATAAAAGAGTGAGTCACCAAGACTCAGTGTATAAATCCCGAACACAACGACCTGTGGCCCACAAACACATTATGAGCCTTGGCCCATACATAAAGGCAACAATCATAATTATATGATAATTAATAAATGATGATTAGCCCAACCCATCCTAGAATTCCGTCCTCTACACACCAACCCGTACCAACCATCACACCTCGGGGATTTCTACAATCGACCCTCCATCCGCTACACACCATAATGACAGCCGTATTGCCTATTCCTTTTATTCAGGAATCATTAAACGTGGCATAGCCACCGATCACTGTATGACCTAACATTTGAATTTGTGGTTTAACCACCGATCACCAAGTGACCTATCATGCACTTCCCCTTCATTATCATAATCCCGCCCCATGCATACATACTTAAAAGAAATAAACAAGAAAACAGGCTTTCACATATATCAATACTCATAGAGAGGTTTCTATGATTACGTACCTGGCATCCTTTGCCTAACCCTTTTAGGGTTTTATTCGACTGTCTACACAGCCTCTTTCCGGTTTTTAGCCCATAACATACATATATATTACAGTTAACTAGTGTGTTAGAGATCTACACACCTGATTACCGTTAGAACGAGACCTTCTAAGTCAACGCTATCCGTAGCCAACACAACTGCTATCTGCCTAAGGTGTTGTTCAGAAGTCGGTCCACAACCCGATGGCCAATCTCAAACGGCAAACACAGTACGCTTCTTAAACTTAGGGATTGGTTTAACGGACCCAATCATCTCCTTTGCCTGATCCATATTTGATTCCATCAAAAGTCCTTGTCAGAACTACTATAACGAAATATGGTTGTTAAACAATAACATATGGTTAAGATCTTAAATGTGATAGCGAATCTAACGGAAATCTAAAGAAAACCCTCTTACCTTAAAATCCCGAAATTAGAGACTAGCGATTTCCTGCTTTTAGATCCAAACGATCAGGTTTCCTTCAAATCCCGGAATGCCTCCCAAAACGCAAAAAGAGAGAAAGTATTAGCCTCAATCGACAGCCTTAACAAACCAAGTGGCCATTCGGCCTTGCCTCCTAAAAACCGAAAGAGATCTTAAGGAACAGCAAGAGTCGACACTCACCTTACTAGAGAAGATTCGGCTACTCTTAGGAGATTTCAGCTTTTTGCAAAAATCAGGAACTGAAGATGATTCAAAGAAGTCTATGGTGATTCGACTTTTAATGAAGAAATCGGTAGGAAGAAGAAAAGAGAATTTCGGCAAACTAGGGGTAGGTTTGGCCTTAGCAAGGATGAAAAGAAATATAGAGAAAGGTTTATGGGGTTTCGACTTTTAGAAGTAAAAAAAGGAAGATGGCTTAAGAAAGTTTTCAGCTTTTAGAAAAAAATTAATAGAAACTGCAGAGGGAGAGACTGAGAATTTCGGCACAGAGAATGAAGAAAAGAGTAGGGTTCAAATGCCGGAATTGATGAGATATCCCCCCTATTTATAGAGAATTTTGGCACTTACCTATCAAAAACCGAAAGTGCCTTTCCTGATAACTAAAAATTAAGCAAATAATAGGGGAAAATTCGACACCCCCTATGGCAAATAAAAATTGATTCCTCCTCCTCTAGGTGATGGAATTTCGGCCAACACCTAGCTTTGCAGATAGCTCCTATCTTTTCTCCTTTATCTAAATCTATTCATACCTTTAGAAGAAACCTAGATAGCACCACCTCTTCCTTCTTTTATCAACTCATTATCCCCATTATCCATGTCGTTTAATCCACCTATTTTCTAGCCCTATTGCCGCCCCAATTAACTCCCCTTTAATTGTCGAAAATGGCCCACTTACATGGGCTCCATGCGGCCAAAACTTGGGCCTCTTCAACTGTTAATGGTGCCATCTTATAACTCCTTTGCAGCGCCACTTGCTACTGGGCCACAAGCCCACTTTGATATTTTAAACACAGATACCACCTTTTACCCTATAGTGCCCAAAGAAAAATTTAACCAAGGCCTTGACCACATCCTGAGCCCAATTTGGACTCCTAACAGTTAAATTAACACATTAAACATATCCACACACTAAACGCATAGGCCCATTAATTTAGGATGTTACACAATGTTTGCTCATCTCAGTCTGTATGAAGATGGTAGCTTGTTAGCCGAACTTCAAGTGAAACTGACATGGGTAAGTCAGATTAAAGAGAAGCAATTATTAGACGAATCATTAAGTTCTTAATTTCAGCAAGTGGAAGGTGGAGAGACAGGGGATTTTGGTCTGAACAGTGAAGGGGTACTGTGTTTTCGAGGAAGAGTTTGTGTACCGAAGGACTCTGATTTAAGATAGATGATTCTGCGGGAGGCCCATAGTAGTCCATACGTGATGCATCCTGGTGAAAGTAAGATGTATCGAGACCTGTGTGAACAGTACTGGTGGCCAGGGTTGAAACGGGAAGTTACTAACTTTGTGAGCAAGTGTTTAACATGTCAGCAAGTGAAGGCGGAACGTTCCACCCACAGACTGATGGTCTGTAGGAAAGGGTAATTCACATTCTAGAAGACATGTTAAGGGGCTGTGTGATTGACTTCAGAGGTAGTTGGGAAGATTATTTGCTGTTGGCTGAATTCACGTACAATAACAGCTATCAGTCCAGCATTCAGATGGCACCCTACGAGGCGTTGTATGGTCGTAGGTGTCGTACCCCTACCTGTTGGACAGAGTTAGGTGAGCGACAGTTGTTGGGTCCGAAAATGATCTCAGAAACGGAGGAAAAGGTTAAGCTGATTCGGGACCAGTTAAAAGAAGCTTCTGATAGACAGAAATCGTATGCGGATCTGAAGTGTAGGGAGATAGAATTTTCAGTGGGGGATCGCGTCTATTTTTTTAGTTTCACCCTGGAAGAAGGTTTTAAGATTTGGATGGAAGGGCAAGTTGAGCCCCAGATTCATTGGGCCTTATCGAATGTTGAAACATGTGGGACCAGTAGCTTATCAGCTTGAGTTACCCCCGGAGTTGAATCGAATACATAATGTATTTCATGTTTCGATGCTGAGGCGCTATAGTTCAGATCCATCTCATGTAGTGCCGGTGGAAGAAATTGAGGTAAGACCTGATTTTTCTTTTGAAGAAGAACCAGTGCAGATTTTAGACCGAGATGTTAAATTATTGAGAAGGAAATCGGTTCCATTGGTCAAAGTGATGTGGCGTAATCACGGTTCAGGGGAAGCCACATGAGAACCGGAAGAGGCGATGCGGCAGCAATATCCTCACCTCTTTTAATTAGGTAAATTTCGAGGCTGAAATTTCTTTAAGGGGTAGAACTTTAACATCCTTAAATTAGGGGTTCGGCATTTTGCTTTATTCTGTGTTTGGCTAGCTAAGCTTGTTAATTGTGTGTGTTCGGAGGTCTTGGGAAGGCTCGGGGTTGAGCCTAAGCCTTGGTGAAATTTTGCTTTTTGGGCACTTAAGGGGGGAGAGTTAGTGAAGGTAGGACTTAAGAATAATTGTTTGTATCTGGACGTCACGAGAAGCAAGGTGGCCTAGTGGTTGGCATCACAAGGGAGCATGGAAGGGGGGAGAGTGTTTGAATCTCATCTGCTGCAACAAGGGGCTTTATTTTTGTGCTCAGGTAAGGGAGGTGGCTGAGTGAAGATCAAACTCTATAGGAGAGAGGGGAGACTTGGTCAAATAATTCGAATGGGTGACGGGGAGTGAAAGGAGGAGTAAATAAAGGGGATTTGGGAGTGAGGTGATGGTTGGCTGAAAATAGGAGCTAAAGGGGAAGTGAAAATTCGCTAGGAGGGTGTTAGGTAGCATTTTCGATCAAGGGAGAAGCTTGTGTGCCGAATTTTCCTTGGGTTTTTCTTGTTCATCTTTCTGCGTTTTTTTGCAAATTGTGTGCTGGTTGCTTAGTGCATTTTGGGTTACTTTTACACGTGCCAATTGGCCGAAAACCTTACTCTTCTTTCCTTCTTCATTATTTCTTTCTTCTAGCCGAAACTCATTTCTCATCATTCTCCTTTTTGCACCTTTTTCTACACCATTAGCCTATAGCCGAAACTCCCTCTTCTCTTTCAATGTTCTTGCTACTCTTTTTTCATCAACGGAGTTCTTTTTTTCATCTTTTAAATCAGCTTCTCATTTCTTTTACCTATAGCCGAATCTCTCTTTTCCATTTCTTACTATTTGTTTTCCCACATAGCCGAACCTTAATTCTCTTTCTTTGCTTCTCTATTTTTTTCTCCATTAAACCAAACCTCTATTTTTTCCCAATCAGAATTGGTGTTTTGCTTCTGTTTCTTTAGCCGAATCAAGGGTTCTGGGGTCTTGCTGTAAGGGCCGAATCTCTTTGCTGTCGACTTCTCTTCGATCTAAGGTAATGATAAGTCTTTCTTATTTCTTTTTTCCTTTTCCCTCATATGTTCACATAGCCGAATGTGTCATTCCTATTTCTCCAAATTATTGTCTAACTCTTTCTTTTCTCCTCGCATCGTGGAACACATATTTCGGTTCAAAGCCTTAGCCGAATCTATTGTGGGACGGTTCTTCATTAATCAAGGTAAGGAGTTCTCTCTCTGGTTTCTTTGAGACTATTCTCTGTTTGTTTTACTCTGCCATAACCGAACCTTCTTGTTAGACAATCACCATTCTTTCACTGTGTTACGTTATTGATCGAGACTTTCTTCATGGAGGCAAGTGATAGCCGATCTAAGGGGGTTGCGTTAAGGGAACCTGAGGGGAGTGGACTCATAGCGTCTGCTCCTAAGTTCAAACGACGTAGGGTGTCAGCGATTTGGGATTTCCCGTCGGGTTGTGGAAGGGAGTCGACATCTGATTCAGATAAGCAAATCGTGGTCGTTGGCGCTAGTGAGGGTAAGTGTTAGTAAATCGTACGGTTAGTCATGGATTAGAGATCTCCCATTGTTGTTGCTGTAAGCTAATAGTGTGATGTGTTGACTTAAGTGACGTCAAGCAGGAGTGTCTAGTTCTGCACGTAATCAGGTGTGTAATCTCAAACCTTTATTTTGTTTCGTTTCGTATTATACTATGTGTCGGCTAAAGGCCGAAATACCCTTAACGGGAATGCAGTTGAGATACCCTAGTGGGTAATATGGGAGATTTACTAGGTGATTAAACTTATGACTATACCATTTTGGGTAATTAGCATGATTGTGTGTGTTCTGATTATCTAATATACATTGATGTATGTATGCATTTACCACATTATGATGATATGATATGTTGCATGGGAAAGGGATATTGATGAACGGGGATGTGTATTTTGGTGGCTTTGCCACATACTTCGGTGGCTCTGCCACATATTTCGGTGACCCTGTCACATTATTTTGATGGCACTGCCACCATTTCGGTGATGAGCAGCGTGACTGCCATCGAGGTGTGTAGCGGATGAGGGTTGATTGTAGAAATCCCCACATGTGTGTTTTGGTTGGAACGGGTGGTGTGTAGCAAATGGATTATTAGGTTGGGCTGGGTTGCATCGCATGCATTTATCTGTGTTACCATGCTAAAAGGGCTCAGGCCCAGTTCATTTCTGTATGGGCTTCGCCCAGTTTGATTTTGTAAGGGGCTAAGGCCCAGTATGTACCTGAATGGGCTCGGGCCCAACTAATGTTGGTTTAGGGGATTGCACACTGAGTTCTCATAACTCACCCCTCTGCTTAATTTTGCAGGTAATCCTTAGCTTTGAGGATTTGGAGCCGAGGTGGACTCTGTGGTGGCCATACATCGTTTCTTTTGTAAACTCCGTTTCACATTACTTTAAACTTATGTTAATTTGGGATTATGTTCTGTAATAAGGCCACTGGGATGTTGTTTTGGTTTTTGTTTTAATGCGGTTAACATCTATTACGAAATGATCAATACGGGGTTTTACTAAAAATGTAAATAACTGTTTTCCAAAATATTAATGAACGGTTCCCAACCTATAGATAAATAAAATCGAGATTTTCTTAAAACTACAATAACTGTTTCAAAACGGCACATTCTTGAAATCCTCTGAATCTAACTTTTGGGTTATAATACAAGTTGCGGTGTTGGTAATATTTATAACTTTTTGCAAGAAAACCTTAAAACATCTGATTTTCAAAATGGAAATAAAACTCGAAACTTTTAACGATCGCGAAGTTTCTTTAGGAACCTTTCCATGTGACATGTCGGATTCGGTCGTAACGTCTAGGCCGGGTTTGGGGTGTTACAATTCCAAAAGAAATCTAGAAGTAAAAATTCAAAGAATATTTTTTTATTTTTTTATTTGTTCATGAAAAGAGAGAACAAAAACAAAAACAACTACACAAGATGAGAGGCTAAGTTTGAATACATAATCTAAGGTTTCAATCAACTTTTGATTAATTACACTTTAGCCCTTTGGACTTTGTTGAACTATTCAATTTAGTCTTTTCTCATTTTAATTTCAAAATTCCATTATCGTGTATGACCCATTAGTCTTCCAATTATGTTGGCAACAAATATAACTTATTTCTATCAAGAAATAATTATACTTTCATAACCTATAATGACCCTTAATTATTGAAAGAGTCAAAATATATTTATGAAAAAACCTTTCAGTGTTCGGTATGTATGTGTAATTCGATCCTTGCATCATATATCCCGAACAAGCTAAAAGTTGTGGCACAGTGTCTACCTTTGCTTATCCATGTTAGGCATTGCCTTGGCTAAGGACTCGCAGCTAAAAATAGAATTCGGATCTAGATCGAGGGAAAATCAAATCGGATTAGTCGACCTAATTCGTCGTTACAGCGAACGAGGTAAGTTCATATTTTAATAAACGTTATGAAATCATGTTATAAATGCATATTATTTGTGTGATTGAATTTAATGACGAATGATAATGTAAATATATATGTAATTTGAATAAGTTATATATGTTATTATGATATTAAATTGTTTGAGAAGCAGAATATATGAATACGAGAAAGCATCGGCAATGTGATGACATCTGAAAGCCCCGTACGAACCATAGGAATAGTTAGGATACATATGTCATGACATAGGATTTCGATATGTGATTTCGTGTAAGACCACATCTAGGACGATGGCATCGACTTGTGATTTACGTGTAAAACCATGTCTAGGATATTGGCATCGTATTTGATTTCGTGTAAGACCCTGTCTGGGACAGTGGCATCGATATGTGATTACATGTAAGACCACGTCTGGGACGATGGCATTGTACGAGATTTTCGACTATTTGAGTATCGTTATTGATTCCGAACGGTTCAACAGGCATTCTGAGAAATAAGTGATTAGGTGAATGACATTCCGGTTCAGGTACGTTGAAAGGTATACAATATTTAATAATGAAAGGTAAGTATAAAAGTGCAAATAATGTTATTTGATGTATTTGTAAACGAAATATGAATATGTGCAAATAAATCAAGAACAAATGAATAAAATGTGATTTATAAAGTAGTGTAAGTAAAATTGTCAAATACTGTATGAAAGAAAGGTGAATTTGAATATAAGTGATGATATGTGATTTGTATGAGAATTATATGTGATTAGAAATGTTATTTACAGAATGTGCTCATTTGGATATATGAAAGTGAGAATGGAATGTTATATGAGAATCAAATTGAATAAGCTTGTGAAAGCTAAATTTAGTAAGTAAGTAAGTATATTATTGAATGGTGATGATTTGATATGAAATTGTGTTATCAACTTGAGATAAGTTGTGTTTTGGCATGTGAGATAGCATATCATGTTTATGACATTGTAATAAAATTATTTGTTATATTAAATTTATTAAGATACGAGCTTACTAAGCTTTCAAAGCTTACTTTGTGTGTTTTTCCTATGCTTATAGATTTTCAGAGATTTGCTTGGGTTGGAAGTCGGCGGAGATCGCATCACACTATCTGGCTAATGATTTTGGTAATTATACACTTTATGACTTGGTTATATGGCATGTATAGGCTTTATGATTGTTTCATGAGTAGTTGTAATATGGGCAATTAATGTCTATGTGTTTGATGCAATTAGCCATGTGATATGGCTTGATAATGGTTGTGAATATGGTAAATGTCAATTATATTTTGTGATGCAAAGTTGGCATATTATTGATGAATGGTTAGTATATTGAATTGGTAAGTTTTTGGATGGTGTTTGTATAGAAATGTTTAAAGTTAAAATGTGATAAATGGTGCATAAGTTGGTATGTTTGATATGCATTTGAATGGTTATAAAAGATGGACATTGTTGGTATGATTTGGTTGAATTTTGAGGGTATGAAATGTGTTTGTTTGTGCTTGTAGGATTGACCCTAAATGGGTAGCAAATTGGCATTGCAAATTACCTATATTTGCCTACACGGTTGAGCTCACGGGCGTGTGGCTCGACCGTGTCCCTGAAACTTGTAATTCAAAATAAGTCAGTGTTGACCACGGGTTAGACACACGGGCGTGTGACTGGCCGTGTGATGCAAGTCATTTTGACCACGAGCCAGACATACGGGCGTGTGACCTCTGTAACTTTGAAAATGTTAAGTTTTTTGAAAATTTCTTATGTGATCAGTTTAGTCCTGACCTCTTTCTAATGCATGTTTAAGGTCTAGTAGACCTTATTAAGGGACTATATGTCTATATTTTGCTATGATATACTTTATGATGTGAAATGTTTGTAAAAGTTCCAATTTGTCCTCTTAACCTTAGACCGGTGACGGTTACGGGTTAGGGGTGTTACATTTTATTGGTATCAGAGCTATGGTTTAGTTGATTCTAGGACTACCATAGCGTATGTGAGTCTAGCAATACATGCCATATTTAATCTGCGATAGTGTGATATCTCCCGACTCTGACGAAAATTGTTTTGATGAGATAGATAAATTTTCCAACCGAGCTAATTCTGATAGTACAGAAGTAAATACTCTAATATTTGAGTGGAAATGAGTTGATGTTGAATTGATACTCATAAAGGTAAGAATCAAATTGTATAACATGTTGTTATTGATAATGTTATAATTATATGAGCATATGAGATATGATAATTGAGTTATGATTGCTATCTGAAATGCTTTGGTTGTGAATTAGTGATTTGAGTTGGCATATGAACAATATGTTAAGAATAAAAGTGATTAAAAGAAAAATTTATTAAATGTTTTGAGAATGTGAAATTTAAAAATGAACTGGCTATTTGTGATAGTATATGTTACGTGTATGTATGTGTAAGTTAAACTTGAGGCATTACTATCCTCACCCCCCTTATCAGTGAAATATTATAATGAAATCTGTAACATTTGGATTGAATAAGCTCAAGAGTGTGGAGTTATACAAGTCCGTGTTTGAAAGATTGGTAATGTGGTCAGAAAAGAGAATGAATCAGCGAATGAAGACAGTACTAAAAGAGATATTAGATAGTTCTGAAGACTATTCAGATTATGCAGAGTCACTGGTAAAGAAGAAGTTAATTCCAACTAAATGACGTATTAAAGTATGTTATCTAAAGAAAGTATTAACTGGAAGCTTTTCTGAATTTACTTTTGTTAACGATGGGATAATGTGAAAATTTCTAATGACAGAATTAGACAGTTAAATAATGATTGAATTGTATTGATGGTAGAATGCAATGGTTATAGTCGGGTAGTTACTATGATTCCTTCTGGGCATTCTATGTGTACATTTATCCTCAGAAGTATATATGATTGTTTAATTTTAGAAAGAAAATTCCTATCGTGTGAGAACGCTAGCTAAATGTACTGATAGACGAAAGCATGGTTGATCTGTTTGGGTTATGTTCGACATTGTTATGTCTTTCTCTGGTAATATGTTTCATTGTGTGGATATGAAAGTCGATGGTAAAAATCTGTATGAAACTAATATTGAATGTAACACCCCAAACCCGGCCCATTTGCTATGACCGAATTTGAAATGCCACTGCGGAAAAACGTTTGAAAAACTTTTGACTTAAAGTTAAAAACATTCTTACTTTACAAAAATACCAAAAACTCCTATTTTACAAAATAGTAAGATACCCTGATTTGGGAAAATTTACTAAAATGCCCTGACTTCCAAAATTACGAAAATAACCCCGATTTCTAAAATTTCTGCAATATCATTGATTTGGTAGAATTTTCAAAATAATCTCGAGATTTGTATATTTTGGAATGCCTTTGATTTGTAAAGATTTTCAAATTGACTTCGATTTATTACGAAAATACCCTTGTAGGAAAAATGACGAAAATACCCCTGGGTTGGGAATGGACAAGGATGCCCATAGTAGCATGGTAAATGTTGTGGATGAGTGAATGTGTCTCTATTGATGTGAATGAATGTGAAATAACTATGCACTGAGTCTGTTTGACTCACCCAATTTTTCTCAAACCTTTCAGGTGATGCTCGGACCGGGTTGGAGTGGATACGATGTGTCCCATGCAGAAGATAAATTTATTTGTTTTACACATTTTTCTTATGAAAGGTTATTTATTGTAATAAGGGCCATTTAAAGTATTTAAGGACTTTTATTATGTTTTAAGTTGGATTGTCGATTATATTATTATTTGAAAATGTTTTATTTTAAACAACTTAATTTTACTTGAAATTTTAATTACACAATGTTTAGTAAAGACAACAAAATTTTATGTTTTTAACTCTAAGTCAAAAGTTTTTCAAATGTTTTCCGCAGTGGCATTTCAAATTCGGTCATATCGAATGGGCCAGGTTTGGGGTGTTACAGTTTGGTATCAGAGCCCGGTTCAAAACTCGGCTTTGAGGGTTTTGGGCCCAAAAACATATTTTTTAAAATGGGCTTTTCAAAGATTTGGGCTTTCACAAAATTTTTTTTTTTTGGGTTTATTCTGGCATGGCACCTGTATCTCCGACCCGAAGTCCACAAGGTAAGTACCTCTAATTATTGTGTGAATTATTATATGATTGGTATATGGGCATACTTGGGCTCGTAGATTAGTGAACTAGGATCTATTGAACCCTAGGGCTAGTGCACTCAAACACATGCATAAGACTTAAAAACAACCAAACAAACCTGTGAAGTAAGTCGCCGAGTTACGGTGTGGCAACCATTGTGCGCATGTCTAGGAGTGGATTCGGTAAGAGCTTGGTATTTAAGCAGTCCTAGCGACTCACCTCCTCTTTACTTGAATCTTACTTGGTGCGTAGCTACGGTTCACCCTAATCAAGAGAACTTATTCACGGGCTAAACCCGATAACTAAAACCCGAAAGGGACTAGCCATACTATTTTATAAAGATCTTAGTTTTAAATTTACCAAATTACCCCTCTGATTTATAAAATTCTTTTAGACTTGAGAATTTTCCGAAATACACCCGATTTGCAAAATTACTAAAATACCCCTGAGCGGTAAAATTATGAAAATGCCCCTGGTTTATAAAATTACCATGTTACCCTTGACTTTTATGAAAAACATTCTTACTTTACAAAAATACCAAAAACTCCTATTTTACAAAATAATAAGATACCCTGATTTGGGAAAATTTACTAAAATGCCCTGACTTCCAAAATTACCAAAATAACCCCGATTTCTGAAATTTCTGCAATATCATTGATTTGGTAGAATTTTCAAAATAATCTCGAGATTTGTATATTTTGGAATGCCTTTGATTTGTAAAGATTTTCAAATTGACTTTGATTTATTACGAAAATACCCTTGTAGGAAAAATGACGAAAATACCCCTGGGTTGGGAATGGACAAGGATGCCCATAGTAGCATGGTAAATGTTGTGGATGAGTGAATGTGTCTCTATTGATGTGAATGAATGTGAAATAACTATGCACTGGGTCTGTTTGACTCACCCAATTTTTCTCAAACCTTTCAGGTGATGCTCGGACCGGGTTGGAGCGGATACGAGGTGGCCCATGCAGAAGATAAATTTATTTGTTTTACACATTTTTCTTATGAAAGGTTATTTATTGTAATAAGGGCCATTTAAAGTATATAAGGACTTTTATTATGTTTTAAGTTGGGTTGTCGATTATATTATTATTTGAAAATGTTTTATTTTAAACAACTTAATTTTACTTGAAATTTTAATTACACAATGTTTTAGTAAAGACAACAAAATTTTATGTTTTTAACTCTAAGTCAAAAGTTTTTCAAACATTTTCCTCAGTGGCATTTCAAATTCGGTCATAGCGAATGGGCCGGGTTTGGGGTGTTACATTGAAATCCACAGTAACAGAAGCAATATAATCTTCAAAATCTGTATGAATATATGTGAAGATTATATTGCTTCTGTTGCTGTGGATTTCAATATTTAAGAGTAACATCGTTCTTTCTGGACATTTTCTGGGATATCATCAAAATTTTATATCATTCTATATGGGTTGTAATTTTTAAATATCTTGTGTGACTCCATATGCTGAAATTTCGTTATTCCGGTCTTCTTATGATTCCATGTGATTGTTTGCAAGAGATCTCTAACTAACAGAGATGAGAATGTCTATTGTAATTATAAATTCTGGCTTGAAATGTGAGAGTATAGTGGTACCGTCCTCAGAGTTATAGAAGTTATGTTTCTGCAGAGGTTACTATTAAAATCATATTTGATTCTTCTCTGTGTTCAAATGCTTCATTAGCAGTCAAGATAATATCTATTTATAAGGTTGAGACATCGTTCTTATTAAGGTCCAATGATTTCTATTTGGTTAAGGTGATTTCAGTATAATTAAGAGTTTCGATGATTAATATATGAGATAGCTTCATTATAAACTCTTTTCTAGTTCTCGTGAAGGTTCAACATTGATAAAAGTGAAAATGACAGAAGAATAAGATCAAATCTGTGAAACGATATGTCTGGGTTATCCTTTTTAACGAGAAGAAATGATTTCTTCGAAAAGACTGATTCATTGATTTAGTCTGATTTGAATTATTTGATTGAAAAGATAGTTGGATTATACGTGTCTGAATCTATCCACCTGACTGGAAATAAACTTTGAATGTACATGTGTGAATTGAGGGATAGTCTGGATGAAGAACTCGTATTCTTGAAGATTGATACCGAATTATATCTATCGGAATGATTCTATCTGGGAAATGTTGTGATAAATTAAAGTTAGTTCTATTGTTGAAGTTTGCTTTTGCACGAAGATAATTTCGATCGAAATATCAGTTCTGGTTTAGTCTGAGTCCAATAAAGAGATTATGATTTTCGTCCTTATGTTAATGAATGGTTCGAAATGTATTCTAATACAAGAATGTGCATGGATATCTTATGATTCTATACAGTTAAAGCTGCATAAAAAGAGTTATATGACATATTTGATGACTATAAGAGTTTAAAATTATTTAATGTCAAAGAAAGATCTGAACTTGGTACAGTAAAGTTAGCTCGAATGGTCAAAAAACTTTTGAGTCTGTAAGTAATTCTTATCTGAGGAAAATGATTATAGTTTTGGATGTTTTGATTGGGTGATGAATACGTGATTAATCTTATCATGTAATGAACAGTTGATAGTTGAATTAGAGGCTAAATAAATGTTTATTTAGTGAAGTTGTGAAATTCAGAAATGTGTCAGCGAATTATAAGTTAAAAAGTGGTTCAGCATAAATTGATTTCTGATTCAGAACCTCAGATGTGGTATCGATGATTATTTGTCATTTCGAGATAGAGTGTGTATACTGAAAAGTTCTATGAATATACACCAACTACTACAAGAAACTCTCAGTGGTGTTCATATGGGATTAACAAGATGCACAACAGTCCGAGATATGATATAGATGATGAGTGTGAAATGTGATATTTATGACTTTCTTGATTATAGAAATGGAGGGTTGATGAATTTTGTATCGGGATTATCTATATCATTGAAAAAGATGGAGTTATCTGAAATATGGTTAACTGTCTGAAGAAATCTCTCTGTACGTATAGATTTTCTCTTTTAATAAAATAGTTGAGTTATCCGTTCCTATGTTGGTAAATCTGTCTATGGTGTCAGTTATCATTGTTTTGGATTGAGATCCCAAACTCATATGATAACTCACATACACGGACTAAGTCACTCAGATAATAATACACAACAGGGCTAGCGTATGTGCTGTACTGTACAATGTAGTAGACTGCGGTACAAGCAAGATCAGATGATGGTACACAGCAAAGCTGACATACGTACATTATAGTGCAATGCGGTAACCCGCTGTACAGTCATGTTGTAGTTAAACTGCCAGCTCAGATAATAGTGCGCAGCGAAGCTGACGCACGTACGGTATAGTGCGATAAATTGCTGTACGTATAAGTTTGCAGTTAAACTACCAGTTCAGTACAGATACAGTCTTCCTTCTCTTCACAACACAACCCAAAATATTTAATGTCAATGCATGAATGCATTCAAGCTAACAGAACAGAGACACATTAACAGACAGACAGTCAGAACAGTTACGCAGCACACTCCTCGGACCAGATTCAAAATCATACATCACACACAACCATCACATATATCGAGTCTTGAACCCCCTCACTAAACTTAGTTAAGGGTCGGAGCACACACAAACACATATTTAGATCAGAGAATGCATACAAAACCATTATAAGTGTCCTAAGACCACACGCCTGTGCGCTCTGGCCGTGTGGTATTGCCTAGGCCATGTGGGAGATCAAAAGCTCGTGTGAGGAGGGGCACACGACCGTGTGACAGAGGCACATGCTCATGTGAAGAAAGGCACAGGGCCATGTGACTGAGGCACACGCCTGTGTGGACCAGGGCCATGATCGTGAGGACAGGCCGTGTAACTCTCTGTACATTTGCACTAAATTTGAGTACGGGGTTGACACGACCGTGTGAGGGTCTCACATGCCCGTGCGCCCACCAGAAAAGGTCGTGTGTCCACAACACACACGCCCGTGTGGAATCCCTAATTCCCAAATTAGACACACGACCGTGTGACACGAAATCACTCAAACCCTAATCCCCAAACTCACACGCCCGTGTGGATTGGCACACGACCGTGTGGAAACCCCAATGGCCACGAAACCACCTCAGAATAGGCCAAAATCACCAATCTAGCCACCCAAAACGGTCTCTAACCTTTCCAATAATGATAGTGTAGCAAAATATGCCACATACTCCGTATTAGTCAACCTCTAACGTCCAAAATCGACAGAATTAAAGCACACTCGAGAGATACCAAAATGAATAATCGCTAAGTAAAATAAAATGAAAGTTTTGTGTCCCACACCTGATTCGACGACGGAGAAGCGAGAATCTTCGAAGTATGCGCAGTGAAATCGTTTTCCAAAAGAACGAAAGAAAAACTAAAGCAAAAAGGAAAAAGGAAAAGAATAGAGAGAACATCCAGCCAAAAAGAAAAAAAAATCAAATAATAAAAATAACAATGAATAATTAAAAATATTAAATTAAAACAAAATAAAATAAATTGCCTCTCCAAAATTGCACACACAAAAGTTCGAACCCAGATCCTCAAGGTATACTAACACTCACTAATCCACCAGACCAGCGGCCCATTTTGCCACTCAAACACACCACTAAACACATAAGCACACCCAACACTCAAACCCTAACCAGTAGAGCTCAAAACTTCTAACCCCAAATTCGAGGCGTTACAACTCACCCCTCCTTAAAGAAATTTCATCCTCGAAATTTCCAACTAACGGATCAGTGGTATAACACAAGCTACACCACCATGCTCTCGCTGCACACTCTCTCGAACATAACCAAATCAACTAAGACCTCACACACACACCAAGAGCATTTAACCATTGAAACAGATACACAGTTATCCTTTCACACATACAAACATTATCCAACGAGCAATCATCAAATTCATTCAAATAAATCACACACAGATTCAAAACAATCTACCACCATACTTGCCTTAATGTCGTCACGGACACTCCTTAATTTGATGTTCCGTGGACCCACATTTAAGACACGCACCCACCTTTTCCCAACACTTCCCTGGATGGCGCTTCTTATAGTGCTAGCAAGATGAAATGCTCGCACCACCACTAGCACCCTCTGCAGAACCACTATTGCTACTCATATGCATTCTAAAACGCTTCGCAACATGAGGCTCCAACCTCAGAGGACTGCGATCTCTTTTCTTCCTACAATCTACATACCTAGCTTGAAGGGTTTCACTAGTCTCCCTTATCCTAGCCTCGAACACCTTCTCTAATACCTCCCTCATTACCCAAGTTAATGCCTCAGTCCCAAGCTCTGGGTTATCGCCACTCGAAGTTAGTGGAATCACACTAACCTCCGGCTCCTGAACAGACACACGCCCGGAGAAGTAGATGAATTCTCGCGATCTTGCTTACCTTTAGAGTCTATATCAGTCTTGTGGCTAACTTAGGATATCTATACTTTCAGAAAGAAAACATAGAATGAGTACAAGAATATACATTTTTACTCTTATACTTTCGAATTTTTACCTGGACCAGCATTGGAGTCTTAGACAGTTCTTTCCGTCAAACTTTTACCAAAATAAAAA
Source organism: Gossypium australe (assembly GCA_005393395.2). Classification (NCBI taxonomy): domain Eukaryota; kingdom Viridiplantae; phylum Streptophyta; class Magnoliopsida; order Malvales; family Malvaceae; genus Gossypium; species Gossypium australe. Next base: position 42,255,302 of record CM016620.1, on the reverse strand, counting down.
TCATTTTAGCTTACCGTGGTAAGGTTTTCTTAAAAATCTTTCTAAAACCTTCACGTATGCACACAGATATGTAAAAACACAGGCCGAGTTTTTGCAAATCTGGCTCTGGTACCACTAAATGTAACACCCTCAACCCGGCCTAGAAGTTTAGGCTAAATCTCGAATGTTACATTGATCATCGAACTGATCGTAGGTAAACTTTTACAAAACAATTTTCAAGTCAAACCGTAATACCTAAATGTTTAAAACCAGCTATTAGGATTTCAATTAACATAGTATATGTAAATGTAAGCGGAATAAAAACGATTAAAACTTAACTCAAAATTATACGACAGCTTTATAAATCCTTACAGTTAAAAATCTGAATGTAAAAATAAAAATTAAAAATATAACGTTTTCTATAATTTCTCTAAGACTGTCCAAAACCTCCGCATACTGAGTCCAGCGCCAGAATTCAGAAAGGGTACCTGAAAAGAAACACTAAGAGGGGGTGTGTAACCCCCTAACCCGTACCCGTCGCCGGATTTGAGTTATGAGGCATTACCTAACTATACATAGATCATTGTATGCATTCATTGAAACTCATTCTTATATCAAAGCAAAACTAACATGAATTCATTTGCGTATCAAATTGGATCTAAAATGTCTACAAAGTACCTACATTGCATATCTATATAACTTTGCCACTCAGTTCACATGCATTGAAATAAACTAGCATTTTCAAGTAGGCATAACTATATTGAATGATTCATATAATGCAAACATGAACTCTCAAATTTACAATTTGAACAATGATCCTATGTCTTTTCTTGTATTAAGAATATAACTTATTCATTATTATAATTGTGCGATAAATGGCAACTTTGACTAAAAGAAATATGCATGATTCCACATCACAACCCCCTACTGAATTTAAATAATTTCTGCCACATTCAATTCACAAATCAATGATCAAAATCTACTCGACCATAACAAACAATACACCATTGCCGAATATATATCATGGAATCAACTTAACTATGTCACCGAATTCTATGTCAATAATACAACCATCAAAATTCCATTCTTTAATCATATTACTAAATTAATATCCTACATGCTTTAGCCTATAAACATCCATGACTTAACCTATTAGCTAAACACAATATCAAATACCACACCATATATATATATATATATACACCAAGGCTATTCGATTCCTCTTCAATCATGAATTAAGCCATGAACAAAATCATACATCCATAATACTATCATGCAAGCCATTACCATGTAGAACTTAATTTTTATCCAAAGGAACTAAGCCTTTTTCGCAAGGCTATATTATAGTTATGTACAATCACCCAAAATCTCATAGTTAACACTTAAGTCTAGCCTATACATGCCTTTCAAATAAAACTAAGATAGGTATACCAAAAGATTTGATAGTGCGATTGACTTCTTGGATGATCCTTCGAGTCCGTAGCTTGAATCAAAGATCTATAAAACAGAGGTAGGCACACACACGGTAAGCTTGCTAGCTCAGTAAGTCTTAAGAAAACATATACTTATATATATATAACATACATACAACCATTCGATTCAATATCTTCTATCACCAATTCAAACATAAATAATACAAAACTTCTTTTACCTATAAAGCTGAAATAACTAAATATCATTGATGCACTTAATACTAAAGCTTTACCTTTCTTATTCACATACACCAATCATCAAGTATATCAAAGACATATGTACATATCATATGCTTATCCAATCAACTAAATCCATTCATACTTTCAAATATTTACTATCCCACGATATAACTTGCATATACATATTCATTCATCTCTAATAAATCAATGTATAAAACCTTCACTTACTCGTATACTTGTTTGCCATTTTATTGAGTAACATGACTATAAAATACGTACCTCTCTGTCGAATTTATACGAATCATGTTTCAAAGCCAAAATTTCTTGATATGTTCGTAACTCGATTCTCATGCGCTTAGAGCTCAAAACACATTCATCGGCACTAGGCCTGCTGGACTTAAGGTCCAAAGTATATCACCGGCATTAAGCCTGCTAGGCAATAAGCCCGAATTGTTTCACCGGTACGTGGCCTGCTAGGCTAAAAGCCCGAACAACACACCGGCACAAGGCCTGCTAGGCTATAAGCCCGAATAACACATCAAATATTTCATCAACTTAAAAATCTTAACACTTATATCATTTCCAATTCATGCACATGTACCACAATCAATTATCATATCACATGTACTAGTTTTTATTTCAAATTCAAAACACATTTAGTCCAATATATGCCCCTAACATCATACATGATTATTCTTAAAAATTTTAACATGGGTCAGCTACAGTTCGAAGCAATGATCTCAAAAACGTAAAAATTATCTAAAACTGACTAAAAACTCACCTTGAATTTTAGCTTCAAAGTGCCGAAATTTTAAAGAAATGAAACCCTTCTACTCATGCCAAGGTTCGGCCAAGAACAAATGGATGATAATAGCATTTTCTTTTGTTTTACTTCAACATATATTAAGTTATTACTAAATTACTTAACTAACCTTAAAATTAAAATAACCAATAATATAACTTAAGGACAAACTTGTCCATGGCCGGCCACTAACTCATAAAATGGGTTATTTACCCTTTCTATACTTCATATTATAACGCCATGCTCAAATTAGCACATTTCACTTTAGTATGCCACTTTTACACTTTACGCGATTAAGTCCTTTTAATCAAATTAAGCACTTAAACGATAAAATTTTTCTACGAAACTTTCACACATATTAATTCACATATAATGAGCATAGAATATAATATAAAAAATATTTCAGACTCAGATTCGTGGTCCCGAAACCACCGTTCCGATTAGGGTCAAATTCGGTCTGTGACAGGGTGAGCTACTTGAGCTTAGTGTGAGTCTGAAACAAGTCTCAAACAGAGATACAAAATGCAAATAGTAGCACAATAAAATTTCAGTTACTCACGAAGTCAGAACGAACACCTGGGACAAGTGTCCTAACATAACTTAACAACCAGAGCACATCACATTTACTCAAATACTCAGCTCAAATGCTGTTCAAACAAACAGTCTTGCAGTCAGAACACACAGAAAGATGTAGATGAAATGCAGTCAGATAAATATAACCCACCCATCCAGCCAACACACCTCCCCGTGCCCCAATCACACCGATTAGGACCTCAGAAGGCCCATCCAACCCGACACTTCACATACGTGGACTAAGCCACTTAGATAATAATACACAGCAGGGCTAGCATATTTGCTGTATTGTGCAATGCAGTAGACAACGGTACAGGCCAGATTAGATAATGGTACGCAGCAAAGCTGACGTACGTACAGTACAGTGCAATGCGGTTACCCGCTGTACAGTCATGTTGTAGTTAAACTGCCAATCAGATAATAGTGCGCATCGAAGCTGATGAACGTACGGTACAGTGCAATAAATTGCTGTACGTATAAGTCTGCAGTTAAACTTGAAACACCCCAAACCCGGCCCACGAGCCCCGACCGGATCTAGCATGTTTCTTGTGAAGAGTTTAACTCAAATTTCGATTTCCTTTTTGTAAAATGGACCAGTTTAAAATAAGTATGTAGCTTATCAAGTTTGGAACCGTGTTGACTTTTAGAAATTCGTGTCTCGTTTAATCGTTACCATCATACTTCACGTGTTATAAAGATTTGCTGAATTTTAAAACTCATTAAGTTGAAAACCATTAATTTGATTACGTAATAAAACTTCAGTTATCATTTAGGAAAAATACTTAAATGTTCATTTGGTTAACGTTGCATGAAAATAAAACTTAAAAACGTAAAAAAAATCAAAACAAGTTAAATAATGGCCTTATTACATCATGAAAACCCGAAAATAAATCTGAAGAAAGTACTTAAATAACGAAAAGTTCAACCGTAAGAAATCCCGAATGACTGAGCATGGCCACCACACAGTCCCTGCCGACCCGGTCCACTGTACTGTATCACCTGCAAAATGTTAGTCCACGAAGGGTGAGTCAACAGACTCAGTGTGCAATTACCAACACAAAATTCTCAACCGATTTTAGCCTTTATCACAAGCATTTTGGGCAAAGCCCATCCGAGATCATACTTTGGCCTTTAGCCCATAATCAAAGCACAATAGATCACACATATAACGATGATGCAACCCGAACCCACCTAGATATCCAACCTCTACACACCACCCGTACCTGCCAATCACACCAGTGGGGATTACTAAATCGACCCTCCATCCGCTACACACCATCGAAGGCAGTCGCTGCAGTCAACGGCTCATCATCCCTTAATACGTGGCATAACCACCGGATAATGTGACAACGTCACCGAAAGAATCATATTGTGACATGAGTCACCGAAATATTGTGGTAAAACCACCGAAACACTGCCCCTTTTCATTATAACCCTTGTACCCATGTAATATACAAAGTTATGTATGTAACATGCTATATGTTTATTTCATGCCATATCGAAAATACTTATGCTTTCATGCAAGTGAATGTAACCACTATCGACAAGGTTTTTAATGTGACGTACATACCTGAAACAACGAATTGTACCCTTGAAGGGTACCATTAGTCTTCGCTATTCATAGTTATATTAACACATACATAGTCATATTAATTTACAGGGAAAAGTGTGGGGATTACACACCTGTAAACACGGAGAATGACACTCTTGATCTCACTGACACCCTCACTTGCAGGGATCACTACGATTTGCTTATCCCTTTCCGAAGCTGGCCTGCAACCCGGTGGCCAGTCGCGTACGACTGACACCGCCCGCTTCTTGAATCTAGGGGTAAGAACTGCGATTCCAACCCCCTCATTTGTTTGGCTAGGACTTGGCTCCATCAGATTAACTTAATCAGAAAAACCCAATTGAGTACATGGATCTAATAATATTTATTCGAATGAACAGAGGCTTACCTAGATCGGCAGGGCTTTTGCTTAAGAAGTCGATTGTGTACCTACATAATCCCATATGAGAAATCGTTTTCCCAAAACTAAATGCAAAAAGATAGTCTTTCCTTACCAACAAAACCGAAACCTCCCTTAATCTATTCGGCCATAACACTTACCAATTTTATGGAAACTATATCCCTTCAATTTAGGTACGCCCTTCGAATGAAATGACTAAGGTTGAAGTGAACAATCGGCTACCAAGAAGTCGACAGTAAAGAACACATTCGGCCAAGGCAGAGAAGAAGTTTCAAAAGAAGTGATCGGCTTAATGATTCTCACAAGAACGAATATGGGATTTGGCTTTTGATGCTAATGGACAAATCAGCTATAGGGAATATGGACTGAAAAGAAAAGAAAAGAAGTAATAGATGTTTCCACTTGCGGCACACATGCAAAGGAAATGAGAGAAGAGAAGGTTGCTTGGAAGAATCGGTTGTGGTTGAATACTTGAGAGAATGAGATATTCGGGAAATACAAAGAAGAGTAAAGAATGATGAGAAGCTTGGTTTGGCTAGCTTTGAAAAAGAGAATGCCGAATGGCAACTTGAAGATTTCGGCACACTAGGGAAAATGCTCAAGAGCTCTCACTCACAAAACCGAAAATGAGACTAACACTCCCTCATCCAAAGAACACCTCAAAATTTCGGCTCATACTCCCCTACCCAAAGCCGAACGTATCCACCCTCTTAGTCCACTCAAGATTTCGGCTAACACCCAACCACTTGCTTCCTCCTAGATTTCCTCCTAAAATTCCTCTTTTCCACTCATTTGAACTGATTTGAACTATTCAAATCACTTGAGTAACTCTCCACCACACATTTGAAAATTTGATCAGGTCCACCTCTCATCCATTCAGAGTCCCAATACCGTCCAATACCTCCTCTTCCCTTGCCGTAAAAATGCAAAATAAAGCTCCACCTCCTTGCAGTCAGCGTGATTCGAACCCTTACCCTACACTCCCATAATGACGCCACCTCCCTACATACTTGGTGGCGTCTCCTTGCCACCTTACCACTGTGCTTATTATGCTTTCAATTGCCAGAATTATTTATGTAACCTACCCCAATCGGCTATCCCCCCTTCCAAAGCTTCAAAACACAAATTTTTACTGAGGCTTCTAGCTTAACTTAGCCCCTCCCGAGACTCCCAAACACACACATACAATCATGCTAAGCATAAAATACACACAAACATGAGATTAATGCAGACCCCTAAAATCCCGGATGTTACAGTTTTACCCCCTTAAAGAAATTTCGGCCGTGAAATTACCTGGTATAAAGAGATGGGGATACTGCTGCTGCATCACTTCCTCCAGCTCCCATGTTGCCTCTTCCGCTCCATGGTTCCGCCATAAGACTTTCACCAATAGAACTGACTTCCTCCTCAGCATCTTGACATCCCGTTCCAGAATTTGAATCGGTTCCTCCTCATATGATAGATCTGGCCTTAACTCAATTCTTCCGCTGGTATAATATGAGACGGATCCGATCTGTAGCATCGAAGTATTGACACATGGAACATATCATGCATCTACTTCAGCTCCGAAGGTAACTCTAGTTGATATGCCACCGGACCCACACGCTTCAAAACCCGATATGGCCCGTAAACCTGAGACTCAGCTTACCCTTCCGTCTGAACCTCATTACCTTCTTCCAAGGCGACACTTTCAAGAAAACCTGATCGCCAACAGCAAATTCTATCTTCTTCCGTTTTAAATCGGCATATGGCTTCTGCATATTGAATGCCTCTTTCAAACGAGCCCTAATCAATTTAACCTGTTCTTCTGTCTCTGCAACCAACTCTGGACCCAAAATTTTGCGTTCCCCTAATTCTGTCCAACAGATAGGAGTTCCACACATCCGTCCGTATAGTACTTCGTAGGGCGCCATCCGAATACTAGACTTGTAACTGTTGTTGTGCGCAAATTCAGCCAACGGCAGAAACTCTTCCCAGCTACCTCTGAAATCAAGGATACATCCCCTCAACATATCTTCCAATATCTGGATTACCCTATCAGATTGCCCATCAGTCTGAGGATGAAAGGCTGTGTTGAAATCCAGTCTCGTCCCCAACGCCTGATGTAGTGCCCTCCAAAAACGTAACGTAAACCTCGGATCCCTATCTGATATGATTGATACCGGTACCCCATGTAACCTCACTATTTCAGCCACATACAACTTAGCCAACCTTTGAAGAGAATAATCAACTCAAACTGGTATAAAATGGGCAGATTTTGTCAGTCGATCCACGATCACCCATACCGAATCCTTTTTAGTAGGTGTAAGGGGTAACCCACTAACGAAGTCCATAGTGATTCTCTCCCATTTCCATTGTGGTATCTTTATCGGCTGCAACAATCCTGAAGGCAACTGATGCTCGGCTTTAACCTGCTGACACGTTAGACACTTTCCCACATACTCTGTGACTTCCTGCTTCAAACCAGGCCACCAAAACTGCTCACGTAAATCCTGATACATCTTACTCCCTCCAGGATGCATAGCGTAAGGGTTATTATGTGCTTCTCGAAGTATCATTTGTCTAAATTCCTTGTCCTTTGGCATGCACATTTTTCTGCGAAAACATAGAACTCCATTACTGTTCACACTGTAATCCTCTAACCCACCATCCTGTATCCGTAGAACTTGAGCACTCAAACCATCATCTGTTAACTGTTTTTCCTTGATCTGATCCACCCATGTTGGTTTTACTTGGAGCTCGGCTAACAAGCTTCCATCACTAAATAAGCTTAAATGGGCAAACATCGCCTTAAGGTCTGATATTGCCTTCCGACTTAACGCATCTGCCACCACGTTAGCCTTCCCTGGGTGATATTCAATCGTGCAGTCGTAATCTTCAACAATTCAACCCATCTACACTGCCTCAGATTCAACTCCTTCTAGGTAAGGAGATATTTCAGACTTTTATGGTCGGTGTAGATGATAGACTTCTCTCCATATAGATAGTGTCTCCAGATTTTTAGAGCGAACACCACTGCCGCCAATTCCAAGTCATGCGTGGGATAATTACTTTCATGGGGTCTTAATTGACGAGAAGCATACGCAACAACCTTTCTGTCCTACATTAACACACAACTTAATCTCGTGTGAGATGCGTCAGAGTACACCACAAACTCCTTACCAGCCTCCGGCCGAATTAACACGGGTGCCTCTGTTAAAATCTTCTTCAGCTTCTCAAAGCTTTCCTGTTGCTTATTCGTCCAAACAAATAACACTCCTTTCCGCAACAACTTTGTTAAGGGTGCTGCAATTAAGGAGAACCCTTCCACAAATCTTCTGTAGTAACCTGCCAACCCCAAGAAACTTCTAACCTCTGCCACAGATTTAGGAGGTTTCCAATCTAACACAGCTTCAATTTTTCGGGGATCTACCTGAATTCCTTCTGCAGATACCACGTGACCCAGAAACGTGACCTCCTTCAACCAAAACTCACAGTTGCTAAATTTGGCGTATAACTTCTTCTCTCTTAAAATCTGCAGAACCATTCGTAAGTGCAAATCGTGCTCCTCTTCCGTCTTGGAGTACACCAAAATGTCGTCAATAAACACCACAACGAATTGGTCTAAATAGGGTTGGAAGACCCGGTTCATCATATCCATGAACACCGCTGGTGCATTTGTCAGGCCGAATGGCATCACTAAGAACTCGTAGTGGCCGTAGCGAGTCCGAAACGCCGTTTTATGTATATCCCCTTCCTTAACCTTCAGCTGATGGTATCCTGACGTCAAATCTATATTGGAGAAGACCGCAGCTCCCTTTAATTGGTCGAACAGATCGTCGATCCTTGGTAACGGGTACTTGTTTTTAATCGTCAGTTTGTTCAGTTGACGATAATCTATGCACATGCGCATGGTCCCATCTTTTTGCTTCACGAATAACACTGGTGCCCCCCACGGAGATACACTCGGTCGAATAAACCCACGGTCCAATAGCTCTTGAATCTGAGCTTTAAGCTCTACCAACTCTTTTGGCGCCATCCTATAAGGAGCAATTGATACCGGAGCTGTACCCGGCAGTAAATCAATTCCAAACTCCAACAACACTGCGAAATCCCTCTCCCGCTGCTGAGCTATTAACACCCTCAACTCATCTCGAAGCCCATCTTCGAACCGTACGCAACGCTCATAGTCAGTCGCCACGATTCCCCGGGCATATCGGCTCAACCGAAGGAATTCCGCTTCATACTCGGCTATAGATTTACCCCCTTGTACCAAGTTCAAGAATGCCTTCCTCTGAGCATCCACGTAACTCGCCCCTATGTACTTCCCTTGGAACATCGTCTTGAAGTAATCCCAATCAATCCGATCCACCTGAGTACCCTCTCTAACAGTGAGCCACCACTGGTACGCTTCATCCCGAAGTAGTGACACCACCCCTTTCAGTTTCTCTTCAGCCGTGCAATCCAGATCATCCATAATCCTTTCGACTGCTTCCAACCAATATTCAGCAACATTTGGGGCCACCCCAGAGATGCCCCTAAACACCTCAGCTCCGTTTGCCCGCGTCGCTCTGGCACCGACTTTCGAGCCCCTCCACCTAAACCTGCCTCGGCAACTCTCTCCAACACTCGTAACATCGCATGGGATATCGCGTCATCCCCTCCGGTTTGGTCCTGGAATTCTGCTTCTCCAACTGGCGGTAACGGCACCTCATTCTCTGACCCATGTCCAGACCCTACTGATTCGGACACAGTGATTCTGCCTCTGCCATGTCCACGCGTATTGCGACCCTGTCCCCTAGTACTCATATCTACTGTCGCGTTTTATCTGTTTTTACAAGTTTTATGCATTAGCTTTCTTTTCACTTGCTGATTAAAGAGTAATTTTATGCAAAGGGAAATTCAGTAGTTTTTTTCCGCAAGAGCACTCATATACCTAAGGGTTCTTGTCTCTATAGTATGGTTTCTTAGTCCATCTATAGTAACGCACATCAATTCACAATATACAAATTATTTAACATCCAGAGAACTTACCTGGCGGACTTGGGCCGAGGACTCGGGTGCCATGCTTCCATAAGACCATTTCATGAAAAATTTCCCAAACCAACTATTAATACAAATTTTGAAAACATCGTGGGCCTTAAAACCCAAGGCCGAGTTTTTAAACCTGGCTCTGATACCAAATTAAAACACCCCAAACCCGGCCCACGAGCCCCGACCGGATCTGGCATGTTTCTTGTGAAGAGTTTAACTCAAATTTCGATTTCCTTTTTGTAAAATGGACCAGTTTAAAACAAGTATGTAGCTTATCAAGTTTGGAACCGTGTTGACTTTTAGAAATTTGTGTCTCATTTAATCGTTACCATCATACTTCACGTGTTATAAAGATTTGCTGAATTTTAAAACTCATTAAGTTGAAAACCATTAATTTGATTACGTAATAAAACTTCAGTTATCCTTTAGGAAAAATACTTAAATGTTCATCTGGTTAACGTTGCATGAAAATAAAATGCAAAAACGCAAAAAAAATCAAAACAAGTTAAATAATGGCCTTATTACATCATGAAAACCCGAAAATAAATCTGAAGAAAGTACTTAAATAACGAAAAGTTCAACCGTAAGAAATCCCGAATGACTGAGCATGGCCACCACACAGTCCCTGCCGACCCGGTCCACTGCACTATGCATCACCTGCAAAATGTTTGTCCACGAAGGGTGAGTCAACAGACTCAGTGTGCAATTACCAACAAAAAATTCTCAACGGATTTTAGCCTTTATCACAAGCATTTTGGGCAAAGCCCATCCGAGATCATACTTTGGCCTTTAGCCCATAATCAAAGCACAATAGATCACACATATAACGATGATGCAACCCGAACCCACCTAGATATCCAACCTCTACACACCACCCGTACCTGCAAATCACACCAGTGGGGATTACTAAATCGACCCTCCTCCGCTACACACCATCGAAGGTAGTCGCTGCAGTCAACTGCTCATCGCCCTTAATACGTGGCATAACCACCGGATAATGTGACAACGTCACCGAAAGAATCATATTGTGACATGAGTCACCGAAATATTGTGGTAAAACCATCGAAACACTGCCCCTTTTTATTATAACCCATGTGCCCATGTAATATACAAAGTTATGTATGTAACATGCTATATGTTTATTTCATGCCATATCGAAAATACTCATGCTTTCATGCAAGTGAATGTAACCACTATCGACAAGGTTTTTAATGTAACGTACATACCTGAAGCAACTAACTGTACCCTTGATGGGTACCATTAGTCTTCGCTATTCATAGTTATATTAACACATACATAGTCATATTGATTTACAGGGAAAAGTGTGGGGATTACAAACCTGTAAACACGGAGAACGACACTCTCGATCTCACTGACACCCTCACTTGCAGGGATCGCTACGATTTGTTATCCCTTTCCGAAGCTGGCCTGCAACCCGGTGGCCAGTCGCGTACGGCTGACACCGCCTGCTTCTTGAATCTAGGGGTAGGAACTGTGCTTCCAACCCCCTCCTTTGTTTGGCTAGGACTTGGCTCCATCAGATTAACTCAATTAGAAAAACCCAATTGAGTACATGGATCTAAGAATATTTATTCGAATGAACAGAGGCTTACCTAGATCGGCAGGGTACTGAAATTTCGACTTTTGCTTAAGAAGTCGATTGTGTACCTACATAATCCCATATGAGAAATCGTTTTCCCAAAACTAAATGCAAAAAGATAGTCTTTCCTTACCAACAAAATCGAAACCTCCCTTGATCTATTCGGCCATAACACTTACCAATTTTATGGAAACTAGATCCCTTCAATTTAGGTACGCCCTTCGAATGAAATGACTAAGGTTGAAGTGAACAATCGGCTACCAAGAAGTCGACAGTAAAGAACACATTCGGCCGACGCAGAGAAGAAGTTTCAAAAGAAGTGATCGGCTTAATGATTCTAACAAGAACGAATATGGGATTCGGCTTTTGATGCTAATGGACAAATCGACTATAGGGAATATGGACTGAAAAGAAAAGAAGTAATAGATGTTTCCACTTGCGGCACACATGCAAATGAAATGAGAGAAGAGAAGGTTGCTTGGAAGAATCGGTTGTGGTTGAATACTTGAGAGAATGAGATATTCGGGAAATACAAAGAAGAGTAAAGAATGATGAGAAGCTTGGTTCGGCTAGCTTTGAAAAAGAGAATGCCGAATGGCAACTTAAAGATTTCGGCATACTAGGGAAAATGCTCAAGAGCTCTCACTCACAAAACCGAAAATGACACTAACACTCCCTCATCTAAAGAACACCTCAAAATTTCGGCTCATACTCCCCTATCCAAAGCCGAATGTATCCACCCCCTTAGTCCACTAAAGATTTCGGCTAACACCCAACCACTTGCTTCCTCCTAGATTTCCTCCTAAAATTCCTCTTTTCCACTCATTTGAACTGATTTGAACTATTCAAATCACTTGAGTAACTCTGCACCACACATTTGAAAATTTGATCAGGTCCACCTCTCATCCATTCAGAGTCCCAATGCCGTCCAATCCCTCCTCTCCCCTTGCCGCAAAAATGCAAAATAAAGCTCCACCTCCTTGCCGTCAGCGTGATTCGAACCCTTGCCCTACACTCCCATAATGACGCCACTCCCTACATACTTGGTGGCGTCTCCTTGCCACCTTACCACTGTGCTTATTATGCTTTCAATTGCCAGAATTATTTATGTAACCTACCCCAATCGGCTATCCCCCCTTCCAAAGCTTCAAAACACAAATTTTTATCAAGGCTTCTAGCTTAACTTAGCCCCTCCCGGGACTCCTAAACACACACATACAAACATGCTAAGCATAAAATACACACAAACATGAGATTAATGCAGACCCCTAAAATCCTGGATGTTACAAAACTGCCAGTTTAGTACAGATATAGTGTAACACCCCTAACCCGTAACCGTCACCGGAATAGGTTAAGAGACATTACCGGACTAGTAACTCAGTTCAGAACAATCATTTATTAGATATCATCTTATTTCAATAAATATCAGTCATTCACATTCAATATATATTTAAATCGGTAACATATAAAAATTTTGGAAACTTAGAAAAATTTCAACATTACAAGTATCACACGCCCGTGTGAATAGGCCGTGTGCCTCACACGGCTAGTAGACACGTCCGTGCCTTAGACCATGTGAAAATAGGGCATACATACTGACTTGTGCCACACGGCCGTGGACACACATGTGTGCCAGGCCGTGTGAAAACTGGAGAGTAAACTGACTTGGGTCACACGGCCAACTGCACGCCCGTGTGTCTAGCCCGTGTGCCCTTCGAAATGGCCACACACGCCCTTGTATCAGGCCGTGCCAAAACTATAGGGTATACTGACTTATCAACACGGCCAAGTCACACGCCCATGTGCTAAGCTATGTGCCATATAGGGGGTATACTGACTTGTACCACACGGCCGGTCACACGCCCGTGTGTGAGGCCGTATGGAGCATACTGACTTCAATTCCATTTCAATACCAGGGTACACAGGTCGTGTACTTAACCGTGAGTCATACACGACTGAGACACACGCCCGTGTCTCTGCCCGTGTGGACAAAAATAGGCTATTTGCAAAGCCATTTTGCCACCCTATTTTCACAAGCTTATACAAGCATAAATGACCACATTTCATAACCCAATTGGCAATCATTCCATAACATTTCATACACATAATATACCAATTCAACTTGATATTAAATTACCTAATTAATACTATGCATAATCAATTCATATATCAACTACATATCAAGACTTCACTTACACATTTTCATTCCATCCATTTCTTACCAAAACATACCAAAATTGAACACTTAAACTCAACCAAAACATAGTACCAAAATAAGCCAAATCACATGGCTTAACTTATACACAAAAACATGCCAAAATCATGATATCAAGTAACATAACTAACATCTTTTAAACTAGCCTATACATGCCATATTTACATATATCCACAAGTTCAAAAATACCAATCGGAAATTGGATAGTGTGATGTGCAACTTTGACTTGTCTGAAATGAGTGAGCTAACGAACCTCTATAAAACATAGAAAAAGAAACAGAGTACGCTTTATAGCATAGTAAGCCCGTATAATTTAGAATTAAACTTACCATTTATACCAAACCAATACAAATAACTAAGGTAAACTCCATACAATTTCCAAATGCCTATCACAAGTATTTATCCATAGGTTAGACATGTTAATACATGAAATCATCCATTATCACAATTCAATACTCAATATAACTAGCATTCAATATTTCATTATTAATCATATAACCAATAATCCATTCAATAACAGTACTCATCCGTATAAACAAAATTTATGCCCGTTGAACCTATTAGAACTCCAAAGGATACGCGGGTGATAAACATCAGTAATCCGTCAATTAATTAGCATTTATGCTCTTTCATGCCATGATCGATAAGCTCCTCCTGAGCTAATGAACAGTAAGCTCTATTAAGCTAAAACGATAAGCTCTACTCAGTTGAACAGTAAGCTCATATGAGCTGAAATGGTAAGCTCCAATGAACTGAAAACAGTAAGCTCTTACGAGCTGATATATCGATAAGCTCATACGATTCGTGGTGAGTTCGCAACAAATGTAGGAGCTCGACCAAAATAGTAACCCTAGTGACATGTCACTTGTATCCGACGAATTCATATGGTTCAAACGGGGCTCGGTAACAAATAGATTATATCAATAAGGATTCATACTTCAAGTATACCAATTACTCAATTATACATTCATTTCAAATATTTAAAAGTATATGAAATTTCGATTCTAATTATACAAACTTACCTCGTATTACTAGGATAAAAACTATCAACTATTCATCGATCTTTCCTTTTCCCCGATCTAAACTCGATCTCGGCTTATCTTGATCTATATATATTATCAAATTCAGTACATTCAGCATTCAATATATTCAATTTAGTCCATAATTCATATTTTGGAAAATTTACACATTTGCCCCTATATTTTTCAATTTTTACAATTTAGTCCTTATCACATAAAATTGCAAATTCATGCAATTTAGTACCTACCCATGCTTAGCCGAATTTCATAGAGACTCCTAGCAGCCCATATCTTTCATTATTTCACACTTTTAATCATCACATTTTACAATTTCACAATTTAATCCCTATTTTGCATTTTTGTCAAAAATCACTTTACAAAACTAGTTTAACTATCATCAAGCTTCCATAATCTATCATTAAACATCAAAAAACTCAAGTATTCAATAGTGACAACATGTTAAATCTTCAAAAATTACAAAATCTAGGGTACGGGCTAGCTAGAATACAAAGCAACGATATCAAAAACGTAGAAATCATTAAAAACCGAGTAAAAACTGTACCTTAATTGAAAAATTTATCAATGCCAAATGAGGAACCCTATTTTGGCTTCTTCTACTTCTAATTTTCAGCTAGAGATGAATGAAATAACAAAATTTTGGTTTTGTTTTATTAAATTAACCTTTATTAACTAAATTACCATTATAACATTATCATAAAACATTAATATATCATATAATTCATGGACATAAATGTCCACTAACCTTAATCATGGTAAAATTACAACATAAGGGCCTCTAATTTAATAAACCATAGTATTAGGCACATTAAACTAATGGCACACAAGTTTTACGCTTTATGCAATTTAGTCCTTTTTTCCTAATTAAGCATTTAAACGGTAAAATTTCTTTACGAAACTTTCACATAATTAATCTATCATGTTGTAGACCTTATTAAAATAATAAAATAAATATTTGGAATTCAAATTTGTGGTCCCAAAACCACTGTTCTGATTTGACCTAAAAATGGGTTGTTACATACAGTTTTCCTTCTCTTTACAACCCAACCCAAAATATTTAATGCAAATGCATGAATGCATTCAAGCTAACATAACAGAGACACATTAGCAGACAGTCAGTCAGAACAGTTACGTATCACACTCCTTAGATGTAATATCCTAGATTTAGGGGTTATGCGTTTAGTGCATAATTCAGGTGAAAGTGGGCTTAGTGTGTGTCTGGATGAGTTTTAGGGGTTTTGAGAACCCAAGGATGTAGGAAAGTGTCTTAGAAAAATTTTGTTTTAAGTGCTTAAAAGGGGGAGCTAGGCTAAGGAGGCCTTAAGGAAAATTATAAGGGAAATTGGTCATAAGATTGGGCTTGGTAAAGTGGCTTGAAGGCGCCACTTAGAGCCTTGGTAGGTGATGCCATAAGCTGTGAGGAAGGGAGGAGGTTCGAGCAACGTGTGAAGTAGGGGGAGCTTTTATTTTTGCGTCAAGGTGGAGAGAAGTTGGAGGGCATATGGACTTTAAAAGATGAAGATAAGCCTTGGTTTTTCTTTTTAAATTTTGGCTAAGAGTAGTAGATAAATGAGGTTTTATTTTATTTATTTTAAATGTGTGTTAAAGAGATAAATTAGGAGAAGAAAGTGGGATATGATAAGGGGCATAGTAGTGGCCGAATGAGGGGCTCCTTGGGTTGGTATTTTTGGTCATATAGGGGAGGAGTAGTGCCGAATTTCATTTAGTGCAAGTATCCACCTTTATGCCGAAATTCTTCTACCCTCTCCTCTTCTTCTTCTTTTCCTTCTCTCAACCCCAATTCCCTTGTAGCCGAATATTCTTTTGTGATTTAGAAGCTTAGCCAAAAGTGGTAGCCTTCATCTTCTACTCTTTTCTCTTGAGATCATAAAAGCCGAAACTTTGACCACTTTGATCTATTTCTCTTCTTGGCCGAATCCTCTAAAGCTCTCTACTATTGTGTATTTTTCTCTCTTCACCATTAAAGTGCCGAAACACCATCTCTACCTTGTAGCCGAATCTCAATCTTGTGTGGGCCTAACTCCATTTCTCCTCTGTGGCTAAACCTTGGAAGGTGATTTCGGGCAGTTGGTCGTTAGTGGTAAGCAACGATAGTGGTGAGTATTTCCTTAGAAATCGGTTTTGGATTCTTTCTTTTAAGAGTGCCGAAATCAAGTGTTGGCCTTGGTTTCTAGTGGATGGCTGAATGTCATAGTGCCATAATAAGTGTTTCTTTCTTGTGTAATCAAGGGAAGATAGCGTTAAAGGAGCCTTAAGGGAGTCTCTTGGTTTCGATTCCTCAAGGTAAGCAGTTATAGCATTTGGCCATAGGCCACTTCCATGAGTTTTGGATGTTAGCCAATTCTAACATGTGCCAAATAAGGATTTCAACAGTTTCAAGAGCAAGGAGTGGTGATTCGGGATTTAGACGAGCAAGGTAAGGAAGTGTTGACTTTCGGCCATAGGCCATATTTGGTTTTAAGTGTTAACCAATTGTGACTCTGGCTTTTAGGAGGAAATCGACAGGCTTAAGGGAAGTCTCGGGACTCAAATACATTTCGGTAAGGGTACTTAGTAAGTGTAGATTCGATTTATGTTAGACTATGACTTTAACGATTAACCAGTTGTTCTGATTAAGTGTTCTACGATGGACATGAATACCAGTCAAGGAGGTAAAGGGGTGATCCCTAAGTTCAAGAAGAAATCAGTCTCTGCAGTACGGGATTGGCCACCGGGGTGTGGATCAGCGTCAGAGTAGGAAAGTAGGCAGATAGCCATAGTGTCACTTAGTGATAGCATCGTGTTTGAGGCGTAGTACTTCAAGTTATCAAGTGTGTGATTAACCCACTGTTTTCCGGGTTCATGTTATATTTGCATGTGTTATGAATATGTGTTAATAAGTGCAGTGGCAATTTTGAAATGGATACCCTTAAGGGGTATGTCGATAATCAGATAAGTACCAAATCTGATGAAATGTGGTTATTAATGTGTATATGTGATGGTATGCTTGATGAACATGCTCATGCATTATTTATCATGACACTATTGTATGTTGCATGTGCATGGGATGGGAAATGAATATGAAAGAAGGACAGGGTGTACTTCGAGTACGTGGTTTAGTGATGGCTACGAGCCTCACGTGGATTGATGAGTGGCTCTGTGCCTTATCGTGGTTGATATCAGCTATGTGCTATATCGTGGTTTGATGAGTAGCTTTGTGCCTCATCGTGGATTGGCGCTGACTGAGGTCGCATTGTGGATTAATTGCGATTTAGTTCGCGTGGACGGCATTAATTGCCAAATTGGTGTGTAGAGGTTGGAGGGCGATTTAGTAATCCCCTGGTGTGTGGTGGCTGGGTACGGGGGTGTATAGAGGATGGACCCTAGGCTGGGTTGGGTACACTTGCATAAACTCATTATCTGACATGTGCATTAATGTGGAAATGGGCCAAGCCCAATATGTGGACTCATGTGGATAAATTGCCTTATTATATGATACGTGATGTGGATGTGGGCCAAGCCCAATAAGTGAAATCATGTGAATTATTTGTCTTGTTATCTGACATGAGGATTAATGTGATAATGGGCCAAGCCCAATATATGGAATTATGTGGATAACTTGCATTATTATATGATATGGTTTGGTTGTGGGCTAAGCCCATGTGGGTGGAATTCAGTGGACTAATTACACACTGAGTCTGTTTGACTCACCCAAATTTTTACCAAACATCGCAGGTGATTTATGATGCTTGGACCGGGTTGGAGTGGATACGAGGTGGCCCATGCAGAAGTTATATTTATTTATTTTACGCAGAAGATATTTTAATTGTTCTACGCATTTATTATTTTAAGTATTTTCGAATAATTATTTGATGTAATAAGGGCCACTTAAAGTATTTGAAGTTGTTACTATGTTTTAATTGGATTGCCGATTAAATTACTATTTGGACATGATTTTATTTTTAGCAACTTATATTTTAAAAGTATATGTTAAATTTTTAAATCCGAATAATTTGTAACATTAAAGTTTTACTTAGAGTTTTAAATACGAGATGATTTACCAACAACAACAAATTTTCATGTTTTCACTATTAAGTCAAATTCTTTTCAAACGTTTTTTCGCAGTGGCATTCTAAATTCGGCAGTGGTGTATGGGCCGGGTTTGGGGTGTTACATCAGACCAGATTCAAAATCATACATCACACACAACCATCATAGATATCGAGTCTTGAATCCCCTCACTAAACTTAGTTAAGGGCCGGAGCCCACACAAACACATATTCAGATCAGAGAATGCATACAAAACCATTATAAGTGTCCTAAGACCACACATCCGTGTGCTCTGGCCGTGTGGTATTGCCTAGGCCTTGTGGGAGATCAAAAGCTCATGTGAGAAAGGGGTACACGGCTGTGTGACAGAGGCACATGCCCACGTGAAGAAAGGCACACGGCCGTGCGACTGAGGTACACGCTCGCGTGGACCAAGGACATGGCGGTGGAGATAGGCCATGTAACTCTCTGTCTATTTGCACTAAATTTGAGTATAGGGCTAACATGGTCGTGTGAGGGTCTTACACACTCGTGTGCCCACCAGACACAGCCGTTTGTCCATAACACACACGCCCGTGTGGAATCCCTAATTCCCAAATTAGCCATACAACCATGTGACACCAAATCACTCAAACCCTAATCCCCAAACTCATATGCTCGTGTGCCCTAGGGACACAGCCGTGTGAGAAATGATAAAATCCCCAAGTCGACCACACGGCAGTGTGGCCAGGTCGTGTGGCACCAAAATTGGCCCAGAAACCCTAATTCCTAAAAGCACACGGCCGTGTGGACTGGCACACGCCCGTGTGGAAACCCCAGTGGCCACGAAACCATCTCAGAACGGGCCAAAATCGCCAATCTAGCTACCCAAACCGGTCCCTAACCTTTACAATAGCGAGAGTGTAGCAAAATATACCACATACTCCGTATTATTCAACCTTTAACGCCCAAAATCGACGGAATTAAAGCACACTCAAGAGATACCAAAACAAATAATCGCTAAGTAAAATAAAATGAAAGTTTCATGTCCCATCCCTGATTCAACGACGGAGAAGCGAGAATCTTTGAAGTATGCGCAGTGAAACCGTTTTCCAAAAGAACGAAAGAAAAACTAAAGCAAAAAGCCAAAAGGAAAAGAACAGAGAGAAGAACGTCCAGCCAAAAAGAAAAAGAAAATCAAATAATAAAAATAACAATGAATAATTAAAAATATTAAATTGAAACAGAACAAAAATAAATTGCCTCTCCAAAATTGCACACACAAAGATTCGAACCTAGATCCTCAAGGTATACTAACTCACTAATCCATCAGACTAGTAGGCCTATTCTGCCACTCAAACACACCACTTAACACATAAGCACACCAGCACTCAGACCCTAACCACCAAAGCTCAAAACTTCTAACCCCAAATTCAGGGCATTACATCAACCTATACCCATGTTAGCTGAATTTCAATTAAGTCCCTAGCATCCCATATTTTTCATGTATTTCAAAACTTAACCATAAAATTTACACATTTCACAATTTAATCCATATTGACAATTTTGTCAAAAATCAAATTACAAATGTTGTTTATCTAACAACAAGCATGCATTTTCTGTCATCAAACATCAAAATACACCAACGTTCATCAATGGAAAAACCCTAAACCTTTAACAATTTTGCAAATTAATCCCTAGGCTAGCTAGATTAAGCTGCAACGATCTCAAAAACATAGAAATCATTAAAAACGAAACAAAAATCGTACCTTAATGAGCTATATAAGCTTGGCCAAATTTAAAGAAGAAAAATGGCTTCTTCTTGCCCTAGGTTCGATTGAGTAAGATGATAATGGGTGAAAATTTTTTGTTTTACTTATTTTAACTTTAATTTCTAAATACCAAAATTAACCTTTAAACTTAATTCAATTTACAACATTACCAAGCCATTATCATCCACTATCATATTATTGGGCTCTCTTTCACATAAGGACCTCCACTTTAAAGTTCTATAGCTATTAGACACCTTTATCTAATAGAACACAAGTTTTACACTTTACGCGATTAGTCTTTTTTATCAAATTAAACACTCAAACGATAAAATTTCATAACGAAATTTTCACACAATCATTATTTCATGCTATAGACCTCATAATAATAATAAAAGAATTATTTTATCCTCAAATTTGTGGTCCCAAAACCACTTTTTAGATTTTACTAAAAACGGGCTATTACATAGACTCACTTCGCGATCAATGAAAGTATGACACTCAACATACAAGGTGAGTCAGTGTCACAAGTCTAAGGATTATTTACACTATTGACACGTGAGAGTATTTCCATAAACAATTGAATGAAATACCAAATGGAACTTTCATAGCGGGTCAAGTTTAGTGTATTTATTCATATAAGAAGTACCCACATGTTATGCTCAAGTATCCTATACTTCAACTTATGAAATTAGTTGCATGCATCCTATGCATGAAGTCTTAACATATGTTGACCTTTGAGAATTTTCAATGCCCTATTGATAATACAATGTCTAGGAACAATTTAGGAATCGCGACTTTGATGCATAGAGACCTCATAATTATAACTCTTTATGATTCCCTTGCATAGCCTAATGTGTTCTATGGGCTTTATCTACAAAAGTGTTAAATATAGTATATTTTACTCATGGATAAAGAAATATCTCAATTTATTACTAAAAAACTATAATAATGTCAATATAATTAAATATTATTTAGTGCTTACAAGCAAATTAGGGTTGGCTTGTAGGGCTTAATGTAACGCCCCACACTTGACCCGATCACTAGATCCAAATGTGAGATGTTACATTCGTTGTTGAAGCAACTACGGCTTCATTTCAAAATCCTATATACAAGCCATTAAAGTGCCAATGCTTAATTTAAATACACAATCCATTCAAATCCAGGTTATAAGTGAGCTTACCAAAGCTCTTATGAAACATCGGTGAAAATCGAAGGGCTAAAACCTAAAATTCTAAAAATACGGGAGTAGTGTCATGACCATCCAGGAGGCATGTCGCGAACTTGAAGAAAAGAAGATGATGTCATGACTTTAGACTTTACCAGGGGAACGTCTCGACCTTGAGGATAAGGGGATTCAGTGTTGCGGCTTCAGCAAGGTAGAATTGTGACTGTGGAAACAAAAGCTCGATGTCGTGTCACGACTTTGAAGATGGTTTCCCCCAATCTTTGCATCATTCAACTCTACATGTGAAATTTCAATACCAAATGGTGTCTGAGACCCAAAACTCAAGTTATCACACTATAGCATTATTAGAAGTATCAAATTAAAATTCGCAGCATATTAACATTCAGCAATATATGGTTACAAGCATGGTGTATTCATTCTAGTTATTTACATCATTCTCTATCACATAGCATATAAGCCATACCCCAATTCCAAGCGTCCACATACAAAATAAACGTATTTACCGTTGATTTACTAGCTTTGAACAGGAACATACCATTAAGTATATAATGATATTTTCAAAATGTAACATTTCTACCATTTGAACCAAAACATCCAAAATGGACCTTATTACCAATTCATGACCTTAGGTACATGCCACTTTCTATAAAAAAAAATCTATACAAACTTTGATGAGTCAAGAGCTAAGTTTTGGATGTTGTATTCTCTTTGAATCCTTGAGATCTAATAGTACTTGCGCATAGAAATAAAAAGACTATATGAAGAGTAATAGGGCTTAGTGGTGCTAACATGATTTGAATCAATAATCAAGTTAGCATTTCATGTCTCATGTGCCCAACTTCATATCATATTCCTTATAATCCATTTATCATCATATCTTAATTACATACATGTAATAGAATGTTACAACATTCATTTCATTTTTTTCATATCTATCTCGAATCCACCTATTTATTTTATATCTATATTAGTCCTCAGGGATTTTTTAACCGGATCACATGATCTTTCACATACTATTTTTTGTCATTTAGACACTTAAATACAAGATACACCATTTTCTATTAACTTTACATATCATATGCCATTTGATAAAGTATATGTTTATTATCCCTATTAACCGAACACAGATTCAAAAAGAATATACGAACCATCCAACTGTAACACCCCAAACCTGGCCTAGACGTTATGGCTGAATCTGGCGGTGTCACATTGAAGTGTTTAGCGTAAAACTTGTTGTCATTGAAGTCCTCAAAATTGATTAATCATTTCTTTATTAAATGATGATTCCAAAACGGGTTGTTCATTTCCAAAGCGTGCATCATTAAAAGCTAATCACTTTTAAAACGTTATTAATTTTTAAAATCTCATTTATTACGGAAGTTATTTTTAGGAAATGTTGGGAAAACGTGGCGTCTTTGAAACAATTACCTTTTGAAAACCCGTCTATTCCTACAACTAGCAGTTTATATCAAACTAAATAAATAAAAACCCCAATTAAAATTTTATAACTTTAAAGAGGCCTTATTACGTAAAAATACCCAAATTCTGATACTTATAGATCAAAAGCTAAAAAAAAAAGCCTGATGCGATTGTGTGGCCATCATCGAGTCCTTCGCAGCACCGACCCGCCTATGACTGGGGATTACCTGTACAGTTAAACAGAGGGGTGGGTTTACGAAAACTTAGTGTGTAATCCCCTAACAAGTAAACAGTCAATTAAACAGTAGATAAATGAAGTTTGGGCCTGAGCCCGTTACAATAATAGTCCCGTTCAGTGTGGGCCTAAGCCATTTTCTGTGACAGTAAAGGATTGGGCTTGAGCCCAGCACAATGCCTGTAATCAGTAGTGCCTTTGCCCAGTTTTAGTATTAGTATAATGGGGCCTTGGCCCATAACAGTAACAAATATCAGTCATGCAATGAACAGTATGTAATATCATTAATCGATGCAGTAACAGTACAGTATTATTAATCAGTGCAGATATGCAGTCAGAAATCCTACCCAATCCAGCCTCTACACACCACTCAGTCCCGCCAAAAGCATCATGTGGGGATAAAATCGACCCATCCAGCCAGACACATGAGGATTAGCACCGGTTACGACACTAAAAAGTATTGCAGCAGAGCTGCCAGTAAAATAAACGACATATAGCCATTAGTAGGTCCATAGTCGTCTTGGGCGACCCGTACGACCTTATCAGTATAGTACACTTCCTCCAAATATAACAACCCATCCTCATGCAATATGTCGTGACACAATATCATACGTGTATGCAAAATGTCATGCTCAATCATAGTCATACATATCATAGAGCAAATCAGTCATACATAACATAAGGCCATAACAGTAATTTCATCTCCTAGGGGTATAATAGTCATTTTACCTATGGAGGTATTTCAGTCATTTTATCCTATGGGGGTATTTCAGTCATTTTACCTGTATTTTGGTCATTTTACCCTATGGGGGTATTTTGGTCATTTTTCCCGTATTTCGGTCATTTTACCCTATGGGGGTATTTCGATCATTTCACCCTATGGGGCTATTTTGATCATTTCACCTTATGGGGGTATTTCGATTATTTCACCCTATGGGGGTATTTCGATCATTTCACCCTGTGGGGGTATTTCGGTCATTTCACCCTATCAGGGTATTTCGGTCATTTCACCCTATAGGGGTACTTCGATCATTTCCCCCTATGAGGGTATTTCGGTCATTTCACCCTATGGGGGTATTTCGGCCATTTCATCCTATATGGGTATTTTGGTCATTTCACCCTATGGGGGTATTCCGGTCATTTAATCCTATGGGGGTATTTCAGTCATTTTACCCTATGGGGGTATTTCAGTCATTTCACCCTATGAGGTATTTCAGTCATTTCACCCTATGGGGGTATTTCAGTCATTTCACCCTATAGGGTATTTCTGTCAATTTACCCTATGGGGGTATTTCGATCATTTCACCTTATGGAGGTATTTCTGTCATTTTACCCTATGGGGGTATTTCGGTCATTTTACCCTATGGGGGGATTTCGATCATTTTACCCTATGGGGGAATTTCAGTCACTTTACCCTATAGGGGGATTTTGGTCATTTTACCCTATGGGGGTGTTTCAGTCATTTTACCCTATGGGGGTATTTCGGTCATGAAAGTTATACAGTTTGGCCCAATATTCTCCACACATTCGTGTGGTTTACCCGTGTGGGGCCCACAAGCTCGTTGGGTCCACACAACCCATTTCGGCCCAAGATGACCCAAAACGGCCCAAGACCATGAGATCGCTCATAGTGGCCTCAACAGTGGAACACCCATGTTTTACGCGTTTTGGTTACCACACGAGCGAGCGTACGCTCGTGTAGTGCCAACGGTCATATTTTTCGGCTTTTGTCGATTCACGCTTTAGGCAGTGTTTACACACCTTGTTTCTGTTTGTTTAGAAAACCGCCCACAGTCTTGAAACCTTTGATCTAGTAAAGAGGGAAGTTTTGCCTATTCAACCATTGACTATAAACCCTCTACCCTTCGACAGGTTCCTAGGCACAAACCAAAAATGGGTAAGCACTTAATCGGTCAGCAACAAGATAACATTATACTATCTTCACTTACCAATAACGCGAGAATAGCACCCACTACAAAGTGTACGACTATCGGCAAATAAAGAATGATATCCAGAACAATAGAGAAGGGAAAGCAGTCGGCTGCAAGGGAAAGGAAAGAATCAATAAAAAGAAATGAAAGGAAAAGGATGAAAAGAAAAGGGGAGATTCGGCCAAGGGGAGAACAGTGTGGAAAACGTTTGCTTACTATATAGTAAGGTAGAAGAACCAAACAGGTAATCAGAAATGAAGGAGGAATCGTTTGTGGTGAAGAAGGAAAAAGCCGAAAAGGAAAAAGTTCAGTAAAAGGTGAAAGAAGGAGAGACGATAGGCTTGATAGCAGAGAAAGCAATTTCCGAAAGAGGAAAAAAGAAGAGAAAGGAGGCACAAGAAGCCAAAAGGGAAAGGGATTTGTCGTCCAACCTAGGAAACAAATGAGGAGCATTTCTCTCTTAGCTAAATTCCTGAGTGGTAGAGTTCAATTTCGGCACAACACTCCCTCCCCTCTCTCTTGATTTTCTCCTAAAATCCCTCCTCAAATCTCTCCACCTGATCACACCTCCCCTCAACCACTCAATTTGCATTCTCCTCAACCACTTCAGTGTTTTAGTCAAACTCCACCACCCCCCACAGCACAGTAGCAAAATAAATTCTCCCTTGCCTCTAGCCAGATTTGAACCTTAAACCACTGGCATAGATAACATGCCACTTACCCCCTAGACTAGCAGGCTCCTTATGTCATGCTTTACCCACAATAATTTAAAAGCCTACTAACTATAAGCAAGGGTTTTATTCCCTAAAAACAAAATTTTGCATAAGCCAAGGCTTAAACCCCTGACTTCTCAGACACTTCCAAACACTCCTAAATCACTTAACCACTGAAGCAAACATTCATTTATGTCACTTTCTTGCACAACTAAATATTTATGTGCAGTCTCCTAACTTTTCCCTTGTTCAAAACCTATTTTTCTGGGCCCAAAATTCGGGGCGTTACACCAACCATCATACCAATATATCTGGCACCCAGTGCCTCATTAGAATGTCTGAAGTATAATTTGTGCTCAACGTCTCATCGACGTAAACCGAAGTAGTATGTGCTCCACACCTCATCGGAATGTCCGAAATATAATATGTAACAGCCCGTTTTTAGTCAAACCAGAATAGTGATTTTGGGACCATAAATCCAAGGTCATAAAATTATTTTAATATTACTTTAAGTGTTTACAGCATGATGGTATGTATGTGTGAAAGTTTTGTGAAGAAATTTGATAAAAAGGACTAAATCGCGTAAAGCGTAAAACTTTAGTTCTAATAGCTAAAGGTTTCTAATAGCTATAGAACCTTAAAGTTAAGGTCCGTATGTTGTAAATAGACCATTATAATCATGAGTGGACATATATGGACATATTATGATGTGTTTTAAATGGTTTATTATTAAGGTTATAATTGTAAATTAGTAATTAAATTTAACATAAATAAAATAAAGCCAAATTAGCCTTATCATCATCTTCCATAATCAAATTTTGAAGGATTAAAAAAGAAAATATTAGGTTTCTTCATTCGGCCAAGTAAAATTCAAGAAATTAGGTATGTGTTTTGCTCAGTTTTGATTATTTCTATGTTTTTGTGATTGTTGCATCTAGTACTAGCTAGCCCAGGGACTATTTTGCAAAATTGTTATAGATTTTGAATGATGCCATTGATGAATTCATGAGTATTTTAATGTTTGATGATAGATTATGAATATTTGATGTTAGATAAACAAGTTTTGTAAAGTGATTTTTAGTGAAATTGCAAAATAGGGATTAAATTGAGAAATGTTTAAAGTTAGTGGGTAAAATGTGAAATAAATGAAAATTATCGGCTACTAGGGGCATTATGGTAATTCGGCTAGCATGGGTATAATTGGAATTTCATTAATTTGTGATTTTATGTAATAAGGACTAAATTGTGAAAAATGTGAAAGTTTAGGGGCAAATGTGTAAAATAGCCCTAATGTATATTTTGGATTGAATTGAATAAATAGTTGATTAAATGAGTTAATTTTGAATATATTAGATCAAGAAAAATGGAATTCGGATCAGGATCAGGGAAAAACAAAAGTTATCGACTAATCGACTCGATTCGTCGTTTTAATCTCTAAGGTAAGTCCGTATGTAACAAGCATTACTATAATTATGCTTTAAATGCTTTGATATTGCATAAATTGTATATACGAGATTAAAGTTATGTTTGACAATGATTCGGTTATATATGGCACTTAGTGTGTGATATCGAGATAACTTCAGTTATGTATGGCACTTAGTGTGCGATTTGAGATAGCTTCAGCTATGTACAACACTTAGTGTGCGAGATATCAGGTATTCAACGGTATTCTGAATATGTATGAGCTTGTTACGAATTGGTACATGTATGTACATGCATAGTATGAGCCTTAAATCAAAGAAGTTATGAAGTTTGTATATAAGCATATGAATAATCATGTGAAAGGTTTGTTAGTAATCATGAATTACATGTTAACATGTTTAAATTGATGGATGGTGTATTTCTGATTAGTTAAGTTTATATCATACGAACTTACTAAGCTATAAAACTTACTTTGTTTATTTTCCATGTCTTATAGTGATTTCATAGCTAGCTCAGATTCAGGGATCGTCGGAGGCTACGTCACACTATCCAACCATCACTTTGGTACTTTTGAGCTTATGGTTTGGTCATATGGCATGTATAGGAACTATGGTCATGTTGGTTATGTTTTAGTAGTGAGTTTTTCCATTTGAGATAGCTTGTAAATGTATATGTTTTGGTTTGTTTATATAGCCATGAAAGTTGTCTTGTTTTGGTATGTTTGAGCCTAATATATGTACATATAAATATATGACTTATATTATGAGGGTTGTGGAATTAGTATCATGCTTGTGAATTTGGTACAAAATGATATATGTTTGGTAAATGTTTATAGATGTGCTAATGCTCTTTTGTGATGTGTTTATTGTTGCTTGGAAATGGTTGATGAATTGATGATGTTTGTGATTGAGGTTTAGGCTAAGAAATGCTTAGATGAAATAGTATGAATTATGTTTGATTTGGTTGTTTTGGGGTTGATTATTATGCTTTGTTTTGGTGCCATATGTGTTGGTGAAGGAGTGTATCAAATGGGGTGACAAAAATGGCTTGGTAAATAGCCTATTTTTGTCCATACGGGCAGAGACATGAGCATGTGTCTCAGCCGTGTGTGACACATGGTCATGATACACGACCGTGTGTCCCCTGTGTTGAAATTGAAATGAAGTTAGTATGCTCCGCACGGTCTCACACACGGGTATGTGATCGGCCGTGTGGCACATGTCATATACCACCCTAATTGGCACACAGCCTAGCACACGGGCGTGTGACTTGGCCGTGTTGTATAAGTTAGTATACCCTACAGGTTTGGCACGGCCTAGCACACGGCCTGGCACACGGGCGTGTGTAGCCACTTCGAAGGGCACACGGGCTAGACACACGGGCGTGTGGTTGGCCGTGTGACCCAAGTCAGTAAGCTCACTTCTTTGGACACGGGCTGGGACACGACCATGTGATCCTATTTTGAATGTCCACACAGCCTGTGACACGGGCGTGTCTGGTGGCCATGTGTCACAGGGGATTGTGTCCCCTGCTTTGGAGAAAAAATTTCTAAATGCTCAAATTGTTTTAAAGGTTATTGGTTTAGTCCCGAACCACTTCCAATGCATGAATAAGGCCTCGTAGGCTCTTATTAGGGACATATTGATTGAGGTTTATTGACGAATGTTTGAATTGATGAAATGTATCCTAATGGTATGTATAATTTAGTTGTAAGTCCAGTAATGCTCCTTAACCCTATTCCGGCGTTGAGTATAGGTGAGGGGTGTTACATAATATGCGCTCCATGCCTCATCGGTATAAATCGAAGTATAATCCTGTACACTAATCTTATGGCATGCCAACTATACTCGACTTTGCCTGAGGCAATTAATAGGGTAACCAATGTTTCAAGCTCATATATATATACTCATGACCACATATCATATTTTCATATAATACCAATTTATATCAAGCTCAATCCAATTCAATTCATATCATTTCATATCATCACATACATATCACTGTATCTTTCACAAGTAACTAATCATGAATTACTTACCAAATTCATGAGGCAAGTAGGAATATTACCTCAATCAAGATAGTTTGATACAATTCATATAAATATATGGATATGAATTGGATTCAAATCATAGAAGCACAAACCAGGTTAGCTACTCGTTACGGCTCTCGCCTTTCCTTTCTCTTGGGACAGCTTGACATTGTATTTAGTTATGTTCGATAATTCAATTATAAAAATAGAATTAGCTTCCACTCAAGCAGCTGAAAAATATAAAATCAAACATATTTTGCATTGTATTCATTTTATTCTCTATATTCGACATACTTCTATTTTCAATATTTATCACTAGATGAAAATTTGATTTCATATCCTTTCATTAGTGACTTTGTAATTTTAAGAACATAATTTCTTAATAGGTTTTATTTTATTCCATTTAGTCCTTAATGTCACAAAACTAACTATCAAGCCTAGCTTAATTTCTAAACAATTCCCTCACTTTTTACTACTTTCTAGCTTAGTCCTAACATGCTCAAAACTCCTCAATTTCTCATTAAAAGGAAGTTCAATTTCATTAACTACCCTTTAATGGAAAGTTCAATTTCATTAACTAACCTTTGATGGAAACTTGATAAATATTTAGAGATTGAGAAATCTAAGACATAGGTAAGCTTAATCAAGCTTAGGTGATCGTGAAAACATAAAAATTTCAAAGAAAAAGCATGCCTACCTTAAGATTTTCGACCAATTTGTAAAGAAAGCATAAATAAAAGTTTTCCTTCTTTCTTTTTCACTTAGATGACAACAATGAAGAAAAGAAATATGAATGCTTCATCTTTTCCACTAAGATTTTCTATATATACTTAATTAGTGGTGTCATTAAGCTTAATTAACTTAGTTTATTAACTATTAATCATGTTTACTTAATAGTTAACCTTAATTAATTAAAGGCAAGTGGATGTACATCAAACTCCACTAATTCATTTCACATTAATGGTTAAATAACCATTTTGTCCTTTTTTAATTGTTAAGTGGGTCCTTTGTATTTTTTAAATTAAAAATCTATAATGATTGAATTTTTACAATTTAGTCCCCAAACTTTAGTTAACGGTTTTCTCGATTTAATTTCTTAACCATTCTTTAATATGTTTTCACACTAGCTCTTTAAATCCTCTTAAGCATACTTTCATTGACTTGGTTTACAAAATTGAGTTCTGAGACCACATTTTTTGACACCATCAAAGATTGGGTCGTGACACTTACACTAACAATCTCTCACTAGCACTAAGCTAATCGCCTATATGCCTAAGCCCTAGACCTTTCATGTGACAATTGTGTTTCTGTTGTCTCAAAACCTTAGTGAATGGATCAGCTAGATTATCATCCATAAGTATATTTTCCATACTTATATGATGCCTCTCAATAGTATCTCAAATAAAGTGATATCACTGTAATACATGTTTGGATTTGTGATGAGATCTTAGTTCCTTAGCATGTGCTATGGGTCCATATTATCACAATACAATGGTAGTAGATTAACAATGGTTGGAACCACATCTAGTTCAGTGATGGAATTTTTAATCTAAACAACCTTTTTTGCAATCTCATATGTAGAGATGTATTCAATTTCAGTTGTTGATTCTACTGTAGTCACTTGTTTGGAACTTTTCCAATTGATTGTAGCACCATTTATGTAAACAAAAATTCATCTTATGTTTTTTTGTCATCCTTATTTGATTGGAATGAAACATTCTATAACCCTTAACTTGGACTTCAATCCCTCTTTAGACCAGGAAAAGGTCCTTAGTTCTTCCTAAGTACTTTAGGATATTTTTCACGACAATCCAGTGATCATCACTAGGATTAGTTTTGTAGCGGCTCATGATATTGACAAACCATAATTATAACATATTTTAATCCCACATTTAGCTTACTTTTGGATGATTTATCCCTCAATTTATGTAAAAAGGTGCTATTAATCCTTTTTTTCATGTCTTATACCCAGGAAAGCACCCAAGGATGAAAAGAATGTAAAACGGGCCCAAAACGGAGTAAATGGGCCATATCACGAAATCGACACGGCCTGACCCAAAGCCCACACGACCGTGCCTCGTCAAGCATCTAGAACACGGCCTCAACCTCGATTTACACGACCGTGCCTCAACTTAGAAATCTGAACATGGCCTAAAGACGAGTCACACAGGCATGTGACATGGCCATGCCCCTATCGTGGCTTTAGACAATTTCAGTCAGAAAAGGATACTTAGGGAGAAAGAATCGCATTCCAAGAGCCTATATATATCCCCTGAGTGCCACCTTTGAAAAGGCGTCAAAGCTAGGCCAAAGAGCCAAGCCGAGAAGGTCAGAATTGAGGGAATCACTCGAAGATAGCCAGTTGATCCATCCCAAGAAGCCGGAGTTATACTCAAGACGGCGGATTTCTCCTTCAATTCCTTCAGGGAGTTTTAGGGATTTCTTATGTTTTGTTTTATCTTTTCTCTTGAGATGTTTTCTTTTTTTGTCATGAACTAAACCCTTCAGATACCTGAAGGGGATGAAACCTAGATGAATCTTGTTATTTGATTTCTAAATTATATGATAATTACTTAGTTTGTTCTTAATTATGTTGCTTAATCTAAATCTGGTGTACTTAGGTGGAGGAGGAATAGACCCTGCCTAAGAGTAGATCTAGCATAATTAAGCGGAGTTGATCGAACGCCTAGAGATAGGGTTACGAGATTTTACCGGATTAGGGTGAAACCTAATATGGGAATCCATTACTCGATTTACTGCTATTCTAGGGGGTTATTATAAGAGAACGAGAGTTCCACTAATTAACCTAGGGTTAGACGTTATTCGCCTCGAGAGAGGGTTTAATATACGTTAGGGAGTCCTACGGATCAAGCTAAGTGAATAAATCATATTGTTCAGTGTTAATTAACAAGTGAAGTCTAGGTGGATTCTTCCTAAGGGTATCGTCATAATCAACTGAGTTTTTTCGTCAAGATATTTCCCAATTCGTTCTTTTTGTCTTTGCGTCTTTAGCTTAGTAGTCGTTAATTTAGATTAAAACAACTTCACTTTATTTTAGGGTAAATAATAAAAAGAAAGTTAGTATTAGTACTTTTAGTTCCTTTGGGTTCGACAATCCGGTCTTGCCGAAGCTATACTACTGTTCAATAGGTACACTTGCCTTTAGTCGTTGTCAGGGTTAGTTTCCAGGTTCGATCACATTCATTATAAATTTTTAAAACTCTGATTTCAGCGATCAGATACTTAAAGCGTAAGATACATCTAGTCTTATACATAATATGACGTACATGATAGATCCCACTACCGAAGCATATGACACCTTCTCCATTCTTGTCCTATATTCTAAAGTTTTAGGACTCATCTCTTTTAAAAGATGTACACTATGCACCAAAGCCAAGTTTCCTCTATTGGAAGAAGTCATGCTAAAACTTTTTAGCATATTGTCTTTGTAAATAGATTGAGAAAGTCCAAGCAACCTTTTTTTATCCATCCCTATAGATCCTAATTCTTAGAACATAGGTTGCTTCTCCCAAATCCTTCATGGAGAATTGCTTGGAAAGCCAGATCTTAGTAGCATGTAGCACAGATAATGTCATTTCCCATCATTATTAAGCTATTGACATATAATAGTAGGAAAATAATTGCATCATCATTTTTCTTCTTATAGACACATGAGTCATCAAGATTTTTAATGAAACTAAAATATCTAACTGTTTCATTAAATATTATTTTCTAACTCCGAGATGCTTATTTTAATCCATAAATGGATTTCGGTAGTCTGCATACTTGATTAGGATATGTAGTGGATTTAAAGCCTTCAGGTTGTATCATATACACCTGTTCCTACAAATTCCCATTAATGAAATAAATCAATCTCATAATCATAACATGTCGTAATAGCAAGCATAATGCGAATGGATTTAACCATAGAGACTAGTGAAAAGGTGTCTTCATAATTAATTCCTTCAACTTTATTATAACATTCTTCCACTATTCTGGCCTTATACGTTTGCATGTTGCCATTCTTGTTGATCTTTCTCTTAAAGACCCATTTACACCAGTGGGTTTATCACTTCAGGTGGATCAACCAAAGTCCATACTTGGTTGATCTTCATGTCCTTCATATCAGATTTCATGACTTTAAGCCATTTTTTGGAGTCAATGTCACATATTGTTTCTAATAGGTAGTGGGTTTAGAATTTAAAGATAATTCATTTCTATCTAAAAGGAATCCATATCTCTCTAGTTCCAAATGTATCATCCTTGACCTTTAAAGTGGTAGTGCCTCTTGAACTTCTTGCTAGACATCGCATGCTTCAAGCTCAGGTCCCTATGGAATGTTAGTTTCATTAAAAATTTTATTTTGGTTGGAACCCTATTTAGAAGATAGGCCGTAGCTTCTAAGACATATCCTCAAAAGGATATTGGAAGGTTGCCCTAGACATCATGGAGCAAACCATTTCCAAAAAGGTTTTGTTTATCCTCTCAGACACTCCCTTGTGCTATGGAGTTCTAAGTGGAATCCATTGAGACAAAATTCCATTTTATGTTAGATTATCCAAAAATTTTTGGCTATGATATTCTCCTCGGTCTGATCGAAGTGCCAAAATTTTCTTACCAGTTTGTTTCACTACTTCAACCTTGAATTCCTTGAACTTTTCAAAAGCTTCAGGTTTATACCTCATAAGGTATACATAATGTAATATCCTAGATTAGGGGTTATGCGTTTGGAGCATAACTCAAGTGTTAGTAGGTTTTGGCAGTGTTTGGAAGTGTATCAAGGGTTTTTAGAACTATAGGATAAAGGTGAAAGCTTGGGAAAATAATTGGATTTTTAGTTAAAAAGGGGAGCTAGGCTAAGGTAGCCTTAAGAGAATTTGTGTTAGATTTATGACACAAGTAATCATGTGGCAAATTGGCAAGGGACGCTACCTAGGGGCAGGGGAGCGTGCGTCAAAAGGAGCTTCAGGAGAGAGAAGCTTCGAGCAACGCGGGAAGCAATGGGCTTGTATTTTTGCGTCAAGAAGGGAAGTTGGGCTAGAGAGGCCTTCAGGGGAAAATTGTAGGCATTTGTGGTAGAAAACAGGCCTTGGTAAAGTGGCTGCAAGGCGCTACTTAAAGGCTTGGTGATGACGCCGTGGGCAAGGGCCTTGGTTCGAACCACGGGAGTGTGTTTTGCTTTTGCTCTTTGCGTTAAGAAGGGAAACTGGGCCAAGAGATCTTAAAAGGAATTGTGGGGAGTTTATGTCCCAAAAGAGTTAGCAGTAAAGTGGCTTGGGGCGTTATCTGTAGCTTGCAGCAAAGAGGGCTCAGGTTCGAGCCTTGTTGACAGCAGTAGGCGTGTTTTATTTTGCTTTTGGTGATTAAGACAAGGGGGAGCTAGGGAAGAGGCCTTAAAAGAATAAGTGGTGGAGTGATGGCATAAGAACCCACCTGGTAAAGTGGCTGCAAGGCGCCACTTAAGGCCTGGGAATGACGCCATAAGCTTGGTGCAGGTCTGGAGTTCGAGTCGCGTGGGAAGCAATATTTTGGTGTTTTTATTTTGCTTTTGCGACAAGGTAGAGTTGGAAGAAAGTGGACGGCAATTGGGACTTTCAATTGGAGAAGGATTTTAATTCTCCTATTAATTTTCGGCTAAGGTAGGATAAATGTGTTTTATTTATTTTATTTATTTTAAGTTGGTAGATAATAGATAATTGTTGTTTTATTTATTCATTGATTTAATTATTTTGTGCAAGATGAAGAAGAGATAAATATGGATTTACTTTATTTATTTTGGTTTAAATAGGTGATAAGAGATAATATAGGAGTTTGATAAGGGATTAATGTTGGATTAATTTATTTTATTTGTTAAGGAGATAATAGAAGAGATTATCAAAGAGTTTGATAATAGCAAGGATGCAGTAGCCGAATTCTTTATAAGGGGGAGTAATCATCCTTCATATCTTTTTCTTCTTTAATTCTCTTTGTGTCGAAATTCCCCTATTCTTCTCCTCTTCTTCCTTATTTTCTTTCAACACCAAATTCCTTCCTATTTCTTGAAAGCCGAATGCCCCTTTGCCATTAAGAGTGGTTGCCGAATATTCCAACCTCATTAGAGGGCGTAGCCGAACCTTGTAAGTGCTCATACTCCCATTTGTATGTTATTTTTTTATTAAAAAGCCATAGCCAAATCTCAAGAAGGCCTTATTCTTTTCTTCTATCGCAAGTATCAAAAGCCGAAACCTTGATCTAGATCTCTCCTGTGGCCGAATATCTCAGTGATCAAAGGGGGGAGGTGTTGTCGATTTCTTTTGGTGCAAGTTATCCAATCGGTTCATTATAGAGGTAAGGTGATATGTGCAATACGGCCATAAGTCCTATTGGTTATTAAAGTTAGCCGTTTCTAACAGTTAGTTCATATAGGGATTTCGACAGTTCAAAGGCAAGGAGTGACTTTTCGGGATTTGGTAAGTTAAGTATGTGGTTGTTAGTATTCGGCTAGGGCCATATTACTGGTATTAAGTGTGACCGATTTTGGCTATGTGTATTTAGGGCCAAATCGACAGGAATAAGAGGAACTCCGGGATTCAAGTTCAATTTGGTAAGTATATGTAGTAAGTTTTGGATTCGATATATTTAGATTATGACACTAAGGATTAACCGTTTAATGCTGATTAAGTGTTGTCGATGGATTCGAATACCAGTCAAGGAGGACAAGGGATAGTCTCTATCCCTAAGTTTAAGAGGAGATCCATTTCTGCAGTTCGGGATTGGCCACCAGGGTGTGGACCAGCGTCAGAACAGGAAAGTAGGCAGATAGCCGTAATATCGCTTAGTGATAGCATCGGGATCGAGAGCGTAGTTCTTCAAGTAATAAGGTGTGTAGTTAGCCTATCGTTTTCCGGGATTTATGATTGTATGTGATATCTATATGTGTGTTATGAATGTGCTAACTAGTGCAGTGGAAATTATGAGATGGATACCCTTAAGGGGTATGTCGGTAATCAGGTTAGCTCTAAATCTGGATGTGATGTGGTTAATTGAATAGATATGATGTGCTAAATAACATGTACATGCATTATCATCATGGCACTATTTTATGTTGCATGTGCATGGGTGGGATATGATTATGAATGAAGGACAGGGTGTACTTCGAGTACGTGGTTGATATAGGCTTTGTGCCATATCGTGGTTATTGATGGCTTTGTGCTCATCGTGGTTATTGATGATAGCTTCGGCTACATCGTGGATTGGCGCTGACTGAGGTCGCGTTGTGGATTATTTGAAATTAAGTTCGCGTAGACGGCATTTGTTGCCATATTAGAGTAAAAAGGGGAGGGTGATTTAATAATCCCCTGGTCTGTGGTAGGCTGGATACGGGGGTGTGTAGAGGATGGACCCTAGGCTGGGTTGGGCTTCATAATTGCATAATTTTGCATGTAAATATATGTGAAAATGGGCCAAGCCCAATAAGATATGTGGATTAATGTGAAAGTGGGCCAAGCCCAGTATGTGGTGTGGATTAATGTGGTGATGGGCCAAGCCCAATATATGTGGAAACATGTGGTTAATTACACTATTATAAGAATGTGATATGGTTATGGGCCAAGCCCAATATGTGGACCCTATAAGTGAATGAATTGCATTACTATATGTCATAAGATATGGATATGGGCCAAGCCCAATAAGTGAACTCATGTGAATAATGTTGCATTAATATCTGATATGTGGATAAATACGTGGTTTGATATGTGGGTGGAATTCAGTGGACTAATTGCACACTGAGTCTGTATGACTCACCCAAGTTTTATTAACATCGCAGGTGATGCTTGGACTGGGTTTGGAATGGATACAAGGTGGCCATGCAGAAGAAGTTTTGCTTGTTTTAAGTATTCTATATTTCCAGTATTTATGAATTTTTACTTAATGTAATAAGGGCCACTTAAAGTATTTGAATTTTGTTATGTTTAAGGTGGATTTATAAGTGGGATATTATTTTTGTAAGTTTAATTTTAAAAGCTATTTATATCTCAAAAGTCATATTAAAGTTTTGAATCTGGTATTTTTATAACAACTTAATTTTTACTTAGAATGTTTTAAATTACGAAAATGTTTTATCAAAGGTGACAAATTTTTAACAGTTTTTACTCTTAAGTAAGTATATTTTCAAACGTTTTCCGCAGTGGCATTTCAAATTCGGTTGTAGTGAATGGGCCGGGTTTGGGGTGTTACACATAACCATATCTAGAATGATTATCGATAAAGGTGATAAAGTAGGAATACCCATTTCTAGTCGCTATGTTCATTAGGCCTCATACATCTGAATGTATTAGGCCTAATAAATCCCTAGCCCTTTCACCTTTTCCAGTAAATGGTGTTTTAGTCATTTTACCAATGAGACAAAATTCACATCCAAATGATTCATAATCAATTGTATCTAGATAACTTTGATTATATAACTTGACTATTTGAGTCTTATTGACATGACCAAGTCTACAATGTCAAAATGTAGGTCTTAGATGAATCCTTTTTAACTTTCTTAGTTATCATGTTAAGCATATGTTTTTGCAAATACAATACATATAACCCATTGTGCAATGAGGTTGATCCGTAATGCATTCTGTTCAAAATGAAAAAGCAACTATTTCCCTTCATCTTAAACTCGAAACCATTATTCTCGGTAAGGTATGAAACCAAAATAATGTTTCTTGAAATGTAACATCCCAAGAATTAGGGGTTTGTGATTTTTGTATAATTGCATGTTATGCTTGCTTTGCGGGTTATTTGAGGGTGTTTAGGGGCTTTAGGGAGGCCTGGGGTTGAGGCAAACTGTGGAAAAATTTTGGTTTTTGGGCTATTTAGTGGGGAGAACTGGTGGAGGCATGACTTATATATATTAATGTGTGTTTTATTAACACAAGTGAGCTAGTGGCAAGGTGGTGTGGCGTCACAAGGGAAACATGGAGGAGGGGAGTTCAAATATCATAAGCTGCAATTAGTGGCTTTTGTTTTGTGCTTTGGGAGAGGAGGAAGCAGAGTTGGGTTCAAACTCTGCCATGGAGGTTGGAGAATGAGTCAAACAATTTGAATGGAAAGTGGAGAGCAAGTTGGGGAGCAAAAAGGGGAGAAAATCGTGGGATAGGGGAGAGTGGTAGTAGTGGTTGAATGTGGGAGTGTTGGGGGGAGGATAAATTCGGCTAAGGGGTGATGTTTAGGCATTTTTTTCTAGTAAAGAGTAGGTACCGAATTTCTCTAGTTTCTCTTAGCACTTTTGCATTTTGGGCATTTCTCCTTAAGTATTTCGGGTTTTTTCTCTGCTATTCTGACTTCAATCAACTTCTTCAGTTTTATCTCTTTTCTTCCTCATACATTCTTCTGCTAAGTTTCAATTTGGTAAGACCATCCCTCCTTGTTTTTCATTCTCTCTACTCCATTATCTTCTTTACCTCTAAACCGTACCAACACATCTTCTTTCCCTCTCTTTTACCATACTTGGCAATCTCTTTCTTTTCCAAAAAAATTGAGTTTCCACACTCTCTTTGACGTCCATCTTTAGTTCGTGGTGCTACCCTTGTGGCCGAAACCTTCTTTTCCATTTGGCTTATCCTTGGTCAAAGGCCGAACCTATTCACTCGTCTCCTTCTCGAATCATTTGTTTTCTAATTTATAAGGGCTGAAACTCTTTAGGGGAAATGAACTACCGAATCTATTTCTTTTGGTTCCTGGTGCACTTCTAACTTCTTCTTTTTCTTCTTAGTTAATTATCATCGTTGAGGGCCGTACGTGCTTAACTCCTATTGTTCAAGGAATCGATCTTCGCCGAATATAAGGGTAAGTAACATTAATCATTACTGGTTTCTCTCTTTTGTTGAATATTGGTGGATGCTAACCCCCTGTGCATTAATCAATTTAGGAGGTTGTTCGCTTTAGCCAACAAAGAAGCAAAGCCGGATATTGTCACTCGGTTGAAGGAGGTCACTTCTTTTGGTAAGTGGTGTTAGTGATTATTCGGACTCAAGCTTTAGCTATGTTTTATCAGTGATGAGACTAATGGAATGGGATGAATTGATTTCATAGGTACGTAATCTCGAGGGTTTCAATCTACGCTTGTAACAGGTGTGTCATCTCACACCAATGTCGTTGAAAGCATGCATTACTCTGTGAATCGGCCAAAAGCTGAAAAGCCAGAAAATCGGCAACCGTGGCCACTCGAGCGTGCGAGCGCTCGTGGTGGTAAATCGAGACACGAATGATGATGGTAGATTTTTTAGAGTGTCACAAGCACTCTCGTGAAACTGAGGCTATAACAGGCCTGATCGAGCCGGAACAGGCTAAATGGGCCCAATGGGCCCACATGGATGAAATCGATAGAAAATTATCGAATGACGGACGCGACTGCGAAGTCTGCAAAATTGAGACCGAAAACATGCTAAATGGGCCACATGAGCGTGTAGGCCCGTTTCGGCCTGAAATGGATTTAAGGCCCAATTGTACCGTAAAGACCCAAAAAAAGGGTCTCGTGTCGCTCGAGGCGATAATAGGCCTCCGAAAAGGCCATTAAATGACTAAATTACCAAAATACCCCTAGAGGGTAAACTACCGAAATACCCTTAATGGTTGAATTATCGAAATACCCTTAAAGGGCAAATTACCAAAATACCCTCAATGGGTAAAGTTATCGAAATACCCCCAAAAGGGTGAAAATGACTGGTATACCCTCGATTATGGTTGAATATCGCGTATTTGATTTTATTTACACTTTTATACGTTTGATACATTGCATTTATATCATGTTGCATGGGTTGGGTTTGATGATCGGAGGAAGTGTAGCATGGTGGCTCTGCCACATATTGTCTTAATGGCTATGCCACATATATATTATTATTTTGGTGGCTCAGCCACAAATACCGTGATTAGCAGCTTGTCTGCAATATTGGTATGTTTGGCGGGGTGGGTCGACTTGATCCCCACACGGTGTGATTGGTTGGTACGGGGGTGTGATTGGTTGGATTGGGTTAGGCTGCATTTTATTGTTTGCATTATCATAATTATAGGGCTTAGGCCCAGATTGATGCCGTAAGGGCTCAGGCCTAGATAGTGACCGTTTAGGGGATTACACACTGAGTTCTCGTAACTCACCCCCTTTCCCTTAACCTTGCAGGTAATCCCCAGCGTTAGAGGATTTGGAGCTGCAGAGGACTCGGTGGTGGCCATGCATCGGATTTATTTCTCACGAAACTTAGTAAATCCAGTTTTTACTTTATTTTAATATTATTCATTTTGGGATTAATATTTTGTAATAAGGCCAGTGGATTTTATTTTCCTTTTAAACTTTCTTTTCGGCTATTATTAAATTGTTAAACGTCCAAATACTGGGTTTTCCTAAAATGTTAATAATCATTTTTTTGAAAATATCACGTTTCCGCAACTATTCAAGTTTGATTTTCACCACACAAACAATTTTTCAAAATAATAATAACTTTACAAAAACAGACATTAAGCAAATCACATTTCTACAAACAAACAACGGAACTCGGAGCTTCAAAAAGAGATGCAACATTTATAACAGTCGCTTAGCTTTTCAACTACCTTTTGATGTGACATGCTAGATCCGGCCATAATGTCTAGGCCGAGTTTGGGGTGTTACATTTTATGGTATCAGAGCCTGATTGCAAAACTCAGCTGTGGAGTGGGTTTGAAATTTTCCAAATCTGTTTGAAATGTGGTTTAGAAAATATATAGTGTTACTGGAAGTATGGCACACTAAGTCTCCGGCACCAAATCCGTAAGTTTCCTTACTTTATATCTGCTTATATGATGAAATGACTGTAGGGAGAAAACTACTAGAGATAGTGGTAGTACACTGAAACTTTTAGCTATAGGAACTAAGACTATAGAGACTAAAACAGTAGGAAATTCAATCTACGAAAACAACTCTTATAACTGTTTTCCATAAAACACTTGTTAATAATCATGGGAACTATAGATTGATTTATAAAAGTCTTAACCAGATTAACGCGTTACATCGAGATGAGTACAAGGGGACACAGAAGAGGTACACGGGGCCGCGGTAGAGGCCGAGGTGCTAGGGCTGGATCTTCAGCGTCAGGGCATATGCCTGAAGGCGAGGCATCGGCATCGCCAGTGACTGAAACAGGGTCTCATGACCGAACCAGAGGGGATGATGCTTTGTCCCAAGCAATGTTACAGGTTCCAGAACGGGTTGCTGTAGCAAGTACTGGGTCGGTAGCCCGGGGATCCATTTCTGAGCGACTCCGGTCGAACGGGGCCGAAGTCTTTAGGGGCATCTCTAGTGTAGCCCCGAATGTAGCGGAATATTAGTTAGAGGCTGTGGAGCGAATCATGGATGATCTGGACTGCACAGTAGAACATAAACTGAAAGAAGCAGTGTCCCTACTGCGAGATGAGGCGTACCAGTGGAGTCTTATAGTAAGGGAAGGAACACCAACTGACCGAGTGACTTGGGATTTCTTCAAAACTACTTTCCAGGGAAGTATGTAGGGGCTGGTTATGTGGACGCCCAAAGGAAGGAATTTTTGAATCTGGTTCAGGGAACAAATCCGTAGCAGAGTATGAGGCGGAGTTTCTGCGTTTGAGTCGATATGCTGGAGGGATAGTCGCGACCGATCATGAACACTGTGTGCGATTTGAGGATAGTCTTCGAGATGAGCTGCGGGTACTAATAGCTCTACATAGAGAAAGAGATTTTGCCGCTTTGATTGAGAAGGAAAAGATTGCTGAAGAAGTGAAATATTCTGAAAGATAAAATCGTGATAAGAAAATGGGCAGAAATAAGAGAGATTCTAGGTCTTCAGGTCCTTCAGAGGGATTTCATAAGAGGCCTAGGTTGGATGGGCCAGTTCGAGTTGGGGTTCCAGTTGCTGTGGGTCGGATGCAACCTTGTGTGGAGTGTGGGAAATTACATTCAGGAGAGTGCTGGAGAAGAACTAGCTGGTGTTTCAGATGTGAGTCTAAGGATCATAGGCTCAAAGACTGTCCTCGGGAGCCTGTTCAGACACATGTAGTAGGTCAGAGATTTGTGCAGCCAGAGAGAGGTGGTCAGTAGCCACCGAGAGGTTGTGGTCCGTCCAGAGGGGGAAATGGGTTAGGATGTGGTCGTGGAGCACCGGGCAGAGGTGCTGGAAATGTGGGTAATACAGAGGCGAGGCAGTCGGACTGGTTTATGCTGCTCGGCGTCAAGCGGATGGCGACGCACCAGACGTCATAATCGGTACGTTTCTTATTCATGATGTGCCATTTACAGCTTTAATTGATATTGGGTCTATACACTCGTATGTTGCTTGTACTGTGTCTGGAACTCTGGGTATATAGTTTGAGTTTGCTGATAAAGAAATGTCGGTAATTAGTCCTTTAGGACAATCTATAGTAGTGAATAAGCTGTTTAGAAATATGCTCTAGAAGATCAAGGGGTTGTATTCCTGGCAAATTTGATGGAACTGCCGATCGGCGAGTTTGATATTATATTGGGTATGGATTGGTTAGTGAAACACCGTGCGAACTTGGATTGCGCTGCTAAGCGTATGGCATTAAAGACTTCAGAGGATGAGGAAGTGATTGTGATAGGATAGAGAAGGGATTATCTATCCAATGTAATCTCAGCGTTAAGCGCTAAGAAGTTGGTGCGTAAAGGTTGTGAGGCGTTCATAGCTTATGTCAACACGACTGATGCTGAGAGTTTGCTCGTTGAGAATGTCAGAACCATAAAGGAATTCCCGAATGTATTTCCTGAAGAGCTTCTGGGATTGCCTCTAAATCGCGAGGTCGAATTTGACATTGAGCTGTTACTGGGAACGGCTCCGGTGTCTATCGCCCTTTATAGGATGGCACCGAAGGAGCTGGTAGAACTAAAGGCTCAGATCCAAGAGCTGTTGGATCAAGGATTTATCAGACCAAGTGTATCTCCGTGGGGAGCACCGGTATTGTTCGTAAAGAAGAAAGATGGGTCAATGCGTATGTGTATTGACTATCGTCAGTTGAACAAGCTAACGATTAAGAACAAATACCTGCTACCAAAGATAAACGATCTGTTTGATCAACTGCGAGGAGCTTCGGTTTTCTCAAAAAAAGATTTAAGATCGGGATATCATCAGTTAAGGGTCAAGGAGGCAGATATACACAAGACTGCATTCCGAACTCGTTATGGGCATTACGAGTTTCTGGTTATACCGTTCGGATTAACGAATGCACCAGCTGCTTTCATGGATGTGATGAACCAGGTCTTCCAACCCTATCTAGTCCAATTCGTGGTGGTATTCATAGATAACATTTTAGTGTATTCAAGAACTGAAGATGAGCATGATTCATATCTTAGGGTTGTTTTGCAGATATTGAGGGAAAAGCAACTTTACGCCAAATTCAGTAAGTGCAAGTTTTGGCTGAAGGAAGTGACATTTTTGGGTTATGTTGTGTCTGTCGAAGGGATTAGGGTTGATCCTCGAAAGGTTGAAGCTGTGTTGGATTGGAAGCCACCGAAGTCAATATCAGAGATCCGAAGTTTTCTGGGTCTGGCTGGGTATTACAGGCAGTTCGTTGAGGGGTTTTCTTTGATTGCTTCACCCCTAACTAAGTTATTACGTAAGGGGGTTCCATTTGTTTGGACTGATAAGCAGCAAGAGAGTTTTGAGAAATTAACGAAGATTTTGACTGAAGCACCGGTATTGATTCAGCTTGAGGCTGGGAAAGAATTCGTTATCTATTGTGATGTGTCGTACACAGGTTTGGGTTGTGTGCTGATGCAAGAAAGGAAGGTGGTGGCGTATGCATCCCATGAACTTAGGCCACATGAGGTGAACTATCCCACTCATGACTTGGAACTAGCTGTAGTAGTGTTCGCACTAAAGATATAGAAACATTACCTGTATGGGGAAAATCGATCATCTACACCGACCATAAGAGTCTTAAGTATCTCCTTACCCAAAAGGAGTTGAATCTAAGGCAACGTAGATAGATTGAGTTACTGAAGGATTATGATTGCTCGACTGAGTACCATCTGGGAAAAGCCAATGTGGTAGAGGACGCACTAAGTCGTAAGGTGGTATCTGATTTGAGAGCAATGTTTGCTCGTCTCAGCCTATTCGAGGATGGTAGTTTGTTGGTAGAACTTCAGGTGAAACCGACTTGGGTTAATCAGATTAAAGAGAAGCAGTTATTGGATGAGTCGTTGGGTTCTCGTTTTCAGCAGGTGAAAAGTAGAGAGACGGTGGATTTTGGGCTGAATAGTGAAGGGAGGTTATGTTTCTGTGGAAGAGTTTGTGTGCCAAAGGACTCTGAGTTAAGATAGATGATTCTGAGGGAGGCGCATAGTAGCCCATATGCTATGCATCCCGGTGGAAACAAGATGT
Organism: Gossypium australe; assembly: GCA_005393395.2. Classification (NCBI taxonomy): domain Eukaryota; kingdom Viridiplantae; phylum Streptophyta; class Magnoliopsida; order Malvales; family Malvaceae; genus Gossypium; species Gossypium australe. The sequence goes on along the minus strand of CM016620.1, from coordinate 42,210,360 downwards.
ACCGAGATCTACGTGAACTGTACTGGTGGCCAGGACTGAAACGTGAGGTTACCGACTTCGTAAGCAAGTGCTTGACATGTCAGCAAGTGAAGGCTAAGCATCAACTGCCTTCGAGAATACTGCAACCTGTAAAGATTCCAGTCTAGAAGTGGGAGAGGGTAACAATGGATTTTGTTAGTGGGCTACCCCTGACGCCTACTAAGAAAGATTCAGTGTGGGTAATTGTTGACCGGTTGACTAAGTCCGCCCACTTCATACCGGTTCGTACTGATTACTCGTTACAGAAGTTGGCCAAGTTGTACGTGGCAGAAATTGTGAGGCTACATGGGGTACCAGTGTCTATCATCTCAGACAGGGACCCTAGATTCACATCTCGGTTCTGGAAAGTGTTACATGAAGCTTTGGATACAAGGCTAGATTTCAGTACTGCGTTGCATCCACAGACCGATGGTCCGTTAGATAGGGTAATCCAGATTTTGGAAGATAAAGACATTCTTTTAGTTCCATCTTTAAACCTGTAGGCAAAGATAATATGCAAGTCCCAATAGCCTCAACATCAACTTTTGCATCGTTTGCTATTCGAAGTATTGTTTCATCCTTTCCTAAACTTCTACTATTGCTAAAAACCTAATGTCACCACATAGGTGTGCTCTACAACTTGAATCAATTATCCAAGTTGCAGTACCAACAACGGATAGGTTAAGCTCAATCATAAATACACTAATATTAACCACCTTCCTTTCTTTGAGACATTTATCAAATTATGCCATTTGTAACATTTCGGACTAAATAAATATCACAGAATAAAAAAAAATATGTTTAACATCTCAGAACAACCTAAGTATGAAAAATGATAATCAATATTTGAATGCATTGTTAATACTAATTTAAGATGAGATATTAAATATTTAAATTAGCACTCCCACTATATTTTCATAATAATATCCCTCACTATTATACAGAGGTTGTAACACCCTGAATTGGGGGCTTTGCATTTTAATATGTTTCTGTGTGTATGCTATGCTAGGTGTGTTAATTTGGTGTGTTTGGGGGTCCAGGGAAGGCTCGGGGTTAAGCCGAAGCCTTGGAAAAATTTTCTTATTGGGCACTTTAGGGGGGAGCTAGTTGAGGCAGGGTTTAAGTGGTATAGTTTGGGTTTAATGACACAAGAAAGGTAATAGCAAAGTGGCAAAGGGAGCGCCACTTAAGAGGCAGGAGGATGACGCCACAAGGAGTAGGGAATGAGTAGGTTCGAGCTGCACAGTTTACATTTGTTTTTGAAATTCTTTTGGTGACTGGAAGGGAGGTGATGGATTCGGTTGGGAGCCTTGAAAAGTGGAGGTGGACTTAGTCAAATACTTCTAAAGGATGGACAAGAGTAAAAAAGGGGATTTTGAATAATTCAAATTGATTCAAATGTGTGTCCAGGATTGAAGTTACGAGAAAAATAAGGGATTGGAGTGGGGTAGAGGTGTTAGCCGAATTTTCGTTTGATGTCAATGGGGGGATCGGTCAAAAGAATTGGTTTTGGTTTTGGTAAGTGTAGGTGCCGAAAGTTTTGAAGCCTTAGCAACTTGGGGTTGTGAGTTTTCTTCAGGGGAGCATCTAGTGTTTTTCTTTTTGGGTAACCTTTGGTTCTTTTTCATTTCTCATTTTTTTATCAAAAACTGAAAGCATCTTCTCCCTTTCTTTTGGCATTTTTGGTCACTTGAGTGCAATTGCTTCACTATCAAGAGCCAAATAGTTCTTTCTTCTTCTTGATTCAAACGAGTTGCAGTTGATAACCTCTTGGTCGAATCTTCCTACCATCTCCTCCATTTCACCATTATTTTTCCTTCTTTCTCTTCATTTGTTCTTCTTAGCCGAATTCCCATTTCACACCCATCTCTTGTTCTCTTTTGTTTAAATTGAAACCTACTGCATTCCTTCTCTTTGGACGTTTGATTCCACTTCTCTATTCTCTTGTATAAGCCGAATCTCCCTAGCCATTCCTTCTTACATTTTCCCTCAATTTCTCTAAAAGCCGAAACTTATCATCTTTTCAGGGAAGCTCTTATTTGCTTGTTAGCCAAATATCTCTGGTATCCGTATCTCTTCATTCGATTCTTGTTTGCAATGGATCGCCGCTATTTATCTTCCTATCTCTCTCAATTGGATTCTTCCTGTTTAGTGGTCAGCCTTCTTCATCTCTTTTGACTCTTTCTTTTCCTTATCAGTCAATTTAATTAAGATGTTAACTTTGGTACTTTGGGGGTGCTTTGGCCGATTGTAGAGGGCAGTAGATTCAACATCTCTTTCGTGTGGTAGGTTGTGAAAAGGGCCTTGGTAAGTGGTGTTTGGCTGAAAGGTCACTTCTTCTAGTTTATTTATTTGGATCGGTGCTGATTTAGGACTATGTAGGCATTTAATCGGCTTTCTAATCCAAGTCTGCTAGCCCTCAGTTTCCGTTGTTAAGGTAAGGATTTTCTCTCTAGTTATTTGATCGGGTTCTTCATTCGTTATTCGCTGCCTTAACCTAATGTTTTGTTAAACAAGTGCTATTTCATTATAGCATCTTCTGACCAAGATCGTTTCATGGAATCAAATGCCAGCCAAACGAAGGAAGGGGTTGGACCCGCAATCCCAGCCCCTAAGTTCAAAAAGCGCGCGGTGTCTGCTGTTCGAGACTGGCCACCGGGCTGTGGACCGGTTTCAGAACAGAATAGTAGGCAAATAGTAGTCGTCCCTGCTAGCGATAGTGTCGACATAGAAAGCTTAATATTGCGTGTAATCAGGTCTGTAAATTCCACACTCTGTTATTAGTTTGTGTTATTAACTGTATGGGCTGAAAAGCCGGAAAGACTGTGTAGACAGTCGTAATACCCTTATGGGTAAAGCTAAGGATGCCAGGTACGTGACTTTAACATTCCTTTTATGAGTATGGATGTATGTGGTAATCTATTACTTTGCTTGATAACATGTTGCATTCATTATGATATCTATGTTATGCATGGGATTGGATTATGACGTGAAAGGGGGAAGAATTTGAGACTGTCACGGTGGTTAGGTACCACAAGTGGATTGGTCCCACATATATCTAATTTAGTGACCATGTCTCGGTGGCTTGATGCCACAGTGGTTTAATACCACGAATGTACGATTTAGTGACTCGTCCCAGTGGTTTGGTACCACAGTGGGTTGGCCCCACATATATATATTCGTCATGGATTGTCACGATGGTTTGATACCACGGTGGGTTGGCCCCACGTATATTAATAGTGACTATGTCACGGTGATCTAGTATCACAGTGGTCTGGAACCACGAGTGGTTTGGCACCACGTATGAGGCGTGTAGCGGATGGAGGGTTGATTATAGAAATCCCCCACGGTGTGATGGGTTGGTACGGGTGGCGTGTAGATGATGGAAAAACTATGTTGGGCTGGGACATATTGCATTCATTTCTTTCGTATGCCATCTCGAATGGGCTAAGGCCCAATATGTGACTGTTGGCCATGAGCCGTTTATCTGATATAGGGGATTTACACACTGAGTCTTGGTGACTCACCCCTTTTCTTAACCTTGCAGGAAATCAGTAGGTTGTGGACCTGGGGGCCGAGGCAGACTCGTGGAGGCCATAAAAATGTTTCTTTTCGTAAACTCATTCCTTTCTACAAACTATTTTAATTGGGGATTTTTGTTATGTAATAAGGCCTTTCTAAGTTAATATATGGTTTTTATTACCTATTGTCTATTTAAGATTTGTCACTATTATGTTTTAACAGTGAAAGTGAAAAGGGGATTTTCAAAATACGAGTAACGTAAAACAATCGTCTTCTTTCAAGTATCACTAAGTATAACGAATACTCAATTAACACAAACTTGGAATTTTTCTTAAACGACTTATCACTATTTTCAAAATATTACCATAATCGAAAAGTTTTCAAATTTACGATATTTTCCTAAATTCAACACAAATTTGTTTTTACTTTACCCTGTGACATACCAGATCTGGTCGTAACGTCTAGACTAGGTTTGGGGTGTTACAATTTTGGTGTCAGAGCCTAGGTTGCAAAACTCGGGCGGGGGAATGGGTTCAACAGTGTTTTATAAAGTCAATTTAAATGTTATTTAGAGGAAATGTTTTGATTGGAATATGGCATCCGAGTCTACCGGCACCCGATCCACGCAGGTAAGTGTTCTAATTTTTGGTGATGTATGCATGAAATGATTATTTGCATGAATGAATATGTGTGCTAGTACTAGGAGATCTAAACTTTAGAGACTGAAACCTCTAGGTCGAGATAGGTTTTGCGAGAACTACTCTCTAAAGCTACTCCTCATAAGGCTGGTCGGTAATAAACAATGAAAGAAATTCTAACTCATAAAACCTTTAACTAGATTATGTCGTATCGGCCATGAGTACTAGGGGACGTGGACGTGCTGTGCGCGGCCGTGGTAGAGGCTGAGGTGTTGGGTCTGAACCCTCAGAATCAGGACATGGGTCAGGAAATGAGATGCCAGTACCGCCAGCTGCAGAAGTAGGTTTTCAGGATCAAACGGGCAGAGACGATGCGGTGTCTCAGGCAATGTTACGAGTTTTGGAGAGGGTTGCTGGAGCGAGCACAGGATCAGTGGCTCGGAAATCTGTGTCTGAACGACTTCGAGCCAATGGAGCAGAAATGTTTAGGGTTGTGTCTGGTGTAGCTCCTAGTGTAGCAGAGTATTGGCTAAAAGCAGTAGAGCGCATTATAGATGATATTGATTTTACAGTGGAGGAGAAGTTGAAAGGAGTTGTGTCTCTTCTGCGGGACGAGGCGTATCAATGGTGGCTTATGGTCAGGGATGGAACTGTGGCTGACCGTATTACCTGGGATTTCTTCAAGACAGCATTCCAGGGTAAGTACATCGGATCGAGTTATGTGGACGCGCAGCGTAGGGCCTTTCTGAATTTGGTTTAGGGAAATAAATTGGTGGCTGAGTATGAGGCGGAATTCTTACGTCTAAGTCAATATGCCCGGGGTATTGTTTCTACGGACCATGAGTATTGTGTTCGGTTTGAGGATGGTCTGAGGGATGATTTGCGAGTGCTGTTTTAGTGGAAAAGGCTAAGATAGCCGAGGAAGTGAAGCGGTTCGAAAAACAGAATCAGGATAGGGATAAAGGTAGAAATAAAAGGAATTTTGGATCGTCGGGATCAGCTGGGCGTTTTCAGAAAAGACATAGGTTGGATGGGCCGAGTCGGGTTGCGAGACCTGTTGTTGAAAGTCAGCCTCAAAGGTGTACTGGATGTGGTAAATTTCATTTGGGTGAGTGTTGGACGAGTAACAGAGGATGTTTCAGGTGTGGGTCTACTGATCATCGGGTGAGAGACTGTCCACAGGAACTGGGCAGAGTGCGGCCAGTAGGTCAGGGTTATGTTCAGCCGGGTAGGGGAGGTCAGCAACCGCAGAGGAGTCGTGGTCCAGCCAGGGGAGGTAATGGTTTCGGTTGGGGCCGTGGAACACCAGGTAGAGGCGTGGGGAGCACTGATGCGAGACAGATGGGGTTGGTCTATGCAGCTAGACGCCGAGAGGAGAGCGATGCATCGGATGTCATAACCGGTACGTTCTTAATTTTTGGATTGCCTTTTTCTGCATTGATTGATATTGGGTCGACTCATTCCTATGTTGCTAGTATGGTATCTGGAACTTTAAATCTGGAACTTTAAACATAAACTCTGAGATTGCTTCTAGGGAGATGACTGTACTTAACCCTTTAGGACAATCTGTAGTGGTGAAAAAACTCTTTAGGGATGTACCACTAGATGTTCAGGGGATGGTTTTCCCGGCTGATCTGATGGAACTGCCGATCGGGGAGTTCGATTTAATCTTAGGTATGGATTGGTTGGTAAAGCATCGGGCAAACTTGGATTGTTCTGCTAAGCGCATGGTGTTAAGGACTCTAGAGGATGATGAAGTTTTAGTGATAGGAGAAAGGAGAAACTATTTGTCCAATGTAGTGTCTGCTTTAAGGGCAGAAAGAATGGTGAGGAAAGGATGTGAGGCATTCTTAACTTTTGTTCGGGCTCTGGAAGCCAATGAGCTAACCGTAGGAGATGTTAGAACTGTGAAGGAGTTCTCTGATGTTTTCCTAGAAGAGCTTCCAGGATTACCTCCGGATCGTGAGGTGGAATTCTGTATTGATCTTCTTTTGGGAATAGCGCCAGTGTCTATTGCCCCATATAGAATGGCGCCGAAGGAGTTAGTGGAACTGAAAGCGTAGATTCAAGAACTATTGGATCGGGGTTTTATCCGACCTAGTGTGTCACCTTGGGGAGCACCGGTGCTATTTTTTAAGAAGAAAGATGGGTCAATGCGGATGTGCATCGACTATAGGTAGTTGAATAAGTTGACGATCAAGAACAAATACCCGTTGCCGAGGATTGACAATTTGTTCGATCAATTGAAGGGAGCTTCGGTCTTTTCAAAGATAGATTTGAGGTCAGGATATCATCAGCTTAAGGTAAAGGAAGCAGATATTCAGAAGACGCGTTTCCTACTCGCTACGGCCACTATGAGTTTCTAGTGATGCCATTTGGGTTGACCAATGCACTAGCAGCGCTTATGGACATGATGAACCGGGTATTCCAACCCTACCTGGACCAGTTTACTGTGGTATTTATAGACGATATCTTGGTCTATTCAAGATCGGAAGAGGAGCATGATTCGCATCTTCGGGTGGTATTGCAAATTCTGAGGGAGAAACAGTTGTATGCCAAATTCAGTAAGTGCGAATTTTGGCTAAGTGAAGTTACTTTTCTGAGCCATGTTGTGTCGGCATAGGGGATTAGAGTTGATCCCCGGAAAATTGAAGCTGTGTTGGACTGGAAGCCGCCTAAGTCGGTGGCAGAAGTTCGGAGTTTTCTTAGGTTGGCTGGGTATTACAGAAGGTTTGTTGAGGGATTCTCGTTAATTGCGACACCATTAACTAAGTTGTTGCGAAAAGGAGTAACGTTTGTTTGGTCGGAGAAGCAGCAGCAAAGTTTTGAGAAGCTAAAAAGAATCTTGACTGAGGCTCCAGTGTTGATACAGCTTGAGGCTGGGAAGGAGTTTGTTGTTTACTGCGATGCGTCACACACAGGATTGGGATGTGTGTTGATGCAGGAAGGGAAGGTGGTAGCATATGCGTCTCGGCAATTAAGACCACATGAGATGAATTATCCCACACATGATTTGGAATTGGCAGCGGTAGTATATGCCTTGAAGATCTGGAGACATTATCTGTATGGGGAGAAGTCCGTCATTTATACAGATCACAAGAGCCTAAAATATCTCCTTACCCAGAAGGAGTTGAATTTAAGGAAGAGGAGGTGGGTCGAGTTGCTAAAGGATTATGATTGCTCGATCGAATACCATTCGGGTAAAGCTAACTTGGTGGCGGATGCATTAAGTCGTAGGGTGATCTCTGATTTGAGAGCAATGTTTGCTCATCTTAGTTTACACGATGACGGAAGTTTATTAGCTGAACTACAAGTGAAGCCAACATGGGTAAGTCAGATTAAGGAGAAATAGTTATCAGATGATGTGTTGGGTGCTCGACTTCTGCAAGTATAGAATGGTGGGGTAGAAGATTACAGTTTGAACGGTGATGGGGTTTTGTGCTTCCGTGGGAAGGTTTGTATGCCAAAGGATCCTGAGTTGAGATGTAAAATTTTACAGGAAGCACATAGCAGCCCATACGCTATGCATCCTGGTGGAAGTAAGATGTATCGGGATCTGGGAGAATAGTTTTGGTCGCCAGGACTGAAGTGGGAGATAACTGAATTTGTGAGCAAATGCTTGACGTGTCAGCAGGTAAAAGCAGCACATCAGTTGCCTTCGGGGTTGTTGCAGCCGGTGAAGATTCCGCAATGGAAGTGGGAAAGGATCACGATGGACTTTGTTAGTGGGCTACCTCTCACGCCTACTAGGAAGGATTCGGTATGGGTGATTGTCGACCGATTTACGAAGTCTGCTCATTTCATACCGGTTCGTGTTGACTACTCTCTACAGAAATTAGCTAACCTGTATGTAGCAGAAATTGTGAGGTTGCATGGGGTACCCGTGTCTATCATATCTGGCAGAGACCTCAGGTTTACATCGAGGTTCTGGAAGGCGTTACATCAGGCATTGGGTACAAGATTGGATTTCAGTACAGCGTTTCATCCACAGTCTGATGGGCAGTCTGAAAGGGTAATTCAGATCTTGGAAGATATGTTGAGGGGCTGTGTCATAGATTTCAGAGGTAGTTGGGAAGAATTTCTACCGTTGGGGGAATTCACATACAACAACAGCTACCAATCTAGTATTCAGATGGCACCGTATGAGGCGTTGTATGGTCGGAAGTGTCACACTCCTACTTGCTGGACAGAGTTGGGCGAGCGACAGTTGTTGGGTCCAGAATTGGTTTCTGAAACGGAGGACAAGGTTAAGATAATTCGGGTCCGGCTAAAGGAAGCTTCTAACATACAGAAGTCTTATGCTGATCTGAAGCGTAAGGATATAGAATTTGCAGTGGGTGACCGAGTTTTCTTAAAAGTGTCACCATGGAAGAAAACTCTAAGGTTTGGACGGAAGGGTAAGCTAAGCCCCATATTCATCGAGCCTTATCGTATGTTGAAACGTGTGGGACCAGTAGCCTATCAGCTCGAGCTACCTTCGGAGTTAAGTCAGATTCATGATGTGGTTCATGTTTCAATACTGAGACGCTACCGTTCGGATCCATCTCATGTTGTACCGTTCGAGGAAATCGAAGTAAAGCCTGATCTATCCTTTGAAGAGAAACCCGTTCAGATCTTGGATCGTGACGTTAAGGTTTTGCGAAGAAAATCAGTCCCCCAGGTTAAAGTTTTGTGGCAAAATCATGGTTCAGAGGAAGCTACGTGGGAGCCAGAGGATGCGATGCGACAGCAATACCCTCATCTCTTTTGACCAGGTAATTTCGAGGCCGAAATTTCTTTAAGGGGGTAGAACTGTAACACCCTGAATTGGGGGATTTGCATTTTAATATGTTTCTGTGTGTATGCTATGCTCGGTGTGTTAATTTGGTGTGTTTGAGGTCCAGGGAAGGCTCGTGGTTAAGCCGAAGCCTTGGCAAAATTTTCTTATTGGGCACTTTAGGGGGGAGCTAGTTGAGGCAGGGTTTAAGTGGTATAGTTTGGGTTTAATGACACAAGAAAGGTAATAGTAAAGTGGCAAAGGGAGCGCCACTTAGGAGGCAGGAGGATGACGCCACAAGGAGCAGGGAAGGAGTAGGTTCGAGCTGCACAGTTTACATTTGTTTTTGAAATTCTTTTGGTGACTGGAAGGGAGGTAATGGATTCAGTTGGGAGCCTTGAAAAGTGGAGGTGGACTTAGTCAAATACTTCAAAAGGATAGACAAGAGTAAAAAGGGGATTTTGAATAATTCAAATTGATTCAAATGTGTGTCCAAGAGTGAAGTTAGGAGAAAAAATAAGGGATTGGAGTGGGGTAGAGGTGTTAGCCGAATTTTTTGTTTGGTGTCAATGGGGGGATCGGTCAAAAGAATCGGTTTCAGTTTTGGTAAGTGTAGGTGCCGAAAGTTTTGAAGCCTTAGCAACTTGGGGTTGTGAGTTTTCTTTAGGGGAGCATCTAGTGTTTTGCTTTTTGGGTAACCTTTGGTTCTTTTTCATTTCTCATTTTTTTATCAAAAACCGAAATCATCTTCTCCCTTTCTTTTGGCATTTTTGGTCACTTGAGTGCAATTGCTTCACTATCAAAAGCCAAATAGTTATTGCAGTTGATAACCTCTTGGCCGAATCTTCCTACCATCTCCTCCATTTCACCATTATTTTTCCTTCTTTCTCTTCATTTGTTCTTCTTAGCTGAATTACCATTTCACACCCATCTCTTGTTCTCTTTTATTCAAACCAAAACCTCCTGCATTCCTTCTCTTTGGACGTTTGATTCCACTTCTCTATTCTCTTGTATAAGCCGAATCTCCCTAGCCATTCCTTCTTACATTTTCCCTCAATTTCTTTAAAAGCCGAAACTTATCATCTTTTCTAGGTAATTCTTATTTGCTTGTTAGCCGAATCCCTCTGGTATTCGTATCTCTTCATTCGATTCTTGTTTGCGGTGGATCACCGCTACTTATCTTCCTATCTCTCTCAATCAGATTCTTCCTGTTTAGTGGTAAGCCTTCTTCATCTCCTTCGACTCTTTCTTTTCCTTATCAGTCGATTTAATTAAGATGTTAACTTTGGTACTTTGGGGGTGCTTTGGCCGATTGTGGAGGGCAGTAGATTCAATGTCTCTTTCGTGTGGCAAGTTGTGAAAAGGGCCTTGGTAAGTGGTGTTTGGCCGAAAGGTCACTTCTTCTAGTTTATTTATTTGGATCGGTCCTGATTTAGGACTATGTAGGGATTTAATTGGCTTCCTAATCCAAGTCTGCTAGCCCTCAGTTTCCATTGTTAGGGTAAGGGTTTTCTCTCTAGTTATTTGATCGGGTTCTTCATTCGTTATTCGCTGCCTTAACCCAATGTTTTGTTAAATAAGCGATATTTCATTATAGCATCTTCTGACCAAGATCGTTTCATGGAATCAAATGCCAGCCAAATGAAGGAAGGGGTTGGACTTGCAATCCCAGCCCCTAAGTTCAAAAAGCGCGCGGTGTCTACTGTTTGAGACTGGCCACTGGGCTGTGGACCGGCTTCAGAACAGAATAGTAGGCAAATAACAGTCGTCCCTGCTAGCGATAGTGTCGACATAGAAAGCTTAATATTGCATGTAATCAGGTGTGTAAATTCCACACTCTGTTATTAGTTTGTGTTATTAACTGTATGGGCTGAAAAGCCAGAAAGACTGTGTAAACAGTCGTAATACCCTTGTGGATAAAGCTAGGGATGCCAGGTACGTGAATTTAACATTCCTTTTATGAGTATGGATGTATGTGGTAATCTATTACTTTGCTTGATAACATGTTACATTCATTATGATATCTATGTTATGCCTGGGATTGGATTATGACGTGAAAGGGGGAAGAATTTGAGACTGTCACGGTGGTTAGGTACCACAAATGGGTTGGCCCCACATATATTTGATTTAGTGACCATGTCTCGGTGGCTTGGTGCCACGATGGTTTAATACCACGTATGTACAATTTAGTGACTCGTCCCAGTGGTTTGGTACCACAGTGGGTTGGCCCTACGTATGTTAATAGTGACTCTGTCACGGTGATCTAGTATCACAGTGGTCTGGAACCACGAGTGGTTTGGTACTACGTATGAGGCGTGTAGCGGATGGAGGGTTGATTGTAGAAATCCCCACAGTGTGATGGGTTGGTACGGGTGGCGTGTAGAGGATGGAAAAACTAGGGTGGGCTGGGACATATTGCATTCATTTCTTTCGTATGCCATATCGAAGGGGCTAAGGCCCAATATGCGACTGTTGGCCATGAGCCGTTTATCTGATATAGGGGATTTACACACTGAGTCTTGGTGACTCACCCCTTTGCTTAACCTTGCAGGAAATCAGTAGGTTGTGGACCTGGGGGCTGAGGCAGACTCGTGGAGGCCATAAAAATGTTTCTTTTCGTAAACTCGTTCCTTTCTACAAACTATTTTAATTGGGGATTTTTGTTATGTAATAAGGCCTTTCTAAGTTAATATTTGGTTTTTATTACCTATTGTCTATTTAAGATTTGTCACTATTATGTTTTAACCGTGAAAGTGAAGAGGGGATTTTCAAAATACGAGTAACGTAAAACAATCGTCTTCTTTCAAGTATCACTAAATATAACAAATACTCAATTGACACAAACTTGGAATTTTTCTTAAACGACTTATCACTATTTTCAAAACATTACCATAATCGAAAAGTTTTCAAATTTACGATATTTTCCTAAATTCAACACAAATTCGTTTTTACTTTATCCTGTGACATACCAGATCTGGTCGTAACGTCTAGACCGGGTTTGGGGTGTTACAGAGGTCTTTACTAAATACCTCTAATGGGTTGAGACCCCTTTCAACATGTTACAACATTGAATGACTCAACAAATTTCAACAAGTCTATTTGGGTAGGTAACAGAGCTTACCAATTGCATCCAATGCAAATTAGTTAGGTGGTAACTCCTAACCTAAGCACATCATATGTGCTTCACCTAACCTTTGCCTCTAAAATCATGTACTTTTGAATGACTTAACAAACCCCAACGATATGAATACCAAGGTATCATTTTATAGAAATGGATGGTAACTTATCATGGTTGAAAGCATAGACTCAATGTTCATGAGGGATTTCCAATTAAGGTCTTATCGAATTTGCATGCATAGCATTGATAATATAACATAAAATAAATCTACTATCATGCATACTACTATGAGCTGGTTATGGACTATCTAACTAATCTAATTTCCTTGAGCCACCAAAGAAAATTATATGGTCAATTCCAAGGTAATTACAAGCAAGTCTTCACAAGTCTTCTTGTAACCTCCTCTTCTTTCATGATACTTCACTTCTTGTTACTTTATCACGAGTTTACGAAAAATTCCAATCTAATCCTTGTTTACATTTTGATGTAACTAATTAAATTGAATATAAAGAAACCTTGAGTTACATTCAAGGGGATTTAGATGAGGAAAAATGTACAATCTAAGAGGAAAAAGTAAGATAAGGCATGTAATCTGTAACATCCTGAATTTTTGGGCCTATGCGTTTAATGGGTGAACATGTGTAATGAGTTAATTTAACTGTTAGGGGTCCAAATTGGGCTCGGGCTTAGGCAGAGGCCTTGGTTAAAATTATCTGTTTGGGCATTATAGGGTTTAAAAGGTAGTATCTGTGTTTAAAACATCAAAATGGGCTTGTGGCCCAGTGGTCAGTGGCGCCACTTAGGGAGCAAGGAGGTGACGCCACACAAGGGAATAAGGGGCCCAAATTTAAGTTTCATGGAGCTCAATTCTTTTAGTTTAAGTTAGCTAATTTTCGGCATTTGGGTTAGGTGGAGTGGATGGCAACAAGGCTTAAAAATAGGAGGATTTATATGAATAAGATAATGTAGATATTATAGTTGATAATATGGAAGATAAAAGGAGAAAAGATAGGAGCTATCTACAAGGCTAGGAGTTAGCCAAAATTTCTATAAATAGGGAGGGTTCTCTTCTTTATTTTGCGACATTTAAGGTTTCCACCTTTTCTTTCTCTTCTTTCTTCTAAAAGCCGAAAACTCCATTATTCTTTTCTCTTCTTTCTTCTAAAAGCCGAAAACCCCATTATTCTTTTCTTTTCTTTCTCCTAAAAGTCGAAAACTCCATTATTCTCTTCTTTCTTCTAAAAGCCGAAAACTTCATTATTCTCTTCTTTCTTCTAAAAGCCGAAAACTCTATTACTCTCTTCTTTCTTCTAAAAGCCGAAAACTCCATTATTATCTTCTTTCTTCTAAAAGCCGAAAACTCCATTATTCTCTTCTTTCTTCTAAAAGCCGAAAACTCCATTACTCTCTTCTTTCTTCTAAAAGTCGAAAACTCAATTATTCTCTTCTTTCTTCTAAAAGCCGAAAACTCCATTATTCTCTTCTTTCTTCTAAAAGTCGAAAATTTCATTATTCTCTTCTCTTTTTTCTTCTAAAAGCCGAATCTATATAGATTTCTTCGAATCATCTTCTCTTCCTGATTTTCGCAAAAAGCCGGAATCCTCTGGGAGTAGCCGAATCTTCTCTAGTAAGTAGACTCTTAGATCTAAAAGCCGAAAACACTAGTCCCTGAATCTCATATCTCTTTTCGGGATTTCAAGGCAGATAGCGGCGGTGTTGGCTACGGATAGCGTCGACTTAGAGGGTCTCGTTATAATGGTAATCAGGTGTGTAGATCCTTATCACATAAGTTTTATTTTGAATTATACCTGTTAGGGGCTGAAAAGCCGGAAAATGAGGCTGTATGAACAGTCGTGTGTAGATCCTTATCACATAAGTTTTATTTTGTATTATACCTGTTAGGGGCTGAAAAGCCGGAAAATGAGGTTGTATGAACAGTCGTGTGTAGATCCTTATCACATAAGTTTTATTTTGTATTATCCCTGTTAGGGGCTGAAAAGCCAGAAAATGAGGCTGTATGAACAGTCGTGTGTAGATCTCTAGCACGCTAATAATCTGTATGAATATATATATATATTTATGTTATGGGCTAAAAGCCGAAAAATGGGCTGTGTAAATAGTCACGATACCCAAAAAGGGTAGGCAAAGGATGCCAGGTATGTAACCATAGAAACTTCTCTATGTGCATCGATGTATGTGAAAGACTGTAATCTCTTAGGTAGTATATTGTCTGATTTTGCATGAATGTATGCATGGGATGGGTTTGATATGAAAAAGGGAAGAGCATGATTGGTCACATAGTGATCGGTGGTAAAAAACCCACGTAATGAAATGATTGGTCACATGGTGATCGGTGGTAGAAAACCCACGTAATGAAATGTTAGGTCACTTGGTGATCGGTGGTAGAAAACCACGTTAAAATTCCTGATTGATAGGAATAGGCAGTACGGCTGTCGTTTGGGTGTGTAGCAGATGGAGGGTTGATTGTAGAAATCCCCAAGGTGTAATGGTTGGTACGGGTTGGTGTGTAGAGGATGGAATTCTAGGATGGGTTGGGTTTTGCATCATTTATTATCTGTCATGTGATTATGATTGTTGCCATTGTGTATGGGTCAGGGCTCATAATGTGTTTGTGGGCCGAAGCCTTTTATGTGTTTTCGGGATTTACACACTGAGTCTTGGTGACTCACCCTATTATTTTTCCCTAACTTTTCAGATGAGCAGTAGATAGTGGACATGGGAGCCGAGACAGACTCGAGGGGCCATCAAGTTTTTATTTCTATAGATTATTTTTGGTTTTTCCTTTAAGTTTTATTTTGGGAATATTTAGGTAATAAGGCCCCATAGTTTATATTCGCCTAAGTAGTTTTTTTTTTTTTAATATTTGCAACTTATGAATTTATGTCAGGGGTTTATTTATACCTAATAATAATAATACAAGGTTTCTTTTCAAATGTCACTTATTTATTCAAATATTTTCTAATTAACTTACAATTTCCAAAACCAACTTAGCAAAAGATTTTAACGTTCAACCCGTAGCATACAGATCTGGTCGAAACGTATGGGCCGGGTTTGGGGTGTTACATAACCTCCCTAATTTGACCTATACATTATGGCTGGATTCTAAAGGCTACATTAGCTACTGAAATGACCTAGTAAAATTATTGGAGTTTCTAAAATAGTCCTTTTAAAACATATCTTATCCTTAGAAGAAAACTTCGATTGTTATCTCTTTTTCACTAAAACATACGAGTTTCGAAAACCTATTGATTTTAACATTTTCTATCAAATGGTGACTATTTTTGAAAACTTAGTTGGTTTCTGATTTATTTTCTACTCTAACATTCATTTATAAGATTGTAGCGAAAAAGCGATACTCGACAGGGTTTTGATTTAAAAACCTTAAATTATGAAATTCAATAGCCTAACCAACTTAAGTGCCATGCATGCCAAAATTAACCCAAAACTTAAATCCCATGCCATAGTTCAAATAAAACAATACAGTTCCTAAATAAAAAAAGTTATAATATTATGTCTAAAATACTTTTAACGAAAATAATTTGAGCCGAGACCTTTGAATGCCAAGTTCGTGTCCTAATCTTGCGGGTTGTCTATGAAGACTGAAATACGAGGGGTGAGCTTAAAGAGCTTAGTGTGAGTCTAAACACAAGAAAATCAGTGTAAAATAATAGACATGTCATTCAAAATAACAATCTCGAAGCAAGCACAATTGTATAGCAAAACAGAATTTGACATTTTATTTGAGCATATTTAAGAATGTCAATGTAATTCATGTTTAGCAGAAAAGTTCCTACCTATAATCCACTACACACCACAATAAAAGTTCCTTAGAACTTATCCATCCCTACACACCGCATTATGGATGAACTACTAGTAATTGTAGGTAAATTACTAGTAAAAATAGTTGGTAAACCACCAAAATTTTTAGATAAAAAGATTGCAGATAAACTGCTAGTAAGTTATGGATAAACCACTAATGTTTGCAGATTTAAGACTTCCAGTACTTCCTCCTATCATATCGTCTCAATCCCTATGCTATGCAATATGACATACTTATAACAATACAATATAGAAACAATAGTCATGCTTATCATGCAATTAGTTTAATAGTAACAGTAGGTATGTTGAACACGCAATCAGTAATACAGAAGTAGTAATAATAATAATTGTTTATAAAATATACAGTGATAGCAGGCATGAGTAATTTCCCAAATCATATAGACAATATAGTCTCAATTTAGTCTATAGGATCTTAAATTTCAGAACAATCATATTACCAGAGGCTCAATTGAATTTACGAAAGCTTTGGAAATAGGTTGGGGTTGATACTGGGATTAAATTGATCATATCACAAAATTATGGGAAAATTGTAAAACAGAGGTCACACGGTCGTGTGGCCAGGTCATGTGAGAAGCTGAGGCCGTATGGAAGGGGGTATACGATTGTGTAACAACTTGAGGCTGTGTGAAAAATGATAAAATTCCCTACGATAAGGACATGGCCGTGTAACCAGCTGTGGCCTTGTGGATCATGAACTATCCTACGATTTACAAGTGCACATGGCCGTGTGGTCCACACATTTGTGTGGGAGAACGTGTGGCCCTAAAAATGCACACGATTGCCACCGATTCACTTGGAAAAGTCATACACCTTTCACCACAAGTCTGATTGATGCTCTCCACAAACAAGTTTGATCTAATTCACCTAAATTCGATCCTTAAACAATAAATACACACAAATTATGATTGGTATCAAATATTTTGATAAGATTCGAACAAGATTAATTAATCGAAACAAAAGATTAACGTGGGATAATGATATTACAGAAATACAATATCTTATCATTGAAACGAAGTGTACTTATCGACCTTCGGCAAAGATAATGGATGATTGGATGACGATTCGACAATGCAATGGAAAACTAATGGTTTAAAGATGGTGAAGATTGCGATGGTGCAAACAAAAGAAAGTAGGAACAATTGAGAGAAGAATAAGGTAAAGAAAAGAAAAAGAAGAATATGGAAGACAAGTTTTATTATGATTTTGAAAAGCAGAATTGTGAACAAGTTATTAAGGATATTCTATGAGGGTAACACACTTATGACAAGACCATTGGATGAACACTTATTAAGCTACTTTGGTAATGATATATAATAAAGGAAAACTCAATCACAATATTTTAGTGTAATGACTTTGTGACTAAATAAGTTTATAATTAATAGGAAGAAGCTGGAACTTAATTATAAATTATTCAAGCCCTAATTATATATGTCTAATCGATCCTTCCACGATCTCATTGAAACAAAAAAATGAATTGCTTGTAGAACCAAATGAACATAATTTAATTGAAATGATGAAGTTAGAGAAATGGGTCGCATTCACAAATGAATGTGTTTCTCACAAAGTATATAATGACTTGAGAATTAATTTAAGGTTTTTGATTTATTATTTAATTAATTATAATTAAAAAATTAGAGTTCGAAAATAAAATGAAACTAATTAGTCATTATGAATATATTGAATAAAAAATTAAATATATTTCCTCATAGATTCTATACAATAAAGTTTTCATGATTTTAACGGAATTAGAATTGGGTTAAGACAATTATTTAATTTGAATATTAATTAAATTAAATTAAACAAAATAATTAAATAATATATATTTTAGAAAATAGAAAAAAATATTGTGTTTGATTAAATTTAAACTGTTGGGTCAAAAGTTTATGAAGCACATATAATTGGACTCAATATATGAGAGGCCTAAAACTCCTTATAATAGATGAGAGGGGTGGTGGCCCTATTATTATCTAGGGTGTGCCACCCACCCCTACTCTACTTAGCGAAAGAGTTTTTTTTTTTGTTAAAATAATATTATTTGTTAAAGTCTTTTTCAACCATAATTCTTATATCTCTTCCTATAAATAGATGACACCAGTTGACCTAAAAAACAAACTTCTTGAGTATTCAGTTGCTAGAAAATAGTGGTAATTTATTTACTTAGATTAAGTTATATTTTCTAGGAATTACGTTCTTTATCGGTTTTTATTGAGAGAATCACTTTTCTACTGAAAGTACTAGTATTGTTTCTTGTTTTGTGTTTGGTTCATGTTGCTCAAGCCCACACTCGGCGCAATTTGTGGTACAAGGATATCGAAAAAAGTTATTTAGTTGAAAGTCAAGTCCGACTCAAATCCGTTTCGCACAAAGCACAGGTACTTTTAATAAAAGTTTATTGTTATAAATATCACATACCTGATCGATTTTGAAAAAAATTTTAAACTTATGCTATAACTATAAACCATTTTCTTAACCGAATTTTTCCAACATAGACTGCATTTCTCAATGGTGACATTGATGCGTCATTTGTGTCTAGCGATGCAAAGTCAATGGTTTGCAAATTAAATAAATACATCTCTGAGATTAAATAGGCTATTTGTTCATGGTGTTATAAATTTTACCAAGTGATTATCTCATTCAGTTTTGAGATGAATCTAGTTGATAATTGTTTATACCACAAGTTTAGTGGGAGTAAGGTTTTATCTTTGGTTTTATATGTTGATGACATACTGTTTACCAGTAATAAGTTAAGTCAATGGCTCAAGAATTATTTTGAGATTAAAGAAATGTAAAAGATTCCCTATGCTTTAGTAGTGGGGAGTCTAATGTATGTTCAAGTATGTACGCATTTGAATATTGTGTACATTGTTAGGATGTGCAGATATTTGAGCAATTCAGGTATGGTTTATTGGAAAGCAACCAAATGATTCATATTTTATCTTTAGGAAACAAAACATTACATACTCACATATCAAATGTTTGATAAGTTAGCAATTGTCCGGTATACAAACTCCAATTTTGATGAAATATGGATGCCAAATTTTGTCACTAAGGAGCAATTTGTGACAATAAATGGAAATATTTTATTCCAATAACAATAAGAGCACATCAAATTCAAAGCATATAGACTTTAAATTCATGGTTGTTAAAGTAAGAGTTTAGAGTTCAAAGTGGTTAGGTGTTTATAAAACATATTGGGATGAACTTCATAGTTCTAGATCCGTTTACTAAGGGACTACCACCTAAGGTTTTTATGAGCACATTGCTCAAATGGGTGGATACCTTTTCAAGGTATTTAGTTTTAGTGGAGATTTATAATTTTAATACGTTTCTATTATAGATACATTTTCAATTATTTTAGTTTACGAATATTAAGGGGTTTTTTTTTGTAGAAATAAGGTTTATTTGGTTTAGTCACACTCTGATTTTGGTAAGATTTGATTTCTCTAAAGTTTAACGAGGATCAATTGGAAATAGACATGTTTAGATCACATTACATGTAATTTCCATGCTACAGGTCCATACTTGATCTATGTCATTTGGTTGTACTAATATATGTGAGGGATGGATTTTAGTTACGATATATGTAACAAAAGTCGTCTTGGTACTATGTTAACATAATTAAAGGATGAGATTGTTTGGAATACCTTTTGGATATGATTGTAAAATTTTGAGCTCATAAAATTATATAATGACATGTAATTATAATCTAATTAGTGTATATATATATATATGATTCACGCGAGAGTTTGTTGAATACTATGAACATTACATATATAATAAAAATAATTACATATTATTTACTATTATAAAAGGTAAGCCCAAATTAAAAGTGATCTAATTTGGTTAAGGCTTATTGGGCTTCAGTTATTAAATAAAGGTTAGATTATGCTATCAGTCCATGTCCATGTACTTTTATTTGATCAATTTTAGTCCTTGTACTTTTTGAATTGATAAATTTTAGTCCCTTTACTTTTAAAAAATTAAAATTTTAGTCTTTACCCAAATAGTAGCAATTAAATCATTTTGGTTAAATTCAATTACTAGTAGACTATGCATACAATTGTAGATATAGTCCATTTTCTCCAATTAGATCATTTTAAGTCCCCATACTTTTTGAATTCTGAAATTTTAGTTTTAATGCAAATGACAGCCAGTAATCGATTAACTGTGTAACACCCTGAAAATTTGAGTAATTTATTTTCATTGTGTGCTTTGAATAATTATTCTAGAAGGTGGAATTTCTTTATTTATTTTTGTGTTTAGTATAGTCCTGAAGAAGAATTTAAAATTTATTGGGATGGAATAATATTAATTTTGAGAATTTATGGAAGTGAATTAAGTGGCTATGACACATAAATTAATTTAAGTGTCAAAGTGAAGCATAAGATGAGTTAATGGCCAAGTGGTGTTGGCGCATGAGCTAGTGCATGAGGGTGAAGGTTCGAATCCCTTAAATAACAATTAGGTGGCTTTTATTTTTGGTTTTCCTAGCATGTGTCGGCCAAGCTTATTTATGGAAAGAGTTGACCATGTTATTTTTGGTTAGTATATCAAGGGAATAAGGAAATAGTTAACTTAAGGAAGGGAATCAAGAAAATAAGGAAAGTTGTAAAGATATGAGGCAAGAATCAAGGAATTGTTTATGGAAACAATATCTTGGCCAATAGACCAAGCATATGGACGGCAATATGGCTAGGGGGGAGCCGAATTTTTTGTGATAGTTTGGCTAGGAATTTTAGTCTTTTGTTTTGGTCATTTTCTTAGTTTTTGGCATAGTTTTGCAAATTCTCTCAACCTCTCTCCCTTGGCCGAATTTGTGCATTTGGTAAGCCTTGATTCTTTTGATCAATTGGTTATTTTCCTTTTCACTTTAGTGTCAATTTTGTGCCTTTCTCTTTGTGCCGATTTTGCCAATACCTAAAAGGCTTTTCTTTTCTTTTCTTTTTACCATTGCCGAATATACACCTATCTTAAAGCTCATCTCTTTCATTCTTTTCTTCTCCATTCTCTTTGAAAATCAAAACAATATCATCATTATTCTTCTCTCTTTTTCTTTCTTTTCACTCATAATTTCTTTCTTTTTCTCCAATGGCCGAATATTACTGTACCTTAACCGAACCATTTTCTCTTTTTCTTTGATTCTTCATAGCCGAATCCTTCATCAATCAATACCATTCTAAATCCTTTCTTTTCGATGTGGAAAATAGGTAAGAGATTCTTTTCGTTTCAATTAGTTAATAGTGGTTATGGCCGAATATTGATGATGGTTTGAAGGCTTTATTAGATCAAAATAAACGTTCATTCTATTAACGTTTATTTTGTTATACCTTAGTGCGATAACGGAAGTTTGGAAATCAAGAAGTCGTGGGTGACACAAATCGTTGGAATCGATTTTTGTGGTAAGGAAATCACATCTTTAAAACCTTAGAATTATTTCGAAATTATGTTAGATTGGATTAATGTTCCTTTGTCTTTGAAGACATTCAAAATATGGAAGAAAAGAGCGGTGTTTAGTCTTCGGAAGAGGGGAGGTTCTGTTATTCCCCCTAAGTACAAGCAAAGGACTATTTCGGGAATCCGGGATTTTCCACCGGGTTGCGGACGTTCAACCGAGGACAATCAACTGTTCAAAGTCATTCGTACTCCCGAACCATTATTCGTTCGTGGATTCGATTCGGTTAGCGAACCATCAATCGGGGAGAAATCGCAAGTAGAAGTACTACGGAAATCCGAGGGTAAATTCTAGATCGCTATATTTAGACCGATTTTATTATTAGATTATAGTGTTCTAATTATCGCGATACGTATAGGTGTTGAAGAGCGGGAAAGTGTAGTTCTCTCAATAACCAGATGTGTAATTTCACACTCATTTCGGGTTAGATTTCTAATCATAAGTATTGCGATAAAATCGTGAAAATGGTAAATTCGGAAATTATGTAGTAATTGATACTTTTGTGAAAATGCATGAAAACGGTTAAAACTGAGAAATATGCGAAAAACTGTTAAATAGATAAATTGGGCCAAAATACTCTAGTTCGATAAATTGGGCCAAAATACTCTAGTTCGATAAATTGGGCCAAAATACTCTAGTTCAATAAATTGGGCCAAAATACTCTAGTTCGATAAATTGGGCCAAAATACTCTAGTTCGATAAATTGGGCCAAAATACTCTAGTTCGATAAATGGGCCAAAGCCCACTAAACTGTTAAATGGGCAAATTGCTAAATTATTATTTTTATGGGCCAAATGAAATGATTAATGATAAACCCACCGATGTTATGGATTAATTGAAAATTTGTTATATGACTATATTTTGTTATACACGTATGATTGCATGGGGTGGGGTATATGAAGAGAAGAATGGCCAGTTGCCAAAAATCTAGTTCGGTGGTTCTGCCACAATTCGGCTCAATGCCTCTAGTTCGGTGGTTCTGATACAATTTGGCTCAATGCCTCTAGTTCGGTGGCTCTGCCACAAATTCGGCTAAATGCCTCTAGTTCGGTGACAATGTCACAATCTAGTTCGGTAGTGCACTACAAAATTATTTAAAGGCTTAAAGCCTATGATTGGTGTGTTTGGCGGGGTGGGTTGACTTGATCCCCACAGGTGTGTTGGTTGGTACGGGGGTGTTAGCGGATGGAAAATTAGGTTTGGTTGGGAAATTCATTTTACATGCATTATTAAATTATGTTATTTCATTTTATGATATATTGTTGAATTCTGTAATTGGGCTCAAGCTCAGCATATTATCTTGACGATCTGGCCCAATAATGGTGGTAAGTGAGTTGCACACTGAGTTCTTTGTAACTCACCCAATTTTATTAACCATTTCAGGTAATGGAAATTGACGTGGACTTGGGCCGGAGATGACTTGGTGGAGGCCATACTACAAACTTGGGTTTTTATAAACTATGACTTTATTTAAATTATTATCTTAAATTTCTGTTATGGGTTTGATGTAATAAGGCCTCTAGTTACATTTTTATAAATTTTATTGTGTGGATGGTTTAAATTTTATTTCCAAACTTTTAATATGGTTTTATCATAAATATGTTAAGTTTTCTTAAAAACATTGGTTTTATAACAATTTTTGGACACTTTAATTATTTTAAATTCTTTCAAAGTTCTTTTAAACTATCTTAAGAATTTGATATTTATATTTGACGATAAGTTTTCAAACAAGTATTTTTCTTAAGCCACAAATTTCAAATCCTCGAATTTAATTTTATTAAACTCTATTTTAAAAAGTTTTGTAGCACTATTCTATTTTAACCATTGAGAATGAAAGAATGTATGATTTGTGTGACAAACCAAATCTTGTCTAAACGCATAGACCAGGTTTGGGGTGTTACATTTAATGGTATCAGAGCTTTGTTCAAAACTCGGCTGTGGTTTGGGTTCGACAATGAAATCTGTTTGAAAAATAATTTAAATTTCTAGACTTTTTGATTTAAAGGTAGTATGGCACCATGAGCATCCCGCGCCAAGTCAAGTAAGTATTTGTATACTGATTGTCTGTTATGATTATGATATGATTATAAGAAACACTCTAGAACTTCTAGTTTTAGGTGTTAAAACTGTAGAGATTGAGACAATAGGATATTGTTGCGAAAACAACTCTATCTCTTTCATATCATAAAACATCGTTAATAAACAACTGAAATATTATTCTGATTCATAAAACTCTTAATCAGATTAAATCGAATTAGTCGCTATGAGCACTAGAGGACGTGGTCGTGGACGCGGTAGACGTGGCCGTGGTAGAGGACGAGGTGTTAGGGGCACAACTGAAGCACCGGGTCATATGCCGGAAATGGATGCACCTGCGTCGCTCGAGAGTGAGACGGGATCGCACGACCATATGGAAGAGGATAATGCTGTGACACGAGCAATGCTGTGAGTACTTGAAAGGGTCGCTGGATCTAGAATTGGGCCAACAGCTCGTGGGTCAATATCGGAGCGATTGAAATCCAGTGGAGCTGAGGTTTTCAGAGGTGTCTCTGGTGTAGCTCCCAATGTCGCTGAATATTGGCTTGAGGCAGTGGAGCGAATTATGGACGATCTTGAGTGCATTGTGGAACAAAAGCTAAGAGGAGCGGTATCTTTGTTAAGGGATGAAGCTTACCAATGATGGCTTACTGTCCGAGAAGGCACTATGCTGCATTAGTTAATTGGGAATTCTTCAAGGCTTCCTTTCAAGGGAAATATGTGGGAACAAGCTATGTGGATGCTCGAAGGAAGGAATTCTTGAACCTGGTGCAAGGAAATAAGACGGTGGCAGTATATGAGGCTGAGTTCTTACGTTTGAGTCGCTATGCTCGAACGATAGTGGCAACGGATCATGAGCGTTGTGTGCGCTTTGAGGATGGCTTGAAAGATGAGTTGCGGGTTCTGATAGCCCCACAGCAAGTTAGAACTTTTGCCACGCTCGTGGAGAAGGCCAAGATAGCCGAAGAGGTTAAGAACTCGGAACGTCAAAATTGGGAGCAAGTTCGAAGCAAGAGAGATCTGAAGAATTCGGGTTCTTCAAAAAGGTTTCCGAAGAGGCCTCGGAATGGGGAACCAGCTCAAGGTAGAACACCTGTAGCTGTTAATCAGAGTCGAGATTGTGCTGATTGTGGGAAAAGGCATTCCGGAGAATGTTGGAGGAAGACGGGTGCTTGCTATAAATGTGGATCGACGGATCATCAATATAGGAGTTGCCCTCGACGTATGGATACAACTCAAGAAGTTCGTGCTACTGATGCACCACCGGCAAGAGGAGCTCAGTAACCACCGAGAGGTCGGGGACCGGGTCGTGGTGGTAATGGGGCTGGACGTGGTCAAGGTGCAACGGGTCGAGGCAATGGTCCTAGAGGCAACGCGGATGCAAGACAGCCAGGACTGGTGTACGCAGTCAGACGCCGTGAGGATGGCAATGTACCTGATGTGATAACTGGTACGTTCTTCATTTCTGATGTACCCGTTATTGCCTTGATTGATATTGGTTCTACCCATTCGTACGTTGCTAGCACCATAACTGGAAACTTGAAATTAGAATCTGAAATTTCCGATAGTGAGATGAAGGTAATTAGTCCCTTAGGACAGTCGGTGTTGGTTAATAAACTATTTAGAGACGTGCCCTTAGTAATTCAAGGAGAAACATTCCTGGCAAATTTGATGGAATTGCCAT
This sequence comes from Gossypium australe, assembly GCA_005393395.2. NCBI lineage: Eukaryota > Viridiplantae > Streptophyta > Magnoliopsida > Malvales > Malvaceae > Gossypium > Gossypium australe. The sequence continues at coordinate 42,185,274 of CM016620.1, read as the reverse complement.
TTGGTGAATTTGATATCATTCTGGGCATGGATTGGTTGGTTAAACATCGGGCGCAATTGGACTGTGCTGAAAAGCGAATGTCGATAAGAACTGTGGAGGATAAGGAGATAATTATGATAGGCGAGCGGAGAAATTACTTGGCAAACGTGATTTCTGCGTTAAAAGCGGAGAAGTTGGTGCGAAAAGGGTACGGAGCATTTTTAGCATTTATTAGTGCTTTAGATGCCAAAGAGCTGTCAGTGGAAGATGTGAGAACTGTGAAGGAGTTCCCTGATGTTTTTCCCGAAAAACTTCCTGGTGTACCTTCAGATCGGGAAGTGGAATTTGGTATTGAGCTTTTGCCCGGAATTGCCCCAGTGTCCATTGCTCCTTATAGAATGGCACCGAAGGAGTTGTCGGAGCTTAAGGCCCAAATTCAAGAACTGCTAGATCGGGGTTTTATTCGACCGAGTGTGTCTCCGTGGGGAGCACCGGTTTTGTTTGTTAAGAAGAAGGAGGGGTTGATGCGTATGTGTATCGATTACAGGCAATTGAATAAGCTGACGATCAAGAATCGGTACCCTCTGCCGAGGATTGATGACTTATTTGATCAATTGAAGGGAGCTTCAGTTTTCTCCAAAATTGATTTAAGGTCGGGTTACCACCAGCTTAAGGTGAAAGAAGCGGATATTCACAAGACGGCATTTCGAACCCGTTACGGACACTATGAATTTTTGGTGATGCCGTTTGGGTTGACCAATGCACCAGCTGCATTTATGGATATGATGAACCGGGTCTTTCAACCATTTTTAGACCGGTTTGTGGTGGTATTCATAGATGACATTCTGGTTTATTCGAGGAATGAAGAAGAGCATGACTCGCATTTGCGAATTGTATTGCAAGTGCTTCGAGATAATCAGTTGTATGCCAAATTCAGTAAATGTGAATTTTGGTTAAGAGAAGTGACTTTCTTGGGTCATGTGGTATCAGCCGAAGGAATAAGGGTGGATTCTCAGAAGATTGAAGCTGTATTGGATTGGAAACCACCAAAGTCGGTAGCTGAGATTCGGAGTTTCTTAGGTTTGGCTGGTTACTATAGGCGCTTTGTTGAGGGGTTCTCGTTGATTGCTGCACCCCTAACTAATCTTTTGCAGAAGGGAGTGCCGTTTGTATGGACCGACAAACAGCAAGAAAGTTTCGAGAAATTGAAGAAGGTTTTAATGGAAGCGCCTGTATTGATTCAACCTGAGGCTGGGAAGGAGTTTACAGTTTATTGTGATGCGTCACATACGGGTTTAGGTTGCGTATTGATGCAAAGTGGGAAAGTGGTAGCTTATGCTTCTCTTCAGTTGAGACCGCACGAAGTAAACTACCCTACTCATGATTTGGAGTTAGCAGCAGTGGTGTTTGCCTTAAAGATTTGGAGGCATTACCTCTATGGTGAAAAGTCTATCATCTATACGGATCACAAGAGTCTTAAGTTTCTTCTTACTCAGAAGGAATTAAACTTGAGACAACGAAGATGGGTGGAGCTGTTAAAGGACTATGATTTCTCAATTGAGTATCATCCTGGAAAGGCTAATGTGGTGGCGGACGCATTAAGTCGTAAGGTGGTATCTGATTTGAGAGCTATGTTTGCCCATTTGAGTTTATATGATGATGGTAGTCTGATAGCGGAACTTCAGGTGAAGCCTCTGTGGTTGGATCAAATCAAGGAAAAACAGATATTAGATGAGAAGTTGGGACTTTTACTTCAGCAAGTTAAAAATGGTGAAATAGAGGATTTTGGAATAAACCTGGAAGGTGTGTTGTGTATTCGTGGAAGGGTCTGTATGCCTAAGGACTCAGATCTGAGGCAAATGATTTTGAGGGAGGCGCATAGTAGCCCTTATGCTATGCACCCCGGAGGAAATAAGATGTATCGGGATCTTCGTGAACTGTATTGGTGGCCTAGGTTGAAGCGTGAGATTTCAGAATTTGTGGGAAAATGTTTAACTTGTCAGCAAGTGAAAGCGGAGCATCAATTACCGTCAGGGCTTTTACATCCGGTAAAGATTCCCCTTTGGAAATGGGAGCGGATAATAATGGATTTTGTTAGTGGGTTACCTTTAACACCTACTAAGAAAAACTCTGTTTGGGTAATTGTTGATCGTTTGACGAAGACTGCTCATTTCCTACCAGTGCGTACGGATTACTCGTTGCAGAAGTTGGCGAAGCTGTATGTATCTGAAATCGTGAGGTTGCATGGGGTACCCATGTCGATTATATCGGATCGGGATCCTAGGTTTACATCTCGATTTTGGAAAGCTTTGCATGAAGCTCTGGGAACAAAGCTAAACTTCAGTACGGCTTTTCATCCTCAGTCAGATGGTCAGTCGGAGAGAGTGATTCAGATTCTGGAAGACATGTTAAGGGGATGTGTGATTGATTTCAAAGGTAGTTGGGAGGATTTTCTATCGTTGGCAGAATTTGCTTATAACAACAGCTACCAGTCTAGCATTCAGATGGCACCCTACGAGGCATTGTATGGTCGTAGATGTCGTTCTCCTATTTGTTGGACTGAGTTGGGCGATCGGCAGATGTTAGGTCCTGAGATGATTTCTGAAACGGAAGAAAAAGTGAAAGCTATTCGAGCACGGTTAAAGGAAGCTTCGGATAGACAGAAGTCGTATGCAGATCTGAAGCGTAAGGATATCGAGTATGCCGTAGGAGATCAAGTTTTCTTGAAGGTCTCACCTTGGAAGAAGATATTCAGATTCGGGAAGAAGGGCAAATTGAGTCCTAGATAGATTGGACCTTATCGTGTCGTGAAGCGAGTTGGTCCAGTGGCCTATCAGATTGAATTACCTCCAGAATTGAGCCAAATTCATAATGTTTTTCATGTTTCCATGCTGAGGCGCTATAGATCGGATCCTTCGCACATAGTACCGGTAGAAGAAGTGGAGTTGAATTCGGACTTGTCTTTTGAGGAGGAACCAGTGGAAATCTTAGACTGAGATGTTAAGGAGCTAAGAAAGAAGACTGTGCCGTTGGTCAAAGTGTTATGGCGTAACCACGGAGTGGAGGAAGCTACGTGGGAGCCTGAGGATGCAATTCGACAACAATACCCTCACCTTTTTCAGCCAGGTAAATTTCGAGGACGAAAATTTCTTTTAGGGGGGTAGAGTTGTAACACCCTGAAAATTTGAGTAATTTATTTTCATTGTGTGCTTTGAATAATTATTCTAGAAGGTGGAATTTCTTTATTTATTTTTGTGTTTAGTATAGTCCTGAAGAAGAATTTAAAATTTATTGGGATGGAATAATATTAATTTTGAGAATTTATGGAAGTGAATTAAGTGGCTATGACACATAAATTAATTTAAGTGTCAAAGTGAAGCATAAGATGAGTTAATGGCCAAGTGGTGTTGGCGCATGAGCTAGTGCATGAGGGTGAAGGTTCGAATCCCTTAAATAACAATTAGGTGGCTTTTATTTTTGGTTTTCCTAGCATGTGTCGGCCAAGCTTATTTATGGAAAGAGTTGACCATGTTATTTTTGGTTAGTATATCAAGGGAATAAGGAAATAGTTAACTTAAGGAAGGGAATCAAGAAAATAAGGAAAGTTGTAAAGATATGAGGCAAGAATCAAGGAATTGTTTATGGAAACAATATCTTGGCCAATAGACCAAGCATATGGACGGCAATATGGCTAGGGGGGAGCCGAATTTTTGGTGATAGTTTGGCTAGGAATTTTAGTCTTTTGTTTTGGTCATTTTCTTAGTTTTTGGCATAGTTTTGCAAATTCTCTCAACCTCTCTCCCTTGGCCGAATTTGTGCATTTGGTAAGCCTTGATTCTTTTGATCAATTGGTTATTTTCCTTTTCACTTTAGTGTCAATTTTGTGCCTTTCTCTTTGTGCCGATTTTGCCAATACCTAAAAGGCTTTTCTTTTCTTTTCTTTTTACCATTGCCGAATATACACCTATCTTAAAGCTCATCTCTTTCATTCTTTTCTTCTCCATTCTCTTTGAAAATCAAAACAATATCATCATTATTCTTCTCTCTTTTTCTTTATTTTCACTCATAATTTCTTTCTTTTTCTCCAATGGCCGAATATTAGTGTACCTTAACCGAACCATTTTCTCTTTTTCTTTGATTCTTCATAGCCGAATCCTTCATCAATCAATACCATTCTAAATCCTTTCTTTTCGACGTGGAAAATAGGTAAGAGATTCTTTTCGTTTCGATTAGTTAGTAGTGGTTATGGCCGAATATTGATGATGGTTTGAAGGCTTTATTAGATCAAAATAAACGTTCATTCTATTAACGTTTATTTTGTTATACCTTAGTGCGATAACGGAAGTTTGGAAATCAAGAAGTCGTGGGTGACACAAATCGTTGGAATCGATTTTTGTGGTAAGGAAATCACATCTTTAAAACCTTAGAATTATTTCGAAATTATGTTAGATTGGATTAATGTTCCTTTGTCTTTGAAGACATTCAAAATATGGAAGAAAAGGGCGGTGTTTAGTCTTCGGAAGAGGGGAGGTTCTGTTATTCCCCCTAAGTACAAGCAAAGGACTATTTCGGGAATCCGGGATTTTCCACCGGGTTGCGGACGTTCAACCGAGGAAAATCAACTGTTCGAAGTCGTTCGTACTCCCGAACCATTATTCGTTCGTGGATTCGATTCGGTTAGCGAACCATCAATCGGGGAGAAATCGCAAGTAGAAGTACTACGGAAATCCGAGGGTAAATTCTTGATCGCTATATTTAGACCGATTTTATTATTAGATTATAGTGTTCTAATTATCGCGATACGTATAGGTGTTGAAGAGCGGGAAAGTGTAGTTCTCTCAATAACCAGGTGTGTAATTTCACACTCATTTTGGGTTAGATTTCTAATCATAAGTATTGCGATAAAATCGTGAAAATGGTAAATTCGGAAATTATGTAGTAATTGATACTTTTGTGAAAATGCATGAAAACGGTTAAAACCGAGAAATATGCGAAAAACTGTTAAATAGATAAATTGGGCCAAAATACTCTAGTTCGATAAATTGGGCCAAAATACTCTAGTTCGATAAATTGGGCCAAAATACTCTAGTTCGATAAATTGGGCCAAAATACTCTAGTTCGATAAATGGGCCAAAGCCCACTAAACTGTTAAATGGGCAAATTGCTAAATTATTATTTTTATGGGCCAAATGAAATGATTAATGATAAACCCACCGATGTTATGGATTAATTGAAAATTTGTTATATGACTATATTTTGTTATACACGTATGATTGCATGGGGTGGGGTATATGAAGAGAAGAATGGCCAGTTGCCAAAAATCTAGTTCGGTGGTTCTGCCACAATTCGGCTCAATGCCTCTAGTTCGGTGGTTCTGCCACAATTCGGCTCAATGCCTCTAGTTCGGTGGCTCTGCCACAAATTCGGCTAAATGCCTCTAGTTCGGTGACAATGTCACAATCTAGTTCGGTAGTGCACTACAAAATTATTTAAAGGCTTAAAGCCTATGATTGGTGTGTTTGGCGGGGTGGGTTGACTTGATCCCCACAGGTGTGTTGGTTGGTACGGGGGTGTTAGCGGATGGAAAATTAGGTTTGGTTGGGAAATTCATTTTACATGCATTATTAAATTATGTTATTTCATTTTATGATATATTGTTGAATTCTGTAATTGGGCTCAAGCTCAGCATATTATCTTGACGATCTGGCCCAATAATGGTGGTAAGTGAGTTGCACACTGAGTTCTTTGTAACTCACCCAATTTTATTAACCATTTCAGGTAATGGAAATTGACGTGGACTTGGGCCGGAGATGACTTGGTGGAGGCCATACTACAAACTTGGGTTTTTATAAACTATGACTTTATTTAAATTATTATCTTAAATTTCTGTTATGGGTTTGATGTAATAAGGCCTCTAGTTACATTTTTATAAATTTTATTGTGTGGATGGTTTAAATTTTATTTCCAAACTTTTAATATGGTTTTATCATAAATATGTTAAGTTTTCTTAAAAACATTGGTTTTATAACAATTTTTGGACACTTTAATTATTTTAAATTCTTTCAAAGTTCTTTTAAACTATCTTAAGAATTTGATATTTATATTTGACGATAAGTTTTCAAACAAGTATTTTTCTTAAGCCACAAATTTCAAATCCTCGAATTTAATTTTATTAAACTCTATTTTTAAAAAGTTTTGTAGCACTATTCTATTTTAACCATTGAGAATGAACGAATGTATGATTTGTGTGACAAACCAAATCTTGTCTAAACGCATAGACCGGGTTTGGGGTGTTACAAACTGAATGTTTTGTATTTAATATGTGGAAATAATAATTTGACATGACATTACACATGATAATATGTTTGGTGCATTAAATTTTGGAAATAGAAGAATTTTACTTAATGAATTTAACAATTAGTGTTTGGTGAGGACTGAAATTTTAAAATTTGAAAAGTACAGGGACTAAAAATGACCAAATAAATGTACAAGAATTAAATCCACAACTTTTAAAAGGTACAATGACTAATAGTAGAATTTAACATTCAATAAAGCATTAGTTAAATATGTCTAGATACTTTAGCAACTAATTTCTAATTGATGATAGGTTGATTAGAAATTAATGTGCACAATTTATATATTAATGTTATGATATTCAAATTACACATAAGCAAGTTTTTTGATATCCCATCTTCAAAAAATAGAGTTACCTTTTTTAAAATACTTGTGTGTTAATTTGGAAAATCAAACTTTAAGGCTCAAAGATTTCAACACATCAATGAATTTAGGTACACTTTCGTATCTAATTTTTGTTTTTAATGGTTTGATATGCGATATCTTGATTTATTAAATTTTATATCATATTTTTTTATTCTAACATGCAGAACTTCTTGAACTTGGTTCAGAAGATCTCTTGCTTTTTCATGAGCTTCTGCTTCAGGGGTTTTAACTCCCAACAACCCATTTATGAAAATCTAAAGGGTAAACTACACCAAGGGTCACTCTAAAATAGCGTTGTTCCTTTAAAATCGTGTTGTTCCTATTTTCATCACTCTATTTTTTTTGTCAATTTAGTCACTAATTAAAATAATTGCGCCAATTGGTCATTGCCGTTCAAAATTCAATTAATCCACTAACGGATTAGTGACATGACATTTTTTTACTTTTGACTAAAATTAGGGGCTTCTTTATAAGTATTAAAAAAAACACATTTTTCTGGTTTATTTGCAATATAAGAACAACCAATCCTCATCACTACCTAACACCAACCATAAATATCATCGATCTTCATCTCCATCCATCTTCTACTCTCCTATCTCTATCGCTCCTCAATCTACTGTTCCTGCAACATAAAAATCACCTTACATAGTTGCTTCTCCAACAAAAGTGATGCAAATATCAAGTAAATTTTAGCATTTAAAACAAAATCCCAAGTTACCATAATAATTAAACACTACGGCTAAAATTTGTGGATGCTAATTCTCATAAGTTAAAAAAGCCATGAATTCAAGTCTAATTCCATTCAACAAATGTCAACACACTTGCATCAACAAAATAAATAACCGTACACATAGTGTAACGAAAGCACCCGTCTTTTTTAGCTATAAAAACTGTAAGATACTAAAATTTGAAGACTCAATAGCTGAAATTAATTACTTTATGCAAAGCAATTTAAAATATTTGTTCTTTTCTAGTTCACTACAGCAGAACAGGTTTTTAGCGGAGTTTTTTTTTTTTTTGCCCTATAGCTAAAACAATTTGTGGCATTTAGATAAGCGCCGCAAAAAATGCTGCTAAATTTTGTGGTATGTGGGAAAACGCTGCTATAGTACATGACCCTTAGCGGCGCTTTTCCCACAAATGCCGCTAAAGAACACAATCTTTAATGGCATTTTTAGTAAAAGCATTGCTAACGGTCATGTTCTATAGTGGCGTTTGTGAGAAAAGCGCTGCTAAAGGTCATGTTATTTAGTGGCTTTTGTGGGGAAAGGGCCGCTAAAGATCATGTTCTTTAGCGGCGTTTTTAGTAAAAGTGCCATTAAAGGTCATGTTCTATAGCGACGTTTTTGGGAAAACGCCACTAACTTTAGCAGATTTTACCAAACCATTCTAATTCATTTAGAACCCGAATTATCAACATAATTTCATGTAACATCAGATCCAACCAAAAACTTCAAATCTAAATGATACTATCACGAAAGAAATATGTATGTGATCTAAATTAATAAATGAAATAACAAAATATATTATATTCAAAAGTTATATTGTTAAAATATTCTCACAATAAGAAAATAAAAGTCTAAGATGGCGGATTCTGCGACTGCTGAAACATCTTCATCATATTCTGAATATGTAGCTGGAATTCGTTATATTTTCTTGTTGTCTCTGCTTCCCTCGGCGCTGCCTCCGCTTTAAGTTGTAGCTAGAGTTCATCATAATTTCTTTGAGCCTCTGCTTCTCTCGATGCTGTCTCCGCTTTAAGTTGAGTAATTTGCTCAACTGTACTCACTTGCATCTGAGCCATCTGGTCTCTTAACCTCTGAACTTCAGCCTGAGCCTGATTCCCCGAAGGCATGTATTGCTGCGAGCTAGTTCCAAAATATCGGGTTGGGTTAAGAAAAGATACTTGAAATCGAACCCGACCATACCTTTAAGGACCCAAAACTTCAGTAATAATTCAGTTATTAATGTCTTCTAGATTAACAGAACTATCACTTAAAGCGATCGCTTCATACTTCGCCCTTTTATCCTTTAGCTTGTCCTAATAAATCAATCAAGGAGATAGAAACAAAATATATAATCAAAAAAATTCAAAATAACTTGGCATTATTTGCATTACAAACAACGAATTAAACCATTATAGTTAAACATGATAAATATTTAAAATAATTAAAATTTTATTAAGTAAATATACCATAATTTCTGCAGCTTCAGTAGTCATAGGAGATCCATCTTTCTTTCTATGTGTAATTTCAAAAAGCTGAAGGCATCCAACTTTTTGACCAGATGACAGTTCCTACAATATATGTAACACCCCAAACCCTACCCAAAAGTTAGGCCCGAATCTAGCGTGTCACATTGAAGTGTTTTTCAAAAACCATGTTTTCATTGAAAACCCTTCTTAATATTTAAAAACTAAAGTCTCAGTTTGTGTTCGTTCAATTTCAAAACGTGGTTCATTGAAAAGTTAATCACTTTAAAAATGTTATTAACTTCGTTAAAAATCTCTTTTAGTTGCGGAAGCTAATTTAAGGTAAAGAAGTTTAAAACGTAAGTTTTTAAAAACAGTAATTGGGTTGAAAACTCGACTACATCTAACAGATATAAAACGTAACAAAATCCCAAATTCAGAATTAAATCCAGAGAGGCCTTATTATAGAAATTAAAACCCAAAATAGAATTTAAAACGTATATAAAGTCCAAAGCAAAACAATTGCAGTCGTGTGGTCACCTCCGAGTCCCTCGCAACACCGATCCTCCTAACGCTAGGGATTACCTGCACAGTTTAAAATAAGGTAAGTTTACGAAAACTCAGTGTGTAATCCCCTTACTAGAGTAACAGTCAATATACAGAAACAGAAACAGTCTGGGCCAAAGCCCTTTAACAGTAACAGTAACAGTACAGTCCAATTTAGAGCATACGTGGGCGAAAGCCCACTACAATCTCATTTGGGTCGCAGCCCATAACAGAATCAATTGGGCCCAGCCCAAACCAATATAGAACAAGTGGCCCTATGCCCAGTACAGTGATAGATCTCATAAAACGATATGCAACAGTATGAGGATGCATCCCACCTCGATCCAGCCAACATACCACCCGTACCAACCCTACACTCCTGTGGGGATAAAATCGACCCACCCAGCCAACACACCAAGCTTAGCACCGGTTGCGGTACTAAGTCAACAGAACGGCTAGGCGCTGTGGATAGAACGACTAAAACCATAAATATTGCAGCAACGCTGCTAGTTAACATAACGACTAAGAGCCATAAACAGAATGGCTATAAACCATAATCAGGATGGCACAGAGCCATAATCCAGATGGCACAAAGCTATCGGTAACTGTAATAAGTTTGGCACATAACCATCAGCGCCGGTAATATGATCGGCACACAGCCACGGGTAATTATGATCGACACAAAGTCATCAGTATATATGTTAGGCACATAGCCACGGGTAAATACGATTGGCACAAAGCCATAATCAAGATGGCACAGAGCCATATTTAGATTGGCACAAAGCCATAATCCGGATGGTACAAAGCTATCGGTAACTGTAATAAGTTTGGTACATAGCCATCAGCGCCGGTAATATGATCGGCACATAGCCACGGATAATTATGATCAACACAGAGTCATCAGTATATATGTTAGGCACATAGCCACGGGTAAATACGATTGGCACAAAGCCATAATCAAGATGGCACAGAGCCATATTTAGATTGGCATAGAGCCATAATCTAGATGGCACAAAGCATTAGTAACTATAATAAGTTTGGCACATAGCCATCAGTGCCGTAATATGATCGGCACACAGCCACAGGTAATTATGATCGACACAAAGTCATCAATATATATGTTAGGCACATAGCCACGGCTAAATACGATTGGCACAAAGCCATAATCAAGATGGCACAGAACCATATTTAGATTGGCACAGAGCCATAATCAGATTATGCGGATTTAAGTCGTCCGTCGGTCCACAATCGTCTCATTCGACCCGTGCGACCCTATCAAAACTTCCTCCGTATCAATGTCCCAACCCCATGCAATATTTCGTGTATGTCATGCTCAATCATTACACGTGTATGCAAAATGGCCATGCTCAGTAACAATCCTTTAGACATATATTAAAAGCATACCAATCATACAACCACCATCAAGTTAGTTAAAACACAGTCATACAATCCCAATCAAATTAGTCAAATTCATAATCTAAGTCAGTCATTTACCCACAAGGGCGAAACAATCATTTTACCCTATAAGGGTATTTTAGTAATCCTACCCTACTGGGGTATTTAGGTAATTTTGCAAATAGGCGGTATTTCGGTAATTTCATAAATTGGGGGTATTTCGGTAATTTCACAATCTGAGGGTATTTCGGTATTTTTACAAATCGGGGTATTTCGATAATTTCACAATCCGAGGGCATTTCAGTAATTTTACAAATCTAGGGTATTTTGATAATCTCAAAAATCGGGGGTATTCCAATAATTTCACAATCTGAGGGTATTTCGGTAATTTTACAAATCTGAGGGTATTTCGATAATTTTACAAATCGAGGGTATTTGCGTAATTTCACAAATCTGAGGTATTTCGGTAATTTCACAATCTAAGGGTATTTCAGTAATTTTACAAATCAGGGGTGTTTCGATAATTTCACAATCCGAGGGTATTTCGGTAATTTTACAAATCGAGAGTATTTCGGTAATTTCACAATTCGAGGGTATTTCGATAATTACACAAATCGAGGGTATTCCGATAATTTCATAATTCGAGGGTATTTCAATAATTTTACAAATCGAGGGTATTTCAGTAATTTCACAAATCGGGGGTATTTTGGTAATTTCACAATCCGAGGGTATTTCGATAATTTGACAAATCAGGGGTATTTCGGTAATTTCACAAATCGGGGTCTTAGCGACCTAACAGAAGGCCCATCGTCGCCTCGAGCGATTTAGATAACCTACACAATCACAACGGTGTAAATCGGCCTAAGGCCAATTACTCGGCCCAAGTGGGCCCACACGCTCGTGTGGCCCAATTAGCCCAGAAATAGTCTCGGCTATACGAACAGCACAGTTCAAACCAATAGAAGCCATATAACATGCATTTTATCCGTGTAGGGCCCATCAGTCCAGTGGCCACCACGACCCATTGCCCAAAAACGACCCTAGCCATGTGGACTACACAGCTCGGTCTAACATTTACCACAATATGCAAATTTAATCCGTGTGGGGCCCATAGGCCCATTGGGCCAGACAACCCATTCTGGCCCCAATGCGGCCATAACAACCTAAGCCCATGAGAACGCTCATGGTGGCCTCAACCATCTTACGCCCATATTCGTGGGCTCGGTCCACCACACGTGCGATCGCACGCTTGTGGCATCATTCGTCGGTATTTCAGCTATTCGGTATTTTGTCGATCTACGATAAGAATGAGTGTGGTTACACACACTCTATCAGCTTTCTCACCAACTATCGAATACAAGGTACTGTTACACACCCATGTGGCTTCAATAGCCGTATTTCTGGTTTTTCGACATTTCGGCTTTTGCCGTTCCACAACTTGAGTAGTGTGTGTACACACCTTCTGCTTATCAGCCGACTATTAGGTACAGGGTAAAAAATACACACCTATTAATGAAGTCGAGTGAACCGCTCACGAGCCCAAAGCCTACATTTAAACACATTTGTCATCAATCCCCTTATTGTACAACCAGACCAACATCCAATAAATCCTTACGTTATCATACTTATTAAAGAACTCTAAATCCTTATATTGATCGATCGACAGAAGGCCATACCTCTACACTGATGCCAAAGATTAACCACTAGGCCTATAGAATTCCCGAATAGCAAAGTTACTTAAGAATAAAGGAAAGTCAGCCCAAGCAATAAGGTGAAGAGAAAGAGTTGCTATCCCAAAAGAATTAAGAAAGGGGGAGAAAAACTATTCGGCCAACACACCCAATTCCAAAAGCTAGAGAGAGAAAAAAGGATGGTGCATCGATCAACCAAATCGAAAGAGTGGAGGGAGAAGGTGGAATATTCGGTCAAGGAGACCACAAACAGATCAAAGAGAATCGGTTCACAAACTTGTAGGGAGCCAAAAAGAAAAGAGATTAAGGGGAAAAAAGTAAAGTTCGATTTTAGCACATAAATTAAGTGTCTAGACGGCCAAGGAAGTAGTGTTTCGGGATAGAGAATGAAAAACAAAGAAAACCAGTAGCAGAAGGAGGAGGCAATAGAAGAATTCGGCACCAACAAGCACAAAAACCAAATGACCAAAGAAAAAAAACACAAAACCAAAACTTGAGGAATAACCCTCCACCGAAATTCTGAGTACCTCCTAAGCAAAATTCGGCACAATACCACACCAACTCAAACTCCACTTCTTCAAATTCCTTAAAATTCTCCACCAATCCTCCACCAAAATTTCTCCATGATTTACTCCAACTCCCCATTCAAATTCAATTCAAATTCTTATGACCAATTCAACAACAGAGTTCCAGTCTAGTTCCAACACCTCCCCAGCTTAAGCAGCAAAATAAACTACAATTGCGCACACCATGCCTCGAACCTCAGACTCCTTGCCACACATGTAGCGCCACCTTGCCACTAGATCACCCACTCTCATTGTGTCACATTTTACCTTCAATAAATTAAAAGGTCTAAAGGCCAAGGTCCAGGTTCCTTTAAAAGAAAAACCAAAATAAATTGCAAGAGCCAAGACTTGAACCCAAGCTCTCTTGCAACCTTAATGACGCCACAACCATTAGACCACATGCTTCCTTGTGTCATTATTTCCCCAAAAATATTCTTAAAGCCTACTTACTTACATCCAGGGTTTTATTCACCTAAAACCAAAATTTTTGCTAAAGCCCAGGTTTGAATCGAGGACTTCTCCAACACTTTTCAGGGCCCTTAACCACTGAAGCAGACATTTAATTGTGTCATTTCCTTGAACAATTAAATACTTATGTGTAACCTCCTTACTGATCCATACACAAGGCCCAATACTTCTAGGCCCAAAATTTGGGGCGTTACAATATAGTAGGAAAAATATTATTTAGTAGAAAGTAATTAATATTTGACACAATTAATAAATTCAAAATACCTCGTCATCAGCTACACAAGCAAAACTTTTTGACCCAGCTGTGTGCGTGAATTTTTGTTTGTGCCTACTTGTAGTTCCAACTCGCTCACGATCCTACATTTGAAATTATTATTACGTCTATAGTAAATACTATAAACCGAAATAATTATAAGAGTTTGGAAGTACGTAATACCTCTCCTTTCTTTGAATTCCAAAATCTAACTGCATCTTCCCATTAGTATCTCAGCATTCCCGGCGGGACATTTTGCAATTTCTCTTTGAGGCTTATGTTTTTCTTAAAATATTCTTTCTTTAAAGTACTTTTGTGGTCTCTCCATTTCTTTCCTAATGCCTTCTTCACATAATTATCCGAGACCTCTAAAGCAAATCTCTCATGCAAATAACACAAGTTTAGAAAGTAAATATAAATGAAACTTAAACCAAAGTATTATAAATTACATTCACGTTATTACCTTAATATTATCGAGAGCTTGATTCTTGTTACTATCAGGCTTATGATGCCATCACTCGTAGTTGATTGGCAACAGATTGGCATTTCGTGCTATAATGCCCAATTATCCTACTAAAAGTCGAGCTTCTGATCCAATAGACTGACCATGATTGTTTCTATCTACTTTGACACGCTCGACAGAATTTAGATCATATAAATATTTTAATAGCGTACGTCCTCGAGTTTTGCACCTCCCACCACTTTCAGCTAAAAAAATTGATATATGAAAATATAAGAATTTGAAACAAAAATCAATAATAAAAGTCAACATGCATGTAAATTAAAGTTAACATTACTTTGAATTTTTGCAGGTTCATCAGCTGTATTCGGAACATTCGAATATCCAATAGTAGTCTATTGTTCACTATCTGTTTCTTCTGAATTTGGAGGATTTCGAATAATACTTAGATCTTGCAATATTCTTTTAGGCATTTTATCTGCAATATACATAAAATAGTTGAAATATTAGTAACTAGTTACAACAATAATAGTACATATAAAATAGTTGAAATATTTAATAAGAATAAGATTTAAATTATAATATTACATATAATTAAAAAAATCGTAAAAATCTTAGTACATCATGATTCATAAATATCTTCATCCACATCCTGGCGAACCCATTGAAATTGTGTACTAGTACTAGGGATAGCTTCATTCAAGTTTTGTTCTTGAAAAGGCAAAGTTTCTAATCTTTCGTCGATGTCATCTCTACTTCCATTGCCCATGTCAAACAAGTCTCAAGGGGTGTTACATAGTACAACGTACCAACCCTCATCATTTGGATCTTTCAAGTAAACAACTTGTTTGACTTGAGAAGAAAATACATACGGCTCGTTTATCAATTGTTGTCCAATGTGAATTAATCAAAAGAAGTTCACCATTGTAAAACCAAATTGATCTTTTTTAATTCCATGAGCAGTATTAACATTAGCCCAATCACATCGAAATAAGACAACCTTCCATTTGCCATAGTAATCCAACTCAATAATGTCCTTAAGAAGTCCGTAATACTCCACATTTCCCTAAACAGGATTATTGTCCCTAGCACCAGCATAACTTGTAATTGAAGAATTAACAACTATTCCACAATTTTGAGTCCTCCTCAATCTTTTGCGAGATTTTGTATGAAACCTGAATCCATTAATGAGGAAGGCAGTATATCTTTTTATTATTCTATTCGGACCTTGGGAAAGCCATTTAACTTTTGCATTGACGTCCTTTCCACTCCATACCTATTGAATCAAAAGTAAATTGATTAACTATAAATGTTATACGAAAACATTATTTGTAACACCCTAACCCGTATTTATTGCCAGAATAGGGTTACAGAGCTTTTTCAAACTTATTACATAATTAAACATGCATTTCTCATACATTTATCTATACCAAATATAAAATCAATCAAAATCATTCACATTGTCCCTAATACGAGCCTATGAGGCCCAAAACATGCAGTCAGGGTTGTAACAGCCCGTTTTTAGTCAAATCAGAACAGTTGTTTTGAGACCACAAATCCAAAGTCAAAATAATTATTTTATTATTATTTTAAGGTTTACAGTATGATAGTATGATCATGTGAAATTTTCGTTAAGAGATTTTTTCGTTTAAGTGTTTAATTTGATAAAAAAGACTAAATTGTGTAAAGTGCAAAAAGTGATGTTTTAATAGCTAGAAGTATTAAATGGCTATGAAATTAAATAGTGGAGGTCCTTATGCTATAATTAGACCATTAATAGCATGAGTGGACAATTATGAACATAAATTAAATGTTTTTTAATGTGTTTATTAAAGGTTAAAAAGGTAATTTAGTGGAATAAATAAGTAAAATAATAAAACAACAAAGTTGTCATCTTTGTTTAGACTCCTCCACCGAAATTAAGGAAATAGAAACTCCATGGATGCATGTTGTATTCAACCAAGCTTCCTAGCTCAATAGGTGAGTGATTTTTGTCCCGTTTTTATTGATTTCTATGTTTTTGAACCGTTGCAGCTTAATCTAGCTAGCCCAGGGACTAATTTGCAAAATTGTTAAAGGTTTAGGGATTTTCCATTGATGAATTTATGTGCATTTTGATGTCTAATAATAGAAAATGTATGGTTGTTGTTAGATAAACAACATTTGTTAAGTGGTTTTTAGTAAAATGTCCAAATAGGGATTTAATTGTGAAATGTGTAAATTATGTGTTAAATTGTGAAATAAATGAAAAATATGGACTGCTAGGGACCTAATTGAAATCCAGCTAGCATGGGTTGTGGTTGAATTGCATGAATTTGTGATTTTATGAAATAAGGACTAAATTGTGAAAATGTGAAACATTAGGGGCAAATGTGTAATCGCCTTAATGTATATTTTGGACTAAATTGAATAGAGAGATTATTAAATAAGTTAATTTTGATTACATTTAAAACAAGAAAGGTGAAATACGGATTTAGATCGAGGAAAGAACAAAGTTTCGGATTAATCGACTTAATTCGCCGTTTTTACATTCGAGGTAAGCTCGTATGTAATAAGTATTGTTATATTTATGTTTTAAATGCTTTTATATTGTATAAATTATTTATATGACATTGCAGACTTATTCGACAAAGATTTGGCATTGGAAATCCCGGTTGAACCTTAAGAATAGATTAGGATACGAATGACATGTCATTTGGGGTTATTATTGTTTTGGGTACTGGTCTGTACGTCCTACTGGTGGCTGAGTTATCCAGCATGTGTTGCGAATTCTCATCAGCTTGTGTGAGCAGCACCATGTAGCTACAACATGACCGTCAGCTTGTGTGAGCAGACTCGTTAATAGCTTGAGAGTGAGCATTATTGAGATATTTTATTGAGATAACTTCGACTATATATATTGGCACTTAAGGTGCGAGATTCCCGAGTATCCTGTATTATTCCAAATGGTTCAAAGGGTATATTGAGGATATGAAATGGTGAGAAATAGATACGTATCAATACATGTATGTACGGAAACTAAATATGCATTGAACATATGAAGGAATTGAGTTCATGGTTAAATAGACGATTCAATATATGTTAACATTGTGGTTATATTTTTTTGTAGTATGTTCTATGCATAATTTGAATGGTAACTAAATGGTGAGTTCTGCTTATTATTTTCATATGAGCTTACTAAGCTTTATATCTTAAATTGTTTATTTCTCCGTGTTTTATAGTGAAATCAAGCTAGCTTGGATTCGAGGGCCGTAGGAGACTTCATCACACTTGTAATGCCCCAAAAATGTAGGGTTTGTAATTTTGCATGATTTGGCTTAAATTCCATGTGTGGTTCAATGACTAAGTATTTGAGTGTATTTGGGGGTTTTTAGGAAGCCTGGGTTCGAGTCTGGGCCTTGGAAAATTTTTAGCTTTTGCTCTTAAGTGGAATTGGCTGTTAGCAGTTAGGAATTATGTATAAATGTGTGTGATTTTGTGTCACAAGAAGAGCTTGTGGCTTGATGGTTATGGCGTCACTAAGGTGGCAAGGGAATTGGTGTTCGAATCCTATGACATGCAATAATGATATTTTATTTTACATCTTTATGGCGTGAGAGGTAGAGTTGGAATCAAACTCTGCAAAGAAGGTTGGTGACTTGGTCAACAAATTTGAATGGGAGGCTGGGAGCAAATTAAGGAGGAAACGGTGGAGAGGTTGAAGGAGTTGGGATGTGGAGGAGTCTTAGCCGAATGGGAGAGCTTGAGTAGGGGGATTTCCGCTAAGGGAGTCATTTGTGCATTTTCGACAACCTTGTGAGAGAGTAGAAACCGAAAATCCTCTTTGCCATTTCGAGTTTTCTTTTTGTACATTTCGGGATTTATTTCTTTTGTGGCATCTCGTGCAACATTTTTACCATTCAGGTCTTTTTACCTTTCATCATTATTTCTCAATTGCTGCCACTCCTTGCCGAATCATCTTTTTCTCCTTTCAGTTCCTCCTTTGGACGAACTCTACTTCTTCTTTTCCCTCTCGTTATTCTTTTCTTTTCTTTTCAAGATAGCTGAATATTTTTCCCTCTTAAAACCTTGGTTCTTCTTGTGTTGACCGAATCTGTTAAGGCCTAAACACCTTCTTATCTTCGTTCCTTACTGTTTCTTAATCTCTTCGATTTATTGGTAAGTGGTTTTAGCCTAATCTTGGTTGGCTTCCTTCTCCATACTCTGTTTTGTTTCTCTTGGGCTAAAAGGCTGTTTCCCCCTAGTTTTCATGGAGATAAGTTTATGTAACACCTTCTTTTTCATTCGAATGTTGCTAGGGACTCGTTTTCCTTAACCAATGGGTAGGCCGATTACTTTTCCCCTACAAGAGATCTTTTGATTCGTGGTAAGTGCTTTAAGCTTAGTATAAATATATTCTTATGGGATGGTAGATTCTTATGAACCGGTTAACGGTTCTTGTGAAGGTAATATCATTGAAGGGATACGTGGTTTCGGAACTAGAGGAGATTGCGGTTGTTGATTGGTAAGTAGCGTTAGTTTGATTAAAGCGTTTTCAATACTATGGTGATGGATTAACAAGGGTTGGAGACTAATTGATGGGGCTGTTGTTATCATAGGTGTTTAATCTTGGAAGTGCTTCAAACTACAACCCATAACAGGTGTGTAATCGTACACCCAATGCTGTTTCTATAAAAACGATGGATGAAGGTGTGTATTCACACCCCTACGTAATTGTGAATCGGCTAAAGTTGAAAAGTCGAAACTTTGGCATCTGAGGGCTCACGAGCGTGCAAACGCTCATAGGGACAAATCGAGCCACAATCGTTGGCGATAGACCGTAGAGGTCGCCACGAACGTTCTCGTAGGCTTAGGCCGGAATGGGCCTCGTTGGGCCGAGATGGGCTCCACCTGAGTAAAACTCACGATAGTGGCAAATAATGGATTGGGCTGCGAAGTTCGCATAGCCGTGACTGAAATTGGGCTTAATGGGCCACACGAGCGTGTGCGCCCACTTGGGCCAAATAGTGGGTTTTAGGCCCAATTACACTATTTTGGCCCTACAAGATATTCGAGTCGTTCGAGACGACAATAGGCCTTTGGAAAGGTTGTAAACTTTACCAAAATACACTCAAAGGGTAAAATTCCTAAAATACCCTCGAAGTGTAAAATTACCGAAATACCCTCTAAGGGTAAAATTATCGAAATACTCTCAAAGGAAAAAATTACTGAAATACCCTCGAAGAGTGAAGTTACCAAAATACCCTCAAAGGGTGAAGTTATCGAGAAACCCTCGTAGAGTAGAATTACCAAAATACCCCAGAGGGGTAAAAATTACTGTTTTACCCGTAACCAACAAAATGACCGTTATACCCTTAGTGGTAGTTTAAATAATGTGTGTATGATATTTATATGACTGATTATGAGTATGATGTACTGTATACATGTAATATTTATGACACGACATTCCGCATTGGGGTTGGGTTTCTGATTTGGAGGAAGTACTGTACTAGTGGCTGTGCCACATTTTTACCATTCTAGTGGCTTGGCCACATATTTTGATTTTAGTGGCTTGGCCGCGTTTACTGTTATTAGCAGCTATGCTGCGATATTGGTTTGTTGGCTACATGGGTTGACTTGGTCCCAACATGGTGTGTTGGTTGGTACGAGTGGTGTGTTGGCTGGACTAGGTTAGGTTGCATCTCTGTTCTGCACTGTTATGACTTTGGGCTTACACCCACTCTGTTACTGTATATGGTTAAAGCCTAGACTGGTCTGTTACTGAATAGTCGGGCCCAGACTGTTACTGCATGGTAGGGGATTACACACTGAGTTCTCGTAACTCACCCTTTTCTTTTAAATGTTCAAGAAATCCTCAGACTTAGAGGATTTGGAGCTGCGAGGGACTTGGAGGTGGCCACACGTTCGCAAGTATTTTGATTTATACATAGTTTTATCTAAGTTATTTATTTTGGGGAGATAATTATGTAATAAGCCCATTTGAGGTTTTTTACTTTTATTTGGTTTTAACTTTTTACGTTAACCTATTAGATTAGGAAACACAGGTTTTCAAAATAATAACTGTTTCCAAAGAAAATCACGCAATTTCAAATTTTAAAGTTTACATTTGGAAAAGCTTCCACGATATTTAATCCTGATTAATAAATGATATGACCAATAAGTGAATAACAAGTTTTTATTTACAACCCCAACGTTTTCAAAAAGGATTTAAAATTTAGTAACGAACTTTTATCGACAAGCCCGGTTTTCAAACAATACTTCGATGTGACACGTCAGATCCAGTCATAACGTCTAGGCCGAGTTTCGGGTGCTACAACACTATCCAGCTATCACTTCTGTACTTTTGAAACTATGTATATGGTTATATGGCATGTATAGGATTATGGTCATTTTGGTTATGATTTGATAATGAATTTAGCCATTTGAATTGACTTGTAAATGTCTAAAGTTTGGTTTTTTATATAGCCATGGAAGTTGGCTTAATTTGGTTGGTTTGGTTGTGTATATATTTGTGCATATGGTTTGTGTGTGAGTTTAATGATGGATATGTGATGCTTGTTAATAATAGGTAATATGAATAGCAAATGGTTGAGTTATAATATTGGTATGCTTGTGAATCTAGGCAATTAATGCATATTTGGAATTGGTTATTTGATGTTTTGTAAAAGTGAGTTTTGGTATGAATTTGATTGGTGTGTTGTGGTAATTGTGTGATTTGGAATGGTTGATATTGAAATGGTATAAATTGAGCTTGATTGGAGTTGATTTACATGCCTAATTATGCCATGTTTTGAAGCCAAAAGGATTGTTTTAGGTATGTGCAAAGTTGGATGGCAAATTGGCTTGGTAAATATCCTAATTTAGTCGACACAGGCAGAGACATAGGCGTGTGTCTCAGACATGTGTGACACACGGTTATGTTACACTGTCGTGTGTCCCCTGGCTTTGAATTGAAAATCAAGTCAGTATGCTCCACATGGTCCAGCACACGGGCGTGTGATTAGCCGTGTGGCCTAAGCCAGTATAGGTAGGTTTGGCACGACCTGGCATACGGGCGTGTGTGGCCATTTTTAGGGCACACGGGCGTGTGTGTTGGCCCTGTGACCCAAGTCAGAGAGTTACACGGGGTTGGACACGGGCTGGGACACGGCCATGTGATCCCATTTCGAATGTCCACACGAGCGTGTGTTTTGAAAAATTTTTTAAGTCTCGTAAAAGTTTTCTAAGTTATCGGTTTAGTCCCGAACCACCCCGAATGCATGTTTTAGGCCTCGTAGGCTTATGCTAGGGACGATATGCATATTGTTGAATGATGATTATTTGGAACTTGAAAATGTATGTGAAATGTAAGTGTAATTGTATTATATGTTTGGTAATGCTCCGTAACCCTATTTCGGCATTAAATACGGGTGAGGGTGTTACATTTATTGGTATCAAAGCTACGTTTAGTCGATTCTCGGAGTAATGTAGTGTATGTGATAGTCTAGCTATACATGCCATATAACCTATAATAGTGTGATATCTCTTGATAGTTTAAATCGTGTTTTTATATAGTAAATGGATCCTAATCGAGCTGTAGTTGATGATGCCGAAAGTAATGCACCTGCCTCTGTCTAGCGAAATCGAAGCCAAGAAGGAGAGGCTAAAGAAGCCTTCTTCCAGATGATGAATGAGTGGTTTACCAAATTTGTTCGAACAAATCCGGCTACTCAACAACCTTCACCCCACCTAATCATCAATCGGTTCCCGTAGCTCCTCAAAGTGTAGAACTTCTACGACTGAATAAGCCGCCAGTTGGTAAGATTCAAAAATATGGGGCCGAAGAGTTCAGAGCTACTGTTGATGACGATCCCGAGAGAGCCGAGTTTTGGCTTGAAAACACTATTAGAGTATTTGATGAGCTTTCTTGCACACCGGATGAGTGTCTAAAATGTGTCGTATCACTGCTGAGGGACACAGCATATCAATGGTGAAATACTCTAGTATCAGTAGTGCCGAGAGAAATGGCCACTTGGGAATTTTTTCAAGCCGAGTTCAGGAAGAAATACATCAGTCAACGGTTCATTGATCAAAAGTGAAAAGTGTTTCTAGAGTTGAAACAGGGCCGTATGTCTGATTGAATATGAACGAGAATTTGTGAGACTCAGTAAGTATGCTCGGGAATGTGTTTCAACCAAAGCAATTATGTAACAGCCTATTTTTCAGTGAAATCAGAACAGTGGTTTTGGGACCACAAATCCGATCAGAAAATAAAATTTATTTTTACTTTATTACATGGTCCGAAATATGTTAGAAATGTCATGTGAAAATCCTGATAAGAAAATTTTACTGATTATGTGCTTAATTACGAGAAAGACTAAATCGCATAAAATACAAAAGTTGAAATCTAGTAGCTATAAGGATTAAATAGCTATGGAATTCAAAACTTGAGGTCCTTATATGGTAATTAGACCATTAAAGAAAAGTATGTATATATTTTGGTGACTCATCCATGGAAATTTAGAAAAAGGGCAAGGACTAAAATGGAAATTGAAAAATAATTAATTAATTAAAAAGATGATAAAAGATATCATCTTATTTTTATGTCATCTTCAACCTAAAACACATGGAAACCCTAGGAGAGAGAGAAGAAACTTTCATGGCTTAATTGGGTAAGTTTTCTTATCTCATTTTTAGTAATTTTGATATTTTGAAACCGAGATATCTTAATCTCTATATTTTGGGGATCAATTTGAAAAGTTATCAAAGTATGAAACTTGGGTCATGGATGAATATGCTGAAAATTAGAAATTTATGGTATAAAATGAAAGGTTGTTGATAGATAAATAACTTTTACAAAGTGATTTTTTGATGAAAACATGATTTAGGGACTAAAATGTAAAGTTGTGAAAATTGATGAAAAATTATGAAATTTATAGAAAATATGTACTGTAAATTCTACATTGAAATTTCGGTTAGGCTTGGAATAGGGAGTAAATTGCATAAATTTCATTTTTCGAGCCTAGGGACGAAATTGGAATTTATGGAAAAGTTAGGGGCAAAATGGTAATTTTGCCTAGGACGTAAATTGAGTCCAAATGAATATGAAATGTGAGAAATTGATGATTAAAGTTATTTATATAGATCCAGAAACACAAATTCAAGGTTAGACCGAGGAAAATATAAGGTTTCGGATTAGTAGATTTTGTACGCGAACAAGTGTCGAGGTAAGTTCGTGTAACTTAATCGAGCATGTGAATATGGTTAATTGAATGTTGTGTTTGTATGTAATGTGACTTATATTGATGTGAATTAGTTTATTACTATAATGAAAAATTGAATGCATGCTTGAAATGGTGAAAAAGGAGTTTGAATATTGAATTCCGATGAATATATGTGCTTTCCCGAAATGCATGAGGTACTGTATTTGTTGCTGACGGATTTAGCTCAGATGAGTAATCCTATCGACCTCATTAAAGAAAGGATTTAGCATGGAGGTGTAATCCTAATATAATACCTCTTGAGTATATGTTACAATTAGGATTTAGCCTGGATTGGTAATCCTAATTGAGCTCTCCTGAGTATAAGTTATATAAAGGATTTTGCCTAGACTATGTAACACCCCTTACCCGTGTTTTACACCGGAACAGGGTACGAGGTGTTACCTAACTTAAACACATACTAACATACATTTCCGGGTCATAAAAGTTCGTTCAAATTTAAAACTTTTCAAACTTTGTCTTAAAATCCCTAATATTAGCCTACGAGGCCCAAAACACACTTTAGAAATGATTCGGGACTAAACCGAGTTCTTTAGAAAAACTTTGGAAATTTTCACTTCAAATAGGGGCACACGCCCATGTGGCAAGGGACACGCCCGTGTGGGCAGACTGTGTGATCACACATGCCCATGTTCCTAGCCGTGTGGATTTATTTTTCAATTCGAACCTACAGGGGTTTTCACACGACTTGGCACACGCTTGTGTCCCTCACACAGCCATGACACGCCGTGTCTCCGCTCGTGTGTTAAAACCTTAACATTCTGTTTCTAACATCAACAACATTTTAGGGTTACACGGCCAAGACACACGCCTGTGTGCTAGGCCGTGTGGCGAATTTAATTTTGCATTTAAGGTGCAGACTTCACACGGCCTGGGCACATGCCCATGAATTATGGTCGTGTCATCTACACGATTGAGACACACGGCCGTGCCTTAGCCCGTGTGGTTACTATTGGGCATTCTATTTTACCAAATTAAAGTGCAGGGGACACACGGCCGGACTACACGCCCATGGGGAAGACCGTGTGTCACATACGGCCTAGACACACGCCCGTGTGTCTACTCGTGTGGACAAAAACAATGCTATTTACCAAGCCCTTTTGTCACCCTTACTTGCACCAACATAAGCCACATCAAGTAACACCAATCCACACATAAACATCTGACCAAATCATGTATTAACCACATTCATGGAAACACCAACATTTACATATATCAATAACAAGTATTAGCCATCATTCATGGCCTTATACAAAATGAATCAATCTTTAAGACAAGCCAACACATTCGGCCAAAACAATATGACACTTGAAAAAAGACCAAGTCCCTATACATGCCATACTCAAAATTATAAATCTAATATACCAAAAGTTTAGATTGATAGTGTGATCGAGCCTCCGACGTCCTTTGATCCCCGAGCTAGCTTGGCGATACTATAAGAAAATGGAAAGGAAAGGGAGTAAGCATAAAGCTTAGTAAGTTGCATATAAATAAGTATCAACATCAACCATGTATCTTTAAACACATAGCATATTATAAACTAGTACAACATTCTTGATTTAGCAATGGTAGATTTACTACATAATTACACATCACAAGTATAAGCCAAAGATTACCAGATCGTACCGAAATCATTCTCATAGATAGAACTTACTCAATTTCATCCTTACCATTAAGGCATCATAACTAAGCTCATATCTCATGAGTTTTGAGTAAGAACATGTACCACTCACAACATAATTATATCCTTTCATATCTTTACCATAAACTTTAAATAACCCATGGAACCATTTGGAATACTAAAGGATATCCGATAAGCCTCACACAAGAGGGTAAAATGCCAATGCCATGTCCCAAACATGGTCGTACACTAGCTCTCGTCTCAATGTCGATGCGATGTCCCAGACATGGTCTTACACCAGCACACATATCAATGCCGATGCCATGTCCCAGACATAGTCTTACATTGGCTCTCATAATGTGGCCGATTCATGTCCCAAACATGGTCTTACACCAGCACACATATCAACGCCGATGCCATGTCCCAAACATGGTCTTACACTAGCACACATATCAACGTCGATGCCATGTCCCAAACATGGTCTTACACTGGCTCTCATAATGTGGTCGATGCCATGTCCCAGACATGGTCTTACACCAGCACACATATCAATGCCGATGCCATGTCCCAGACATGGTCTTACACTGGCTCTCATAATGTGGCCGGTGCCATGCCCCAGACATGGTCTTACACTAGCACACATATCACCCAAATGTCATGGCATAGATATCCAACCTAATCCTAAGGTTCAACCGGGAGTTTTTACTACATCAATTTCTCATCATGCATATTCACAAAAATAATCATACACTTTATGGCATATTAATTGCTCAATACATAATACCAATAAAGTTGCATTATTTATGTACAACTTACCTCGGTATACAAAAAGTGGGTGACTAGATTGAATTAGTCTATTAGGTTGGTCTTCCCCAAGTCTAGGTTCAAATATGTTTTTCTTGATCTATAATGACAAAATTTACTTATTTAATCACCACATTAATCAAGACATTCCAAAATTCCTACTTTGGCAAATTTACTATTTTACCCTTAGACTTTCATATAATTACTATTTTGCCTTTAGGCTCGTAAAATGATTTTAATCAAATTTCCTTCTTTAGCAAGCCTAGTCGAACCTTTATTACTCTTATATCAACTCACAATTTTCAATTATTTCACACATTTACAACCTATTTTATAACTTTTACAAAAAAGGTCATTTTAGATGTTTTCATGAAAACCCCTTTCACAAAAGTTGTCTATTTAACAACCAAGATTCATTTTCTTCCATAAAGATTTACCAAACAACATGAATACTCACATGGTAAAACCATAGACTCTCAATCATTTTGCAAAATAGTCCCCTCATTACCTAGATTAAGCTATAGGGGTTCCAAAAACACAAAAATTAACAAAAACAACCACCAAAATCACTTACTTGCAATAGAAAAGCTTGGCTGAAATTTGAGCTCTCAAAACCCTTAATTTTGCTGAAAATTTTGGTGGAAGAGGAAGAAGATGGGAAAAGATGATAACTTTTTCTTTGTTTTATTTTATTTTATTCATTTAGTCACCTAATGCCACCAAACTTTGACCATTCATGATTTTTGAATTCCATGTCCAGCCACCACTAATTTTAGTGGTCTTTTTACTCAATAAGGACCTCTACTTTAGTGTTCCATAGCTATTTAACACCTTTATCTTGTAGAATAAAACTTTTGCACTTTATGCAATTTAGTCCTTTTTCAAAATTAAGCAAGTAATCACTAAAATTAATTCACCAAAATTTTCATGTACTCATATAATTATGCTATAACACATAAAATAATATTAAAAATAATTTCTCTATCCTCGGATTAGTGGTTCTGAAACCACTGTTCCGACTAGCCCCAAAATCGAACTATTACAATTCTCCCCCTTAGGGATTTTCGTCCTTGAAAATCTTACCAGTGAAAAGGTTTGGGTATTGGTCTCTCATAGTCTCATATGGCTCTCATGTAGCCTCTTCAACCCCATGTCTATGCCATAATATATTCACTAGTGCTATACTCCTTTTTCTCAATTGTTTAATCTTCCGAGCTAAGATTTTAACCGGCTCTTCACCATAAGTCATGTCTGATCGAATCTCAACCTCTGTTGGTGAAAGAACGTGCGAAGGGTCAGAACGATAACGGCGCAACATCGACACATGGAAAACATTATGGATCTTCTCTAACTCGGATGGCAAGGCTAGTTGATAAGCTACCGGTCCAATTCTTTCAGTCACCTCATAAGGTCCAATCAAACGTGGACTTAATTTACCTTTCTTATCGAATCTAAGGACTTTTTTCCACGGGGATACTTTCAAAAACACCTTATCACCGACTTGAAACTCAATTTCTTTTTGTTTCAAATCCGCGTAGGATTTTTGTCTATCTGAAGCGGCCTTCAAATAGTCACGAATTACCTTTACTTTATCTTTGGTCTCTTTGACTAAGTCAACCCCGTGAATCTGATTTTCTCTGAGTTCGGTCCAATACAAGGGCGTTCGGCACTTACGCCCATACAAAGCCTCATAATGCGCTATTTTCAAACTCGACTGATAGCTATTGTTGTAGGCAAACTCTACCAGCGGTAAATACTTTTCCCAACTGCCTTGGAATTCAAGGACACAACACCGCAACATGTCTTCAAGAATCTGAATTACTCTCTCCGACTGACCGTCGGTTTGCAGATGGAAAGGCGTGCTAAAATTCAACTTTGTCCCTAAAGCTTCTTGTAAGTTTTTCCAAAATAGCGAGGTAAACCTCGGATCTCTATTCAAAATAATCAACAAGGGCGCTCCGTGAAGTCTCACAATTTTGGAAACATACAAATCAGCCAATTTCTCAAGCGGATAGTTAGTACGCATCGGTATAAAATGAGCTGACATTGTTAGCCTGTCAACCACAACCCATACAGCATCTTTCTTCTTAGGCGTCAACGGCAATCCAGACACAAAATCCATAGTAATACGGTCTCATTTCCACTCGGGGACCATCACAGGCTGAAGTAAACCCGAAGGTACTTGGTGTTCGGCCTTCCCTTGGTGACAAATTAAACACTTAGAGACAAACTTTGAGATGTCTCTTTTCATTCCCGACCCTCAATACATCTTCTTCGAGTCATTATACAGCTTTCTACTGCCTGGATGAACAGATAAACATCCACTATGTGCTTCGTGCAAAATTTTCCAAATAAGATTATCATCTCTCGGTACGCAGACCCTATCTCGAAACATCAAACATCAATCAGAACTAATCCAAAAGTCTGACTCTATACCCGATTCACATTGAACTCTTTTGGCTTGTAAATCACTGTCGCCTTTCTAAGCTTCACATATCTCTTGCAAAAACATTGGTTTCACTCTCAACTCGGCTAAAATCGAACCATCGTCGGTTACTAACAACTGAGTGTTCATAGCCCTCAAGGCAAACAATGACTTCCTACTCAAAGCATCAGCGACTACATTCACCTTCCTCGGGTGATAGTCGATCACCAGTTCGTAATCTTTTATGAGCTCTAGCCATCTCCGTTGGTGAAGGTTTAGTTCCTTTTGAGTCATCAAATACTTTAGACTTTTATGGTCGGTGAATACTCAGCATCTCTCGCCATACAAATGGTGTCTCCAAATCTTCAGCGTGAACATTATGGCGGCTAACTCTAAGTCGTAAGTCGGATAGTTTTTCTTATGCGGCTTCAGTTGTCTCGAGGCATATGCTATTACCATGCCTTCTTGCATGAGCATGCATCCCAATCCATTCAAGGATGCGCCGCTATACACTACGAATTCATTTCCCGATTCCGATTGCACTAAAATTGGAGCATCAGTCAACAATGCCTTTAGTTTCTCGAAACTCTATTGGCATTTTTCCATCCATTCGAACTTGACATCTTTCTGTAGCAACCTCATCATCGGAGTAGCAATCATGGAGAATCCTTTAACAAACCGTCTGTAGTATCCGACTAAGCCCAAAAACCTCCTAATCTCTTACACATTCCTCGGCGGTTTCCAATCAACGATAGCCGATATCTTACTCGAGTTAACTCTAATTCCATCACCCGCCACGATGTGGCCCAAGAATCTGACTTCTTGAAGCCAAAATTCACTTTTGCTAAATTTAGCATACAACTGCTTATCTCTTAAAGTTTGTATGGCAGTTCTCACATGCTCCACATGCTCACTTTCATCACGAGAATAAATTAATATGTCATCTATAAAAACAACTACAAACTTATCCAAGTACAGTCAGAAAATACGGTTCATTAAATCCATAAATACTGCAGGAGCATTCGTTAATCCAAAGGGCATGACGAGGAACTCATAATGGCCATACCTCGTCCGAAATGCAGTTTTCGGTATATTTTTTTCCTTAACTCTTAGCTGGTAATAACCGAACCTTAAGTCTATCTTAGAAAACACTGTGGCTCCTTTCAATTGGTCAAACAGATCATCGATCCTTGGCAAAGGATACTTGTCCTTCACAGTCACCTTGTTGAGCTGTCTATAGTCTATACATAACCTCATCAACCCGTCTTTCTTTTTCACAAAAAGTACCGAAGCACCCCACGGAGAATAGCTCAGTCTTGCAAAACCCTTATCCGTTAACTCTTGCTACTGAACTTTCAACTCCTTTAACTCCATCGGAGCCATCCTATACGGGGTAATTGAAATAGGTGCCGTACGAGGGACTAACTCAATACCAAACTCAACTTCCCTAGTTGGAGGCAATCCGGGAAACTCTTCAGAAAACACATCCAGGTACTCACATACCATAGGAACTGACTCAATCTTTACTTCCGACACTTGGGTATTCAGCACAAACGCGAGATAAGACTCATACCCTTTTCTTATATATTTCTTAGTAGTCACAGAAGAAATCAGTACAGTTAAGCTACCGGTTCACCTGATTCAACCCGAATAATATCCCCATTTTCACATTTTAGTTCAATAAAATTACTACCACAGTTTACTAACACGTTATGAACAGTCAACCAATCCATGCCAAGAATTAGGTCAAATTCATCAAACGATAGTAGCATAAGGTTAGCCAGAAAACAATGACCTCTAATCATCAAATGACAGTTTCTACACACTTTATCAACTATCACATGCTTGCCTAGCAGGTTTGACACTTTTATCACAAATTCTGTAGACTCAACAGGCATATTCATGCTAGACACCAATTTCACACAAGCATATGAATGGGTAGACCCCGGATCAATCAAAGCAATAACAGAAGTATCGTGAAGAGAAAAAGTACTCGTAATCACATCTAGTGACGATGCCTCTTCGCGAGCGCGAATGGCATAAGTCCTTGCAGGAGCTCAGCCCTCGGACCTTACCGCAGAATCTCTATGCGCACCTCTGCTGCTAGCCCTACTTCTCGAGTTCTTTTGTGGTCTACTCCTAGAATGAGCGTTACTCAATCTCACACCTTCATCTCTATCTTTCTCAACCATCTTGGGATAACTACTAATAAAATGGTCTAGTGACCCACATTTGAAACAACCTCTTTCATTTCCTCGACACTCACCGAAATGATGTCTACCGCACTGTGAACATTCCAGTATATTCGGCTGAGCATACCAGCACTGGCGATAGAAGTGGTTTGTGCTTTAGACACCACGTACTGCTTATTCTTATTTCAGCTTGAGAATCCAACTGAAGCATTGGATTGAGTAGTGAACTCTCTCGATTTCTTGGATGAGGACTGAAACGATTTCCCCAACTATCTTTTGTTTGAGTCATGAGACTCAATATCAGCTTTCCTTTTCTCTTTGGCCAATTCCTCAACCTTGCAAGTTCTTTCAACGAGCACCACAAATTCCTTTAACTCTATGATGCCAACCAAAAGTTGAATGTCTTCGTTCAATCCGTCCTCGAATCTCTTACACACGACGGCTTCGGTAGATACGCACTCTCGAGCGTATTTGCTGAGCCTCACGAACTCATGCTCATACTATGTTACTGTCATTCGGCCTTGCTTCAATTCTAGAAATTCCTTCCTGTCCTGGTCTATAGACCTCTGACTAATATACTTCTTTCATAATTTCTCTTGGAAAAACTCTCATGTAATCCTTTCCCTTGGTACAATCGACACAAGGGTGTTCCACCATTGGTAGGCCGAGTCTCGCAGGAGTGACACAACACACTTCATGCACTCTTCAGGTGTGTAAGACAATTCATCGAATACCCTAATGGTATTTTCTAGCCAGAACTCTTCCCTCTCTAGGTCATCATTTATATTCACTCTAAATTCCTCAGCCCTTTACTTCCGAATTCTTTCAACTGGAGGTTTTTCCCTTCTTCACATCTCTACCACTTGCGGAGCTACAGGGGCAGACTGGTGAATTGGAGGGGTGGAGAAGGTGGAGTGTTGGGGTTTGTGTAACACCCCAAACCCGGCCCATTTACTCCGGCCGAATTTAGAATGTCACCGCGGAATACTTTCGAAAAACATTCTTACTTAAAAGATAAACCGTTTAAAATTTGTTTCCTTTAATAAAACATCTTCGTGACTTGTAATATTCTAAGTAAAAATCGGAGTTTGTTATAAATATATCGGTTTCAAGCTTTATTGAGAAAATAAAACCATTTGAAATCAATCTTTAATCGTCCTTCCATAATAGGGCATAATAGTAACGATACTTAACAAATGAACTGAAACACTTTAGTGGGCCTTATTACAATACACACTTAATCAAAATACGGAAAATATAATTATTTAATTAATCAAATAAAACGTCCCTTTTCATGAAAGTCCATTTCCTCATGGCCACCTTTGTATCCTCTCCGACCCGGTCCAAGCTTTACGCGCCACCTGAAAGGGTTTAATAAAAATGGAGTGAGTCACCAAGACTCAGTGCATAGTTAAAACACATGTCCTCACTTATGGGCTTGGCCCATATCCAATCAATCCATATATATATATAGCATACAATTATAAATATGCAATTTTGAATACATAATATTACAAATATGATTACGAAAATACAATTACGAAGTCCATTTCACAAAGTGATCCACATATCTTTCTTTTGCACATTATTTCTTAAGGTCGTGGCTAAGCCACCGATCCCATAGGGATCCCACATATCTTTCAATTCACAAATCATCAAGCCCGAATGCAGCACGAGGTTCGGATTAGACCACTCACATAGTGTACACCCTTTTCTCTAATAGTCACATCTCAAGTCTCATGCGTACATATATGTACCATAACAACATTTTGTACGAAACAAATATATATATTTTATACCATGGTCACATATTACTCAAAACAATATACAAAACATGTCATCACTTTATTTTACATTCATCAATAATCAATTATTATCGCAAATCACTGACAAGTTAATATCATAACCACTAACTTGATTATTCGATTACTTACCTTAAGTTTTCATACTCTTAGCCTTTATTTCGGCTAACATGCACAACTCATACATTTTCATAATATAACACTTACAATACATATATCAAGCAAAAGAACAGTGTGATAACTACGCACCTGATTTTAGCGAGATTCTGATCTATCGATTCTAATATCAACTAAAATCTCGAAGGCTTCTGTTTCTTTTATTGTTTAGTCCCTAGAACACACAACCGAAATCGGTCACACTTTGTACCAAAAACATGGCCTTAGGTCGAATACCATAAGTCATTTACCTATCTCATTTCGATCCCGAAACACCACTTGTTCTCGTAGATTTGCTCCCGAAGTTATCAAAATTCCTATTAAAGCAAAGTTAGGGTCGGCTAATACACAAATTTATAAACAAAGGCCCTTGGCCGAATATTTCACTTACTATTTCTTGAATAGAAGACTCCTTTTTAAAGCCCTAACTCTTGCCACTGCCCACGTTACTTAGCACATAAGAATACTCCATGAATCACTCTCTTAGGTTCGGCCACATCCAAGAGATAGAGCGCTATCTTCAACTTTCGGCTCCAAGCCGAAAATATACCACCCTAGGAAGTTCTATGTTCGACCAAAGCACCACAAGAAGAAGAGAAATGAGACTTCGACATGGTGTAGTGACTAAAGGATTCGGCTAACATCAAAGTGAGGACGCCATGCAAGCAACATTTATTAGCCGAAAAGTTCTCTAGCTCCTCCAAGACCAAAGTTTCAAACTTGCTCTTTCAACCTTTCTCTCGGTCAAGAACAAAATAAAGAAAAGGAAACATAGCAAAGAAATGGCCACCTCCCTTCCTATTCCTTTCAAACCGCAGCTCAACCTCTCTTTCTCTCCCTTCATGTAACCGAAAATACCAACTCAAAGCTCCCTACACTCGGCCCCCAAGCATGAGTCAAACGGCCATGCATTACTTTGCCATACTCAAAATCGCCCATGCTCGACCTTGAAGCAAGTTCTAATCGGTCATGCACAAAAATATGGGAAAAAGGAAAGCAGTCAAGGAGATTCGGCAATCCTTCCTTACACTCCAAAACCGAAAATGAAGGTCTCCTAAAGGATTTACCAATTTCGGCCAAACACAAATGCAAGAAAGATTAAAAACAAGAATCAATTATTTTGGCTAAGTTTGCCAAACTAATGGCCGGTCAACTCTTCCAAAACATGCTTCAAAATGAGTTCCTTCCCCTAGCAAAAGACCCATCATCCTTGAAAAAAAAAATAATACATTGTCCCAAGACATACCCAACTCCCAACGGCATGCTTTGTTCCCATTATCACAAAAACAAAGAAAAATCTTTGTTAAAGCATGCCCAACACCATTTGAAATTTAAAATCAAACTTAACTAATTCCCATGCATAAAAATAAGCAAACTAACAATATGTTTCATACTAAAAATATAATAATAAACTCCCAAATTCATGCAGCTTTTGCAAGCAAAATAAAAATAATGGGCACCTCATGAAACTTTGTTCCCGCATGCATGCCCCATGCAATCCCTCTCACCGGCACAAAAAGAAAACCACAAGTGCAACCCCCAGGTCTCGAACCCGAGACCTGGAGAGAATCTTCAACGCCTCAGCCACTTGAACCTTTGCTTATTTCGTGCTATTAAACGCGTCAAAAATTCTTTTAAACCTTACTTCTATGGCTCCTTATACTTTTAGCGCTAAAAAATAAAATACTTCAAGCGCGGACTCCAGGACTCGAACACAAGTCCGCCTAGTCGCAGCTTCCCAGCAAGGTCCTTAACCATTCGGCCAGTTTAAATTTCATGACAATGTTGCGGCACAATTTCTTTTAATCTATGCTTCGCTGGTTCCCTTACCTTAATACCAGGGGCCAAAAATAAAAGCATCCGCGCCCCCAATGGGACTCGAACGCCCGACCTCGAAACCGCGATCTTCCCCTTGCGCTCTTAGCCACTCTACCACCTGGAATTTCTTATTCACCGATGTTCAGAATATATTTTTAAAACCTTCTTCGACATTAACGCCCTTTTGCAACAAAATAAAAACTTATGCCGCACAGAAGACTCGAACCCCTGACCTCATTTGGCGCTGTCCCTTAAGTGGTACACGGAAACCACTTCACTACTAGACTTTCATGTCCAAAATTTTACAAAGTTTTTACTTAAGGCCTCCCTTAACCAAATTCCCATTTTTAACCCCTAATTTTCAAAATTTTCAAAATGCTCCCATTTTATCCTCGGGCTTTAGGAACTCTAATAACACATTAAAAACACTCTTGAGGCCTACTAACACTCGAGTTATTTACCAAACTCGCAACCCCTATTTCGGGATATTACAGTTTGTACGAACAAACTCTGAATACCAAGTATTCATCATATGGAGGAAGGCTTCTCCAGCCTCTCCGCCCTGACTTAGTGTCACGGGCCCACTTTAAACTGGCGCGGTCCCTTCAGTGGGAGCCGGCGTATTACTTTCTACATCATCCGCGCTGCTCCGTCGGGATCCATTTACTAAATAAAAACACAATTTAAATTCGTCAGGAGTCGTCACACTATCATATTACATATATGGCATGTATAGCTACACTCGTACACACGCTAGGTTAGTTCGAGAATCGACTAAACCATAGCTCAGATACCACTAAATGTAACACCCCTTACTCGTGAAATAGGGTACGAGGTGTTACCTAACTTAAACACATACTAACATACATTTTCGGGTCATAAAAGTTTGTTCAAATTTAAAACTTTTCAAACTTTGTCTTAAAATCCCTAGTATGAGCCTACGAGGCCCAAAACACACTTTAGAAATGGTTCGAAACCAAACTGAGTTCTTTAGAAAAAGTTTGGAAAATTTCACTAAAAATAGGGGCACACGCCCGTATGGCAAGGGACACACCCGTGTGGGCAAATCGTGTGATCACACATGCCCATGTACCTAGCCGTGTGGATTTATTTTTCAATTTGAACCTACAGGGGTTTTCACATGGCCTAGCACACGCCCGTGTCTCCGCCCGTGTGTTAAAACCTTGACATCTATTTCTAACGTTAGCAAAATTTTAGGGTCACACGACCAAGGCACACACCTGTATGCTAGGTCGTGTGGCGAATTTAATTTCGCATTTAAGGTGCAGACTTCACACAGTCGTGTGGTATCAGAGCTACGATTTAGCCGATTCTCGAATTGAACGTAGAAAACACGAGTTTAGCTATACATGCCATTATATAAATTGTGATAGTGTGATGTCTCCTAATCATTTTAAATTTGTCTTTCATATAGTAATATAATCCAACAGAGCTAGAGCTGAATCCGAGGAAGCTAAGAGCAATGCTTCAGCTTCAATTCAAAGAGTCGCATCTGCGTCTGGTAGTGAAAGGCCCATATCTGAGGGCCAAAGTGAGTGGGGAAAACAAGCCTTCTTTCAAATGATGAATGAATGGTTTACACAGTACTTAAGAACAAACCCTGTTGTACAATGACCTCCCCCTCCTGTTCCTCAACCGGTTCTTGAGGAACCACAAGGTGCTGAACCCGCTAGAACTAGTAAGCCTCCAGTAGATAAAATTCGTAAATATGGGGCTGAAGAATTTAGAGCTACTGTAGATGATGATCCGGAAAGGGCTAAACTTTGGTTGGAAAATGCCATTCAGGTTTTTGATGAATTATCTTGCACACCTGCCGAATGTCTGAAATGTGGAGTATTTCTGCTAAAAGACACAGCTTATCATTGGTGGAATACCATAACTTCAGTGGTACCAAGGGAGAATATTACATGGGAATTCTTTCTAACTGAATTCAGAAAGAAATATGTTAGTCAGAGATTCATGGATCAGAAAAAAAAAAGAATTTTTAGAACTCAAGCAGGGAAATATGACTGTATCCGAGTATGAACAAGAATTTGTTCGATTGAGCAAATACGCCAGAAATGGGTCCAGTCTAACGCCGAGATGTGTAAACGCTTTGAAGAGGGTTTAAATGAAGATATCAAATTGTTGATTGGAATTCTTGTAATAAGGACATTTGGGGTATTGGCCGAACGAGCACACAAAGCTGAAGAATTTAGTAAAGAGAAGAAACAGGTTGAAAGAGAAGCTCGAGTTTCTAGACAAAGAACTATGAGTAAGTCACAATCATTTACTTCTAAGAAATTAAAGAAGTATTATGATCGTGTTACCACCTCTACAGGATATTCTGGAAGAGAGCGGGGCTCTCAACGTTCTAACCCGAGGTCTTCATCTCCATCTGTGACCAGTGTGAGTAGTGTTGGTAATCCCAAACTGAAATGTAAGCAATGTAACAAATTTCATCATGGGAAATGTCGGTCTAGAGGTGGAGCTTGTTATGGATGTGGTTCACTTGACCATTTTCTTAGAGATTGTCCAGAAAGAGTTGAAAAAGAAATAGACCCGCTCCAAAGCCTAGTAATCCTGTCTCGAGGGGCAGACTGCCCCGTCACCCTAGCAATGTTAGTGGTAGTCGAGGTACTACCAGGGATACATCAATTAGATCGAGGCACGAGCACCTACATGAACATATGTTATTCGTGCTAGAAAAGATGCCTTTGCACCAGACATCATTACTGGTACATTTTCTCTACTTGATACTGATATTACTGCATTGATTGATCCTGGTTCAACACATTCATACATATGCACAAACTTAGTGTCTGTTAAAAATTT
Source organism: Gossypium australe (assembly GCA_005393395.2). Classification (NCBI taxonomy): domain Eukaryota; kingdom Viridiplantae; phylum Streptophyta; class Magnoliopsida; order Malvales; family Malvaceae; genus Gossypium; species Gossypium australe. The sequence continues at coordinate 42,148,092 of CM016620.1, read as the reverse complement.
ACCTGTCGAATTCACTAAATTTGTGGTTAAAGTTTCAAACACCCTAGGCCAATGTGTTATGGTGGATAAAGTCTGTAAGAACTATCCATTGATGGTAAAAAGTTATTGTTTTTCGGCTGATTTGATGTTATTGCCATTTGATGAATTTGATGTGATTTTGGGATGGATTGGTTAACCCAATATGATGCAGTGGTCAATTGTAAACAGAAATATATTGTATTGAAATGTCAAAGTGGTGAATTACTTCATGTTGAATCTGATAAAATGGATGGATTAGCTAATGTGATGTGATTTCAGCAATATCAGCACAGAAATATGTTAGAAAGGGGTATGATACTTATCTTGCATATGTGTTGGATACTAAAGTATCTGAGTCGAAGATTCAGTCAATTCCGGTTGTATGTGAATTTCCTGATGTATTCCCAGAAGAATTACCTGGATGCCTTACCTTTTGCAGCGTTTTTTGGTTAGCGCCACTAATGTATAACCTTTGTGGCATTTTCGGTCCAAATGCCGCTAAAAGCTTAATTTCCTTTTAACACCCAAATTCAATAAAATTTAATAGACCAATAGCTAAAACCTGTTTTAAAGTTGAGTTTTACTAGATGATTTGTGAACTTTTATCCATTAAAATTGAAAAAAAAAACACAAAACAAACACACCTCAAGCATTTGAATTGTTCATGTTGGAGAAGCAGTCGTGTAAGATGGTTTTTATGGTGTAAGGGCAGCAGAGTGAGGAGTGATAGAAATGGGGGAATATGGGATGGGTGGTGATGAGGATGGATAATCTTTATGTTGCAAATAAACCAAAAAAATATTTGGATTGATTATAAAGAGGTTCCTAACTTTAGTCGAAAGTAAAAAAAGTGTTACGTTAACTATTCGTTAGTGGACTAACAGAAATTTTAACAACAATGACCAATTTGATCAGTTATCTTAATTAGAGTGACTAAAATGACAAAATAATTAGATTGACAAAAATAAAAATAACGTTATTTTAGAGTGACTGCTAGTATAGTTTATTCAATTTTAAATAATGAAAACCTTAAGAAAATATGATTTTTTTTTCTAAAAGAAATAGAATTAGAAATGTAGAAAACAATTAAAATCGTTATATATGAATAGTAATTGATACAATTATGGGTCAATGGTAACTTTGAAGACTTGATTCAACATGGTTAATCAAGAAACTTTCAATATTTTATAGGGATTAGGACATTATCTCCTTCTATAAGTCTAATGGATTATGGTATTCTAATAATCTCCTGGAAATCAGTAAAAGGATTATATTAAGGTAAAATACAATTTACTTCCTAGTCTGTATATTGGGAGTCGTATTCGGGAGAGAATATCAGATGCAAGTATCATGTAGAAATATTAGTAGTGTGAGGAGGCGAAACTTAGGTCCATAGATACAGGTGCTTCAGCATGAACAAATAACATGGATATGAATATGTTATTAAAACTGAGAACATGACAGCAGCAGACTTCCTCATCTTCAATATATTATCAGATTTTTTTATGCAACTTGATATGTATAATGTGAATATGTAATCGTTTCTAAATAACGTGGCCAATTTCTATGTAGCTCAAAGCGGTAACATATCTGCTTCAGTAACTTGAATGATTATAATCTACGCTACTCGAAGAAGAATATACAGTATACAAGAATGAGAATGGCTATACAAGAACTGTTTAATGGTTTTTTCTTTTCTTAAATGGAAATTGTCGAATGCATACATTGAATCTCAGTCAGTCTTCCATGCATAAAGAAACAAGCTGAAATCGCACGTATTGGCGGGGCTTCTCGTGGAATAATACCTACTCCCAGTGCTGGTATCACTGTCTCCTCCATGCCCACTCCCCTCTATATCACTGTCAGCTTCGGCCTCAAGGGGCGTGAATATAAACAAACCATGCCCCGTTGCAGGGCTGGTAAACAACCAATCATGCACATCCCACATCACTTGAACCGGTTGTTTATCCACCAAAACCGTCTGGTTCCCCCTGAACTTCCACTGCAAATTCTTAACATGAATCAACACTACCCCATCCATGCTTATCCACATTTCAGGGTCTTTTAATCCACTCGTCGCGCTCTCCACAATGATGTCGTGTTCTTTTCGTTTCTCCCCGAACCGAACTTTTGTCGCGAAGCTCTTCTTGCCAAACACGTTTTCCTTCTTGTAATACAGCAATGGTTCAACCAATGCGGGTCTTGATTTCGTTCTCTTGTAGGCTTTTTTCTTGTAATCCCCCAACAATAAAGCCACTTCTTGATCTGCAACTAGAGCTACATAATAATCCGCCGTCGGTTCGGGGCTGCTGTTGAATTTAGCCGAACGAAGGTCCCAGTAGACATCAACTTGTTTGCCATCAACGTGAAATGATTTATATCCCTTTCTGCTCCAGAAATGCCAGGGCTTAAGATCGATCTTGCAACTGTATTGAGAAGTTCCTTCCGTACCGTTTACCATTATGGTGAGAGAATGGTTCATAAGGTTCTTGCACCACAAAATCGTAATGCTTTGCAAATACCCTACTAAGTTTGTTAGGTACATCAATGTGACGGTGGTCTGAGCATTTTTGTTATTAACATGAGGCTGTGGTTCTTCGGCTGTTTTCTCTGAATAATGATCTGAACTTCTTACAGACTGGTGTCTCCTGGGGAAATAAAATGCCATTGTAATGCAATTTGCATGCAAATGGGATAATCCAATCTCCTATGACCCTCAAGATGAAGCATATAATGATGCAATCCTATTGCATCTGATGTTAAAATGGTTTACCAGGACCCCAAGGACTGATCATATATATAAATATGATTATGATGATATTTAATTTTGATTGGTCACCAAGAAAACAGGAGGAAATCAAGTTCCCCCCCCCCCTTTGGCTTGGAAAGTTCCAGACATCAATGTAAACCTGAGATTCTGGTGCCAAAAGTTTTGCAGTTGAAACTAATGCAACCGTTGGAGGGTTGGTTTGTTTACCGAAAGTTAGTAATTTCTTTTTGGTCTGGGGAAAGAGACAGATTTGAAAGGAACAGAAAACCAGACAGGAATTTTGTGTTTTTTGGTTTTATTTTTCCCATGGATGAAAAACGATGTCCATGATGTTAGAGGTTGAAACTGAAAATGGTGTCCGAAACATGAGGGTCAAGACAATAAAATGTGCTCAAAATCTAACGCTCTATTTGCTATATACAGTCAGTCAGTTTGACTACTTAATTAACAACTTACAGTTTTCTTAAGTGAAAATTATACTTCTACCATTGTATCTTAACAGAAATATTGCAAGATCCCTAAACGCCATAAAATGGGTAGTAGAGCTCATATCTTTTCTATTTTTTTTTTTTATAAACAATATATCTCCGATTTAAAACACAATCTTTTCAGGATTCATAGGTACCTTTCTCAACCATATCGTTTCTATGATTCTAATTCGAATTTTCTTTTTAAAAGTAAAATGTGCTTTATCACTACACCTAATACTTATTACTCATATATTTCTCATTTAAATATTGGTTTAATTATTGTACACTCATGATTTGATGGAAAAAACTTATAAATATTTTTATAAATAATTTATATAAAAATTAAATACATTTTTATACATAATTATGAGCTACGAAGCAGTAAAAGGGAATTACCTTGTTCAATCTTGGATCAAAATCTCTCTTCCGATCTACAATCTTTCTTTCTACTGAACAAGTTCTACTGGAGGAAATTCGGAGCTCCCCCATGCTTCAAAAGTTTGAAAAAGGTGACTAAACCTAAGGCTGAGGCCAACATAGCAAATGCCCTGAAACATAAAACGGCTGAGAGGCATCGAAGAAAGCGGATCAGCCGACAGTTTGACGTGCTCCGAACCATCCTACCGAACTTGATCAAAAAATTAATGTTAAGATGACAATATTGAGTCTGCCTATTGGCACGGTTTCTCTGTCTGTCTATTGACACGATCCTTGTACTTTCAGTCTATTGTCTCAAGTCTACCAGCGTTTCGCCTGAATCTTTCATTATTTTTTACAAAGTTGGTTTCTCTATTGTCGTTCTCTGTTTGGCGGTGGCCAATGGAGGAGGATTTGGCAAACTTGAGTATTATTGATGAGGAAGAAGAAGCTTTTCTTGAGGATGATCATGCGGTGGAAAGGATTTACATGTACTGCTTAGTTGGTCGCTGTTTAACAGACAGCGTAGTACATTTTCCTTCGTTAAGAAACACCATGGAAGATCTATGGCATCCAATTGGAGGTATCTGCATTTCGGATCTGGGAGAGAAGAAATATCTGTTTCAATTTTTTCACGAAATTGACATGCAAAGGGTTATTGATGGAGCCCCATGGTTCTTTAATAATCACCTGCTTATAATTCAAAAAATTCCGAATGGAGTCAATCCAGCATTTTTACCGCTCACTGTTACAGAATTTTGGGTGCAAGTTCATGATTTACCACCGGGTTTGATGACAGAATCGATGGCAAAATAGTTTGGGGATTTTTGTGGCAAGTTCATCGAATATGATTCTTCTACTATTTCTTTAGGGAGCAAGACGTTCATGCGCATTCGGTGTGCTTTGGATGTTACTGTTCCATTAAAACGGAAAAAGAAGGTCCAATTTGGTCAAATGTTGACAGTCTATGCCCGGTTTCGTTATGAAAAATTAAGTTTGTTTTGCTTCATTTGTGGTAGATTGGGCCATGGGGAGAGCTTCTGTCCTTACCGGTTAAAAATTGAAGCCAATAACATTATTTTCGGCTGGGACCTGTCTTTGCGTGCAGAGCCACGGCGGAGAAGAACGGTGGAGAGTCGGTGGTTGAGGGAAGCTGATGGATCTGCAAAATGGGAGGGTAATTTGGAAAGTTCCAGATTTGGTAAAATGACATATGCAAGGCGAGATCTTGGGGGACAATTGGAGACAATTAGGGGGAAACAGATTGAGAATCTAAATTTTACCATATTTGGTGCAGATCAGCAAAACTTTCCTAAAATGGATTTTCAGGAAGATTCTCGGGCTTTGGCGAATTTGACCGAATCTGCTTTATCCAATGGGCCTATGGAAATGGGTTTTGATGAAGAACATGAACCGATTGCCATTGTAGACGGAAAGAAAAGACAGAGGAGTATGGGTGGGGTTTCGAACTTGATGGGCGCTAAGGTGGGCAGTGATGTATCTACACTATCGGCTAGCTCTGGATTCCAGAGCAGCCGGGAACAATGAAAATAATTAGCTGGAACGTTCGTGGTTTGGGGAGACCACGAACTGTTAATAGGCTCAAGAACAAGTTGCGAGCTATTAATCCCCGGATTTTATTTCTAATCGAAACAAAATTAAGTACCAGGAGAATGGAATTGGTTAGGAGAAAATGTGGTTATGAGAATGGGATCGATATTGGATCGATGGGCTCAAAGGGGGGACTGTCTTTGGGTTGGCGGGGGAACTCGTTGATCACACTCATTAGTTACTCTTCTTATCATATTGACGTTGAAGTAAATGACAATAAATTTGGTAACAAATGGAGATTAACGGGATTCTATGGTAGCCCGGATGTTAGGAATCGCAGTGAATCGTGGAATTTACTTACTCAATTGAGTTCTAATAATCATCTTCCCTGGGTGGTTTTGGGGGATTTCAATGAAATTACTGGCTTATATGAGAAACAAGGGGGACGTCGGAGGTCGGAGAATCAGATGTCGAGCTTCAGAACGGCCTTAGATACTTGTAATTTGAATGACATTGGTTTCCGAGGAAGGTGGTTTACATGGGAACGGGGCAGATTTCGTTCTACTAATATAAGGGAACGATTAGACCGAGGGGTTGCCACAACCGATTGGATGGAATTATTCCCAGGTGTGCAGGTTGAGCATTTGTCGCATTCCTTTTCCGACCATTGTCCGATTTTGCTAGATACCATGAGCGTCGAAAGATATGATTATAAAAACTTTTTTAGATTTGAAGCGAAATGGTGCCTTGAGCCAAAATTTGACGAGCTTGTAAAAGACTGGTGGAATGCTACATGCGGAGATATACCTACTCGATTGGATCAACTGGGTCACCACATGAAAGAATGGAGTTTAACTAGAGCCAGGGCTGAAAAGCGGAAACGGGGCTGTTTGGAGAATCGGTTGGATTACTTGTATAAGCAGGAAATCTCTGATGATATTTTATCTGAAATTGTTGAAGTTCAATTGGATCTGAACCTGGAGGCTGATAAGGAAGAATTGTATTGGATTCAACGTGCCAGAATTAATTGGTTAAAGAATGGGGACCGGAATACGAGTTTCTTTCACAAGATTGCTAGCCAACGTCATACTCGGAACAGGATCCAAGAGCTTGAAGATGAGAACGGTCATAAGGTTACCATGACAGAGGATATGCTTAAGATTGCATCGGAGTATTTTAAAAAGTGTTTGCTGCATCAGAGGCAGATATGGATGACTGTATTTTTGACTTGGTTGAGAAAAGAGTGACGGCAGATATGAATGCAAACCTCACCAAATCGTTTTCTGAGGAAGAAATTTGCAATGCAGTGAAATCTATGCCAGTATTAAAAGCCCCCGGAAGTGACGGCTTTGCAGCAATTTTCTTTCAACGATACTGGCGTATTATTGGTACGGACACAGTTGGGTACTGCCTGGATATATTGAATGGGCGTAGGGAGTTTGGGGATATCAATAAGACGAGACTGGTGCTGATCCCTAAAGTTGATAAGCCAAAAACTATGTCACAATTTCGTCCCATAAGCCTATGTAACGTCATCTACAAGATTATTGCTAAAGTTCTGGTTAATCGAATGAGCAACATTCTGGATGCTTGTATCAATGAATCCCAAGGGGCTTTTATCCCTGGGAGACTTATTTCTGACAATGTCTTAATTGCTTATGAAGCATTACACTCGCTCAAAATGAAGAAAAGCGGACGGAAAGGTACTTTTGCTCTCAAGTTAGACATGAGCAAGGCGTATGATCGAGTGGAATGGGACTTCCTAGCAGGAATGATGAAATCATTGGGCTTTCACGATGACTGGACTGTGTTAGTAATGCGATGTGTTTGTTCTGTATCGTATTCGGTGCAACTCAACGGAGTCGATAGTGACTGGATTACTCCCTCTAGGGGTCTAAGGCAAGGTGACCCTCTCAGTCCCTACCTTTTCTTGATTTGTGCTGAAGGCTTTTCTGCCCTGTTGGAAGAAGCGAAAAAGAGCGGCGACATGAGAGGAGCCAAGATCGGAAGGGGAAGGCTATCAATAAACCATTTGTTTTTTGCGGACGACTGTATTTTGTTTGGTGACGCAACAAGGGAAGGTGTTCAAACTGTTCGCAAGATTATTTGTGAATATGAATCAAATGCGGGGCAACGGGTTAATTATGATAAGTCCCTGATTTATTTTGGAGCAAATGTTCAAGATGAGATGAAAGAGGAAATAACTCGGCTTTTGGGGGTTCGGATTGCTTCTAGTCCAGAAAAGTACCTAGGTTTGCCAATGATGGTAGGTAGAAGAAAATCGTGGGCTTTTGCAGATTTCAAAGATAGATTTCGTAAGAGGATTGATAGGTGGAGCCTCAGATATCTCTCGATGGGGGGAAAAGAGGTTTTCATAAAGTCGGTCCTCCAGGCTACCCCCTCTATGCCATGCAATGCTTTCTCTTCCCTAGGAGTTTGTGTGTACAACTTCAGAATATTATGAACAGATTTTGGTGGGCAAACGGCAAAACAAAGACAGGCATTCATTGGAGCACTTGGGATGTGTTGTGTCTACCGAAGGTTGCGGGTGGTTTAGGCTTTAAAGATTTATTCTTATTCAATAAAGCACTCCTAGCTAAACGGGTTTGGCGTATCTTAACTAATCTAAATTGTCTCCTAGCGAAAGTGTTAAAAGCGTGATATTTTCCCAATTCTGATTTGTTAAATGCTAAGATTGGATCTTACCCCTCTTTTACTTGGCGTAGCATATGCAACTGTCGAGAGCTGATTGAAGAAGGTATGTTGTGGAGAATAGGCAATGGTGAACGTGTCAACATTTGGAACGATTCTTGGCTTCCTGGAAAGGAGAATAACAGAATCTCAGGGCAAGAAATACGAATACAGTGGTCTACAGTTAGGGATCTAATACATTCTGACTCCAATACCTGGAAGGCTGATTTGATTCGAAAATTGGTTGAAGAGGATACGGCAAGGCGAATTCTCTCAATACCGCTTTCAGGGGGAAACTCTCAGGATACAGTTGTATGGAAATTTGAGGGCTCAGGTGAATACTCGGTAAGGAGTGGGTATAGGACCCTTGTCTCCTCTCTAACAAATACAAATCCTTACAGCAATAATAATGCAATTTTTACAGATTTTTACAAGGATTTATGGGGGCTGAACATTCCCAGTAAAATTAAGATACATGTGTGGCGACTTTTCAACAATTTGATCCCTCACTACTGTAATTTGGCGAAAAAGAAATTAGCTGCAGAGTCGTTGTGCCCCTTGTGTAAAGAAGGAATGGAGACTACAAACCATTTAGTATGGTCGTGTGGTGTATTACGCCAGGTTTGGGATCATTTCCAGTTTAGAACCCACCAGTTTGACACCCTTGGGGAGGCTCAAGTCTGCTTTGCCCGATTCTTCATCGCTGCAGACAGTCATCAGAAAAACATTATCGCCATTTCTATTTGGAGCCTTTGGTATCGAAGAAATAAGTTAATTCATGAAGGGGTTAAATTCAAGATTGAAGAGGTGTTGGGATTCATTCATGGCTATCTACAAGACATCTCATTAACACAATCAAATCTCCTTAATAAGGTTAATCACTCTCTGCAGACTAAATGGCAGGCTCCAGAGTTGGGTACTATAAAAATAAATTTTGATGCCTCATTTCATATCACAGATCAAACAGCAATTTCAGCCGTAATAGCCAGAGATAATACAGGTTATATCTTGGGGGCTGAGACTTATCTGTTTACTGATGTTGCAGATCCGTTTGTGGCTGAAGCGAGGGCATGCGAAAGGGCGATGCTATTTGCGAAAACCATGGGTTTCCGATGTCTGGTTGTTGAAGGCGACGCCCTAACAGTCATTAAAAGCATTCAGAGGCGGGGTTCAGACAGATCAGTGATTCGATCAATAACACACCATATTTTTCTCATGGGACTGGAATTTGAACAGATCTCGTACCGATTTGTACCACGAACGGCTAATGAAGTTGCTCATGCGCTGGTCCGGGAAGGAAGAAGAAGTAGATACTGTGGGATATGGAGTCAAGGGGTTCCAGTTTTGGTGTCCAATTTGGCGGAGAAGGAGAGGAGCTTGACGAGATAGAATGGGTTGGGGTTTTGTTTTGCTCTGCTCAGAGGAAGGTTCATTGAATCCTCTGTTGGCTGTTGGTGTCAGGTAGAGCAAGAGTCGCATTAAATTAGAAGCGACTGATATCTGATGTTTGTTGGCTAATGTTTCGGTGGGGTGGGGCTCAAGGTGTTTCCTTGTTTTATTTTTTGGTGTCGGTGGTATCTGTTTATTGATTAGGTTTCTTGGTTGTCTTTGTTTTTTGGACTTTTTTATTTTTGGACTGTTTGGGCTTGAGCCTGGCCTTCAATTTTATCAGAACTTTTATTCAAAAAAAAAAATTAAATACATTTTTAGTTGAAATGATATAAGTAAACTTAGGATTAATTTCATCATGCTTTTATATATAGGCTTAAGGGTGTAAAAACTTTCAATTTTTTTTTTAAAAAAAAGTAATTAAGCCCCTAGTTTTGTTTTAGGACTCAATTGGGTACTTGAAGTTTTAAAATGCATCAATATTTCTTGTCCTCTTGATCTTGAATCTTCAACTTATTTTAACTTCGCTTATCTTCGAACTTTAAATGATTGGAATTGGATTGATTTTTTCAAAATTTGCTCCACCACCCATGGAAATCTTGTTCGAGCATTTTACTCAAATGCCTTCCTTGAACATGACTCGTCGGGTGAGACGGTTGTTACGATAAATTCTTTTATTTTGAACACACTAGTTCGTCTCACTTTAGAAAATTTTGGAGAATTTTTAAAACTTCCTCTCAGTGGAGAGACAAATGAATAAGGCCCTTTTAACCTAGCCTTAGTTATTTTGTGTAGCATGTTTATCTGTGCTTTCAACGCACTTTGATTATTATGTCAACCTACTTGTTGCGCGAGTCATATAGATATCCCCCTTTTATGACTTGATAGGCTTCTTATTTGCCATCCTGGCATATTACGTTGTTACCATGAGTTGCACCTGTTCGCCATTGGATTACACCATGGCTTAACCATGGTCTTTTGATTTTAAAGAACCAATAAACCCTTTTCGAGGTGTCACCCCGAAGGACTTATATATCATTTACACGATGTCGTCCTGAAGGACCAGTCAATAACTGCCATCGCGGTGTTGCTCCACAAAGTAGATAGACTGTCGTCACGGTGTCGCTTTAGTGAGCCAGTAGATAACCATTCCATGATGTTGCAAAATCCCTTGTATCCCATAACAGTCCACCCATTCCTCCATTACGCCATCTTTCCTATCTTCATCTACCCCGTCACGGTAGTTTCCTCCGTACTCCGCATATAATATAAACATGCATTTCATATGACTCATTGAACTCATTACTATACATATAGTACGCCAATTATCTATTCATCATTTCGTAACTATATAACATCCAACAAGCAAACTTGCAAGAGTGCACACCCTCACACAATTGTTATTCGTACATAGCATACTCATTCATCAGGTTCATACACATTATGGACTTAGGCAAAACTTAGTGTGGACCCAAACGTGGTTCATGCAAGCAACACAACATCATCGATCACCCAAAGGCAGAATACAGAAGCTCACTTGAACTCATTTATCCTCATCAGCTTAGCTTTTCCAAATGCCAAAGCCTCCATTGTCCTAGCAGCTAAGCACGATAATTATGTATCGGTTAAATCGAAGGCATTCAAACCTTAAAACACAAAACCTATTTTACAGAAACTTATTAGGAGTCCTTATTCTCCTTCTTCCTCCAACCCATGAGTACAGAAAGATAAGAAAGTTTACCAGTTTATCAATTTCTTTAATTTTAGACTTCAAATCTCACAACTATTACTCCAGGCAGAGCTCTCCTAAATTTTCCTCTTCTTTGGAAGAACCAAAGAAGACGACATAGAGGAGAAGAAATTTGCAAACATATTTGAGAAGAATTCCTTTAGCAGGAATATCCCTTCTCACCCAAATTTATAACTCCTCTAACACGATCTCCTTAGCTCAAATAGCCATCCATCAATAATCATTGTGTCTCCCACCATGGAACAAATTGGTTCCATCTTAACCAAACCAGATTTGAAAATCAACTAATTGCCAAACAATCAAAAAATTTCCAAAATTTTCCCAGTATAGCCCACCAACTTCTGTTTTTATTCAATTTGTCCCCATCACTTCTTTAAATTTGGGTATTTAATGTGAACCAGGTGTGACACTTTTGGTCAAGTATCGATAAATATTATCGAGTATCCATAGATTCATAGTTTTATAAAAACCTTTTTCAGTATCAATACGAAATGACATTTTGTCTTTCAAATTATTTATCACATATTGATACTGTATCAATACCTTTTGCTTGGTATCAATAAATTTCTTCAAGTATCGATAGTGGTACACTTTAATCGATACTTTTTTCGGTATCAATATGAAGTTAGCATTCTGACTTTCAAAGTATTTATCAAGTATCGATACGAAACCGATACCTTTTATTTGGTATCGATAAAATTCCCTTAATATCAATATTGGTGGCTCCAACGGTTCCTACACTGGGCATTAAATGTTAATAGTATCAATACTTTTAGAAAAAAAGGATATATACCTGTTGTTGCAGGTGACATTAATGCACTGGTTATTTCATCCACAACGACTCTATTCAATTTTTCAACAATCACAACGGTTGGAAATCATTTAAAAGGTATAAATACCAGCTTCCAAAGACTCTACAACAATAAGAGAGATTATCCAAACTCAAATTTCAATAAAAAAAACCTTTGCGCTTATATTTTCATACTTTTCTTGTAAACAGTTGTGAGGTTTCATTGTTGTTCATTCAGCTCAAGTGTTTTCTTGTTTCATTTATGCTCAATTTGCAAACAATCAAATCTTATAATGATTCATTTTTAGTTTGCTTATTTGTTTCACTCTTTGAGAGAGTTATATCTTTAGGTTTGGGTAGAAACCTTAAGAGAGCTGTAAGGTTAAACATTGTCCTCAAAGGTTAATCAAATTAGTGAATTTGGGAAAATCCTTAGTAGTGGAAAGCTAAGGTAATAGAGTAGGCAATTAGAGTCGAAACACTCTAAATCGTTGTGTTCATTTGATTTATCTTTTCCTTCAAGCTTCCACAAATTTTTTAAAAAAGTCAATTCACCCCATGTTGTCGACTTCAGATTGATTAATCAAGCTAACAATATCGCAAGCCATAAGGCTATTGGCTCGAAGGAATAGTATCATCCTAGTTTTCCTATATGAGTAGTTGGCTCCATTGAAGTATAGAAGCTTGAATATAGATTGAGATTCGCCAAAGAAAACTGATCCGGAAGTGGACATCATTGTTGTAGAGAATGTTAATGATCTTTTGAGCTTCTTTGAGGATCTTCTCTTGGTTGTTAGATCATCTTTAGAGACTAACTCTGATACCAGCAATTAGCTCGATCAATCAATTGAAATAGCCAAGAGGGGAGGTGAATTGATCTTTTAAAAATTTATGGAAGCAAATGAGAAAATATGAAACAATGAACACAAGAACTTAGAGTGGTTCGACCCTAATTGCCTACTCCACTACTTTAGCTTTCCACAACTAAGGATTTCCCAAATTCACTAATTTGATGAAACTTTGAGGAAAAGGTTTAACCTTTCAAATCTCTTAAAATTTCTACCCAAATCTTAAGATACAAAGTCTCTCAAAAGAGCAAACAAATAACTAATCCTTACAAGATTAGGATTCTTGTCAATTAAGCACTAATACAAAGAAAATAATTGAGCTGATGGAAAACAATAAATGCTCACAAGTGTATACAAGAAAATTATGAATAATTTTAAGCACAAAGGTTGATAGGATGGCTTTTTGATCTTTTTGCACTCTCTTGTTGTTGTAGGTAATTTTGAAGATGGTATTTATGCTCCCAAATTGATTTCCAACCATTGTGGTTGTTGTGGAATTGAATAGAGTCGTTGGGATATAAAATCCAGAGCATTAATGTCACCTACAACAATAGGTATCAATACCTTTTGATGTGTATCGATACTTAAAACATTTAATGTCTAATTTAGTGACTGTTGGAACTTTCTCACATCGATACCTAAAGAGATTTATCGATACTTGATTAAACGTACTAATATTTGGGTAATTTGTTGAATAATTTTCAAAACATCGAACCTTAAAATCATATCGATATCAGAGGAAGGTATCAATAAATTTTTTATAGGTATTGATACGTAATTACAAGTATTGATACTTAACACTTTTGCTCAAATTTCTCTCGAAGTTAGAATGCCAATTTTGTATCGATACTAAAAAAAGTATCAATAAAAATATCATGGTATCAATACTTAATGATAAATATTGATACTTTTACTTTGATTAAAAAAAATTCAAAATCGTATTTTCGTATTGATACCATGCATAGGTATCGATAAAAATGTCTAGGTATCGATACTTGTTATTTTTTCTCAATGTTTTTGAACTTCGTAGCTCAAAAACAATATTATAAGTATTAGGGAGCAATTTTTCACTTGTTTAAAGAAATTTGAAATTTGTCTCGAATGTTTCTAGGTGTTCAAAGTGATTCTCAAAGTGTTCGAAAAATTTTGACTTTGAACTTAATTAAGTCTTTATTCAAAAACATTTTCCTTTTTATATCAAAATAATTTATGAAATAAAGCTTAGTTTAACCTAGCTCAAGTGTTTTTCTTTGTATTAGTGCTTAATTGGCAAACAATATTCTCATCTTGTAAGGATTGTTTCTTAGTTTACTTATTTGTTTGCTCTTTTGAGATGGTTTGTATCTTAAGATTTTGGTAGAAATCTTAAAGGAGTTGTAAAGTTAAATTTTGTCCTCAAAGATTTATCAAATTAGTGAATTTGGGAAAATCATTAGTTGTGGAAAGTTAAGATAATGGAGTAGACAATTGGGGTCGAACCACTCTAAATCCATTTGTTCATTGTTTCATACTTTAGTCTTGTACTTCCACAAAATTTTAAAGGTCAATTCACCCCTCTTGGCTATTTCGGTTGTTTGATCGAGCTAACATGTGAAAATCCTTATCTAAACCCAAGCCTACAGGGGCGGGTGGGCTACTCAGCCCTTGAACATGTCTAATCATTAGGGGTGAGCAATTGAACAGTTCCGTGTAGAAAAATCGAAAATGGACAAAAACAACTTCCCCATTTTATGAAACCGAAACCGAACTAACCTTGGGCTAAAACCGAAAAAACTTACCCAAGTTTATGGAAGTCGGTTTGGTCAGCCGACTGATCAAATCGAAATTAATATGCTTTTTTTTTCTTTTTTTTTTGGCCAAATATGATAAAATGAATATAGGAATTGACAAATTCACAATTCAGCATTTGTAAGAAGCTATCACTCAGGATGCTGCAGAAAATAAAGTGAAAATGTAGAGAGTTGCTTCTCTTTTCTTCCACCTTGTATTGCAAATGATAAAAGCACAATTAAGCAGAAGGGATTGAAAGAAATTAACTTAAAATCACTCCATCCTATTCTAACTTTGTCAAGGCTAACCTCATATTATTATCGTTTATTATTTTCAAATCACCAAAGCATAAAGGTCTTTGACAAATCCCCACTTCATGAATCAACAAAACCTACATTCTAGAACAAGGAAAATTAACTCAAACATGTGTAACATTTGGTGAACATGAAAAGAACCCGGAGCATTGATAAAACTCTACAAATTACCTTACTACATATTTGAAAGATTGAGAGAGGCCTCCGTTAATTGGCCAGCAGCCGACGACTGAGGGTCAAAGATGAGTCAATTCCACCCGAATTAATAGATTTAATCGATTTTAAAAATCGATCATAAACTGAATCAATTCGATCTGTTTAAACGAGTTGGGCCAAGTTTTGCACAATCCTAAGTATCACCAATTTCAATTAAACATTTTATATAATATACATACATACTCTTTTATAAATAAAATAGCATATCATATAATATCCTACACTATTTGGAAAATAACATTTAAACGTTTTAAAATAAATTATGCAAAATGAAAAAAATCATAAAACCAAGAACACGTTTGTGAACAATTTATCAATAAAAGACATGTCTACAATCACAATCTAAATCAGCAGTAAGAGATAAAAGCACAAATATAAAATTAAAAATGTTTAGGAATCAAAGCTAAAATTGCATTAACATAATTTAAATTAAACTGTCTCAGTTTTTGAAGAGACCGAATTTTTTTTTATTTCAAAGAGTTAAAAAAATCTGAGTATAAATAAAAATCTACGGAGTTAGCTAGGGGCACTCGCAAGGTCTCGGTCCATTAAAATAGAATTTTTTTTATTTAAACTCTTTAAAATTTTTAAAAATTTAAATTAGTAAAAATAAAATTACACTTTAGACCTCCTTAAAAATGATAAAATTTTAATTTAATATTTTAAAAATTATAAATATATAAACTATTATATTTTTACCATCATAAAAATAATAATTTATTTTCAACCTCTAGAAAACTTTTCTACCTTTACCTCTACATTTAATTAATGGTTGAAAGCCCCAAGCAGATCCCTCTGACTTTGCCCTTGTCTGTGGCTGTGATCTAAAGTAGAAACATTTAGATTTGCTTGGGATTTAATCTTAACCATGAAAGAGTGGCAACTCAAAATTCTCACAGGGCTTCTAGTGGGAATTATGAGACAAGAACCTCCATGGATGTTTCAATTGAGGTTTTGAGAGGGGGTAAATTTGGAGATGTACCAAGGTCAATAAATGTAAAAGCTATTTTTGTTCTCCTCTTTTGCTGTGTCGGTGAAATAGACATTTTCTCTGACAGGAATTAACTTCCAACTACTTTATGATGCTTGAATTGTCTGGTGTCTGCGTACTTCTTCATATTGTTTTTTGGGTTTTCAATTAATGCATTGCATCTGCTTGGATTCTTTCCTAGAAAGTGGTTAGTGAGATCGAAAAGGACAGTTCCGAAAATGATAATTCAGTGGTTAGTAATTTCTCTGCCTTGGCCAACCTATTATTTATCAAATATAATCCATCTCTCATAATTAAATAATATTTCAATCAATTAATTGAGTGCCGACATTAACAATAGATAAAGCTAATAGTTAAAAAATTTTAATTTATAAAAAATATAATAATTGAATTGTTAAAATATTAATTATATAAAAAATTAAAAAATAGTCTAAAACTACTCAAGTTTTACATTACATCTATGTAAATGGATCGATCCCCTTATTTTTATTTCAAATTATTATGCTTCAACATAAAAATAGTTGTTAAAAATAAGGGTAAAACTACATCCAAGGCTACTAAATTTTTGATAAGTTTATATTTTGATTTTTTAGCTTTTAAAAGTTACGAAATGGTTATTGAACTATTCAAAAGTTTTCATTTAAGTCATTATAGTATTAAAATCATTGTTACATGACATTCTTTGTTCGTATTGTCTGCACCAATTGAAAGCTCTCATTTCCCTTCTCTTATACAATTTATTTATTTTTCATAAAAAAACTTTAAACGTTATGAATCTACAAACCAAAATCAACATAGTGTTTTTCTTCGATCTCCAACATTGGCCATTAGATCAATTTAAATCTAAGGTATGGTCTTCTACTCCTCGACGGATACTATCCATCGTGCTGATCGATGAATCGTCGAATCGTTACTTAAAGCTTACTACTGAACTTAAAAAAAAAAACTAAACAGCATTGTGACTTAAATACTTTCAAAAATTTCAATAACTATTTTATAACATTTTATTATTTAATGATTAAATCGTAAACTTACTAATATCTAACTTTGAGATAGGTCTAGTTTACCCTAAAAATAACAGTGAGAGTTGATTTGTTAGCAATGAAACACAGCTAATCTTACGGTGGTTTCTAGGAATAACAGTAACAAAGTTATCAGAATCAACGCACAAACAAAATCTTCAAATGCGTTTGTGGTTAAAACTTTAGCTATAAGGTTAGGTTCTAGTGGCCGGCAAAAGTCATTGTTGAATCCAACTACTCTATGACTATATGAATTATTTGAGGAAATCTTGGGATGTATGTACAATTATTAGGGACATTGTTTCTCATACTTCAAACTTTGGTTCGTATAAGTAGGAGAAAATTTGTACCAATCGACTTTCATGATATGTTATTATTTTTAAATAAAGATTTAATATAATATTTAGTATTCAACTTGATTTTTTTTAATTTAATATTTAAATATTTTTTTTGTCTAATTTAGTACCTAAACTTGACACTTTTTTTTTTAATTTGGTGCTTAAACTTGATAGTTTTTTCTTAAGTTAGTACTTAATCTTCTTTGGGACCCAATTTGGTACCTAAATTGACTCTTTTTCCTAATTTGATGCCTAATCTCTTTTTTTTGTTTGATTTGATAATTGAACTTTTCAAACGTTTTACAAGTTATTCCAATATGCTAACAATGTAATTTTTTTTATGAGATAGTAAAAATAATCAATGTATGATCGACATGTGATAGATGATATGATATTCTTTTGTATTTTTTTCTTATTTAATATTAATTCGTTAAGCATAGATCAATACCTATTTTGTTAACATGAATTTCCTCTAATACTGACAATATTTTTGTAGCATAACAAAAAAAAAAAAATTTAACACCATTAGTGTTTTGCATAATTTGTATAACATTTAATAAATTTAGGAATCAAATTGAACCTAAAAAAGAAGCTTAGGTACCAAATTAGGAAAAAAAAAATACTAAGTTTAGGTACCAAATTAAGAAAAAGCGTCAAGTTCAGATACCAAATTGGGCCAAAAAAGAGTTTAGGTACCAAATTAAAAAAAATCAAATTTAGATACCAAAAATTATATTAAGTCTTAAATTAATTGAGAGATAATTTCATAATTTAAACTTTTTTAGAAGTCTTTATAAATAAATTATATTCTTTATGGATTACTTATCTTTAATTGATTTAAATTATCATGAGAAAAATAATAAATAAATTTTTATTCCTTGTAGATCACTCATATAAAGATGTTACATTTTATAAGAACTATATTGTACTTGCCTGAGTGGGTCATCTTCAAGCCATTCAACGCAACTTCAGAAGTTCAAAAGTCTAGAAGTTTAGAAATCAAAGCTTGGAGAGAAGATGTTAAAGACTAGAGATCCTTTCCAAAATCTCAAGAAATGTTTGAAGAACTCGAAGAACTTTTAAAGAACGCCACATTAGTTTTGAAAAAAGCTGTTCTTCAATCTTGTGCAACCAATAGAAGGAGAGCAAATTCGTTCAGCAAGATCAAGCCTAGCAAGCAGCCTTTAAAGTGGAATCAACCATTCAAGATCAAGTTACAAAGACCCTTGGATCCAAACTCTCTTCAAACCTATTTTTAAGATCAAGTCTTGATGACGCTTAGAGCAGAGTTCATTGATTCAAAATTAAGTCTCAAAGACTCTTTAATCTAAATCAAATCAAAATTTCAAGTAAGCATCTCTCCAAACTTAGTTTCAAGATCAAATATTAACGACCCTTGCATCCATCTAAAATAAAGTCTAGACGACCCTTAGATTGAAACTCCATTGAAAAGAAGAATCAAAGAATTTATTTAAAGATTACAACTCAAATTTTATAACTAGAATTCTTTTATTTACTCTAATTTTTTATATCTTATTTAAACATGAAATTTTTATGTACAATGTGCGTTTATTTTCTTTATATTTTAATTTTATTCTTTTTTATAATATTTTAATTTTTTTACTTTTCATGACTTTTAGCGGCGTTTTTTTGAAAAGCGCCGCTAAAAGTCATGTTCTTTAGCGGTGTTTGTGGGAAAAGCGCCGCTAAAGGTCATGTTCTTTAGCGGCGTTTTTGGGGAAAGCACCGCTAAAGGTCATGTTCTTTAACGGCATTTTTTTACATAAACGCCGCAAAATTTAGCGGCGTTTTTTATAGCGGCTTTTTTGCGGCGCTTGTAAAAGCACCGCAAATAGTTTTAGCGGCGCTTATAAGCACCGCAAAAGGCCTAAAAAACACCGCTAAAAGTCTATTTTGCTGTAGTGAGACTAGGTGGCTATAAAAACAGTTAATGGCTCATGCGCTGTCTCTTGAATGGTCCAACTCCGAATGAATTGAATGAAGGGGGTTGGCAAGAGTTTGGGTCTTCTTAAAATAAAAAATTTAATGTTTAGGTCTTTTATAATTTATAAAATTTTAAATCAGTATATAATAAAATTACATTTTACCTCAAAAAATTTAATTTAATCATTTAGAAATTATAAACATATAAACTATTAAAATGATGATATTGCATTTTTCCTATCCTAAAAATATAGGACGATACTTAAAAAAATTTCTGCTAAAAATGGTTATGTAGTTTAATGTGCTTTATTAATTTATTTCAACAGGTGAATCTGATTTCATTTTTATTTTTGAAGTTAGATATGTCATGCTTAGTTTACTTTGTTAGTTTTGATCATGCTGTAAAAACTTGAACATGAACAAGCCATCTTGATCCACCCAATTTTGATTTTAAAAATAATAAAGGTAATTCGTTTAAATGGTTTGTTTGATATTTAGTAAGATTCTAATAAAATATTAAATTAAAAAAAAACAATTGAACTGCTGGATCCAAACCATCAATTCTTTATTACTTTTAGAATCCAAATCATGTAAAATTAATGATGAACAGAAATAGGTAAAAATTGATATTTTAAGTATGAACAGGAACTGGAATTTCATTATTAAGTTGGAGCTGAATCCAACTGATCTAACACAACATTGCCCAAATTGCTTGGGGGGTTTTATAAGAAAAAATCCCCAACAAAGATGAGGAGGTACACGAGAAAACATCATTCAAGCTTAATTCTTTTAGCAGTGATATCCATAGCCGTGGCTTCCGCCATTGTCGTTTTCAAGGTTTCAAAAGGACTTTCATGGCATTATTTGGCATCTCCATGGACATGGACTTCAACCCTTGGAGGACCCTTCCCTTCCCGTCATGCCATTGTATATATATTTCCATCTTCCTCTATGTACCCATTGATTTAGGTTAATTCATTTATTTCGCTGTTGTTGGTTATGCAGGATAAAAGAAAGGAGAAGGCCAAAGAATATATAAATCTGGAGAGGATTTGGAACGACGAATCCGTTAAAAGAATAGGTAAACACCGAGATGGAAGTCTGGAGATGGTAGAAGCGGATCTTGCTAAAGCTAGAGCTTTGATACGGGATGCGGCGTTAAACCCCAGTAACAGCAGCACTTCGGAACTTACCGACTCCGATTACGTTCCCCAAGGCGACATTTACAGGAACCCTCACGCATTTCACCGGTACTCTACCAATATTTTTTTTTTTTCATTTTCTTCTTTCTTCTAAGGCCCGTAACCTTAAATCAACCGACCGGACTTCGAAGTTTGTTTATTAAACAAATCAAGTTACTATAATATGAAAATATTAACAAATTATATTTAAAATTTTAATAAAAGATATATAAATTACTAAATATTAAACAGAAATATTGGACAACTTATCTTTCCAACTTAGTTAAATATGTAATGATATAAGCTAGCTCATGAACTTTTCTTTTTTCAATCTTTAATGGCAACTATTTGAGGTGGTTCTCTAGCTTGCTCAACCTCAACTTTGATTTTTTACTTTTATATACACTTGAACCAACTTCGTCCTAAATAAATTTATTACTTTACTCCCGGCCTAACCCTGTCGGCAAAAAAAAGTTACCTGCTTTGAAATGTTATATTATATTTATTTTTTATAAAATTAAAATGTTGTCTACTTGAACAGGTCAAGCTTGTACTAATACTTGGATTGGATTCTCAGTTGCTTTGTTTGTTGGCTGTGTTTTATCAGAAGTTATCTGTTAATGGAAAAGATGTTCAAGATATTCGTTTACGAAGAAGGGGAACCACCTTTATTTCATTACGGATCATGCAAAGATATATACTCCATGGAAGGACTGTTCATGAGCTTGATGGAACAGGATACAAGGTATCGTACATGGGATCCTAATGAAGCACATGTTTATTTCCTTCCTTTCAGTGTGGTAATGATACTAGAGCATCTCTTCGATCCCATTATCCGCGATAAAGCTGTGATAGAGCGAACGGTTGTCGATTATGTTGGAATCATATCCAACAAGTATCCTTTCTGGAATCGAAGCATTGGGGTTGATCATTTCATGCTCTCCTGCCATGACTGGGTAAATAATATAATTCCATACTGCTAATCAAACTGAATCCCAAATGGAAGTGAAATAATGTTTGTTGATGATGATGGATTGACAGGGGCCAAGGGCAACCTGGTACGTGAAAGAACTTTACTACAATTCCATTCGAGTTCTATGCAATGCCAATACTTCAGAGTATTTCAATCCAAAGAAAGACGCATCCTTTCCTGAAATCAATCTTGTAACGGGGGAAATCACCAACCTAACAGCCCATTTGCCTCCCTCACATCGTTCCATCTTAGCATTCTTCGCAGGCAACTTATATCACGGTAAAATTAGGGCACTTGTATTTAAGCATTGGAAGGGAAAAGATAATGACATACAAATCTACGAAAAACTTCCGGTGGGGGTTTCCTATAGTGAAATGATGAAGAAAAGCAGGTTTTGCTTATGTCCAAGCGGGCATGAAGTTGCCAGTCCAAGAATTGTGGAGGCAATTTACGCAGAATGTGTTCCGGTGATAATATCGCAGAACTATGTTCTTCCTTTCAGTGATGTTCTGAGATGGGAGTCGTTCTCGATCCAGGTAGCAGTGAGCGAAATAGCCAATCTGAAGAACATTTTGATGGGGATATCTGAAGGACGATATGATAGAATGGTGGAGAATGTTAAGAAAGTGCAGAAGCATTTCTTGGTGAATGATCCTCCCAAGAGATACGACGTGTTTAATATGATAATTCATTCGGTTTGGCTTCGTAGGTTGAATGTACGGATTTATAGCTGATTTTTTTTTCTCATATACCAAATATTGCAAAAAAAAAAAAAAAAATTCAAATTTTGGTAATGAAACTTAGCCAACATCACATCGAGTGATGTTGGAAACTTAGATTTATTCTAAATGAACTTGGATACAATCATTTTTGGAATTTTCATTTAATTTATGTAAATTCGTATCATTTAATCACTTGATATTTTATTTGGATGGGTTCAATTTTTTTTTTCAAATCAAATTAAGGTAAATGTATTATGGAAGTCATAATTTTAGAAGTTCAATTGCATTTTATCCTTTTACTAATAAAAAGTAAATTAAATTACGGATGTTTGATCAAATAGTAAATTAATCTTTTGTGTTAAAATTTTCATTCATTTCTATTGCTAAAAACTAATGTACCTGACAGAATAACCAAACAATGGTATATGACATGCCATTTGTACCCCATGTTGATGTATAAGGACCAACTTTTAACAATAGAAATTGATGGAAATTTTAACAGAAAGACTAGTTTGCTTTTTGATCTAACATATAAAGATTAATTTGCCCATCTTTTAAGTAGAGGGGGCAAAATGCAAACAGACTATTAATATAGGGACCTCTATGATACTTTTACCATCAAATTAATCGAATGTTCAAAACAAATTCGAATTCTTATAATTGAATCCTCCTATGCTAGTGATGGTTTCATAGAGCTAGAACTTTAAGCTAGCAAACCACGCCACTTTAGGTGTTTCATTTACTTCAAATTCACCTAATTTAGCCTGTCTCTTGGAAAGGCAACAATTCTCAAAGAAATTCTCTAAAGCACTGAAACTAAGCAGAAGCAAACTCTTAAAAGTAAAGAAGTAACGTGCGAATAAAAAAGCCAAAAGAAAGCAAATGCACACAAAGTGTTTGAATAAATGCTCTCAAAGTGTTTGGTTACTTTTAATGAATTACATTGAGTGATTACAAATGAGGGAAAAGGCCTCCATTTGTCACACTCCAAGTCTTAGAATCTATATTTTGACTGGTTGGCACGGTGGCTTAATCTTGTAAGTTAGTTCGTCAAATCAACAAGATAAGACTGATTTTTTGGGCGGAATCGTCTGGAGAATTATTTCGCTGTGATCCGCCATCTAGCAAACTTTTGCTTCTCTAGTATTGGCGAACTCCTGCATTGGTAAATTCTCCTATGCATGAACACGCTAGGGGCAAATCCTTTTATAGTCGAGTTATTATTCAATATTTTAATCTTAGGTAGGTGGGACACATATCAGTTATATGTCAAGCTCTTAATAAAGAACATGTCATTTAGCATGACACCTGTAAAACCTCGTTAATGGTGTTTGATTAGTGGAATTGTGTCTGATTAGTGGAACTGTTTGTGCATGAAAAGTGTAACGCTTTGAATAATTTACTTCTACTTCTGTAAATATTTGACATAAATATGTATTTGTTTCACTGGTTGAGTGTTCTGAGTGTGTGTGTGAGGTTTGGGGTTCAAGTCCCACTTCTGCTAATTTTTGTTATTTTTAGAATCAAGCCCTATCTTTGTTTAGTGGGCTTATATTAAATTATCTATATATCCATATCAGAATGAGCTTGTTGGTTCAAGTGGTAAGGGAATTGGTGTGCTGGGGTGTCTTTTGTTCGAATCTTTGCATTAGCAAAAGGGTTATATTGTTTTGCTCTGTTAACTGATAGAGTTCCGATGGAGTTTGGATTCTGAGTAGTTGCTTGTTAGTGGGTTAGTGGAGAGAAATTAGGGATATGCTAGCAGTGTTTCTGTTTTCCCAAAATTTTCTTCTCTCTCTGGCGTTTTTCTCTCTGTTTTTCACTTCCAATTTTTGGCTTCCTATTTTTTTTTATTTCCATCAAATTTTTCCTTCCTAACCATGGTACGTTGACGTTTCATTTCCTCCGTGTTGTTGTGTAGGTAAAGGTTTCAAAGTGTTTTTGAGATAGTTTATTTTTGCGTTAGTTTCTGCTAGTGTAATCGTGGGATTTGATTTTTCTGCGATTATTTTGGGTGTAGGAGAAGGCTGTGAACAGTGAGTTTTCGTACTATTTGCTTGAATGGTTTAAGTGGTGGTTTTCGTCATCGATAACTCTTGAGCGTTACTTTGGGTTTTGTATCAATTTGTAAATTGACTATTTAAACGGCTTTTGGATGCTCCTTTCTCAGGTTTCAAGGCCTCCGGAGTGATTTTGCATCTAAACCGTAACAGGTGTGTGCTCGAATCGCAAAAAAATGAGTTTCGGTAAAAGTCGAAAAATTATTCTGTCGATGCCACACGGGCATGTCGTCACCCGTATGGTAGGCCGTGTGTGAGACATGGTTGTGTGATCGATGTAGGCATGGCCATGTGCAAGACACGGTCAAAGTGTTTTTGAGATAGTTTGTTTTTGTGTTAGTTTCTGTTAGTGTAATCGTGGGATTTGATTTTTCTGCGATTATTTTGGGTGTAAGAGAAGGCTGTGAACAGTGAGTTTTCATACCATTTGCTTGAATGGTTTAAGTGGTGGTTTTCGTCATCGATAAGTCTTGAGCGTTACTTCGGGTTTTGTATCAATTTGTAAATTGACTATTTAAACAGCTTTTGGATGCTCCTTTCTTAGGTTTCAAGGCCTCCGAAGTGATTTGCATCTAAACCGTAATAGGTGTGTGCTCGAATCGCAAAAAAATGAGTTTCGGTAAAAGTCGAAAAATTGTTCTGTCGATGCCACACGGGCATGTCGTCACCCGTATGGTAGGCTGTGTGCGAGACATGGTTGTGTGGGCTACACAGGCTAGGCCAAGTTGGGCGTGTGGGCCACACGGGCATGTAGGCCCATAAGGGTATGTCACACGGGTGTGTGGATTTTGGGCCAGGCCGTGTGGGCCACACGGGTAAGGCCAATCTGGGTGTGTGTGCCACATAGACGTGTGTGCCCACACAGACATGTGGGCCCCTATTTCTGTAATTTTCCCTAGGGTCGCACGGGTCGCTCCAATCGATTGTGGGTCTGCTGTAGGGTCGATAAGGGCTAACTTAACCCTTTTTTGTGTGTTATGATATTCTGATAGATTGAACTGAGTAGGATTCTAAATGTATGTTTGACCGTACTACGATGTGTATATTTGTATCTGGTTATAAGCATGTCAAGCATGTTTAAATCTATTGTATCTGTATCTAATTTTCTCTTTCTATTATTGGGGTGGGATATGTATATGTGGAGGAAGTATTCTGAACGGCGATCATCGCCTATATTCTGGCAAATTGGCTGCACATTATCTGACTTTTATCATATTGGCACGATATGGTGTGTAGGGATGGGAAGGTGTTTGTAACCCCACATGGTGTGTTGGGATGGACGGAGTTGGTGTATAGAGGATGGGGGTAGGATTCTGTATGTTCTGATCTGTATATCTGATTCCGATACTGTATCTGAAACGGGCATGAGCCCGAATCTGTATCCGGTTATTATGAGATTTTTGTATGATTGCATGCTTAATTATGTTGGGTTACACACTGAGTTTATGAAAACTCACATCTGTTTGTCTGTTCTGTCCAAGTAATCCACTGGCTTAGGCGGATCAGTGCGGTAAAGGCTCAGCAGTGGCCACTCGATCGTAAACTACTTTAATTTAATAATTTATGGTTTTTATATTAAATTTCATATTATTTGAAAGTTTGTAATTTCTGGGACTCTCTGGACTGTATGGACTTTTAACCATTGGTTTTTGGTTTTGGATTGTTTGTTAACTTACATGTTTCGATAAAATGTTTTATGATAACGATAGTTTTATACAAATAAAGTTTTTCCAAAAATACATATCGGGTTTCTGAAAGGTATCAGTTTTATTAAGCTTCCGTTGTAAATAAGTTTTAGCAAAGAAAACAATTAATTAATGTTTTCGATTATGGTTTTAAAAAGATTTTGAGATAATAGACTAAGATGATTTAATGTAACAACTCCGTTTTCAAAACCTATTCTTTGTGACATCTTCGGATTTGACCATAACGTCTAAGCTGGGTTTTGGGTGTTACATAAAGTGATTAGGTAACTTGTTATAGTGGGATTACGAGCAAATTCCTATATAAATAGGATGAAAGCTTAACGGAGAATGACTTTCTTTTTCGTTTCTTTATTCATCCCTGTTCTTTCAAAAAGAAACCTAGTGTATACTTGCTGTGTGAAAAAGGTACTAGCTTTCAGCTTGATTGACCTTTCTCAAGCTAATCGCTAGTGTAACACCCTCACCACAAGTTCACCATTACCCACATCAATAACAGTTCTAGCAGTAGCTAAAAAGGGTCAGCCTAAAATCATGGGTATCTCAACATCCACATCCATGTCCAATATAATGAAATCAACAGGGAATATGAATTTATCTATTTTAACAAGTACATCCCCAATAATACCCCTAGGATACTTAATTGATCTGTCAGTTAATTGAATACTCATCCTAGTGGGTTTTGGTTCCCGAAACCAAGTTTTTTAAAACATATTATAAGGCATTATATTTATACTAGCACCCAAATCAGCCAAAGCTTTTTCAACATTTAAGCTACTAATAAAACAAGGGATAGTAAAACTCTCTGGATCTTTAAGCTTGATGGGTAGTTTGTTCTAGAGAATGGCTGAGCACTTCTCTTTGAGCTCCACAGTGGACAGTTCGTCTAACTTCCTTTTATTTGTTAACAACTCCTTTAAAAATTTTGTATATTTGGACAACTGCGAAAGGGCTTCAACAAAAGGTAAGTTAATATGCAATTTTTTTAGAAGTTCAAGAAATTTACCATATTATTCATTTATGTGGTCTTTCTTCACTTTTGTTGGATATAAAATTAGTAGTTTGTATTATTTGATCACTGGATTATGCTCTTTCTTTCATTCCTCAACTCCATCATTTTTTTTCAACAGCTTCTAGATTCAGCTTCTTTTCAGGCTCGACTAACACCTTTCCACTTCGTATAGTGATTGCGTGAACTTGTTTTTTTGGGTTGGTTTCAATGTTACTAGGTAAACTGCCTTGTTGTCTTTCTGAAACTAATTTAGCAAGTTAACTAATCTGATTCTCGAGGTCTTGAATATATGTATGTTGATTCATCAAAGTTGTTTCAGTGTTCTAAAGTCTAGTTTCTAACACTGAAATAAATTTAGTCAACATCTCTTCCAGATTTGGCTTCTTTTCTTGCTGTCAAGGTTGTTGAAAACCTAGAGCGGGTTATGACCTTTGGTTTCTTTGGCCACCCTAAGAAAACTTTAGGTGATTCCTCTACCCCGGATTATAATTTTTGTTGTAGGGGTTATTCTGAGGTCTAGAATTATTACCCATAAAGTCAACTTGCTCATGCTCCATGTTAGACTTGAAAGAAAAACACTCCAGATTGATCATCCCCACTCCAGTTGCATCGCATTGCATTACCAGATTTACCTATTTACAGTAACTCAAACCACCAATCTTTTTACTTAGTGCTTCCACTAACTTGCCAACATAGCAATTGCATCCATATTAAAAACACCAACTACCTGAATAGGTTTTGTTCTCATAACTTGCCACTGATAGTTATTTAGTGACATCTCATTCAATAAATTCTTAGGCTGCCTCAAGTGTCTTATTATTTAGTGCTCCACCAGCCGCTGCATCAATTATTTGCCTAGTTGAGGGATTCAAACCATTGTAAAATGTTTGAACTTGAAGCCACAAAGGTAACCCATTATGAGGACACCTTCTTAGAAGATCCTTAAATTTCTCTCATGTATTATATAATTTCTCAAGCTCAAATTGGGCAAAAGAAGAGATGTCAATCCTTAACTTAGTTATTTTGGCCTGTGGAAAATACTTCACAGAAACTTTTTAGTCATCTGATACCAAGTCGTGATAGAACCACATGGAAGTGAATTTAACCACTGTTTCGCCTTATTCCTCAAAGAGAATGGGAACAACTGTAAGTGTATGGCATCATCAGCAACGTCATTGATCTTAAATATGTCCAAGATATCTAGAAAGTTAGCTAAATGAGCATTCAGATATTCATCTTGCAACCCATCAAACTGAACATACTGTCTTACCATCTAATTTGTGTTCGACTTAATCTCAAAATTGTTTGCAGCAATAGTCGATTTGACAACACTCGATTCAGCCCCAACCAGAGTGGGCTTAGAATAATCATACATAGTCCAAGGAGCCAAACGTGCAGGAGGTTGCTGATTAGCTAGATTTGTAACATCCCAAACCCGGCCTAGATGTTATGGCCGAATCTGGCGTATCACGTTGACGTGTCTTTCGAAAATTGAACTTGTTGGTAGAAATTCTTTTCTGAGTTGAAATCTCTTTATTAAAACTCAAATCATCTTAACCATTTACTAACCATTTGAAACGTCTTTACTTTAAAACATTGTTTGTTGCAAAAGCAATATCCAAAAAATGTTGCGAAAACACGTTGTTTTGAAAACAGTTAATCTTTTTGAAAACCAGCGTTCTGTCACTATCAGTTAAGTATCAAATAAATAAAGCCAAAATAACTTAACTTAAGTTTAATAGGCCTTACTACAGAATCAATAGCCCAATAAGAAATTTAAATAAATAAGTCTAAAGCAGAACATCAGCGATCGTGTGGCCACCTCCGAGTCTCTCGCGGCTCCAAATCGTCTAAGGCTTGATATTACCTGTACAGTTAAAAGAAGGGTGAGTTTACGAAAACTCAGTGTGTAATCCCCTATCAGTCAGTCAATAACAATATATGCAGTAACAGTCTGGGCCTTGGCCCTATTCAGTAACAGTGCAGTGTGGGCCATAGCCCATTTCAGTAACAGTGTGGGCCTAAGCCCAATACAGTATCAGTACGGTGTAAATATGCAACCCACCCCAATCCAGCCAACACACCACCTGTACCAATCAACACACCATGTAGGGATAAAATCGACCCACCCAGCCAGTACACCAATATCGCAGCATAGTTTCCAGTGATAATAACGCAGTAGAGCTGCCAGTAACAATATGGCTAAGAGCCATAAATAGTATAGCTATAAGCTATAAACAGGATGGCTAAAAAGCCATTAGTAGCTATAATATGACCGACATATAGCCATCGGTAGCTGTAGTCTGACCGGCACAAAGCCATTAGTAGCTGTAATATGATCGGCACAGAGCCATTGGTAGCTGTACTATGACTGGCACAAAGCCATCAGTAGTTGTAATATGATCGACACAAAGCCATCGGTAGCTGTAATATGAACGGCATGAAGCTATCAGTAGCGGTAATATGATCGACACCAAGCCATCAGTAGAAGTAATATGCACTGCACGAAGCCATCAGTAAGTCCACAGTCGTCTTGTGCGACCCGTGCGACCTTGGGTCCACAGTCGTCTTGTGTGACCCGTGTGACCCAACAATAAAGTAATCTTCCTCCGTAACAGTACCTCAACCCCATGCAGTATGTCGTGTATGCAGAATGCCATGCTCAGAATCAGTCATACAAATCATAGACAAATCAGTCATACAAACCACAGGCAAATTAGTCATTTAAATCACAGACAAATCAGTCGTTTACCCTCAAAGGGCAAAATAGTTATTTTACCCTTTGGGGGTATTTCGGTCATTTTACCTTACAGTGGCATTACAGTCATTTTATCTTACGAGGGTATTATGGTCATTTTACCCTACGAGGGCATTACAGTCATTTTACCCTACGGGGGCATTACGGTCATTTTACCCTACTGGGGCATTACGGTTATTTTACCTTACAGAGGCATTACGGTCATTTTACCCTACGGGGGTATTACTGTCATTTTACCCTACGAGAGCATTACGGTCATTTTACCCTACAGGGGCATTACGGTCATTTTACCCTACAGGGGCATTACGGTCATTTTACCCTACTAGGGTACTACTGTCATTTTTATCAGTTTGGGCCTAAGTACTCTTAGACCCATCAGTAAGCCCCCGGTCGTCTCGAGCGACTCATACGACCATAATAGTGGAGACAGTGGAATTGGGCCCAAGCCCATCAAGCAGGCCCATGTGGGCCCACACGACCGTGTGGCTCACCAAGCCCAAAATTTGGCCTAAGCCATGTGTGCGTCGCAGCCAAGCTAGTAATACCCACCTAACGGTATGTTTCATTCGTATGGGCCCATACGGCCCATTTCGGCCCAAGCCCATAAAATCGCTTATGGTGGTCGTTTCTCGATTGTGGCCCAAATTTCGTAGGCTCGGTTGATCACATGTGCGTTCGCGTGCCCATGTGGCCAAAAGCCCAATCTTTCAGCTTTTCGACTTTCAGCATTTCGGCATTTCAACATTTCGGTTTTTGCTGTTATAGTCTATACAGTGTGAAAACACACTTTACTGGCTTTTACGCCTATTACCGTTTGCAATGTACGGTTACACACCCTTTTCGGCTTTTAAGCCGATTATCATTCACGGAAAACAGTTATACACCTGTTCGCGATAACAAGTGAATAGTTCACCGCCCAAAGCCTACATTCATTCAAGATATACAGTTAGTTTACCAATCGTGAGGGTTCACCAACACTTAATTCCCAAATCGCCAAACACCACCTACCTTGAATGAACGAATATGGCTTAATGCTCTTAGGTTGCTAGCGAAAATCGATCACCCGATCCTTGCCGATTAACTGTATCAACAATAGACCTACCAATCAGGATTGTTCATATATGTGGCCCACATTCACAAATGTAAGCCCATAGAACCCAAACAATATTCGACCTATACCAAAAGAAGGTAAGATAACACATTTACCTTAATTGAACGATGAGAGAAACAGGTTTAGATTGCTTCAACAACACTTGCACTCCTTCACTCCTCGGGAAACCCAGAAACCCAACGGACTACACACCACGAGGAAGGGATCAAAAGTCGGCAACCAGAGGACAAGAAGAAAGAGCATTCAACTTTAAGCTAAAAGTAAAAGAGTACACTTGAACACATACCGATTGACAGAAAACTCTTGCCACACCGAACAATACACCAACGACAGTGTAAGGGAGTAACCAATAACTGTAGAACAGATAGGAAAAGGATGAGGGGAAAAAGGATATACGACACTGCTCAAGGGAGAAGGTAGAAATGGTATTCGGTTTAGGGTACTAGGATAAGCACGTTAGAAAGGATAAGAGAACTGAAAGAAAGAAAGAAAGAAAGAAAATGCCAAAGTAGAAAAATACCCGAATGGCCAATGTGTAAAACGGCTACCAAAACAAGCTTGAAACCAAAAGAGAGAAAAAGCATAAGAGGAATAGCTACCGAAAAACAAATAAACAAAAGCTAGACAATTTCGGCACTAAGTGCTTATGACCAAATTGGCACCAAAGGAAATCCTGCTTTTGGCAAACACTACCACTCCCCTACTCCTTGATCCACTCCTCAAATCTCTCCACAATATTCTCTTTATTTTTCTCCTCATATCACTCCACAAATCACTCAACATCCAATTCAAATTGCCTACAACCACCTCATGACCAATTCAAACTCAATGTTCTAGTCCAACTCCACCTACTACACGGCTTGGGCAGCAAAATAAATACTCCTTGTTGCTGCGCCAACACTTGAACCTTGGATCTCATGCACTACTCCACACGCCATTACCACTGGACCAATAGGCTCTTTGGGTCATAAATTCACCATAATTATTCTTAAGGCCTCCAGGCCAGAATCAATGTTCACTTAAGAGAAAAACTAAAATTTTGCACTAAAATTTTGCTAGAGCCTAGGTTTGATCCCAGGACTTCTCAAACACTCCTAAACACTCCAAATCGCTTAACCACTAAAACAGACAATCATTTATGTCATTTTCTTGCACACATAAATTTTTATGTGTTCCCACGCTCAAGACCTGTTTCCTTCTAGGCTCGAATTCGGGGCGTTACAAGATTATTATCCATCTCCACAATAATGTCCTTTTGCTCTTGATCATCTATTAAAATATGTTGACATTGCCTTGCTTCTCTGACTTCTCTACGATTTCTGCAAGTAGTTTTTTCGATCTCACTATAAAAAATTAACAATTCCAACAGGTTGCCTTTAGTTATAAACCAATGGAACCTATAGGTATCAAACAAAAAAAAACTTAGTGTGTAATAATTAAATTAAAAATAAAAATATTAAAATAAAAATGAAAATGGCTAAATTAATATAAATAAAGTTTTCCTAATATTCTAGTCCCCGACAACGGAACAAAAGACTTGATGCATCTTGAAACTAACTAAAATTTGACTAGGCAAGTGCACCTATCAATAAATAGTATAGCTACGATGAACAAAGATATCGTTCCCACGAAGAATAAAAGTATTAGTAATTACCATCTTTCTATTATTTAACCGAATAATTCAAGAGGTTGATTAAAACTACAATTAACTAAATTAATTAACTAAAAAACATGACGAAGAACAAATCATGAAAATAACTGATTAGCAACCAACCTAGGAAAAATCCATGTAACAACCCATTTTTCAGTGGTGTCAAAACAATGGTTTCAGGACCACAATTCCTGCGAGTAAGTTCGTAAATATTATTTATTTAATATTTACGAGGTCATTAGTTTCATATTAAAATTTGGTTCAGTACTTTTATTGTTTGCATAGTTAATTAAAGAAAAAGGATTACATCATAAAAAGTGAAAAAAAGCAATTGTTAAAGCTTTAATAGTGCAAATTGTAACACCCCTTACCCGTAATCGAGCCGGAACAGAGTTTGAGGCATTACCTAACTGATCTTACTTAAACATCTCAAATAGGGTAATAAAAATTTCATTTAAACCCATCCTTTGTATAAACTTGGCCTAAAAGGGCCTAAACATACTTCCGAGAAGTCTGGAAACTATTCTTGGAACTTTTACGAGTTCCAGTAACTTTTTAACAAACAGAGGTTACACGCCCGTGTGGGTCTAGGGACACGCCCGTGTGTCTCTAAGACATGTCCGTGTCTTCCACCCGTGGTCTACACTGACCTATTCCACACGGCCTTGTCACGCCCGTGGCCATAACCCCGTGTGCTAAAACTTAGCATTCTGACTTATCCACATGGCATATACACACGCCCGTGTGCTTCAGCTGTGGGGTGCATTAAATTCCAAGTGCAAAGTGCAGACTTTACACGGCCTAGACACACGCCCATGTGCTAGCCGTGCCTCCGACATGGTCTAGACACACGCCCGTGTGTCTACCCATGTGGACAATTATCAAGCTATCTACCAAGCCCTCTTCGAACCTACATTGCATACATCCATATGCTATTTCAA
Source organism: Gossypium australe (assembly GCA_005393395.2). Lineage (NCBI taxonomy): Eukaryota > Viridiplantae > Streptophyta > Magnoliopsida > Malvales > Malvaceae > Gossypium > Gossypium australe. Next base: position 42,114,691 of record CM016620.1, on the reverse strand, counting down.
ACATTCTCAAATCATCAATTAAAACACATGAATTAAAGACATTTAATCATAAAAATGAAGTCTTCCTCCCATACATGGGGTAGAACTATTTCTAGTACAACGTCAATCGACTTTTGTCATCATCTATGTCTATATACAAGCGTCCCAAAACTCATTTAGGCCAACACATTTGGCACATTAACAATGACTTAATCAACCTTAAGTACTAGCCCTATACATGCCATAACTCATAGGGACTTGATACCTCATACCAAGTGTCTGCTCGATAGTGTGAAAACATCTCCGGTGATCTCCAACCCGAGCTAGCTAAATTAATCGATAAGAGATGAGAAAGGAAGAGGAGTAAGCAATAATGCTTAGCAAGTTCATTTGCATAAACTGACAAATACTGATATTCATTAAATATACATGACTGCAAGGTATTATAAAGAGTTTTTCTCATAAACTCATGGTTACTTACTCAACCATTAATGAAGCTTACTCATTCTATCTCTTACCACGTTTTTACCATGCCACAAGCCAATTGCTCGTTTAATTAGCATACATTCCTGCACTGTTCACCACATGATCATATAAAACAATACATCAAGCATTTTTTATAAGCTGCTCGTACTACTAATCTCTTGGTGGTTTCGCAATTAGCCCACCATTGAATCTCTAATAGGGTGGTATCGCTCACAGCCCACCAATCATTTATAAGCGATGGTATCGCACATAGGCCATTGATTACTATTTAATCAGGTGGTAACGCACATAGCCCTCTGATAATAATATAGTTGATGGTATCACACACAACCCATCACTAACCATTAATATGGTGATATCGCACATAGCTCACCATTATTATACATTCATGGATAGTTATCCACATGTATTTTTCTATTTTAAATGTTCATCTTAGAGCACCCACACACACTGCTATTATTACTTAACTTTCTACGATACTCGTTCGCATTCTCATAATGCATTAATAAATCTATCTCATGCAACTAAGGTGTATTGATTACACATAACCCACTAGAGGTTCATCATATACTAAATCCATCTCAATTAAATTCTAACACACACTTGTACTTTTCGTGGTACAACCACATACTTTCTTTCTTTCAACATATCCGTTGAATCACTCAATTTGTGAAATAGCATTCTTGAGTCTCATACATATTGTGTCACATTGACATCCTACCCCATTAGGGTCTTACTTGATTAACATATCGATGCCATGTCCCTGACATGGTCTTATACAAATTTTTACACCAATGCCATACTCCAATATGGTCTTACACGAGACCATAATTATCATCATACCATGCTATATACATTTCTCATTACTCTTAGATTCAATTCTCTTAACCTCTCATTAAAAGATATTTCATACATTCGTAGAGTAAATATTCATTCCATACAATGTTGGAATATTAAATTAACTCATACGTAATTGCCAACATTTACACATGAACTTACCTCGATGTCGAAAGGCCTAGAAGGGACTTTTTGCCCACATTTCTCTTTTCATCTGTTCTAGGTCCGAAACTCGTTTTCTTTGATCTAGAACAATGAAATTTACTGATTTAATCACTTATAAATCATATTATACCATAAGATAAACTTTAGGAAAAAATTGATTATTTAGCCCCTACACTTTGGCAAAATTACGATTTTTCCCCTAGGCTCATAAATAAATTTTTATCACATTTTCTCGTTAAACAAGCCTAGCTGAACATTTAATCCTCTTACAATTATTCACAATTCTATCAATTTCATACCTTAATGAACAATTTACAACTTTTGCATTTTAGCCCCAATTAGGTGTTTTCATAACAACACTTTTCACAAAAGTTGTTTATCATCATCCTATCATTCATTTTCTTCCATAAAAACTCACAAAACAACATAAAATCTATCATAGTAAGTCCCTAGACTTTCAACCATGTTACAAACTAGTCCTCTCATTAGCTAGCTTAAGCTTTGAGGACTCTAAAAATACAAAAATAATCAAAAACAATCGTCAAATTGACTTACTTGAAGAGACAATGAGCTGCTGAAATTTCAAGCTTCCAAAGCCCTTCCATGGCTGATATTTTCGGTTGGAGAAGAAGACCAAATAAAAAGATGATAACTTTTGCTTATATCATCTTCTTTTATTCATTTTCTTCAACTAATATCACCAACTTTTGACCAAAATAAATGCACTTGTCCCCTATGCACCCTATGGCCGACCAACTCACTTAACAAGGCTAAATTGCACATTTGGGACCTCCAATTTCTATTCCATAGCTATTTGGCACCTTTAGCAAATAAAATAGAACTTTTGCACTTTATGCGATTTAGTCCTTTTTCACAATTTGGCTAGAAATTGCTAAAATTAAGGCACCAAAATTTTCATACATCCCTATAAACATGTTATAACACATAGAATAACATGAAAATAATTTTCTCTAACCTCGAATTAGTGATTCTGAGATCACTGTTTCGACTAGCCCCTAAATTCTGTTACAATTCTCCCCCATTAGGGATTTTCGTCCCCGAAAATCTAATCAGGAGTAGTTGTTACCAACATTCTTAAAACATTTCCATCTACTCTTCAAGATCACGAATCCACTTATCCTCAAGTTTCTCTTGCCAATAACTCTTAAGCTGTGATACATAAGGTCGAAACGTAACTTGAGACCTAGGCTATTCTTCCTCTGGGGCATATACTCTGTAATCCACCAATTTGGAACTCTGCACATGTCCAAATGATCATTCGAATCTTTACTTGTTGATTTACTACAGTTCGAATGACATTTCCTTTCTTGGAAATTTTGTCACATCAAATTTGAAATCCATAAGGTTTTATCTCACTCTTTCATTAAAGCATTCACCGAATGTAATAGTCTTGACTTGTACGCTTTGAAAAACTCAACTTTTAGTGGTCAACTACTTCTAACCATAGACTCAATCGTATCGTGAAATGTACTCTATTGTCAAAACATTTATGCACATAATTGCACTTTCTTATTCTTGCATTAGTAGATATGCTACTACTAAGTCTCATACCAAAACTTCTGTATAAGTTTTGGATTCATCATCATTCAAATTCTATCTCGAGGAAGCATCAACAACGAAAATCTTATCCAACCTGGATTTTTATCAACTAAGGTCAATTGAGTAACTAACTTGCATTACTTAACATGGATCCTTCATCCAGACATCTGTACTATGTCTACTATCTGAGAAGTATTATAATAACTATACTTGCCATTGTAATAGTTCTAGCCGTTTCCACTTCTTCGTTTCATAACATCTAACTTACAACAAAGACACAAGAGTGACCGTCTCAGGATCACCAACCTGTCAACTCTTTTTCTCGATTCAGACTGAACTTAGTACTAGAACTTTCAATCAATAGTTCCTTCTATAGCTTTCAATTCAACTATCACGGTTTGAACATTTCGATGAGCATACCCTTGAATCATGCTCCTTACTCATGTACACACAGAATTTTATTCTCTTTACTGATTCATGCGTGAATATACACAGAACTTGAATCATATCTCAATACAATAATCTACTCTTTTCTCCATACTGAGAACATATTTTAAGCACACTCTTATCTGAGTTTCTTTTATTATGCTAATCTAAAACCTTTACTATTGTCATATCTCACGATAGCAGGGACGTCTCAATCGAATTCATTAATTCTATTCATCTTACTCGAAAACCTATCACACAACGTGAAACTTGCAATTTTACTTCTTATACTAGAATCATCACCAACTTCCTCCTCAAAGTACCCGTATAGGGTTACTAGGAGATAAATGAATGTCGGTTTCAAATAAATAAATTGACAACTATTTTTTTTTTTTGATTTTTACTATCAGCTAACATTCTCACACAGTCACGGTTTATGAAAAGAACAACCGCATCCACCCTGAAAGGCAACAGATAATTGTACATAATACTCAAGGGGATTATTATAATCCATCCATGGCATTAACTAACCATGCACAAACTACAGGCTTCGAGCCAACTTAATCATACTTGCCATTTATTTAGCACATACCGTGCCACACATCGTACTTGTTTCTTCATGATTCATTCACGAATATCTATATTCACTCCTTCACATGACTTTAGTACTAATCTCATTTATACTTCTAGACTCATCTATTTGTCCCATTGATCACTAGGGATAATCAAAGACGCAAATTCATCGTCATTCATGTAGGTACGAAACCAATGCCACATCCTCGAGGTGGTCTTATATGGAGTCACCTCTAAATGCCAATGCCATATCCCGGATAAGGTCTTATATGGACTTCCACGTCAAGTATCGATGCCATATTCTGAATATGGTCTTACATGATTCTCATATTCATTACCGAAGCCATATCCCGGATATGGTCTCATACGGGACCTCAATTATTTCATATCTCAATGTTAGCCTCTTAATTATAGTCCCCTAGGACTTCAACCTTATGTTCAACAACAATTACTCTATTTTGTAGAGTATCATGTATCAATGTGATACAAAGCATTCTCAATTATGCTAACATAAATATTGCATTGATCAAATGCAAACTCACTCAACTTAACTCCCATAACATCTCATCATAATTCAACAGTGGTAAGGGGGCGAGGTTGCAGAGTCCCTTAGCCCTACTCTCGTGACTACATACATATGATTTAATATTCATCATCAATGAAATACCATCATAGTCACGCAACTCGCTCCAAGTGAGTGTTCACGTTTATCTGCTACAATCGTTTCTATTACTCATATTTTCGAACTGTGACTTCACTTACTCAAGTTCCACATTAATAACTACTCGAGTACTCAACATTCAACTCTACTTTCTCTTATTATTGCTTATCAATTTAGAGAATGTCTTACAGGTTTGAGTACGTTGTTTACTTGATTGCTATAGTCCAACTATGGTCTTACTCGTGTCACACATCATAGCCTAGCTATTTTCCTACATGTCATCACGACGCCATAGTCTCCCTATGGACTTACACAAAATCTCATATTAATACCAATGCCATATCCCTGATACGGTCTTACATGGAACTCATGTCGATGCCAATGCCATATCCCAGATATGCTCTTATACGGGATCATGTAACTCGATGTCGATGCCATATCCCATATATGGTCTTATGCGAGATCGTACTTAGATGTTGATGCCATGTCCCAGGCATGGTCTTATACGAGATCTTTCTTTTGTGCCGAAGCCATGTCCCAGACATGGTCTTACACGGGATTACTATTTGGTGCCGATGCCATATCCCAGATATGGTCTTATACGGATCTCACAACAAATATCGGTGACATATCCCGAATATGGTTTTATCCGATTATCTTATTCAATACCAAAGCCATATCCCAGATATGGCCTTATACGGGATCATGTATCGATGCCAATGCCATGTCCCAGACATAGTCTTATATGGGATCACATATACCGCCATGTTCCAACCATAGTCTTATTCATCATTTTATCATTGAAAGACGGTACTCATCTCCTGCATTCCACTTAGTCAAGCTTCTCAGTTTAACTCCCACACTATAATATGTGTGAGTTCCTAACAGAATCATAAAACAAAACATTATACATTCTCTACTTTAACAGTCACACGTGAGGTTTAACCATGTGGACTTATTTATCAAAAACAATGGCATCACAAATCTCAAATGCTTACTTACTCTTACTGCTTCTCACATACATCATGGTACTTACTAGTCTCATGCTTGTAAGGTAAACAAGGTACCTGTAACACTTGATCACATAGATCAGTATGCTTTACTATAATAAGCATAATCTCAACATCATCATTCATAACATGAATAATACTTCTTAGTCAGTTTTATCTAGCATGACGTGATATCAACTTTACTAAATTAACTTTCTTGCTATCTCATTTAAGTTTTACTCTTTTGCCCGATGAATTACTATGAATGACTGAGGATACTGAATCTCATCTCACATTTAACTCGATGCCAAATCCATATCCTAGATACGGTCTTACATGGGATCTCTCAACTTGGTATCTTTATTCATGAACTGGTCAATGCCGAGCCTTGGCTTGGACTTACATGAAATCTTCCTTGTTACTCACCAATGCCATGCCTTGGCTTGGGCTTATATGGGTCTTCATCTCATAATAACTCTTCCATGCCAAGACTTGTCTTGGTCTTACATGATAACTTGCTTGATTACCGATGCCATGTCTTGACATGGTCTTATACGGACTTTTTCATTGCATGTGATAAATCGAGTAACCTAAGTAATACATCTTCAATTGGGACTTTCATATACTTGCTCTTAGTAACTTCTTTGTTTAATAGATCATTGAATACTTTTATAGAAATAATTTGCATATAACAACATCACAAGCAATTCAATGAAATATTCATGAAACTTGAAAATCATACAAACTTACTGAAATTAGCTCGATTGGGAATCATCTCTGTCTTAATAAAACAATTACGTTAGAGCCGAGAGACATCAGACTATCACGGTCCACATATGGCATGTATAGCTAGACTCTCGCTCGTGCTAGGTTAGTCCGAGAATCGACTAAACCATGCTCTGATACCACTAAATGTAACACCCCTTACCCGTAATCAAGCCGGAACAGGGTTTGAGGCATTACCTAACTGATCTTACTTAAACATCTCAAAAGGGTTATAAAAATTTCATTTAAACCCATCCTTTGTATAAACTTGCCCAAAAAGGGCCTAAACATACTTCCGAGAAGTCTGGAAACTATTTCAGGAACTTTTACGAGTTCAAGTAACTTTTTAATAAATAGGGGCTACACGCCCGTGTGGGTCTAGGGACACGCCCGTGTGTCTCTAAGACATGCCCGTGTCTTCCACCCGTGGTCTACACGGATCAATTCCACACGACCTTGTCACGCCCGTGGCCATAACCCGTGTGCTAAAACTTAGCATTCTGACTTGTCCACACGGCATAGACATATGCCCGTGTGCTTCAGCCGTGGCGTGCATTAAATTCCAAGTGCAAAGTGCAGATTTCACACGGCCTAGACACACGCCCATGTGCTAGTCGTGCCTCCCACATGGTTTAGACACACGCCCGTGTGTCTACCCATGTGGACAATTATCAGGCTATCTACCAAGCCCTCTTCCACCCTACATTGCATACATCCATATGCTATTTCAAACATTCTCAAATCATCAATTAAAACACATGAATTAAAGACATTTAATCATAAAAATGAAGTCTTCCTCCCATACATGGGGTAGAACTATTTCTAGTACAACGTCAATCGACTTTTGTCATCATCTATGTCTATATACAAGCGTCCCAAAACTCATTTAGGCCAACACATTTGGCACATTAACAATGACTTAATCAACCTTAAGTACTAGCCCTATACATGCCATAACTCATAGGGACTTGATACCTCATACCAAGTGTCTGCTCGATAGTGTGAAAACATCTCCGGTGATCTCCAACCCGAGCTAGCTAAATTAACCGATAAGAGATGAGAAAGGAAGAGGAGTAAGCAATAATGCTTAGCAAGTTCATTTGCATAAACTGACAAATACTAATATTCATTAAATATACATGACTGCAAGGTATTATAAAGAGTTTTTCTCATAAACTCATGGTTACTTACTCAACCATTAATGAAGCTTACTCATTCTATCTCTTACCACGTTTTTACCATGCCACAAGCCAATTGCTCGTTTAATTAGCATACATTCCTGCACTTTTCACCAGCATTTTTGATAAGCCACTCATACTACTAATCTCTCGGTGGTTTCGCACTTAGCCCACCATTGAATCTCTAATAGGGTGGTATCGCTCACAGCCCACCAATCATTTATAAGCGATGGTATCGCACATAGGCCATTGATTACTATTTAATCAGGTGGTAATGCACATAGCCCTCTGATAATAATATAGTTGATGGTATCGCACACAACCCATCACTAACCATTAATATGGTGATATCACACATAGCTCACAATTATTATACATTCACGGATAGTTATCCACATGCATTTCTCTATTTTAAATGTTCATCTGAGAACATCCTCACAAACTGCTATTCTTACTTAACTTTCTACAATACTCGTTCGCATTCTCATAATGCATTAATCAATCAATCTCATGCAACTAAGGTGTATTGATTACACATAACCCACTAGAGGTTCATCATATACTAAATCCATCTCAATTAAATGCTAACACACACTTGCGTTTTTCGTGGTACAACCACATACTTTCTTTCTTTCAACATATCCGTTGAATCACTCAAGTTGTGAAATAGCATTCTTGAGTCTCATACACATTGTGTCACATTGACATCCTACCCCATTAGAGTCTTACTTGCATTAACATATCGATGCCATGTCCCTGACATGGTCTTATACAAATTTTTACACCGATGCCATATTCCAATATGGTCTTACACGAGACCATAATTATCATCATATCATGCTATATACATTTCTCTTTACTCTTAGATTCAGTTCTATTAACCTCTCATTAAAAGATATTTCATACATTCGTAGAGTAAATATACATTCCATACAATGTTGGAATATTAAATTAACTCATACGTAATTGCAACATTTGCACATGAACTTACCTCGATGTCGAAAGGCCCAGAAGGGACTTTTTGCCCACATTTCTCTTTTAATCCGTTCTAGGTCCGAAACTCGTTTTCTTTGATCTAGAACAATGAAATTTACTGAACTAATCACTTATAAATCATATTACACCATAATATACACTTTAGGCAAAAATGACTATTTAGCCCCTACACTTTGGCAAAATTATGATTTTGCCCCTAGGCTCGTAAATAAATTTTTATCACATTTTCTTGTTAAAAAAGCCTAGCTGAACATTTAATCCTCTTACAACTATTCACAATTCCGTCGATTTCATGCCTTAATGAACAATTTACAACTTTTGCATTTTAGCCCCAATTAGGTGTTTTCATAACAACACTTTTTACAAAAGTTGTTTATCATCATCCTATCATTCATTTTCTTCCATAAAAAATCATAAAACAACATAAAATCTATCATGGTAAGTCCCTAGACCTTCAACCATGTTACAAACTAGTCCTCTCATTAGCTAGCTTAAGCTTTGAGGACTCTAAAAATATAAAAATAATCAAAAACAACCATCAAATTGACTTACTTGAAGAGAAAATGAGCTGCTGAAATTTCAAGCTTCCAAAGCCCTCCCATGGCTGATATTTTCGGTTGGAGAAGAAGACCAAATAAAAAGATGATAACTTTTGCTTATATCATCTTCTTTTATTCATTTTCTCCAACTAATATCACCAACTTTTGACCAAAATAAATGCACTTGTCCCCTATGCACCCTATGGCCGACCAACTCACTTAACAAGGCCAAATTGCACATTTGGGACCTCCAATTTATATTCCATATCTATTTGGCACCTTTAGAAAATAAAATAGAACTTTCGCAGTTTATGCGATTTAGTCCTTTTTCACAATTTGGCTAGAAATTGCTAAAATTAAGGCACCAAAATTTTCATACATCCCTATAAACATGTTATAACACATAGAATAACATGAAAATAATTTTATCTAACCTCGAATTAGTGATTCCGAGATCACTGTTCTGACTAGCTTCTAAATCGGGCTGTTACACAAATTCTTTTTGAACCATAATTAGATGGTTTAAAAGGGGAAATTAACCACCCTTTAATTAGTGGACGATATGTATATGTTTGTATTTAAAATATGTGATAAGTAATTGTATTTTTGTAACTATTGTAAAATCAAACAAAAGAAGAAAAAAAGAATTGTCAACATCTTCATTTTAGTTTTGGGTTGAAACCGAAGGCCATTGTTGAAGAGAGGAAGGAAGCTTTGGTTTGCTATTTTCTTTGCATGTAAGTGTGTTTGTCATCCATTTTTCATGAATTTTACGTTTTTATGATCGTTGTAGTGATATCTAGCGAGTTTAGGGACTATCTTGTGAAGCTGTCAAAGTTTAGAAAAATTAAAATTGATGTTCTTGAAGTTTTCTCGATGTTTATTATTGGGTTTGAGCTTTGGTGGTGATTTTGAGCTAGTTTGTAAAGTAAATTTGTATAGTTTTTAAGTTTAAGGATTTAATTAAAAGCATGTAAAATTTGGAAAGGTTTTATTAAAAAATTTCAGAATTTAAGGGTTGTTTTTATATGTTTAAAGGTTCAAAAAAAATCGAGTTTATGAATTAATTGCGATAATAGACTCGTTTTAATATTAAGGGCTAAATTGAATAAAGTGTAAAAATTGAGGGAAAATTGTAAATAAAATTTAAAGGTCACATAAATAGAAATGAGTTTGATAATGTATTTGAATTTGATAAATTGAATTTAATCATTATATAGATTAAGAATTGAATCTTACAGAGGAGAACGGGGGAAAAGGGAAAGTTATCAATTAGTCCCGAAATTTAGCTATTTTTGCATTTTGGTCATGGTAAGTTCGTTTGGTTTAGTTTAGTATAGTTTGAAATGTTATATTGATTGTGAATTGTGGTTGTTGAATAAATTATAATATAATTGAATTGTTATAAACTGTTGTGAGTTGAGAAAGTAATGGATTTGAATATTGTTAAAACAATGAAATGTTTGGAGCCCGGATGAACGTAGGATAGAGTACAATAGGCATGCCAATAGGTTATATTGCGCGGTGTATAGTGTAACATCCCAAAAATTGGGGGCTAATAGAACTGGGTTTGTGAATAAAGAGAGAGTGGTCATGTCTTAATTTTAGAGATTATCTATGCATTTGTAGGAAATAAATGAGGTATTGATTTTTTGGTTAAGTGTTAGTGAAGCGTTTCTTGAAACCCAAGTTTAAATCCCTTCTCTCGCATCATTTTTATTATTTTGCTAATTTTGCCTTAAACCCTAATATGTGGCATGCCTTGTTTTTAAAATAAATATTGCAAAACTATTTTAAGAATGAGGAAAAAGCCTAATGGTTAAAAGAAATATTAGCATGGAAATTAAATGAGGTCCCAAGTTTGAATCCTTTCCTTTGCAAAATAAATAAAATTTACAAAATCCCTTGTTTTTTTAATGTGTATGTCATCCATACCCTTGAACCCTAAGTGTAAATATAACTTTTTATTTTATTTTTCAACCTTTAATTCAATTTTTTCCTACCCTAGCCATTCACCCTCTTCCTGTCCTCTTTTCTTTTCAATTTTCTTTCTTTCTCCCATTGTTGTCGTAGCCTACACCTGCCATTTTATCATCTCTTTATTCTTCTTTTTGCGTCAAGATTGTGCACCATCTCCTTTACTCTATTGCTGACATTTATCCTCATCTAAATCAGCCCCAACTCTAAAATCTTGAACCCCAAGATTGATCCCAAACATTGCCAAGAAAGTGCCATTGTCGTTTTTCTCAACTAGCTTGGGTACGATCTCTTTTCTCTTCGATTTCTTAATTAATATTGTAAGTTAAAAACCAAAATTTCTAGATATTGAATTTGAGAGATTTTAAATTATTTCAAAGGTATTTTTCCAGATTTTAATGAGATCTCAAACCATTTTAAAATTCAGCCCCAATTTTGGCCACCATGGGTGGTGGTGAGTGCGCCTATGTGTAAGAAAGGGGGTTGTTTTGTTTCTTGGTTCTTGCTTATATTTTTCCAGCCTTAATTTTAGTTCTTGAACCCTCCTAATCAGCTTTTAAACCCATTTCAATTATGAAAAAAGGTTCTTGGTCGCTTGGCCATTCAAAACCCACAAATCGTGAAGCGTAAGTGCAATTAAGGGTAACTAGTTTGTTATTTCGACATAGTTGTTGGGTAAAGGTTATGAATTGATTAAATTAAAGAATTTAATAATTAATTAGATACTGATTTTCCAGTATATTATTGAACTAGGTGCTGAACCAAACGCCCCAAATCATTCGTAAAGGCGAAGAACGATTGTACGTACAATTCACATCGATACAGTGTAAAAAATCTAACTAGTTTGAATTCATAAAATTGTTATAATTTCAAGGATTGGTTTGAACTCACAAGTGGGTGTTTGGGGGCTGGTTTAATGGTAAATTTATTGATTTTTTTTTTTGGTTCGTTTAAGGGATTATTAAGGAAAATTGGAAGATTCGCTAGTGTACTGCGAGTAAGCGAAAAATAAGGTGTGGGTCCTAAACTTATAAAATTGTGTACTGAAAAGGGTGCTATTTATGCACAATGAAAATCCATAAAGTATGTGAAATTGAGCGATATTGATTGATACCAACACAATGGTAATTTGAAAGATTGGAACACTGTTTCCATTTACTGAAAGTATGTGATTATTGAGGACATGTTGAGCATATCAAATAAATGTGAAAAGTATTGAGATATGATTATGTATGGGATTGTGTGACATATTGCATATGCATTGGGTTGGGATTTTTTGGTTGACGGAGGAGTTTCATAGAGTACTAGTGTTAAGTCCTCATTATCCGTAGTCAGTGCAGTACACCTAGAGTATCGAGGGGAATGGCGATTTATCACATTTTTATTGGCTGCTTATATGCATTTTTATTAGCAAAATTTTCTGCATACTGTTATCAGTGGTTTTCACCACAATGGGCTTAAGCCCATAAAGTTTTGGAGTTTGGATGATGAGTTCTGGGGAACACGTGCTGTATAGCGGATGGTGTGGGTAGGACCTTTTTTGCATTGCATCATGCCCACAACATATTCAAATGTTATTAATTTATGATATGTGTTGCATTGTGTTATATTGAATGGTATCAAAATTAATGATTGTTACTCGAATGAATGATGTCCCATGCTCATACACCGTTTGACATCGATATTGATAATAGCTATGGAATGTGACTAAGACTTATAAAGATTGGCATAAGAAGCTATCATTTACTCTCTATGATTATCGAACGTTGGCCAGGACCTTTGCCGGGGCAACATCTTACCCATCGGTTTATAGATTGGAAGCATTTTTATCAATTAAACCTAATCGAAGAAAAGTTTAAAAGCTATCCATCACGGTTAGAAGATGCAAGCTTACTACAAAGAGGTTCATCCTAGAGAATTCCACGAGGGGAGCCTGATGTTGAGGGGGATCCTTTTTATACAAAAAGATTTCAGAAAAAAATAGATGCCAAACTGGGAAGGACCTTATCTAGCAAAAAGGGCTTATTTTAGAGGAGCATTGATGTTGACCAAGACGAAAGGTGAAGACTTGCCCAATTCGGCGAATTTAGGTTTAGGCAAGAGGTATTTTACCTGAAAGAGGAAAGACCAAAGTGAAAACCCGCAAAGGGCGCCTTGAGATCTAATTAAAAAAAAGGAAGAGGCCATAGCGAAAACCCGCAAAGGGCCCTTTGAGACTAAAGGGGATTTGAGCCGAAAACCTGAAAAGGGCGACTCAAATTTTGATCAAAGATAGGGCATGTGGTAGTCTTGCTATGCCTGAATTAACAATGAGGAAGTATGCTACGTCTTGGGGCGTTGATAAAGTACTCCAGATCCTCTAAACACGTATTGAGCTCAAAATGGTCCTCAAGAAGTTTGTACAGAGAAGCTCAGGCTACGATATCTTGGGCACCTAGCTTCTATCTTACATTTTTGAATTTGCTATCTTTAATTACTTTATTCTTTTTAAGATGCACCTCAGTCAATTTTCTTTTATGGCTGTGGTTATCTTTGATTACTTTATTCTTTTTTGTCCATTGTTGTGATCTATTTCAAGCATTTTATATTGAAATAACGATTAATGGACTAATAATACTTTCATAAAAGGAGTTTCGCATATTACTTTGGAAGCTTCTAAATAATATGAGAATCTGAAATAGGCTATTATTTAGAACTCACCAAGCCTAAGGGTTAGAAACATTGAAGGGTGATTATCTCTTTGATTTTTATTGGATAAGACATATACATTTGGTCATTATACCCAGGGAATGGTGTAACAGATCAAATTCTATACCTCTGAGTGGTAACAGATTGGATGGAATGTTATTTCCCTGAAGTTGTAGTGGGGGTACAAACTTTACATCCCAAAAGGTACAGTGGAAGGGAGTTTGAAATTACAGTGGGGCAAGCTTGCTGAATAGAATATGATTGTTTCTTTGGGTTTTCTGTCAAAGATACCAGTTGAACGAGAAAGCATGGTAGCGCATCAGTGATAGAACCTTGATGAACTATGAGCAATGACAACCCAAACATTAAATAGGGATCATTCTCACATTTCCAAATAGGAGCTTTTGATTCATTCCGATCATTGTATCCTAATCGTTGTACAAAAAAAAAAAAGAAGAGAGGAAATCACTCTCATGACATTCTGCATTCATGCAAATGTCGTCCATAATACATTTAGTTAGGAGCATTAGATTCATTTCGATCATTGCATTCTAATCATTACACATTTAAAAAATAGGATCATTCTTATGACATTCTGCATTCATACAAATGTCATCCATAATACATTTAGTTAGGAGCATTAGATTCATTCCGATTATAGCATCCTAATCATTTCGCATAAACATAAGCATAATACATTCGAGTCTACAGGACATGTCCCCAGAGGACGGTGTAGCAACATCTATGAATTCACCAGTGCTATATCCTTGACCAGCAGTGGGATAGATCGAAGATTGTAGATCTTGTCACCCTAGGCAGTAGTGGAACAAGATCGAACGGCGAATTTTATCTCCATGAAGCAGCAGAGTAGATTTAAGCCATCAGTCTTATCTCCCTCGAGATGGTAGTGGAGCAGACTGAAGATTGAAGTCTTCCTGAGATAGTAAGGAAGCAAATTGGAAAGTCCAGATTTTGTTCCCTAGAGATGATAGTGGAGCAGACTGAAGATTGAAGCCTTCCTGAGATAGTAATGAAGCAAATTGAAAAGTTCAGATTTTGTTCCTTCGATATGGTAGTGGAGCAGACTGGAGATTGAAGTCTTCCTAAGATAGTAAGGAAGCAAATTGGAAAGTTCAGATTTTGTTCCCTAGATATGGTAGTGGAACAGACTGAAGATTGAAGTCTTCCTAAGATAGTAAGGAAGCAAATTGGAAAGTTCAGATTTTGTTCCTTAGAGATGATAATGGAGCAGACTGAAGATTGAAGTCTTCCTGAGATAGTAAGGAAGCAAATGGAAAAGTTCAGATTTTGTTCCTTCGAGATGGTAGTGGAGCAGACTGAAGATTGAAGTGTTCCTGAGATAGTAAGGAAGCAAATTGAAAAGTTCAGATTTTGTTCCCTAGAGATGATAGTGGAGCAGACTGAATATTGAAGTCTTCCTGAGATAGTAAGGAAGCAAATTGGAAAGTTCAGATTTTGTTCCCTAGAGATGATAGTGGAGCAGACTAAAGATTGAAGTCTTCCTGAGATAGTAAGGAAGCAAATTAAAAAGTTCAGATTTTGTCCTCTCGAGATAGTAGTGGGGCAGACTGAAGATTATAGATCTGGCATTCTTAAGATGATAGTGAAGCAAATCGAAGATACCAATCTGACATTCCTGTGTTTGCAGGGAGCAGATTGAAAATAACAGATCTGGCACTCCTGAAGTTGCAGGAAGTAGATTGAAGCCATCAGACTTATTGACAAGAAGTTCTAATACCATTGAAGTTGCAGTGGAGTTGGAGCCATTTGGAGACGAGGATCAAGAACTCAAGATTCGGCAAGATCGGGCAAAATTGGTCCTTTTATAGTCTTTGCTCTATCCTCGTTACACGACAATGAGCAAAGAGGGGCAGCTGTAGGAGGCCCTTTTGCCCGGGCTTAAATAAAACAAACAAAAAACAAAATAAAACATAATGTCCAGTTACAGTCCTTTTATAAAACCAATTTACAGGCCCAAATTAAATACCCAGAACCCAAGCTAAACCCGATTAGCCCACTTACACCCTTAGCCCAAATACTGACCCACTACCCAAACAGAAACCAGCAGAACCAAACCGAATAGACCCATTGACCCATTAGACCCAAAATTCGCATGGCCCAAAAGGCCCAATACCTAAACAGATTCAAAAGACCTAGGGTTTTCGCCGGAGTTTCACCGGAATCCTCGCCAGAAATTGCCTGGGCAGAGGATTCCGGAATGCCCCTAACTCTTTTTTTTGAAAACCGAAGGAAAATGAAAATTTTAAAAAAAAATTTGGCCTTATATACAATTTGAAAACGGCGTCGTTTTGCTTAAGGCCTTTAAATGCCAAAACAGCGTCGTTTCACCTATAACCCGCGCGTGTGACCCGACCCACAAGAAGGATCCGCGTGTTTTCATAAAATGGGTTAATTTCCATTTTAGTCCTCCCGCATTTTATTTTTTTAATTCCGTTTAATTTCAGTTTTTTTATTTTTTAATTTGTCCCTAAAAGTTTATTTACATTCCAATTTAGTCCCTCGGGCTGCATTAAGGGCTAAATTCATTACGACGCCGTTTTGAAGAAAGGCATAATTGCCCAATAAATCTTTGTGGATTAAGGCGTGTTTTGATTTAATCCTCTTAATCTGTTTTAATTGCTATTTAACCCCTGTTTTCTTTGTTTTATTTTATTTTTGTCCTTTTATTTTATTTTATTATTTTACGTTGTATTAAACTATTTTATTATATTAAATATTCTATATTATTTTCCTTATTATCTATATATTAATTTATTTATGTATATATTTTTTATGTATTATCCTTATATATATATTAAATTATTATTTATTATTCGGTTTAATATTATTTTTTATTACATGTTTTTATAATTTATTTATTATATTATACACTTTTTCTATATTATATAGTATTATATTATATCATATATTATTTTAAAATTTTATTTTTGTATAAAATCTATTTATATTATATAACTTATTTTATTTACATATGTAATTTTATGATTAGTATATATATTTTCATATAAAATTATTATAGACTATTTATTAATTGTTTTTATTATATATAATCATTTATATGTATTAAATTATTAAATTATATTTATTATAATATTTTTTAAGTTTCTTCTTATATATTGTTATACATATTAATTGCTTTACAAAATTATCATTTTTTTACTCTTTTTATTTTTATTTTGTTACAATATTTATTTAATGTTTAGATATATTGTTAATTTATTTGTTTCTCATAATTGATCTTATTTATAGAACTTTATATCTATTTCTTGAATTCTTATGCTTACTATCGATGTTAAAATTGTTATTGCATATTTTATAACTTGTATTTATTTATTTATGTTTTCTTATTGCTTAATATTGTTTTAGCATAGTTCAACAATTATCATCCGCTATGTCATATTGTTCTTTTGTTAATTGTCTACATCATTTGTTAGTTCGACTTGTATTTATAGTGAATTGATATTTGATTTATATTTTTAATACATACCAATGCAAAATCGAATTCATAACATTTTTATAAAAACACGTTTTCGCGAAATTGTCGTATTTTATTCAAAGCTTTTTTTAAAAAAACGGTGATAGGTGATACTTGGGAACTTCAAGAAGAATCGTGCCCTAACTTACTGGGTTTCGATTTTTCTCGTAGAACTTAAGGTATTAAATATCCTTTCTCTTTTAAAATTGAAACTTACAAATTTCAAATCAAAAACCTATTCTTGAGAATTCAAAACATTGTATCCTAACTTACTGGATATGATGTTTTGTGTCTCGATGTAGGAATTTTCTAAATTAAAGGCGAGCCGAACTTCGAAGTCGTGAGGTGTTATATCCTAACTTACTGGATATAACATTTTATTTCTTTGAAATAGGTAAGTCTTGGCTTTCTAATAAAAGGATCATATTTTAAAATTTTTTATTTTCAACATTCGAATATGATTTTATCAATTAGGTACCAATTTTTGGTCGTTATGAGGGCGTTAACCCTTCCTCATACGTAATCGACTCCCGAACCCGTCTTTTTGTATTTCGTGAACCCAAAATAAATGTTTTAAAAAAAATGTTTTACAAAGTGATCCAATCACACCTAAGTAAAAAGGGATTGGTGGCGACTCCATTTCTGATTTTTTAAAGTCGATCCCCATTTTTCATAAAATTTAAAATTGGTTTCGACATCTTGGCGACTCCACTGGGGACAATAAGAGAGTCAAGCCGTAAAATCGATAATTTCATGTCCTTTTGTTCGAATTTAAAATTCTGATTTAAAAAAAAAATATGATCCTTTTATTACATGTGATTTTAATATATATGTCTGCATTGCACAACATGACCGTTGTGGTCACGCCTTTAAGTGGGAGTGAAAAACTATGCCTTCGTGAGGTTTTCACCTCCGCATGGGCTAGTGGATTGCTTTCGGGATACATCTGTACCTATGTCTTCGTGAAGTTTTCACTTCCGCATGGCCATAGGGAAATGTATTCCCCTGAACCGAACTCGGTCCATATGAGCCTATAATGGGTAAGGATCGAGGAAACTGCTAGTTCAAGTACCTCAAATTTAGAACTAAATTGCATATAGTAAACCCTAAGAACCCACCTTAGGTAGAGCTATGCCAAACTTTAGTAGTTACCCTGATAGGTGTGCGTTTATTTCACTTGTTTTATATTTTGCGGTACTAACTTGTTGTGTTTTATTCTTTTATGCATGTCATTTCATATTTAAAGAGGTATCGATTCACAAGTAGTTTCTAGAGTTAGAAAGCTAGTTATGGAGAACGAATTCCTTGATAAAGTGGAAGGCAATGCAGTCGTTCGTATATGGTCAGAGTAAAGCCAAATAGAGAAAGGAGATGGCTTAGTTGAGGGGTATGTGTCAGAACTACGAGATTTCGCTCGCATCAGTGTCACGCAAAATAAGCTTCAGGAGTTCAAGGGAATATAGACCCAGTGGGACGATGAGGCAAAGCAGCTGTTCTATCGTAATTATGGTGATCTACCTTACTTGCTCGACGTCAAAGTAGATAAGTATCTGTTCTGCACTATTACTCAGTTTTAGAATTCTGGTTATAGTTGTTTCACTTTCGAGAAAGTAGATTTAGTGCCCACAGTGAAGGAATATACGACCTTGCTTCGCTATTCGAGGATCCAAGTCGACAGAGTTTATTCTCAGGCTGCTGATGTTCCAACCTTTCTGAAGAAGTTAATGAATATCACGGGGATGAGTGAATAGTGGGTTGCAGCCAGAATTTAAGAGAAAGGTGAAGGTAAATGCATTCCTTGGGAGAATTTGAGGGATTTAGTCCTAACACATCCAGATGCAAAGAAGAAGATTGAGAGAGTTTGAAGACAGAGTATAAGAAGATACGTCTGACGATGAAGAACGCTGGATTGGGAAAGACTTCGGAAGAGTGGCAACAAGAGGTCTAGGTGGAAAAGGCCAATGCTGACTATTGGGAGAGGAAATTTCGAGAAATGCAAGCGCGAAACGAGGCCTTAGAGAAAAACTAGGCAGAAAGTTTAAATGAAAAGGGAGAATTAAAAGCTAGAGTGGCTGAGCTTGGACGGTCTCTTCATTACCATCGAAGCCATAATTCCGTGATCGAGTTAAAGTCAAGCATGAACAAGATCGAGGAAATGAAGGGTAAGATTGAAGAATTAAAATCAGCATTGCACAGTTGTGAATTATGGATCGAGCTTCTTGAAACAAGAGAAGGGCGTTGGAAGGAAGAGCTTCACCATTCTCATGATCAAGTTAGAAGTCGGGATTACCTTGTGGGTGAAGCAATAGTTCAGATTCGAGAGGTAGCTGATCACCTACAGACTTTGGCAGCACAGGCTGATGTATTGAGCATGAAGTATGAGCTACAGTCGGATTGTAGTCAAGAGCTAACTTTTTTGTTCGCAAAAATCAAAACTTTAGTCCTTAGGGTGAAAGCATATTTGTAGTCTGTTTTATGTAAAGGATTTTGTTCTCTAATAAAGTTTTCTAAAATGAAGTTGAATCAGAATCGATACCTTCTTGCATTCATGCATTTGCATTACATTACATCATATGCATTTAAGTCCATAAAGAGAACCTAATTAGTTGAAACTATAACAGAGAGAGAGAGAGAGAAAAAGGAAGGAAAATATGGAAGCTGAACATCCTTACGGTACACGTGCCAAATCAAAGAAAATGGATCAAAAACTGGAACAATTTCAAAGAGATGTGCAAGACCAGATGCAAGAGCAAATGGTAAAACTCCAATAAGAGATGAGGGACCAAATGTTGGAAAATCAAAGGAACATGATGGCTCAAATGGCCCAAATGCTGAGTGGGGTAATGGACAAGGGAAAGGGTCCCATAGTTAACACTGATGACAATGAGGACTTTCATCGGGGTTTCACCCACCACATGTACAACCTGAGGAGTATCCCCAAAGGCCATCTGTCACGATTAGGCCCCAACAAGGGCAAGCTGATAATAGACCGCCCATGAACTTCCAAGTAGGCACAGGATCCAACCCAGGAGATAACCCTGCTAATCCCGTTATCCCTGATTTGGACATAGCAGAGAGAGAGGGAACAAGAACTGAATCTTTAAGGCAGTTAGAGGATCGCTGTAGATGGTTGGAGGAAAAGTTTAAGGCTTTGGAAAATGCCGACCATCACCATGGCATCGATGCAAAGGACTTGAGTTTGGTTCTGGATTTAGTACTTCCTCATAAATTCAATATGCCAGAATTTGAGAAGTACAATAGGACTAGTTGCCCTAAAGCCCACATTACTATGTTTTGTAGAAGCATGACTGGTTACGTGAACAATGATCAACCTTTGATTCATTGCTTCCAAGACAGTTTAGTGGGGGCAGCATCCAGGTGGTACAATCAACTCCAGCGCGCTAACATTAGCTCTTGGAGAGACTTAGCTCAAGCCTTCATGAAGCAATACAACCATGTCACTGACATGACGCCTGATAGAATCATGTTGCAAAACATGGAAAAGCCGAACGAAATCTTCAGGCAATACGCACAAAGATGGAGGGGAGTTGCCATACAAGTTCAACCACCTCTCCTAGAGAAGGAAACCACCATGCTTTTTATTAATACCCTAAAAGCTCCATTCATCACCCACATGATAGGAAGTACCACCAAGAGCTTTGCGGATATAGTGATGGCATGAGAGATGATTGAAAATGCCATAAGAGGTGGCAAGATTGAAGCAGGGGAAACCACTAAAAGGTTTGCTCCTAGGAAAAAGGATGACGAGGTGAATAATACGAGTACATACAACAAAGGGTACTCAAAATCAATTACTATTAATCAGCCAAAGGTAATTACTGCTGGGCAACAAGGGTCGGTGAGACAAGAGTCGGGCATAAGGCAAAACTCTGAAAAGCTCCAATTTACGCCAGTCCCAGTGACGTATAAGGAGCTACATCATTGTTTGACGCACACGTGGTGTCCTCATTTTATTTGAAACCGTTGCAACCTCCGTTCCCAAAATGGTATAACGAGAATGCCCAATGCGAGTACCACACGAGAATAAAGGGTCACTCAATTGAAAATTGTACTACATTTAAAAAGTTGGTTGAAAGGTTCATTAAAATGGGAATTGTGAAGTTCGACGATTCATCAAAACCTGATCACTTTGATGAGGCAGTAAATGCGATAATTGAAGGAAGAGACAAGAAAGTTGCGACCCCTTGAAAAAATCAAAAGCGAAGAGGGAATCAGGGAATGAAGTTTCCAAGCCCCTGTATACTGGGGAATGCTTTGAATAATGGGACTGTGGAAGAGATCTCTGTATTTTTAGAGCTAATCTAGAGTAATATTCAAAACACGCTTGTTGCCTTAAGCCTAGAGGCAATAAGAACCCTTTTGTGAAATAGGCTTGTGTCCTAAATTTTATTTCAATAAAATACATTTTCTTGAACAAATATTCTTTTATTCATTCATGATCGTATCATACAAATAACCATTCTTTGAATCATTTATTCTTTGGAATCTTCCTTCGAACCTACACTAGGTCTCCAGATATCAACGATGTGAGCAACGCTGCCACTGACTCAGAGTCTCCTTTCGAGTAAGATATGTGTCTAGAAGGATCTCAGGGCTTTCAAGATGACAGAGATTGTAACTTATCTTCTGATTCGTTAAGAACGGTGGAACAAGAGGAAAAACGGATCCTATCTTACATAGGGTTAATGGGCATTGCGAGCCTAGAAAAGGGGAGAAGATCGAACCCCAGCTCACCATAGAAATAATGTGAGACATCATTGAGTTATTTTCAAGAATTCAAGGATGTTTTTGCACGATCATATCAGGACATGCTTGGGCTACTAAGATGCGGGCTAAAGATGAGAATCAGGCACTATTGATCTACATAGAAAGGGATGGTATCAGTTATGCCATATTAAAGGAGACAAGATTCATGTGCCTTCTCCAGTTCTTCACAAATTTTCCATATGTGGGGGCATGGATGTGATGGGGCCAATCTCGTTGATCGCTGAAATCAGAGTTTTAAAATTTATAAAGAATGGGATCGAACCTGGAAACTAACTCTGACAACGATTAAAAGCAAGTGTACCTATCAAACAGTAGTATAGCTTCGGCAAGACCGGATTGTCGAACCCAAAGGAACTAAAAGTACTAATACTAGCTTTCTTTTTATTATTTAGCCTAAAATAAAGTGAAGTTGCTTTAATCTAAATTAACGACTACTAAGCTAAAGACGCATAGACAAAAAAGAACGAATTGGGAAATAACATGACGAAAAACTCAGTTGATTACGACGATACCCTCAGGAAGAATCCACCTAGACTTCTCTTGTTACCTATCACTGAACCATATGATTTCTTTACTTAGCTTGATCCGTGAGACTCCCTAACGTATATTAAACCCTCTCTCGAAGCGAATAACGTCTAACCCTAGGTTAATTAGTGAACTCTCGTTCACTTATAATAACCCCCTAGAATAGTAGTAAATCGATCTATGGACTCCCATATTAGGTTTTCACCCTAATCCGGAAAAATCTCGTAACTCTATCTCTAGGCGTTCGATCAACTCCGCTTAATTATGTTAAATCTACTCTTAGGCAGGGTCTATTCCTCCTCCACCTAAGCACATCAGATTTGGATTAAGCAATATAATTAAGAACAAACTAAGTAATTATTATATAATTCAGAAATCAAATAACAAGATTCATCTAGGTTTCATCCGCTTCAGGTATCTAAAGGGTTTAGTTCATGACAAATAAAGAAAACATCTCAAGAGCAAAGATAAAACAAAACATAAGAAATCCCTAAAACTCCCTGAAGGAATTGAAGGAGAAATCCACCGTCTTGAGTAGAATTCCGGCTTCTTGGGATGGATCAACTGGCTATCTTTGAGTGATTCCCTCAACTTTGACCTTCTCGGCTTGGCTCTTTGGCCTAGCTTTGACCCTTTTCAAAGGTGGCACTTGGGGGATATATATAGGCTCTTGGAATGTGTTTCTTTGCCCCAAAGTATCCAAATCCGAATGAATTGTTCATTGCCACGACAGGGACACGGCCATGTCACATGCCGTGTGACTCGTCTTCAGGCCGTGTTCGGATATCTAAGTTGAGGCAAGGCCATGTAAATTGGGGTTGAGGCCATGTTCTTGATGCTTGACGAGGCACTGCCGTGTGGGCTTTGGGCCAGGCCATGTCGATTTCGTGATATTGCTCATTTACTCCATTTTGGGCCCGTTTTACATTCTTTTCATCCTCGGGTGCTTTCCTGGGTATAAGACATAAAAAGAAAGGATTAAGAGCACCTTTTTACATAAATTGAGGGATAAATCATCCAAAAGTAACCTAAATGTGGGATTAAAATATGTTATAATTACGGTTTATCGAATACCCCCACACCTAAGCTTTTGCTTGTCCTCAAGCAAAATTCTCAACATACAATTAAAACGAACTTTCCATAATTTACAATTCCTATCAACAATGCCTCATCATAATTCATAGATAATTCGTACATGGATAATTCAATTCAAAGAGTCCTAAAGATTCAAACAAAGATAAGTCATTCATTTGCAATTCGAAGACATAGGTGTTTCCCCTTATTTGAAATATTACCTTTTGATTCAAAATCGAAAAGAGTTGACATCCTCACTAAAGATTCACTCAAATCACTCAAAGTGTTTAAGGGTTATAACAAAAAGCACTCATACGTCGAACCTAAAAAGTTAATCCCATAGGCTTGCCTAAAAATCAAATCTCCACCACTGTAGAATGAGATGATAAATAGATCAAAAGGTCTTTGTTAAGGTTGTAACGGGGCTAGGGTTAAGGTGTGGATAAAGGTTGAAATTAGGAGGTTAGAATTGAGATTTACTTGACAAATTACCTAACTAGAAACACGAACTAATAATACACTTGTGCTACTAATAATATTCTGATATGAGCTTCTTCTTCAATAATTGGAATTTGACGTATAAGCTCACCTATTCACAAAACTAATAGTGAATATACTTCGTCGTTGTTTTTAAGAATAAGTCAAATAATAAAGGATAAATTCAACTATTGAAATAATGTATTTAGGTAACTGATCAAATCAAATCTCGATATAAGGGTAGTCAAAAGGAATGGTGATAACAAATACAAAGGGGTTTTGGGTTAATATTAGCTGGTAAGTCAATAAAAAGGGTTGTTAGGATCAACGGGGTTCACTAGGGGTTAGTTGTTAAGGTAGGCTATTTAGTGGAGTAAATGGGTTAAATCCTATGTGCCTTTATCATCTCTGTATATCAAATCATAAGTGTGGTCTCAACATGTATAATCGAGGCAAGTTCTAGAATAACAGTTCAAAGTTGACACACTCATAAAAAAAGAATATATGCTCTATAAGGCTCAATAATCTCACCAAAATTATGGGTTTTTTGACATCAATCTCATAGATTTCAAAATTCAAAGCAATATTCAAATTTAGGTTAACAACCTAGCAAAAATTTTTATTCTAAAAATTAGACTTATCATGCTTAATTCTTTATTATCTTTAAAATTTAATCATCAATGTACAATTATCAATGACTTAATCTAAAACATGTCAATAGGAATCATAATCATCAGAAATTTCATCCTAATTAGTAATATGAAAATTTTACTTAAAAACAAGACTAAATTTAGGGATTTGAGAATAATGAAAAAAGTTTGGCCAGATTTGAGAATAATGCAGAAAGTTAGGCCCTTCTTTAGATAAATATTCACCCCCACACTTAAGATGTACATTGCCCTCAATGTACAAAGATGGATATAACATTTATGGGATAAATCAAAAGAGAAGGGGAACGAATACTCCCTGAATTTTGGATGGTGTCCTTGAATAGGTCGGTCTGGATGACAAACCTGCGCTAGATGAAGAAACTGGGGAGCTCGTAGAGGATTAGCCAGGGATTATTAAGACACATTTAAAATATCCTAAATTTATAATTAAAAACAAGAAAGAAAAAGTAAAGGAGACTAAGAAGAAAATTGAAATGAAAAGAAAATACTAATGGACTGAGAAGTCCTTATTGACCGATGGTTCGTGAGGTGGGTGTGACTTTTAGGGCTGTGGAGGTGCTGGCGGTGGTGGAAGTGGCGTGATTATTGTGGTGGTTGGCGTGATTCCCTAGCAGCTTGGCGAACCTGACACTAAGAAACTAAATAAGTTAAACTAAACTAAGCATAAGATTGTCAAAAAGAAGGAAATTGAAGCAAAAGAGAAAAGAAAAAGAAAAACTAATTGGTCTCAAAGACCCTTCGCTTGGTGAATGAACGAAGCTGCCAGCATGAACTCATGTTGAAGGTCATCTCTTGAGGAGACTATGTCTAGTTTCTTTCTCTTTTTCGACATGGCTTAGTGTGTTTCAAGGGTTTGAGAGTCTTTGTTAGATAGTAATCTGAGAAGAGTGTGGAAGAGGAAGGGTGGAGAGTGAAGGAGGAGAATGGGGAGAGGGTGGGGTGGTGTTTAAATAGAGGCCCCAAATCTAGTACGTGCCCACGCCCGTGTACCAAGGGTGTGTTGAATTACACGGCCGCCTCGCACGGCCGTGTGTCCCGTTGTGTTGATTCCCCATGCTTGTGGTGCAGCCAACCACGCCCGTGTTTCAGAAGTCAGTATATAGGTATGGTTGGGAAGCACGGGCGTGTTGCCCCCGTGCTTGGCAAGTCAGTAGCTTCACATGGTTGTGGGGCACGGCCGTGCCATTCTTTCGGTGCCCGTGGGGGAGAGTGGTTGGATCCGTGACGTCGAGAAGTGGTGGAACTGGTTTGCTCAGCCTCTGCTATGTCAGTACGAAGATTCCATTGGTCCACACGGCCACGGACACGGCCGTGTGTAAGACCGTGTGGTCTGGAATTCTGCACCTTTGGTTAGTTTTAAAGAAAAGAAATATGGAAAGAAAAGAAACTGAAAATAAATTTGAATAGAAATAGTGTTAGTGCTCGGGTTGCCTCCCGAGAAGCTCTCGTTTATAGTCTTAAGCTAGACTTTCCTTGAAATTGAAAGAAATCAGGGAGGTTTAAAGGTTTGAATATCTTCCCTCATGCTTACGGTTCTATTTTCTTGACAAAGTTTAAGTCGAGAAGCGTTTACCTTTAAAGTGCTGAATGTGGGATTGCTTATCTCGACTGTTCCGTGGGGGAAGATATCGCGTACCTTAAGAGAAATTTCTCCCTTTGCCTTCAGGTCTGTTGTGGTGATGTGCGGGTCGGCTTTGTCTGATAGTACCTGGTCTCCTATTTTGAAGTGATTTGATGTTCCTACGAGTTCTTCTGGTGGTTCCTCCGGTTTTACTTCGTGTGGTTCCGGTTCTTCATTGATGTGTGTCTTTTGCTCTTCTGATTTGTCGACCCTAAGGCTTTGTTCCTCGTGTAATTCTTCTTTGATGATTTGGGGTCTATGAGTCGGCTCAGGTTTGTGTCCTTGTGATGTTTCCTGCGATGAAAGTTGAACAATTTGATTATCATTTAAAGTGACTTTCTTACCTTCATCGATTGTTGTCCTGGCCGAGTCAAGAGCTTGAAGACTGATTGATTCATCACCTACACAAAGTATAAGTTCTCCTGTGGCAAAATCAATTTTAGTTTTGCCAGTTGCTAGAAAAGGTCTTCCTAAAATTGGGGGGATTGAATTATCCTCATCCATGTCTAAGACAACAAAGTCTACTGGGAAAACAAATTTATCGATTTTTACAAGAACATCTTCAGTAATGCCCCTAGGAATTCTGACGGTTTTATCAGCTAATTGAATGCTCATCCTAGTTTGCTTGGGCTTCCCTAGACCTAATCGTTTAAATAATGTATAAGGCATGACATTTATACTTGCCCCTAAATCAGCTAATGCATTATCAATAGGCAAACTACCAATTAAACATGGAATTGTGAAACTCCCTAGATCTTTTAGTTTCTGTGGTAGTCTATTTTGTAACATTGCTGAGCATGCTGTATTCAATTCCACATGGTGTTCTTTATCTATTTTGCGTTTGTTTGTCAAGAGCTACCTTAAAAATTTCCTCGAGTCTAGCATCTGAAAAAGAGCTTCAAGAAGAGGTAAGTTAATATGTAATTTCTTTAAAAGTTTAAGAAACTTACCGAACTATTCCTCTGAATCATCTCTTTTTATTGCTTTGAGATAAGGTATGCGAGGTTGGTACTCTTTGATTACCGGTTTTGGTTTTTCTTGTGTTACCTCTGTTTTACCTTCGTCTACCTTGTTTTCTGGTATTGTATTGGGTTCATCTGACCCTTTACTGTCCTGAGCTGTGATGGCTTGAATTTGTTCCTTAGGGTTAATCTCCGTGTTACTAGGTATGCGCCCTTGCATTCGTTCTGACATCAGCTTTGCAAGTTGTTCGACTGCATTGGTGACTTCCTTGACTGACTTAGTAATTTCCATGATTCGCCTCTCGTTGCTTTTGATTGTTCTCTCAGTTTCTTGGAAACATTTTTCTGTGTCTGTCGAAAATTTTGTCAGCATCTCTTCGAGGGTTGGTTTCTTCTCTTGTGGATAGGGCTGATTTTGGAAGTTTTGAGGAGGTTGCTGTCTTTGATTTCCTTGACCTCCCCACAAAAAATTTGGGTGGTTCCTCCAACCTGGATTGTAAGTATTACTATAGGGATTATTATTGGATCTAAAATTATTACCTATGTAATTCATCTGTTAGTCCTCTGCTTCCGGTTGGTAGGGTGGGTACTCAGGATTCGCCACGGTTCCACTTGCGTCACACTGCATGACTGGATGTGCCTGCGAAGAACACAAACTATCAATCTTTTTATTCATTGTCTCTATCTGTGTTGATAGCATGGTTATCGCCTCGAGATTGTAAACTCTAGCTGATTTTGTCGGTTTCGTCCTTGTAACTTGCCATGATAATTATTCAGTGACTTCTCCTTAATGAACTCGTAAGCTACTTCAGGAGTCTTGTTATTTAGAGTTCCACCGGCGGCTGAATCAATTAGTTGCCTCGTGGACGGGTTTACACCATTGTAGAAAGTTTGGACTTGTAGCCACAAGGGTAGACCATGGTGTGGACACCTTCTCGAGAGATCTTTGTATCTCTCCCATGCGTCGTATAATGTCTCTAAATCCATCTGCACAAAAGAAGAGATATCATTCCGTAATTTAGCCATTTTGGCTGGTAGGAAATATTTTAATAAAAACTTTTCGGTCATTTGTTCCCATGTAGTGATTGACCCTCGTGGTAATGAGTTTAACCACTGTTTGGCTTTATTCCTTAATGAAAAAGGGAATAACCGAAGACGTATGGCATCATCAGAAACGCTATTTATTTTGAAGGTATCACAGAACTCTAAAAACTTAGCTATATGCATATTTGGATCTTCGTCCTGCAAACCATCAAACTGAACAAATTGTTGAATCATCTGTATTTTGTTAGGCTTTAATTCAAAATTGTTAGCAGCTATAGTGGGCCTAACAATACCAGATTCTGCTCCTGTTAAATGCACTTTAGCATAATCAAACATGGTACGTGGAGCATTGCGTTCCCCCACATCATGTGGTGGTGGATTGTTCTCGTCCATCCCTTCAGTAGGATTGGATTCTCGTTCTTCTTTTGTGTAATTTAGGGCTTGCCTGATTTCTCTGCGAGTCCTACGAACGGTAGCTTCGATTTCACTATCGTATACCAAAGGTCCTCTCGGGTTCCTTTTAGTCATAAACTAGAGGTACCTGCTAGGAGAGGAAAAAAAGGAAGAAAAATTAGCAAAAATTAAAATTTGACCTAAAAAGAAAACAAATTGCAAAAAATAACAATTAATAGCTAAAGTAATAAAAATAGAGCTTTCTTAATATTTTAGTTCCCCGACAAAGGCGCCAAAAACTTGATCGCTGAAATCAGAGTTTTAAAATTTATAAAGAATGGGATCGAACCTGGAAACTAACTCTAACAACGATTAAAGGCAAGTGTACCTATCGAACAATAGTATAGCTTCGACAAGACCGGATTGTCGAACCCAAAGGAACTAAAAGTACTAATACTAACTTTCTTTTTATTATTTAGCCTAAAATAAAGTGAAGTTGCTTTAATCTAAATTAACGACTACTAAGCTAAAGACGCAAAGAAAAAAAAAAGAACGAATTGGGAAATAACTTGACGAAAAACTCAGTTGATTACGACGATACCCTCAGGAAGAATCCACCTAGACTTCTCTTGTTACCTATCACTAAACCATATGATTTCTTTACTTAGCTTGATCCGTGAGACTCCCTAACGTATATTAAACCCTCTCTCGAGGCGAATAACGTCTAACCCTAGGTTAATTAGTGGAACTCTCGTTCGCTTATAATAACCCCTTAGAATAGCAGTAAATCGATCTATGGACTCCCATATTAGGTTTCACCCTAATTCGGCAAAATCTCGTAACTTTATCCCTAGGTGTTCGATCAACTCCACTTAATTATGCTAGATCTACTCTTAGGCAGGGTCTATTCCTCCTCCACCTAACCACATCAGATTACGATTAAGCAACATAATTAAGAACAAACTAAGTGATTATCATATAATTCAAAAATCAAATAACAAGATTCATTTAGGTTTCATCCCTTTCAGGTATCTGAAGGCTTTAGTTCATGACAAATAAAGAAAACATCTCAAGAGCAAAGATAAAACAAAACATAAGAAATCCCTAAAACTCCCTGAAGGAATTGAAGGAGAAATCCGTCGTCTTGAGTAGAATTTCGGCTTCTTGGGATGGATCAACTAGCTATCTTCGAGTGATTCCCTCAACTCTGACCTTTTCGGCTTGGCTCTTTGACCTAGCTTTGACCCTTTTCAAAGGTGGCACTTGGGGGATATAAATAGGCTCTTGGAATGTGTTTCTTTGCCCCAAAGTATCCAAATCCGAATGAAATTGTTCATTGCCACGACAGGGACACGGCCATGTCACACACCCGTGTGACTCGTCTTCAGCCCGTGTTCAGATTTCTAAGTTGAGGCACGACAGTGTAAATCAAGGTTGAGGCTGTGTTCTTGATGCTTGACGAGGCACGGCCTTGTGGGCTTTGGGCCAAGCCGTGTCGATTTCGTGATATGTCCTATTTATTCCGTTTTGGGCTCGTTTTACGTTCTTTTCATCCTCGGGTGCTTTCCTGGGTATAAGACATGAAAAGAAAGGATTAAGAGCACCTTTTTACATAAATTGAGGGATAAATCATCCAAAAGTAACCTAAATGTGGGATTAAAATATGTTATAATTACGGTTTATCACTCGTCAAAAGCTTTTAGCCAATATCGATTCATCGTCGTGGTCGTCATTTATTTCACTAAGATGATAGAAGTACCTTAATATGCCAATGTTGCAAAGTCGAAGTCATCAAATTAAAAAATTTAAAAAAAAGAAAAGGATCAGATGCTAGCAAAGAATGCCATAAAGGATCACGTTTAATAATACATAACTGTACAAAGTCAAAATTTACAGTTTAATCAGGCAGCATATCACAGTGCAGCAAAAGTTGCCAAAAAAAAATGGAAGGTGACTAAGACTTGTAAAGATTGGCATAAAAAGCTATCATTTACTCTATGATTATCGAACATTGGCCAGGACCTTTTCCGGGGCAACATTTTACCCATTGGTTTATAGATTGGAAGCGTTTTTATCTAGTAAACCTAATTGAAGAAAAGTTTAAAAGCTATCCATCACAATTAGATGATTCAAGCTTACGACAAAGAGGTTCATCCTAGAGAATTCTACGAGGGGAGCCTGATGTTGAGGGAGATCCTTCTTATACAAAAAGATTTCAGAAGAAAATAGATGCCAAACTGGGAAGGACCTTATGTAGCAAAAAGGGCTTGTTCCAGAGGAGCATTGATGTTGACCAAGACGGACGGCGAAGACTTGCCCAATTCATCGAATTCAGGTTTAGACAAGAAGTATTTTACCTGAAAGAGGAAAGACCAAGGTGAAAACCCGCAAAGGGCGCCTTGAGATCTAATTCAAAAAAAAAGGGAGAGGCCATGGCGAAAACCCGTAAAGGGCGCTTTGAGACCAAAGGGGATTTGAGCCGAAAACCTGAAAAGGGCGGCTCAAATTTTGATCAAAGATAGGGCATGTAGTAGTCTTGCTATGCCTGAATTAACAATGAGGAAGTATGCTACGTCTTGGGGCGTTGATAAAGTACTCCGGATCCTCTAAACACGTATTGAGCTCAAAATGGTCCTCAAAAAGTTTGTACAGAGAAGCTCAGGCTGCGATATCTGGGGCACCTAGCTTCTGTCTTACCTTTTTGAATTTGCTATCTTTAATTACTTTAGTCTTTTCAAGATACGCCCCAGTTAATTTTTTTTTATGGCCGTGGTTATCTTTGATTACTTTATTCTTTCTGGTCCATTGTTGTGATCATTTTCAAGCATTTTATATTGAAATAATGATTAATGGACTAATAATACTTTCATAAAAGGAGTTTCACATATTACTTTGAAAGCTTCTAAATATTATGAGAATCTGAAACAGGCTATTATTCAGAACTCACCAAGCCTAAGGGTTGGAAACATTGAAGGGTGATTATCTCTTCGGTTTTTATTGGATAAGACATATACATTTGGTCATTATACCCAGGGAATGGTGTAACAGATCAAATTCTATACCTCTGAGTGGTAACAGATTGGATGGAATGTTATTTCCCTGAAGTTGCAGTGGGGGTACAAACTTTACGTCCCGAAAGGTACAGTGGAAGGGACTTTGAAATTACAGTAGGGCAAGCTTGCTGAACAAAATATGATTGTTTCTTTGGGTTTTCTGTCAAAGATACTAGCTGAATGAGAAAGCATGGTTGCGCATCAGTGATAGAACCTTGATGAACTATAAGCAATGACAACCCAAACATTAAATAGGGATCATTCTCACATTTCCAATTGGGAGCCTTTGATTCATTCCGATCATTGTATCCTAATCGTTGCACAATAAAAAAAGAGTGGAAATCACTCTCATGACATTCTGCATTCATGCAAATGTCGTCCATAATACATTTAGTTAGGAGCATTAGATTCATTTCGATCATTGCATTCTAATCATTACACATTTAAAAAATAGGATCATTCTTATGACTTTCTGCATTCATGCAAATGTCGTCCATAATACATTTAGTTAGGAGCATTAGATTCATTTCGATTATAGCATCCTAATCATTTCACATAAACATAAGCATAATACATTCGAGTCTACAGGACATGTCCCCAGAGGACGGTGTAGCAACATCGGTGAATTCACCAATCCTTTCTCCCTGACCAGCAGTGGGATAGATCGAAGATTGTAGATCTAGTCACCCTAGGCAGTAGTGGAACAAGGTCGAACGGCAAATTTTGTCTCCATGAAGCGGCGGAGTAGATTTAAGCCATCAGTTTTATCTCCCTCGAAATGGTAGTGGAGCAGGTTGAAGATTGAAGTCTTCCTAAGATTGTAAGGAAGAAAATTGGAAAGTTCAGATTTTGTTCCCTAGAGATGATAGTGGAGCAGATTGAAGATTGAAGTCTTCCTGAGATAGTAAGGAAGCAAATGGAAAAGTTCAGATTTTGTTCCCTCGATATAGTAGTGGAGCAGACTGAAGATTGAAGTCTTCCTGAGATAGTAAGGAAGCAAATGGAAAAGTTTAGATTTTGTTTCCTCGAGGTAGTAGTGGAGCAGACTGAAGATTGAAGTCTTCCTGAGATACTAAGGAAGCAAATTGAAAAGTTCAGATTTTGTTCCCTAGAGATGATAGTGGAGCAGGCTGAAGATTGAAGTCTTCCTGAGATAGTAAGGAAGCAAATTGAAAAGTTCAGATTTTGTTCCCTCGAGATGGTAGTGGAGCAGACTGAAGATTGAAATCTTCCTAAGATAGTAAAGAAGCAAATTGGAAAGTTCAGATTTTGTTCCCTAGAGATGGTAGTGGAACAGACTGAAGATTGAAGTCTTCTTGAGATAGTAAGGAAGCAAATTGGAAAGTTCAGATTTTGTTCCCTAGAGATGATAGTGGAGCAGACTGAAGATTGAAGTCTTCCTGAGATAGTAAAGAAGCAAATGGAAAAGTTCAGATTTTGTTCCCTCGAGATGGTAGTGGAGCAGACTGAAGATTAAAGTCTTCCTGAGATAGTAAGGAAGCAAATTGAAAAGTTCAGATTTTGTTCCCTAGAGATGATAGTGGAGCAGACTGAAGATTGAAGTCTTCCTGAGATAGTAAGGAAGCAAATTGAAAAGTTCAGATTTTGTTCCCTAGAGATGGTAGTGGAACAGACTGAAGATTGAAGTCTTCTTGAGATAGTAAGGAAGAAAATTGGAAAGTTCATATTTTGTTCCCTAGAGATGATAGTGGAGCAGACTGAAGATTGAAGTCTTCCTGTGATAGTAAGGAAGCAAATTGAAAAGTTCAGATTTTGTCCTCTCGAGATAGTAGTGGGGCAGACTGAAGATTATAGATTTGGCATTCCTGAGATGATAGTGAAGCGGATCGAAGATACCAATCTGGCATCGCTGTGTTTGTAGGGAGCAGATTGAAAATAACAGATCTGGCATTCCTGAAGTTGTAGGAAGCAGATTGAAGCCATCAGACTTATTGAAAAGAAGTTCTAATACCGTTGAAGTTGCAGTGGAGTTGGAGCCATTTGAAGACGAGGATCAAGAACTCAAGATTTGGCAAGACCGGGAAAAATTGGTCCTTTTATAATCTTTGCTCTATCCTCGTTACACGATAATGAGCAAAGAGAGGCAGCTGTAGGAGGCCCATTTTGCCCAGGCTTAAATAAAACAAATAAAAAACAAAATAAAAAAATAATGTCTAGTTACAGTCCTTTTATAAAACCAATTTACAAGCCCAAATTAAATACCCAAAACCCAAACTAAACCCGATTAGCCCACTTACACCCTTAGCCCAAATACTGACCCACTTCCCAAACAGATGCCACCAGAACCAAACCCGAATAGACCCATTGACCCATTAGACCCAAAATTCGCATGGCCCAAAAGGCCTAATACCTAAACGGATTCAAAAGACCTAGGGTTTTCTGGAAAACCCTAGGCGTCGCAAGTCTCGATCCCAACAGCCCCTCATGCCTAGGCCACCAATCGTGCCGCAATCAGCATGGATAGCGCGCCCTATCGTCGCCAGCATCCACTCCTTTCACCTGCAAAAAAAAAAAGGAAAAGGGAGTAGCAAATATCGCCAAACAGAGGCCAAATTTTTGTTTCTTTTTTTATTTTTATTTCGAGGACTATAAAAGCCCTACACAAACCTGTAAAAACGGACGGATACACAGAGTCGAAATACGAGAAGATACACACAAAAATACACAAAATACAAAAATAAAAAAATCAGAGGTGATTTTTGGCGATTCATTTTTTTTTATTTTCTAATATTTTTTCTCTATCTTGTTCTTTTTTAAAAAAATAGTATAATATATATTAAATAAAAAAGGGGAAAATTTTACCTTTTTTTGAGGTTCGGCCACCGTGGTGGCCGGCGACGGCGGCGGGCGGTGGTCATCGGTGCCGGAGTTTCGCTGGAATCCTCGCCGGAAATCGCTTGGGCAGAGGACTCCGGAATGCCCCTCACTCTTTTTTTTGAAAACCGAAGGAAAATGAAAATTTTAAAAAAAATTTGGCCTTATATACAATTTGAAAACGGCGTCGTTTTGCTTAAAGCCTTTAAATGCCAAAACGACGTCGTTTCACCTATGACCCGCACGTGTGACCCGACCCGCAACAAGGATCCGCGTGTTTTCATAAAATGGTTTAATTTCCATTTTAGTCCTCCCGCATTTTATTTTTTAATTCCGTTTAATTTCAATTTTTTTATTTTTTTTAGTTTGGCCCTAAAAGTTTATTTACATTCCAATTTAGTCCCTCGTGCTGCATTAAGGGCTAAATTCATTACGACGCCGTTTTGAATAAAGGCATAATTGCCCAATAAATCTCTGTGGATTAAGGCGCGTTTTGATTTAATCCTCTTAATCTGTATTAATTGCTATTTAACCCCTGTTTTCTTTGTTTTATTTTATTTTTGTCCTTTTATTTTATTTTATTATTTTACATTGTATTAAACTATTTTATTATATTAATAGTCTATATTATTTTCCTTATTATCTATATATTAATTTTTTTATGTATATATTTTTTTATGTATTATCCTTATATATATTAAATTATTATTTATTATTCGGTTTAATATTATTTTTATTACATGTTTTTATAATTTATTTATTATATTATACATTTTTTCTATATTATATAGTATTATATTATATCATATATTATTTTTAAAATTTTATTTTCGTATAAAATCTATTTATTGGATAAAACATATACATTTGGTCATTATACCTAGGGAATGGTGTAACAGATCAAATTCTATACCTTTGAGTGGTAACAGATTGGATGGAATGTTATTTCCCTGAAGTTGCAGTGGGGGTACAAACTTTACGTCCCGAAAGGTACAGTGGAAGGGACTTTGAAATTACAGTAGGGCAAGCTTGCTGAACAAAATATGATTGTTTCTTTGGGTTTTCTGTCAAAGATACCAGCTGAACGAGAAAGCATGGTAGCGCATCAGTGATAGAACCTTGATGAACTATGAGCAATGACAACCCAAACATTAAATAGGGATCATTCTCACATTTCCAATTAGGTGCCTTTGATTCATTCCGATCATTGTATCCTAATCGTTCCACAAAAAAAAAGAGTGGAAATCACTCTCATGACATTCTGCATTCATGCAAATGTCGTCCATAATACATTTAGTTAGGAGCATTAGATTCATTTCGATCATTGCATTCTAATCATTACACATTTAAAAAATAGGATCATTCTTATGACTTTCTACATTCATGCAAATGTCGTCCATAATACATTTAGCTAGGAGCATTAGATTCATTCCGATTATAGCATCCTAATCATTTCACATAAATATAAGCATAATACATTCGAGTCTACAGGACATGTCCCCAGAGGACGGTGTAGCAACATCGGTGAATTCACCAATCCTATCTCCCTGACCAGCAGTGGGATAGATCGAAGATTGTAGATCTAATCACCCTAGGCAGTAGTGGAGCAAGACCGAACGGCGAATTTTATCTCTATGAAGCGGCGGAGTAGATTTAAGCCATCAGTTTTATCTCCCTCGAAATGGTAGTGGAGCAGGTTGAAGATTGAAGTCTTCCTAAGATTGTAAGGAAGCAAATTGGAAAGT
Source organism: Gossypium australe (assembly GCA_005393395.2). NCBI lineage: Eukaryota > Viridiplantae > Streptophyta > Magnoliopsida > Malvales > Malvaceae > Gossypium > Gossypium australe. Next base: position 42,078,167 of record CM016620.1, on the reverse strand, counting down.
TCAGATTTTGTTCCCTAGAGATGATAGTGGAGCAGACTGAAGATTGAAGTCTTCCTGAGATAGTAAGGAAGCAAATGGAAAAGTTCAGATTTTGTTCCCTCGAGATAGTAGCGGAGCAGACTGAAGATTGAAGTCTTTCTAAGATAGTAAGAAAGCAAATTGAAAAGTTCAGATTTTGTTCCCTAGAGATGATAGTGGAGCAGGCTGAAGATTGAAGTCTTCCTGAGATAGTAAGGATGCAAATTGAAAAGTTCAAATTTTATTCCCTCGAGATGGTAGTGGAGCAGACTGAAGATTGAAATCTTCCTAAGATAGTAAAGAAGCAAATTGGAAAGTTTAGGTTTTGTTCCCTAGAGATGGTAGTGGAACAGACTGAAGATTGAAGTCTTCCTGAGATAGTAAGGAAGCAAATTGGAAAGTTCAGATTTTGTTCCCTAGAGATGATAGTGGAGCAGACTGAAGATTGAAGTCTTCCTGAGATAGTAAAGAAGCAAATGGAAAAGTTCAGATTTTGTTCCCTCGAGATGGTAGTGGAGCAGACTGAAGATTGAAGCCTTCCTGAGATAGTAAGGAAGCAAATTGAAAAGTTCAGATTTTGTTCCCTAGAGATGATAGTGGAGCAGACTGAAGATTGAAGTCTTCCTGAGATAGTAAGGAAGCAAATTGAAAAGTTCAAATTTTGTTCCCTAGAGATGGTAGTGGAACAGACTGAAGATTGAAGTCTTCCTGAGATAGTAAGGAAGAAAATTGGAAAGTTCATATTTTGTTCCCTAGAGGTGATAGTGGAGCAGACTGAAGATTGAAGTCTTCCTGAGATAGTAAGGAAGCAAATTGAAAAGTTTAGATTTTGTCCTCTCGAGATAGTAGTGGGGCAGACTGAAGATTATAGATTTGGCATTCCTGAGATGATAGTGAAGCGGATCGAAGATACCAATCTGGCATCCCTGTGTTTGCAGGGAGCAGATTGAAAATAACAGATCTGGTATTCCTGAAGTTGCAGGAAGCAGATTGAAGCCATCAGACTTATTGAAAAGAAGTTCTAATACCGTTGAAGTTGCAGTGGAGTTGGAGCCATTTGAAGACGAGGATCAAGAACTCAAGATTTGGCAAGACCGGGAAAAATTGGTCCTTTTATAGTCTTTGCTGTATTCTCGTTACACGATAATGAGCAAAGAGAGGTAGCTGTAGGAGGCCCATTTTGCCCGGGCTTAAATAAAACAAATAAAAAACAAAATAAAAAAATAATGTCTAGTTACAGTCCTTTTATAAAACCAATTTACAAGCCCAAATTAAATACCCAAAACCCAAACTAAACCCGATTAGCCCACTTACACCCTTAGCCCAAATACTGACCCACTTCCCAAACAGATACCACCAGAACCAAACCCGAATAGACCCATTGACCCATTAGACCCAAAATTCGCATGGCCCAAAAGGCCTAATACCTAAACGGATTCAAAAGACCTAGGGTTTTCTGGAAAACCCTAGGCGTCGCAAGTCTCGATCCCAACAGCCCCTCATGCCTAGGCCACCAATCGTGCCGCAATCAGCATGGATAGCGCGCCCTATCGTCGCCAGCATCCACGCCTTTCACCTGCAAAAAAAAAAAAGGAAAAGGGAGTAGCAAATATCGCCAAACAGAGGCCAAATTTTTGTTTCTTTTTTTATTTTTATTTCGAGGACTATAAAAGCCCTACACAAACCTGTAAAAATGGACGGATACACAGAGTCGAAATACGAGAAGATACACGCAAAAATACACAAAATACAAAAATAAAAAAATCAGAGGTGATTTTTGGCGATTCATTTTTTTTTATTTTCTAATATTTTTTCTCTATCTTGTTCTTTTTTAAAAAAAAAACAGTATAATATATATATTAAATAAAAAAGGGGAAAATTTTACCTTTTTTTGAGGTTCGGCCACCGTGGTGGCCGGCGACGTCGGCGGGCGGTGGTCATCGGTGCCGGAGTTTCGCTGGAATCCTCGCCGGAAATCGCTTGGGCAGAGGATTCCGGAATGCCCCTCACTCTTTTTTTTTTGAAAACCGAAGGAAAATGAAAATTTTAAAAAAAAATTTGGCCTTATATACAATTTGAAAACGGCGTCGTTTTGCTTAAAGCCTTTAAATGCCAAAACGACGTCGTTTCACCTATGACCCGCACGTGTGACCCGACCCGCAAGAAGGATCCGCATGTTTTCATAAAATGGTTTAATTTCCATTTTAGTCCTCCCGCATTTTATTTTTTAATTCCGTTTAATTTCAATTTTTTTATTTTTTTAGTTTGGCCCTAAAAGTTTATTTACATTCCAATTTAGTCCCTCGGGCTGCATTAAGGGCTAAATTCATTACGACGCCATTTTGAATAAAGGCATAATTGCCCAATAAATCTTTGTGGATTAAGGCGCGTTTTGATTTAATCCTCTTAATCTGTTTTAATTGCTATTTAACCCCTATTTTCTTTGTTTTATTTATTTTTGTCCTTTTATTTTATTTTATTATTTTACATTGTATTAAACTATTTTATTATATTAAATAGTCTATATTATTTTCCTTATTATCTATATATTAATTTTTTATTTATATATATTTTTTTATGTATTATCCTTATATATATTAAATTATTATTTATTATTCGGTTTAATATTATTTTTTATTACATGTTTTTATAATTTATTTATTATATTATACACTTTTTCTATATTATATAGTATTATATTATATCATATATTATTTTTAAAATTTTATTTTTGTATAAAATCTATTTATATTATATAACTTATTTTATTTACATATATAATTTTATGATTAGTATATATATTTTCATATAAAATTATTATAGACTATTTATTAATTGTTTTTATTATATATAATCATTTATATGTAGTAAATTATCAAATTATATTTATTATAATATTTTTTAAGTTTCTTTTTATATATTGTTATATATATTAATTGCTTTACAAAATTATCATTTTTTTACTCTTTTTTTTATTTTGTTACAATATTTATTTAATGTTTAGATATATTGTTAATTTATTTGTTTCTCATAATTGATCTTATTTATAGAACTTTATATCCATTTCTTGAATTCTTGTGCTTACTATCGATTTTAAAATTGTTATTGCATATTTTATAACTTGTATTTATTTATTTATGTTTTCTTATTGCTTAATATTGTTTTAGCATAGTTCAACTATTATCATTCGCTATGTCATATTGTTCTTTTGTTAATTGTCTATATCATTTGTTAGTTCAACTTGCATTTATAGTGAATTGATATTTGATTTATATTTTGTAATACATACCAATGCAAAATCGAATTTATAACATTTTTATAAAAACACGTTTTCGCGAAATTGTTGTATTTTATTCAAAGCTTTTAAAAAAAAAAAACGGTGATAGGTGATACTTGGGATCTTGAAGAAGAATCGTGCCCTAACTAATTGGGTTTCGATTTTTTTCGTAGAACTTAAGGTATTAAATATCCTTTCTCTTTTAAAATTGAAACTTACAAATTTCAAATCAAAAACCTATTCTTGAGAATTCAAAACATTGTATCCTAACTTACTGGATATGATGTTTTGTTTCTCGATGTAGGAATTTTCTAAATTAAAGGCGAGCCGAACTTCGAAGTCGTGAGGTGTTATATCCTAACTTACTGGATATAACGTTTTATTTCTTTGAAATAGGTAAGTCTTGGCTTTCTATGAAAAGGATCATATTTTAAATTTTTTTTATTTTCAACATTTGAACATGATTTTATTAATTAGGTACCAATTTTTGGGCGTTATGAGGGCATTAACCCTTCCTCATACGTAACCGACTCCCGAACCCGTCTTTTTGTATTTCGTGAACCCAAAATAAATGTTTTAAAATAAAATGTTTTACAAGGTAATCCAATCACACCTAAGTAAAAAGGGATTTGGTGGCGACTCCATTTCTGATTTTTTAAAGTCGATCCTCGTTTTTCATAAAATTTAAAATTGGTTTCGACACCGGATAATGCATGATATCGGGCTTAAGTAAAATCTGATATTGTTCCCTAGTTTCCACTGCATTGCAAATGAACCGTTTTTGAAAAATAAATCGATAAGGCAACTAAGTTTCCAAAATAACTTAAACAATGGTTTTTTTTTTTTTGCTGCATTAGTTTAACATCAATTTTTTTTTAAAGAAAAGCAACAAGAAATTTTTTTTTCTAAAATAACACAATCAACAATAAAATGAATCCTAAGTATACATGACCTAATGAATGAATGCTTTTACGCTAACTCAAAGTACAACTATGGTTTTCTCTAAAATGAGTTTATTTAAGTTATTCAAAAGTAACGTAAGTTAGCTTAGCGTAACGTCTAGGTCGGGTTAGGGAGGTTACATATGGGATTAACTTGTGATGAGATGATGATTCCTAACTTTTTATTATCCACTAAATATACCGGAGTTCAGTATTTTTTTGCGGACTATCGTGTTACATTTATAGTGATTTTGGCGTGTTACCAGGGGTACAAAATGTGGTGCCATTCAAACAAGTTTAAAACATACCAAATCATTTGGTATGTTTTAAGCTTGTTTGAATGTGTTTTGAAGGTATTTAATGTTTGATTTTGGTTTGGCTTGGCACCAAAGAAATAGGTAGTGTTTTAGCTTGTTTTAGAAGTCATTTTAGGTGCATGCGGTCTAAGACACGGGCTGTCACACGGTCATGTTCCATACACGGTTTCCTTACAGGGCCGTGTGTCATTTTGATTTTAAGTGTAGGTTTTTCCACCTAGCCGTGTAACCTTATTTCAAATCTCACACGGTTTAGCACACAGTTTGCGACACGGTCGTGTGACCTGAATTTTAAATTATACACGAGTTGGCCACACGACCATATTTCTGAGCCACACGCTAGGCTTTGTCACACGGCTTGGCTACACAGTCGTGTGACCTCTATTTCTAAGATTTTCAAATTTTTCCATGTTTTTCTATTTAATTTCAAATTAGTCTCTGATTATTTTCAAACTATTTTTAAGGTTCCGTAAGCTCAATTTAAGACCTAAAAGTGTATATATATGTTATGTTTAAATATGGATTAAATATTGATATTTAAATTAATATTTGAATGGTTTTGTGATATGATTTGATTGAATGTGTGTCATAAACACAGTAACCCTAATCTGGTAACAGAGATGGGTTAAGGGTGTTACAGTCTGCCTAGATTTCATCTGTCACTATCAATCTAAATTACGCAATTTTTTTAGCACATTGATCTATAGAAATCCCTAAATTATGCTAATATTTCTTTCAAGCATAAGAGCAACTAACTCTAGGTTGATTAATTGAAATTTCTTTCTAATTAAAACTCCTAATATCGCATTAACTTGTTCTATGAATTCCCCTATTTGATTTGACTCTAATCTGGTAGATTTATATCATCATATTTCTAGGATTGCATGCAACTCCACTCAATTACGCAAGATCTACTCTTAACAGGGTCTATTAACCACCGATTTAAGCACTTCAAACATGGATTAATAATCTAGAAATATCAAACCAAGAATTAAGCACACATAATCGAGATTAAGAAACTAAATATTTATTGCATAAAATAAAAATCAAATGACATAATCCATCATAGGGTTCATCTCCCTAGGCATTTAGAAAATTAGTTCATGCTTGAAAATAAAAACATCCAAGATACAGTATAACCGAAAGAAATAAAGAAACTCATTATAATCTCCTAAGAAATCAACTAGGAATCTTCAATCTTGATGGAAATCTACTTCAAATTCAGTTTCAATGGTGTTTTTCGAGTTATTTTCTTGAATATTCTCTCACGGCTCCCTTCTATCTTCTTATTTTTATCATATATACGTCTTAGAATGTTTGAAAAACCTAAAAATTGTGATTTTCTGTAGTTCGGTGTGCAATTTTGTGAAATCGGCACGGCCTACCACACGCTCGTATAGGTCACATGGCCATGTGGTCTGGCCATATGGAATGGTTTAGCTCGTGTGGCTCCTATGGCTTGCTCTGGTACTCCAATTTTCACTCGTTTTTCACTCATTTTGCTCTCAAGTGCTCTATTAAGCATTAAAACATGAATTTAAAGGATTAGGAGCATAAAATTCATAATTAACATCGGATAATCACCCAAAAACACATTAAGAATATAGTTGTTTGTTCTTGAAGTCTTAAAGATATATAAGGGATAATTAGTTAGATTTGATTAGTAAATAACATTGATGTCTTAGTTTAATTTCCAAATTAACAAGACCTTAGTTTCCTTTAAATCAAATTCAACTTCATGAGGTTCTCAGTAATATTTATATTGGTTCAATTCATCTATATTTTCTATTGTAGTTTTAATTTTAAAATTTTTGGAATGTGCATTGATGTTTACTTCTTTCATTATGATAGTGTTATTATTCATAGGGTGAACTATCAAAATAGTCATTTTTGTTTGCCTCAAGTTACATTTTAGTCAATTATGTTTGAAAAGTTATATTTTACTCACGTTATTGTTTTGTTACGAAATGGTCACTCTGCCATTAAGATTTGTTACCTCCCAAACGATATCCCGACTTGATAGTTAAAATGAGTTTTAAATGCCAACGTGCATGTCTAGTTGTGATGCGAAAAGTTAAATGTTTTTATGAAAATAGAATACAATTTTTTTCCCTAAAACCTAATTTTCACTAATTTAAAAAGAAGCAACAACTGGGTTTTTTTGTTACCATCAAAGAAGAGAAGAGAAGAATAGATCGACAAAGAAGAAGAAGAAATAGATGCACCAACCTCTATACCTGCTTGTTATTGTGGTTCCTCACGATATACAAATAAACAAAGATAAAGCATGTCCTTTTTGTCTGTCACATAAATAGAAAAACATGAAAACATGGGCTGTCTTTTTGGAAAAAAAAAACTTATAATATCTGAACCCAAAACCCAGCTAAATAACAAAAGAACCTCTTACTTATTGTAATCCATGCCTAAACCCTCCATTGAATTGATCATTTGTTCTTCCATTTTGAATAAAAAATCCAACCAATTGATGGAATACTCAATTTGATTTCTATTGTTTTGATGCAACAAAGATGGCTATGAAAATGGATGGTTTTTTTTAGTCAAAATGGAAACGAAAACTAAAAGAAAAATGAGACCAAGGGTTCTTTTTTTTTCCCATTCAAGGAGTAATCTGATGTATTGGTTTTGATTATTTCGAGAAACAAAATTAACATTTTCCTTTAATTAATTTAGAAATTTTAATTAATTGAATTTATTTAATTAAAAAATCAATTAATTTACTTGACTGGACATTCATGTTGGCATCTAAAACTCATTTTAACTGCCACGTCGGACTACCATTTGGGAGATAACAGATCTTAATGACAAAGTGACAGTTTCGTAACAAAATGATACGTAAGTGACTAAAACATAACATTTCAAATATAAATGACTAAAATATAGCCAGAGGCAAACAAAAGTGACTATTTTGATAGTTTACCCTTATTTGGCTTTTTTACCTATATAATATAAAATAAATAATAAATATCTAAAATGGTATCCCACCACCATTAATTATAGGAATGGGATGTTTAAGGTGGTGGAGAGTGTCAGAGAGGTGGCACCACCCCTCTTTTCTACAATTGTCAACAACTGTTAAACAAAAAAAAACAATTTTATAGTGGGTGAAGGCTTGTTGATTGGCAGCACCAAAATGAGTTATTTATACGGGTTAAATACCGATTTAGATCGGTCAAATACGATTTGGTTGTGCCTTCTTGACAGGCGGCATGGTTGAGGGCACTCCAAAGAAGGCATCAGTAGAGTGAAGCCCTTCTTAGAGGCGACACCAGTCAAGCTTTTCTTGGGGGTGGCACCAATGGTCATACTAGTATTTATTCATTGTTTTGTGCAAAAAAAATTAGTGCAAAAAATTTGTAGAAAAAGAGTAAACAGACAGAGAAGAATTCACAAGGTTAGTATATATGAATTTCATTTTTTTACAGTATTTTTTTAAAATCGTATTGAGAACTTTTAATTCGTTTTTAACATATTTAGTATTGAAGATGGATAATCAAAATTTCATATGCATTTATTTCAATGGATTAATTTTGAAAACAGCAGTTGGATGTATATTTGAATGTCGCCAACAAATAGCAATGAGATTTAATAGAAATATCTCGATTTATGATATAAAGGAAAGGATTAGTACAAAATTTGTTAGACGTTGTAGTAGAAGAATCTCGAAACTATTTTACAAGTATCCAGTTTTGACAGATCCTGTGAAATTTACCGAGATGGAACTTGTAGGCTATGAAGATGTGGAGACAATTGTTGCTCTTTATTGTGGAATTAAGAACCACCAAAATGCACCGATTCAATTATTCATTGAATTAGCTGATGTGGAACCAGCTAAAGATTCCACTCCAATAGGTGAAGAACATGGAGTTCAAGATCCCACTTTGATATTGTACGTTGATAGTCGATCGACTTTACATGGGATTGACATCGATCTTAATGCTGCACCTGCGTCTAAGAACCTTAACTCAGGCCCCGTTTACAAATACATCCCGTGGTGTTTGAAACTAATGTAGGTGGTGATGATGGATATGATAATAGTGATCCTTCTGATCACAAGGTCACAGATTATAGTGATCCTAATCTAGACGAGGTCACGGATGATATCGACGATGAAGGCGTGAATGACAATGGAAATATTAACGCGTCTTCAGTCGAGAACTCGATTCAACGCATTGTGATGCACAATGATCCTAGGGCACACATGTCGCTCATAGAACCTAATGTGGCGCATGCAGCCGAGTTCCTAGAGTACTCTGATATACTACCTGCTCATCCGTTGGCTGTAGATTTCGAACTTGAAAAGTTGTTCGTGGGCCAAAAATTCACAACTAAGGAAGAGTGCGTATTTACCATTAAGTGGTATAGCATGAATGTGTCGATGGACTATAAAGTCATCGTGTCTAAACTAATATTGTATATTGAGAAGTGTTGGAGGTCGACAAAAGGCTACAATTGGCGGGTACGAGTCGCATTTATCCAAAAGTCACAAATGTGGAAGATCCAAAAATTTGTTATGCCTCACACATGCACTTCAACATATATGACACAAGATCACCGGAAACTTGATTCCAAATCTATATGCACCTGTATCATGCCAATGGTGAAGGACATGCTGACCATTCCTGTTTTAGTATTGATTGCTGAAATCCAAGCATGATTCTTGTATTGAGTATCATATTGGAAAGCATGGATAGCTAAACAGATGACAATGGAGCAGTTGTACAGAGATTGGGATGCATCGTACAATGAGCTACAGTGTTGGATAGCCGCTATGTAGGAGTATGTGCTGGGGACTGTCATTGAGTTGAAGACATGACTTTATTATGGCTTGGATGACCAACTACAACTGGGAAGAAGAATTTTCCACCAGATTTTCTGGATGTTTGATCCATGCGTGTGGGCATTTCCCCACTACAAGCCACTTGTGCAGATAGATGGGACATGGCTATACGAAAAGTATACATAGATCGTACTTATTGCTGTTGCTCAAGATGAGAACAAGAACGTGCTCCCGATAGCATTTGACATTATGGACAAGGAGAACATGGAATCATGTGAATTCTTTCTCAAAAACCTATGGAGTTATGTTATTAGGGACGATAATATTTGTATCATATCCGATAAAGTGAAGGGAATAATTGCCACTATTAGGCATTTCAATTTTCCATGGAGATCTGTTTATTACATCTGGCACATCACGACTAACTTTCACCAAGAGTACAAGAATGCAGACTGATAGAGACAAGTTGTGAAAATGGGTTAAATTTAGTTTCAAAATATGTTTTAATGTTACTAATACTAGAATAAATTAATTTGAGACTATAACTTGTCTTTTCTTAATACATACACAATGTACGAGCTAGAGCCACACTTTTTCTAGCAAAGGATGAACAGACTTGAAGGTGACATACAAGGTGTAATGAACACTCCTTTCCAAGAGCGGTTGGGTACCATGAAACCATGGAAATGGGCTCAAAGTTTCAGTGATGGGTTTCAATATGGGCAAATGACCACCAACCTAGCAGAGGCGGTTAACTCCGTCTTGAGGAAAACACGACATCTTCCGATTTTATATGTGTTCTCAGCTACGTTTTACAGGCTGGCTACCTTGATGCCAAGAATGGGGCTGAAACAAGTTAACCAGATGGAAGTAGGACACGTGTTTTTTGAACATGTAAGGAATGCAATGGATACGAACCGTTGAAGGGCGAGGTCGATGAATGTAGAAATATATTCTCGACAGTTTGAAATGCTTCGAGTTACGGATTCCATCGATCATCGATCGAGGATCCCACCTAGGTCCTACGGAGTTGATCTCTGAAATAGACGATGTGATTGTGGGAGGTTCCATTCACTTCGTTATCCTTGTGCGCATGTCATTGTAGCTTGTGCTTGCGCCTCGATCAATGTTGAATAGTTTATCAGTGAGGTGTACACTCTCGAGCGCACATTGCATGTCTGGGAAAACGAGTTCCCCGTCCTGCGTGATCTATCTACATGTAAGGTGCTTTCGCCAACTTTCGAGCTTGTCTCGAACAAAGGATTACGTAGGAATTCGAAAGGTCGTCCGCAAGTGACCAGAATCCATAATAAAATGGACATGAGGGAGAAAACTGACTGGAAGCTTTGTGGTTTGTGTAGATTAGCTAGGCATGATCAGAGTAAATGCCCGCAGCAAACCAACCATATTGGACAATTATCATGATCGGGTAAGAACTGAGCTAATGTACTCCATAATGGAATTTGGACATATATTACTATAACACCCCCTACCCGTATTCGTCGCCGGAGTAAGGTATGAGGTATTACCAAAGTTTAACGAATTATTATTATTATTATTATTATTATTATTATGAACTCAATATAGTCCCTTTATAAATATCCAATCTTCCTTGCAATTTTAAAATCGACCAATCCAATCCAATTCAATTAATTTGATACTAAATCATACTTCTATTATAATTATACTATTTAGCATATTCATCACTCTTTACTTTAATACATATTCATTAAACAACTTTTGGTATTTATATAATCATCAAACCATGTACATGCCATATAAATCAAAAAGGAAATTTCCAAAAGCTACCGGAGATAATCTGGATAGTGTGATTCTCAGTGTTGATCCGATCCTCTGTATATTTTTACGTCAATCTACATGAGACATTGAATACACCCAAGTAAGTTTATAGAAACTTAGTAAGTTCATAGGCATAAAATATAAATCTTACCAAACATTTATACACTTATGCATTATACACAATTACTAAGTTCACCTGTCAACCACAATTTGGTGAGTCCGCTTGTATAAACTCACTACCACTTATCCATTTACTTTAACTCTTTTGGGCCTTTTTGTCACTTACCATCCTTAATCAAATTAGGAAACGGTTACGGAAAAATGAGTACTTCACTTCCACTTTGCCATAGTATAACTATGGTCATATGTATGATCACTTATCACTTTCCGAAGCCATAGCCTTGCCACGGTCTTACACGGATCACATTTATCACTTGTCACTTATCACTGATCAGATAAGTGTAGCTAAAGCTATCACTTATCACTTGTCACTTTTCACTGATCAGATAAGTGTAGCTAAAGCTATCACTTATCACTTGTCACTTGTCACTGATCAGATAAGTGTAGCTAAAGCTACCACTTATCACTTGTCATTGATCAGAAGTACTCAAATCCGATGTTCCGCTCAATTTGATCATTTATTTGGTCTTCACATTGTTGTTTTATTCTCAATACATCAACAAATATATCTCATCATACATTACATAATTCATGAAATTAACATTTAATCATTAAATTTTAGCCATATGAACTTACCTAGGTCGATTTGCAGAATTTGTGAAAATTCAGGGACTAATCAGCTACTTTTTCTTTTCCTCTACTTGCTTTGGGTTCTCAATCTATCATTGTAAAATCATTCACTTATTAGTATTGGCTTCACCTTTACTCTATTTCACATTCTTAATGTTTATAATCCGCATATAAGTAACATTATCTATAATTTCACTATTTATTTATATGGATATTCGAGCTGTCCAACCGTGTCACAGTGCTAAATTATTTTATCTTGAGCTACAGAACTCCAAATTAATATCCGCTAATTTTTTCTGAAACTAGACTCACATATCTTCTTACCATAAAAGTTTCAGAATTTTTGGTTTAGCAAATAAGTACAGTTTATTCTTTAAAGTCATCCATGTTCTGCTGTCTGATAGTTCCGACCATTCTTCACTAAAAATTAATTATCTCCTTGTACGGGATTCGGATGATGTTTCTCATTTATTTCTCTTGAAAATAGACTCATTCAGATATTTAAACATATAAATTTAAGACCCTAATTATTTTTATCCAATTTTTGATGATTTTCCAAAGTCAGAACAGGGGAACCCGAAATCATTCTAACATTGTCTCACAAAACCTATTATATCTCATGATTTACAATTCTATTGCTTACATCATTTCTTTTATAAGAAGCTAGACTCAATAATCTTTAATTTAATATTTTATTCATCCTCTAATTGGATTTCTACAATTTTTGGTGATTTTTCAAAGTTAGACTACTGCTGCTGTCCAAAACTGTTTTAGTGCAAAGTGTTGATTTCTATTTTGCCCCAAATTTCACAATTCATACAATTCAGTCCTTACTCAATTAACCCCTCAATTAAGCTAATTTTTCTTAATTAATACTTTACCTAGACATTATAAGTTATTTCACAACTATTGAAATTCAGAATTCCCACAAAAAACCCTAACTTCAAATTCTTTTAAAATTAGGTCCCAAACATTCACTTTCTATTCATTTTTTTTCAATAAAATCGGCATATAAACAATTTAAAGCTCTAATTCCATGCTAAATCATCATATACTTCCAGCACATATTCATAGAAACTTCCAATTTCATTCATAAAATCTAAAACTAATGAATTCAACAAGTGGACCTAGTTGTAAAAGTCACAAAAACACAAAAATTTCAAGAAATAATCAAGAATTGAACTTACTTGCAGTAAAAATATGAAAAACCAGCTTAAGGAAACCCTTATATGGTGTTTTTTGCTGATGAAATGCAGAAAAATAAAGAGAAATCTAGATAATTCCACTTTAATCCTAGCTTTATTAAGTAAATTTTGCAATATTCCAATTTTGCCCTTAATTCTCCTTAGTTTCTTGCTGATTTCATGCCCTTGCCGTCCAGCCCAAATAGACATTGGGTCTATTTGCCTTTTAAGCCATATTTCTTTTATCATTTAAGCTATTTAATCATTTCCCATAATTTTGCATTTGTTACAATTTAGTCCTTTTTGTTCAATTAACTATCGGAACTTTAAAATTTCTTGACGAAACTTTAATACTAACTTATTAACACTCCATAAATATTTATAAAATATTTATGGCTAGATTAAAAATCTCTGAGGTCTCGATACCTCGTTTTCGATTCTAATTATTTTAATATTTTTTCTAGTACACTATTCACTATTTCAAAAATTTTCCTAACTTCACATTTAACTTATACTCACTAAATTAATAATATTTTCTACTCACTTGTCGGATTTAGTGACCTCGAATCACCGTTCCGACACCACTGAAAATTCAGACCATTACAATTACAGAGTTTGTTCCAAAGCATCTCATTTAAATAACAAAGTTTGTTCCAATACATCTCATTTAAATTACAAAGCATCTCATTTTTGCATGTATATAAGTCGATAATTTATATCTTAAACTCCATCTCATTTAAATTTAGTAGCAAAATATCCAAAGTTTGTTCCAAAAGGATTAAGTCAGATATAAATCTGAAAGTTAAGTAAAAAAAAAAGAGTTAAAATGCCCAAATTTTACTATAGTTAAATAAAAACAAACTTGAACATTGCAATTACAGAAACCCCTAAAATTGATGATTCAATGCTGTGGTCCTAGGGTTAAATTGTTGTGGTGTCCGATGTTGACGTTGCGGATGCCCGTGATGATCAACATTATCCTCACCCAAACCTAAGGGTGTGCTAAACATAGCAGAAAAATCATATGCCCCAAATGTTTGCCTAGAAGGTGTGGAGTACTGCGGTGGTAATGGGCTAAAGATATCAAACGTCATCGATCATCTCAGATCTGGATGATTAGAACTGGATCCAAGAAACTCCGAATGATATTCTTGGCCTGATGAACCCTGGAAATAGTTTTCGACTCCCAAGTCCAGATGATAAGAACTACCCCCAGACTCGGGTGTCGGCTCGGGTTTGGGTGAGGGCTCCAGTTCGGGTGCAAGAGGCGAATGTAGGAGGAGATGGGATGGTTGCCCAAGTCATGGCATGTACAAAGAGACTAACATCGATTGCCTACTAAAGAAATATGGTTTCCCCATCTCGAAGTACCACTATATGTACTCTAATGAGGGATGCAAAATGAAAGAAAGATTCATTTGAGGTCTCTGCCTCATCTGGTTGTTCCACACTGCAATATATTGTTGATGCACTACCGCCCAGTTCATTCCATATTTCGCCTTCCTATTAATTCCATGGATCTTCCCCAATTCCACTAGCAATGCCGGGATATACTATATGCACCCGAACTATGGTGCATTAATGCACCAAATGTGTGAGTGGATATGAGCAGACGAGGGAATAACAGCCGCAATGTCCGGGAAGGAATAGGGCATCCAGATGAACTGCACAATTAATAACATGATTATAGTAACACGGGTCAAATAAGATAAATAAAGTAATTGCATGTCATGAATAACTTACCCTCTCCCTGGCGTATGTCTCAATCATTTGATGGCATATCGAAATTGTGTATGACCTCCCGATACCCGGATAAGTACTCTATCTACGAAAAAGAAAACTTGTTAGAACAAATTTACATAAAAAATGTCAAATAATTTCTATAAACCTTAAATTTTATCACCTATTCACGAGTAGGAATACATATGCTTGGTGACTAACTGATGCCAAGAAAAGCATCTGGTAAAGCGCCCAAGATGTAACACCCCTCACCCATATTCAATGTCGGAATAGGGTTATGGAGCATTACCGGACTTACAACACATTTAAACATACATTTTGCATACATTTAGTCAATTCATTTACAACCAAACATTTCGTCCCTAATACGAGCCTACGAGGCCCTAAACATACATTGGGAGTGGTTCAAGACTAAAACCGATAACTTTGGAAACTTTTTGAACACTTAAGAAATTTTCTCGAAAACAGGGGTCACAAGCTGTGTGGACATTCGAAATGGGAGCACATGGCCGTGTCCCACCCCGTGTTCGACCCGTGTAACTCTCTAACTTGGGTCACACGGCCAACACACATGCCCGTGTGGATATCCCGTGTGCCCTAAAACTGACCATACACGCCTGTGTGTCAGGCTGTGTGCTAGGCCGTGCCATACCTGTAGGGTATACTGACTTATGCCACACGGCAATGTCACACGCCCGTGTGTGAGGCCGTGTGGAGCATACTATCTTGATTTTATTTTCAATACCAGGGGACACACAGCCGTGTACATAACCGTGTGTCACACACTGCTGAGACACATGCCCATGTCTCTGCCCGTGTGGACAAAAATAGGCTATTTACCAGGCCATTTTGCCACCTAAACTTGTGCACACCTACATTAACCCAATTGGCACCAAAACATAGCATCAATATGCATTTTAATCTTCCAATTCAAACATAATTCATGCACATTCTAGATTCTCATTCTCTATACACACAAATCACAAACAACGCCATAACTTTCATACCAAATTCACTTATCAACTCATCAAAAATAACCAATCTCAAATATGCATTATTTAGCCTATTCTCACAGGCATATCAATTATCAATATCAACCATTTAGTATCTACCATATCTATATCCACAAGCTTCATAATATAAGCCATACACATATCCATCATGAACTTACAATACAAACCATATATGCACACACACATATATATATATACACATAACCAAAACAACCAAATTAAGCCAACTCTCATGGCTATATTTACAAACCAAAACATATACATTTACAAGCCATTTCAAATGACCAAAATCATTATCAATCCATAATCAAAATGACCCAAAATACCTATACATGCCATATATTCAAATCATAAACTTAAACGTACCAAATTGATAGCCTGATAGTGTGACGTAGTCTCCGAAGATCCCCAAATCCGAGCTAGCTTAGAAATCACTATAAAACACAGAAAAATAAACAATGTAAGCTTTATAGCTTAGTAAGCTCGTATGATAATAAGAAATAAATTTTACCATTCATTTACATTTTCAAATAAGTAACATAAATTGCATCAAAGCATTAAACACCAAGTTAAAATGAATTTAATCACATAATTGATCATAAGCTCACAACTTCCTTTGATTCATTTCTCAAATAGTTTACCGTACATACCTGTACCAATACATCTCTATTTCTCACCAATTCACATCTTCAATATACCCGTTGAATCGTTTGGAATAGAAGTCACATACTCAGGAGTCTCGCACACTAAGTGCCAATATCATGGCCCGAAGCCAACTCAATATATCTCGCACCCGAAGTGTCGATATCATTCCCTGAGGCCAAATCAAACTAACTCGCACCCGAAGTGCCGATATCATGGCCCGAAGCCAAATTAAAGTATCCCCTAATGACATGTCACTAGTATCCTAATCTATTCATAAGGTTCATCTGGGACTTCAAATGCCGAATTGCTGTCGAACCACTATCGAACATATCAGTAGTCTCGTATTCATAGTTTATGCAATATCAAAGCATATAAAATACATTTGTAATGAAACTTATAATATACGAGCTTACCTCAGACGTAAAAACGACGACATAGGTCAACTAATCCGAGACTTTGTTCTTTCCCTGATCTAAGTTCGTATTTCACTTTTATTGATCTGTATAATATAAAATTGAGCTTATTTAATTATCTCTCTATTCAATTTAATCCAAAACACTCATTAAAGCACATTTACATTTTTGCCCCTAATATTTCAACATTTTTATAATTTAGTCCATGGGCTTGTAAAACAAAATTCATTCAATTTCATCCCAACCCAAGCCTAGCCGAATATTTATCATGCTTATAGTAGCCCAAAATTTTCATTTATTACACATTTTAACCACTAAATTTACACATTGCACAATTTAGCCCCTAATTTGCATTTTCATTGAAAATCACTTAACAAAACTTGTATATCTATCAACAAGCATTCATAATCTATCAAGAAACTTCAAAATACATGCTTATTCATCAATGGAAACATTCAAAATCTTTATCAATTTTGCAAATTAGTCCCTGGGCTAGCTAGACCTAGCTACAACGATCTCAAAAACATAGAAATCATTAAAAACGGGACAAAAATCATACCTAATTTCAAGGACTTACAATTGCCGATTGTTGAACCCTAAAATAGCTTTTCTTCTCTTCAAAATTTTGGCTATGGAAGTTGAATGCATTAAAAATTTTGTTTTTTTTATTTATTAAACCTTAATATCCAAATTACCAATTTAACCTTAATGAAAAACCATTAATATCATCCATTTAATGTCCAAAAGTGTCCACTAAGTAAATTAAGGGACTATTTACCATATAAGGACCTTTACTATTTAGTTTCATAACTATATAATACCTTTAGTTTAGAGAACTCAAGTTTTACACTTTATGCGATTTAGTCATTTTTTATCAAATTAACTATTCAAACGATAAAATTTCTAAACGACACAATGATATTATCATGCTATAGACATTAAAATAATAATAAAATAATTATTTTGACTTCATATTTGTGGTCCCGAAACCACTGTTCCAATTTGACTCAAAACGGGCTGTTACACCAGACTGTAGCAATATGAGGCAGCCCACCTATGTCCACGGCACAAGGTTTTGTCGTTCGAAAAAGCCCATGATACAACATAGCTAGTACTACTGAACCCTAACTATACTAACGAATGTTATGCAAATTAGTTAATAGGGTCAAGTACATCAAGTAAACCTTGTTGTTTTTTGCATCTAGCATGAGTACACCCCTTATAATGTGTATAATGTATGCTCGAGCAGCGCACATCACCTCTTGCTCAGTGGCAGTACTCGGTAAATGCTTGAAATTGGCTTTTAGCCATGAAAACCTCGAACTCATAAATTTCGACTCAACATCACCAGGTGAGGATCCTAGTAAATCATAACAAAGGGCGATTGACTCAGAGACCGTACTTACGCCTGTGACCGCACTCTCATCGATTGGGAGCCCGAGTTGCAGTGCAAAATCCTCAAGAGTGATGGTGCAATCCCCACACGATAAATGAAATGTGTGGGTCTTTGGGCGCCACCGCTCGACCAAAGCGGATGTTAAGTCGTATCACAAATCAAACGTCCGGATCAATGCCGCTGATTCGAATCTGGCTAACTCCAAGTATGGCATGAGACGTTCATCCGACAGATAGCCTACACCATTCACATGAGCCCTCAATACGAGGTACGGGCCTTGACAATATTAAATTACCAAATAGTGAATATAACCTAATTTAATTCCATAAATGACTTGGAACTTTTTATAAGGGACCCATGAGTAACAAATAACAATTTTATTACCATCACATTAACTTTTTTTGTATGTGATTATTATCGTTAATCAAAGAACCCATTTACATATGTAACAGCCCTATTTCAATGAAATCGGAACAGTGGTTTTAGGACCACAAATCCGAGCTGAAAATAAAATTTATTTTTATTTTATTGCATGGTCCATATTATGATAGAAATGTCATGTGAAAATTCTGATAAGAAAATTTTACCGATTATGTGCTTAATTACGGGAAGGACCAAATCGCATAAAATGCAAAAGTTGAATTCTAGTAGCTAGAAAGATTAAGTAGCTATGAAATTCAAAACTTGAGGTCCTTATAAGGAAATTAGACCATTAAATAAAATTATGTAGATATTTTGGTGACTCATCCATGTAAATTTAGAAAAGGGCAAAGACTAAACTGGAAATTGAAATAATTAAATTAATTAAAAGATGATCAAAGATATCATCTTATTTTTATGTCAGCTTCAACCTAAAATACATGGAAACCCTAGGAGAGAGAAAAGAAACTTTCATGGCTTAATTGGGTAAGTTTTGTTGTCCCGTTTTTAGTAATTTTGATATTTTTGAAACCGAGATAGCTTAATCTATCTATTTGGGAGATCAATTTGAAGAGTTATCAAAGTATGAAATTTGGGTCATGGACGAATATGCTGAAAATTTGAAAATTATGGCAGAAAATGAAAGGTTGTTGATAGATAAACAATTTTTACAAAGTGATTTTTGATGAAAACATGATTTAGGGACTAAAATGTAAAGTTGTGAAATTGATGAATAATTCTAAAATTTATAGAAAATATGTGCTGTAAATTCTATATTGAAATTTCGTTAGGCTTGGAATGAGGAGTAAATTGCATAAATTTCATTTTCCGAGCCTAGTGACGAAATTGGAATTTATGGAAAAGTTAGGGGCAAAATGGTAATTTTGTCTAGGATGTGAATTGAGTCCATTTGAATATGAAATGTGTGAAATTGATGATTAAATTCATTTACATAGATCCGAAAAACACAAATTCGAGGTTAGATCAAGGAAAAGAAAAGGTTTCAGATTAATAGGTTTTTAAACGCGAACAAGTGTCGAGGTAAGTTCATGTAACTTAATTGAGCTTGTAAATATGTTAAATTGAATGTTGTGTTGTATGGAATGTGTTTTATATTTATGTGAGTTAATTTGGATGTTGCAACATAAGAAATAATTACATGTTCGAAAATGTTAGAAAAGGGTTAAGTTCCGATTGAATCTTGAATTTCGATGGATAAATATGATTGCCTTATAAAATGAGGCCCTGCATTTGTTGTGGACGGGATTTAGCTCGGACAAGTAATCTTATTGACTTCAGTATAGAAAGGATTTAGCTCGGACGGGTAATCCTGATATAATACCTCTCGAGTATACGTTACATTTAGGATTTAGCCTGGACTAGTAATCCTAATTGAGCTCTTCTGAGCATACGTTAAATAAGGGATTTAGCCTGGACTGGTAATCCTGTTACATGATATGTGGCTAGAGAGTGTATTCTTTGATTAGTGCCCTAACGGGTACTCTTGAATATGAATTGACGGGTTGTTGAATTGTACACCTTGAGTGTACTACTTGAGCATCCATCGGAATTTCAAGGATTCAACGGACAAAACTCTTAGTATGATAAGAGAATTATGAAATGAAATGAATAATGTCATGAAAGATTATTGCTTGATGATCTCATCTGAGTTATTTGTTGAATATGAGAAATTTGGTGACTAACATGTTTGATTGAATGCTTGTATTTAGGCAACTTTGCCAAGTTGATGGAAAACATGTTATTGTATGCTTAGATTTAATAAATAGGATTGGTAAGTTTAGTTTCTGTTATCCGAACTTACTAAGCATATAATGCTTACTTTATTTTATTTTCCCCTATTTTATAGTGCTCGGAAGCTCGCGAAGGTTGGAGATTGGTTGGAGTATCATCACACTATCCACTAGCTTATTTTGGTTATATATATAGCAAATCATTTTGGTATAATGGCATGTATAGGTTAACTTAGCCTTAATTGGCTTGATAATGATGTTTTGTACTCTAGCCATTGGAATGGCTAGTAATGGTCTATTTTTGTATTATGAAGTAGATTATTATGTTAATCATACATGTGATTTAAGTGAATGTGATAAAGATGTTAATGCCTATATTAAATTAAGGTAAGAATATAAACATGCATGCCATGTTGAATGATGAATGATGAAAATTGCTAAATTTAAATGCTTGAATTGGTTGGTACTTGGATGTAAGCATTAGTGCAGGTCATTGGTGTGATTTTTGGGTGAGAAATGAAGTTAGAAATGGCTTTATTTCATCCACATGGCTAGACACACGGGCGTGTGTCTTGACCGTGTGTGACACACGGCCTGGTACATGGGCGTGTGTCTTGACCGTGTGTGACACACGGCCTGGTACATGGGCGTGTGGTTAGGCCATGTGTCCCCTGCACCTTAAATTTGAGAAACAGAATGCTCAGAATTGAGCACATGGGCAAAGACACGGGCGTTTGTCTCAGTTGTATGTGCCACACGGCCTAGAACACGGGCGTGTGTCTTGGCTGTGTGAAACCTGCATCTTATTTTATGAAAATTGAATTAATCACACAGCCTAGCACACGGGCATGTGGCATGGCCGTGTGCACAAGTTAGAGAGTTACACGGGGTCGAACATGGCCTGTAGCATGGGCGTGTCCTTTAGACCACACGGGCGTGTGAGCCTTGAACCTTGGAAAATTTTTGTAATTTCGCGAAAAATTCTTAGAGTTTCTAATTAAGTCCCGACTCGGTTCTAATGCTTGTATTGGGCCTCGAGGGTCCATTTAAGGGACGATATCAATAATCTCGATTAATGAATAGTAATTTACATGAATTATTTGTAAATGTTCTGAAAGTTTCGGTAATGTTCCGTAACCCTGTTCCGGCGACGAATACAAATTAGAGGTGTTACAAGATATCTGCAATTTAAAAAAAAATGAGTTCAATTAGTTTGTTGCAAAAAACACATTTCGGTAATTAATCTGTAATTTGGGCATTTTTATCCCACTAATAGGAAAAACATTATTAAAATACAGAAATGAGACACCCTAACACGAAGTTGCGAATCACATATTTAAGTAATTAATTTCTAAGATGGTCTATTTTAAATAATTATCAAAACACATAAATATTACAATAAATATAGTACAATAATATCATTACAAAAAAACTAAACAGTTTTGTCCACATCACATTTCTTGTCATACTATTGCAGTATATAATAAACTTATTTACACTGGTTCAGTAAATAAAAAAATAAAAATATCTTATTAATTCCAACTCAATGGTCCCATCTTTTACCTATATAAAAAGGAAAAAAAAATGTTAAAATAACCGAAATTATCAAAACAAAATAAACCTAATGAGACTATATGTTATTTGCATCTAATAATAAACAAAAAAAACATGCCAATCAAAAAATAAAACATAAACATGCCTGCACACTTTCTTTCAAACAACCTTCCTTTCTTACAAAACTAATACCTTACAAAAATAATACCTTATAAAAATAAATTAAAAAATAAAAATTAATCAAAATATGAATAAATAAATAAAATTCTAAAATAAATAAAAAACAAAAAACAACATTTATAACCTATAAATCAAAATAAACACTAAACAAATAATTTATAAATACAAAAAAAATACCTCTTTTGGTATTTTCTATTTAAACCATAAGTAAAATCTTCTTTTCATCTTTTTTAACTCTTTTTTTATTTAAACCCTAAACAAAACCTCTTTTGATTTTTTTAGACCCCAAAACCCAACACAACCCCTTTTTTTTTTAACTTCTCCTTTCTCTTCTCTAATCCACTGTGTTTTTTTTTTTTTTTTGTTCTCCTTTCTTTCTCTTCTCTCTTCTCTACTAATCTCTCTCTGTCTCTTTTATTACCTTTTGCCTTCTCTTCTCTTCTATACTCTGTTTTCTTTTCTTTTTCTTTTTTTCACATTGGGAGACCATGGTTATAAGGTACTCCAAACTCTTAATTTAAGAGACCCTTAAAGGTATCGTCCCAGCACCCAATAGGAGTGTTCTAATGGAGTCAAGGGTTGACACTGATGCTGACTGTCAGGAAGGCTTCACCAGCATAGATCCCTTTTACAATTTTCCTCAATTTTTTGTATTTTTTTATATTTGAGTTAGGATTTAAACTTGTATTTAAATTTGATGTCGCCTACAGCCAACCTCCATCAATAAAATATTTAATTTTTTTAAAACAAATTATTAACATGTGTCGGTAAAGGGAGTAGTGCTGTCTGTCTATTACCCTCGACCACCTTCAAGATACCATTTCTATAATTAATGGTGATGGAATATTATTTTGGATATATTTTTTTAATTTTTATATTATAGGAGTAAAAAAACACCCTTATTTACAATAAAAAATTAATAAGCTTAGATTGTTTTGCGGTTCTCACGTCTCAAATATCAATGCTTCTAATTTCTAAATCCAATGCAGGAGTGTCCGTGATGGCGACGTTCCTCTAACTAAAACCAGAGGCATCCCCTTTCCCTAGTCCTCTGTAAAACCTAAATTTAATACTATGAAATGATTTAAGAAAGTGGAATTATCCAAAGAAAGAACTTGCATTAATTCATTCATTCTAGTTAGATCAATTTTGATAAATAATAATAGTTATTCACTGACTTCATTCATTACTTTAGTTTATATATAGATAAATATATAACTATATTTAAAATGAAGTTCCTAAGATATTTTCTTTTATTAACATGTGAATATATTGATATTGGTGCAACTTTTTTTAATTCAACATACAAAATTGGTTAAATTTCACTTTTAATTTTTTTTTCAAAAGGGGATGTTGATTGTTGATATTAGTGATTAATTTTTTCGTTATGGGTGTTCTCTAAAGAGGTAAACGACTAGTCATGAAATATGTTTCATTTCCATAAGTAACTTCATATCTTTTTATTATGTCTAAATTTAAAATTTAATATTCATAATTTGGTTCCTATAATAGTTCATATCGTTAGCATTTTTTATTAAAATGTTACATGATTATATATGATTTGAATGCCTTCAGGATCTCATACATTGTCAAATTGACACATATCTTCCATTTATTTTGGGTTTACATAGTTTTTTACATTATAAAACAATGATAAAATTTTAGTTTTGGTTCCTATATATCCACATTTTCAACATTATTTTTATTATTACATAATTATCAGGTGGTTCTTTTTTATTTTAAAATGTTACGCAATAATTTTAATAGAAAAATTTAAACAATGATAATAATTGTACTTGAATTTTAAATTTTATTAGATTAAATTCTTGAAAATAAAAATAGAAGTTAATTCTATTATAGAAATTTAATATGGCGTGTCATTCTCCGGTGACTTGGATTGCTGAGCTGACTTGATTTTCCCAGAGTTGTTTGTAGGAGCAACGTTGCAGACACGCATAGCAAGTAATAAATTAATTTGGTAACTTTGAGAAAAGAAAAATAATAAAATAAAATAAATGGGCATAAAATTAGAGCAAGTGCAAAGTATTATATTGTTTTCATGTGGGAAATAGAACCAACTTTGAAAAACAAAAGAGGAAGCGTGACTCGAAGAAAACTTCATTTAACTTCTCCACGTTGAACATTACCATGCAATGCAAGCATCCCATCTCTTTCGAGAATCTCTCTGGCTGGCAGCAAAGAATAAGTATAACCAGCAACCAAGTAATGAATCACTCACTTGTCTTTTTCTGACATAACCCAAGTTAACTACCACACTGTGAATTTTATTGAATGACTTGTCTCAACAAAGTTGCAATGGCACGTCCTAGTTCTGACTACAAGCGGCCTCACACTCCGTCATCTTTCTGCTTTTCTTCATTGAATTTGGTTTGGTTCCTTGTTGTACCTAGTACTGTGTTTTTTCTTGTTTCTACTTTGGCTCCTCATCGACCCTCTATTTCCCCTCTTTCTTCGCTTCTACAAGTGTCATTTTCTAATAATTCCCTCCAAATCCAAGGCTCTTCCATCTTCAATGGATCCTCCATTGATTCTTCTTTCCAGCTGGAAGCTGAAACTGATTATTTTGTCTCTAATATGCCCTTTCCGGATGCAATTATTGAGAAACACACGATTCAACTTGTAAGAATTTCCTTTTACTTTTTTTTTTTTAATTTTCTTTTTAGAACCCCTTTCTATGTTTGCTTACATGAAATTCTATACTGTGGGATAAAAGCAGGACATGTCGAAGAATAATGAATCTGAACCTGTTGTTGATGTTACGTCGAAAATTGTAAAGAAAAACGGTAAGTTGGAGAGAAATGAAGCAAAGTTGGCAAGAGTTCGGTCATCCATAAAACAAGCTGCTTTAGTTAGGAATTTGACATCGACCCATCAAGACCCTGACTATGTACCGCATGGTCCAATCTATAGGAATGCCAATGCTTTTCACAGGTGTACTCCAAAATGACATCCATTTTGTATTTATTTATTGCAAATTCACAATTTATAAATATATTAACATGGATAATTCAGGAGTTACTTGGAGATGGAGAAGGTGTTCAAGATTTATGTGTACAAGGAAGGGGAACCACCAATATTCCATAACGGTCCTTGCAGAAGCATATATTCCTCAGAGGGAAGGTTCATTCACGAACTGGAAAAGGGCAATTTTTATACAACTGAAGACCCTGATGAGGCATTGGTTTATTTCCTTCCCTTCAGTGTTGTCATGCTGGTTCATTACCTCTACGAACCAGAAACCTCTAACACCGATGCCATCGGACGGACTGTTGTAGACTACATCGATGTCATTTCCGGTAAATATCCTTACTGGAACCGAAGCCTCGGAGCGGACCATTTCATGCTCTCCTGCCATGATTGGGTAACTAATTGTTCTAACTGCAATCAAGCCTTAAAAAAACAAAAGAGAGAAATTCTTACAAGGATTCGAATGAATTATTTTTTTGCAGGGGCCGCGAACATCATCCTATGTTCCACATTTGTTCCATAAATCCATTAGAGTTTTATGTAATGCAAACACGTCTGAAGGATTTAATCCATCTAAAGATGCCTCATTCCCAGAAATCAATCTCTTAACAGGTGAAGTGGAAGGTCTCTTAGGAGGCCCTTCTCCATCTCATCGGTCCATTCTCGCCTTTTTTGCGGGCCGTCTCCATGGTTACATCCGGTACCTCCTTCTTAACGAGTGGAAAGACAAGCGGGACCCCGATGTCCAAGTCTTCGACCAACTCCCCAAGGGAGTTTCCTACATGTCCAAGCTGAAGAACAGCAGGTTTTGCCTATGTCCTAGCGGATACGAAGTGGCGAGCCCGAGAATTGTGGAGGCAATCTATGCTGAATGTGTTCCGGTGTTGATTTCAGACAACTATGTGCCCCCATTCAGTGATGTATTGAATTGGAAATCTTTCTCCATTCAGGTTGCAGTGAAGGACATCCCCAACATAAAAAAGATATTGATGGGTGTTTCACAAAGGCAATATTTGAGAATGCAAAGGAGAGTGAAACAAGTACAAAGGCATTTTGTGGTGAATGCAACTCCAAAGCGATATGATGTCTTCCACATGATTAACCATTCTATTTGGCTTCGAAGATTAAACATTCACATTCGGGATTTTCATCAGTCTTGACTTTTAACAAGTTTTCTCAACAAATGTCATGACCCAAATATGTATAAGTTCTAATATGATAATTTTTTTCTAACCTGGTTCATTCATTGTATCATTGTAATGACGCTGCCCGTTAAAATCTGTCTTGTCTCGCAGCTAACACGTACATCCTTAAAGAAGGACTAGTGTTGCTAGAGAAAATCAAGGGAGTATCTAAATTAGATAAAATAACAATTACATTTAAAAAAAAAAACTGACAATTTAATTTAAACTCTTTTAAGTTTTTTTTTTTTTTTTTTTACTTTTACCCCTACATTTTATAATTTTTTTTCCAATCTTCTTACACAAATTTTATAAAATTCGTTCTACATAATTGTCGTTTTTATAAATTAATGATCATCTTTCCCAATTGAGGTAACTCTTTTTAGTGTGAAACTGAAATTAAAATTAAAATTTTCTTTGACATTGTAAATTAATTGGGAGATCAATTATCTTAAAAGCTTAAGTCAATAGGAAATGACAATTACTATCACCTGAAGGATTTTGTTAAGGAATAATTTAATAAGCTGAATGAGTGTTATGTTTTAAGTTTAGTATGCAATGCAACATTTAGGAGGGGACTTTAATGAAACGAATTGTTTTGATCCGTTGGTGCAAAACATTGTGTTTTACTTAGCCTTGTAACCGTTTCTTTTCTTTTGTTCCACGTGGCAATTCTTCTTCCTCAATGTAATAGAACCAAAGGGAATGAGGAATCACTACAGCAAAACAGACTTTTAGCAGCGTTTTTTAGGCCTTTAGAGGCGCTTACCGCAAAAAACGCTGCTATAGATAACGCCGCTAAATTTTGCGGCATTTATATGAAAAAATGCCGCTAAAGATCATGTTCTTTAGCGGCGCTTTTCCCACAAACGCCGCTAAAAGTCATGTTCTTTAGCGGCGCTTTTCCAAAAACGTCGCTAAAACTCATGCTCTTTAGCGGCGCTGTTCCAAAAACGCCGCTAAAAGTCATGTTCTTTAGTGGCGCTTTTCCAAAAACACCGCTAAAAATCATGTTCTTTAGCGACGCTCTTCCCATAAACACCACTATAAAACATGATCTTTAGCGACGCTTTTCCTAAAAACGCCGCTAAAAACATGACCTTTAGCTGCACTTTTTCTTCAAACGCCGCTAAAGGTCATGAAAAATAAAAAAAGTTAAAATATTATAAAAACACCACAAATCCATTCCTACAAATTAAAATGACTATTAGATGTCAATTTCCAATACACATTTTAATCTGATTGAATAAAGTAAAGCCTATTTTGCATTTTAATCGGATTAACATTTGGATAAAGCTTCCTCTTAATAAAATATTCGTCAGATAATGCGGCCTTCTCCAAACTAATAGCTACCTGCGAAAGGGGAAAATGATAGAAGGCAAGAGAAAAGCATATTAAAACATTTACAGTAAACAAAGAAATCATAGACAATATTAGAAATGTCACTTATACAAACTACAAAGTACCAATGAATCCCTGTTTGGAAAACATAATACCATTTACAGAATCTGCCACCAAATATGAAGCCAACATGACTGAACTCTCAGCCCATGCGTTATTATACCTTGATCAGCTTACATACCATGGAAACATTCAAGTTTAATCATGAAGTGCTTAAAACAGATTAGGTGTGGGAAAAGATTAGTTGCTTTATGTAAAAGAAAATAATTCGGAGGGTTGTCGATACACACCTCAATAAGTGGACCCCGGCCAACAATAGAAAAAACTTCCTCTGCCAATTTCTTTATCACCTTTGTCCTTGGATCATAGTTTTTGTATACACGGTGGCCAAAACCAGACATTTTTCGCTTCCTGAAGAAATGAATATATATGTAAAAATAAATAAAACAATCACAAGAAAATATATCACTGCATGTCAAACCATTAGCTTGAACTAGCAATAAAATTATATATACAATATTCACCTGTTTTTGACACCTTCAATGAACTCTGCTGTTCCAATCTCGCCAAGCATCTTGAGCACAAGCTATAACAACCAAGAGAAAGAAAACCAAAAATAAGCTTAGGCACTGTTGTCACAAACAGCTTATGACAAAAAGAAGCTTGATATGCTCAAGTGGATAATATACAGCTGCAGTGCAATTATATAGTCTGAACAAGCATATTGTAACACCGTTCCTTTGGAAATTGAATTTCAGAAAATTACTGATAGGCATTGCATTATTATGAAACAGAAAATATTTGGTTCTGCATACCTTGTTGGCTCCACCATAAAGAGGACCATATAGTGCTCCAACAGCTCCAGCTAAAGCAGTGTATATATCAACTCCACTACAGATGCAGATATACTCATATTTCATTTATAGATTTTTTTTGTTGCTCTAACACAATAGGACAATAACATTAATAGACATACCATTGGATGAGCATCATGAGGCATTGATTGTATAATGTCCTACGAAAACAGAGAAAACATGATATAACTTTTGTTAAACTAGAAGGAACAGACCCAATTAATAGTATTGCTGAAAAAGTATCAAAACTTTGGCCCTTATATCTAGATTGCTTAGATCAGGAATGTGATGAGCTTGAACTGTCTTTCAAATCCCCAAGTGAGTGGTGCAGGAACAAGCATGACTGAGGTAAACTATTTCACAAGCCGCGTCTTTAATTCTTCTTTTCAGACCTTTTTATATGCATTTATTCACACAACCAATGTAATCAATTTATATATTATTTATTAAAACAGTAGCATATAAATGAATGTATAAAATGTAAATCCCATATGGACAAAACAATTGTTCTATATATTATTTATAAAAACATTACATGCTTACAATGCTTTCCAAGTGTTGGGATGGCGCGATTTACCTCACGAATGGGTAGCCACTCTCTTAATCGAAAACGGATTCGGCCTTGCCAACTATTTTTTTATTTCTCCTTTTCTCATTTTAAAAAGACAATTCTTTGGGAGGGGGACAATAGGATTCAAAATCAACATCATTAATACTGCATTCAAAATTACCAACATTGATAAGCCTTGCAGTCACTGCTCTTTCCAACATGGTGCTAGGAAGATCCATAGGATACAAATAAGGCTTGTATAACTGATCGACAATGGAAGAGGATCTGCGGAACCCGCCCCTCGTTTCGGAGCAGCTGCACATTTCTAATATATTTGGAAGATTAATTATATTCATATGTTTGTATATAAAAAATATTAAATAAGAACAATATAATATAATATACCATTGGATGCCTAATGTTGTTTTGGGTGATGCAATGCTTGCTTCAATAGAATTCAAATTGCCTAGGATTCAGTGAAGAATAAAATGCAACTGCACAACAAAGTGAAACAAGCAAAAGGATGAATAAAGTAACAATTAGCTATTGCAATGTAGCTTGGATTTGTGCATTGCAACTTCTTTTTAGCTTCTTTTCTTCTTTCTCCTCCTTCAATTTTCCAAATTCCTCATGTTTGTCTTTCTTTTCCCACTTAAAACCTTGCTTTTTACCTTTTTATTGGAAAACAATGAACTTAAATGAAGAAAAAAAATCATGTGTTCTCTCTAATTTAATGTTCATAGGGTAAAGGGATTGCTTTTGAAGGATCATATTTGTTTGCTTTTCATATTTTTATTGGAAAATAATGAACTTAAACGGAAAAAAAGAATTCCTTTGTTTGCTTTTGTTTTCATACATTTGAGTATTAAATGAGATAATTTGTAGAGTTAATTTTATTATATTATTTAAAATTAGAACCAAATTGATATAATGTGTAAGTATTTAAGTATTAAATATATTATTATAGAATAAAAATGACTAAAACATAACTAAACAATAATACTGAAATTGAAAAAGTTTATAATTTAATAACTAAAATAAAAATACTAAAATTGAAAGACCATAATAGTTTGATAATTAATAGTATACCTTAAAATCTAAACGGTAATTTGAGAAATTTAAATTTAGGCCTTTAGAAGAATGAAGCTACAATTAGTTAGTGCCGCGCATGTACTGCAACTCTCTTTATGTTATTTCCTTTTTGGTTTTGGATGTAAGTGCACCACCAGCTCATCTAGGGCAAGGTATATTTGTATCAAACTCCGGAGATAATTCTGCTAATCCAATAGTTCCAGATTTGGATGATCCAGTAGAAATAGCCAGATTGAAAATGGAAGATCGTGATGCTCAGGACAAGTATAAGAGTCAGGAAGAAAGACTCAAGGCGATAGAAGGTACTGAAGTCTTCTCTGCACTGAGTGCCAAAGAGCTCAGCTTGGTGCCCGATCTGGTTCTGCCTCCGAAGTTTAAAGTGCCAGATTTTGAAAAATACGATGGAGCGAGATGTCCAAAGGCGCATCTTATCATGTTTTGTCGGAAGATGGCTGGTTATGTGAGTGAAGACAAACTGTTAATACACTGTTTCCAAGATAGCTTGGTCGGATCAGCCCTCCGATGGTATAATCAACTCAGCAAGGAGAGGATCCGATCATGCAAGGACCTAGCATCAGCATTTTGTGAACAATACAAGCATGTCTCCGACATGGTGCCCGATCGACTAACGCTGCAGATGATGGAAAAGAAGCCAACATAGACTTTTAGACAATACGCTCAAAGGTGGAGGGATAACTCGGCCCAAGTAGAACCCCCACTGACTAAAACTGAGATAACGGTCCTCTTTATCAACACTTTGAAAGCGCCATTTTATGACAAGCTGGTGGGAAACGCCACAAAAGACTTCGCCGATATCGTAATGTCCGGGGAACTCATTGAGAATGCCATAAAGAGTGGAAAAATAGATGCAAGAGAAAGTGTCAAAAGGTCAAGCTCGAGAAATATGGAAAATAAAGTGAACAACTTGAGCAAGCGTTCCAAGTCAGTCTCTGCAGGTCAACCGAGGGCTGTGACCACTGGTCATCAGGGATCATCAAGTCAAGAATCCAATGCAAAGCGTCTCCAGTTTACACCAATTCCAATGACATATGGGGAGTTGTATCAAGGCCTGTTTGATGCACATAGGGTGGCTCCTCATTACATGAAAACCCCCATACCCCAAATGGTATGATTCGAATGCTCAATGCGAGTATCAAGCGAGAATAACGGGTCACTCAACCGATAACTGCATTGTATTTAAGAAATTGGTGGAGAGGATTATTAAAATAGGGGTTTTGAAGTTCGATAAGTCAATCGGAGCAATAATTTACGATAATTAAAGGAGGGGGTGAGAGAGTCTCGATTCCTTAAAGAAGTTATCAGAAGCCTAGAAATCGAGAAGTCAAAACGCCAATGACACATTCGAAGGGAAAACGGGGGCATAAAGCTTTCCGAAGTCTTGCACACTTGGGAGTGTTTTGAACAATAAGACCATAAAGCTTTCCGAAGTCTTGCACACTTTGGAGTGTTTTGAACAATAAGACCATAAAGCTTTCTGAAGCCTTACACACTTGGGAGTGTTTTGAACAATATGACTGTGGAAGAAACCTGCATTTTTAGCTAATCTGGAGTAATATTCAAAACATGCTTGTTGCTTTAAACCTAGAGGCAACAAGAGTCCTTTCGTGAAATGGGCTTATTTCCAGAATTGTTATTTCAATAAAATGCATCTTTATTTTCACTCCTCGCATTTCATACTCTACATCGTTTCATTTTCATATCATACTTTTAATTTTCTACCTTCATGCCCACAATGGGTCCCCCAGATACCAATGACATGAGCGACGCTGTTACCGACTCTCTTTTTAACGAGATATGTGTCTAAAGGGATTAGAGGACTGGGGAGATGATAGAGGTCACAACTTATTTCCTAAATTGTCAAGAATGGTAGATCCCATCTTACGAAGTGTCAGTAAACACTACAAGGGAGATGAAGATGGAAGCTTAGCTTGCCGCAGGAACAAGGCAAGGAATCATTGAGTTATCTCCAAGAGTTCAAAGATATTTTTGTGTGATCACGTTAAGACACGCCGGGACTATTAAGGCACGAGTATGCTGTTAAAGCTAAGGAAGTCACAGAAGAAGTCCATAAGGATATTTGAAGATCACATGCTGATAGTTCTACCCTGACTAAGCCAATCAAGAGGTTCGAACTACTGGTCTACCCGGAAAGGAAAATTGCATCAAACGCCAAATCGAGGAGGACAGAACTTATGTGCATCTTCCCTTTTTTCTACACGTAGGACATGGACGTTATCAAGCCAATCTCCTTGAAAGCTTCTGGTCCGCATCGATTCATTTTTGTGGATGTCGATCTCTTCACTAAGAGGGTGATGGTCGCTTCGTATGCCAATATTACAAGTCAATAGTCATTAGACCAAAAAGGAAAAAAAAAATATTAACAAAAAAGGCAAAAAGATCATATTTAACCGCAAAATGTCAAAAGTTTGCGGTAGTTTCAAAGATCAAGTGCCACGTCATAGTGTAAAAAAAAGGGCAACAAAACAAAGATCGTTAGGAAGATGACCTAAACTTGTGAATGTGGGCATATAGAAGTTACGTTTACCCTTTTATGTTAGGAAGATGACCTAAACTTCGGCCAGGACCTCTGCCGGGACAACGCTTTCCTCACTAGGTTTTGCCTAGTGAAGTCAAAATCCACTTTTCCCCAGGTACAGGCCGAGCCAAAGTTGGATAAGGTGGAATGGATCCAATCCCGATATGATCAAGTGAATTTGAAAAGAAAATGTTGAGAGATATCTGTCACGATCAGATGAAGCAAGTTTACAACAAAAGGATCGCCTTAGAAAATTTCATAATAGGGCTTTGAAAGAAAAATTCTCTCATGCAAAAGTGACTTTAGAAGAAAGTAAATGTCAAACTAGGAAGGACCTCATACAGCAAAGAAGGCCTGTTCTATAGAAGCATGGATATTGACAGAGATGGATGGCAAGGACCTGTCCAATTCGGTGAATTCAGATACGACCTAAAAAAGGGGAATAAAAAAATCAATCAAAAAATAAAAAAAATTCTCATCAAAAAAGAAGAAAGAAAAAGGAGAGGCCAAAGGCGAAAACCCGCAAAGGGCGCTTTGAGACCAAAGGTGGGTTTGAGTTGAAAACCTGAAAAGGACAGCTCAAATTTTGATAAAAAATGGGGCATACAGTAGTCTTGCTACGCTTGAAGTAACAATGAAGAGGAATGTTACGCCTTGAGGCATCGACAAAGTACTCCGGATCCCCTAAACACATATTGAGTTTAGAATGGTCCTCAAGAAGTTTGAACAGAGAAGCTCAAGCTGCGATATCTGGGGCACCTAGTTTCCATTTTACCCATTTTGACTCTACTATCTTTGTCTTTTCAAAATACACTCTAATTGAACTTGCTTCTTCATTGCATTTGCTAGCTTCGATTAACTTTTTTGTTTCGAGCTATGCTCCCAATAAATTTCCATTTCATCCATCATTATGGTCCTTTTTTGAGCATTTTGCATTGAAATAACGATTATTGGACTAATAATACTTTCATGAAAGGAGTTTCGCAGATTACTCTGGAAACCTCTAAACGATACAGGAGTCTGAAACAAGATTATTGCTTAAGATTCACCAAGCTTAAGGGTTGGAAATATCTGAGTCCAAATTAAGGTTATCACTTTGGATTTTTGTCAAAAATGGTGATTGAACAAAATGACAAAGTATCGCGTCAGTGATACAATCCTAACGAAAAATGGGCATTGTTAACCCAAGTGCAAAACCAGAATCATTCTCGAAAGGAAATGATATTCTGCATTTATGCAAGCATCATGCATATACATCTGGTTGGGTCACCTAAAGAGTGATCGTTAGAAGGAAGCTGATACAGATCCTGTACCTTTGAATAACAAGAGGGTGGGTTGAAGAAGAGACAAATCCTATGTTTTAGAGTTGTAGTGGGATGAATGGAGGATATTCAAATCCTATACCCCCAGATCACAGTGAGATGAACCCTGAAGCTATAGTGGGGCAAAAGGGTGATATACGAGAAACACAGATTACTCCTGAGGTTTGAGGACGGGTACAAAACCTGAAAGGGAAGTCAAGAATCGAAGCAATGAATACAGGTCATCATGAAAGTCATGACAAAAAAGAGATACATGACAAACAAACCCAGGGCGCATGGCATAATTATGTAGGCATAAAAGCATTTAAGACAAGCACGTGCATATCAAGATAACATCACGCATGACACATACAGGTACGCCATTAAAGCAAGAAGATTTGATGATAGCTATATTGAATCAAAGGAAAAGAAGACATCCGAGTTCCGCTAGATGATATGTTATTCAAAATTGAACTCATATAACGAGAGGTGGGTTGAGCCTCGAGTCGCACGCCGAGGTATTTTCAATTTCTATTTTTCAATTTCTATTTGCAAAAAAAAAAAAAATCAACTCCTCAGGTTGAACGCTGAGGTATTTTCAATTTCTATTTTTCAATTTTCATTTTTTAAAATATCAACTCATAATACGATAGGTGAGTTAAGCCTCAGGTCACACCCTGAGGTGCTTTTCAATTTTTGTTCTAGAATTAACTCATAATACGAGAGGAGCAGATCGATCTTGCCTTCCTAAGTGAAGCAGATCGAGTATAGCAGATTTTGCCTTTCTAAGCGAAGCAAATCGAGCATAACAGATCTTGCCTTCCTAAGCGAAGCAAATCGAAAAGCAGATTTTGCCTTCCTAAGTGAAGCAAATCGAGCATAACAAATTTTGCCTTCCTAAGCGAAGCAAATTGAAAAGCAGATTTTGCCTTCCTAAGCGAAGCAAATCGAGCATAACAGATATTGCCTTCCTAAGCGAAGCAGATCGAGCATAGCAGATTTTGCCTTCCTAAGCGAAGCAAATCGAGCATAACAGATATTGCCTTCTTAAGCGAAGCAGATCGAGCATAGCAGATTTTGCCTTCCTAAGCAAAGCAAGTCGAGCATAACAGATCTTGCCTTCCTAAGCGAAGCAAATCGAAAAGTAGATTTTGCCTTCCTAAGAAAAGCAAATCGAGCATAACAGATTTTGCCTTCCTAAGCGAAGCAAATCGAAAAGTAGATTTTGCCTTCCTAAGCAAAGCAAATCAAGCATAACAGATATTGCCTTCCTGAGCGAAGCAGATCGAAGATAACAGATCTTGCCTTCCCAAGCGAAGCAAACCTAGGTATTTTTAATTTTTATCTTTCAATTTCTATTCAAAAATCAACTCATAATACGAGAAGTGATGTAACACCCCAAACCCGGCCCAAACATTACGACCGAATTTGGTATGCTACAGAGAAAAGCATTTTTGAAAATCCCTTAAGCCGATTTAAAATTTGATAAAAGATGTTGTCTTGTTTTTAAACAGTTGAGGAGAAAACATTAAATAGTGTTGGTTGAAAATATATTAAGTCAAATTGTTACAGATTTAAGTGTACCCGATGGCACAATAAAACATTTTACGTATTAATTTTTATAAAACATGTGTAACCATTTTTCAAGTCATTAAGTTGTTAAACAATTTATCCAAAACAGATAAAATAACCAAAATATAATTCTAGGAGGCCTTATTACAACTTAAATAAATCAAACCCATAATAAAATAAAAAAAAATAGTTCAAATCCACCTAGTCCATATTTTCATCGCATGGCCACCTCGAGTTCATCCGGCTCCACATCTGCGATCTCACGAATCACTTGAAATGATAAGGGAGAAGGTGAGTCACCAAGACTCAGTGCATATTCCCTCTCCCGGGTAAATAACACATTCTTACACAAATTATAACAAGCAATGTATATGTATAATGCACCCAACCTAGCCATCCATAACTCCTTTTCTACCCCATGTGGTACCAAACCACTGGTGGTGCCAAACCACTGGTGTCCAAAGGCACAATTGTGTTACCAAAACACTGGTGACCGAGGTCACAAAATAAATGATGGGGCCAACCCATCGTGTGATACCAAATCACTGGCAGACGATCCCATATCTCAAAAGTGGGGCCAACCCACGGTGGAATTAACCACAGGGACAAGTCGCTATGAGGTGCCAAACCTCTGGTGTCCGAAGACACGAATGTGATACCAAATCACTGGTGGTTCCAAACCACTAGTGCCCGAAGACACAAATCGAATGATGGGGCCAACCTATCGTGTGATACCAAACAACTGGCGTCAATCCCATATCTCAAAGTGGGGCCAACCCACGGTGGTGTTAACCACAGGGACGAGACGCTATGAGGTGCCAAACCTCTGGAGGTACCAAACCTCTGGTGACCGTAGTCACAATGTGTTGCCAAAACACTGGTGTCCGTCGACACGAATATCAATCTTCCCCTTCCTCTCATATTGCCCATACCAATGCAATAGATAACCAAATCATGTTAATACACTTTAATATGAATCATATAATAAATACTATAAATCATAGATCATGTTTTCAATCCACATGTAATAACAACATATCGAAACAGACTTACCCGAATCCTCATTCATACCATCATGGTATCATATCCAAATCTCATCGTTTTTCCCACTTTCATAATATGATTAGTAATAACACACATATACATACATATATAAACCAAGTTATAAAGTGTGTAAGATACACACCTTTCACCAACGCAAGAACTATCTTCCAACAATCCGATCTATCGCACTAGATCACTTGTCCTACAATCGGCCATATCACGATATTTTAATGAAAACCATTCGGCCAACAACATATCTTAATCCTAATAACCTTAGGCTTCCTCAACCAACTTAAGAGTATAGAATCCTTACCACTTGACTTACCAACTCCGATTCGCTAAAGGAATGACTTAAACCGATTGCTTCCGAAATCCCAAAGAGCCTATCTTTCAAAACCGATTGTATATAAAAATCAAAGAAACTATCCTTGAATATTCGGCCAAAACAAGGACTAAAAGAGAGGAAGAAGGTTCGGCTATTTGGTTGTGAAAGAAGAAAATATGTGAGTAGAAAAGAGAATAGACATGAGAGAGAGAGAACTCGGTTTAATCAACAATGGAAGAAAGAAAAATGAGTTTGGAGAAGAAAAAGGTTCGGCCAAATGAAAGAAAAAGAATAAGATAGAAAATGGGGTTGAAAGATTCGGCCAACTCTTTGTTTACCAAAAAGAAAAGTGCATAAAATGCCAAAATGAAGTTTTAGTTTCAAGTGGAAAGATGAGAGAAAGAAAATAGTATTTTTGGTTCAATGAAATGAAGGCTAAAACAAAAGCAAAATTTGCACAAAATGTACAATAAACATTCGGCCAAAGAAGAGTTTTTGGAGAGGAAAAGCAAAATGCAAAAAGATGCACAAAAGAGGAATTGGCCAAATATTCCCCCCTAAACCACCTAACAAAATTCGGCCACCCACCTAGACACCCATGCCGTCCACATACATGCACTAAAGCCTAGGATTACTTTCCAAAACATCCTCCCTATTCCATGCCTTTGTCCCCTCATCATGCCATAAGTTCAAGATTCTTATCCCCTAAATTAAGCTTTCCTTAAACAAAAATTCAACTTACCAAAAGTTATTAGTCCACCTATCATAAATAAGTTTGACCGGCCATCAATGCTAATACACAAAAATAAACCTTCAAAATGCTAAACATACCACTCGAACCTCTAACCTCAAGCTACCTTTCAAGCTCCTTAACCAACTTGCCACTTACTCCTCTTGTGCTATAAATGAACACTTAATTAACTTAAGTGCTAAGCTCACCTAATCCACTTCATTAAATAAGCCATACTAAAATTTATTCTAACTTCCTAATTAAAATCAAACCTTCACAAGACTATGCTAACACACAAAATTCATATCCAAGCCAACACAAAAATAAATAATATTCTAATTTTCCTAAAGCCCAAGGTCCAAATGGCCCAATCCTACTAGGCCCAATTTCAGGATGTTACAAGTGAGTTGAGCCTCGGGGCACGCCGAGGTATTTTTAATTTCTGTTTTTCAATTTCTGTTGAAATCAACTCATAATACGAGAGATGAGTTGGGCCTCGGGTCACGCACTCTGAGGTATTTTCAATTTCTGTTTTTAAAAAAAAAAAGAAAAAACAAACAAAAAAGGAATCAACTCATATTGCGAGAATAGGGAAGCAGTTTGAAAAGTTCAGATTTATCTCATCGAAGTCCTAGTGGAGCAATTAGTAGATCGAAGCTACAAATCTCTTCGTGTCTTGAAGTCATATTGGAGCAAGTTAAAAAAATAAACAAGATTGAGGAAAACCGACTTGAAGCTATGGGTCATGTCTCGCAGAAGCGGCGGTGGAGTGGATCAAAGCAACAGGTTACAGCAGAGTTTGAAGATGTTCGAGGAAAATGAGGACCAATAAATCAAGGCTTGGCTAAGACCGGGCAAAAATCGGTTCTCCTATTGTCTTTGTTCTATTCTCGTTTCACGACAATGAGCAAAGAGGGGCAGCTGTAATAACCAATTTTTGCCTGGGCCCAGTACAGACTAAGGGCCCAATCAATAAAACAAAAGCCATTATTAAAAAAAAACCAATAAAGTAAAAGGTCCAGTCCATGTACAATGCAAATTAGGAGCCCAATTGTAAAACCAATACCAAACCCAATAATAACAGTTTAAATGCACAACCCAAACATTGTGGCCAATTTACAAAACCCGTGAGACCCACTCCAGCAAATTAAAAAAACAAAAATTAATAAAGTCCAAAGTCCATTACAAAAAATCGAAGCCCAATTACCTAGCCCAATCTACAACATCCCAAATCAGAAAAAAGAAAAACAAGAAACCCTAGCCAGCACCGCATGCCTCCTGACAGTTCCTCTCCCCTCTCGCGCCGCTTGACCAATCCTAGGTGCCGCAGACCACTGCTCATCACCCCATGCCCACGCGCGTCTCTCAGCCACTGGACACTCCACCAGCGCCCTCCCCCAGGCCTCGGCCAACACCCACACGCCTCTGACATCTCCACTCTCAGCACACCATACGCCTCGGTCAGTGTTCGCGTGCCATTACCCATACGTGCAAAGAGAAGAGAACAACAAGAGGACAAAGGAACAAATAGAAAACAAATGAAAAACAACAAAAGCGGAATCCATGAATCAGGTATAAAAACAAAAACCAATCCCTTGTAATTCGGGGGGCGGTTGGACAGGGAACTACGAACACAAAAAATCAAAAGCAAGAATAAAAAGTAAAAAAGTTTGATTCTGATTATTTTCGATTGTCTTTTTCTACTCGTTTGTTTATTTATTTATCTTCTTTATTTTAAAACACACACACACACACACACACACACACACACACACATATATATATATATATATATATAAAAGAAAAAAGAGAGGGGAAAGAAAACGAACCTAAATCGGAGCCGTCTCCAGAGCCTCCTCGTCTTCCTCAGAGTCAAAACCGCAAAGGGGGAATCTCCTCCTCCAAAGGGGGCTCGAGACGTCAGGGTTCGCCTTCGAACTAGGGGCTTCGAACGGAGCGTCAAAGGCTCCTCTTCGTGCGACCATGGCCACCGAATAAGATGGTGGTGCGGTGGTGCGATGGCGGGATGGCAGATAGAAGAACCCTAGCGGAAGAAGAGACGATGGGGAGAGAGGGTTCTCTGTTTTATTTTTTAAGAAATGGAAACAAATGGCCAAAAAATAAAGGAAGATTGTTTTATCAGAAATAAATGGTGACGTTTAAGCCTTCAGGAGACCGCGCATATCCTTTCAAGGGGATATTTGCGCGATAACCCCCTTTCATTTTTTTTTGCGCTTTGATTTCGGCCCGGTTTGGCATTTTGTTAATTTTTAAAATCATGCCCTATTATTTCTGTTGCGTTTTAATTTAGTCCATGCCCAGGTCAGTTGAAGCGTTGCGCACGAGGGTTGGGAATTTTACCCATGTGGTCCCCGTTGTTTTTGGGCGCGTTTCAATTCGGCCCTTAATGACTTTTTCCCTTATTTTAAATGTAGACCTTAAATGTTAGTCCATTTTTAATTTAGTCTTTGACACGTTTAATGGGTTAAATTACTTATTTATTTCTCTTAAAATTGTATTATTATTATCTTTTTGTAATTATTATTTATTATTCAATATTTTTTATTATTATTATTATTATTATTATTATTATTATTATTATTATTAGTATTATTTTAAGCTTATATGCGCTGCTACTTTAAACTTTTATATATTGTTTATTTTAAGATTTTTTATATACATTATCTGTTTCAACATCTTCCATATATTATTTATTTTAATTGACTTATTGTTTATTTTAAGTTTTCTTCACATTATTTTTTTTATATACTTTGTATGTAGATACATATGTATATGCCCTATCTCGTTAAGTTTTTATATATAGTCTCTTACAAATCATTTTGTATATTATCGATTTTAAAACCTTTTTACAGTATCTATTTTTAAACTAATTTGTTATCATTTCAAGGTGCACGTTTTTTATATTTTATTTATTTTAACTTGTTTTTCACTTATTGCAAATTGTTGTATATGTGGTTTAATTTGTTCGTCTTTGACTATTGATGTAAAATTTTCAAATAGTGCATAATGTGTATAATTTTCAAATACATTTATCAACTTTATCCAAAAGCGAAAATTTTTCAAAATGAGGCAATATTCTATGTTTGGAAATTCGAGAGATCGTGCCCTATGTGTTGGGTTTCGGTTCTCTCGCTTGGCTAAACAATCGAATAACCTTTTGTTATTTTAATGCATGAGATCAGGAATTAAGAGATGATCTTGGATTCGAGGATTAAAATCATCGTGTCCTACGAATCGGATGTGATATTTTGTCATTCGGAACGAGAAAATCTTGATATTCAATTCGAGAAAACTAAAATATTTCCAAAAAATATCAATTTCCTTTTTCTTTTTAAATTTTCAACTTTCGACATTGAGACATTAAATAATCAATTTGGTACCAATTTTGGGCGTGACGAGGGTGCTAACCCTTCCTCGCACGTAACCGACTCCCGAACCTATTTTCTCAAATTTTCGTAGACCAAAAACATTGTTTTAGTAAATCAAAATGTTTTATTAAAACAAAGGTGATCCGATCACACCTAATAAAAGATCGGTGGCGACTCCCTTTTTTTATTTTCAAAACCAAGTCGATTCCCGTTTTGTCAAAAACGGTTACGACAGCTTGGCGACTCCACTGGGGACCGAACCAGAGAGTCAGGCCGTAAAATTGATTATTCTTTGTCCTTTTGTCGAAATTTGGAAAATCGTTTTGAAAAATCATGTTTCCTTTGATTCATTTGCTGGTACTATGATTGCAATAATGTTGAGTCTCATAAAATACTTTGGCATTGCACTGCATGACCGTTGTGGTCACACCCTCTTAAGTGGGAGTGAGAAGCTACTCTTTCGTGAGGTTTTTACCTCCGTGCAAGATAGTGGATCACTTTCGGGATACATCCGTACCTATGTCTTCGTGAGATTTTTATCTCCGTGCAGCCATAGGGAAATGTATTCCCCTGAACCGAACTCGGTCCATATGAGCCTATAATGGGTGAGGATCGAGGAATCTGCTAGTTCGGGTACCTTTACTCTAGAACCAAACCACATATAGAAAGTACTAGAAGCCTACCCTAGATAGAGCCACCCAAACCCCTAGAGGACACCTGAACAGGTATTTTGTGTGCGTTATTTCCCTAACGTGTTCTCCTTCGTGTTTGTTATATCTCTTGCATTAACGTGCTTCCTTTTGTGTTGATTTATTTCTCTTGCACTAACGTGTTTTCTTTTGTCTTGACTCCATTGCATTACATCGCAAGAAAGGAAGTGTTGATTCATATTCGGTTGCTAAATGGAAGAGTTTGTCGTAAGGAAATGTGTTACTTAATAAAGTGGACTGTAATACGGTCGTACGAACATGAGGACATGGCCGTATATGCGATCTATTTTATGTAAAGAAACGTATCTTCTAGAAAAGTTCTTCTAATGGAATCGAATTCATGATCAACACCTCTCTTTCTTTTTGCATTCATACCATACATTTGCATTGCATTGCATACAGCAGCATCATATCACCCTAATCATTCACTAAAGCTAAAATCGTATAATCTACAGTTGTGACACTACGAATCTGCAATCACGTCATCCTTATAGGACACGGCTAAGAGCTAGAGCTATGGATGCAAAACTCAATGAAAGAATCGAAAGAATGGAAAGGATCCAAAGAGAGTTGCAAGAGCAGATGGCTAAGTCGCAACAGGAAGCAAGAGATATGGTGGCGAGATCTCGAGAGGAATCGCTCGAGCAAAGGGATCAAATGGCCAAAATGATGGAGATGATGACAGCCTTGGTCAAAGGAAAAGGACCCGTACAGAGCCCTGACATCACAGAGCCCCAGTCAAGAGATAATCAGGATCTGCTCTATCACCTAGGATTCACTCCGCCCCACGCCCATGCACCGCAAAGAGGATATCCTCAAGGGGAACCGGCAGGCCTAGAGCCACGACCTGCACCACCTGCTCATCTAGGGCAAGGTATATTTGTATCAAACTCTGGAGATAATTCTGCTAATCCAATAGTTTCAGATTTGGATTATCTGGTAGAAATAGCCAGATTGAAAATGGAAGATCGTGATGCTCAGGACAAGTATAAGAGT
The DNA here is from genome assembly GCA_005393395.2 of Gossypium australe. Taxonomy (NCBI): domain Eukaryota; kingdom Viridiplantae; phylum Streptophyta; class Magnoliopsida; order Malvales; family Malvaceae; genus Gossypium; species Gossypium australe. Next base: position 42,035,280 of record CM016620.1, on the reverse strand, counting down.
CTGGAAGAAAGACTCAAGGTGATAGAAGGTACTGAAGTCTTCCCTGCACTGAGTGCCAAAGAGCTCAACTTGGTGCCCGATCTGGTTCTGCCTCCGAAATTTAAAGTACCAGATTTTGAAAAATACGATGGAGCGAGATGTCCAAAGGCGCATCTTATCATGTTTTGTCGGAAGATGGCTGGTTATGTGAGTGAAGACAAACTGTTAATACACTGTTTCCAAGATAGCTTGGTCGGATCAGCCCTCCGATGGTATAATCAACTCAGCAGGGAGAGGATCCGATCATAGAAAGACCTAGCATCAGCATTTTGTGAATAATACAAGCATGTCTCCGACATGGTGCCCGATCGACTAACACTGCAGATGATGGAAAAGAAGCCAACAGAGACTTTTAGATAATACGCTCAAAGGTGGAGGGATATCTCGGCCCAAGTAGAACCCCCACTGACTAAAACTGAGATAACGATCCTCTTTATCAACACTTTGAAAGCGCCATTTTATGACAAGCTGGTGGGAAACGCCACAAAAGACTTCGCCGATATCGTAATGTCCGGGGAACTCATTGAGAATGCCATAAAGAGTGGAAAAATAGATGCAAGAGAAAGTGTCAAAAGGTCAAGCTCGAGAAATATGGAAATGAAGTGAACAACTTGAGCAAGCGTTTCAAGTCAGTCTCTGCAGGTCAACCGAGGGCTGTGACCATTGGTCATCAGGGATCATCAAGTCAAGAATCCGATGCAAAGCGTCTCCAGTTTACACCAATTCCAATGACATATGGGGAGTTGTATCAAGGCCTGTTTGATGCACATAGGGTGGCTCCTCACTACATGAAAACCCCCATACCCCAAATGGTATGATTCGAATGCTCAATGCGAGTATCACGTGAGAATAACGGGTCACTCAACCGATAACTGCATTGCATTTAAGAAATTGGTGGAGAGGATTATTAAAATAGGGGTTTTGAAGTTCGATGAGTCGACCGGAGCAATAATTTACGATAATTGAAAGAGGGGGCGAGAGAGTCTCGATTCCTTAAAGAAGTTTTCAGAAGCCTAGAAATCGAGAAGTCAAAACGCCAATGACACATTCGAAGGGAAAATGGGGGCATAAAGCTTTCCAAAGTCTTGCACACTTGGGAGTGTTTTGAACAATAAGACCATAAAGCTTTCTGAAGGCTTGCACACTTTGGAGTGTTTTGAACAATAAGACCATAAAGCTTTCCGAAGCCTTACACACTTGGGAGTGTTTTGAACAATAGGACTGTGGAAGAAACCTGCATTTTTAGCTAATCTGGAGTAATATTCAAAACATGCTTGTTGCTTTAAGCCTAGAGGCAACAAGAGTCCTTTCGTGAAATGGGCTTGTTTCCAGAATTGTTATTTCAATAAAATGCATCTTTATTTTCACTCATCGCATTTCATACTCTACATCGTTTCATTTTCATATCATACTTTTAATTTTCTACCTTCATGCCCACAATGGGTCCCCCAGATACCAATGACATGAGCGACGCTGTTACCGACTCTCTTTTTAACGAGATATGTGTCTAAAGGGATTGGAGGACTGGGGAGATGACAGAGGTCACAACTTATTTCCTAAATTGTCAAGAATGGTAGATCCCATCTTACGAAGTGTCAGTAAACACTACAAGGGAGATGAAGATGGAAGCTTAGCTTGCCGCAGGAACAAGGCAAGGAATCATTGAGTTATCTCCAATAGTTCAAAGATATTTTTGTGTGATCACGTTAAGACACGTCGGGACTATTAAGGCACGAGTATGCTGTCAATGCTAAAGAAGTCACAGAAGAAGTCCATAAGGATATTTGAAGATCACATGCTGATAGTTCTACCCTGACTAAGCCAATCAAGAGGTTCGAACTACTGGTCTACCCGGAAAGGAAAATTGCATCGAACACCAAATCGAGGAGGACAGAACTTATGTGCATCTTCCCTTTTTTCTACACGTGGGGCATGGACGTTATCAAGCAAATCTCCTTGAAAGCTTCTGGTTCGCATTGATTCATTTTTGTGGATGTCGATCTCTTCACTAAGAGGGTGATGGTCGCTTCGTATGCCAATATTACAAGTCGATAGTCATTAGACCAAAAAGGAAAAAAAGAAAAAATATTAACAAAAAAGGCAAAAAGATCATATTTAACCGCACAATGTCAAAAGTTTGCGGTCGTTTTAAAGATCAAGTGCCACGTCATAGTGTAAAAAAAAAAGGGCAACAAGACAAAGATCGTTAGGAAGATGACCTAAACTTGTGAACGTGGGCATATAGAAGTTACGTTTACCCTTTTATGTTAGGAAGATGACCTAAACTTCGGCCAGGACCTCTGCCGGGACAACGCTTTCCTCACTAGGTTTTGCCTAGTGATGTCAAAATCCACTTTTCCCCAAGTACAGGCCGAGCCAAAGTTGGATAAGGTGGAATGGATCCAATCCCGATGTGATCAAGTGAATTTGAAAAGAAAATGTTGAGAGATATCTGTCACGATCAGATGAAGCAAGTTTACAACAAAAGGATCGCCTTAGAAAATTTCATAATAGGGCTTTGAAAGAAAAATTCTCTCATGCAAAAGAGACTTTAGAAGAAAGTAAATGTCAAACTAGGAAGGACCTCATACAGCAAAGAAGGCTTGTTCTATGGAAGCATGGATATTGACAGAGATGGATGGCAAGGACCTGTCCAATTCGATGAATTCAGATACGACCTAAAAAGGGGGAATAAAAAAAATCAATCAAAAAATCAAAAAAAAATTCTCATCAAAAAAGAAGAAAGAAAAAGGAGAGGCCAAAGGCGAAAACCCGCAAAGGGCGCTTTGAGGCCAAAGGTGGGTTTGAGTTGAAAACTCGAAAAGGGCAGCTCAAATTTTGATAAAAAATGGGGCATACAGTAGTCTTGCTACGCTTGAAGTAACAATGAAGAGGAATGTTACGCCTTGGGGCATCGACAAAGTACTCCGGATCCCCTAAACACATATTGAGTTTAGAATGGTCCTCAAGAAGTTTGAACAGAGAAGCTCAAGCTGCGATATCTAGGGCACCTAGTTTCCATTTTACCCATTTTGAGTCTACTATCTTTGTCTTTTCAAAATACACTCTAATTAAACTTGCTTCTTCATTGCATTTGCTAGCTTCGATTAACTTATTTGTTTCGAGCTATGCTCCCAATAAATTTCCATTTCATCCATCATTATGGTCCTTTTTTGAGCATTTTGCATTGAAATAACGATTATTGGACTAATAATACTTTCATGGAAGGAGTTTCGCATATTACTCTGGAAACCTCTAAACGGTACAGGAGTCTGAAACAGGATTATTGCTTAAGACTCACCAAGCTTAAGGGTTGGAAATATCTGAGTCCAAATTAAGGTTATCACTTCAGATTTTTGTCAAAAATGGTGATTAAACAAAACTGTAACATCCTAAAATTATGGGCCTATGCATTTAGTGTAGGGATAGAATTAATTTGTTAATTTAAGTGATAGGGGTCTAAATTTGGGCTTAGAATTAGGCAAAGTCCCAGATTAAATTATTTTAAGGTGGCATCATTAACAATTAAAAAGGAACAAGTTTTGGGTCATAAGGAGCCCATGTTTTTGGGCCATTTTCGGCAATTAAATGGGAGCAAGGGTGACGCCACAACAAGGGATTTAAGGGATTTAAATTTAAGTTTAATGAAGCCCAAATCTTTTAATTTAAATGAGTTAAATTTCGGCATTTAGAATTAATGAGGTGGACGACTACAAGGCTTAAAAATAGGAAGATATATACGGATTTTTAAGTGATAATATCATAGATAAAAAGGAGAAAAGTTAGGAGCTTATCTTCAAAGGAAGTGTTGGCCGAAAATCCACGACCTAGAGGAGTGTAAAATTCAGCTACTGCATGGCATAGAGGGTGCCGAAATTCTCCTCTCTTCTAGCTTAAATTTTAAGGGCCTTTTCGGTATTTAGCAGTAGGTGTCAAAAATCTATAAATAGGGGGCTAGCTCCTTATTTCTGACATTGAAAAACCCTAAAATCCTCTCCCTTGGTGCCAAAATTCCCTAGCCTCTCCCTCTCCAAATTTATTTCTTCAATTTCTTCAAAAGCCGAAACTTTTCCCCACTTTCTTTTCCCTTGTGCCGATTTCTCCAAAAAGCCGAAGCATCCATCGCTTTTTCTTTTATTCATCCTATTTGAGAAATTATTCTATACTTCTGGCATTTAAATCTTCCATTGGCATTGCCGAATCCTCTCTCTAGTGCTAGCCGAATCTTCTAAGCTAAGGTAAGAGTCGATTTTTGTTTAGTTCTCATAATCTATTCCCGGTTTTTGAAAAGCAAAAGCCGAAAGCTAATAGTTTAATGGTTTTCGAGATTTGAAGGAAGCTTGGTCGACTAGATCTAAAAGCTGAAAAATCATTAGTCTTCAATTTCGGGATTTTAAGGTAAGAAGAGTTGTTTATTCAAATACATAAAATTGGGTAGAACACTAACCATGGCCGAATATAGGAGAGGCCGTAGTTTCACATCTTTCCGGCTTCTTGAACAAAGTTGTAGATCGGTTTAGCAAGGGTATCGACATTAATCAGGTGTGTAGATCTCTAACACGCTACTGATAAACTTGCATGTATATTTATTTTTGTATGTTATGGGCTAAAAAGTCGGAATAAGGCTGTATAGACAGTCGAATGGAACCCTAAAAAGGGTTAGGCAAGGATGCCAGGTACGTAAACATAGAACTCCCTATGTGTATTGAAGAATATATATATCTGCTTGATGTTTCTTTATTTATGTATGCATGGGGTGGGAATGATGATAATTGAATGGGAAGTTCATGATAGGTCACTTGGTGATCGGTGGTAGAAATCCCACATAATTTAAATGTAAGGCCACATTGTGATCGGTGGCTATGCCACGTTTAATGATTCCTACTTAATAGGAATAGGCAGTACGGCTGTCGTTTTGGTGTGTAGCGGATGGAGGGTTGATTGTAGAAATCCCCACGGTGTGATGGTTGGTACGGGATGGTGTGTAGAGGATGGAAACCTAGGATGGGTTGGGTTATTCATTCTTTATTATTATTATGTGATTATGATTGATGCCTTCCTGTATGGGCCAGGGCCCATAATGTGTTTGTGGGCTCAGGTCAATGTGTGTTTTGAGATTTATACACTGAGTCTTTGTGACTCACGCTTTCTTTTTCTCTACTCTTCTAGATGAACAGTAGATCGTGGACATAGGAGCCGAGACAGACTCGAGGGGCCATCAAGTTTCTTTTGACAAGTTAATTTGGAGTTTCTTTAAGTTATTTTTTTATTTTTTTTCATTATGGGAATATTTTTGTAATAAGGCCCCTAGTTTTTATTCAACTTATGAGTTTACAATGTTAAGCAACTTATGAATTTTATGATAAGGTTTATTTATACTTAATAATAATTAATACAAGGTTTTTTTTTAAATGCCGCTTATTTACTTAAATATTGTCTAATAAACTCACAATTTCAAAAACCAACAAAGCAAAAGTTTTCAAAGTACAAGCAGTGACATGCCAGATCCGGTCGAAACAAATGGGCCGGGTTTGGGGTGTTACAAAAATGACAAAGTATCGCGTCAGTGATACAATCCTGGCAAAAAATGGGCATTGTTAAACCAAGTGCAAAACCAGAATCATTCTCGAAAGGAAATGATATTTTGCATTCATGCAAGCATCATGCATATACATCTGGTTAGGTCACCTAAAGAGTGATCGTTAGAAGGAAGCTGATACAGATCCTGTACCTTTGAATAACAAGAGGGTGGGTTGAAGAAGAGACAAATCCTATGTTTTAGAGTCGCAGTGGTATGAATGGAGGATATTCAAATCCTATACCCCCAGGTCATAGTGAGATGAACCCTGAAGCTACAGTGGGGCAAAAGGGTGATATACGAGAAACAAAGATTACTCCTGAGGTTTGAGGACACGTACAAAACCTGAAAGGGAAGTCAAGAATCGAAGCAATGAATACAGGTCACCATGAAAGTCGTGACGAAAAAGAGATACATGACAAACAAACCCAGGGCGCATGGCATAATCATGTAGGCATAAAAGCATTTAAGACAAACACGTGCATATCAAGATAACATCACGCATGACACATACAGGTACGCCATTAAAGCAAGAAGATTTGATGATAGCTATATTAAATCAAAGGAAAAGAAGACATCCGAGTTCCGCTAGATGATATGTTATTCAAAATTGAACTCATATAACGAGAGGTGGGTTGAGCCTCGAGTCGCACGCCGAGGTATTTTCAATTTCTATTTTTCAATTTCTATTTGCAAAAAAAAAAAAAAATCAACTCCTCAGGTCGCACGCTGAGGTATTTTCAATTTCTGTTTTTCAATTTTCATTTTTTAAAATATCAACTCATAATACGATAGGTGAGTTAAGCCTCAGGTCACACCCTGAGGTGCTTTTCAATTTTTGTTCTAGAATTAACTCATAATACGAGAGGAGCAGATCGATCTTGCCTTCCTAAGCGAAGCAGATCGAGTATAGCAGATTTTGCCTTTCTAAGCGAAGCAAATCGAGCATAACAGATCTTGCCTTCCTAAGCGAAGCAAATCGAAAAGCAGATTTTACCTTCCTAAGCGAAGCAAATCGAGCATAACAAATTTTGCCTTCCTAAGCGAAGCAAATTGAAAAGCAGATTTTGCCTTCCTAAGCGAAGCAAATCGAGCATAACAGATATTGCCTTCCTAAGTGAAGCAGATCGAGCATAGCAGATTTTGCCTTCCTAAGCGAAGCAAATCGAGCATAACAGATCTTGCCTTCCTAAGCGAAGCAAATCGAAAAGCTGATTTTGCCTTCCTAAGTGAAGCAAATCGAGTATAATAGATTTTGCCTTCCTAAGCGAAGCAAATCGAAAAGTAGATTTTCCCTTCCTAAGTGAAGCAAATCAAGCATAACAGATATTGCCTTCCTGAGCGAAGCAGATCGAAGATAACAGATCTTGCCTTCCCAAGCGAAGCAGACCGATGTATTTTTAATTTTTGTCTTTCAATTTCTGTTCAAAAATCAACTCATAATACGAGAAGTGAGTTGAGCCTCGGGGCACGCCGAGGTATTTTTAATTTCTATTTTTCAATTTCTGTTGAAATCAACTCATAATACGAGAGATGAGTTGGGCCTCGGGTCACGCACGCTGAGGTATTTTCAATTTCTGTTTTTCAAAAAAAAAAAGAAAAAACAAACAAAAAAAGGAATCAACTCATATTGAGAGAATAGGGAAGCAGTTTGAAAAGTTCAGATTTATCTCATCGAAGTCCTAGTAGAGCAATTAGTAGATCGAAGCTACAAATCTCTTCGTGTCCTGAAGTCATATTGGAGCAAGTTAAAAAAATAAACAAGTTTGAGGAAAAGCGAATTGAAGCTACGGGTCATGTCTCGCAGAAGCGGCGGTGGAGTGGATCAAAGCAACAGGTTACAGCAGAGTTTGAAGATGTTCGAGGAAGACGAGGACCAATAAGTCAAGGCTTGGCCAAGACCGGGCAAAAATCGGTTCTCCTATTGTCTTTGCTCTATTCTCGTTTCACGACAATGAGCAAAGAGGGGCAGCTGTAATAACCAATTTTTGCCCGGGCCCAGTACAGACTAAGGGCCCAATCAATAAAACAAAAGCCATTATTAAAAAAAACCAATAAAATAAAAGTTCCAGTCCATGTACAATGCAAATTCGGAGCCCAATTGTAAAACCAATACCAAACCCAATAATAACAGTCTAAATGCACAACCCAAACATTGTGGCCCAATTACAAAACCCGTCAGACCCACTCGAGCAAATTAAAAAAACAAAAATTAATAAGGCCCAAAGTCCATTACAAAAAACCGAAGCCTAATAACCTAGCCCAATCTACAACAGCCCAAATCAGAAAAAGGAAAAACAAGAAACCCTAGCCAGCGCCGCATTCCTCCTGACGGTTCCTCTCTCCTCTCGCGCTGCTTGACCAACCCTAGGCGCCGCAGACCAGTGCTCATCACCCCATGCCCATGCATGTCTCTCAGCCACTGGACACTCCACCAGTGCCCTCCCCCAGGCCTTGGCCAACACCCACACGCCTCTGACATCTCCACTCTCAGCACACCACGCGCCTCGATCAGTGTTCGCATGCCATTACCCATACGTGCAAAGAGAAGAGAACAACAAGAGGACAAAGGAACAAATAGAAAACAAATGAAAAACAACAAAAGCGGAATCCATGAATCAGGTATAAAAACAAAAACCAATCCCTTGTAATTCGAGGGGGCAGTTGGACAGGGAACTACGAACACGAAAAATCAAAAGCAAGAATAAAAAGCAAAAAAAGGTTGATTCTGATTATTTTCGATTGTCTTTTTCTACTCATTTGTTTATTTATTTATCTTCTTTATTTTAAAACATATATATATATATATATATATATATATATATAAGAAAAAAGAGAGGGGAAAGAAAACGAACCTAAATCGGAGCCGTCGTCGGAGCCTCCTCGTCTTCCTTGGAGTCAAAACCGCAAAGGGGGAATCTCCTCCTCCAAAGGGGGCTCGAGACGTCGGGGCTCGCCTTCGAACTAGGGGCTTCGAACGGAGCGTCAAAGGCTCCTCTCCGTGCGACCATGGCCACCGAATAAGATGGTGGTGCGGTGGTGCAATGGCGCAATGGCAGATAGAAGAACCCCAGCGGAAGAAGAGATAATGGGGAGAGAGGGTTCTCTGTTTTATTTTTTAAGAAATGGAAACAAATGGCCAAAAAATAAAGGAAGATTGTTTTATCAAAAATAAACGGTGACGTTTAAGCCTTCAGGAGACCGCGCATATCCTTTCAAGGGGATATTTGCGCGATAACCCCCTTTCATTTTTTTGCGCTTTGATTTCGACCCGGTTTGGCATTTTGTTAATTTTTAAAATCATGCCCTATTATTTCTGTTGCGTTTTAATTTAGTCCATGCCCAGGTCAGTTGAAGCGTTGCGCACGAGGGTTGGGAATTTTACCCATTTGGTCCCTGTTGTTTTTGGGCGCGTTTCAATTCGGCCGTTAATGACTTTTCCCTTATTTTAAATGTAGACCTTAAATGTTAGTCTATTTTTAATTTAGTCCTTGACACATTTAATGAGTTTAATTATTTATTTATTTTTCTTAAAATTGTATTATTATTATCTTTTTGTAATTACTATTTATTATTCAATATTTATTATTATTACTATAATTATTATTATTATTATTATTATTATTATTATTATTATTTTAAGCTTATATGCGCTGCTACTTTAAACTTTTATATATTGTTTATTTTAAGATTTTTTATATACATTATCTGTTTCAACATCTTCCATATATTATTTATTTTAATTGACTTATTGTTTATTTTAAGTTTTCTTCACATTATTTTTTTATATACTTTGTATGTAGATACATATGTATATGCCCTACCTCGTTTAAAGTTTTTATATATAGTCTCTTACAAATCATTTTGTATATTATCGATTTTAAAACCTTTTCACAGTATTTATTTTTAAACTAATTTGTTATCATTTCAAGGTGCACGTTTTTTATATTTTATTTATTTTAACTTGTTTTTCACTTATTGCAAATTGTTGTATATGTGGTTTAATTTGTTCGTCTTTGACTATTGATGTTGTAAAATTTTCAAATAGTGCATAATGTGTATAATTTTCAAATACATTTATCAACTTTATCCAAAAGCGAAAAGTTTTCAAAATGAGGCAATATTCTATGTCTGGAAATTCGAGAGATCGTGCCCTATGTGTTGGGTTTCAGTTCTCTCGCTTGGCCAAACAATGGAATAACCTTTTGTTATTTTAATGCATGAGATCGGGAATTAAGAGATGATCTTGGATTCGAGGATTAAAATCATCGTGTCCTACATATCGGATGTGATATTTTGTCTTTCGGAACGAGAAAATCTTGATATTCAATTCGAGAAAACTAAAATATTTCCAAAAAAGATCAATTTCCTTTTTCTTTTTAAATTTTCAACTTTCGACATTGAGACATTAAATAATCAATTTGGTACCAATTTTGGGCGTGACGAGGGTGCTAACCCTTCCTCGCACGTAACCGACTCCCGAACCTATTTTCTCAAATTTTCATAGACCAAAAACATTGTTTTAGTAAATCAAAATGTTTTATTAAAACAAAGGTGATCCGATCACACCTAATAAAAGATCGGTGGCGACTCCCGTTTTTTTATTTTCAAAACCAAGTCAATTCCCGTTTTGTCAAAAATGGTTACGACAAGTTAGTGCCGTGCATGTACTGCAACTCTCTTTATGTTATTTCCTTTTTGGTTTTGGATGTAAGTGCCACTAGCTGATTGAATAAAGTAAAGCCTAACTTTGAACTGGGTTGGCTAGTTTCCAAGCACCACACTAACTCTAACAAGAAAACCAAAACACATTAGCTTGGTCAGAAGTTGTATTGCTATTTCACAACATTGTCCTAAAGAATGAGTAATTGGCAAAAGTAGCTGCATTCTTAGACAGTTCATTTATTTATCAAATACTATTAAAAAACCTAATATTATGCCAAAAAAAATAAAGACTTAAACTTTAAAGCACTTGAAGCAAGGGGATAAGGCTAAGAAAAGCTTGGTTCCCGGTCTTTTCAGCATGCATCCTAACCGACCTTTTCATCATAGTATTCTTCCCCATAAGAACAATTGAGTCACCTCGGAGACCTTTATGAATGTTCTAGAGCTGGTTAGAACCCACGATGTCGGCGGCGGCGATTAAAATTTGGGTGTACTCGTCTAAAAGCTGGCATAGTTTCGCGTCGTTGGCTATTTTCTTATCGGCCTTGGAGGGTTTCACTGCCATTTCTAAAAACAAAAAAGGTTTAGTGGTAATAAAAAAAGGGGGTTTTAAAGTGAAAAATCGAGGGCCAAGACAATGCCGAAAGCTCAGTCAAGGCGGACAGCCAATCGGTACCATCACTTTAACCTCTGCTCGATTTTGTGAAAGAAAAAAAAAGTGTTTAAGGATTGGAGGCTGGTAAAATGAAGATTAGGGTTGAAGTTCAGAGGAGACCAGATCGCACGCTCGCCATCGCCATTTTTTGTTCGATTTTTTGAAACAGTAGTTTCAATGCGCTTGTGCTTTACCAACTGGGAAACCCTTGTTCTGCAATTGAAGAATAAAAGAAACAATATAAAAAGAGAAAAAACCAAACAACCAATTTTATAAAGGATAATAAAGAACCTGAGCATGGACATGCGATGACCAGTGGGTCGATTAAGCTTCCTGAACTTTGTCATTTAGGGGAGAAAGAGGGAGAAATCGAGATAGAATGAGGAAGATCGGTGGGGAAAACCGATTTGGGGGATTTTGGTTTGGGGATTTTGAGAAACCGATATAGGGAAATCTTGGGGACTTAGGAAATTTAGGGTTTGGGGAAATAAAAATCGGGCTTTTTTGTGTATGAAATTTTGCGGCTTTTTTAATAAAACACCAGTATAGCTTATTTTTTGCGGCGTTTTTACTAAAAACGCCATTATAGCTCCATTTTCTGTGGCGTTTTTGTAACTACTACTATTACACAATTTTAATTTTTTTTCCATTTTTAACTTATATTTTTCTATGTTTTTAATTTTTAACCACTATTATCATTTTTTGAATTTTTATTTTTATTATATTTTGAGTATTGAACTTTTTAACTAAAATATTAAATATTAAATATTTAAGTTTTTTATTTTTTAAATTTTTATTATTAAATTTTAAAAATTTAATTACCATTATCAACTCTTTTACGAATTTCTTTTTTCTTTCTTTTTACATCAACATTATTCTTTTAAGTATGGTCTATATTAGTTGTTTAGATTTTGATATAAATGGCATTTAATTATATGTATACACCTAAATTTTGATATAGATACATCTCAGAATTATATATGAATTTTGGTTTAAATGTATAGTTGAAATTTTAATTTTGATTTAATCATACACATTATTTTAAAATATAAATACATCAATATATTTTTATATTGAATAAATATAAATTTTTATGTATGCAATATATAAATAAAAAATGATGTTAATTATATCAATAATTGTGTTAATATTTTACAAAATCTGAATAAAATTAAAGTTCATGTATACAATTGCACACTAAGCCATTGTTCATGTATGCTTTTGGGATTTAACCCATTTTGATATATATATTTTTAAAATAATAATTTATATTTATCTGATTTTGATTTATATTTTAAAAAATCCAAGATTAATCCCTAAACCATAAACCATAAACCCTATATATTATACCCTAACTACAAACACCAAACCCTAAACCCCAAACTCAAAGTCAAAACCCCAAACCATAAATCCTGGACCATAAAACCCAAACCCTAAACTCTAAACCACAAACCTTAAACCATAATCTGAGACCAAATATTTGGGAATTCATGTGGCCAACGTTAGTGTAGTACAAAACATATATTTTATATTATTATATTAAATAATATGGGTGCACTACAGGAAAATAGGGCTTTAGCGGCGTTTTTAGTGGCGTTTGGACAAAAGACGCCGCAAAGATTATACATTAGTGGAGTTTGAAATAAAACGCTGCAAAAAACTGGGTAATAGCGGTGTTTTTGGCCAAAACGCCGCTAAAAACAAAGAAATAGCAGCGTGTTCTAAAAACTGAGCAAAAGCGGCGTTTGTTATAAAACGCCAGAAAAGGTTAGAGATATAGTGGCGTTTTTCCAGAAAACGCCACTAATGGTAAGAAATAACGACGTTTTTATCACAAACGCCGCTAAAAATCTAAGTATCTCAAAACTAAAACAGCGCCGTTTTGGTCTCCGTTTAATAATTCAATATAAAAATCGTAAAAAGGGCCAATAATAGCAGCGTTTTTATTAAAAATGCCACTAAAGGTAAGAAATAGCGGTGTTTTTTTATCACAAACGCCGCTAAACATCTAATTATCTCAAAACTCAAACGGTGCCGTTTTTGTTCCCGTTTAATAATTCAATATAAGAATTGTAAAAAGGCCCAATAATAGCAGCGTTTTTATTAAAAATGCTAGAAAAGGCTAGAGATATAGCGGCGTTTTTCCTAAAAACGCCACTAAAGGTAAGAAATAGCGGCGTTTGTGATAAAAACGCCGCTAAAAATCTAATTATCTCAAAACTCAAACGGCGCCGTTTTGGTCCCCGTTTAATAATTCAATATAAAAATTGTAAAAAGGCCCAATAATAGCGGCATTTTTATTAAAAACGCCACAAAAAATCAAATTGTTTCAAAACTAGAACGGCGCCGTTTTGGTCCTCGTATAATAATTCAATATAAAATTAATTTTATTTTGGGGTTTACTGTTTAGGATTTATAATTTAGTGTTAATGGTTTAGGGTTTAGTGTTTCAAGTGTAGTGTGTATGGTGTAGGTTTGGGGTTTACTATTAAGGATTTAAGGTTTAAGGTTTAGAGTTTTAGGATTTATATTTAATGGTCTAAGGGTTTAGTGTTTCGGGTTTCGATTTTAAAGTTTTAAGATTTATGATTTTGTATTTAAGGGTTTAAGGGTTTAGTGTTTATGGATTAGAGATGAAAAAATGTACATATATTTAGGGGTATAAAACCCTAAACCACTAAACCCCTAACCTTTAATCCCCAAACTTTAAACCTTAAAATATTTAAACCTTAAATTATTAAATCTTAAACCTCAAACCTACATCATACACACTGCACTCAAAACACTAAACCCTAAATATGTACCCCTATATATATAGTTTAGGGTACTTTAGTAGGGGATATAGTTTAATGGTTTAAGGTTTAGAGGGTTTTAGGATAATTAGTGTCATTGTTTTATGGTTTAAATATTAGGGTATATAATTTAGGGTTATGAATAATTCAGACTTTTTGTGGTTAAGGCTTAGGGGTTATTGTTTTGTGGTTAGTTTAGGGTTTAGGGGATATAGTTTAGGATTATGAGGATATAGTTTAATGGTATAAGGTTTAGGGTTTTGATTAATTAGTTTTAATAATATTAGGTATTTTGATTAATTAATAATATTATAAAAATATAGAGAGTAAATGATACTTTATTATTAGTGGCGCTTTTATAAAAAACGCCACAAAAGGTATGAATTACCGGCGTTTTTTTGAAAACGCCACAAAATCTATGAATTACCGACGTTTGTTTAAAAATGCCACAAAGTTATGTCAATTAAACATCACTGTTTTCATCTTTTATTAGTGGCGCTTCTTAAAAAACGCCACAAATAGCCGTGAAGAAACGACACTGTTTTCCGTTCTAATTAGTGGCGCCTTTAATAAAACGCCACAAATATGTTCGTTTTATTGATGTTATTAGTGGCGTTTTGGGAACAAATTTAAGAAAAAAGACTGCGTTTTCGATAATTTATTTAGTGGCGTTTATTTAAAAGCACCGCAATAGGGATAAATTTTATGCAGAAACGACGCCGTTCTTTTTACATCCATTTTAATTATTCAAAGACTTTGTTAAGCCGTTTCTTCTCTTCCCCGATTTCTGTTATCTCCCCAAATCCCTAATTTCTTCATCCCCTTTAGCATTCCCTAAATTGTTCTTCTATTCATAAGCCTCTCAACTCAAAGCTCTGCGTTTATTACCAAAACCAGAACCCATCGCCGACACCGAAAATGATGCCCACGGCCCGACGCCATTCACCTTCTAAAACCCATCCCGGTGCCGTTGCTTTGCTTTCGTCCATTGCCTTATCTCTATCTGTTGCTTTCTCTCGCTTTGCTAATCTGTCCAATATTGACATTGGCTGCTGCCTGAACTGAAGCCTTTTAGGAAATTTGAAAGTTGGTAAGCTCTTTTATTTGAAAATTACAAGGTTAATATATGAACTAATTTAGCTTTGAATCTTTAGTCTTTGGGTTAAAACGAAAATTTGTTGGAGAGATGTGAGAATAAGAAATGAAAAAAAAAAGAAGTCTTATAATTAATTTCTGAGGGATGTAATTTTGTATTTAATCAAATTAGGTGTAATCTGGATTGTTGATATCTGTTTGTTTGCATTTGTTTTGTTAATAGCAGTTTGTAATTTGGTTATCCCTAGACCCAAGCTTCAATTTTACAATAGACTAGGAAGCTAAATAATGTAAGTTTTGAAACCCTAAACTTGAAATTGATTTCTACTTGAGTCATAATATTTCAAGTTTTATTTGGTTTTCTGTTTTCTGTCCTGTTGCTTGTTATTGTGTCTCATCTACACTATTTCTCTGTTTACTTGAGAAGGAGAATTTTCTTAAAAGCTATCGGTTTATCTGAAATAGTGGACCATTTTTTCGTTTGTTTATTTCCCTTTGTTTTTAAGTTTATTGCATCTATGTTCTGGACAGCTATATAAGTGGTACTGATACTGAGTTTCTATGAAACCCAACAGTAACTTTAAAATAGCCTCAAATAAATAATAAACAATGCTTGTTTATTTGTTTTCTTGTTATGTGTAAATTTCCAATCTGTGACCTGTTTTACTTGTTACCTCATTTCTTTTCTTTGCATTGTATATATGGAACATGTTTTCTCACTTTTCTGAATTGTTTGTTTGTGATTTTTGTTTTCATGGTAAAATATATTATGTCATGAATTGTTTTTGATCAGAATATTATGTTCACAGTTATTTCCAAAAGTGGATTGTTTGTACAAGGTGTGTTACTCCCTTGCTTCTTTCTTTTTCACAGTAGTTGAATACTTTTCTTCATTTTTTGTTGTTAGTGAATTGTCTAGGAATTAGAAAAATTCAAAAAGACAATTTTAATCCATGCTGATTCTTTCATAACCTATCTACATCTATGTATGTGCTGCTGTGCATATTATGTTCTTTCATGTTACATCACTGTGTTGTACCATAGGTGATTGTTTAACATAGTTGAAAGGTCATGTATGGATTTGCTTTCGGGTTACAAATGGTGGCTTATTTAATTGTAAGACTTGAAAAAGTATCAGTATTAACTTGATTTTTAGAAACTTAAAAACTACTATTATAGAGATATAATGAATATAGAAATTAATTAAATGGTTATGAAAATTTTGAGATCTTTCCTTTGTCTGATTATCACGGATATCTTAGTAAAATTCTTTTGATGAATGTACACTGCAATAGTAAAATTACTCTTCTGTTTTATTATTTATTGTATTTTTTATTGTATATATCTTCTCTGAACTAATGTTTTATGTTTTCTGCATGGCAGAAAGGATCCCATAACGTTCACTTATGCTTACCTTAGGTTTGTTCTAAATTTTCCCAACATTGTCAGAACATGTTTGTTTGATCACCTCTTACTAAAATTATTTAAGGTACATACTTTGAACTTGATCTCTCAAATTATTTTCTAATCCAAAGCAATTAAAATTTTGCAACCTTGATACTTAAAATGGCGTAGGCCATTCTTGCTAAAAAAACTATGTTGTTTTAGATACAACTGTTGGCAGACCTCAACTTGAAGAAAACACCTCAGTTGGTGGAGCTTGTTGATGATAGTAAGGTAATGTATTGTTTCACAAGAATATCAGTTCATTTGACTATACTTGTTTTGTGGAACATTTTAAGGAAAAGTACTACTTATATTTTTTATATCATACACCAATATATTAAGGAAAAGTTAAGTCATGTATAGAAGAAAGGAGTAAAATGGTAATAATAACCAATTGAATGTGAAATGATACTATCAATTTTTCAAACACTTAA
The DNA here is from genome assembly GCA_005393395.2 of Gossypium australe. Taxonomy (NCBI): domain Eukaryota; kingdom Viridiplantae; phylum Streptophyta; class Magnoliopsida; order Malvales; family Malvaceae; genus Gossypium; species Gossypium australe. Next base: position 42,018,576 of record CM016620.1, on the reverse strand, counting down.
AATCCTTTGTTAGCACAGAATAACAATGCATCTATGGTGGGACAGTTTTACAAACCTTTGTTGTCAATCCATCAAATTTTATTTTTTACCTTTAATGTTGTTTGATATTATATTTATTTTCTGTTTTTTTTAGTATTAGTGAGTTAATGTTGTTTGTATTTCTGACTGCAACATCTATTTCTTGGTGTGAGTGGAGTAGATTAGCTTATTGAAATAATTAAGGTACGTTTTACTTCAAAAATTGTTGTTTATTATATTGTTTCAACTGGTACTGAAGCAATATATTTAGTTAGCTCATCATCCAGTTTGGGCTTATGATGGTAAGCAATATATTATAAAATGTTAAGCAATATATTATAAAATGTGATGTTAAACATTTTAGATAGTTTTCTTACGTTTTCTTTTTTAATATAAAAATCGAATTAAGATAACAAACAAATTATGATCCATGAATATTTTGATAGTGATTAAGCTTATGATATTTTATGAAAACAACATTGGTTTATAATTTGATACCAACATATTAAATATTCGAATATGCTAAAATTAAATTTCTTTTTAGAAATCGATTTTGTTTTAGTCAAACTCCCAACATAAAATTCTTAAAATATATTTTCATTATTTAAATATATTTTCATATAAAAATCGAATTACTAATTTTTTATATTAAATATGATTTCAATATTTAATATTTTAAATGGTTTTAAAACTTATAATTTTTTATCAATATAATAATAATGATCATTATTTAAATATTTAAAATAAAAATCGAATTCTTTTTATTAAAAAGTAATTTAAAAACTTCTTAAAATGGTTTTTTCATTATATAAATATATTTTCATATAAAAATCGAATTACTAATTTTTTATATTAATAATGTTTGATTTCAATATTTAATATTTTTAAATGTTTTTAAAACTTATATTTTTTATCATTATAATAATAATGATCATTATTTAAATATTTTTAATATAAAATCAAATTTTTTTTTTAAAAAAGTAATTTAAAAACTTCTTAAAATGGTTTTTTCATTATTAAATATATTTTCATATAAAAATTGAATTCTTTTTTTAAAAAAGTAATTTAAAAACTTCTTAAAATGGTTTTTTCATTATTTAAATATTTTTCATATAAAAATCAAATTACTAATTTTTTATATTAATAATGTTTGGTTTCAATATTTAATATTTTTAAATGTTTTTAAAACTTAAAATTTTTATCAATATAATAATAATGATCATTATTTAAATATTTTGTAATATAAAATCGAATTCTTTTTTTAAAAAGTAATTTAAAAACTTCTTAAAATGGTTTTTTCATTATTTAAATATATTTTCATATAAAAAAAAATTACTAATTTTTTATATTAATAATGTTTGATTTCAATATTTAATATTTTTAAATGTTTTTAAAACTTATAATTTTTTTATCAATATAATAATAATGATCATTATTTAAATATTTTGGTGGAAATAAAAACCAAATTCTTTTTTAAAAAAAAGTAATTTAAAAACTTCTTAAAATGAAAATTTAAAACTTACATAATTATTATTAACTAAATAATTATTATTTAAAACTTACATAAGTAATTTAAAACTTATAATTTTTTTTATCAATATAATAACAATAATGATGATTATTAAATAACTTACATAATTGACTTAACTCACACAACATACATAACTTACATAACTTACATAACTCACATAACTTACATAACTTACATAATACAATAGTTTAATGTAATAATTAAAATATAAGCATTTAGTTTAAAGATCAAATTTCAAAACTTTCATCAAATTTCACAACTTGCATAAGTTTAAGATCAAACTTCATAACTTACATAATACATAACTTACAATGCCATGTATGATGAATCTTAAAAAAAAATTGTTTTAAAAATCAAATTCTTTTTTAAAAAAAAAATTCAAAGTATATAGGCTGGAAACCTGACGGGTTGCCTTATATCTCACTGTTAGATATAATGGATCCTCCCTAGGTGTAACAATGCCACGTATGATGAATCTTAAAGAATACATAACTTACTTAATTTTAATATCAAATTTCATAACTTACATAATTTTAAGATCAAATTTCATAACTTACATAATTTTATGATCAAACTTCATAACTTACATAATTTACATAACTTACAAAGTACTCAGTTATATATATGATCATATCATTACTTACATAAATTATAAATTAACAATTGAGCCGTGTAATTTATTGTCAACTTTAGACTTCAATAACTACGAAATGAATAGGACTTGGATGAATTTGTCAAGGGTAAGCAACGGCTATCGAAATGGAGTAGAAACTTTTCTGAATTTCGCATTTCAAAATGCAAGCCAAGAGAATATGATTCTTTTCCTGTGTAAGAAGTGTTGCAATATCAATTGGCATTATCGTGAAGTTGTCTACGAACATCTAGTTGTTGATGGCTTTGTCCGAGGGTACAAAAAATGGATTTTTCATGGAGAGTGTACATCTAGTGGAGTATCTTCATCGATGAATCTGGGTTATCCTTATAGTGCTTACAATCAGAATGATAGAGATGATAACATGGAATGCATGTTGAGGGATGCTTTTAATATGCGCAGTGATGGTTTAGGGCCATTTCCACCTGACTTGGGTGCAACCGATGATTATAATTTTGGTGGAAATACTTTCACCGAAGGGGGAAGAAGTGTACCTGATGAATAGCCAAATGAAGAAGTGGCGAGGTACATTACTTGGTGAAATGAATGAAGAACTGTATGAGGGATCAAAATTTTCCAAACTGTCTTTCTGTATTCGTCTTTTTCACTTGAAATGTTTGGGAGGATGGACCAGAAACTCATTGACAATGCTGTTAGAGTTTCTGCAAGAAATGTTCCCGTTTGCGAAAATCCCTCAATCTTTCAAAGACATGAAGAAACTGATAAAGGATTTGGGCCTTGGCTACAACAAAATTCATAGTTTCCCAAATGACTACATGTTGTATTGGGGCGACCGGATAAACCAACAGTGCTGTCATGTATGCAGTCAATCCTGTTGGATTAATAGAAATACAGAGGATGGTAACGAGGATGAACACGATACACAATCAAGGAAGCAACCAGTTAAGATTTTGTGGTATTTTCCCTAATACCAAGGCTTCAAAGGCTTTTCATGTTGTCGAAGACAGCCGAGTCAATGACATGGCACCATGATGGACGAACTGATGATGGATTGTTAAGGCATCCTACAGATTCTTTAGCTTGGAAATCATTTGACTCCAAATTTCCAAGCTTTGCAAGCGATCCTCGGAGTGTGAGGCTAGGACTAGGATCTGATGGATTTAACCCTTACAAAATCATGAGTATTGAATACAGTACTTGGCCTGTGGTGCTTGTTCCTTACAATTTACCTCCATGGGTTTGCATGAAACAATCATCCTTTATCTTGTCTATGATTATCCCTAGAGAGAAAGGGCCCGGGAATGATATTGACATATATTTGCAGCCACTTATTGAAGAGTTAAAACAATTATGGGCTGGTGTTGAGACATACGATGTACTGAGAAAGGAGAACTTCAATTTACGTGCGGCTTTGATGTTGACTATTAATGACTTCCCGGCCTATGCCAATTTATCTGGTTGGAGTACCAAGGGACGTTATGCTTGTCCTTGTTGTGCTGCGCAAACATGTTCGCAATGGTTATATGATGGGAAGAAGTTCTCTTACATGTGGCATCGTCGGTGGTTGTCAGAAAATCATAGATTTAGATTTCAGAGTGCTCAGTTTGACAGTACTGAAGAGTTCAGAGAAGCTCTTTCGCAGACCGATGGATCCGAAATATTGTTCATGTTAAAAGATATGAATTTCATTTATGGGAAGATGAATCAACTGGCCAACACGCAAAGAAATAGAATGTCAAGGGATGAATCTGATAATGAATCTGATGAAGAAGATGATCCTAACGAGGCGGACTTGTGGAAAAAAAGAAGTATTTTTTTTTTAGTTGCCTTATTGGGAGCATTAGATTTTACGCCATAATCTTGATGTCATGCATATTGAGAAAAATGTCTGCGAGAACATCATTGGGACTATTTTCAATGTCGATGGAAAATTGAAAGACAATCTTCAAAGTCGACTTGATTTAGTCCACATGGGAATTCAGTGTGAGCTTCATCCTCAAGCACTTCCGAATATGAAATATCGATTGTCGCCTGCTATTTTTTCAATGTCGAAGACAGAGAAAGAAGTGTTCTGTATGGTGTTGAAAGATATAAAGGTCCCGGATGCGTATGCATCAAATATATTTCGATGTGTCAGTCTTAAAGATTGAAGACTATATGGCTTAAAATCGCATGACTATCACATCTTGATGCAAGACTTACTGCCAGTTGCTATACGGTGTTGTATGTCGAAAAAGGTGACATCTTGTGTAATTGAATTGTCCAATATAATGAAAGGAATTTGTGGCAAAGTTTTGGATGTTCAAGAACTTGAGACACTACAAGATCGAGCCGCATTGACTTTATGCAATCTGGAGAAGATCTTCCCGCCTTCCTTCTTCACAATTATGGTGCACTTGTTAATTCATCTCCCTCATGAAGCAATACTTGGTGGACCCGTTTTCTATCGATGGATGTATCCCATTGAAAGGTCTTAATTTATTTGTAAATTATTCCTTCATTCACCTAAATGCCTTTAGTTGCAACTTTTGATAATGTTGTATACCGTGTTTAGGTTCCTATCCAAATTGAAGTCTTACTGTCGCAATAAATGTTATCCAGAAGGATCAATTACCGAAGGCTACTTGGCAGCGGAATGTATGACTTTCTGTTAGAGGTATTTGGAAGATATTGAAACAAGAATAAATAGACCAAGTAGAAATGCTAGGCTCACAGATCATAACTTGGCCGAAACTTATTTATTTCAAAGTTTTGGAGAACCAATCAGCAAAGTCGAAATTACAGAATTAGACGATAGATCGTGGGTCGAAGCACATCGATACGTTCTTTTTCATCACGAGTCAATGGAACCATTACGCAAGTAAGTTGTAGAATTTGAAAAATATTCATCAATTATAATTTGTCTGTCTTCTAACAAAGTAAACCTTTTTTTAACATAGTGAGTACAATCAAATATTGAGAGCTAGTTCACGATCCCGAAGATTACATCGACGAGAAATTAATAAGTTGTTCACAGAATCATTTCATGAATGGTTAAGCCAAACGGTATGCAATTGAAGTTTTCATTGACAAGTAATAATGTTTTCTCATAACATTTATAATTACTTGATTTACTTTCAATTCAATAGGTTTGGAGTCGGAATGAAGTAAATGACGAAGTTAAATGGCTTTCACAAGGTCCAAATAGAATACTGAAAAGATATAGTGCCTTCCTCATCAACGGATACAGATTTCATACAAGGTATCGCGAGAGATTGAGGAGAACCCAAAATTGTGGAATTGTTGTTAATTCTTCAATTACAAGTTATGATAGTGTTAGGGACAGTAATCCTGTCGAGGGGAATCTAGAGTATTACGGACTTATTACTGACATCATTGAGTTGGATTATTACGGCAAATGGAAAGTTGTCTTATTTCGAGGTGATTGGGCTGATGTGAATACGGCTCGCGGAATTAAAAACGATCAATATGGTTTTACAATGGTGAATTTCTCTCGATTGATTCACACTAGAGAACAACTAATAGACGAGCCGTATGTGTTTTCTTCTCAAGTGAAACAAGTTTTTTACTCGAAAGATCCAACTGATAAGGGTTGGTACGTTGTACTTCGAAACACCCCTAGAGACTTGTTCGACATGGGCAATAGAAGTAGAGATGACATCGTCAAAAGATCAGAAACTCTGCCTTTTCCAGAACAAAAATTAAATGAAAATATCCCTAGTACTAGTACACAATTTCAATGGGTTCGTTAGGACGTGGACGAAGATATTTACGAATTATGATGTAGTAAGATTTTACGATTTTTTTTATTTATATGTAATATTATAATTTTAATCTTGGTCATTTTATATAATTTAACTATTTTATATGTACCATTATTGTTTTCATTTGTTACTAAAATTTCAACTATGTTATGTGTATTGCAGGAAAAATGAGTAGAAGAAGATTGCGAGATTTAAATATTGTACAGAATACTGTAAATCCGAAGAGGGTAATAGCGAACACTAAACAATTGTTGGATCCTCGAGTATGCCTGGCATAGATGATGAGCCTGCAGGATTACAAAGTAATGTTAAGTTAATTTTACATGCATGTAGACTTTTATTATTGACTCATTTTTCAATTTTAATATAAAAATAATATATCATTGTGCAGCTGAGATTGGTGGGACGCGCAGAGGTCACGGACGTACGCTGCTTAAGGATTTATACGAATTAAAATTCGTCGAGCGTGTGAAAGTAAGGAGAAATAGTCATGGCCAGCCTGTGGCCCTGAAACTCGAGTTCTAGCAGGCTATATGGGCATTATTGCACGAAATGCAAATATGTTGCCCATCAATTACGAGTCATGGCATCACATGCCTGATGCAAACAAAAATCAAGCTCTCCATAACATTAAGGTAACAAAATGTGAATGTAATTTATAATACTTTGGTGTAAGTTTCATTTATATTTACTTTCTAAACTTATGTTTTTTTAGGAGAGATTTGCTTTGGAGGTCTCCGATGACTATATAAAGAAGACATTGGGAAAAAAATGGAGAGACCATAAAAGCACACTAAAAAAAGAATATTTTAAGAAAGAAATAAGCCTCGAGGATAAATTACGAAATGTCCCGCCGGGAATGTTGAGGTATCAATGGGAAGATGCGGTTAGGTTTTGGAACTCAAAGAAAGGAGAGGTATTACCTAGTTTTAAACTCTTATAAATTTTTCGGTTTATAGTATTTACTATATACGTAATAATAATTTCATTATGTAGGATCGTGAGCGTGTTGGAACGAGCAGCAGCCAGAAACAAAAATTCACGCACACGGCAAGGTCGAGAAGTTTTGCTTCTGTAGCTGACGCCAAGGTATTATAATTTATTAATTATGTCAAATATTAATGACTATACTATTAAATTATATTTTTACTACTACACTGTAGGAAGTCTCCACAGGTCAAAAAGTTGGACGCGTTCAGCTTTTTGACATTACGCATAGGAAGAAGGATGGGTCTCCGATGACATCTGAAGCTGGAGAGATTATGGTATATTTACTTAATAAAATTTGATTTATTATAAATATTTATAATGTTTACTTATAATAGTTTAATTATTCATTAGTATTTTTAAATTAATAATGTTAAGATATGTTGCATTCATTCTTATTGTATATTTCGTTTCTAACTTTTTGATTGATTTATTAGGATAACTAAAGGAGAAGAAGGCACAGTATAAAGCGGTTGCTTCGAGTGATAGTTCTGTTAATCTTGAGGATAACGATAACAAAATTATTACCGATGTTTTGGGTCCTGAAAGGTATGGTCGGAATTTTTATGCTACATTTTCTATTTTTTTTTTGCCGAAATTATATGCTACATTTGCTTTTTTTATTACTAATGTTTTGGGTCCTAAAAGGTATGGTCGGGTCCGATTTCAAGGATCTGGTGTTACACCGACCCAATATTTTGGATCTGACTCCCACCAGTACATGCCTTCCGGTAGTCAAGCTCAAGCTGAAGTTTAGAGGTTAAAAGACCAAATGTCTCAGATGCAAGCGACCACGGTTCAGCAAATTGCTGAGGTTGAAAGAAAATATGTAGAACTTTGAGCGGATGCATCAGCGAGGGAGGCAGCGGCGGCAGTGAAAGAGGCAGAGCAGAGCAAAAAATACGATGAGCTCCAGCAACAGCTTCAGCAGATGATGCAGATGTTTCAGCCGTCGCAGAAGCCGCCATCTTAGTCCCTTAGTTTCTATTTGTAATATTATTTTAACATTGTTACATTTAACATTATTGTAAGAATAATTTCAATTATACTTCATTTATTAATTTACATCACATATCTATTATTAAATTTGAAGTATCATTTAGATTTTAATGCTTTTGGTGAGATTTAAATGCTACATTTGCTGTTTTGGGTTGAAATTATATGTTTTTGGTTCGTTTTAATGCAGGAAGGGTAGGATATTAGATAAACTAATAATTGCAAATCTGTGCAAATTAGCGGCGCTCGTGGGGAAAGCGCCGCTAAAAGTCAGCGGCGTTTGTGGGGAAAGTGACGCTAAAAGTCAAGACTTTTAGCGGCGTTTTTGGGGAAAGCGCCACTAAAAGTCAGGACTTCTAGCGGCGTTTTTTCCTCTTAAACGCCGCTAAATTTTGCGGCGCTTCTTTTAGCGGCGTTTTTTGCGGCGCTTTTAAAAATACCGCAAAGACTATTAGTGGCGCTTATAAACGCCGCTAAAAGTCTGTTTTGGGGTAGTGGTATAGTGCAAAATGGTATGAACCTTAGTAAATTCCAAATATTTTTCAGCTTTCAAATAGTATCCTTAAACCTTAAACCCCCAAATATTAAACCCCAAACCCAAACTATAAAACTGAAACCATAAACCATAAAACATAAACCCTTAACCCAAAATAATAAGCATTATATCATAAACTCTAAAACTCTAAACCATAGACATTAAACCTTAAATTCTAAACCCTGAATCCTAAAATAAAATATTTTTTTTTGCGGCATTTTTTATAAAAATGCCACTAAAGCTTACATTTTGCGGCGTTTTCCTAAAAACGCCACTAAAGCTCAAACAATAAACGATGTTATTTTGCTCAAAATTTTGTGGCATTTTTATAAAAACGCCGCTAATGCTCAGATCTATAGCGGCATTTTTATGAAAGCGCCGCTAATGCTCTGATCTATAGCAGAGTTTTTACGAAAGCGTCGCTAATGCTCAGATCTATGGCGGCATTTTTACGAAAGCGCCGCTAATGCTCAGATCTATGGCGGCATTTTTACGAAAGCGCCGCTAATGCTCAGATCTATAGCGGCGTTTTTACAAAATTGCTACTAATGCTCAGACCTATAGCGACGTTTCTATGGAAACACCGCTAATTCTCAGACCTATAGTGACGTTTGGGCAAAAAAAGCCGCTATTGCTCCTTTTTAGCGGCGTTTGTGCCAAAAACGCCGCTATTGCTCAACTTTTTGCGGCGTTTTCTTTCAAACGCCGCTAATGTATAATATTTGCGGCGTTTTTTATTAAAATGCCACTAAAAATGCCGCTAAAAGTCTGTTTTGGTGTAGTGAATGCATGTTTTCAATCATCGATTAAATCAATGAAATTCATCTATTCTTCATTTTGTTTCTTCTTTATTCTTCCTGGTTTTTCTTTTTTGGAAATTTTCTCATAACAAAGGTATCAGAGCAGGTCGATTCTCATGGCCGGGGCCAGGGTTTCCACATGTTTGAAACAAGAGGTCACTCACCTACAGTAAGAAGCTACTAGGCTTTATTCTGAGTTTTCCCATTTGGACAACCGCATTGGGGATAAATTCAAGGAACTAAAAAAGGATTTTCGGGAAGAGTTGAAGTCTGAACTTCAAGGTTAACTGCATAGGTTATTTGAGCAGTACTTGAGGAAGCTCTTAGCATCTGACAAAAGGAAATGAGTGTTAGGTGGTCCTCCACCAGGATTCCCTCCTAAGGATTCCTTGTTTCCACCATAGAGGGTTGATAGTGTATCCCAACATTCTAGTAACATAGATGTTAGTTCAAAATCTTCTAAATTGGATTGTTCTTGATTTGATGGTACAGATTTTAGGGATTGGTGGGAAAAACTAGAATAGTACTTGAGGAGGTACCTGTGAATGCCAGAGTGAGGGTGGTCATAAGCAAATGACTCTAGATTGGCATAATTTTTATACTTAGAGGAAATGTGGATTTCACATGCTAGAGTGGGAGTCCTATGTACAAAGTCTTAGAGAAAGGTTTGGTTCTCAGACTTTTCAAGATCATATAATGGATTTAGTGTCCCTAAAGCATGTAAGATCGGTGGATCAATACCATGACTCTTTTATTAGTCTGTTAAACCAACTACACTTACTTGAACCTTATGCTCTAAGCATGGAGGGGTTTTGGACTGCCAGACAGGTGGAAGCCATCCTTAATGGCTCCTCCAAAGGTGGATTATTGATTGGTTGGGGTGTTCAACCTAAAGCCACACCACGATCGAGTGTAAGTTCTGTGCAGGGGGGATCAACTGGTGTTTCAAGGTAGTCTCGAGGAGTACCTAGGTCTCTATCTTTTGTTGAGATAGAGAAAAGGAAAAAGAAGGGACTTCGTTATTGGTGTAGGGCAAAATATCCAGGTTGTCTCAACTGTTGTTAGAACCAGGTACAGAAGGTGACATTGGTGAATTTCAAGAATGCAGTGATTAGTTGGAAGATCTGAGTCTAGGGGAGGAGTCTACTCTTGGTCCAATATTGTCTTTACATGCTATACATGGGTCTCAAGGCATTCATACCATGAGCGTAGCAGCCAACATTGGTCACACCTAGGTCATCCTTCTAATTGACTCTGGTAGCACTCACAATTTCATAAATGCTAAGTGAGTCAAGCAGTTGGCATTACCAATTAGTCCCAAGAGAAAATTGAAAGTTACAGTGGCCAAAGGAGCTACCTTATCAGCTTGTGGAATCTGTAATGCATTCCAATGGAAGGTGCAATCCACTAAGTTCTACATTGACTTTTATGTACTGCCCCTTAAGGAATGTGATTTGGTTTTGGGAGTATAGTGGTTGTTGTCCCTAGGAACCATCACTTGTGAGTTCAGTTCTCTAATCATGAAATTTATGCATAAAGGGGAGACCTGTGTTTTGCATGGTATTCAACCTGAAAATGTCAATCTGGTAGAAGGTTCTCATAGTTCTAAGTGTTTCTCCTTGGTAGAGGGGCCCCTAGGACCTTATTCTATATTGGTACCTACTCCAACACAAGCATCTTGTAACACCCCAAACCCGGCCCAAACACCAGTACCGGATCTGGCATGCCACTAGGAAATTTTTGCAAAACATGTCCTTTTTTTTCGGAAAATATCTTTCTAACTTAAATATTTATACCGGAAAACTTAGTAATTAGATAATATATATAAAATATAAATTTAACTGATGCCTTTATGAATTTAAAACCAAAATTTAGTACATGTCTTAGTCTAATCAAACATAACATCTAAATGTCTAGTAACAGTCAAAGCCCAAAATAAAACCCCAAAATAAATATGAATCCAGTGGCCCATGGCCTTATTACAACGAGATTTAAAACCCATTAAATAAAAATATAAAATAATAAACTAAAGTCTTTTTGCTGAATCCAAATGTTCTTTTGCATTGCCACCTTGCGCTCCTCTCCAGCCCGGTCCGATGCACTAGGTGCTACCTGAAAATGTTAAATAATTGGTTTAGTCGCGAGACTCAGTGTGCAACCCTCATGCACCATTAGATTTGGGCCTTAACCCCACAGAACAGAATAGCAGATATATAATAAAAATTATGCAAAGCACAACCCAAATCCTAGGTTTCCATTCGCTACACGCCACCCTTACCTGCCAATCACACCATTGGGGATTTCTAAAATCAACCCACACCGCTACATACCATTGATGGCAGTCATGCTGCAGTTAGCTGCTCATCATCAGAGTTGTGACAGAGTCACCAGGCTGAAATGGCAGAAGCCACCAGAAACAGAGTTGTAATAGAGTCACCAGGCTGAAATGGCATAAGCCACCAGAACAGATCACTTCCCCTTTCATCAATCACCCAACCCCAAGCATACATACATAAAGAGAACATCATACAGACATATATACTTTTCGATACACATAGGGAGTTCTATGTTTACGTACCTGGCATCTTTGCCTAACCCTTTTAGGGTTCTATTCAACTGTCTAGACAGCCTCATTCCGGCTTTTTAGCCCATAACATATATAAATAAACATACATACAGGTTTATTAGTAGTGTGTTAGAGATCTACACACCCTAATCGATTCAAACTTATCACCAATTAAATTCCTTTATTATCTCAAAATTTTATCTTCATCCCCATCCAAAAATTCCTTTATTTATCCAAAAATTCAATTTGAATTACATTCAAATTGCCTTCCCCGAACAGCAGCCATTCTTTGGGTGTTTCGGTCCACTTCAACCACCTTACCCACGCTTGCAGCAAAATAGAAAATTATCGTGCACAAGGCAACTCGAACCCGAGACCTCCAAGCACAACCACACGCTACCAGCCCCTGCACCAGAACTCTTCTTGTGACATGTTTCATTCTCAACTTCTTTTAAGGCCTATTTCACAACGACCAACTTACCCACGCCTGCAGCAAAATAGAAAATTATTGTGCACAAGGCAACTCGAACCCGAGACCTCCAAGCACAACCACACGCTACCAGCCACTGCACCAGAACTCTTCTTGTGACATGTTTCATTCTCAACTTCTTTTAAGGCCTATTCCACAGCGACCAACTTACCCACGCCTGCAACAAAATAGAAAATTATTGTGCACAAGGCAACTCGAACCCGAGACCTCCAAGCACGACCACACGCTACCAGCCACTGCACCACAACCGTATTCCATTCTCAACTTGTTTTAAAGTATACTTTCTAGCGACCGAATCATCCAAAGAAATCCAAAAATATTAATCAACACCCAGATTCGAACCTCCGACCTTTTCACTACGAGGCACGTCCCTTGCCACTGCGCCACTTATTTTATTTGAGTCATATTTCCTCCCCAATTAATTATCAACCTTTATTCCGTGCTCCAGGTTTACTTAAAAAAACAAACATTTAGCGCGCGCCGCGGCTAGAACCATGCTCCCCCTACTACTCCTAACGCCTTTGCCACTGGGCCAGGCGTTTCCTTGTGTCATGAAATAGTCCCAACTAATTATAAGTCCTAAACTCTGGCCTTCATACCACTTATGCGCAATAAAAAGTTTTTTGCCAAGTCCAGGACTTGAACCTCTGACCACCAGCTTATTCCAAATGCCCCAAGCCACTAGACCACCTACTTTTTTGTGATATCTTTTAACCCAACAATATTTAAAAAGCCTTATGACTACCACCAACCTCCCTAAAAAAACAACATTTTTGCTAAAGCCCTAGATCGAGCCTAGGACTTTTCCAACACTACCAACCCTTCCTAAACCTCCAAAAAATTAAACTAAACATGCAATAATAATTTTTTTAAAAGAAAATGTCCATTCAAACTTTTCATGATAAAATAATTTATTTCTGTTTGAATAATATTTTTAAGAAAAATTAACTATTTAAAATGTATTAGTGACATTATAAAAGTAGAGGGACAAACTATGTAAAAAAAAGGTAAAGCATATAAATCAAATCCCCAAATTTTAGCATAATCTAGGGGTCAATTAAAAATTGACCATTATCTTATTTTAGTATAAACCACATATTAATTTTTTTTAGTACATTCAAATTATATATACTCATATTGTATATTAACGAAAATTTAACGATAGAAATTAATATTAAAAAAATATAAGAACTAAATTATATTAAAATATAAAATTAAATCGAGAATAATAGAAAAATTAATATTTCTAAATTATAACTTCGTTCATCACATTGATAACATAAATAAAATAATTAATTATATGACAAGGACAAAATTATGGAAAATATTTGATAAATTGATGCATACATTGACTACATAGAGTTTAATATTATGCCACATTAAATTTTATTATAATTCAGTTAATATATTTAAAAGGGAGGAAAAATTAGTATACAATAATTACACATTAATCTAAATCCAAGCAATAATTACAAGTTTTTTTTAACGACAAAATTCATTCTCTCGACACACGAACCCACTTATTCTAGGCCCAAATTCAGGGTGTTACACATCTCTAAGGGCCATGATAGTATCTACTCCTGATATGCTACAACCCTTGTTGGAAGAATTCTAAGACATATTCCAGAAACTTAAAGGGCTACCACCCCCTAGGCTTCAAAACCATAAAATCCCTTTAAATGATGAAGTTGTTGTGGTAAACTGAGACCTTATAGGTATCTTGGCATACAGAAAGAGATGATGGTGCAGGAAATGTTGCAGGCTGGCATGATTAGGGACAACAACAACTCTTTTGCCTCTCTTATAGTTATGGTGAAAAAGAAAGATGACACATGGAGGATGTGTGTGGACTATAGGCATTTGAACCAGTTGACCATTAAATACAGATTCCCAATTCCTATTGTTGAAAAACTGCTAGATGAATTGGGAAGGCAATGGTGTTTTCCACGTTGGATCTTAGGTCAAGCTACCATCAGATCAAGATATGGGAGCCTGACATCCACAAGATTGCCTTTAGGACACATGAGGGGCACTCTGAGTTTCTAGTGATACCCTTTGGTCTCACTTAGGGGTGAGCGTTCGGTTGAATTGAATCGAATCAAATGAAAAAATTTTGGGTTAATCAAGTTGACGAATCCTATTTTATCATCCTAACTCGATTTGACATTTTCTCAAATTGAGTCAAGTGAGATGAAATTTGAATCGAATCGAATCGAATATATTTGTTTGAGTTAAATTAAAAAAATGATTTTGGGTCCTTGTAAAATCACTGTCACCCATTATAATCAAATTTGTTATTAACTTTCACCCCCTCATAACTTATTTATTAATCTTTTATATACGGGTTAGCTTCTTTGCTTATTTAGTTGCTTCAATTATCTTCTTATTCTTGTCACTATGTATTTTGAAATTAAAAAATGTATTGAATGTAATTTTTTAATAAAAGTTATCTTAAAGATAAAATGTGAAATTAATACCAACATAAAATTTTAACATAAATATTTTATGGCATCACAATAATTCAATTTTAACAAAAAATTATAAAGATTCAATATGATTAAACAATTCAATAATATAAATAATACAAAATGTGAAATTTAATTTAATAATATAAATAGTAAATATAAATAAAAGTATTACTATTTAGGTTTAGGGATTTTTTGGATGATTTTAATTTTTGATTTGGGGGTAAAGGGTGAGAAGTAAAAGTTTAGGGAGAAAATAAAAAGTTTTGGGGGTTGGGGGAGTAAAATTTTGGGGGGAATATTCAAAAAAAAATTTGGGGGGGGGGGAGGAATAGGTTTGGGGTAGAACGGGGTGTGATGGGAAGAGAGTAAAAGCTTTAGGGGGGAAGTGAGAGGGAATAAAATTTTGGGTGGAAAGTAAAGAGGTTTGGGAGTTTGGGGTAAAAATATAAAATATTATAGTTTAAGATTTGGTTTATTCGAATTCAAAAATCAAACTCGATTCGAACTTGAAATTTGAAAAAAAAATCGAGTTGACTTGAACAACTCGATTCATTTAACTCAAAACTCTAATTATTTTTCGTTTTTTTATAGTCGAATCAAGTTTTGCTTATCCCTAGTCTCGCTAATGCTCCATCTACATTTTAGGCCCTTATGAGCTCTATATTTAAAACCCTATTGAGAAAGTTTGTACTGGTCTTTTTTGATGATATGCTTTTCTATTTTGTGTCATGGCAGAATCATTTAGACCATCTAAGGAAGGTGCTTGACATTTTAAGGGCTCAACAAATTTATGCAAAGAAGAGTAAGTGCCAATTTAGAGTTAAGCAAATTGATTACTTGGGGCATATAATCTCACATGGGAAGGTAGCTATGGATAAGTAAAAAATTGATAGTGTAATGGCTTGTAAGGTTCCTTTGTCACTCAAGGAGTTGAGAGGGTTCTTGGGGTTGTCAAGATAGTATAAGAGATTCATTAAGGGATATGGACTATAGCCAAACCCCTGACTGATTTGTTGAAGAAAGGGAGCTAGTCACCTAAAGTTGATTAGGCCTTCATGTCATTGAAAATTGCTTTGAGTTCAGCACCTGTCCTTGCCTTGCCTGATTTCCAAGTGGAATTCTACATTGACACTGATGTAAGTAGCATTGGTGTTGGGGCAATTTTGCAGCAAAGGGGTTATTCCATTGCTTACTTCAGTAAAGCCTTGCGCATAAAGCATCAGTCACTTGCAATATATGAGAAAAAAATAATAGCAGCTTTGCTACCTGTTATGTAACACCCCCAAACCCGGCCCAAACACTACGACCGAATTTGGTGTGCTACAGAGAAAGTATTTTTGAAAATCCCTTTAAGCCAAGTTAACTTTTTAATTAAAGATAGTGTCCGATTTAAAACATTTGAGGAATATAGAAAAAACCATACTTAGGTTTATTTAAAAAAAATATTCATTAAGTCAGATTGTTACCGATTCAGGTGTGCCCGTTGGCACGATAAAACATTTTGCGATTAAATTTTAGAAAACATGTGTACTTAATGTAATGTTAAGAAATAGTTTAAACAAATTAATCCAAAACATAGAATAATGAAAATATATCTAGGAGGCCTTATTACAACTTATTTAAAATAACCAACATTAAAATAAAATAAAACAAAGTCCAAGTTCATAAAATTAAAATTTCCACTACATGGCCACCTCGAGTCCATCCGGCTCCATCTCCGCGATCTACTCATCTACAAAATGTTAAGGGAAGGGGTGAGTCACCAAGACTCAGTGTATAAATCCCCCACCCAGAAAATACATCTCATACACAATTCATTAATAAACATGCTCATGCAACCCAACTAGCCATCCATACTCCTTTTCTACCCCGTGTGGTCAAAACCACTGGTGGTCAAAACCACTGGTGACTAGTGTCACAAATTAAATGATGGGGCCAACCCATCGTGTGGTCAAAACCACTGATGACCATAGGTCACAATATATCAAATGTAGTCAAAACCAATGGTGGTACCAAACCACTGGGACTTAGTCGCAAATAATCAATCGTTGTGGTCAAAACCACTGATGACCATAGGTCACAAATAGTCTGATGGGGCCAACCCATCTTGTGGTCAAAACCACTGACGACAGTCCATAATTCATCCTCCTCCTCTCATCAATCCCACCATCACATGTTTATACATCAGATTTCATATATCATGTCGTAGTATTAAACATCATGTGATGGCATGCAAACATATATCAAAAATTACAAGTTAGGGGACTTACCCGAAATCCATGACTATGCGACAAGCTAACCACAACCAAAAGATTTAAGGCAAATAATAACGTCATGTAAATTAATAAAGTGTGTAGAGAGATCTTACACACCTGTTACTCTCGTAATTCCTAGATCCCGAAGTTTCCAATCTTTAGTGTTAGGTGTTGACCCTATATTCGGCCAATCATCAATGTTAGTACCAAAGGCCTATTCGGCCAAACCCAAAATTCATACCAATGGCTCTCTTGCGGTCTTACCTTAAGCGAATTTGATTTCCAAACAAACCCCGAAGCCTTATTTGGCCCCTAAATCCATGGCACACTCATTAGTTTAGCATTTAAACAATAAGCTTTTAACAAAGGCCCTTTGGCCGAATGTGCTTACCAACTCACCCTTGGAAAAAAAAAAATAAATCCCGAAAGCTTCCCTACAAACGGTTTAGATACATCATTAAGAGTCATAGGCCATTCGGCCATAATCTCAATCCTAAAAGAGAGTGTAGCCCTTTACCTTGATAATTATATCGGCCCTTAACTCCACAAGTCAGCACCTCTTAGTGTTGTGAGAGGGGTTCGGCTATCTTCAATGAAGAGAAAGGAAACGAAAACAGCACCCTTTTCCTTAAGGGAGATTCGGCCAATCACAAATGGAGGGGTTGGAATTTTCTTCTCAAGAAAGGAGGTAGAGTCGGCTAAAATAGAGAAAAATAATGGTTAAAAGGGAGATAGAGCTTTGGCAAAGAAGAGAGTAGAGGAGATTTTTGGTGTTGAAGCAGAACAAATAAGAGAGAAAATGTTGATGAAGATTTCGGTTTGAGAGAATGAGAAGGAGAAAGTAGAAGATGAGCAGAGGAATTTCAGCTATGTGCCAGAATGAAGAAAAGAGAAGCAAGATGATAGGTAGGTGCCTTAAAAAGAATTCGGCACCTCCCCCCATGCTTGCCGTCCACTCTTTCCATGAAGAGTTCAAATTTTCGGCAATTCCCTTGAATTGCTCCTGACCAATTGTTTGAAAATATTCAAATTGATTGAATAAATTAAAAGCCTAAATTTTCTCCTTGGAATTAATCAATTAAAATCCAATTAAAACCAAATAATATCCTTATAACATCCTTATCCCTTCATCACCTCTTCAATTTAAAATACAAAATAAAAAGAAACCATGTGCACATCAATTCCTTCCAGCCGAATTTTAAACAACAAAATCAGCTTGATCCTTATCCCCATTTGAAGATCCCACGTGCAGGCCAATTCACGCCAGCTTTCAAAAAAAAAATGCCCATGCAGTTTCTTTGGATCGAACCCGCGACCCCACTGCAGCCCTCTCTTCTAACGACCCAGGCCATTTCTCCCCATTGGACTTTCATGTCATGAGCCCTCATCTTTTAATTATAAAGCCTTCATACCTCGTCCCTTCTCCTTTTAACGCCAAGGCCAAAAAATAAAACCCCCTTGCGTCCTTTATGTCTCGAACCCGAGACCTTAAATCGAGGCCCTTAAGTTACGCCCTATGCCACTCCACCGAACCTAACTTTCATGTCACAAACCTCCTTCATTTAATTATAAGGCCTCCCTAGCCCTAACGCCCAAAAAGCCCAGAAGGATAAAAAACATTTCCCTCTTATTACTTCCACGGATCGAACCTCCTCCCTTGCTACCCCCCTTAGGCGCACCCTTGCAGCACCTAAGTAGCACATGGAGGCCACTTCTCCAAGCCATTTTTCGTGTCATGTTTCTCCCAGATTTATACTTAACCCCTATCTCCTAGCTTCCTCCTTTTAGATACTTAAAAAGAAATTTTTAGGTCTAAGTCAAGCCTAGCTCGGGATTATTTCTAGACCCTAAAATATGCCAAATGATCATAGAATTTAATTCTTCAAGCACACACATGGGAAAATATTTAAATTACACACAACCCCTAATTTAGGATGTTACAATTCTACCCCCTTTAAAATAATTTCGTCCTCGAAATTACTTACTATTGTCCAATCGTGCATCCTTAACTCATCACACTACGCTACTACCGCGCACTCTGATCTGAAAGAACTATCATACCTCCTAGAAACATTCCCTACGTTCGTAATCCAAGTTCCATACACTTTACAAGCAACATAAGAATGAACTAACGTAACCACAACCAAGACAATTGAGGGTATTCCGGAAATAAGAAACTTACCCGTTGTCATGTCTGGCACATCTTTCTCCTCGCGACGGCCAACTGCATAAACCAACCTTGGTTGCCTCGTCTCTGCACCTTCAGCACCTCGACCACGCCCGTTACTATTATCATTACCTCTAGCTGCACCTCGACCCCTCTGTGGTGGTCCTTCATTTCTAACCTGAGCACGGTTCTGACCCTCTGGTTGATTCTTAGCTAACTTCCGAGGACAATTCCTTACACGGTGATCGAACGATCCACACTCAAAACATCCTCGATTACCATTCCAACACTCCCCCTTGTGAGGCTTGCCGCACCGAGCACACTGTGACGGCCATTGAGTAGCCCTTGCGGCTCTTTCTGATTCTCCAAATCTAGCCCTCTTCTGTGAACCTTCAGCGGACCCTGAAGACCCAAAATTCCTTTTATCCTTACTCTTGTCCTGATTCCGCCTAACAGACTGTCTTACCTCTTCAGCAACCTTTGATTTCTCTTCTAGGACAGCAAACTCCCGCTCCTACTGTGGAGCTATCATCATTCTCAGCTCATCTCTCAGCCCATCTTCGAATCTAACACAACGTTCATGCTCGGTACCCACAATACCACGAGCATACCTACTCAACCGAAGGAATTCGGCTTCATACTCCGCCACAGTCTTATTGCCCTGAACCAGGTTCAAGAAAGCCTTCCACTGTGCATCTACATAGCTAGTTCCAATATATTTCTTTTGATAGGCATCCTTGAAAAATTCCCAGGTGATATTTTCTACCACCGTTCCATCCCTTACAGTGAGCCACCACTGATATGACTCATCCCGAAGCAAAGAAATTATACCCTTTAATTTCTCCTCAGCTGTAAAATCTATGTCATCCATGATCCTTTCAGTTGCTTCCAGCCAGTACTCCGCCGCACTGGGTGCCACTCCGAAAACTCCCCTAAATACTTCTACTCCGTTAGCCCGGAGTCGTTCAACCACAGATTTACGGGCTCCGGCACCCGCGCCAGCCTCAGCAACTCGTTCCAATACCCGTAATACAGCTTGAGATACGACATCATTACCACCCGTCTGATCTTGAAATTCAGTTTCCACCGCCGGCAGATCCGGCATCTCATTTCCAGACCCGTGACCAGACCTTGCTGGCTCCGACAAGGTCATCCTACCCCTACCACGGCCACGCGGCAGATGTCCACGACCTTTTGAACTCATTCTAACGACTGCGTTTATTTGTTTAAGAATTTTATGCATTAGTAATTGTTCCACTTAATTATTCGCGACGGAATTTTATGAAGAGAGTTTACTAGGGATTCTTTCGATCAAACAAAGTTTTAAGTTCGCTATCCTAGTTCACACAGAGAAGAACATCCATTCCCTAATACCTTTCATACCTATTCACTCTTCGGACGTTTCTGTCCAGTTTCTATCCCAGGGGTATTTTCGTCATTTTCCTACAGGGCATTTTTGTAATAAAGGAAATTTTGAAAACTTTTAATAAATCAAGACATTTTAAAATTCCCCAAAATTGGAGGTTATCTCAGAAATTTGTCAAATTAAAGGTACGGCAAAGTTTTGGGAACCAGGGGTATTTTGGTAATTTTGCCAATTAGGGGTAATTTTGTAAATTCCCAAAGTCAGAGTATTATTTTGAAATACAAAAATTTCAGATACTTTTGCAAAGTGAGAAAATTTTATTGGAATCGGGGTAGTCTGGTAATTTTAGAAATCAAGGGTATTTTTGTAATTTCGCCACTAAGGGCATTTTGGTAATTTTGGCAAACCGGGAATATTTTGAAAATTTCCAAAAATAAATTTGTCCTACTATTTAAAAGAAGTATTTTAGTGATTTTAAAACTAGAGTTTCCCTTAAAACATGGCTAATCCCTTTTCGGGTTTTATTGCGTTTAGCCTATGACCGAGTCCTCTTGGTTAGGGTGAACCAAAGCTACGCACCAGGTAGGAATCCCGCGAAGAGGAGGTGAGTCACGAGGACTGCTTAAGTACCAAGCTCTTCCGGATCCAATCCTAGACATGCGCACCAAGGTTACCACACCCTAACTCGACGACTTGGTCTTAGGTTTGTTTAATTAGGCTTTTAAAGTTTTATGTCCTTGTTGGGGTAAACTAATCCTAAGGTTTAAAGTACTTATCACTATCTACGTTCCATGCTTCCTACCCTTCTACAGAAAATAAATCATACAGAAGTTAGGATTACTTACCTGGGCGGATTGGTGCCGGAGACTCGGTGCCATGCAAAACATTTTGGGCCTTGGGCCCCCACAGCCGAGCTTTGAACTGGGCTCTGATACCAATTTTGTAACACCCCCAAACCCGGCCCAAACACTACGACCGAATTTGGTGTGCTACAGAGAAAGTATTTTTGAAAATCCCTTTAAGCCAAGTTAACTTTTTAATTAAAGATAGTGTCCGATTTAAAACATTTGAGGAATATAGAAAAAACCATACTTAGGTTTCTTTAAAAAAAAATATTCATTAAGTCAGATTGTTACCGATTCAGGTGTGCCCGTTGGCACGATAAAACATTTTGCGATTAAATTTTAGAAAACATGTGTACTTAATGTAATGTTAAGAAATAGTTTAAACAAATTAATCCAAAACATAGAATAATGAAAATATATCTAGGAGGCCTTATTACAACTTATTTAAAATAACCAACATTAAAATAAAATAAAACAAAGTCCAAGTTCATATAATTAAAATTTCCACTGCATGGCCACCTCGAGTACATTCGGCTCCATCTCCGCGGTCTCTCATCTACAAAATGCTAAGGGAAGGGGTGAGTCACCAAGACTCAGTGTATAAATCCCCCACCCGGAAAATACATCTCATACACAATTCATTAATAAACATGCTCATGCAACCCAACTAGCCATCCATACTCCTTTTCTACCCCGTGTGGTCAAAACCACTGGTGGTCAAAACCACTGGTGGTCAAAACCACTGGTGACTAGTGTCACAAATTAAATGATGGGGCCAACCCATCGTGTGGTCAAAACCACTGATGACCATAGGTCACAATATATCAAATGTGGTCAAAACCACTGGTGGTACCAAACCACTGGGACTTAGTCGCAAATAATCAATCGCCGTGGTCAAAACCACTGATGACCATAGGTCACAAATAGTCTGATGGGGCCAACCCATCTTGTGGTCAAAACCACTGACGACAGTCCATAATTCATCCCCCTCCTCTAATCAATCCCACCATCACATGCTTATACATCAGATTTCATATATCATGTCGTAGTATTAAACATCATGTGATGGCATACAAACATATATCAAAAATTACAAGTTAGGGGACTTACCCGAAATCCATGACTATGCCACAAGCTAACCACAACCAAAAGATTTAAGGCAAATAATAACATCATGTAAATTAATAAAGTGTGTAGAGAGATCTTACATACCTGTTACTCTCGTAATTCCTAGATCCCGAAGTTTCCAATCTTTGGTGTTAGGTGTTGACCCTATATTCGGCCAATCATCAATATTAGTACCAAAGGCCTATTCGGCCAAACCCAAAATTCATACCAAGGGCTCTCTTGCGGTCTTACCTTGAGCGGATTTGATTTCCAAACAAACCCCGAAGCCTTATTTGGCCCCTAAATCCATGGCACACTCATTAGTTTAGCATTTAAACAATAAGCTTTTAACAAAGGCCCTTGGCCGAATGTGCTTACCAACTCACCCTTGGAAAAAAAAAAATAAATCCCGCAAGCTTCCCTACAAACGGTTTACATACATCATTAAGAGTCATAGGCCATTCGGCCATAATCTCAATCCTAAAAGAGAGTGTAGCCCTTTACCTTGATAATTATATCGGCCCTTAACTCCACAAGTCAGCACCTCTTAGTGTTGTGAGAGGGGTTCGGCTATCTTCAATGAAGAGAAAGGAAACGAAAACAGCACCCTTTTCCTTAAGGGAGATTCGGCCAATCACAAATGGAGGGGTTGGAATTTTCTTCTCAAGAAAAGAGGTAAAGTCGGCTAAAATAGAGAAAAATAATGGTTAAAAGGGAGATAGAGCTTTGGCAAAGAAGAGAGTAGAGGAGATTTTTGGTGTTGAAGCAGAACAAATAGGAGAGAAAATGTTGATGAAGATTTCGGTTTGAGAGAATGAGAAGGAGAAAGTAGAAGATGAGCAGAGGAGTTTCGGCTATGTGCCAGAATGAAGAAAAGAGAAGCAAGATGATAGGTAGGTGCCTTAAAAAGAATTCGGCACCTCCCCCCCATGCTTGCCGTCCACTCTTCCCATGAAGAGTTCAAATTTTCGGCAATTTCCTTGAATTGCTCCTGACCAATTGTTTGAAAATATTCAAATTGATTGAATAAATTAAAAGCCTAAATTTTCTCCTTGGAATTAATCAATTAAAATCCAATTAAAACCAAATAATATCCTTATAACATCCTTATCCCTTCATCACCTCTTCAATTTAAAATACAAAATAAAAAGAAACCATGTGCACATCAATTCCTTCCAGCCGAATTTTAAACAACAAAATCAGCTTGATCCTTATCCCCATTTGAAGATCCCACGTGCAGGCCAATTCACGCCAGCTTTCAAAAAAAAAAAATACCCATGCAGTTTCTTTGGATCGAACCCGCGACCCCACTGCAACACTCTCTTCTAACGCCCCAGGCCATTTCTCCCCATTGGACTTTCATGTCACGAGCCCTTATCTTTTAATTATAAAGCCTTCATACCTCGTCCCTTCTCCTTTTAACACCAAGGCCAAAAAATAAAACCCCCCTTGCGTCCTATATGTCTCAAACACGAGACCTTAAACCGAGGCCCTTAAGTTACGCCCTATGCCACTCCACCGAACCTAACTTTCATGTCACAAACCTCCTTCATTTAATTATAAGGCCTCCCTAGCCCTAACGCCCAAAAAGCCCAGAAGGATAAAAAACATTTCCCTCTTGTTACTTCCACGGATCGAACCTCCTCCCTTGCTACCCCCCTTAGGTGCACCCTTACAGCACCTAAGTAGCGCATGGAGGCCACTTCTCCAAGCCATTTTTCGTGTCATGTTTCTCCCAGATTTATACTTAACCCTTATCTCCTAGCTTCCTCCTTTTAGATACTTAAAAAGAAATTTTTAGGTCTAAGTCAAGCCTAGCTCGGGATTATTTCTAGACCCTAAAATATGCCAAATGATCATAGAATTTAATTCTTCAAGCACACACATGGGAAAATATTTAAATTACACACAACCCCTAATTTAGGATTTACATGTTAAAAATGGCATCCATACCTGGTGGCTGCCATTTTTGCATCAGAACTGACCACCAGAGTTTGAAATTTCTTTCAGATCAACAGGCTATTACCCCCAGTCAACAAACACGAGTAGAAAAATGTTAGGGTACGATTTTTAGGTGGTTTACAGAAAAGGAAGTTCCAATGTGGTAGCTGTTGGCTTATCCAGACAGCATACCACTGAAGATGGGTAGTGTTGGCAAATAGGAAACACTTTTACAATTTTTGATTTATTGAGTAACGTGCAAAATTTATGGCAATAGGATCAGAGGCTCAAGAAGCTTTGTGAAGCTTTGCAACATTAGTCTTCATCTCATCCAAAAGATACATAGGATGGTCATTTTTTAAAAAGGAAGGGAAAACTAGTGGTTGGGTTGGATTTGGCACTAAGAAGGGAGTTGTTTACTTATTTTCATGAAAGAGCTGCTGGGGGCCATTCAAGTACTCATGCTACTAGACAAAAGATGACAAGTGTGATTTATTGGAAAGGGATGAATGTTGATGTTAAGAAGTGGGTCAAAGAGTGCACAGTGTGCTAGCATTGTAAGTATGATACTACTACTCAGCTTGGTCTCCTTCAGCCCTTGCCTATCCCATCAAGGGCCTAGCCTGAAATAACTATAAACTTCATTTAGGGGTCTACCTTTTTTCAAAAGGGAAAGATATGATCCTAGTGGTTATTGATTGACTGACCAAGTATGGTCATTTTATAGCATCGAATCATCCTTACACTGTTGTTACTGTGGCTTTAGAATTCTTGGACAACATTTATCAGTTGCATGGGCTACCTAATGCTATTGTGTTTGATAGAGATCATGTGTTTACTAGTTTTATTTGGAAAGAGATGTTTTGAAGGCTTGGCACTAAAATTAAATTGTCTACAACTTACCATCTAGAGAGTGATGGTTAATTAGAAGTGCTCAACAGATGCCTTGAAAGATATCTACATTGTATGGCTAGTGAAAGACCTGGGAATTGGTTCCCTTGGCTCTCACTAGTAGAATGGTGGTACAACTCCACCTACCATTCTTCCATTCAATCCACTCCCTATGAGGACTTGTATGGTCAGCCAACTTCTCAACACCTTCCCTACTAAGCTGGATCTCCCGAGGGTGACAGCATGTGTAACAGCCCAAATTTCGGTGAAATCGGAATAGTGGTTTCGGGACTACAAATTCGAGCTGAAAAATAAAATTTATTTTTATTTTATTATATGATCCATATTATACTAGAAATGTCATGTGAAAATTTTGAAAAGAAAATTTTACCGATTATGTGCTTAATTACGAGAAGGACCAAATCACATAAAATGCAAAAGTTGGATTCTAGTAGCTAGAAGGATCAAATAGCTATGGAATTCAAAACTTAAGGTCCTTATATGGTACTTAGACCATTAATAAAAAGTATGTAGATATTTTTGGATGATTCATCCATGGAAAATGAGAAAAAGGATAGGGACTAAATTGAAAAGTGAAAATATTAATTAATTAAAAAGATGAAAAGAAAATAAAAATCATATTTTCTCATCTTCTTCCCAAAAATAAACATGGAAGCCCTAGGAGAGAGAGAATAGACTTTCATGGCCAAATTGGGTAAGTTTCCCTGTCCAATTTTTAGTAATTTGATATTTTTGGAATCAGGATAGCTTAATCTCTCTATTTGGGGGATTAATTTGAAAAGTTATCAAAGTATGAAAATGATTCATGGATGTATATGTTGGAAATTAGAAATTTATGGTAGAAAATGAAATATTATTGATAGATAAACAACTTTTACAAAGTGATTTCTGATGAAAACATGATTTAGGGACTAAAATGAAAAGTTGTAAAGTTTGATGAAAAATTCTGAAATTTTATGAATACATGTGCTGTAAAATTTGTAATAGGGCTTTGGTTAGGCTTGGAATAGGGAGTAATTTGCACAAGTTTCATTTTCCGAGCCTAAGGACAAAATGGTAATTTATGGAAAAATTAGGGGCGAAATGGTAATTTTGCCTAGGATAAAAATTGAGTCCAAATAAATGTAAAATATGATAAATTGATATTAAATCTACTCGTATAGATACGGATAGACCAAATTTAGAGTTAGAACGAGGAATGAGAAAAATGTCGGATTAGTAGATTTTACGTACACGAACATTTGTTGAGGTAAGTTTGTGTAACTAAATTGTATATGTTTTTATGCTTGATTTAAATGTTGTGTTTGTGAATTTTATCAATGTCATAAATATGTGAAATGATCACCTACTCGATATAGCCCGATAAATGAAAATGCCCGATAAAATGGTAAATGAATAAAATGTTACTTGTATACTTGACATGAAAGTGGAATGTTTTTACTCGAATTACATAAATGTTACGGAGGTATAAAATAACCAAATGCCCAATAATTCTTGAAAAGTGTTTAAATCCCGGTTGAATAATTGTAAAATCGATGGATATGTGATTTCTCAAAACAAAAGAGGTCTTGCATTTGTTGCGGATAGGATTTAGCTCAGATGAGTAATCCTTCGACCTCAATTCTGATAGGATTTAGCCCGGACGGGTAATCCTGATATAAGTCCTCTTGAGCATATATTATGAATTGGATTTAGCCCGGACAGGTAATCCTGATCAAGCTCTTTAGAGCATATGTCATAAAAAGGATTTAGCCTAGACTGGTAATCCTGTAGTGTATATATATGTGGATCGATAGTGTACTCTCTGAAATAGTACCTTATGGGTACCATTGAATATGAATTGACGGATCTTGATTCGTACGCCTCGAGTGTACTACTTATTTATCCATCGATAATTCAAATAAATTCAATAGGAAAGGTTCTGACAGAGGCAAATATAAATCTAAGACAAGTTAACATGGAATGGTGTATATGATATGGAAATATGACATGAAAGAATATTACATGAAATGCAAGAAAATGATGATACATGATAAGTGATATAAGAAATATGAGATGATGATATTTGTACATGAAAACTATTTGATGAGAATGTTCATTCTTGATTATAGACTTGTACATCTAGAGTGTACTAATCGTGACTTTGATATTCCGAGTAATATGTGTAAAGTTAAAATGTGAAATGATCTGAACTCGAAATGAACTATTATGAAATTATATTCAAAATAATGAGATGAATTATTTATGTTGAATGAATTCATGATGTAGAAAGCATATGTGCTTGGAAACTTGATTATTATTGAGCCCATACATTTCTTGATATTACTATGGAATATATGACTAACAAGGGCAATGAGGATGTGTGTAGGGCTTGAGATCAAAGTGGTTGATTATACCTTACTTAGTTACCTTAAATAGGATGTATGGTAAGTTAAGTACCATGTTATACGAACTTACTAAGCATTTTATGCTTACCCCATTTCATTTTCCCCTGTTTTAGAGTAAATCAGAAGGTTGTTGGATTGGAAGCTTGGCAGAGATCACTCACACTATCCATCGGCCCATGTCAGTATTGTATGGTAATTCAATTGCGATTCTAATGGCATGTGTAGGATATGTTGGCCATATTGGCATGTAAACATAAACGATGCTTGTAATCTAGCCATTGGAATGGCTAGTAATGATTGTTTTGATATACTTGTAATGGCATATTATGTTAGCCACATATATGTTAAATAGTTGATCAAATTATGTCCAACATGAGGACATAACCAAGGTAAGATTGTAAACATGTATGCATGAAATAATATGCCATGATGATGGATGGAATATGCTTGATTAGAATGCTTGAAATGGTTAGTAATTGTATGTGATAATATATCATGTTAAATGATAGAATTAACTTGAATAAAATGCTTGGATTTTTTGGGTTATGAATACAAGATATGGTGTAGGATTATGGAAAATATTGGGGTGAGAAATGAAGCTAGGAATGGCTTTATTTTGTCCACACGGGCAGACACACAGACATGTGTCTAGACCGTATGTGACACATGGCCTAGTAACAAGGGCATGTGATTAGGCCGTGTGTCCCCTACACCTTAATTTTGAGAAACAGAATGCTCAGAATTGAGCACATGGGTAGAGACACGGGCATGTGTTTCAGTCGTGTGTGCCACACGGCCTAGAACACGGGCGTGTGTCTTGGCCGTGTGAAACCTGCACCTAATTCGAATTGAATTAATTAACCACACGGCCTAGCACACGGGTGTGTAGCATGGTCGTGTGTAAGTGAAAGAGTTACCTAGTTTTGAACACGGCCTGCAGCACGGGCGTGTTCCTTGGACCACACAGACGTGTGAGCCCTGCACCTTGGAAAATTTTAGAATTTCGTGAAAAATTCCCTGAGTTCCCGACTTGATTTGTAGCATCCTAAAATTGGGCCTAGTAGGATTGGGCCCAATGGGCCTTGAGCGTAGTAGCGTTTAAATTTCCGGAGAACAAGAGATTGGCTTAAATGCAAGTTGGACCTTTTAGATAAGTGATTTTGGAAGGTTCGAGGGCTTCTATGGAGTCCCGGGATCAAACTTTGAATTTAGGGAAATTTTGGTTTTAGGTGGAAAAAACCCTGGAAGTTGGTAGGTAGGCCTTAAGAATAAAATGTGGAGGAAAATGACACAAGTGGAGTGTGTGGTGTAGTGGCAAAGTGACGCCACATAAGAGACAATGGGGTGACGCCACAAGGAAGGAAGGAGGTCCAAGGTTCAAGTCTTGGCTTTTGCATTTTGGTTTCTTTCTACTTGGATCTTAGAATTTGGGCCATAGTTTATATTTAGTTGCGCATGGTTTAAGACACAAGAGGAGCTTGTGGCCAAGTGGTTAGCGGCATGGATTATGTTGCAAGGGAGCCTGGGTTCGAATCTCATGAGAAGCAAGGGAGTATTTATTTTGCGGATTGGACGGCAAGAGTTTCAGTTGAATTTAAACTCTACTGACGAAGGGATCCCACATCAGAAAGATACAAAGAATGAAGGTGAAGAGCTAGCTATATAAAGAGCATTCCAGGAGGAGGGTTAACACACCTTGGAGGGCGTTTGGGCACAGGAGTGGTCGAAGCGCGGATTAACACCAGAGTCCTATTAGTTGTGTAACTCTCTCTCTACTCTAGCTGTAGAGCGGCAAATGCCGAAGTGCCGGTCACGGTAATAGTAGCCACACGAGCGTGCGAGTGCACATGTGGGGCTTCGACGCGATAGTTGAGGCCATCAGTAGTATTCTGGTGGGTTGAGGCTGCTTGGGCCACGATGGGCCGAAGTGGGCCCAATGGGCCCGTGGGCCCATATGAGTAAATTGTATGATGATATAGTATATAGTGAACTAGACTAGGTGGAACTTATATACGTGGCTAGATTTGTGGTAGGTGGGCCACACGAGCGTGTGGGCCTGGATGGGCCGAAATCGAGTTTTAGGCCCAATCGTCCGGTACGACCGGAAATGGTAGCTGAGTCGCTGGTGTCGACATTAGGCCTTCGGAAAGGCCATTGCAGGTGTGAATTTACGAAAATACCCTTGGTGGGTAAATTACGAAAATACCCTTGGTAGGTAAAATTACGATTATACCCTTAGAGGTTGATTAGCTTGACTTTGTTGTTTTATGTCTATCTGGTTATGATGGTAATTCATGTTATTCTTATATTTGATATATGTTTTGCATACATGACATACTGCATACACGAATTATTATGTTTGCATGGGGTTGGGGATATGATAATGAAAAGGGGAAGTGTTCTGGTGGTTTTACCATATTAATCTGGTGACTCATGTCACAATATTATATTTTCGGTGACGTTGTCACATTATCCGGTGGCTATGCCACGTATTAAGGGCGATAAGCAGTTGACTGTAGCGACTACCTTCGAGGGTGTGTAGCGGATGGAGGGTCGATCTAGTAATCCCCACTGGTGTGATTGGCAGGTACGGGTGGTGTGTAGCGGATGGAAATTTAGACTGGGATTGGGTTTTGCATCATTTGGCATGTGTTATCTGCTATACTGTGATGTTAGGGCTACGGCCTGATTCGATTTATGTGTTCTTCGGCCAAGTACGTTATTGTGAGGGCTAAGGCCCAATCTGCTTTTGTGGGCTTAGGCCCAGTTATCACTCGTAAGGGGAATTACACACTGAGTTTTCGTAAACTCAACCCCTCTTTTTAAATGTTTCAGGTAATCCCTAGTGTGAGGACTTGGAGCCGAGGCGGACTCGAGGTGGCCATGTGTTGCTATTTCTTTTGTAAACTACATTACCTTATTTTGAACTTATTATATTGGGATTCTGTTATGTAATATGGCCTATAGTATTTTATTTGATTTTAGCTTTTAATTTGGTTACTGCTTATTATTTTAAATGTTTAATTCAGGATTTTCCTAAAATGTTAATAAACCGTTTTTTTAACTCAAAATTACTTAAACTCGATTTTTCACAACAAAATTACTTAAACGTACGCACAGTTTTTTTAGACATTCCTTTCATGTGACATGCCAGATCCGGTCGTAACGTCTAGGCCGGGTTTGGGGTGTTACATGATCCTAATGCTCGTATTGGGCCTCGATGGTCCATTTAAGGGACATTATGAATGACCTCAGTGAATGAATACTAACTTGCCTAAATTAATTGATAAATGCTATGAATGTTCCGGTAATGCTCCAAAACCCTGTCCTGGCCACGGACATGGGTTAGGGGTGTTACAGCGTGGACCGTAGCCTGTAACAAAGAGAAGCTACTTGACAGTTGCTCAGGTACCACTTTAAACATGCCCAAGACTGTATGAAACACTATGCAATAATAGGAGAAGTGAGAGAAGTTTTAAAGTACGTGACTGGGTGTATTTGAAACTTCAAACTTATAGGCAGCATTCTTTGAGGAGGGTAAGGAATCAAAAGCTCTCTCCTAAATTTTATGGGTCATTTCTGATTAAGGCTAAGGTGGGTGATGTAGCCTATGCCTTACAATTTCCCCTTGGCTAGAAGATCCACCAAACTTTCCACGTTTCCCAACTCAAACGTCATGTTGGTTATTAACCAGTCACTGCCACATTGCCACCTATTAGACTTGAAGGTATGCTGTTAAAGGAGCCATCTTGAATTTTAGACTGTCGAGTGGCCAAGAAGGGTCACCAAGCAGTTACTGAGGTCTTGGTCGAGTGAGGGAACTCGTTTCCAGAATATGCTACTTGAGAGGTTCTGTCTATCATCAAGCAACACTATCTAACCTTTGATCCTTAAGGTCAAAGATCCTTTAATGAGGGGAGTATTGTTAAGGAATGATTTAATAAGCTGAAATGGGTTTTAAATTTCTGTTTATTCTGTTATGTTTTAAGTTTAGTATGCAACACAATGTTTAGGGGGCTTTAATGAAATGAATCATTTTGATCCGTCAGTGTAACACCCCAAACCCGGTCTATGCGTTAAGACCAGATTTAGAATGCCACACAAGTCAATCAAACCTCAATTCAGCTAATGATTTTAAGAAAACAGAACTTCAAAACCATTTTGGAGATGGAGTTTAACAAAAACCGAGTTTAATTTGAAATCTATGATTTTAAAACGTAAGAGTTTATAAATTCATCTTTAGAGAAATAATTGGTTAAAATCTTAAATAATTGGTTGAAATAAATTTATAAAATAGTTTTCACAAAAATTTTACGAGTAAGCGATATTTAAGAAAAACCCCCTTTTTAGACGCAAGTTTAAGAAAACATTTATACCAATTTCATGCATTTACACAAAAAGTGTTATCATATCATATTTTTCCGATTTTACCAATTTTACAATTTTTATTCATGTATTTACGGTCATAACATCCAACTCATGTGATAAGTGTGAATTTACACACCTGATTACGGTGAGAACTACACTTTCCCGCTCGTCGATACCTAAATACGTGTCACACTTGATTAGAACACTAATACTTATATAAATCTATACTAAAAATGAACAGTCTAGATCTTTACCCTCGGAATCTCGAATGACAACTATTTGTCGGTTCTCCCCGGTTGACAATTCACAACCCGATGGGAAATCTCGAACCGCTAATGGCTCCGAACTACGAACAATGTCGAATAATCGATTCTCCTCAGATGAGGGTCCACAACCCGGTGGAAAGTCTCGGATTGCTGAAACAGCCCTTCGCTTGAATCTGGAGGGAATAGCGAAACCGCCCCTCTTCCGATCGCTATTAACCACTCTTTTCGACCCTATCTTGTTTGCCTCCATTGACAAAGGATTATTAATCCTAACAATATATCAGAAATTTTAAGACTAATGGCTTAAAAGGGCGAACTCAGCTTACCTTAAAATCCCGAGTGATTTCCAAAGGATTCCTATATAAAAACTTTCCGCTATAACAATCCTAATGATAGTCATTGATAAAAACAAGGGTGATCAAGAATCCTTGAAGAGTTCCTTCTTACCTTGCTAGATATGATCCAAACTTGAATAACTTCAAGATGACTTTGACGAGATGGTGATTCGGCCCTCCACTATTTCACTAAAATATAACGAAAGGAAACGTTTAATAGAATGGACAATTATCGATTTAAAGGCTCTTCCTAGGCCATCCTATAGATTCGGCCAAGATGACCAAATAACAAAAGAAATCAAAGAAAAAAATAAAAAAATGATTCTTACCGGTTGTCCAAAACTTAATGGAAGAAATGATTGAGAATAAGGTCTATGAGGAAAAAGAGATTCGGCTATGATTTAATGGATAGGGAAAATAATTCCAGCTATGGGGATGGTCACAAGCATTCGGCCAAGGAAAATGAAGGAAGAATGTGTTTGAATGATAAGTAAAATGGAGAGGAAAAGAGAATAGGGAGAAGAGAAAAGAGAGGAGTTTAGGAACAAATATGCATTCGGCAATGGGGAAAAAAAGGAAAAAGAAATGGCTTTTTGTGTTGATAATTTCGGCACTAGGAGAGAAATACAAGATGAAACACTTGAGGGGTTTTGCAAAAATGACCAAATGGTCAAAAAGAATGACCAAAAGAAACAAAGCAAAGATGTTTTTGGGCATATTCGGCCAAGAGAGGAAAGGATGAGAGAAAGATGTTTTTGGGAGAGCAAAAATGACCAAATGAAAATTCTATCAAGCTACCAAACTTTACCCAAAACTTTCCACCAAAATTCGGCTCCCCCTTTAGTCCACAAAGTTGTCCAAGTTCATGGACAAGTAGGCCATTCAAATGTTTCCAAAACATAACCCTTGGAATATGCCTTGTGTCCCCCTATCTTCCATAAGCTTAGGATTTCTTTCCCCAAGTTCTAAACTTACCTTAACCAATAGTCACCTTGCCATAAAAGAAATAGTCCAACCTTACCATAAGTAAGGCTTGACCGACACATGCTATATAGGTGCAAAAATAAAAGTCACCAAAATGTTATACATGGGATTCGAACCTCTCCCCTCAAGCAACACTCATGGCGCCAACTCCACCTTGCTACTAGCTCATCTTATGCTAGTTTTTGACACTTAATTACCTTAAGCATCAGGGTCACTTGTTCCACTTCAATAAAATACTCATTACTAAAATTTATTCTAATTCCGAGTAAATCCCTTGCCTTCTCAAGACTATATTAAGCACACAAATTTAATCATTCACAAGCTAAGCACCAAAAACATGCAACATATCGATACTCAAATTTTAGGATGTTACAATTCTACCCCCTTAAAGAAAATTTCGTCCTTGAAATTTACCTGGTTAAAAGAGGTGAGGATATTGTTGTCGAGTAGTGTCCTCGGGCTCCCACGTAGCTTCCTCCGCTCTGTGATTACGCCAAAGAACCTTAACCAACGGTACAATCTTCTTTCTTTGAACCTTAACATCGCGGTCTAAGATTTTCACTGGTTCCTCTTCGAAAGACAAGTCTGGCTTTAACTCCACTTCTTCTACCGGTACTATGTGAGACGGATCCGATCTATAACGCTTCAGCATAGAAACATGGAAGACACTATGAATCTGACTCAACTCCGGAGGTAATTCAAGCTGATAGGGCACTGGTCCTACACGCTTCAACACACGGTACGGTCCAATGAACCTAGGGCTCAACTTGCCCTTCCTTCCAAATCTGAAAATCTTCTTCCAAGGTAAGACTTTCAGAAAGACTTGATCTCCCACCGCAAACTCAATATCCTTACGCTTCAGATCCGTATATGACTTTTGTCTATCCGAAGCTTCCTTTAACCGCACTCGAATCACCTTTACCTTTTCTTCCGTCTCAGATATCAATTCAAGACCCAACAACTGTCGTTCCCCCAATTCAGTCCAACAAGTAGGGGTACGACACCTACGATCGTATAACGCTTCATAGGGCGCCATTTGGATACTGGATTGGTAACTGTTATTATACGTGAACTCTGCCAACGGTAGGAAATCCTCCCAACTACCTCTGAAGTCAATCACGCAACCTCTTAACATGTCTTCCAAAATCTGAATTACTCTTTCTGGTTGACCGTCTGACTGAGGATGAAAAGCCATACTGAAGTTTAACTTTGTTCCCAAAGCCTCATGTAAAGCTTTCCAAAACCGTGATGTAAACCTAGAATCCCTGTCCGATATGATAGACACTGGTACCCCATGCAACCTCACGATCTCAGATACATACAGCTTAGCCAACTTCTGCAGCGAGTAATCCGTACGAACTGGTAGAAAATGAGCAGTCTTCGTCAATCGGTCTACTACCACCCAAACAGAATCTTTCTTACTAGGTGTTAAGGGTAACCCACTAACAAAATCCATCGTTATCCGCTCCCATTTCCATAGAGGAATCTTTATCGGTTGCAATAAACCCGGTGGTAATTAATGTTCCGCCTTCACTTGTTGACAAGTCAAGCACTTACCCACAAAATCCGTAATCTCCCGCTTTAACCTTGGCCACCAAAACTGTTCACGAAGATCTCGATACATCTTATTTCCTCCGGGGTGCATAGCATAAGGGCTACTATGCGCCTCTTGCAGAATCATTTGTCTCAAATCCGAATTCATGGGCATACAAACTCTTCCACGAAAACACAACATTCCAACCTTGTTCATTTCAAAATCTCCTACTGCACCACTTTCAGCTTGTTGCAATAACAGACCCAACTTTTCATCTGATAACTGCTTTTCCTTGATCTGTTCTAACCACATAGGCTTCACCTGCAGTTCCGCTAGCAGACTGCCATCCTCATACAAGATAAGATGAGCAAACATTACTTTTAACTCCGATACTACCTTACGACTCAACGCGTCCGCCACTACGTTAGCCTTTCCAGGATGGTACTCTATTGAGAAGTCATAGTCCTTTAACAGCTCCACCCACCTTCGTTGTCTCAAGTTCAACTCCTTCTGGGTAAGGAGGTACTTAAGACTCTTATGGTCCGTATAAATGGTAGACTTCTCACCGTAGGGATAGTGCCTCCAAATCTTTAAGGCAAACACCACCGTAGCCAAATCCAAGTCATGAGTAGGATAGTTAACTTCGTGCGGCCTCAACTGTCGAGAAGCATAAGCTACCACTTTTCCACTTTGCATCAGTACACATCCTAAACCCGTATGTGACGCATCACAGTAAACGATAAACTCCTTTTCAGCCTCAGGTTTAATCAATACTGGCGCTTCCGTCAGAATCTTTTTCAGTTTCTCGAAACTTTCTTGTTGTTTATTGGTCCACACATACTGTACTCCCTTTCGCAACAGCTTAGTTAGGGGTGCAGCAATCAACGAAAACCCCTCAACAAAGCGTCTATAGTAACCAGGCAAACCCAAGAAACTCCGAATCTCAGCCACTGACTTTGGCGGTTTCCAATCCAACACTGCCTCTACCTTCCGGGGATCAACTCTTATTCCTTCGGCTGACATTACATGACCCAAGAAAGTCACTTCCTTCAGCCAAAATTCGCATTTACTGAATTTGGCATAAAGTTGCTTATCTCGCAAAATTTGTAACACAATGCGCAAATGTGAGTCATGCTCTTCTTCATTCCTCAAATATACCAAGATATCATCTATGAACACCACTACGAACAGGTCTAGATAGGGTTGAAAGACTCTATTCATCACGTCCATAAATGCAGCTGGTGCATTAGTCAAACCAAACGGCATCACCAAAAGCTCATAATGTCCATAACGAGTTCGGAATGTCGTCTTATGAATATCTGCCTCTTTCACCTTGAGTTGATGATAACCCCATCTCAAATCAATCTTGGAGAAAACTGAAGCTCCTCTCAATTGATCAAATAGGTAGTCAATTCTCGACAATGGATACCTATTCTTGATCGTCAACTTATTTAACTACCTCTAATCAATGCACATACGCATCGACCCATCCTTCTTCTTGACGAAACAAACTGGTGCTCTCCACGGAGACACACTCGGTCGGATAAATCCCCGATCTAACAATTCTTGAATTTGGGCTTTAAGCTCCGCTAACTCCTTCGGCGCCATTCTATAAGGAGCAATGGACACCGGAGCCGTTCCGGGCAAAAGCTCAATGCCAAACTCTACTTCCCGATCTAGAGGTAGACCCGGAAGTTCTTCAGGAAAGACGTCTGGAAATTCTTTCACCGTTCTCACACCTTCCACCGATAGTTCCTTGGCATCCGAAGCACTAATGAAGGCTAGGAATGCTCCATACCCTTTCCGCACCAATTTCTCTGCCTTTAATGCAGATACCATATTTGCCAAAAAGTTCCTTCGCTCGCCTATCATTACTACCTTCTCATCATCCACAGTCCTTATTAACATCCGCTTTTCAGCACAATCCAATTGCGCCCAGTGCTTCACCAACCAATCCATGCCCAAAATAAGATCAAACTCGCCGAAAGGCAATTCCATCAAGTCCGCCAAAAATATTTCTCTTTGGATTTCTAAGGGCATGTCTCTAAACAATTTATTCACAATTACAAACTGTCCTAAGGACTAATTACCGTCATCTCTTTATCGGTAATCTCAGATCTAATATCCAGGTTTCTAGTTATGGCACTAGCAACATACGAGTGGGTAGCCCCGATATCTATCAAAGCAGTAACAGGTACATCAAAAATGAAGAACATACCAGTTATCACATCAGGTGCATCGCCATCTTCCCGACGCCTGACCGCATATACCAACCCTGGCTGTCTTGCCTTTGCGTTACCTCTAAAGCCATTACCTCGACCCGGTGTACCTTGACCACGTCCAACACCATTACCACCACGACCTGGTCTACGGCCTCTCGGTGGCTGCTAAGTACCTCTAGCTAGCTGAGCATCAGGGTTACGAGCTTCCTGAGTCGTATCAGTCCGTCGAGGATAATTCTTATACTGATGATCCTTGGAACCACATTTATAGCAGGCACCAGTTTTCCTCCAGCATTCCTCGGGGTGTCGCTTCCCACAGTCAGCACAGACTCGACTCTGATTGGTAGTCACAGGTGCTCTAGCTTAAGCTGGCTCATCATTTCGAGGCCTCTTCTAGAACCTTTTAGAAGAACCCGAGTACTTAAAATCTCTCTTGCCTCTGACTCTTTCCCGGTTCTGGTGTTCTGAGTTCTTAGCCTCTTTGGCTATCTTGGCTTTCTCTACAAGCGAGGCAAAAATCCATACTTGCTGTGGGGCCATCAGTACCCGCAACTCATCATTCAGCCTATCTTCAAAGCGTACACAGCGCTCATGATCAGTCGGCACTATTGTGCGAGCATAACGGCTCAAGCGAAGAAATTTTGCCTCGTAAGCTGCCACCGTCTTATTTCCTTGAACCAAATTCAGGAATTCCTTCCTCCAAGCATCCACATAACTTGTCCCGACATACTTCCCTTAGAAAGCAGCTTTGAAGAAATCCCAAGTAACCAATGCAGCCTCGGTGCCTTCTCGAACAGTAAGCCACCATTGATACGCCTCGTCCCTCAGCAAGGACACAGCTCCTCTCAATTTCTGCTCAAGTGCACTCCAGATCATCCATAATCCGTTCTACAGCCTCGAGCCAATATTCTGCAACATTCGGAGCTACACCGGAGACACCTCTAAAAACCTCGGTACCACTTGATTTAAGTCGTTCCGATATTGATCCACGAACTGCTGGGCCAGTTCTAGTCCCGACAACCCTTTCTAGGACTCGCAACATTGCTTGAGTCAAAGCATTTTCCTCTCTCGTATGGTCATGTGATCCAGTCTCACTCCCGGGTGACGCAGGTGCATCCATTTCCGGCATATGACCCGGCGCTTCAGTTGCACCCCTAGCACCTCATCCTCTACCACGGCCACGTCTACCGCGTCCACGTCCACGTCCTCTAGTGCTCATAATGACTAATTCGATTTGATCTGATTACAAGTTTTATGAATCAGAATTCTATTTCAGTGTTTATTAACGATATTTTATGAGATATAAGAGATAAAGTTGTTTTCGCAATCACATCCTATAGTCTCGATCTCTACCATTTTCAACACCTAAAACTAGAAGTTCTAGAGTGTTCCTATGATCATATCACAATAATAAACATTCAATATACAAATACTTACTTGACTTGGTGCCAGATGCTCGTGGTGCCATACTACCTTTAAAACATAAAGTCTAGAAATTTAAACAGTTTTAAACAGAAATTGTTGTTGAACCCAAACCATAGCTGAGTTTTGAAACTGGCTCTGATACCATAAAATGTAACACCCCAAACCCGGTCTATGCGTTAAGACCAGATTTAGAATGCCACACAAGTCAATCAAACCTCAATTCAGCTAATGATTTTAAGAAAACAGAACTTCAAAACCATTTTGGGGATGGAGTTTAACAAAAACTGAGTTTAATTTGAAATCCATGATTTTAAAACATAAGAGTTTATAAATTCATCTTTAGAGAAATAATTGGTTAAAATCTTAAATAATTGGTTGAAATAAATTTATAAAAGAGTTTTCACAAAAATTTTACGAGTAAGCGATAATTAAGAAAAACCCCCTTTTTAGACGCAAGTTTAAGAAAACATTTATAAAAATTAAACATCCCCAATTAACTAACTAAAACATATTAAAATCCATCCACGAATAAAAATCCATAAAAATAATACCAGAGGCCTTATTACATCGCAATTGAAATAGTACTTAAATAAAAATATTTAAAAGAAGTTCAAAGTTTTTATAACTCATCATTCGTAGTATGGCCTCCACACGAAGTCATCCCCGGCCCAAGCCTCCATCAATTATCATTACCTGAGAAGGGTAAGAAAACGGGGTGAGTTACTTAGAACTCAGTGTGTAACCCACTTACCATGTCTACTGGGCCAGAATCATTAAGTATATAATTGGGCTTGAGCCCATTTACAAATTGCAATATATATATAAATCAAATATAAAATGCATGTGATATGCAATTCCCAACCAAGCCTAATTTCCATCCGCTACACACCACCCGTACCAACCATCACACCTGTGGGGATCAAGTCAACCCACCCCGCCAACACACCAATCGCTGGCATAAAGCCATTTAGAATGTTTGTGGCAGAGCCACCGAACTAGATTGTGACAGAGTCACCGAACTAGATTATGACAGAGTCACCGAACTAGATTGTGGCAGAGCCACCGAACTGGATTGTTACAGAGTCACTGAACTAGATTGTGGCAGAGCCACCAGCACTTCTCTTCAATTTTATCCCAACCCATTCAATCATGTATATACAATGCATAACAAAATCCATATGATGATTTCAACATAAGGCCCATATTACAAGTTGGCCCATTAACAAAATAGCAATGTGGCCCATTAATCGATCTAGCAATTTGGCCCATTATTCAATCTAGCAATCTGGCCCATTATTCGATCTAGCAATTCGACCCATTATTCGATCTAGCAATTCGGCCCATTATTCACATGAGGCCCAATATTTCACTTTTTAACAATTTAG
Organism: Gossypium australe; assembly: GCA_005393395.2. Taxonomy (NCBI): domain Eukaryota; kingdom Viridiplantae; phylum Streptophyta; class Magnoliopsida; order Malvales; family Malvaceae; genus Gossypium; species Gossypium australe. Next base: position 41,978,309 of record CM016620.1, on the reverse strand, counting down.
CCCATTGAGGGCGATTCAGTAATTTCCACGATTTAAAAAAAATACCGGTTTCATGCATTTACACAAAAAGTGTTATCATATCGTATTTTTCCGATTTTACCAATTTTACAATTTTTATTCATGTATTTACGGTCATAACATCCAACTCATGTGATAAGTGTGAATTTACACACCTGATTACGGTGAGAACTACACTTTCCCGCTCGTCGATACCTAAATACGTGTCACACTTGATTAGAACACTAATACTTATATAAATCTATACTAAAAATGAACGATCTAGATCTTTACCCTCCGAATCTCGAATGACAACTATTTGTCGGTTCTCCTCGGTTGACGGTTCACAACCCGATGGGAAATCCCGAACCGCTAATGGCTCCGAACTACGAACAACTTCGAATAATCGATTCTCCTTGGATGAGGGTCCACAACCCGGTGGAAAGTCTCGGATTGCTGAAACAGCCCTTCGCTTGAATCTGGAGGGAATAGCGAAACCACCCCTCTTCCGATCGCTATTAACCACTCTTTTCGACCCTTTCTTGTTTGCCTCCATTGACAAAGGATTATTAGTCCTAACAATATATCGGAAATTTTAAGACTAATGGCTTAAAAGGGCGAACTCGACTTACCTTAAAATCCTGAGTGATTTCCAAAGGATTCCTATATAAAAACTTTCGGTTATAACAATCCCAATGATAGTTATTGATAAAAACACGGGTGATCAAGAATCCTTGAAGAGTTCCTTCTTACCTTGCTAGATATGATCCGAACTTGAATAACTTCAAGATGACTTTGACGAGATGGTGATTCGGCCCTCCACTATTTCACTAAAATATAACGAAAGGAAACGCTTAATAGAATGGACGATTATCGATTTAAAGGCTCTTCCTAGGCCATCCTATAGATTCGGCCAAGATGACCAAATAACAAAAGAAATCAAAGAAAAAAATTAAAAAAAAATGATTCTTACCGGTTGTCCAAAACTTAATGGAAGAAATGATTGAGAATAAGGTCTATGAGGAAAAAGAGATTCGACTATGATTTAATGGATAGGGAAAATAATTCCGGCTATGGGGATGGTCACAAGCATTCGACCATGGAAGGAAAATAAAGGAAGAATGCGTTTGAATGATAAGTAAAATGGATAGGAAAAGAGAATAGGGAGAAGAGAAAAGAGAGGAGTTTAGGAACAAATATGCATTCGGCAATGGGGAAAAAGAAGGAAAAAGAAATGGCTTTTTGTGTTGATAATTTTGGCACTAGGAGAGAAATACAAGATGAAACACTTGAGGGGTTTTGCAAAAATGACCAAATGGTCACAAAGAATGACCAAAAGAAACAAAGCAAATATTGCTTTCTCCTAACACAAGCACATTCGGCCAAGAGAGGAAAGGATGAGAGAAAGATGTTTTTGGGAGAGCAAAAATGACCAAATGAAAATTCTATCAAGCTACCAAACCTTACCCAAAACTTTCCACCAAAATTCGGCTCCCCCTTTAGTCCACAAAGCCGTCCAAGTTCATGGACAAGTAGGCCATTCAAATGTTTCCAAAACATAACCATTGGAATATGCCTTGTGTCCCCCCTACCTTCCATAAGCTTAGGATTTCTTTCCCCAAGTTCTAAGCTTACCTTAACCAATAGTCACCTTGCCATAAAAGAAATAGTCCAACCTTACCATAAGTAAGGCTTGACCGACACATGCTATATAGGTGCAAAAATAAAAGTCACCAAAATGCTATACATGGATTCGAACCTCTCCCCTCAAGCAACACTCATGGTGCCAACTCCACCTTGCTACTAGCTCATCTTATGCTAGTTTTTGACACTTAATTACCTTAAGCATCAGGGTCACTTGTTCCACTTCAATAAAATACTCATTACTAAAATTTATTCTAATTCCGAGTAAATCCCTTGCCTTCTCAAGACTATATTAAGCACACAAATTTAATCATTCACAAGCTAAGCACCAAAAACATGCAACATATCGATACTCAAATTTTAGGATGTTACAGTCAGTGCAAAATGTTATGTTTTACTTAGCCTTGAAACCATTTCTTTTCTTTTGTTCCATGTGGCAATCCTTCTACCCCAATATAACAAAATCAGAGGGAAAGAGGAAAGCATGTTTTCAATCATCGATTAAATCAGTGAAATTCATCTCTTCTCTATTTTGTTTCTTCTCTATTCTTCCTGGTTAATTATCCATAATAGATTTGATAACATCTCACATTCATATTGGCTGATGAAATATTATTAGCATTTTTAGTTGGGGGATTCAATACCCCAATTTGTTCGAACATTGTTGGAATGCAGTTTCCTTTTTATGGGGATGAGATATAAGTAAAAGTACTATAAACTTTCTCCATATTTATTTTGAAAGTATTTATATGATCAAATAAGTAATATATTATAATTTAAATAAAAAATTAAATTAAATTAATATAATTATATAAATAATAAAATATAATTTCATAATTTTAAATAATAATATTTTATCATTTATATAGAGTTTGAACTAGTCCGCAACTCAGTTTCACAATATTTCAAACGTAACATGTTAGCCCGTTTCACTAGTAAAATATTAATAATATATATTTTATTAATTTTTACATATTTATAATTAAACTTAAATTTAATATTATTTTTAATTATTTAAATCGAATCGAGCCTACGAAATCGAGTGGGCAACTAAGTTCATGAATAGATCTACTTTATATATATATATATATATATATATATATATTATAATAAAACTTATTTATTTAATTTAAAGTACAATAATAATTATTTTTTTACGGAACAATATTATTACTTTTAATATCTATTATTAATTATTAATTATTTTATTATATTTAATAAAAATTGAAAATATGATATATTACATAATTATAATTATTATTTTGATAATGGTATTTTAATATAATTATAAAAATATTTTAATAAAATGTATTAATGAATTTTAATATAATTTATGATAATAAATTTATTATTTTTAAAATATTAGTTTATTTAATTTTTTATAAGAATAATATTACATAAATATTATTTTTATCATCTGGTAGAATCACCCATTTTCAATCTATTCCTTATATCATTTTACTTAACCAAACAATATAATGGTATTACTTTTATTCAACAAGCCAAGTTATGTAATACTTTTTACTTCTTTGTATCATTTCCACTGCATAAATATTATATTCCATTTCAATGAATTAAATATGCTGTAAAAAAATACTTGAATTTTAGATAATATCTAAATTAGATCAATTATTTCAAACATCATAAAAAAGCTAAATTATTTAATATTTGAGTTTGATAAATAATTTAATAATTGAAGGTTACACTCTCAAATGGCATCTGCACCATGTTTAGGACCAATTTTTATTTTTTCAATATTACCAATTTTTCATTTTTGTTGCAACTAGGATGATTACGCTTGCTTCGCAATGGGTTCTGAAATTAGATCTATACATAGTATCAACTTCTGAGATATTGGATGTATATAGAGACAGTGTGAACTGATGCAATTTGGTTACAACATAAGGGAAAACTTTCATTTGATATCAGGTTGTTCAAAATGAGGCAATTTGATCACCAGTAAGTTCACATATCAAAATTACCGTATGAAGCACAGTTTCAAAAGCTATTTAAGTACAATTAAGAGGCATAGTTCAAAAGCCATTTGAGATGGCGATGGCTTAGCATGTTTGTTTTCATTTATAGTTGGATAGAGGTGTCAATTGCTTTTTGTTGCATCACATCTCTAGCATATATATATAGCTTCCCAGGTACTGCTAAAAGAGTTTGCCTAAATTCATGGAGAAATATCTAGGCATTCTTCTTTGAATAGAGTGATGAAGCATGCAAGCTGGGTTTAAATAAATGTCAGTATCGTAACAAATAAATTTATATATGTGAGTTGAATGAGAATAAGGTTAAAGAAAGCAACTGACAATGCAAAATACTAGCAATTTAAGGTGTTCTTTTTATCTTAAGATAACAATTCAATACGCAAAGGACTAAATTTAAATACTGGGAATGCATAATAGTCAGTTTGTAGATACTCAAATTAGGCATGATACCTCCCATTCAATCATGATATGTAGAGAATGAACGGTGAGAAGAGTACCTTTGTTTGAAATGTCTTTCGGTAGCAGAAGGGATCGCTTCTTGTGAGGGCTGGATATTGGTAGCATTTGTGTTGCCTTAAGATGTGGCTATTGAATTGGACATGACTGGGCCATTTTATATTCTTGGAGGTTTTCTAAAGGACTGCTTTAAGATAATAATAATAATAAAGTAGGATTAAGTGAAAAAGATGTTCTCTATTTTAGTAGTGGTGCATGTATTTTTGGTTATTAGGTGATAGCTTATTCGAGTTGTCTTTCAAGGAGACTCTTTAGGGATTAATTCTTCAATTCCTTGGTTATTTCTCCTTTTTCTTTGTTTTACTCAATAATCACCAAGAATGGGTGAATTGGTGTTTAAAAATTCAAACAAAGAGGGGCAGCTATAATAGCCCATTTGTGTCCGGGCCCATATCAATAATAAAAAAACTAAAAAATAATAATAAAAGTCCATCAGTTTTTTTTTACAATAAACGGACTTAAAACCCAAAACCCGTTACACCTAGGCCTAATTGGTCCAAAACAGAGACCCAATACCCAAACTGTTTTAGAGGACCTAGGGTTTCTGGAAAACCCTCGCGCCGCAGCTTAGCCACCAGCCTTCATCACCGCCGAGATCTGCGCTGTTCACCTGCAAAAGGAAAGAAAAAACAACAGAAAATAGCAAGTATAGCAGACAGTAGCAGTAAAATAGGGTCCTGTGTTTATTTCCCAATTTATTTTTGGGTTATAAAAACCCACTGTAATCTGTAAACTGTGAACTACGATTTTTTTTTCATGCAAATATACACAGAGATTAATACACAAAAAAATCAAAGAACAGAAGGTGATTTCTGATTATCCTATTTCGTTTAACTTTTTTTTTATTTTTCTATAAGAATCATACAGATTATTTTTTTTAAAAATACTACTAGAAATAAAGAGCACGAGTTTACCTTTCGATTCGCTTTAAAAAAAACGAAGTTTCTGGCCTCCGGCCGTCGTATATGGCGGCGCTTAAGGAGGCGCGTGCGGCGGCGCGTCACTGGAGCCCAAGCCGGAATCTGGCCTCAGGCCTTGGAGAAGAGAGCCTTTCAAGGCCTCTGTTTTGTTTTGTTTTTTTTTAACAGGTGTTAAAAATGATTTTTTGGGGCTAATGTTTAGCTTATATAGGCCATCCATACGATGCCGTTTTGGAGGTCACCTTTAAAGGCCAAACTGATGTTGTTTAAGGGCCAGGATCCGCACGTTGACCCGATATCCGGGGAGGATCCATGTGTTTTTATAAAAATGGCAATTTGCTTTCGTATAATCATTTTATTTCCTGCTTCATTCGCTCTCTCTTTTAATCATCTATGTTAGTATTAAATGTTAGTATATTACGTAATTTTCGTAAATTGTTTTGACATTTATGTTTTATAATGTATTAATGCAATATTGTATTCGAACCATTTCTTTAATAAAAATTCATCTTGTAACATTGTTGCATTTTATTTAAAAGTTTAAAAAAACGGTGATACATAATATTTGGGGGCTACGAGAAAAATTGTACCCTAACTCACTGGGTTTTGATTTTTCTCGTTGAACTTAAAATATCAAGTTTCCTTTTTTATATAAAATTGAAACCCGTAAACTTCAAATCAAAACTTATTCTCAGGAATTCAAAATATTGTATCCTAACTTATTGGATATGATGTTTTGTGTCTCGAGGTATGGATTTTCTACAAATAAAAGCAAGCTTATTTTCGAAGTTTTGAAATGTTACATCCTAACTCATTGGGTGTGGTATTTTATTTCTTTGAGCTAAGAGAGTTTTGGTTTTCTTTCAAATAAAAGGATCATATTTTAAATTTTTCAAATTTTCGACATTAGGACATGAGTTTATCAATTAGGCACCAATTTTTAGGCGTTACGAGGGTGCTAACCCTTCCTCGTACGTAACCGACTCCCGAACCCATTTTCTTGAATATCGTAGGCCAAAATCAATATTTTAAATAAAACAAAAAATGTTTTATAAGGTGATCCGATCACACCTAAGCAAAAAAAGATCGGTGGCGACTCTCGTTTTCGTTTTCCAAAATCGATCCCCATTTTTCCAAAAAAATAAAAATGGTTTCGGAAGCTTGGCGACTCCGCTTGGGAAATCAATAAGAGAGTCAAGCCGTAAAATTGATTATTTCCTGTCCTTTTATCTAAATTTGAAAATTCGATTTGAAAAATTATGATCCTTTTTTATTGTATGTTGTTTTAATCTTGTAAAGTATTTCTGCATTGCATTGCATGACAGTTATGGTCACACCCTTTTAAGTGGGAGTGAGAAGCTACTCCTTCGTGAGGTTTTCACCTCCGTGCAGGATAGTGAATCGCTTTCGGGATACATCCGTACCTATGTCTTCGTGAGATTTTCATCTCCCTGCAGTCATAGGGAAATATATTCCCCTGAACTAAACTCGGTCCGTATGAGCCTATAATGGATGAGGATCAAGGAATCTACTGGTTCGGGTACCTCAACTTTAGAGCTAAACCACATGTAGAATGTAACACCCCTTACCCGAGACCTTTGCCGGAGTCGAGTATGTGGCATTACCGGACTCGACTACTAATTCGGGGCATAAAATTTAAAACTGTTTCGTTCAAACTCCAAACATTAATCATACATATACACAATAGTATAGCCATTTTCGCATGGCTTATATCCATTACAAAATATCATCCAAATGTTAAACTAGCCTATACATGCCTTAAGTCCAACCCAACTTAAAAATACCAGAACGAATCGATAGTGTGGATGACTTCGTTGACGATCCCCCTGTGCTTGTAGCTTAACCCAAACCTATAACAACAGAACAATGAATACACGGAGTAAGCTACTTTAGCTTAGTAAGTCTTAAGCAATCATAATATACCAATTGGTCATCTTAGCATTTTAAAAATAATTAAGTAATAACATCGAATAAAACCACTTAACTCGAAAACCTTTCAAGACCGGATGCTTACACCTCACTCAATATAACACATATTATTTCCTTACCATTATTTTACCACTTACCATCCAACGTCAATTTCAAAATATGAAACATCCTTCCATTATAAAATATTCATGATACTCAGCTTGAAACTCAATAATATCACATAAATATTCGAACAACTGAAAGGTTGTGTAAATCCGAATTACCTCTTTAATTACATAACACATGTTCAATTAAACTCTCATATATACAAGTATCAAATATCAATATTTCGAAGCTTAGTGTTTAGGTGATCTACTGATGTCGAATGAAATGCTCATTTAGCTTAACTATCATCACTATTTTACCTTTAGACTTCCATTTATAATCTCCTCATATAGTTCCCATGTAAATTAATTAATCTTTTCCAACTGCTCATATTTTTATACACATAATTCCATAAGATCACATATTAATGGATATACAATAAGTGTATACTTTACATTTAGTAACTTCACATAAAAGGAATATATATTCACTTATTTTTGTATGTATACCCATTTGGCATTTCATGCATTCGTATACATGGCATCAAAGAAATCCCAATATATCACGTAATCGTAAGCATAAAGCCAAACATACAGGGTCAATTTGTATCCTTCATATCAATATACTTACACGAATACCTTTGACCACATTATGCTTTCATATAGCCAATTTTCTCGTGACTTAGTTTATAACAATTTGCATCTACCCATTTGTATATCACATTTCATTCATCAATTCATTTACTATTTATCATCACATGTATATATGTATAATACATGAATATGAATAACACATACCTTGCAGCAGAATTTAACCCATTTCATTTTCAAATACTTAGGCTCACTTAATTCATTTCGTGACTTTACTAGTACATCATCTAAGCTCGAGATTTCAACTCACTGTTATAAAACCTGCTAGGTATTTGCCCGAATCTCATATACTGACACTAGACTTGCTAGACTCAAGGTCCATAGATCAAACACCGGCATTTAGCCTGCTAGGCAATAAGCCCGATATAATTCACCGGCACGAGGCCTGCTAGACCCGAGGTCTGATAATCATTCACCGGCAATAAGCCTGCTAGGCATAAAGCCCGATATAATTCACCGGCACGAGGCCTGCTAGACCCGAGGTCTGATAATCATTCACCGGCAATAAGCCTGCTAGGCATAAAGCCCGATATAATTCACATAACCGTATATATATATATATATATATATATATATATACATTCACTATCCATATATTTTGTATGCCTCAATAAAACATCTATTAATCGTAGTTCATGTTACCATCTTACCCCACCATATTCGGCAACTATCAATACATATACAACTATAAATATAAATTAAAGTTAACTCTCGTTCATTGTTGATTTCCATCACATTCGGCCACACCCGTATATATATATATATATACTAAATTAATTATTCAATATCATCAACTATTTCCGAGATCCATATTTAACTACTACTACTCAATCCATAATTATTTATTCAGCCCTATACTACCGAAATTCATACATAAATTAACCACACATTCGGCTATTATGAACGCTTAGTCCCAATCCACATCACATTCAGAAATTAAGTAAAAACCGGGTTTCAATATGCTTGTTTCATCTAATCGAGAGATATCCATATTTACATGCATATAATAAACTCCATTCGGCTAGTCTATTTTAATATTCCCATGTATCACTCGGCAACACTATTATACATAATATATACATGTACATAATTATATATATATGTATATAGATAAATCCTCATTTTCAGTTTCCAGCATCAATCACCTTCCATTTTCACATATAACTATACCTTGATACATATACAAATATTTAATCCACGCAATTTATTCAAGCTCACATATATAAATATGCATTTTAAATCTCATTTCAAATATAATAATATATTTCCCATATCACATTCGGCTTTACACAATTAAGTCTATTATTTCACTTTAACATATACAATTAAATATTGAATAAAATTTGTATCAATTCAATTGCTTACTACTTACCTCGATAGTTGTCGAATTAAGCTTCCCGGCTACTCGTTAATTTCCTTGATCCAAAACCTTTCCCTTTTTGTACTTGATCTAAATAATTTAAATTTGAGCTCATTCAATACTTTTCTACTCGATTTAGCCATAAACGAATAAGGGACAATTATAAATTCGACCTTGATATTTCACATGTTACCCAATTATAAACAAAGTTTATAATTATTCAAAATCATGCCAATTTATTCACTAATTAGTTAAGGCTGATTATTTTCCCTAGTTCATTTAAGTTCCATATGAGACTCAATTTAATCCAAACTTAAGATTTCTCCCAAATTTTACTCATAATAGCACATTCCTTCCTCATAGCCGAACCTACCTAATAACCATATAAATTCATACTAATTATTTAACAAGTTTAATACCATTATTCTTCATCTCATTTAAAAAAAATATTGAGTCTCAAAACCAAATTAACAAATATTTACAAGCATACTTAAGTCACATATTGACCAAACATTCAATCTCACTTTTCAACTTAATTCGTGGCTAATCCACCAATTAAACACATATGCTTGTCTCATTATAAAATCATAACTATCACATATAAACTCATACATACATGTATACTTTATGCTTTAATCTCCCATGACTATATATATACTCGGCTTAAACATTATCAAGTCACCAACAATTTCCTTTGGATATATCATATCTCAATTTAATATATCTTGTATCTCAAAGTATCACTATTTTAAAAATACACATTTCATACAATTAATTTTAAATCATCAAGAAACCACTTATAATCTGTCAACTTATACAATTTCCATTATTACATTCGGCAATGGGAAAATTAGTACACTTGCCACCAAATTTTTTTTTAGGCATATTATATAGTATACAAATTCAATCAACCTAATTGTTAAAAAAAAATACCAAACATATAAAATTTGAGCTTAACCCTTAGGAATCGAATTTTTCTTAGCTTCCTACAAGTCCATACTATTCTCTTATTTAGCATTCTACACCCTCCTTTTTGAGTTTTCACAATTTAAGTCCTCTTACTCTTTTCATTCAAAATTTCTATCCAATACATAATAACTTCATACACATGCACGCCATTTCACCATCAAGCTCAACAAAGTAAGATTTTCCATCCATGGTCGATTCTCTATTATGCTTTATACACTAAAATTCTTACATGGGCTGGATAGTATGTAGGATAACTAACTCAAAAATGTATAGATTGCTAGAAATCAAACTCAATTACTAACCTCAAAGAAGCATGCAATGACCGAAATGAAGAGCCAAATTTTTCCCCATCTTTCCCTTGTTAGAATTCGGCAGGATGAAGAACAAAAGAAGAAAGATGAATTTTCTATCATCTTTTGTGCTTTTCCTTTATTTTAATCACATACTAAACTATTATTATTACCCCACTTACTAAAATAACTAATACAAAACATTAATCAAACACCATGCCGTCCACCCACTAGTTTTTAGGGCAATTTGACATGCAAAACCATTTATTCAAGAAACAATTCAATTAAGCCCTTCAACTAAATAAATACTATTTTAACTATTTAATCCTTTCACTTAAATTAGTCACCCAAACACACAAATTAATAAATAATATTTTTATCACATACTTATTCACATAACATAGACATCAATTTAATAATAAAATACATATATATATATTTTAATTCGGATTCGTGGTCCCGAAACCACCGTTCCGATTAGGGTCATAATTGGGCTGTTACAACTCCTCCCCCCTAAAGGAATTTTCGTCCTCGAAAATCTTACCCATTAATAAGTGTGGGTAACGTTCTTTCATTGAATCCTCGGTTTCCCAAATCGCTTCTTCTATTCCGTGCTTGTGCCATTATACTTTAACCAACATTATTTTCTTATTTCGCAACTCTTTCACTTGATGAGCTAAGATGTGAATTGGTTCTTCTTCATAAGTCAAATCGAGTTGTATCTCGATTTCTAATAGACTAATCACGTGAGAAGGGTCGGATCTGTATCTTCTAAGCATCGACACGTGATAAACATTATGGATCTTATCTAACTTAGATGGTAACCTCGATCTGTACGCCATCGGCCTGGTATGTTCAATAACCTCATATGGCCCAATAAACCTCGGACTCAGTTTCCCTTACTACAGAATCTAAGTATCCTTTTTTTTTTTTTTAAAGCGGTACTTTCAAGAACACTAGATCACCCACTTAAAACTCTATATCCTTCCGTTTAAAATCCGCGTACGATTTCTGACGATCTGACGCGGTTTTCAGACTTTCTCGAATTATTTTAACTTCTGCTCTATCTCTTTGATCAAATCAACTCCGTGCAATCGTACAGTCTGTGATATGTACAACTCAGCTAGTTTATCAAGTGAGAAATCCGTATGCACTGGAATAAATGAGCCGATTTCGTCAATCTATCTACGATAACCCAAATTGAGTCTTTCTTACTCGGCGTCAAAGGCAAATTCGATACAAAATCCATAGTGACTTGATCTCACTTCCACCCAGGTATCATAATCAGTTGAAATAGCTCCGACGACACCTGATGCTCAGCTTTCACTTGTTGACATATTAAACATTTTGACACATATTCTGAGATGTCTCGTTTCATGCCATACCACTAGTAATATTGTTTCAGGTCGTTATACATTTTCGTGCTACCCGGATGAATTGACAATCTACTACTATGGGCTTCATTACAAATCCTTCTACTTAATTCAGGATTCTTTGGTACACAGATTCGATTCTTGCATCGTAAGCATCCTTCAGCATTTATCTGAAATTCTGAATCCGCACACAAGCCACAATTACTTTTCTTTGTTTTTAGATCATCATCGAATTCTTGGGCCTCCTGAATCTGTTGTTCAAATAATGGTCTTACCCTCAACTCAGCAATGATCGCACCATCCTTAGCCCATGAGTATATCGGCTCAATCTTACAATTTTCCGTTCATACTCAGTCACGGTCATATGACCCTATTTTAATTCTAAAGATTCTTTACATTTTTTTTTTTGTTGAATCTTTGACTGATATATTTCTTACGGAACTCAGTCTGGAAGAATTCCCAGGTCACTTTCTCCTTCGGAACCACCGATACTAGTGTATTCCATCAGTAATATGTGGTGTCCTGTAACAATGATATAGCACATTTTTAAGCATTCATCCGGAGTACATAATAACTCGTCAAACACACGGATAGGATTAACAAGCCACGGCTCAGCTCGTCTGCATCATCATCATCATTAGCTTTAAACTCTTCGGCCTCCATGTTTCCCCTTTTTTTTTTCAGGAGGTCTACTAAATCTCATCGGTTCTTCATCTGAGGTACCATGGGTATCGGAGGTAGATTAGTTGGGGGTGGAGGTTGTTGCACAGCCAGATTATTCCGGATATATTGGGTAACCCATTCGTTCATCATCTGATAGAAGGCTTGCTTAGCCTCCCTCTCATGGTTACTCTAGATAGGTTGAGATTCTACTGGCGCTGTCCCAGGCGTGGGATTAAGCGCTACGCTCTCGACACCATCTGTTACAACTTTATCGGGATTCATTTATTATGTAAAAACACAATTCAGATGTCAGAAGTCATCACACTATCGCATTATAATATAAGGCATGTATAGCTAGACTCACACGCGCTACTGTAGTCCTAGAATCGACTAAACCGTAGCTCTGATACCAATAAAATGTAACACCCCTTACCCGAGACCTTTGCCGGAGTCGAGTATGTGGCATTACCGGACTCGACTACTAATTCGGGGCATAAAATTTAAAACTGTTTCGTTCAAACTCCAAACATTAATCATACATATACACAATAGTATAGCCATTTTCGCATGGCTTATATCCATTACAAAATATCATCCAAATGTTAAACTAGCCTATACATGCCTTAAGTCCAACCCAACTTAAAAATACCAGAACGAATCGATAGTGTGGATGACTTCGTTGACGATCCCCCTGTGCTTGTAGCTTAACCCAAACCTATAACAACAGAACAATGAATACACGGAGTAAGCTACTTTAGCTTAGTAAGTCTTAAGCAATCATAATATACCAATTGGTCATCTTAGCATTTTAAAAATAATTAAGTAATAACATCGAATAAAACCACTTAACTCGAAAACCTTTCAAGACCGGATGCTTACACCTCACTCAATATAACACATATTATTTCCTTACCATTATTTTACCACTTACCATCCAACGTCAATTTCAAAATATGAAACATCCTTCCATTATAAAATATTCATGATACTCAGCTTGAAACTCAATAATATCACATAAATATTCGAACAACTGAAAGGTTGTGTAAATCCGAATTACCTCTTTAATTACATAACACATGTTCAATTAAACTCTCATATATCCAAGTATCAAATATCAATATTTCGAAGCTTAGTGTTTAGGTGATCTACTGATGTCGAATGAAATGCTCATTTAGCTTAACTATCATCACTATTTTACCTTTAGACTTCCATTTATAATCTCCTCATATAGTTCCCATGTAAATTAATTAATCTTTTCCAACTGCTCATATTTTTATACACATAATTCCATAAGATCACATATTAATGGATATACAATAAGTGTATACTTTACATTTAGTAACTTCACATAAAAGGAATATATATTCACTTATTTTTGTATGTATACCCATTTGGCATTTCATGCATTCGTATACATGGCATCAAAGAAATCCCAATATATCACGTAATCGTAAGCATAAAGCCAAACATACAGGGTCAATTTGTATCCTTCATATCAATATACTTACACGAATACCTTTGACCACATTATGCTTTCATATAGCCAATTTTCTCGTGACTTAGTTTATAACAATTTGCATCTACCCATTTGTATATCACATTTCATTCATCAATTCATTTACTATTTATCATCACATGTATATGTATAATACATGAATATGAATAACACATACCTTGCAGCAGAATTTAACCCATTTCATTTTCAAATACTTAGGCTCACTTAATTCATTTCGTGACTTTACTAGTACATCATCTAAGCTCGAGATTTCAACTCACTGTTATAAAACCTGCTAGGTATTTGCCCGAATCTCATATACTGACACTAGACTTGCTAGACTCAAGGTCCATAGATCAAACACCGGCATTTAGCCTGCTAGGCAATAAGCCCGATATAATTCACCGGCACGAGGCCTGCTAGACCCGAGGTCTGATAATCATTCACCGGCAATAAGCCTGCTAGGCATAAAGCCCGATATAATTCACCGGCACGAGGCCTGCTAGACCCGAGGTCTGATAATCATTCACCGGCAATAAGCCTGCTAGGCATAAAGCCCGATATAATTCACATAACCGTATATATATATATATATATATATATACATTCACTATCCATATATTTTGTATGCCTCAATAAAACATCTATTAATCGTAGTTCATGTTCCCATCTTACCCCACCATATTCGGCAACTATCAATACATATACAACTATAAATATAAATTAAAGTTAACTCTCGTTCATTGTTGATTTCCATCACATTCGGCCACACCCGTATATATATATATATATATATATACTAAATTAATTATTCAATATCATCAACTATTTCCGAGATCCATATTTAACTACTACTACTCAATCCATAATTATTTATTCAGCCCTATACTACCGAAATTCATACATAAATTAACCACACATTCGGCTATTATGAACGCTTAGTCCCAATCCACATCACATTCAGAAATTAAGTAAAAACCGGGTTTCAATATGCTTGTTTCATCTAATCGAGAGATATCCATATTTACATGCATATAATAAACTCCATTCGGCTAGTCTATTTTAATATTCCCATGTATCACTCGGCAACACTATTATACATAATATATACATGTACATAATTATATATATGTATATAGATAAATCCTCATTTTCAGTTTCCAGCATCAATCACCTTCCATTTTCACATATAACTATACCTTGATACATATACAAATATTTAATCCACGCAATTTATTCAAGCTCACATATATAAATATGCATTTTAAATCTCATTTCAAATATAATAATATATTTCCCATATCACATTCGGCTTTACACAATTAAGTCTATTATTTCACTTTAACATATACAATTAAATATTGAATAAAATTTGTATCAATTCAATTGCTTACTACTTACCTCGATAGTTGTCGAATTAAGCTTCCCGGCTACTCGTTAATTTCCTTGATCCAAAACCTTTCCCTTTTTGTACTTGATCTAAATAATTTAAATTTGAGCTCATTCAATACTTTTCTACTCGATTTAGCCATAAACGAATAAGGGACAATTATAAATTCGACCTTGATATTTCACATGTTACCCAATTATAAACAAAGTTTATAATTATTCAAAATCATGCCAATTTATTCACTAATTAGTTAAGGCCGATTATTTTCCCTAGTTCATTTAAGTTCCATATGAGACTCAATTTAATCCAAACTTAAGATTTCTCCCAAATTTTACTCATAATAGCACATTCCTTCCTCATAGCCGAACCTACCTAATAACCATATAAATTCATACTAATTATTTAACAAGTTTAATACCATTATTCTTCATCTCATTTAAAAAAATATTGAGTCTCAAAACCAAATTAACAAATATTTACAAGCATACTTAAGTCACATATTGACCAAACATTCAATCTCACTTTTCAACTTAATTCGTGGCTAATCCACCAATTAAACACATATGCTTGTCTCATTATAAAATCATAACTATCACATATAAACTCATACATACATGTATACTTTATGCTTTAATCTCCCATGACTATATATATATACTCGGCTTAAACATTATCAAGTCACCAACAATTTCCTTTGGATATATCATATCTCAATTTAATATATCTTGTATCTCAAAGTATCACTATTTTAAAAATACACATTTCATACAATTAATTTTAAATCATCAAGAAACCACTTATAATCTGTCAACTTATACAATTTCCATTATTACATTCGGCAATGGGAAAATTAATACACTTGCCACCAAATTTTTTTTAGGCATATTATATAGTATACAAATTCAATCAACCTAATTGTTAAAAAAAAATACCAAACATATAAAATTTGAGCTTAACCCTTAGGAACCGAATTTTTCTTAGCTTCCTACAAGTCCATACTATTCTCTTATTTAGCATTCTACACCCTCCTTTTTGAGTTTTCACAATTTAAGTCCTCTTACTCTTTTCATTCAAAATTTCTATCCAATACATAATAACTTCATACACATGCACGCCATTTCACCATCAAGCTCAACAAAGTAAGATTTTCCATCCATGGTCGATTCTCTATTATGCTTTATACACTAAAATTCTTACATGGGCTGGATAGTATGTAGGATAACTAACTCAAATATGTATAGATTGCTAGAAATCAAACTCAATTACTAACCTCAAAGAAGCATGCAATGACCGAAATGAAGAGCCAAATTTTTCCCCATCTTTCCCTTGTTAGAATTCGGCAGGATGAAGAACAAAAGAAGAAAGATGAATTTCTATCATCTTTTGTGCTTTTCCTTTATTTTAATCACATACTAAACTATTATTATTACCCCACTTACTAAAATAACTAATACAAAAACATTAATCAAACACCATGCCGTCCACCCACTAGTTTTTAGGGCAATTTGACATGCAAAACCATTTATTCAAGAAACAATTCAATTAAGCCCTTCAACTAAATAAATACTATTTTAACTATTTAATCCTTTCACTTAAATTAGTCACCCAAACACACAAATTAATAAATAATATTTTTATCACATACTTATTCACATAACATAGACATCAATTTAATAATAAAATACATATATATATTTTAATTCGGATTCGTGGTCCCGAAACCACCGTTCCGATTAGGGTCATAATTGGGCTGTTACAACTCCTCCCCCCTAAAGGAATTTTCGTCCTCGAAAATCTTACCCATTAATAAGTGTGGGTAACGTTCTTTCATTGAATCCTCGGTTTCCCAAATCGCTTCTTCTATTCCGTGCTTGTGCCATTATACTTTAACCAACATTATTTTCTTATTTCGCAACTCTTTCACTTGATGAGCTAAGATGTGAATTGGTTCTTCTTCATAAGTCAAATCGAGTTGTATCTCGATTTCTAATAGACTAATCACGTGAGAAGGGTCGGATCTGTATCTTCTAAGCATCGACACGTGATAAACATTATGGATCTTATCTAACTTAGATGGTAACCTCGATCTGTACGCCATCGGCCTGGTATGTTCAATAACCTCATATGGCCCAATAAACCTCGGACTCAGTTTCCCTTACTACAGAATCTAAGTATCCTTTTTTTTTTTTTTTAAAGCGGTACTTTCAAGAACACTAGATCACCCACTTAAAACTCTATATCCTTCCGTTTAAAATCCGCGTACGATTTCTGACGATCTGACGCGGTTTTCAGACTTTCTCGAATTATTTTAACTTCTGCTCTATCTCTTTGATCAAATCAACTCCGTGCAATCGTACAGTCTGTGATATGTACAACTCAGCTAGTTTATCAAGTGAGAAATCCGTATGCACTGGAATAAATGAGCCGATTTCGTCAATCTATCTACGATAACCCAAATTGAGTCTTTCTTACTCGGCGTCAAAGGCAAATTCGATACAAAATCCATTGTGACTTGATCTCACTTCCACCCAGGTATCATAATCAGTTGAAATAGCTCCGACGACACCTGATGCTCAGCTTTCACTTGTTGACATATTAAACATTTTGACACATATTCTGAGATGTCTCGTTTCATGCCATACCACTAGTAATACTGTTTCAGGTCGTTATACATTTTCGTGCTACCCGGATGAATTGACAATCTACTACTATGGGCTTCATTACAAATCCTTCTACTTAATTCAGGATTCTTTGGTACACAGATTCGATTCTTGCATCGTAAGCATCCTTCAGCATTTATCTGAAATTCTGAATCCGCACACAAGCCACAATTACTTTTCTTTGTTTTTAGATCATCATCGAATTCTTGGGCCTCCTGAATCTGTTGTTCAAATAATGGTCTTACCCTCAACTCAGCAATGATCGCACCATCCTTAGCCCATGAGTATATCGGCTCAATCTTACAATTTTCCGTTCATACTCAGTCACGGTCATATGACCCTATTTTAATTCTAAAGATTCTTTACATTTTTTTTTTGTTGAATCTTTGACTGATATATTTCTTACGGAACTCAGTCTGGAAGAATTCCTAGGTCACTTTCTCCTTCGGAACCACCGATACTAGTGTATTCCATCAGTAATATGTGGTGTCCTGTAACAATGATATAGCACATTTTTAAGCATTCATCCGGAGTACATAATAACTCGTCAAACACACGGATAGGATTAACAAGCCACGGCTCAGCTCGTCTGCATCATCATCATCATTAGCTTTAAACTCTTCGGCCTCCATGTTTCCCCTTTTTTTTTTCAGGAGGTCTACTAAATCTCATCGGTTCTTCATCTGAGGTACCATGGGTATCGGAGGTAGATTAGTTGGGGGTGGAGGTTGTTGCACAGCCAGATTATTCCGGATATATTGGGTAACCCATTCGTTCATCATCTGATAGAAGGCTTGCTTAGCCTCCCTCTCATGGTTACTCTAGATAGGTTGAGATTCTACTGGCGCTGTCCCAGGCGTGGGATTAAGCGCTACGCTCTCGACACCATCTGTTACAACTTTATCAGGATTCATTTATTATGTAAAAACACAATTCAGATGTCAGAAGTCATCACACTATCGCATTATAATATAAGGCATGTATAGCTAGACTCACACGCGCTACTGTAGTCCTAGAATCGACTAAACCGTAGCTCTGATACCAATAAAATGTAACACCCCTTACCCGAGACCTTTGCCGGAGTCGAGTATGTGGCATTACCGGACTCGACTACTAATTCGGGGCATAAAATTTAAAACTGTTTCGTTCAAACTCCAAACATTAATCATACATATACACAATAGTATAGCCATTTTCGCATGGCTTATATCCATTACAAAATATCATCCAAATGTTAAACTAGCCTATACATGCCTTAAGTCCAACCCAACTTAAAAATACCAGAACGAATCGATAGTGTGGATGACTTCGTTGACGATCCCCCTGTGCTTGTAGCTTAACCCAAACCTATAACAACAGAACAATGAATACACGGAGTAAGCTACTTTAGCTTAGTAAGTCTTAAGCAATCATAATATACCAATTGGTCATCTTAGCATTTTAAAAATAATTAAGTAATAACATCGAATAAAACCACTTAACTCGAAAACCTTTCAAGACCGGATGCTTACACCTCACTCAATATAACACATATTATTTCCTTACCATTATTTTACCACTTACCATCCAACGTCAATTTCAAAATATGAAACATCCTTCCATTATAAAATATTCATGATACTCAGCTTGAAACTCAATAATATCACATAAATATTCGAACAACTGAAAGGTTGTGTAAATCCGAATTACCTCTTTAATTACATAACACATGTTCAATTAAACTCTCATATATCCAAGTATCAAATATCAATATTTCGAAGCTTAGTGTTTAGGTGATCTACTGATGTCGAATGAAATGCTCATTTAGCTTAACTATCATCACTATTTTACCTTTAGACTTCCATTTATAATCTCCTCATATAGTTCCCATGTAAATTAATTAATCTTTTCCAACTGCTCATATTTTTATACACATAATTCCATAAGATCACATATTAATGGATATACAATAAGTGTATACTTTACATTTAGTAACTTCACATAAAAGGAATATATATTCACTTATTTTTGTATGTATACCCATTTGGCATTTCATGCATTCGTATACATGGCATCAAAGAAATCCCAATATATCACGTAATCGTAAGCATAAAGCCAAACATACAGGGTCAATTTGTATCCTTCATATCAATATACTTACACGAATACCTTTGACCACATTATGCTTTCATATAGCCAATTTTCTCGTGACTTAGTTTATAACAATTTGCATCTACCCATTTGTATATCACATTTCATTCATCAATTCATTTACTATTTATCATCACATGTATATATGTATAATACATGAATATGAATAACACATACCTTGCAGCAGAATTTAACCCATTTCATTTTCAAATACTTAGGCTCACTTAATTCATTTCGTGACTTTACTAGTACATCATCTAAGCTCGAGATTTCAACTCACTGTTATAAAACCTGCTAGGTATTTGCCTGAATCTCATATACTGACACTAGACTTGCTAGACTCAAGGTCCATAGATCAAACACCGGCATTTAGCCTGCTAGGCAATAAGCCCGATATAATTCACCGGCACGAGGCCTGCTAGACCCGAGGTCTGATAATCATTCACCGGCAATAAGCCTGCTAGGCATAAAGCCCGATATAATTCACCGGCACGAGGCCTGCTAGACCCGAGGTCTGATAATCATTCACCGGCAATAAGCCTGCTAGGCATAAAGCCCGATATAATTCACATAACCGTATATATATATATATATACATTCACTATCCATATATTTTGTATGCCTCAATAAAACATCTATTAATCGTAGTTCATGTTCCCATCTTACCCCACCATATTCGGCAACTATCAATACATATACAACTATAAATATAAATTAAAGTTAACTCTCGTTCATTGTTGATTTCCATCACATTCGGCCACACCCGTATATATATATATATATATATATATACTAAATTAATTATTCAATATCATCAACTATTTCCGAGATCCATATTTAACTACTACTACTCAATCCATAATTATTTATTCAGCCCTATACTACCGAAATTCATATATAAATTAACCACACATTCGGCTATTATGAACGCTTAGTCCCAATCCACATCACATTCAGAAATTAAGTAAAAACCGGGTTTCAATATGCTTGTTTCATCTAATCGAGAGATATCCATATTTACATGCATATAATAAACTCCATTCGGCTAGTCTATTTTAATATTCCCATGTATCACTCGGCAACACTATTATACATAATATATACATGTACATAATTATATATATATGTATATAGATAAATCCTCATTTTCAGTTTCCAGCATCAATCACCTTCCATTTTCACATATAACTATACCTTGATACATATACAAATATTTAATCCACGCAATTTATTCAAGCTCACATATATAAATATGCATTTTAAATCTCATTTCAAATATAATAATATATTTCCCATATCACATTCGGCTTTACACAATTAAGTCTATTATTTCACTTTAACATATACAATTAAATATTGAATAAAATTTGTATCAATTCAATTGCTTACTACTTACCTCGATAGTTGTCGAATTAAGCTTCCCGGCTACTCGTTAATTTCCTTGATCCAAAACCTTTCCCTTTTTGTACTTGATCTAAATAATTTAAATTTGAGCTCATTCAATACTTTTCTACTCGATTTAGCCATAAACGAATAAGGGACAATTATAAATTCGACCTTGATATTTCACATGTTACCCAATTATAAACAAAGTTTATAATTATTCAAAATCATGCCAATTTATTCACTAATTAGTTAAGGCCGATTATTTTCCCTAGTTCATTTAAGTTCCATATGAGACTCAATTTAATCCAAACTTAAGATTTCTCCCAAATTTTACTCATAATAGCACATTCCTTCCTCATAGCCGAACCTACCTAATAACCATATAAATTCATACTAATTATTTAACAAGTTTAATACCATTATTCTTCATCTCATTTAAAAAAATATTGAGTCTCAAAACCAAATTAACAAATATTTACAAGCATACTTAAGTCACATATTGACCAAACATTCAATCTCACTTTTCAACTTAATTCGTGGCTAATCCACCAATTAAACACATATGCTTGTCTCATTATAAAATCATAACTATCACATATAAACTCATACATACATGTATACTTTATGCTTTAATCTCCCATGACTATATATATATACTCGGCTTAAACATTATCAAGTCACCAACAATTTCCTTTGGATATATCATATCTCAATTTAATATATCTTGTATCTCAAAGTATCACTATTTTAAAAATACACATTTCATACAATTAATTTTAAATCATCAAGAAACCACTTATAATCTGTCAACTTATACAATTTCCATTATTACATTCGGCAATGGGAAAATTAATACACTTGCCACCAAATTTTTTTTTAGGCATATTATATAGTATACAAATTCAATCAACCTAATTGTTAAAAAAAAAATACCAAACATATAAAATTTGAGCTTAACCCTTAGGAACCGAATTTTTCTTAGCTTCCTACAAGTCCATACTATTCTCTTATTTAGCATTCTACACCCTCCTTTTTGAGTTTTCACAATTTAAGTCCTCTTACTCTTTTCATTCAAAATTTCTATCCAATACATAATAACTTCATACACATGCACGCCATTTCACCATCAAGCTCAACAAAGTAAGATTTTCCATCCATGGTCGATTCTCTATTATGCTTTATACACTAAAATTCTTACATGGGCTGGATAGTATGTAGGATAACTAACTCAAAAATGTATAGATTGCTAGAAATCAAACTCAATTACTAACCTCAAAGAAGCATGCAATGACCGAAATGAAGAGCCAAAATTTTCCCCATCTTTCCCTTGTTAGAATTCGGCAGGATGAAGAACAAAAGAAGAAAGATGAATTTTCTATCATCTTTTGTGCTTTTCCTTTATTTTAATCACATACTAAACTATTATTATTACCCCACTTACTAAAATAACTAATACAAAAACATTAATCAAACACCATGCCGTCCACCCACTAGTTTTTAGGGCAATTTGACATGCAAAACCATTTATTCAAGAAACAATTCAATTAAGCCCTTCAACTAAATAAATACTATTTTAACTATTTAATCCTTTCACTTAAATTAGTCACCCAAACACACAAATTAATAAATAATATTTTTATCACATACTTATTCACATAACATAGACATCAATTTAATAATAAAATACATATATATATATTTTAATTCGGATTCGTGGTCCCGAAACCACCGTTCCGATTAGGGTCATAATTGGGCTGTTACATAGAAAACCTAAGGGCTTACCCTAGATAGAACTATACCAAACCTTAGCGATCACCTAGATATGCGTTTGCTTATTTACTTTATGTTTTATTTCTTGTTACTAACTGGTTTTGTTTTATTTTGGTGCATGTCATTTCATATTTTAAAAGGTATCGGTTCACGGTCAGTTACTAAGTTAGAAGGCTAGTTATGGAGAACGAATTTCTTGATAAAGTGGAAGACAATGCAGCCGTCCGTAGGTGGTCAGAGCAAACGCAATTAGAGAAAGGGGATAGCCTAGCTGAAGGGTACACATAAGAATTATGGGACTACACTCGTATAATTGTGACGCAAAACTATCTCCAGGAATTAAGAGAAATATGGGATCGGTGGAGTGACGAGACCAAGTAGTTGTTTTACTGCAGCTATGGGGATTTTCCATACTTGTTGGACATTAAGGTAGATGAACATTTGTTTCGAGCCATCACCCAATATTGGAACCCTGCGTATAGTTGCTTTACTTTTGGAAGGGTTGATTTGGTACCCACGTTGAAAGAGTATACAGTTCTATTACATTGTCCCAAGATTCAAGTTGATAAAGCTTATTCAAGGGCTGCTAGTGTTCAAACCTTTTGGAGGAAATTAATGAGTATTACGGGGATGAGTGAACAGTGGGTCACAGCCAGAATCAAGCAAAAAGGTGAGTGTAAGTGCATCCCATGGAAAGTTTTGAAAGATTTGATTCTAGTACATCCTAATATGAAAAAGAAGGTCGATGTTTTTGCTTTGAGTATATACAGATTAGTGGTCTTCTCTAGGGTATTGGGATATGTGGATGAAGCAGTCTCAGATATTTTTAATCGACTTGACAAACAAGTCACACATGTTCCTACAATCTTGGCTGAGACATTTCGATCGCTGAATGCATGTAGGAGAGCTGGCGAAGGCAAATTTATAGGATGTGCGCAGTTGTTGTTGGCTTGGTTCTACAGTCATTTCTAGAAGGTGGATAAGGTTTCCTATCGGGTCTTCTCGGAAAATTACTCCCCATTAGAAGAGATAGTGGCTACCACAAGGAGAGATGACATATCAGAACAAAACTAGATAGCGCTTCTATGAAATCTCCAAGAAGAAGACGTTCAGTAGAGAGCCCCCTGGATGGTTCCCGATGAAGTGCTGTATCGGTGTGGGAATTTTGATTGGGTCCCTTTACTTGAAATTTGGGGAGCCATTGGATATGCACCATTGCTTGTACTGAGACAATACAGATCAAGGCAGTTCATACCGGCTACACATAGGTTGGCTCAATGTGAGTTTTCGTATAAAGGAGATAGCTACAAAAAAGGGTTAAGGAGATTTCTAATGCCTGGAATCAAACCCGTCGTATGAAGAGAGTGGACGTATGTCCAATGACGACCCCAGAGTACAATGGATGGTGGAGTCGACGAGTCAATGACAATATCCTTGTGCCAAGTTTAGAAGGCACTCGATCGATCGAAGAGTATTTACGAGTGGTTCCATCAGAATTAGAGATTATAAAACAAGATTTCAAAAGGAAAAGTTTAGAGCTCGGAAAAAGGATAGAGAAGTTGGAAGAAGAAAAAATGTACATGAGATTAGATGTGGATGTTCAGAAATTGGAGGCCGAAAAATTAAAAAAATGGAAGAAAAGGGTCGAGGAAGATCTGGATAGTCTAAAGACAGAATATAAGAAGCTACGTCTATCAATGAAAAATGCCAGATTGGGGAAGACTTCGGAACAGTGGCAACAGAAGATTCAAGAGGAAAAGGCCAAAGCTGACTATTGGAAGAGGAAATTCCAACAGATGCGGATGCGAAACGATGCCCTAGAAAGGAGTTTGGCATAAAGCCAAGAGGAGAAATGTGGATTAAAAGCTAGAGTGGCTGAACTGGGACGGTCTCTTCACCACCATCAAAGCCGTAATTCTGCAATTGAGTTGAATTCAAGTCTGAACAAGATTGAGGAAATGAAGGGCAAGATCGAAAAATTAGAATCGGCATTGCGAAATTGTGAACTTTGGATCGAGCTTCTTGAAGCAAGAGAAGGGCATTGGAAGGAAGAGCTCCACCATTCCCATGATCAAGTTAGAAATCGGGATTATTTCATGGGTGAAACAATAGTTCAGATTCGAGAGGTAGCTGATCACATGCAGACTTTGGCAGTATAGGCTGATACATTGAGCATGAAGTATGAGCTACAGTCAGATCGTGGTCAAGAGCTAGCCTTGTTGTTTAGGAAAATCAAAACTTTGGGCCTTAGAGTGAAAGCATATTAGTAGTCCATTTTATGTAAAGGATTTGTTTTCTAATAAAGTTTTCTAAATGAAATTGAACCCAGATCGACGCCTTTTTTGCATTCATGCATTTGCATTACATCACATCATATGCATTTAAGTCCATAGAAAGATCCTAATTAGTTGAAATTATTACAGAGAGAAAGAGAGAGAAAGAAGAAAAAATCTAGAAACTAAACACCGTTACGGTACACGCGCTAAGAAAAAAATATGGATCAAAGACTCGAACAGTTCCAGAGAGACATGCAAGACCAGCTGTAAGAGCAGTTGGCAAAAAATCCAGCAAGATATGAGGGAACAAATGATGGAAGCTCAAAGGAACATGGTGGCTCAAATGACTCAGCTACTGAATGGAGCAATGGATAAAGGAAAAGGTCTCATGACTAATGCTGGAGAAGATAATGAGGACTTTTCTCAGGGTTTTACCCCACCGCATGCACAAACACAACCTGAAGCGTATCCCCGAAGGCCATCTGTCACGATTAGGCCTCAACAAGGGCAAACTAATGCAAGAGTGCCCATGAATTTCCAAGTGGGCACAGGATCTAACCCAGGAGATAACCCTGCTAATCCTGTTATTCCCGACTTAGATATAGCCGAAGGGGAAGGGACAAGAATTGAATCCTCAAGGCAGTTAGAGGATCGTTATAGATGGTTGGAAGAAAAGTTCAAGGCCTTGGAAAATGCTGATAATAAACATGGAATTGATGCTAAAGACTTGAGCTTGGTTCCAGATTTGGTGCTTCCTCAAAAGTTCAAAATGCCAGAATTTGAGAAGTACAATGAGACTAGCTGCCCTGAAGCCCGCATTACTATGTTCTGTAGACGGATGACTGGCTATGTTAATAATGATCAACTTTTTGATTTATTGTTTCCAAGATAGTTTGGTGGGGCAGCGTCCAGGTGGTACAATCAACTCAGCCGTGCTAGGATCAGCTCCTGGAGGGACCAAGCCCAAGCTTTTATGAAGCAATACAATCATGTCACAGACATGATGCCTGACAGAATCACTCTGCAGAATATGGAGAGGAAGTCAAATGAAAGCATCAGGCAGTATACGCAAAGATGGAGGGAGGTTGCAATGCAAGTTCAGCCACCGCTCCTAGAAAAAGAAACTTCAAAGCTTTTTATCAATACCTTGAAGGCCCCATTCATTACTCACATGATAGGAAGTATCACCAAGAGCTTTGCGGATATAGTGATGACGGGAGAAATGATTAAAAACGCCATAAGAGGTGGCAAGATTGAAGCAGGGGAAACCACTAAAAGGTCTGCTCCAAGAAAAAAAGAGAATGAGGTGAATAATACGAGTACATACAACAAAGGGTACTCAAAGGCAATTACTGTTAGCTAGCCAAAAGTAATTACTACTAGGCAACAAGGGTCAGTAAGACAGAAATCAGGCATAAGGCAAAACTCTGAAAAGCTTCAATTTACGCCAATCTCAATGACGTATAAGGAGCTATATCAAAGTTTATTTGACGCGCACCTGGTGTCCCCATTTTATCTAAAACCGTTACAGCCCCCATATCCCAAATGGTATGAGTCAAACGCTCAATGTGACTACCATGCAGGAATACCGAGACATTCAATAGAAAACTGCACTGCCTTTAAAAAGGTAGTCGAGAGACTCATCAAGATGGAGATTGTGAAGTTTGATGATACATCTAGTGTAGAGAACCCATTACCTAACCATGGAGATAAGGGGATAAACGCGATTGGTGAAAATATTGTGAGAAGGATCAAGGAGGATATTACGGAGGTAAAAACCCCGTTGAGAATGGTCTGGAGAGAAATGGTAGGAAGAGGATTGGTAGAATCAAATTCTGGGGAAGGATGCGAAGGAGTAAGGGACTACTGTGAGTTCCATAAAGCAAAAGAGCACAAAATCCAAGAATGTGTTGAGTTCAGAGACCTGGTGCAAAACCTTATGAACAATAAGGAATTAGAAGTTTATGAGGAAGGCTCAGGGGGAGGAAGTATATGCATGATAGAAAGAGAATTGGCAAACCAAAAAGTCAATTATCTAAGGATCATCATCACTCAACCAAGAAGCATGGAGGGTGGAACACAAATGGTGCCAAAGGTCATAATCTAGAAACCTGTTTCCTTTCCTTACAAGGATAACAAAATGGTACTTTGGAATTACGACTATAATGTGACAATATCGGGTGGGGAAAACTTAGCTAGCATTTCTAAGAAGGTCTAAAGTGAAGGATCATACACACGTAGTGGAAGGCATTACGACTCGGTAAACGTCAGAACTGTGTCTGTGAAAGCAAAGACCTTAGTAGTTGAGCGAGAGAAAGGGGCTGAGGCACTTATCAACGAACCTGTAAAAGAGGAAGAAGCTAAAGAATTTTTGAAATTCTTGAAGCACAGTGAATACAGCGTGGTAGAGCAGCTGTGCAAACAACCAGCTCGCATATCAGTGCTAGCCTTGCTTTAAGTTCAAAAGTGCATCATGGGGCACTGATGAAAGTTCTGAATGAAACTTATGTTACTAAAGATATATCTGTCAATAAACTTGACCGAATGGTTAGTAATATAAGTTCTGATAACTTTATTTATTTCAGTGATGATGAAATTCCACCTGAAGGCATGGGATCGACTAAGGCTTTGTACATCACTACTCGTTGCAAAGGATATACTCTACCAAGCATATTAATTGATAATGGATCGGCTTTAAATGTCTTACCATTGTCTACGCCGAAAAGATTTCCTATAGACAGTTCTTACATGAAGACATGCCAGTACATAGTGAGAGCATTTGATGGCACTAAGAGAAGAGTGATGGGAAGGATTGATATACCATTGTTGATTGGGCCAAACACATATGAAGTGGATTTTTGGTGATGGATATCAAGCCTTCTTACAATTGCTTGTTGGGAAGACCCTGGATTCATTCGGCAGGGGTAATGCCCTCATCACTACACCAAAAATTGAAACTGGTAACAGAAGGTCGGCTAGTTACTATAAATGCAGATGAGGACATCATAGCAACTATTACCAGCGACGCGCTATATTTAGAGGCAAATGAGGAGGCCACTGAGTGTTCCTTTCGATCTTTAGAGTTCGTAAATGCAACATTCATTTTGGAAGGGAATGAGGTTTCGGTGCCTAGGAGATCCAAGACCACGAGAACGGGTTTACAAATGATGATGGGGAAATGAGCCTTACCGAGAAAAGGATTAGACAGACATCTCCAATGAGGGATTCAAGTTCCGATGCTGAAAGAGAAAAGAGACCGTTTTGGCTTGGGTTTCAGGCCAGATGCTAGACAAAGGAAGAAGGAAATAAAGAAGAAGCAAGAGAGAAGAAGGGCACAGCTGAGTGGGGAAGAAGTCAAGTGGGAATTGATGACATTTCCTCACATATCCCAGACTTTTGTATCAGGAGGGACAATTCACCCTGAGAGAGGATTGTTAGACAATGAAAACCTTCACATCAATGCCATACACGAGGAAGAAATCGAGCAAAGAAACCTATTCGGCATTCGACCTTATGAACCTGAAAGCGTTTTGAACAATTGGACTACAGAGGAACTTCCTGTAGTTTTTAGAGATCACACGGAGCAATGTTCAGAACACACTTGTTGTTTTAAAGCCTAGAAACAATAAGATTTCATTTGTGAAATAAGCTCATGTTCAGATATTTTTGTTTCAATAAAATACATCTTTGATAATTCGAGCGAATATTCCTTCATTTTTTTATTTTTTTGATCTTCTAATTTCCATCCAAAAAATATTCTTTTAATATTCTCATTCATACTGAATTCATTTTTTTTCTTTGTACATTTTTTTGTGCCTACCACAGGTCCCTGATATCAGTGACATGAGCAACGATACTACAGATTCAGAGGTCCTTTTTTAGCAAGACATGTGTTTAGATGAATCTCAGGATTTTGAGGGTGATAGAGATTGTGACTTGTCTCCAGATTTGTTAAGAATGGTAAAGCAAAAAGAGAAACAGATTTTACCCCATGAAAAGATGGTAGAGAATATAATCTTAGAGGAAGGAAAGGTTGTAAAAATTGGAACGCGCATAGCCTAGGAGACAAAACAATACCTCGTTGAGTTATTACGAGAATTTAAAGACATCTTTGCATGGTCGTACCAAGATATGCCTGGGCTAAGTACTGATATTGTAGTGCATTGTCTTCCCATAAGAGAAGAGTGCAAGCCAGTTCAGCAAAAGCTACGAAGGATGAGGCCTGATGTGGTGTTAAAAATAAAAGAGGAAGTTAAGAAACAGTTTGATGCTGGTTTTCTACAGGTGGTAAAATACTCAGAATGGGTAGCCAATATTGTTCCTGTCCCTAAGAAGGATGGAAATGTTCGGATGTGTGTAAACTATAGGGACTTAAATAAAGCCAGCCTAAAGGATAATTTCCCTTTGCCTCATATTGACACGTTGGTGGATAATACGACGGGATACTCACTGTTTTCTTTCATGGATGGTTTTTCGGGATACAATCAGATCAAGATGCACCCTGAGGATATGGAGAAAACTACTTTCATAACATTATAGGGTACCTTTTGTTATAAGGTAATGCCATTCGGGCTAAAGAATGCAAGAGCAACATATTAAAGGGCCATGGTAACCTTATTCTATGACATGATGCACAAAGAGATTGAATTATATATTGATGATATGATCGCCAAATCTCGAATAGAAAAGCAACACATTGAAGTTTTGAAGAATTTGTTTTTGATATTGAGAAAATTTCAATTAAAGCTCAACCCAGCAAAGTGTACTTTTAGAGCTCGGTCAGGTAAATTACTGGGTTTCGTAGTCAGTGGGAGAAGAATCGAGATTGACTCAGATATGGTCAAAGCTATACAAAAATTGCCTCCACCACGCAATCAAAAAGAAGTTCGAGGTTTTCTTGGGAGATTAAATTACATTGCTCGGTTTATTTCACAATAATTGAGAAATGTGATCCCATATTTTGTCTTCTTAAGAAATACAACCAAGGCGTATGGGACGATGAATGCCAGAAAGCTTTTGACAAAGTCAAACAATATCTGTCAAATGCCCGAATACTATCTTCGCCTAATCCAGATAGATCACTAATACTGTATTTGACAATGTTCAATAACTCCATGGGTTGTGTGCTTGGTCAACATGATGAGTCAGGAAGAAAAGAAAATGTGATATACTATCTCAGTAAAAAGTTCACTGAATGTGAAATGAGATATTCGTCAATTGAAAAATGTGTTGCGCCCTG
Source organism: Gossypium australe (assembly GCA_005393395.2). Lineage (NCBI taxonomy): Eukaryota > Viridiplantae > Streptophyta > Magnoliopsida > Malvales > Malvaceae > Gossypium > Gossypium australe. The sequence continues at coordinate 41,947,553 of CM016620.1, read as the reverse complement.
ATTTGGACAACTCGAAGATTGGGGCAATATATGCTATATCATATAATCTGGTTAATTTCGAAGCTTAACCTATTAAAGTATATGATGGAGTCAACTACTCTGAATGGAAGAATGGCAGGGTGGCAAATTTTGCTTTCTAAATTTGATATAGTATATGTGAACCAAAAGGCTATAAAAGGGAGTGCAATAGCAGAATTTCTGGCTAGTAGGGCTTTAAAGGATTATGAACCTTTGAGCTTGATTTCCCCAATGAAGAGCTAATACATGTGGCAACTACAGAAGAACGTCCGTGGAAGCTAAATTTTGATGGGGCGTCAAATGCTGTGGGAAATGGAATTGAGGCATATTGGTATCCCCCTAGTGGTGATCATTATCCATTCACATACAAATTGGATTTTGATTGCACAAACAACATGGCAGAGTATGAAGCATGCATCATGGGAATTAGAGCAACTGTAGAGCGAAAATCAAAGTGCTAGAAGTATATGGAGATTCTGCATTAGTAATCTACCAGCTTAAAGGAGAATGGGAGACAAAGAGACCCCAAACTAATCGATTACCGAAAAATAGTTCTGGGGCTGATTGATGAGTTTGATGACATTACCTTTAATTATCTCCCACGTGATGAAAACCAGATGGTGGATGCTTTCGCAACCCTGGCTTCTATGATCAAAAGTAAACACAGAGGATATGAGACCTATTCAGATGACTATTTTGAAGTTCCAGCCCATTGTTATAAACTTGGAAGAGGAAGAAAAAGATGACCACCCTTGGTATCATGATGTATTGCGATACGTAAAAAATCGTGAATACCAAGAGCATGCAACTGAGAATGACAAAAGGACATTAAGAAGATTGGCCTGTGACTATGTTTTAGATGGGGATATCTTGTACAAAAGAAGGAAAGATCAAGTATTATTGAGATGTGTTGACGCTGTTGAAGCTAGGAAAATATTGGAAGAAGTTCATGAGGGCGTTTGTGGAACACATGCTATTGGATTCACAATGGCTAGACAAATAATGAGATTCGGATACTATTGGTCCTCCATGGAAGGAGATGTATCAACTATGCCAAAAGATGTCATAAATGCCAGATTTATGGAGAAAAATTCATGTACCACATTCACCTTTGCATGTTATGACTTCCCCATGGCCTTTTTTCCATGTGGGGCATGGATGTTATTGGGCCGATCTTACTGAAAGCTTCGAATGGGCATTGATTCATCTTTGTGGTTATTGACTACTTCACGAAATGGGTGGAAGTTGTTTCATATGCTAGCATTACTAAGTTAGCAGTTAGTCGGTTCTTAAAGAGAATATATGTTGATATGGAATACCCGAGAGGATCATCTCAGATAATGTACTGAACTTGAACAACAGCACGATAGCAGAAGTCTGCAGTCAATTCAAGATCAACACCACAACTCATCTCCGTATCGCCCATAAATGAATGGGGCAGTGGAAGCGGCCAATAAAAACATCAAGAAGTTAGTAGGGAAAATGACTGAGACTTATAAGGATTGGCATGAGAAATTACCATTTGCACTTATCGAACGTCCTTCAGAACTTCTACTTGGGCAACTCCTTTCTCATTGGTTTATGGGATAGAGGCAGTTCTACCTATTGAAGTAGAGATACCTTCTCTTCGAGTTTGTCAGAGATAAAGCTGGATGAAGTGGAATGGATCCAGTCTCGATATGATTAGTTGAACTTGATTGAGGAAAAGAGACTAAGAGCAATTCGACACGGTCAGATGTACCAAAAACAAATGATGCGAGCTTATGATAAAAAAGTCCGCCCAAGAGAGTTTCACGAGGGGGACCTTAGGATTTCAGAGGAAAATGGATGTCAAATTGGGAAGGACCATATGTGGTGAAGAAGGCTTTCTCTGGAGGTGCACTGTTTTGATTGAAATGGATGGGAAAAGTTTACCCAATCCTGTGAACTCGGATTCAGTCAAAAAAATATTTTGCTTAAAAGGGAGAAGAGGCCAAGGCGAAAACCCACAAAGGGTGCTTTGAGACTTCAAAAAAAAAATGGAGAGGCCTAGGTGAAAACCCGCAAAGGCCGCCTTGAGACCAAAGGAGTTTTGAGTTGAAAACCTGAAAAGGGCGGCTCAAATTCTGAATGGACATGCAGTGATCTTGCTCAACAAGAAATGAAGTATGTTGCATATCAGGGCATAACAAAGTATTTTGGATCTTCTAAACAAATGTTAAGCTCAAAGCAGTCTCATGGAGTTGTATATAGAAGTCCAATCTGCGATATTTAGGGCATCTGGTCTTTGTTCTACTCATATCAATTCACTATCTTTGGATTCTTTTTCTTCTCAAAGATGTTTTCCTAGTTATTTTCTTTTTAATCAATGATTTATTCAGTTCGAACTATCCTCAAAATCAAGTTTTTATTGTCCATTATTATTATTTATAAGCATGTTGCATTGAAATAACGATTGATGAACTAATAATTTCACAAAAGGAGTTCTACATATTACTCTGGAAATTTCTAGGTAATACAAGAAACTAAAACAGGACAATTGTTCAATAATTTCCATATGTGAGAATGGGAAGTACTTGAGAAAGTCCAGATTGAGACTATTTCTTTGAATTCTTTACTAAATGGTGATTGGACAAAATAATTAGTTGTTGTGACAAAGCAATATTAATCCTAAGAGAGGATCATTTTACAAGCATTCTCATTGGGTCATAACGTTCGGGGAATGGTATGACAGACCAAGTTGACGGGAAAAGATTCAAAAACCCTAAATTGCGGTGGAATGGATTGAAGTTGAATTAGATCCTGTGGATTAAATCCTATAATCTGGGTGGGATGGTTTGAAAGCGGTATAAGCCTTGTGTCCTCAAGGTTTAAATGGAGTGGGCCCTAAAATTTCTATGGGGCAAATTATTTGAGCAATAATATGATACTTTAAGAGGAACGAAGATGAAACCTTGACGAATAAATGAGTGATGACACCTGAAATAGGAATCATTTTTATAACATTTTTGCATTCACTTATCACAGCATAGGAGCATATGACTCATTTCGATTAGGGCATCCTAATATTAGGCATAAGCATATACCCATTCTACAGGTTATGGACAATGTAGTAAGGGTAGATTGAAGATATTAGTCTTGTCTCCCTGAAGTTGCAGTGGAGCAGACTAAAAATAGCAGATCTAGCATTCCTGAAGTTGCAGCGAAGCAGATCGAAGATGCTAGTCTGGCCTCCCTGAGTTTGCAGTTGAGCGGATTGAAGATAGCAGATCTGTCTTCCTGAGATTGTAGCGAAGCAGATCGAAGATACTAGTCTAGCATCCCTGAGTTTGCAGTGGAGCAGACTGAAGATAGCAAATCCTGTCTTCCTGAAATTGCAGCGAAGCAGATTGAAGATACTAGTCTGGCATCCCTGAGTTTGCAGTGGAGCAGACTGAAGATAGCAGATCTTGTCTTCCTGAGATTGCAGTGAGCAGATCAAAGATACTAGTCTGACATCCCTGAGTTTGCAGTGGAGCAGACTGAAGATAGCAGATCTTGTCATCCTAAGATTGCAGCGAAGCAGATCAAAGATACTAGTCTGGCATCCCTGAGTTTGCAGTGGAGCAGACTGAAGATAGCAGATCTTGTCTTCCTGAGATTGCAGCGAAGCAGATCGAAGATACTAGTCTGGCATCCCTGAGTTTGCGGTGGAGCAGATTGAAGATAGCAGATCTTGTCTTCTTGAGATTGCAATGAAGCTGATCGAAGATACTAGTCTGGCATGCCTGAGTTTGCAGTGGAGCAGATTGAAGATAGCAGATCTTGTCTTCCTGAGATTGCAGTGAAGCGGGTCGAAGATACGAGTCTGGCATCCATGAGTTTGCAATGGAGCAGACTAAAGGATTGCAGATCTTATCTCCTGAAATTGCAAGCGAAGCAGATCGAAGGCATTAGCCTTGCCTCTCTGAAGTGGTAGTGAAGCAGATTGAAGCTGTCAGACTTGTTTTCCTGAAAGGGCAGTAGGACAGACAGTTCAATACTTCTGAAGTTACAGTTAAAGTTCCAGTACTCCTGAAGTTGCAGTTGTTGGGTTGGAAGCGATTTGGAGAAGACAAGGACTGAGAAGTCAAGTCTTGACAAGACCGGCAAAATCTCAACTGTATGGGAGGCATGGCCATAGTATAGGCGTGTGCCCAGGCCGTGAAGTCTGTACTTGAAATTTGGAATTTAATTCGCCACATGGCCAAAGGACAAAGGCGTGTTCCTAGGCCGTGTGACATTTATGGAGTGATGACGTCAGAAACAGAATGTCCAGGTTTTTGCACACTGGCTAAAACATGGGCGTGTCAAGGTTGTGTGAGGGACACGGGCCAGGGACACAGGCATGTGTCCGGCCGTGTGAAAACCTCTATAGGTTCGAATTGAGAAAATTTCCACACGGGTGTGGAACCGGCCATGTGATATGCCACACTAGCGTGTCCTTTCTTCCACACGGGCGTATGGACTCTTTAGTGAAAATTTTCTAAGATATTCTAGAGAGCTTCAAAGGAGTTCAATTTGATCCGAACCATTCCTAAAGTGTGATTTAGGCCTCGTAGGCTTGTTTAAGATGTGTTACGGAAAGTTTTAATTTGGAGTGGAAAGTCAGCTCTCGGCATTGTATAATTGTTGTGTATAAGTCTAGTAATGCCTCGTACCCTGTTCCGGCATCGAATACGGGTAAAGGGTGTTACAAAGCTAGAGTTTTATGAGAAAATCATTGGAGTTCCTGATGAATTTCCAAGAGAAATACTTAATCGATAGATAAACTTCATAATGAAAGTATATCTAAAAATGAATTGTCTTGAGAGATTAAGTGTTCAATAAGCAAATTGTTACATAATGATATTATAAAGAATTGCTATTGAGTATCTAAGTGTTTATATAATCAAAATTAATTAGGCTAATTTTTCATATAGATTAGAGATATTGAAAAGAATACAATGGTCAAACAATATGTTATAAACGAGGTCCTGAAGTACCATTTCTTTATGTGCTCAATGCACTCATTGTATTGGTAATAGTGAATGATACAACATATCATGCTTTATAAAGTTTTGGCGACATCTAAAGCATGAGAATGCAATTGAATTTTATTGTTGTACTAATACGCATCAACAAAAATTTATTGCATATGTAAATGATTTATTATTGATAAATAATATTGAATGACTCATTATTGAGTTATGAAATGATGTTCAAATAAGGGGGAGCAAAATATACATAGTTGTAACACCCCTTACCCAATGCAAAGAATAATCGAGAGTTCAATTAGGCACTCCCTATTACTACACTTGAGAAGTTAATTTTCAGCATTGTATTGTGTTGTTTCAAAGATCTTAAGTGATGCTTACTTGAGGGGGGAGTAAATTCGCATTATATTTTTTTCTTTTAACGTTGTGACAAGTTGTGTATTAAAGGATTGTGTACTCTCTTTTTTCTTCACTAGGTTTTTGTCCCACAGGGTTTTCCTAGTAAGGTTTTTAATGAGGCATATCCTTTATACAATGAACCTCCGAGGAAAAGTGTTATAAATGTTATTGAGCGGATGTTCAACCTTTCATCTTCTTGTAACCCCTTTTTCTATTTATGTATTAGAAAATGATGAGTATAATCTCCTTATATATATATATATATATATATATATATATATATATGAGTATACTACTTGTAATGATGATAGAAAAGAAGAAATGCAAAAAAAAAAATCCTTTTTATTCTCATCTATTATTCTCGTGTTCTTTGCATTATTATTACTATTTTATACATATTCATCTTTATGTACATCAACAATACTTTTACTGGTGAATTGTATATATATTTTAATGCCCGGATCTAAATCTAGATTTAATTATACCCCGATTTTTTTTTTAATTCATTTAGTTTTAATTTTAAAAATTAAAGTCAAAAATATAGAATGATACATATTCACTTTAGTAGAAATTCATTAATGATGTTATTAATTAAAATTTAACTTTAAATTAGATAATAAATTAATGAATTTTTTAATTAAAAATAGAGGATTATTTATAAATTCAAAAGTATAAGGATTGGAAAC